>JAQPPZ010002527.1:4800000-7200000 GCA_028583015.1 Wollemia nobilis | reverse complement strand
GGTATTGATGACAGGAAAAGCACTAGTGGTGGAGCATTCTTTTTGGGAAAGAGTTTGGTTTCTTGGCTAAGTAAGAAACAACCTTCGGTTTCCTTATCTACAGCAGAGGCTGAATACATAGCAACAGTGGTTGGGTGTACACAGGTTTTATGGATGAAAACCACCTTAGAGGATTTCAAAGTCAAACATGAACAACCCATCTCCATACTTTGTGATAATACAAGTGCCATAAGTATTTCCAAAAATCCGGTAATGCACTCAAGGACAAAGCATATTTCCATCAAGTATCATTTTCTAAGGGAAAAAGTGCAAGAGAAATAGGTCAAGGTAGAGTATGTGTCTACTAAAGAGCAGATTGCAGATATCTTCACCAAACCTCTTCCAAGGGATACGTTTGAGTATCTAAGGGAGAAATTGGGAGTTGTACTCCCACCCCAGAATTAATCACCTCATCGGGAGGTGGGGGAGGGACTAAGCTAAGAGGCTAATTCTTAGTCCCGAGCCCCAAAGGTGGCCCTTTGCCATTGATGACAAAGGGGGAGAGATATGAGTAAGGGGGAGAGCTTCAAAGTGAAGAGGAAAGCTTCAAGTTAGGGGAGCAAAACTTCAAAGGAAGATTCTCAGTTGTTAGCACGGTTGGTTTCAGTTGGTTTCAGTTTTGGCTCTTGAGAAGTGTTTTCAGTAAAGGTTTGCCATCAATGACAAAGGGGGAGATTGTTGGCAATTTTGGGTACTTTGGGTACATTGCCTTTGCTCAAATGTATAAGTTGTCATTGATGTCAAAAGGCATTTTTGTGTTGATATCAAAAGAGTGTGATGTCAAGAATATCTTGAGAAGCTTCATTATGTTAAAGGGTTTTTATTAAAACCATGGTGACAAGGTTAAAGGTTTTTCTTAAAACCATTTGGACTCATTAAGGGTTTTTATTAAAACCAAGCTTAACTTAATGCAAAGGTCCATGTTTATTATTAATAATTAAATTAACTCAAACCTTTGTCAAAGGTCCAAGTTTAATTTATTATTAATAAAATAATAATAATTATTATTTTAATTATTATTAAAGGGTCTTTCAACCCTTAAGCGATGGAAGGAAAAAGAATTCTTTCACCGATATGTTGCCATCGTTGGAGGAGCGCCGACGTCAAACATTAAGGAGAAATGGCTATATAAGTGGGGATGTTTTTCTAAAGTGAGTACCACGAATTATTTGACATCTGCGATTTACGATTTGCTCTGTATCTTGCGATTTGCGCTTGGCATCTACGATTTTGCATTTTCTCTATTCTTTCGAACAGCGCTTTGTGTTTTCGATCTCCGATTGACGTCCTTGAAATCGTGCTTGTTTGTCTTGGAAACCGTGCTTGGCATATTCGAATTGAGCTTGGGCTGCATCCTTACCTTTTGCTTGACGTCGATGGATTGGCAATTGCACTGATTTTTTGTGTGTGAGATGATTAATGCAAGCATTGTGACTTACGTTTTGGACAGCGCTCATCGGTTTGCATGTGGCTTGTGGAAGACGTTTACGTTTTCCACTTTCTTGGCATCAAAGGAAGATAAAAGAGAGGGCAGTGTTGTATTTCTTCATTGGGCACTTGTGACCCAACGACGGTGGCGTTTAAGCGAAAGCGCTAGACAGCAGAGGTGCCGAGTTCGATTCTCTTCGTTGGGAATTTCTTTTTGGTCACGGTGTGCAAAGGATAGTGGTTGTGAATGCGCGGGAGGTATAAGGTTAAGGTATCATATTTGCTTTGACATTATTTTATTGATGTTTAATGTTTATGTGGAGTAATAAGGTGTAAAGAGGTTTTACTTTGTATGTATATTATACTTTTGGTGGTTTTTACTAAGTTGGAGAAATAAGGTGTTATTTTGGATCTTTATTATTGTGTATTATTGTATAGTTGCTAACTCTAATTGGTGGCAAATTGAGAGTTAGTGTTGTGATAGATTTTGAGTTCTCCTTCTTCATCAAAGTAAAGGTATGGGCAACTTCTTCCATGTATGTTGTTTATGGTATATTTTCTGAAATTGAGTTTGGAGTGAAAAGGTTGTCTACTAGGTATTTTTGGTGTAAATCTTATTTTCTGGATATTGAAGATTGTTTATGCATTAAAGTCATTGATGAATTTTTGGGTGAATGCATAATTCTGGTTGAGGAAGAGGAAGCATTTTTGCAATAGGGTTTATGTTAGTAAGTCTTGCTACTTGCATTGAGATGATGAAACCCTAGTTGTTGGTGAAAAGAATATAAGTATCATTGTTATATGAGATATTGCATAGTTGGCAATTGTTGGGTTGTGTTTCATATTCTTGAGAAAAGCATACTACATCTATCTTATTCTTTTGAGATTGAGATTGAGTTGAGATTGAGATTGGGAGTTAAGTATAGAACATATTGGGTCTCTAACAATTCTCTTTATGTTTCTATGAGATTTGAGATTGAGATTGGGAGTTAAGTATAGAACATATTGAGTCTCTAACAATTCTCTTTATGCTTCTATGAGGTTTATGAATCACATTGGGTCTCTAACAATTCTCTTTGTGGGTTCATGCTAAGCAAGTTTTTCTTGGTGAGCTTGTTGAGGTTTTGGACAGGTTCTGGTGGGGACTTGTGAGCAGTTTTGGACAGGTTTCGGTGGGGACTTGTGAGCAGATTTGGACAGGTCCTAGCAGAGGACTTGTGAGCTGAGTTTTGAGAGTTCTATCAGAGAACTTGAGGATAGAGGTGCATTGGTTCTTTGAGAAGAACCTGAGGATAGATTTGGCAAGTCTTTGAGAAGGCTTGTGTGTAGAGGATTGATTTGTTCATAGAGTTGGACAGATCTGACAGACAGAGGAAGACTTGTACTAGACCGACTGACTGTGTTTGGTACAGGTAGCTGAGCTATTGTGGACATGATCATAGAAGGTAGAGGTCTCTTAGGCTAAGCATTGAGGACAGGAGGTCTTCGGTGGAAAGGAGTTCCACGTGCTGGCAAGAGGTAGAGGCAGTTGATCTTCTGAGGGATCATTTCCAGAGCAGAGGGGAAGGTATCTCCTTTGAGCAGAGGCTCATAAATTCAGATTGGGGGAAGGTGTCTCCTTTGGGCCGAGGCTCATAAACATTGTAATTGGGAAGGTTTCCCAAAGAACTTTGAGATAACTTTTAGAGAAAAGTTTTGTGGACGTAGCCCGAGCCTTCCGGGTGAACCACGTTAAAAATGGGCTTCCAATGTGTGATGCTTTCTGTCTTGATTAATGTTGTGTTGATGCTACTGCTATCTAAAGTTAAAAATATTAAATGGTTAAGTCTTATACTATTCACCCCCCCATCTCAGTATAAGTCCATGTTCTTCAATTGGTATTAGAGCGGGTCTCTCCAGAAAGAGCCTAATAGCTTGGAGAAGGATCTATCAGAGGATCATACTGATTCAGAAAGAGATGAAGAGGTTGAGTTCGATCTCAAAGGTGAATTCTTCTTGGCTTTGAGAAAGCTTGAGAAATTCAGGGAAGAGAATTCTATTCTCAAGCATCAATATCGGGAAGAAAAGATAGCAAGATCAGAATTGGTTCAAAGTGTTATAGACTTCAAAATTCTAGGCTGAAGAAGGGAAGAAGGTTGAACGAGGTTTCGACGAGAGGTTCTCAAAGGAAAGGAAGCTGATTGCGAGAAACTAGAAGAAGAAGTTATGTCTCTTAGAGTGAAGTTGGAACAGTTGGCTCTCAGATAGAATACTCCGTGTGAAAAGCAAAAGAAGGATGGTATCACCATTCAAGAAATAGGGTCTTCGAGCAAGATCAATCTTCATCTTGAAGAGCGGTGGATTCCAGTTGGTCACAAGAAGAACAATCATCCAAGGCATCAAAACAGGTTACATAATACTTTCCATGGCTATTGTTTTTCCTGCAAGAAATTTGGTCACAAAGCTATGCATTGCAATAAGTCCATGAATAGACATAGTAAAGAAAATGGTAACTCTTTTGCACCTCTTATGAATAAAGATGTCATGTGTTACAAGTGCAATAATTTTGGGCATATTGCTAGGATGTGCAGTTTGGATAGATCTAGCCTTGAGTTCACTAAAAAGAAAAATGAGATCAAATCTAAGTCAATGATAGCTAAAACTGCTTTTCATGCTCTAGACAAAGTAGAAAAATGGTATCTTGATAGTGGTTGTTCAAAACATATGAGTGGTGAAAAGGAAAAGTTTTTGGTCTTAAAAGAAACAAACAGAGGAACAATCAGTTTTGGAGATAACGAGTTCAGCTAAAATCTGTGGTAAAGGGACTCTTAGTTTGGATGGGAAATCCAAAATAGAAAATGTGCTTTATGTAGAAGGCCTAAGACATAATCTTCTAAGTGTGAGTCAACTTTGTGATCAAGGGCACATAGTATCTTTCTTTTGAGATAGATGTGAGATAAGTAAAGAAAAAAATGGAAAACTCATTGCTAGTGCTACAAGGACTCCAAACAATCTTTACATGCTAAGTGAGATAAAAAAGGAAAAGTGTTTTCTAACTCAAGAAGATGAGAGTTGGTTATGGCATAAAATATTGGGGCATTTGAGCTTTGATAATCTTGTCAATATTAGTAACAAGGAAGCGGTTAGAGACTTGCCCAAAATAAAAAGGCCCCATAACATCATTTGCGGTCCTTGTCAACATGGAAAATAGACCAGAACCAGTTTCAAATCAAAAGGGTATACTTCTTCAAAACCATTGGATCTTATTCATACTGATTTATGTGGCCCTACCAGAACTCAGAGCATTCAGGGAGAAAGCTACTTCATGCTTTTTATAGATGATTATTCTAGAATGACTTGGGTTACTTTTCTCAAAGAAAAATCTGAAGCTTTTGAAAAATTTAAAGCTTTCAAAGAAATGGTTGAAAATGAGACTGACAAGAGAATCAAATTTTTAAGATCGGATAGAGGAGGAGAGTTCACTTCAAATGAATTTGTGGAATACTGTGAGCAACAAGGAATCAAAAGAGAATATTCAACGACAAGAACTCCTCAACAAAATGGAGTAGTTGAAAGGAAAAATAGAACTATTGAAAATATGGCTAGAGCTATGTTGAATGAGTCAAAACTTTCAGATGGCTTTTGGAAAGAGGCAGTCAGTACAGCAGTCTACATTATCACCAGGGCCCAACTTAGAGTCAATCATCATAAAACTCCTTATGAGTTGTGGAAAGGAAGACCAGCTACAGTAAAATACTTCAAAGTGTTTGGGAGTAAGTGCTTCATCAGAAGGGAAGATCAGAATTTGGGTAAGTTTGATCCTAGATGTGATGAGGGAATCTTTCTTGGGTATTCCAGCAAAAGCAAGGCCTACAGATGCTTCAACAAAAGAACTCATACAGTTGTAGAGAGCATAAATGTAACTGTTGATGAAAAGACAGGGATAAGAGAACCAATCCAGGAACTCGGTGATGAAATTTGTCAAGAAGAATTCAGAGAGGTTTCGAGATGAAGAAGAGGAAAGACAACAACTGCTTCCCAAAACTCCTTCACGATATGTTCAGAAACATCATCCCAAATATTTGATCATTGGTGATCCAAATAGGAGGCAAACAAGAAGAAGAGTCATTCCCTCACATGATTCTACAAATGTTTCATTATTATCTCAAATTGAGCCAAAATATTTCAGTGAAGCATGTGCAGATAAGTTTTGGGTAAAAGCAATGGATGAAGAGCTAAATCAAATAGAGAAAAGTGAAACTTGGGAATTGGTTCCAAGACCTAAGGACAAGAATGTCATTGGCACAAAATGGATATTCAGAAATAAACTCAATGAGGATGGAAATATTGTTCGAAACAAAGCTAGGTTAGTCTGCAAAGGTTATGCTCAAGTAGAAGGTGTTGATTTCGAAGAGACGTTTGCTCCTGTTGCTCGTCTTGAAGCTATCAAAATGTTTTTGGCCCTTTCAAGCTTCAAATATTTCAAGGTGTATCAAATGGATGTAAAGTCAGCTTTTCTAAATGGGGTGTTGGAAGAAGAAGTCTACATAGAACAGCCAGAAGGAGTGTCTCTCTCAGAACAGTCAGACTATGTGTGTAAACTAAAAAAGGCCTTGTATGGGTTAAAGCAAGCACCTAGGGCTTGGTACTCAAGACTTGACAGGTATCTTCATGAGCAAGGCTTCAGGAAAGGTGTGGTAGATAGCAATTTGTATATTAAGGATGAAGGTGATGATATGCTGATTATGGTTGTCTATGTTGATGATATTATTTTTGGGGGAAATAATACTCAGATGTGCAAAGATTTTGCTAACACCATGCAGAAGGAATTTGAGATGTCTATGATTGGAGAGTTGTCATTCTTTTTAGGTCTTCAGATTTCTCAATCAAAAGATGGTGTATTTCTCTCTCAAGGAAAGTATATCAAAGAAATGTTGAAGAAATTTGGGATGATAGATAGCAAACCAGTATGTACTCCAATGATTACGAGGATGCAAGATGAGTAAAGATGATGAATCTCCAGCAACAGATCGAGAGGTTGTACAGATCAATGATTGGCAGTTTATTATATGTTACAGCTACCGGACCGAGATATCATGCAGGCAGTTGGGTTAGTAGCAAGATTTCAGGCAGCTCCTAAAGATTCTCATGTTATGGCAGTTAAGAGGATATTCAGATATCTGAAGGGCACTATGGACTTTGGGCTTTGGTATCCCAAAGGTGATGATTTCACCCTCACAGCTTATACGAGATGCAGATTGGGCAGGCGGTATTGATGACAGGAAAAGCACTAGTGGTGGAGCATTCTTTTTGGGAAAGAGTTTGGTTTCTTGGCTAAGTAAGAAACAACCTTCAGTTTCCTTATCTACAACAGAGGCTGAATACATAGCAGCAGTGGCTGGGTGTACACAGGTTTTATGGATGAAAACCACCCTAGAGGATTTCAAAGTCAAACATGAACAACCCATCTCCATACTTTGTGATAATACAAGTGCCATAAGTATTTCCAAAAATCCGGTAATGCACTCAAGGACAAAGCATATTTCCATCAAGTATCATTTTCTAAGGGAAAAAGTGCAAGAGAAATAGGTCAAGGTAGAGTATGTGTCTACTAAAGAGCAGATTGCAGATATCTTCACCAAACCTCTTCCAAGAGATACGTTTGAGTATCTAAGGGAGAAATTGGGAGTTGTACTCCCACCCCAGAATTAATCACCTCATCGGGAGGTGGGGGAGGGACTAAGCTAAGAGGCTAATTCTTAGTCCCGAGCCCCAAAGGTGGCCCTTTGCCATTGATGACAAAGGGGGAGAGATATGAGTAAGGGGGAGAGCTTCAAAGTGAAGAGGAAAGCTTCAAGTTCGGGGGAGCAAAACTTCAAAGGAAGATTCTCAGTTGTTAGCACAGTTGGTTTCAGTTGGTTTCAGTTTTGGCTCTTGAGAAGTGTTTTCAATAAAGGTTTGCCATCAATGACAAAGGGGGAGATTGTTGGCAATTTTGGGTACTTTGGGTACATTGCCTTTGCTCAAATGTATAAGTTGTCATTGATGTCAAAAGGCATTTTTGTGTTGATATCAAAAGAGTGTGATGTCAAGAATATCTTGAGAAGCTTCATTATGTTAAAGGGTTTTTATTAAAACCATGGTGACAAGGTTAAAGGTTTTTCTTAAAACCATTTGGACTCATTAAGGGTTTTTATTAAAACCAAGCTTAACTTAATGCAAAGGTCCATGTTTATTATTAATAATTAAATTAACTCAAACCTTTGTCAAAGGTCCAAGTTTAATTTATTATTAATAAAATAATAATAATTATTATTTTAATTATTATTAAAGGGTCTTTCAACCCTTAAGCGACGGAAGAAAAAGAATTCTTTCGCCGATATGTTGCCATCGTTGGAGGAGCGCCGACGTCAAACTGTTAAGGAGAAATGGCTATATAAGTGGGGATGATTTTCTAAAGTGAGCACCACCAATTTTTGACATCTGCGATTTGTGGTTTGCTCTGTATCTTTCGATTTGCGCTTGGCATCTATGATTTTGCGTTTTCTCTATTCTTTCGACAGCTTTGTGTCTTCGAATCTTCGATTGACGTCCTTGAAATCGTGCTTGTTCTGTGTTGGAAACTATGCTTGGCATATTCAGAATTGAGTTTGGGCTGCATCCTTACCTTTTGCTTGACGTCGGTGGATTGGCAATTGCACTGGATTGCGTTTTTAGATTGTTGTGAGATGATTAATGCAAGCATTCAATGACTTACGTTTTGGACAGCGCTCACCGGTTTGCATGTGGCTTGTGGAAGACGTTTACGTTTTCCAGATTCTTGGCGTCAAAGGAAGATAAAATATAGGGCAAAATTGTATTTCTTCATTGGGCACTTGTGACCCAACGGTGGTGGCGTTTAAGCGAAAGCGCTAGAAGGCAGAGGTGCCGAGTTCGATTCTCTTCGTTGGGAATTTCTTTTGGTCACGGTGTGCAAAGGATAGTGGCTGTAAATGCGCGGGAGGTATAAGGTTAAGGTATCATATTTGCTTTGACATTATTTTATTGATGCTTAATGTTTATGTGGAGTAATAAGGTGTAAAGAGGTTTTACTTTGTATGTATATTACTCTTATAGTGGTTTTTACTAAGTTGGAGAAATAAGGTGTTAATTTGGATCTTTATTATTGTGTATTATTGTATAGTTGCTAACTCTAATTGGTGGCAAATTGAGAGTTAGTGTTGTGATAGATTTTGAGTTCTCCTTCTTCATCAAAGTAAAGGTATGGGCAACTTCTTCCATGTATGTTGTTTATGGTATATTTTCTGAAATTGAGTTTGGAGTGAAAAGGTTGTCTACTAGGTATTTTTGGTGTAAATCTTATTTTCTGGATATTGAAGATTGTTTATGCATTAAAGTCATTGATGAGTTTTTGGGTGAATGCATAATTCTGGTTGAGGAAGAGGAAGCATTTTTGCACTAGGGTTTATGTTAGTAAGTCTTGCTACTTGCATTGAGATGATGAAACCCTAGTTGTTGGTGAAAAGAATATAAGTATCATTGTTATATGAGATATTGCATAGTTGGCAATTGTTGGGTTGTGTTTCATATTCTTGAGAAAAGCATACTACATCTATCTTATTCTTTTGAGATTGAGATTGAGTTGAGATTGATATTGGGAGTTAAGTATAGAACATATTGGGTCTCTAACAATTCTCTTTATGTTTCTATGAGATTTGAGATTGATATTGGGAGTTAAGTATAGAACATATTGAGTCTCTAACAATTCTCTTTATGCTTCTATGAGGTTTATGAATCACATTGGGTCTCTAACAATTCTCTTTGTGGGTTCATGCTAAGCAAGTTTTTCTTGGTGAGCTTGTTGAGGTTTTGGACAGGTTCCGGTGGGGACTTGTGAGCAAGTTTTGGACAGGTTTCGGTGGGGACTTGTGAGCAGATTTGGACAGGTCCTAGCAGAGGACTTGTGAGCTGAGTTTTTGAGAGTTCTATCGAGAGAACTTGAGGACAGAGGTGCATTGGTTCTTTGAGAAGAACCTGAGGACAGATTTGGCAAGTCTTTGAGAAGGCTTGTGTGCAGAGGATTGATTTGTTCAAAGAGTTGGACAGATCTGACAGACAGAGGAAGACTTGTACTAGACCGATTGACTGTGTTTGGTACAGGTAGCTGAGCTACTGTGGACGTGATCATAGAAGGCAGAGGTCTCTTAGGCTAAGCATTGAGGATAGGAGGTCTTCGGTGGAAAGGAGTTCCATGTCTTGGCAAGAGGTAGAGGCAGTTGATCTTCTGAGGGATCATTTCCAGAGCGAGAGGGGAAGGTATCTCCTTTGAGCGAGAGGCTCATAAATTCAGATTGGGGGAAGGTGTCTCCTTTGGGCCGAGGCTCATAAACATTGTAATTGGGAAGGTTTCCCAAAGAACTTTGAGATAACTTTTAGAGAAAAGTTTTGTGGACGTAGCCCGAGCCTTCCGGGTGAACCACGTTAAAAATGGGCTTCCAATGTGTGATGCTTTCTGTCTTGATTAATGTTGTGTTGATGCTACTGCTATCTAAAGTTAAAAATATTAAATGGTTAAGTCTTATACTTGTTCACCCCCCTCTCAGTATAAGTCCATGTTCTTCAATTGGTATCAGAGCGGGTCTCTCCAGAAAGAGCCTAATAGCTTGGAGAAGGATCTATCAGAGGATCATACAGATTCAGAAAGAGATGAAGAGGTTGAGTTCGATCTCAAAGGTGAATTCTTCTTGGCTTTGAGAAAGCTTGAGAAATTCAGGGAAGAGAATTCTGTTCTCAAGCATCAATATCAGGAAGAAAAGATAGCAAGATCAGAATTGGTTCAAAGTGTTATAGACTTCAAAATTCTAGCTGAAGAAGGGAAGAAGGTTGAACAGGTTTTGACAGAGGTTCTCAAAGGAAAGGAAGCTGATTGCGAGAAACTAGAAGAAGAAGTTATGTCTCTTAGAGTGAAGTTGGAACAGTTGGCTCTCGGACAGAATACTCCGTGTGAAAAGCAAAAGAAGGATGGTATCACCATTCAAGAAATAGGGTCTTCGAGCAAGATCAATCTTCATCCTGAAGAGCGGTGGATTCCAATTGGTCACAAGAAGAACAATCATCCAAGGCATCAAAACAGGTTACATAATACTTTCCATGGCTATTGTTTTTCCTGCAAGAAATTTGGTCACAAAGCTATGCATTGCAATAAGTCCGTGAATAGACATAGTAAAGAAAATGGTAACTCTTTTGCACCTCTTATGAATAAAGATGTCATGTGTTACAAGTGCAATAATTTTGGGCATATTGCTAGGATGTGCAGTTTGGATAGATCTAGCCTTGAGTTCACTAAAAAGAAAAATGAGATCAAATCTAAGTCAATGATAGCTCAAACTGCTTTTCATGCTCTAGACAAAGTAGAAAAATGGTATCTTGATAGTGGTTGTTCAAAACATATGACTGGTGAAAAGGAAAAGTTTTTGGTCTTAAAAGAAACAAATAGAGGAACAGTCGGTTTTGGAGATAACAGGTTAGCTAAAATCTGTGGTAAAGGGACTCTTAGTTTGGATGGGAAATCCAAAACAAAAAATGTGCTTTATGTAGAAGGCCTAAGACATAATCTTCTAAGTGTGAGTCAACTTTGTGATCAAGGGCACATAGTATCTTTCTTTTGAGATAGATGTGAGATAAGTAAAGAAAAAAATGGAAAACTCATTGCTAGTGCTACAAGGACTCCAAACAATCTTTACATGCTAAGTGAGATAAAAAAGGAAAAGTGTTTTCTAACTCAAGAAGATGAGAGTTGGTTATGGCATAAAATATTGGGGCATTTGAGCTTTGATAATCTTGTCAATATTAGTAACAAGGAAGCGGTTAGAGACTTGCCCAAAATAAAAAGGCCCCATAACATCATTTGCGGTCCTTGTCAACATGGAAAATAGACCAGAACCAGTTTCAAATCAAAAGGGTATACTTCTTCAAAACCATTGGATCTTATTCATACTGATTTATGTGGCCCTACTAGAACTCAGAGCATTCAGGGAGAAAGCTACTTCATGCTTTTTATAGATGATTATTCTAGAATGACTTGGGTTACTTTTCTCAAAGAAAAATCTGAAGCTTTTGAAAAATTTAAAGCTTTCAAAGAAATGGTTGAAAATGAGACTGACAAGAGAATCAAATGTTTAAGATCAGATAGAGGAGGAGAGTTCACTTCAAATGAATTTGTGGAATACTATGAGCAGCAAGGAATCAAAAGAGAATATTCAACAACAAGAACTCCTCAACAAAATGGAGTAGTTGAAAGGAAAAATAGAACTATTGAAAATATGGCTAGAGCTATGTTAAATGAGTCAAAACTTTCAGATGGCTTTTGGAAAGAGGCAGTCAGTACAGTAGTCTACATTATCACCAGGGCCCAACTTAGAGTCAATCATCATAAAACTCCTTATGAGTTGTGGAAAGGAAGACCAGCTACAGTAAAATACTTCAAAGTGTTTGGGAGTAAGTGCTTCATCAGAAGGGAAGATCAGAATTTGGGTAAGTTTGATCCTAGATGTGATGAGGGAATCTTTCTTGGGTATTCCAGCAAAAGCAAGGCCTACAGATGCTTCAACAAAAGAACTCATACAGTTGTAGAGAGCATAAATGTAACTGTTGATGAAAAGACAGGGATAAGAGAACCAATCCAGGAACTCAGTGATGAAATTTGTCAAGAAGAATTCAGAGAGGTTTCAGATGAAGAAGAGGAAAGACAACAACTGCTTCCCAAAACTCCTTCACGATATGTTCAGAAACATCATCCCAAATATTTGATCATTGGTGATCCAAATAGGAGGCAAACAAGAAGAAGAGTCATTCCCTCACATGATTCTACAAATGTTTCATTATTATCTCAAATTGAGCCAAAATATTTCAGTGAAGCATGTGCAGATAAGTTTTGGGTAAAAGCAATGGATGAAGAGCTAAATCAAATAGAGAAAAGTGAAACTTGGGAATTGGTTCCAAGACCTAAGGACAAGAATGTCATTGGCACAAAATGGATATTCAGAAATAAACTCAATGAGGATGGAAAAATTGTCGGAAACAAAGCTAGGTTAGTCTGCAAAGGTTATGCTCAAGTAGAAGGTGTTGATTTCGAAGAGACGTTTGCTCCTGTTGCTCGTCTTGAAGCTATCAGAATGTTTTTGGCCCTTTCAAGCTTCAAATATTTCAAGGTGTATCAAATGGATGTAAAGTCAGCTTTTCTAAATGGGGTGTTGGAAGAAGAAGTCTACATAGAACAGCCAGAAGGAGTGTCTCTCTCAGAACAGTCAGACTATGTGTGTAAACTGAAAAAGGCCTTGTATGGGTTAAAGCAAGCACCTAGGGCTTGGTACTCAAGACTTGACAGGTATCTTCATGAGCAAGGCTTCAGGAAAGGTGTGGTAGATAGCAATTTGTATATTAAGGATGAAGGTGATGATATGCTGATTATGGTTGTCTATGTTGATGATATTATTTTTGGGGGAAATAATACTCAGATGTGCAAAGATTTTGCTAACACCATGCAGAAGGAATTTGAGATGTCTATGATTGGAGAGCTGTCATTCTTTTTAGGTCTTCAGATTTCTCAATCAAAAGATGGTGTATTTCTCTCTCAAGGAAAGTATATCAAAGAAATGTTGAAGAAATTTGGGATGATAGATAGCAAACCAGTATGTACTCCAATGATTACGAGGATGCAAGATGAGTAAAGATGATGAATCTCCAGCGACAGATCAGAGGTTGTAGAGATCAATGATTGGCAGTTTATTATATGTTACAACTACTGGACCGATATATCATGCAGGCAATTGGGTTAGTAGCAAGATTTCAGGCAGCTCCTAAAGATTCTCATGTTATGGCAATTAAGAGGATATTCGAGATATCTGAAGGGCACTATGGACTTTGGGCTTTGGTATCCCAAAGGTGATGATTTCACCCTCACAGCTTATACAGATGCAGATTGGGCAGGTGGTATTGATGACAGGAAAAGCACTAGTGGTGGAGCATTCTTTTTGGGAAAGAGTTTGGTTTCTTGGCTAAGTAAGAAACAACCTTCAGTTTCCTTATCTACAATAGAGGCTGAATACATAGCAGCAGTGGCTGGGTGTACACAAGTTTTATGGATGAAAACCACCTTAGAGGATTTCAAAGTCAAACATGAACAACCCATCTCCATACTTTGTGATAATACAAGTGCCATAAGTATTTCCAAAAATCCGGTAATGCACTCAAGGACAAAGCATATTTCCATCAAGTATCATTTTCTAAGGGAAAAAGTGCAAGAGAAACAGGTCAAGGTAGAGTATGTGTCTACTAAAGAGCAGATTGCGAGATATCTTCACCAAACCTCTTCCAAGAGATACGTTTGAGTATCTAAGGGAGAAATTGGGAGTTGTACTCCCACCCCAGAATTAATCACCTCATCAGGAGGTGGGGGAGGGACTAAGCTAAGAGGCTAATTCTTAGTCCCGAGCCCCAAAGGTGGCCCTTTGCCATTGATGACAAAGGGGGAGAGATATGAGTAAGGGGGAGAGCTTCAAAGTGAAGAGGAAAGCTTCAAGTCATGGGGAGCAAAACTTCAAAGGAAGATTCTCAGTTGTTAGCACAGTTGGTTTCAGTTGGTTTCAGTTTTGGCTCTTGAGAAGTGTTTTCAGTAAAGGTTTGCCATCAATGACAAAGGGGGAGATTGTTGGCAATTTTGGGTACTTTGGGTACATTGCCTTTGCTCAAATGTATAAGTTGTCATTGATGTCAAAAGGCATTTTTGTGTTGATATCAAAAGAGTGTGATGTCAAGAATATCTTGAGAAGCTTCATTATGTTAAAGGGTTTTTATTAAAACCATGGTGACAAGGCTAAAGGTTTTTCTTAAAACCATTTGGACTCATTAAGGGTTTTTATTAAAACCAAGCTTAACTTAATGCAAAGGTCCATGTTTATTATTAATAATTAAATTAACTCAAACCTTTGTCAAAGGTCCAAGTTTAATTTATTATTAATAAAATAATAATAATTATTATTTTAATTATTATTAAAGGGTCTTTCAACCCTTAAGCGACGGAAGGAAAAAGAATTCTTTCGCCGATATGTTGCCATCGTTGGAGGAGCGCCGACGTCAAACATTAAGGAGAAATGGCTATATAAGTGGGGATGTTTTTCTAAAGTGAGCACCATCGATTTTTGACATCTGCGATTTGCGGTTTGCTCTGTATCTTTCGATTTGCGCTTGGCGTCTACGATTTTGCGTTTTCTCTATTCTTTCGAACAGTGCTTTGTGTCTTCGAATCTCCGATTGACGTCCTTGAAATCATGCTTGTTGTGTTGGAAACCATGCTTGGCATATTCGATTTGAGTTTGGGCTGCATCCTTACCTTTTGCTTGACGTCGGTGGATTGCAATTGCACATTGTGGAGATGATAAATGCAAGCATTGTGACTTACGTTTTGGACAGCGCTCACCGTTTGCATGTGGCTTGTGGAAGACGTTTACGTTTTCCAGATTCTTGGCGTCAAAGGAAGATAAAAGAGAGGGCAATGCTGTATTTCTTCGTTGGGCACTTGTGACCCAACGACGGTGGCGTTTAAGCGAAAGCGCTAGATGGCAGAGGTGCCGAGTTCGATTCTCTTCGTTGGGAATTTCTTTTTGGTCATGGTGTGCAAAGGATAGTGGTTGTGAATGCGCGGGAGGTATAAGGTTAAGGTATCATATTTGCTTTTGACATTGTTTTATTGATGTTTAATGTTTATGTGGAGTAATAAGGTGTAAAGAGGTTTTACTTTGTATGTATATTGTACTTTGGTGGTTTTTACTAAGTTGGAGAAATAAGGTGTTATTTTGGATCTTTATTATTGTGTATTATTGTATAGTTGCTAACTCTAATTGGTGGCAAATTGAGAGTTAGTGTTGTGACAGATTTTGAGTTCTCCTTCTTCATCAAAGTAAAGGTATGGGCAACTTCTTCCATGTATGTTGTTTATGGTATATTTTCTGAAATTGAGTTTGGAGTGAAAAGGTTGTCTACTAGGTATTTTTGGTGTAAATCTTATTTTCTGGATATTGAAGATTGTTTATGCATTAAAGTCATTGATGAATTTTTGGGTGAATGCATAATTCTGGTTGAGGAAGAGGAAGCATTTTTGCAATAGGGTTTATGTTAGTAAGTCTTGCTACTTGCATTGAGATGATGAAACCCTAGTTGTTGGTGAAAAGAATATAAGTATCATTGTTATATGAGATATTGCATAGTTGGCAATTGTTGGGTTGTGTTTCATATTCTTGAGAAAAGCATACTACATCTATCTTATTCTTTTGAGATTGAGATTGAGTTGAGATTGATATTGGGAGTTAAGTATAGAACATATTGGGTCTCTAACAATTCTCTTTATGTTTCTATGAGATTTGAGATTGAGATTGGGAGTTAAGTATAGAACATATTGAGTCTCTAACAATTCTCTTTATGCTTCTATGAGGTTTATGAATCACATTGGGTCTCTAACAATTCTCTTTGTGGGTTCATGCTAAGCAAGTTTTTCTTGGTGAGCTTGTGAGGTTTTGGACAGGTTTCGGTGGGGACTTGTGAGAGGTTTTGGACAGGTTTCGGTGGGGACTTGTGAGCAGATTTGGACAGGTCCTAGCAGAGGACTTGTGAGCTGAGTTTTTGAGAGTTCTATCAGAGAACTTGAGGACAGAGGTGCATTGGTTCTTTGAGAAGAACCTGAGGACAGATTTGGCAAGTCTTTGAGAAGGCTTGTGTGCAGAGGATTGATTTGTTCATAGAGTTGGACAGATCTGAGAGATAGAGGAAGACTTGTACTAGACCGATTGACTGTGTTTGGTACAGGTAGCTGAGCTGCTGTGGACGTGATCATAGAAGGCAGAGGTCTCTTAGGCTAAGCATTGAGGATAGGAGGTCTTCGGTGGAAAGGAGTTCCACGTGCTTGGCAAGAGGTAGAGGCAGTTGATCTTCTGAGGGATCATTTCCAGAGCAGAGGGGAAGGTATCTCCTTTGAGCGAGAGGCTCATAAATTCAGATTGGGGGAAGGTGTCTCCTTTGGGCCGAGGCTCATAAACATTGTAATTGGGAAGGTTTCCCAAAGAACTTTGACATAACTTTTAGAGAAAATTTTTGTGGACGTAGCCCAGGCTTTCAACGTGAACCACGTTAAAAATGGGCTTCCAATGTGTGATGCTTTCTGTCTTGATTAATGTTGTGTTGATGCTACTGCTATCTAAAGTTAAAAATATTAAATGGTTAAGTCTTATACTGTTCACCCCCCTCTCAGTATAAGTCCATGTTCTTCAATTGGTATCAGAGCGGGTCTCTCCAGAAAGAGCCTAACAGCTTGGAGAAGGATCTATCAGAGGATCATACAGATTCAGAAAGAGATGAAGAGGTTGAGTTCGATCTCAAAGGTGAATTCTTCTTGGCTTTGAGAAAGCTTGAGAAATTCAGGGAAGAGAATTCTGTTCTCAAGCATCAATATCGGGAAGAAAAGATAGCAAGATCGAGAATTGGTTCAAAGTGTTATAGACTTCAAAATTCTAGCTGAAGAAGGGAAGAAGGTTGAACGAGGTTTCGACGAGAGGTTCTCAAAGGAAAGGAAGGCTGATTGCGAGAAACTAGAAGAAGAAGTTATGTCTCTTAGAGTGAAGTTGGAACAGTTGGCTCTCAGATAGAATACTCCGTGTGAAAAGCAAAAGAAGGATGGTATCACCATTCAAGAAATAGGGTCTTCGAGCAAGATCAATCTTCATCCTGAAGAGCGGTGGATTCCAGTTGGTCACAAGAAGAACAATCATCCAAGGCATCAAAACAGGTTACATAATACTTTCCATGGCTATTGTTTTTCCTGCAAGAAATTTGGTCACAAAGCTATGCATTGCAATAAGTCCGTGAATAAACATAGTAAAGAAAATGGTAACTCTTTTGCACCTCTTATGAATAAATATGTCATGTGTTACAAGTGCAATAATTTTGGGCATATTGCTAGGATGTGCAGTTTGGATAGATCTAGCCTTGAGTTCACTAAAAAGAAAAATGAGATCAAATCTAAGTCAATGATAGCTCAAGCTGCTTTTCATGCTCTAGACAAAGTAGAAAAATGGTATCTTGATAGTGGTTGTTCAAAACATATGACTGGTGAAAAGGAAAAGTTTTTGGTCTTAAAAGAAACAAACAGAGGAACAAGTCGGTTTTGGAGATAACGAGGTCAGCTAAAATCTGTGGTAAAGGGACTCTTAGTTTGGATGGGAAATCCAAAACAGAAAATGTGCTTTATGTAGAAGGCCTAAGACATAATCTTCTAAGTGTGAGTCAACTTTGTGATCAAGGGCACATAGTATCTTTCTTTTGAGATAGATGTGAGATAAGTAAAGAAAAAAATGGAAAACTCATTGCTAGTGCTACAAGGACTCCAAACAATCTTTACATGCTAAGTGAGATAAAAAAGGAAAAGTGTTTTCTAACTCAAGAAGATGAGAGTTGGTTATGGCATAAAATATTGGGGCATTTGAGCTTTGATAATCTTGTCAATATTAGTAACAAGGAAGCGGTTAGAGACTTGCCCAAAATAAAAAGGCCCCATAACATCATTTGCGGTCCTTGTCAACATGGAAAAGAGACCAGAACCAGTTTCAAATCAAAAGGGTATACTTCTTCAAAACCATTGGATCTTATTCATACTGATTTATGTGGCCCTACCGAACTCGGAGCATTCGGGGAGAAAGCTACTTCATGCTTTTTATAGATGATTATTCTAGAATGACTTGGGTTACTTTTCTCAAAGAAAATTTTGAAAGCTTTTGAAAAATTTAAAGCTTTCAAAGAAATGGTTGAAAATGAGACTGACAAGAGAATCAAATGTTTAAGATCAGATAGAGGAGGAGAGTTCACTTCAAATGAATTTGTGGAATACTGTGAGCAGCAAGGAATCAAAAGAGAATATTCGACAACAAGAACTCCTCAACAAAATGGAGTAGTTGAAAGGAAAAATAGAACTATTGAAAATATGGCTAGAGCTATGTTGAATGAGTCAAAACTTTTAGATGGCTTTTGGAAAGAGGCAGTCAGTACAACAGTCTACATTATCACCAGGGCCCAACTTAGAGTCAATCATCATAAAACTCCTTATGAGTTGTGGAAAGGAAGACCAACTATAGTAAAATACTTCAAAGTGTTTGGGAGTAAGTGCTTCATCAGAAGGGAAGATCAGAATTTGGGTAAGTTTGATCCTAGATGTGATGAGGGAATCTTTCTTGGTTATTCCAGCAAAAGCAAGGCCTACAGATGCTTCAACAAAAGAACTCATACAGTTGTAGAGAGCATAAATGTAACTGTTGATGAAAAGACGAGGGATAAGAGAACCAATCCAGGAACTCGGTGATGAAATTTGTCAAGAAGAATTCAGAGAGGTTTCGAGATGAAGAAGAGGAAAGACAACAAGCTGCTTCCCAAAACTCCTTCACGATATGTTCAGAAACATCATCCCAAATATTTGATCATTGGTGATCCAAATAGGAGGCAAACAAGAAGAAGAGTCATTCCCTCACATGATTCTACAAATGTTTCATTATTATCTCAAATTGAGCCAAAAGATTTCAGTGAAGCATGTGCAGATAAGTTTTGGGTAAAAGCAATGGATGAAGAGCTAAATCAAATAGAGAAAAGTGAAACTTGGGAATTGGTTCCAAGACCTAAGGACAAGAATGTCATTGGCACAAAATGGATATTCAAAAATAAACTCAATGAGGATGGAAATATTGTCAGAAACAAAGCTAGGTTAGTCTGCAAAGGTTATGCTCAAGTAGAAGGTGTTGATTTCGAAGAGACGTTTGCTCCTGTTGCTCGTCTTGAAGCTATCAGAATGTTTTTGGCCCTTTCAAGCTTCAAATATTTCAAGGTGTATCAAATGGATGTAAAGTCAGCTTTTCTAAATGGGGTGTTGGAAGAAGAAGTCTACATAGAACAGCCAGAAGGAGTGTCTCTCTCAGAACAGTCAGACTATGTGTGTAAACTGAAAAAGGCCTTGTATGGGTTAAAGCAAGCACCTAGGGCTTGGTACTCAAGACTAGACAGGTATCTTCATGAGCAAGGCTTCAGGAAAGGTGTGGTAGATAGCAATTTGTATATTAAAGATGAAGGTGATGATATGCTGATTATGGTTGTCTATGTTGATGATATTATTTTTGGGGGAAATAATACTCAGATGTGCAAAGTTTTTGCTAACACCATGCAGAAGGAATTTGAGATGTCTATGATTGGAGAGCTGTCATTCTTTTTAGGTCTTCAGATTTCTCAATCAAAATATGGTGTATTTCTCTCTCAAGGAAAGTATATCAAAGAAATGTTGAAGAAATTTGGGATGATAGATAGCAAACCAGTATGTACTCCAATGATTACAGGTTGCAAGATGAGTAAAGATGATGAATCTCCAACGACAGATCAGAGGTTGTACAGATCAATGATTGGCAGTTTATTATATGTTACAACTACCAGACCAGATATCATGCAGGCAGTTGGGTTAGTAGCAAGATTTCAGGCAGCTCCTAAAGATTCTCATGTTATGGCGAGTTAAGAGGATATTCAGATATCTGAAGGGCACTATGGACTTTGGGCTTTGGTATCCCAAAGGTGATGATTTCACCCTCACAGCTTATACAGATGCAGATTGGGCAGGTGGTATTGATGACAGGAAAAGCACTAGTGGTGGAGCATTCTTTTTGGGAAAGAGTTTGGTTTCTTGGCTAAGTAAGAAACAACCTTCAGTTTCCTTATCTACAGTAGAGGCTGAATACATAGCAATTAGTGGCTGGGTGTACACAGGTTTTATGGATGAAAACCACCCTAGAGGATTTCAAAGTCAAACATGAACAACCCATCTCCATACTTTGTGATAATACAAGTGCCATAAGTATTTCCAAAAATCCGGTAATGCACTCAAGGACAAAGCATATTTCCATCAAGTATCATTTTCTAAGGGAAAAAGTGCAAGAGAAACAGGTCAAGGTAGAGTATGTGTCTACTAAAGAGCAGATTGCGAGATATCTTCACCAAACCTCTTCCAAGGGATACGTTTGAGTATCTAAGGGAGAAATTGGGAGTTGTACTCCCACCCCAGAATTAATCACCTCATCGGGAGGTGGGGGAGGGACTAAGCTAAGAGGCTAATTCTTAGTCCCGAGCCCCAAAGGTGGCCCTTTGCCATTGATGACAAAGGGGGAGAGATATGAGTAAGGGGGAGAGCTTCAAAGTGAAGAGGAAAGCTTCAAGTCAGGGGGAGCAAAACTTCAAAGGAAGATTCTCAGTTGTTAGCACAGTTGGTTTCAGTTGGTTTCAGTTTTGGCTCTTGAGAAGTGTTTTCAGTAAAGGTTTGCCATCAATGACAAAGGGGGAGATTGTTGGCAATTTTGGGTACTTTGGGTACATTGCCCTTGCTCAAATGTATAAGTTGTCATTGATGTCAAAAGGCATTTTTGTGTTGATATCAAAAGAGTGTGATGTCAAGAATATCTTGAGAAGCTTCATTATGTTAAAGGGTTTTTATTAAAACCATGGTGACAAGGTTAAAGGTTTTTCTTAAAACCATTTGGACTCATTAAGGGTTTTTATTAAAACCAAGCTTAACTTAATGCAAAGGTCCATGTTTATTATTAATAATTAAATTAACTCAAACCTTTGTCAAAGGTCCAAGTTTAATTTATTATTAATAAAATAATAATAATTATTATTTTAATTATTATTATAGGGTCTTTCAACCCTTAAGCGATGGAAGTAAAAGAATTCTTTCGCCGATATGATGCCATCGTTGGAGGAGCGCCGACGTCAAACTTTATGAAGAAATGGCTATATAAGTGGGGATGTTTTTCCAAAGAGGGTACCACGAATTTTTGACATCTGCGATTTATGATTTGCTCTGTATCTTGCGATTTGCGCTTGGCGTCTACGATTTTGCGTTTTCTCTATTCTTTCGAACAACGCTTTGTGTTTTCGATCTCCGATTGACATCCTTGAAATCGTGCTTGTTCTGTGTTGGAAACCATGCTTGGCATATTCGAAACTGAGTTTGGGCTGCATCCTTACCTTTATGCTTGACGTCGGTGGATTGGCAATTGCACCTGGACTACGTTTTTAGACTGTGTTGTGAGATGATAAATGCAAGCATTCTGTGACTTACGTTTTGGACAGCGCTCACCAGTTTGCATGTGGCTTGTGGAAGACGTTTACGTTTTCCAGTTTCTTGGCGTCAAAGGAAGATAAAAGAGAGGGCAATGTTGTATTTCTTCGTTGGGCACTTGTGACCCAACGGCGGTGGCGTTTAAGCGAAAGCGCTAGACAGCAGAGGTGCCGAGTTCGATTCTCTTCGTTGGGAATTTCTTTTTGGTCGCGGTGTGCAAAGGATAGTGGCTGTGAATGCGCGGGAGGTATAAGGTTAAGGTATCATATTTGTTTTTGACATTGTTTTATTGATGTTTAATGTTTATGTGGAGTAATAAGGTGTAAAGAGGTTTTACTTTGTATGTATATTGTACTTTGGTGGTTTTTACTAAGTTGGAGAAATAAGGTGTTATTTTGGATCTTTATTATTGTGTATTATTGTATAGTTGCTAACTCTAATTGGTGGCAAATTGAGAGTTAGTGTTGTGACAGATTTTGAGTTCTCCTTCTTCATCAAAGTAAAGGTATGGGCAACTTCTTCCATGTATGTTGTTTATGGTATATTTTCTGAAATTGAGTTTGGAGTGAAAAGGTTGTCTACTAGGTATTTTTTGGTGTAAATCTTATTTTCTGGATATTGAAGATTGTTTATGCATTAAAGTTATTGTTGAATTTTTGGGTGAATGCATAATTCTGGTTGAGGAAGAGGAAGCATTTTTGCAATAGGGTTTATGTTAGTAAGTCTTGCTACTTGCATTGAGATGATGAAACCCTAGTTGTTGGTGAAAAGAATATAAGTATCATTGTTATATGAGATATTGCATAGTTGGCAATTGTTGGGTTGTGTTTCATATTCTTGAGAAAAGCATACTACATCTATCTTATTCTTTTGAGATTGAGATTGAGTTGAGATTGAGATTGGGAGTTAAGTATAGAACATATTGGGTCTCTAACAATTCTCTTTATGTTTCTATGAGATTTGAGATTGAGATTGGGAGTTAAGTATAGAACATATTGAGTCTCTAACAATTCTCTTTATGCTTCTATGAGGTTTATGAATCACATTGGGTCTCTAACAATTCTCTTTGTGGGTTCATGCTAAGCAAGTTTTTCTTGGTGAGCTTGCTGAGGTTTTTGGACAGGTTCTAGCAGAGGACTTGTGAGCAGGTTTTGGACAGGTTTCGGTGGGGACTTGTGAGCAGATTTGGACAGGTCCTAGCAGAGGACTTGTGAGCTGAGTTTTTGAGAGTTCTATCGGGAGAACTTGAGGACAGAGGTGCATTGGTTCTTTGAGAAGAACCCGAGGACAGATTTGGCAAGTCTTTGAGAAGGCTTGTGTGCGAGAGGATTGATTTGTTCATAGAGTTGGACAGATCCGACAAACAGAGGAAGACTTGTACTAGACCGACTGACTGTGTTTGGTACAGGTAGCTGAGCTACTGTGGATGTGATCATAGAAGGCAAGAGGTCTCTTAGGCTAAGCATTGAGGACAGGAGGTCTTCGGTGGAAAGGAGTTCCACGTGCTTGGCAAGAGGTAGAGGCGGTTGATCTTCCGAGGGATCATTTCCAGAGCGAGAGGGGAAGGTATCTCCTTTGAGCAGAGGCTCATAAATTCAGATTGGGGGAAGGTGTCTCCTTTGGGCCGAGGCTCATAAACATTGTAATTGGGAAGGTTTCCCAAAGAACTTTGAGATAACTTTTAGAGAAAAGTTTTGTGGACGTAGCCCAGGCCTTCTGGGTGAACCACGTTAAAAATGGGCTTCCAATGTGTGATGCTTTCTATCTTGATTAATGTTGTGTTGATGCTACTGCTATCTAAAGTTAAAAATATTAAATGGTTAAGTCTTATACTGTTCACCCCCCCCTCTCAGTATAAGTCCATGTTCTTCATTTACATGAGTTCCATTTCACATGCCACCATTTTGGTGCCCCTGATTAAACAACAATGCTATAAATGGTCAAGAAAAATCTAAACTACGAATGATCATTAGTGCATTAATTCATTTGCATTCATACACATTATCATTTCATTATCATCCATCACACATATACATCTACATTCAAACAAAAGCATCCACACAAAAGCATAACACAAAAGTAAAGCCATGTATATCTATATATATATATATATATATATATATCACATGTACAATGAATTCCCGAAGGCTATATACAATGGAGCACCAAGGCTCATATACAAAAAATGCATATCAACATTGTGTGATAAGATTAGAAAGTAACTAAGCACTTTCTAATATTTGATAGATGTCACTTGTCACACATCTCAAGATTAGATTGTGATAAGATTTAGGGTTGTAGTAGAAAAGATTCTCTTTAAATAGGGGTGTTGTCTACTACATCTTAACATATCTTGTCATATTGACTTGTGTTGTAATATCATGTTGATGCATATTGTTACATAAAATTAAAGCATTCTTGTATTGTTGAATCAAATGAGTAATATAGTGAGCTTCATAGTGGATGTTTCCCTTATTCATTTGAAGTAGGGTTTTACCACTTAATATTGGTGTTGTGGGTTTTCCTCTTTTGTGTGTGATTGATCTTGTGGAGCATTCTTTGATCTTGGGGACACTTTGCTTGTCTCACATTTTGAGGACAACTTCACCCTTATGAGGTGTTTTGTGCTATATATATGAGTTGATCTTTGGTGGTATAATTGCTTTTTGCATATTTTTTGAACATGGTACTTTCTTGTTTGCCTTGTGCAACTTTTGTACATGTTACTTTGTAGATGGCATTGTGCAATTATGGTATATGATGCAATTGCTTTATGTGACTCTTTTACATGGTACTTTCTTGTTGCCTTGTGCAAATTTGTACATGTTTTTATGTAGTTGGCATTATGTAATTGGTTTATCATGGTACTTTCTTGTTAGCATTTATGCTACTTTTGTACATGATATTTTATGATTGGCTTTATGCAACCGGTGTGCACACTTTATTATTTTCATATACCTTATGCAACTTTTGTACATGGTACTTTAGAGTTTGCATTATCATGGTACTCCTTGTTTGCTTTATGTAACTTTGATCATGATATTTTTTGATCAACTATATAGCACGTGACTATAAGTATGGCTTGGCATCTTTTTGTGATGACTTATAGTTCACTATTTGTTAGATCAATTATATTATCATCTTTGGATATTCATAAATGTTATGGTGAATATATTTATGATGATGTATCTAACTGATATTATGTTGAGCTGCTTGTAGCTTGCAGGTACTTTCGTTTGGATGTTATACATTTTCATATATTTCTTCAAAAAAGAGGAAGAAATTGGACAAAAAGTCTCAAAAATACATCTTTGTTGGCTATGATGCAGAACATAGGGGCTATAGGTTATACTCACCTTCTTCACGCATTGTATTTGTTTTAAGAGATGTCAAATTCAATGAAGACCTTCTTGAGTTAGAAAAGGGTGGGCCTTGTGTCAAAAGGACCAAGTGGTTGGATCATTCTCGGGGTCCTAAAGAGTAGAATTCAGTTAGCCAAAGGATAACTAGAAGTATGACCCTTAACATATCTTGTCATATTGACTTGAGTTGTAATATCATGTTGATGCATATGGTTGCATAACATTAAAGCATTCTTGTATTTTTGAATCAAATGAGTAATATAGTGAGCTTCATAGTGGATGTTTTCCTTCTTCATTTGAAGTAGGATTTTACCACTTAATACTGGTGTTGTGGGTTTTCCTCTTTTGTGTGTAATTGATCTTGTGGAGCAAGTCATACTTATAGTCACTATTTGTTAGATTAGTTTTGTTATCATCTTTGGATATTCATATATGTTGTGGTGAATATATTTATGATGATGTATCTAACTGATCTTATGTTGAGCTGCTTGTAGCTTATAGGTACTTCCATTTGGGATTTTGTAGGCTTACTAAAGACACCCTTGTGATATTTTCTTCTTGTCATTTGCAACCACTTGTGGTTTATGGATGGCTTTGTAAGCTGCTTGTATTTGAAGCTACTTCGTTGGGGGCTTGCAGTCTCATTTTGGCCCATTTTGTATTGGTGCCTTATTATAGACCATTATTGGTCATAAAAGCTCATTGTAACTATATTACTCATTTGATTCTCACCCCCCTTTGTATCTTTAGGGGGAGAATGTTTCTTTGTTTCATAATTCCTTTCCCCAATATTGCATTAAGGGGGAGTGTTGGAATATGTAATGCAACATTGTGTAAATTATTCTTAGACTAAAATATAAAGTCTAAAGAATAATATTTGAATTAGAAAATAATTCTATTTTATGTAAAAATATTTCCACCCAATTAATAAATAAAATAAGGGTGCTAGGAATATTTAATTTGTGGAAAAATTTATTTCCCCTTTTCTAGCAAATATTAGAAAGTACCTATTTACTTTCTAATATTTGATAGATGACACTTATCATTGTAGCACCTTAAAATTGGCACAGTAAAACCTTAGCAAATAATTAAAATTACTTTAGTAATAATTCAAATTCAAATTTTAACCCTGAACCGCCTGTTAAACCGCTTTCCTTATTTTTTGTGTCATTTTTAGGATTTGTTGTGACCATTGGACGATATCGTCACCGATCAGACGATATCACCTCATATCGGATGAATTCGTCTGGAGAAGAACCTCCATACGATTTTTTCCCAAAAATAATTTTTCATAACTAGCTTCTGTTTCAATGGCGTCTCTAACCTGGGCAAAAGCGTGTCTACATGGTTAGAGACTTCCCCCATTGGAAATCTCCCAAATTGGGATGATCTCCAACCTCCCAACCTCCTTCCTATGCCTATTTAATCTTAGGCCCTCCCCTTGACATTCCCCTGGCTGAATTTTATTGCACTTCGAGTTTTACATGCATTAGAATGTCTTAGACCATTATTTGTCTTTGTCCCTTTTCGAGTTTTCTTGTAGGAACTCTGTTATTCTTCAGTCGAAGCAAGCTCAGATCGTCGCAGACAATCTTGTACAATCTCAGATGATCACACCCCAATTCAAGATGATTTCGCACTCTACAGACGATTTCAATTGCAGTCAACATTGGAGGCAATCAGTACCCAAAGTTTGTGCTTTTCCTATACCTTTTTGCTATTTTATTCTGCATCTAGTTAGTTTTATTATTATTTTCTGTTATTCTACATCTTGGAGTTCACCCATGTAGCTTAAGTACATAATAAAATCATTATTAGCTATTAAAACATGATAATTTACTTGCATTTCTATTAGGGATTATCTTATTAACATCATTATTATCATTTCACATCATTTTCTTTTATCAACATAGCTACATTTTTTGTATTCTGTGTCTATTTCTCTGATTGTAGGTCTCTTATGAATTCGTCTAATGAATTCGTCAGATCTCAGATGATCCTGTCTGATTTCAGATGATCCTATCAGATCAGAGATGATCTTGACTACTTCAAAAATCAGAACCTCCATCAGACATCCAAATCAGGTATGACCTTTTTCCAATCTAGTATATTTCCTGTATTCTCTGTTTAATTCTATTTTTGTATTCATTTAAACCTACATTTCATGTAGAACAGTTTAGATTCATTTGGCGAAGCCTAGGACTTGAATGATTAAAGCTAAAAATGAACAAATCAAACACATTCCCAACCTAGGCATGGAAATTGCCATTCAAACGTTTCCTGGTGAACCCACCATCCATCAAAAATTCACCCTTATACACCTCCCTCGAGAGGCAGGACCTTCAAAGGCCCTCTCAGTATGAGGTATTGTCCCATCCTTTTCACATCCCCATTCTGGGCACGGATTCTATAGCCTGAAGGTAAAGATGCAAAAAATTTGGAGCGATACATTTTGGTGAACCCGACGTGAAACTAAAACCTTTTGAAAACAAAAAACATAGATGCATTTAAAATCATTAGAAAACTACTAAGTTGCATATCATGTTTAGATGGTAGCTCCTAAGAAAAGACTAGCTGTCACCATTAATGTTGAAAATCAAATAATAGCCATAGAGTTTAATTCTTTGCTTAGACTATCTCAAACATATAGAGTTCCACCTTTGTGGGACAAACTTAATAGGAGATTGGGTATTATTTCATCTAGATCAACCAAACTTAGGCAAATTAAGAGGTTTGCCCTAGATAGAATCCTGGATCCTCATCAACTCATTTTTTATCATGAACTTTAGAGAGCTTGCCATAGGTGGTTAGATTATAGGAGAGCTCTTGTGTCTTCAGAATTGTTCACCTTCGAGGAATACCTCGAGAATGCAACTGTTATACACCAATTCCTAGGTCGTGTAGAAGACCAAAAGGTCATTCTTACAGATAGGGAAAGGTGGAGGAGAGTTCCTAGAGCTGTGTTATATCGAGAGTATTGCCACGAAATTTATTTCTACCAACCAGAGTCTGAGATAGATAATATCACTATAGCACTTTTTGTCAAATTCTTGAAAGAAAAATTTCAATTTGAAGAACATTTCATGACTCCTGAAGAACTTGAGCCCATTAATGATATTTATAAATTGTTTATAGAAAACTAGATCATTGCTTTCATTATTATTATTTCTTGCATTTAGTGTGTTGTTTGTTATCTTTATAATATTGTTATAAAAACACAAAAAAAAAACAAAAAAAACAAAAAAAACAAGAAAAACCAAAAACATAACAAAACCAAAACATTTTATTTTAAATACTATAGTAGGTATATAATTAAAATATATACCTCTTAAGCTTGTTGCATATATATATATATATATATATATATATATATATATATATATATATATATATATATATTTTCTAAAATCTAAACTTAAGCACAATGCCTAGACTTAGGAATGGTAAACAAACTGAAGAAGAAGAAGAAGAATATTGGCTAGGAAACAAAACAAAAAACACAAATGTCCTTCCTAAGGATTCAATTTCGGAAGGAGGAACTCTATAACATCTAGAAGATGAGCTTGTTGTAGATGAACAAGAAGAAAATGTTAAAGAGGAAGGATCCTCATCCCCTAGAATGGCTCCAGACGGAACTATTGCTTTTGATAATATAGATCATTTTTGGAAATTTCTCAGTAATAACATTGGTGCTCTTAATATGGCAGTTCATATTGATAGAGGACAAATTAGTGACACTCAAGCAGCCATGGAACATATGTTTAATATGCACACTAATCCTTTGTCTTTTGTCGATCAAGAAAGTGATAAAGCTGGACCGCCCAATATAGATATGGTCACTATGATTCAGAACATGCAAAAACAACAGGTTACCCAACCCCCTAAGGAACCTGTTATTGAGCCTAAAATCATTCCCACACAAAAGAGACCTTCATTCACTGCTTTATTTTTCCAAACTATTGATCAATATGCTTCAAATCGACAAAAACCTAAAATGAAGCTAAACACCAATTTTCAACAATCTGGGATACAACATAATACAACTTCAAAACTTCTTCATAACACCCTTCCTACCAACAATTTACACAATAGCAATATAGCATCTAATCTTCATGTCCCTCCATCATATGCTCACAAATCACATATTAATACCCTACCGAACCAATATGGTGGGCAAACCAGTAATCTGGAAGCCATGGTGAAACAGTTAGCTTCCCGCATGGACCAGATAGATCCCTACCATCCCTCGTACAATTATCAAGAGATGTGTAGTCAGCCTTTGGATCCCATAGTTGTAGCACAGCCATACCCTAAGCACTTTCCCATGCCCGTCTTGCCTATATATAAAGGAATTGAAGATCCCATAGAGCATCTTCGCATGTTTAGGATAGCATGTCATGATATATCACATGATGACTTGCTATTACTAAAAATGTTCCCAAAAATTTTAGGAGGAATGACATTAGAGTGGTACTATCAATTGCCCACTCATTCTTTGAGGAATTTTGAAGAAACAACTGAATCTTTTGTCCATCAATTTAGTGCCTATATCGAGAGACACGTGACCACTAAAGATTTATACAAATTAAAACAAGACAAAGATGAATGTTTTGCTGATTTCTTAGCTAGATGGAGGCAATTGACAGGAAAACTACACTTTGTGCTACCTTATAGGGAAATGTTGGACATTTTTATTAATAATTTGCAAGAACAAATATCCTATGAATTATCAACTACTACCTTAACCACCTTCGATCAGGCTATAGACTTAGCTCGAAGGGTGGAAGATGCTCTCATTAGAAGAGGTCAGCTCAAAAAGAAAGATGATGAGAAAACATCCAAAAATCAATATAAAAACAAACAAGTTGTGGGTGATGGAGTCACTGATAGTAGAAACATTGCTAATGTTAAAACTACAAAAACAACGAAGAAGTTTATATTAAAACCTCCTGATAAACCACCTCAAGATTTTACTAGATTGAATCAACCATTATCAACTATTCTACCCTAATTACTTGAAAGAGGTGTATCGCTCCAAATTTTTCGCATCCCTACCTTCAAGCTATTGGATCCGTGCCCGAAAGGAGGATGGGAAAAGGATGATGCGGTACCTCGGACAAGAGGACTTTACGAAGGTCCCGCCTCTCAAGGGAAGTGTATTTTGGTGATTTTTCGATGGATGGTGGGTTCACCAGGAAACATTTAAGGGCAATTTCCACGCCTAGGTTTGGAATGTGTTTTGATGTGTTCATTTTTAGTCTTAAGCATTCAAGTCCTAGGTTTGGCCAAAATGCGTCTAAGCTATGCTATATGAAGATGCAGATTAAATGAATACATAAAACAAAATTAAACATAAAACACAGAAAATATGCTAGATGAGAAAAGCCATACCTGATTTCGGATATTTGATGGAGATTCTAATTTTTGAAGTAGTCCAGATCATCTGGAATTTGACAGGATCATCTCTGATCTGACAGGATCGTCCCTGATCTACTGATCTGACAAGATCGTCTCTAATCTGACAAGATCATCTCTAATCTAACGATATCGTCTCTAATTTTACAAGATCGTCTCTAATTTGACGAAATCATCTGACGATTTCGTCAGAAACCTGCAACTACAGAAATGGATACCAAGAACAAAAAATACAATTGCCAAAGCAAGGGAAAATGATAGAAATGAAAGTATGAATGTTAGAATGACAACTTTAGATAACATATTAAGTAAAATGCATTGTTTTAATGATTAACTTTGACTTTATTATGCATCTAGGCTACATGAGGTGAAATCCAAGATGCAAAGCAGTAATAAGCTTAACTAATGCAAAGAAAAAATAGTAGATAATGGATATAGAATGCAAACTCAGGGCACGGATTGCCCCCAACATTGGTTGCAGTCGAAATCATCTACAAAATGAAGAATCGTCTTGAATTGTGGCATGATCGTCCAAGATTGTACGAGATCGTCTGAGACGAACTGAGCTTGCTCCGACTGAAAAACAATGAAGTTCTTGCAAACAAACTTGAAAAAATGCAAATGCAAACAGTGATTTAAGATGGTCTAGTTCGCGTAGAATTCAAGTTACAGGGAATTTCAGCTAGGGGTTGGGAAGGGAAGGTCCTAATGATTAAATAGGCATAGGATAGTTGTTGGGAGGTTGGAGATCATCCCAATTTGGGAGATCTCCAACAGGGGAAGGGTCCCAATGGTGCAGACACGCTTCTGCCCGGATTGGAGACCCGTTGGAACGGATTCCAACTATGCAAATTTAGTTTTGTGACGAAATCGTCTGGACGTTCTAGTCCAGATGAAATCATCAAATCTAGGGCAATATCATCTAATCGAAGACGATATCGTCAAACGGTCAAAACAACTGCTAAAAATGGCACAAAAAATGAGGAAACGGGTTTCTCGACGGTTAACGGGCGGTTTGGGAGGTTAAATTTGAATTTAAATTTATTTACTAAGGTGAATGTAATTATTCTAATTTTACTGCGCCAATTTTAGGGTGCTACAAGAGGTTTGATTTAATTACCAGCTATCCGGGAACCTGATCCAACTATACCCGGATACAGAGCTGATTTACATTGTGATTTTCATAGAGGACCTGGACATGCTACAAAATCTTGCAAAATATTAAAACATAAAATACAAGACTTGATTGATAATAATGAAATGGAGGTGCAAGCCTTTCAACCTAAACAAAATCCTCCTAGTAATACTCAAAAGAACATTCCCCAAAATTAGAATCAAAATGCTAATCAATCATTAGATATATTTCAACATCCTTTACCAAAACATGGTAAAGAGGTGGCCAATCAAATTGAGCATCATAATGTCCCTCCTCCTACCCGATATGTAGGGACTATTAGCGAACATTTACCTAATCATGATCCTCAAATATTTGGCACAACTTTCTCCATGGTTACGTCCAGACCCCTATATAATACTCAAACACCGGATCCTAGTGATGTAGAATCGGATACTGAAAGTGAAATAGACATCACCTCAAATCAATCGAATAGTTCTGAAGATGAATCAGATCCTATTCAACCTATCATAGATTCTATGGTTTCGAAAGAACCATTTCCTAGAAGAGTTACTACTCGACCCTCTTCTAATCAGTTCCTTCCTAATGAACAAGCCATAAACGCTAGACCGAGACCAATTCAACGTCTTCAATATAACATTGTAGGTACCATCGGAGTTGTTACCAGACAACAGGCTCACAATTCTCAATAGGATCAAACTCAGAATGATGGATCAGCTCCATTTATTTTGAAAAATCCCAATAAAGGGAATCATATGTCTAATGTTCAACCTAAGCCTCCTTACAATATTAATGAACAATTATCCAATACTACAGCCAAAATTTCCTTGTTGGACTTGTTAAGATCTTCTCCTACCCATAGGGATGAATTAATGCTCACATTAAGCCAAATGATGGTACCTCAAAATATTCAACCTGAAGCCATGTCCAATACTATCATCACTCGAGAAGTCGATTGTATTGACTTTTGAGATAAAGATATCCCACAACATAGTTTACATAAGGATAACCCCTTATATATTATCGCCTTAATTGGAGATGTAGCAATCAAAAGGGTCTTGATTGATAATGGTTCATCTCTAAACATTTGCACTTTTGACTTCTACCAAAGATTTGGGTTTAGAAGTGATGAAATGAAGAAAACTGACATGATCATAAAAGCTTTCAATGATGAAACACAAGAAATGTGTGGAGTTATCACCATCCCATTGCAAGTTGGTCCGAGAACCTTAGACACGACCGTGTTTATTGTACATTGCCCCGCATCATACAATATACTCTTGGGTCATCCTTGGATCAATGCAATGCGGGCTGTCCCATCAACTTTACACCAATGTGTTAAATTCAAATTTAAAAATCAGTTGGTCACTATCCATGGTGATCCTAGACCCTTTGATATGTGTGCTTTGGCAGAACCTGTTGGAGTTCAATTTTGCCCTGCTCTGTCATCCACACATCCTAATTCTTATTTTTCATCTAAACGTGTGAAACACACACCCATAACTTCATCTATTTCTCCTCCATTAATTTCACCCTCATATATAGCTCAACAATCTTCTAAACAAACCACACTAGAACCTCAAAAAGATCTTAAATCCACAACCAATCCTTCATGTTCCATCCCTATAATTTCAAAACCTATAGACCCATTTATTAACACCTCCACATTATCTACATCTATCATACCTTCCACATCTAAAGATATAGGGAATGATCCTTCTACCTCTTATGCTCTCACTGATGAACTCTTACCTGATTTATCTAAAATTCTTATATCAGAAAAAACAAATGCTTCTATGCAAGATTCCATTATCTTAAGTAATTTGCCACCTTCTCCTCGTACCTTGGGCCTCCCACAACCTATGGGAAGTATCTACCAAGTCGGGAGTTGTGCTTTTATTTATAAAGGATATGATTGGGGAAGAATACCCCGAAACATCAAGACGCATTGTGATGGATATGCTCGATGCTATTTTGCTAATGAATATATTAAAGCTAAACCCATAATGCTTAAATTGGGCTATAAAGGGAAAGGCTTGGGACCTCTCCAAGATGGTATGAAAGAACCCTTTGAGGTAGAACCATGGCCCGCCCGATGTGGTGTGGGCCTATTTCCTAGTAAGGATCAACCCTTCCCTTTTGAAGATGATGATCAACTCATATGTTATCAAGATTATCTAGATAAACAAGATTCTTTGTATCCCAAGAATAATTCTTCTACCTGCAATATGCTATCCATAGCCTATCCTGAAATGATTGCTGAATCCGACGATGAGTTGGAAGGAGATATTTTCCATGATGTCTCCGTGGAAGAGATGTTACACAATGGTTTTTATTTTGATGGTTCTATACCTACTATAGCCCAACTTGAGGCCACGACTCCTCAAGATGAATTATCCAAGTTAACCTTAAAGGAATTACAAGAATTGGGCGTTTCACCTGCCCCACCTAATTTTGAAAGAGATCTACACATGGAAGTAGAAAACGTCATTAAGGTTAACATTGGAACTGAGGATAATCCTCACATCATCAGTATTGGATCAGAATTAAGTCAAGAAAAACAAGAGCAATACATTGCATTCCTTAAAGAATATGAAGATGTCTTCGCTTGGACATATGAAGATATGCCAGGTTTAGACCCTTCTATAGTCATGCATCATCTAGTAGTCCATCCAGATGCTAAACCTGTTAAACAAAAACTCAGAAAAATGCATCCCAAAGTGGCCTTGCTAGTCAAAGGGGAGTTAGAAAAACTCCTGAATGTTGTTTTTATACAAGCTATTGATTATGCTGAATGGATCTCGAATGTAGTTCCAGTCACCAAGAAAGAAGCTACCAAAGATAGGGTTTGTGGAGGACTTTAGAGATATTAACATTGCTATAGCCCTTAGGATGCTATTTTGGCCTACCATGGAACTAATGTTGCTTCATGCCCAAGGGTTTATCTCCTTGGCCCTTTTCAAAAGGGGAGAAAACTGTCATGATGGACCCAAATCATCATAACCACTGAGTATTTACAAGTGGGTTGAAGCTATGCCTTTAGCTTCCTGCACTAGAACACAAGTCTCTAAATTTATTTTTAATCAAATCATTTGTAGGTTCGGAATTCCTGCAAATCTCATCTCAGACAATGGAACTTGTTTCAAAAATAAAGATGTTAAGAAATTATGCCAAAAATATAAGATTCAACATCGCTGGTCCACTCCCTATTATCCTCAGGGTAATGGCCAAGTAGAAGCATCTAATAAAACATTAATTAAAATCCTTAAAATATTGGTCAATAAATCTGGCCGCGACTGGCACATTCAATTATATCCAGCTTTGTGGGCATATCGCACTAGTGTTCGTACTCCCACTGGTACTTCACCTTTTGTTTTGGTTTATGGTGCTGAAGCTATTTTTCCCTTTGAATTAGAAGTTCCTTCTTTGGCTCTACTACTTCAAGATACCGAAGTAGGAGATGAATATCAAGCTGGCAGACTCAGTCAGCTGGAACTCCTAGATGAAAAGTGCATCAATGCTTTGGAGCATCTTCGTGCCTACCAAAACAAGCTTAAAAGATCATATGCTAAGAAAGTTCGTCATCGATCCTTTGAGGTCGGCGACCTTGTTTTAAAAGAAAATCAAAAAAAATACTAATGCAACTAAAGACCTTAAAGGTAAATTTGAACCCAACCGGCTTGGACCATATATTATCATCTGCTAAATTTGAATCGGGAGCATACAAATTAGCTACCTTAGATGGTAAATATTTAAAAGAACCTATGAATATTATGCATCTTAAGCGATATTATGCATAAAAATTTGGTCATTTCATCATTTGTATATATTTTGCATGTTGTCTCATTTTAAAAATATATAAAACTGTTTAAACAAAAACAAACAAAAATAAAAGTAAAAACAACAATATTATTGACTCTTTCGAAACCAAAAAAATAAAAATAAAGAGAAGAAAGAGAGAGTCAAAATTATCAAACTCCTCAAAAATATTTGTTGTATATATTTCTTCTTAAAGTATTGCAGTTATATTTTCAAATTATTTTGGATAAATTAGCATTTATTTGGAATCTCTCACTTTTGCAAACACAAAAATAAATATCTTGATTTTATCTGGCATGATTACTAATCTCTCTTATATCAAAGTCCACAAAATTCAATTAAATAAAGTTTGAGCACAGAGAATTGATCTTGTTATTTACTTAAACCAAGCATATCCTTTCACAATAAAATGATTATATTTGTAATGTCCATGCTATGCTACATAGTAGAAGTGGTTTCTTGAGCGAAAAGTTTCCCCTGCTATCCTATCATGCACATGGTCTAGAATCTTTGAGAATTGACAAAAGGACAAGCTCACCCCTACCCGGAATAAAAATCCCTTGCTCTACAACTAATCCGAGCAAGTATCCCTAGAATAGGAAGCAAAAGAAAAAGAAAAATCAAGCAAAATCATGAGAAAAAGAAGCATTATTTCAGAATCATTTTGTACTCTCTTAGCACTATTTCAGCATTATCTCAAATATCAAAGCAAAAGATACGAAAAAAAAAAACAAAAAAAAAAGAAAAGAAAAAGAAGAAAGAAAGCAAAACAAGCAAAAGCAAAAGCAATAAAATCCCTTTCCCTACCCATTGAAAAGAAAAGAAGGGTTGATGAGCTTGAATCCCTGGAATTCTCAATTATTCGAAAACTATGAGGTAAGCCCCATAACAGGTGGTTTGTGCCCAACCCGCTTGGCCTTGGGTAACTCCTAGCGTGGTGATATGTCTGTCACATTAGCGACCTTCTTTTGTACAGACCTATGTCTGCTTATGGATTAGCTAGCTCTTGGTAACCCGACTTACATAGTAGTCTGGTATGGTTATATGCATCTAAATCATGGTTAATGAACACTTATTTGGTTAATTCAAATCACTTGTATCAAATTATCTTGCTCAAAACTGGTAAATGCACAAAGCAATTGCACACACATTTGTATTTGAGAGATTTTGTGTATCATTATGATAAATCAAGATCGGAAATGAACTCACATACGCACATGGGATTCCTTATAAATCTAACTTTTGTCTTTAAGATACTTTGAAATATTTTTGCAAATTGTCCGGAATAATTTCATTTTCTTATTCGAGAACAGTTGTTTAGTATAAAGACAACTACATGCATTATCAAAAAAATCAAAATCATTTTCAAAAAACATGCAATAAAGTTACATTTATATATAACTTTTTGACTTTCGCGACGATGGTATAGTTCCAAAACCAAAATTGGAATTTTATGCCTAGCGCAAGTCCTCATCTTTATATTTTCTGTTTATTTTCAAAAATTAAAAATCAACCATGCAATAAAACTATTATTTTCTTCTTTGGATTTCGCGATGATGGTATAAGTTTATACCTAAATATTCTATGCCTAGCGCAAACCATTGTACTAATTTTATTTCCCATTTATTTAAAATCATAAAAACATATGACTTAAATCATTATGTTACACAATTATGCTTTAAAACAAACGCACACTTATTACTATTTCATGTCATTATGTCAAACTTCAATTTTGCAATGATGGTATAATTCCTAGGGAATTATTCAAAAATTTTATCACACTTAGGAATTTATGCCTAGCAAAAAATCATTTAAAAAAAATATATATATATATTTCATGCATAATATTTTCATGGAAATCTGAAAACAAATCACCATCATCATCATCATTTGCATCATCACAACAAAGTCTTAAGACAGTCTCTTAAGCACTCTTTTACTTTTAGCAATATTTCTATACCAGGATTAGCTTGACGACCTAGCGAGCGGCGACTCCATGAAATGGTCATAAATAGCGACAATGTCCTTTGAAATTATTGTTAAAAGTCCCTTTTATTTTTATCAAATCACACCACAAACAACCAATTTGTTTACATCAGATTATTTCATTTAAATTTTAAAAGCATGACATTCAAACCATAATATTTCCAAATGACATAATTACATGAATCATCAAATCAATCACATCAAAACATTAAAGCATCATACAAACACATAAGACAAGTCATATGATCAAAAATATCTCATCTATATATATATCAACAATATATACATCATCTCAAAACTGGATCGGTATGCCACAATCTGTACCTCGGCATACTCAATCCTCTATCAAAAATAATAAACACTATGTATCAATCTATGCAGTGCAGTCTATAGCAGCTAGCCTCGAGAACCCCTCGAGCTCTCAGCCTCATCTCCTCCCCCACCCTGAGGTGGACGAGGTGGCCCCATCATAGTCCATGTGGTGCTATGAGTCCTGGACTCTGATCGTGATGATGTCCTCGATGACCTCATCATGATAGGCTCCGCAATGGGGGCCGACAGTGGTAACCTCTCCCCTCTCTGGTACCATATGGTGGTATAGCGTCTGATAGAATGTGATCTGGGCAATAGCCCATGCTAGGTCCCGAGTGCTCGCCCCTCCGCTCCGTGCTCTGAGGCGTGCGACCTCATCTCTGAGCTATGTGGCCTCCTCTCGATGTCGTGCAGCCTCATCCTGCAAGGACTGCACCTGAGCCTGGAGACGGATAGTCTCCACCCGAAGAGTAGCCATCTCGCTACTCTCTCCTACCTCGACACCCTTGCCCTTATCGGGCGATGGTGGCCTCTCTCTCCATGGAGAAGGGGGTCTCTCCTCCCTCCTCTCCCATTGTCGTGGCCTCTGCTGAGCCTGTGGCCTCCTCTGCTCTCTCCCACCGTGACCCTGTGCCACCTCAATGGCCGCTTGGCACCGCCTCCCCATCCGATGCACAACTACGTGAATCGGACCCTGAGCCCTCGTCATCCGAGGAGGGTGGATGCCTGCGTACCAAGCATCGTAGCCATCAGCAACCCCTACGTCGTCCCCATCCACTGGCTGAATGGGGGCATCGTCCATGTCCTCACTCTAGAAGCGCTGCATATCTGGAGCCCCGTTGACTGTAGTGTTATCCCGGACGGTCCAGGAAAACTCGTAGTCTCTGAGAGATGGGATCCCCTGCTGTAGACCGAACTACCTCAAAACTCGGTCATAGCGGTGGAGCTCCACCTCTCTCCTCTCCATCCTCAGCCAATAGGTTCGCCTAACACGAGCCAGCTCCTGTCCATCCTTGGCCCACCCTGGATGATCTCTCCAAGGCCTCCAGGTGATCTGGTCGGAGACAAGGTCATCAAGTAGTCTCCGGGACATTGGCAGATCTATCCATCGTTGTGACCCTCTCCGGAGCCACCAGTAGAAAACTCGGGGCCTCTCCCCGTCAATCCCTATTAGTGGGAGCCCTACCGGCCTCCGCATCATGATGTGCTCCCAACACCAAACCTATAGTAGTGATGTCATGACCAGACATCGGCCGCCCTTGTATATGACCCCATGCAGGATCCTATACAATCGGCATAGTACAAAGCTCCCCCAAGAAAACCTGTACCCGTGGTCTCTCATGTCGTAGACCACATCTATCAGTAGCCATGGTAGTCTGCATCCACTCTGATGGCATAGCAGTAGACCACCTACCACCCCAGCCAAAACCTGTGTCAGTCTAGATGCCCCAGGCATCTGGCATAGCGACTCGATGTTCACTCCGCCCTTCTCCAGGGCGAAGCTTGGATCTCCGCACAGTCGCATCATCGCGTGGCCCTGATTGGCCATGGGAGTTATTAGCCATCCTTGTATGGGGATCCTCAAAATCCTCCATACATCCTCCAATGTGGGAGTCATCTCCCCTATCGGTAACTGGAAACAAGAAGAACCCGGATACCACCTCTCTGCTAGGGCTGTCAATAGCCCCATATCTATAGAAACCTGTGGCATATCTGCCACATGCTGCAAGCCGACTTGAGCCAACTGATCTCGCTCTGCCTGAGATAGAGTGGCCAAGTCATCCCTCAGCCCATCGTATTTCCATTCTCGGCTCTTTAGTAATCCTCTCTGCAACATAAACAACAAAACAATAAAAATCATTAATAAAATAGTGATTAAAAATGCAAGTAAAACAAGTTCAATTTCATACAAATGATGATATCGTCCACTATTGGATGATATCATCCAAAATTTGAGCAAATTCGTCTCCGATTTCACAAGAGGGAATCGTCCCTTATTGTACGAAATCGTCCCCATATCGTCGATTTCGCCCTTGGATGAAATCGGCGATATCGAGACGATTTCGACGAAATTGAGATGATTTCGTCCCGACGACGTCGACGGCCCAAAAATGGCCGCGATGCTCAAAAATCATTCAAAATTAATCTAAAAAGCATGAAATTCAAAATTAAAGCATTCTAAATTAAGTTTGGACCCTTACCCGTAGCCCGCGCCGGACCTCTATCGATCTGTGCGCTGTCTCGACCATCTTGTCTGCAGAGCTCTAGAAACCAGGAAAATGAACAGTAAAAATGAATTAGGGTTTTTCCCTATTTTTCTTAATTTTATTCAAAAAAAATTAACAACATTTTAAAATTTTTCTTTTCCATGTTTTTACCTCAAACGTTCGATTTGGGTAAAAACACGGAGGGGGCACCATAGTAAGTTGTCGTACGATTCGACCTAGAATCGTCGCCTAAAAATGGGAATAAATTTTTGCTTTCTCGTAGATCGAGAAGAACTCATCTTTAACGCATTTTCTTCGAAAAATTTGCTAAAGAGGGGGCAAAATGTAGCACCCTAAAATTGGCGCAGTAAACCTTAGCAAATAATTAAAATTACTTTAGTAATAATTCAAATTCAAATTTTAACCCCGAACCGCCCGTTAAACCGCTTTCCTCGTTTTCTATGCCATTTTTAGGATTTGTTGTGACCATTGGATGATATCGTCGCCGATCAGACGATATCACCTCAGATCGGACGAATTCGTCTGGAGAAGAACGTCCAGACGATTTCGTCCCAAAACTGATTTTTCATAATTAGCTTATGTTTCAACGACGTCTCTAACCGGGGCAAAAGCGTGTCTACGTGGTTAGAGACCTCCCCCGTTGGAGATCTTCCAAATTAGGATGATCTCCAACCTCCCAACCTCCTTCCTATGCCTATTTAATCTTAGGCCCTCCCCTTGACATTCCCCTGGCTGAATTTTCCTACACTTCGAGTTTTACATGCATTAGAATGTCTTAGACCACCATTTGCCTTTGTCCCTTTTCAAGTTTTCTTGTAGGAACTTCATTGTTCTTCAGTCGAAGCAAGCTCAGATCGTCGCAGATGATCTTGTACAATCTCGGACGATCACGCCCCAATTCGAGATGATTTCACCTCTAGACGATTTTGACTATAGTCAACATTGGGGGCAATCAGTGCCCAGAGTTTGCACTTTTCCTATACCTTTCTGCTATTCTATTCTGCATCTAGTTAGTTTTATTATTATTTCCTGTTATTCTACATCTTGGAGTTCACCCATGTAGCTTAAGTACATAATAAAATCATGATTAGCTATTAAAGCATGATAATTTACTTGCATTTCTATTTGGGATTATCTTATTAACATCATTATTATCATTTCACATCATTTTCCTTTATTAGCATAGCTGCATTTTCTGTATTCTGTGTCTATTTCTCTGATTGTAGGTCTCTGACGAATTCGTCTGATGAATTCGTCAGATCTCAGACGATCCTGTCAGATCAGAGGCGATCTTGACTGCTTCAAAAATCAGAACCTCCATCAGACATCCGGATCAGGTATGACCTTTTTCCAATCTAGTATATTTCCTGTATTCTCTATTTAATTCTATTTTTGTATTCATTTAAACCTGCATTTCATGTAGAACAGTTTAGATTCATTTGGCCAAACCTAGGATTTGAATGATTAAAGCTAAAACTGAACACATCAAACACATTCCCAACCTAGGCGTGGAAACTGCCATTCAAAAGTTTCCTGGTGAACCCCACCATCCATCGAAAATTCACCCTTATACACCTCCCCGAGAGGCGGGACCTTCAAAGGGCCTCTCAGTCCGAGGTATTGTCCCATCCTTTTCACATCCCCCTTTCGGGCACGGATCCTATAGCCTGAAGGTAAGGGTGCGAAAAATTTGGAGCGATACAATCACACATCTCAAATATTAGATTGTGATAATATTAGAAAGTAACTAAGCACTTTCTAATATTTGGTAGATGCCACTTGTCACACATATCAAGATTATATTGTGATAAGATTTAGGGTTGTAGTAGAAAAGCTTCTCTTTAAATAGGGGTGTTTTCTACTACATATTAACATATCTTATCATATTGACTTGTGTTGTAATATCATGTTGATGCATATTGTTGCATAACATTGAAGCATTATTGTATTGTTGAATCAAATGAGTAATATAGTGAGCTTCATAGTGGATGTTTACCTTCTTCATTTGAATTAGGGTTTTACCACTTAATATTGGTGTTGTGGGTTTTCCTCTTTTGTGTGTGATTGATATTTTGGAGCATTCTTCAATCTTGGGGAGACTTTTCTTGTCTCATATTTGGTAACTCTCATAATGAAAGTAAAAGAGAATGAAAGTGAGAGTGAGAGAGAAAGAGAGAAAGAGAGAGAGTGTGTGTATTTATGTTTTTCTTTGTGTCTCCACTATCTCTTGCTACTAACTTGCTAACTTGCTACTAAACAATCTACTAACCAACTAACTTGCAATTTACTAATTTTCATATTAATCAAGAAGGTTAAAAATGAATCAACTTCCTAACCACAACATTAGTATTTGATTAAAATTTACTTAATCTTGCAACACAATTTATATTTTCTAAACACCTATTGAATCCAAAAGAATCCACTCTATCGATAGCAAGTCCTTTTCGGGTCCTCGTACCCGTACCCTTTTGGGTAGCTTGGTTGAACTTGGATGAGATGAATTGACAATTCATTAGGCTATAGCAAAACCTTAAAATGAACACTAACTTACTAAATTATTGAATATCTAACATTTAACAAAAGTTTTATGGTTCAATTCAAGTTTTTTTATTTTGTTTCAAGATGGTTGTTATGATTAGTTACCTTCTTATTGCAAGTTAATCTATTGCAAGTTGATCTTGGTTTATTTCCTTTATTCAATTGCAATATGGTTATAGTTTTTTATTGCAAGATGGTTATATTAGTTCATGATAATGTTGATTATCTTTCATGATGATGCTTATATCTCTTGATGATGCTTAATTTTAATTATCTTTCATGATGTTTATCTTTCATGATGATATTATTTGATGATTGAAAAGTAGATTACTTGAAAGTTCTGTTTTTTTTTTTATATATGAAAGTATGTTTATTAAATTTATAATTTCATCATTTATTTCCTTTGTCAATGCATCTTATGTTTTGATTATGTTAACTTTCTAGAATGGCTGATCATGGAATCTCCTTCACACCTAAGCACATCCTTGATGGATCAAATTTTGGAATATGGGAACCAAGGATGAGGGCTGAATTTCAAGCAAGAAAGTTATGGCCCATTGTGAATGGAGATGAAGCAATCCCAACCCAGGCAAGCACACTTGAGACATACAACAACAAGAGTCACCTTGCACTTTCCATGATTATTAATAGTGTGAGTGATGAGATATTGATCACTATAAACCATTGTAAGAATGATAAAGATGCATGGTATTTGCTAAAAAAAGTCTATCTAGGGTCCAACACATCAAGGAAATTCACTTTATTGTCCAAAATTCTTAGAACTATGCAAGCTGAAGAAGAAAGTGCCTTGATATTCCTCTCAAATATGAAAGACATGAGAACTCAACTATTGGCTTGTAATTGTGATTAGATAATTGAGAAGCTCTTAAGATTTATCATTTTGAGGAACTTGTCAAGCAAGTTTAAAATTTTTATCATAATTATTGAGACTAGGCTAGAGCAAGAAGAGGATGGCATTCCTCTCAACACTCTTTCCCAATTATTGATTCAACATGAAGAGTCTCTTAATAGAGACAAAGTGAATGGTCAAGTTGTAAAGGATAAGAATGTTGCCTTAAGTGCCACTAAGGATTCCTTCAAGAAGAAATACAAGGGAAGGAAAAATCAAAATTTCTAACACAACAAGCCTAGAGTTGATTTCACTTGCAACTTTTGTGGCAAGAAAGGCCATAAGGAATAAAATTATTTCAAGAAGAAGAAGATTGCAGAAAAGTAAGAGCAAGAAAAGGCTAAGGGACAAGGACCTAAGAAATGGTTTGGCAAGGGAAATAAAAAGAACAACAATGTAAAGAAAAATTCTAATAAAAATGCCTTTGTTTGTGCCCTCTACTCCATTGACTCATCTACTTCTAATGAATGGGTGTTAGATTCTAGATGCACTAACCATGTGTTTTGAAAAGGATAAGTTTGTGGAATTTCATAAGCACTCTTTAGATTCAGTTATCATTGGTGATAATACTAGACTTCAAGTAGAAGGTGTTGGCAATGTTGTAATTGAAGGGAAATTACTTGATAATGTCCTATATGTGCCTAACCTTAGGAGAAATTTAATTTCAGTTTTGCAAGTTTCTAGAAGTGGTCACACTATTGAGTTCAATGCAACTTCATGGAGCATTAGGAAAGGCATGCTACCAATCATTATAGGTTATGTGAAGAATAATATTTATGTGTTAGGTGATGCTCTTCTTAAAGTGTGTTTAGCAACTAATGTTTCTCCTAGTAGCAAGCTTTGGCACTTAAGGTTAGGCCATACAAACTATCAAAATATTCAAATGATGAAGTCCAAAATTTTTGTTGAAGGCTCACCTAACATTTCAACTATTCATGGTTTGTGTGAAACATGCATCTTAGGCAAGATGAGCAAACAAAAGTTTGCAAAGGACAAGTCAACAAGGGCCACACAAATTATTCAACTCATTCATAGAGATATTATGGGTCCGTTAAATGTTAGATCACTTGGTGGTGCTTCCTATATTCTCACCTTGATAGATGATTATTCAAGAATGTTATTTAGGTATCTACTTAAGAATAAATCAGATTTTTTTGAGACATTCAAGGAGTTACAAGCTTTGGTAGAAAATAAAAAGGGAGAAAATATCAAAATGATTAGAAGTGATAATGGAGGGGAATACAATAGCAATTATTTCAATGAGTTTTGTTCTTCTCATGGGATCAAAAGGCAGTTTACTTGTCCATACATTCCTTAACAAAATGGTGTTGGAGAGAGGAAAAATAGGGCAATCATGGAGATGGTAAGATGCATGCTTGGTTACCACTTACCTCAATTTATTTGGAGTGAAGCAGCCAGTACAACAATCTACATTCTTAATAGGCGTCCTTTAAAATCAGTTGAGGGGAAGACTCCTTATGAGGTTTGGAATGGTAAGAAGCCGAATTTGTCACATTTAAGAGTGTTTGGATGTGATGCATTTTCATATATTCCTTTAAAAAAGAGGAAGAAATTGGACAAAAAGTTCTCAAAAATGCATCTTTGTTGGCTATGATGCAGAACATAGGGGCTACAGGTTATACTCACCTTCTTCACGCATTGTATTTGTTTCAAGAGATGTCAAATTTAATGAAGACATTCATGAGTTAGAAAAGTGTGGGCCTTGTGTCAAAAGGACCAAGTGGTTGGATCATTCTAAAGGTCCTAAAGAGCAAAATTCAGTTAGCCAAAGAATAACTAGAAGTATGACCCTTAACATGTCTCTTCTAGCTAATATAGAGAATGATCATGATCCTACTTCTTACCAAGAAGCTTCACAACACTCTTGTTGGGTTGATGCCATGAAGGTTGAGATGGATTCTCTTCTAAAGAATAAAACTTGGGATCTAGTGCCTTATCCTAATAAGAGAAATGTTATTAGGAATAAGTGGATCTATAGAATCAAGTACAATTCTAATGGAGAGATAGAAAAGTATAAGGCTAGATTGGTTGCTAAGGGTCATGCTCAAAAACATGGCCTTGACTATGACGAAACCTTTGCAACAGTTGCTAAAATGCCCACCATTCGGTTTCTCATTGCTATTGTTGTTGCTCAAGGTTGGCAGATTTTTTAGCTTGATGTGAAAAGTGCCTTTCTAAATGGCGATTTGGATGTGGATATCTACATGAGTCAACCAAAAGGATTTGTTGTAAGGTAAGGAAACACTTGTGTGTAAACTAAAGAAAACCTTGTACGGTCTAAAGCAAGCACCTAGAGCCTGGTACATGAAGATTTCAGGTTACTTCTCGTCTCTTGGTTTTGATAAATGCTATTCAGATATAGATCTTTATGTGATTAGGAAGGATAACCTGGTCATTTTAATTGCTCTATTTGTTGATGACCTTGTTGTGACTGGAAATGAGAATGAGGCTATTTTTTATTTCATCTCCAAATTAAAGTCAGAGTATGAAATGACTGACCTTGGTATTCTACACTACTATCTTGGCATGCAAGTTTATCAACATGAGGATTGTACTTTTTTTATTCAATCCAAGTATATTGAAGATCTTCTTAAGAGGTTTGATTTGGAGTATGGAAATCCTACTTCCATTCCTATTTCTACAGGGGTTAAGTTGGAAGTAAGTACATAATCTCAGTTGGTTGATGCTACATTGTATAGGCAACTCATTAGTAGTCTTATTTATGTTACCATAACAAGGCTAGATATTGCTTTTGTAGTTGGTATGATGGCTAGGTTCATGCAAAAACCTTATATTGAGCACTTACAAGATACCAAGAATATTTTAAAGTACCTTTTAGGTACTAGATATTTGGCACTCAAGTATTCTAGGCTTCCTTCATTTGCTCTTTTTGGCTATGCTGATTATGATTTTGGAGGGGATAGAATAGAAAAAAAGTCTACCACAACATATGTTTTTAGTATTGGTTCTGCAGCTATCTCTTGGTCTTCCAAGAAGCAAGATACAATTGCTCTTTCTACAATGGAAGCAGAGTATAAGGATACAACAACAACTACACATGAAGCGGTTTGGCTTCGTACCCTCATGAAGGAAATTGGCTTTGAGCAATTTGGTCCTTCACATTTGCTCTTTGATAATCAATCAACTATTGCCTTGGCTAAAAATCCTGTAATGCATCAAAGGACAAAGCATGTTGAAATCCAAGCCCACTTTATCAGAGAGAAGGTATTGGATGGGACTATTTAGTTGGAGTATTGCCCATCATCTTCTAATTATGCTAATTTGTTCACCAAACCTCTTCCCAAGGAGCAGTTTTGTAAGATGAGGGACTCACTTGGTTTGGTGAAGTTGTCCTCAAGGGGGAATGAAGTGTAGTTACACTTGTGTGATGACAAATTCATCCTTATGAGGTGTTTTGTGCTATATATATGAGTTGATATTTGGTGGTATAATTGCTTTTTGCATCTATTTTGAACATGGTACTTTCTTGTTTGTCTTGTGCAACTTTTGTACATGTTACTTTATAGATGGCATTGTACAATTATGGTATATGATGCAATTTATTTATGCGACTCTTTTACATGGTACTTTCTTGTTGCCTTGTGCAACTTTGTATATGTTTTTATGTAGTTGGAATTATGCAATTGGTTTATCATGGTACTTTCTTGTTAGCATCTATGCTACTTGTATCGCTCCAAATTTTTTGCATCCTTACCTTCAGGCTAAAGGATCCATGCCCGAAAGGAGGATGGGAAAAGGATGGGACAATACCTCGGACTGAGAGGCCCTTTGAAGGTCCCGCCTCTCGGGGGAGGGGTATTAAGGTGAATTTTTGATGGATGGTGGGGTTCACCAGGAAACGTTTAGTGGCAGTCTCCACGCCTAGGTTGGGAATGTGTTTGATGTGTTCAATTTTAGCTTTAAACATCCAAGTCCTAGGTTTGGCCAGATGAATCTAAATTGTTCTATTATGAAAATGCAAATTAAATGAAGACAAAAAATAGATTTAAACAGAAAACACAGAGAATAATTAAGTGAAGAAATCCATACCTAGTTTCGGATGTCTGATGGAGGTTCTAATTTTTGAAGCAGTCAAGATCGTCTGGAATTTGACAGAATCATCTCCGATCTGACAGGATCATCTGAGATCTGACGAATTCGTCAGACGAATTCGTCAGAGACCTGCAATCAGAGAAATAGATACAAAATACAGAAAATGCAGCTATGCCAATAGAGGGCAATGATGTAGAATGACAGTAATAATGTTAAAATGATAATAACAAACAAAAACATGAGTGCATTACAATGATTTAATGACAATTTATGATTTTATTATGCATTAAAGCTATATGGGTGAACTCCAAGATGCAGAATAATAGAAAATAATAATAAACTGACTAGATGCAGAATAAAACAGTAGATGAGAAGAGAAAAATGCAAACTCTGGGCAGTAATTGCCCCCAATGTTGACTGCAGTCGAAATCATCTCGGATTGGTACGAAATCGTCTCGAATTGGACAGGATCATCTATGACGATCTGAGCTTGCTCCGGCTGAAGAATAACAAAGTTCCTGCAAACAAACTTAGAAAAATATGAAAACAAATGGTGATTTAAGATGGTCTAATGCATGTAGAACTCGTGTTACAGGAAATTTCAGCCAGGGGGATGTCAAGGGGAGGGCCTAAGATTAAATAGGCTTAGGAGGGAGGTTGGGAGGTTGGAGATCATCCCATTTTGGGAGATCTCCAATGGGGGAGGTCTCTAACGGCGCAGACACGCTTCTGCCCAGATTAGAGACGCCATTGAAACAAAAGCTAATTATGAAAAATCAGTTTTGGGACGAAATCGGCTGGACGTTCTGCTCCAGACGAAATCGTCCGATCTGAGGCGATATCGTCTGATCGGAGACGATATCGTCCAACGGATGAAACAAACTCTAAAAATGGCATGGAAAATGAGGAAACGGGCAATAGGCGGTTTGGGAGCAGTTTTGGGGTTAAAATTTGAATTTGAATTATTACTAAGGTAATTTTAATTATTTGCTAAGGTTTACTGTGCCAATTTTAGGGTGCTACATTTTGCCCCCTCTTTAGCGAATTTTTTGAAGAAAATGCGTTAAAGATGAGTTCTTCTCGATTTACGAGAAAGCAAAAATTATTCCCATTTTTAGGCGACGATTCTTGGTCGAATCGTACGACAGCTTACTATGGTGCCCCCTCCGTGTTTTTACCCAAATCGAACGTTTGAGGTAAAAACGTGGAAAAGCAAAATTTTTAAAATGTTGTTAAGTGTTTTTGAATAAAATTAAGAAAAATAGGGAAAACCCTAATTCATTGTTACTATTCATTTTCTGGTTTCTAGAGCTCTTGCAAACAAAATGGTCGAGACAGCGCACAGATCGACAGAGGTCCGACGCGGGCTACGGGTAAGGGTCCAAACTTAATGTAGAATGCTTTAATTTTGATTTTGTTATGGTTTTTAGATTAATTTTAAATGATTTTTGAGCATCACGACCATTTTTGGGCCGTCGACGTCATCGGGACGAAATCGTCTCGATTTCGTCGAAATCGTCTCGATATCGCCGATTTCGTCCAAGGGCGAAATCGACGAAATGGGGATGATTTCATCAAATAAGGGATGATTTCGGCTTGCAAAATCGGAGACGAATTTGCTCAAATTGAACTTGTGTTACTTGCATTTTTAATCACTGTTTTATTAATGATTTTTATTGTTTTGTTGTTTATGTTGCAGAGAGGATTATTAAAGAGCAGAGAATGGAAATACGACGGGCTGAGGGATGACTTGGCCGCTCTATCTCAAGCAGAGCGAGATCGGTTGGCTCAAGTCGGCTTACAGCATGTGGCGAGATATGCCACAGGTTTCTACAGATATGGGGCTATTGACAGCCCTAGCAGAGAGGTGGTATCCGGGTTCTTCCTATTTTCGGTTATCGACAGGGGAGATGACTCCCACACTGGAGGATGTATGGAGGATTTTGAGGATCCCCATACAAGGACGGCTAATAACTCCCATGGCCAATCAGGGCCACGCGATGATGCGACTGTGCGAAGATCCGAGCTTCGCCCTGGAGAAGGGCGGAGTGAACATCGAGTCGCTACGCCAGATGCCTGGGGCATCTAGACTAACACAAGTTTTGGCTAGGGTTGTAGGTGGTCTGTTGCTATGCCATCAGAGTGGATGCAGAGTACCATGGCTACTGATAGATGTGGTCTACGACATGAGAGACCACGGGTACAGGTTTGCTTGGGGGAGTTTTGTACTATGCCGATTGTATAGGATCCTGCATGGGGTCGTATACAAGGGCGATCGATGTCTGGTTATGACATCACTACTACAGGTTTGGTGCTGGGAGCACATCACGGTGCGAAGGCCGATAGGGCTCCCACTGATAGGGATTGATGGGGAGAGGCCCCGAGCTTTCTACTGGTGGCTCCAGAGAGGGTCACAGCGGTGGATAGATCTGCCAATGTCCCGGAGACTACTTGACGACCTTGTCTCCGACCAGATCACCTGGAGGCCTTGGAGAGATCATCCAGGGTGGGCCGAGGATGGACAGGAGCTGGCTCACGTTAGGCGAACCTGTTGGCTGAGGATGGAGAGGGGAGAGGTGGAGCTCCACCGCTACGACCGAGTTTTGAGGTAGTTCGGTCTACAACAGGGGATCCCATCTCTCAGAGACTACGAGTTTTCTCGGACCGTCCGGGATAACACTACAGTTAGCGGGGCTCCAGATATGCAGCGCTTCTGGAGTCAGGACGTAGATGATGCCCCCATTCAGCCAGTGGATGGGGACGATGTTGGGGTAGCCGACGGCTATGATGCCTGGTACACAGGCATCCGCCCTCCTCGGATGACGAGGGCTTAGGGTCCGATTCATGCAGTTGTGCATCGGATGGGGAGGCGATGCCAGGCGGCCATGGAGGCGGCACAGGGTCATGGTGAGAGAGAGCAGAGGAGGCCACAGGCTCAGTAGAGGCCACGACAGTGGGAGAGGAGGGAGGAGAGACCCCCTTCTCCATGGAGAGAGAGGCCACCATCACCCGATAAGGGCAAGGGTGTGGACATAGGAGAGAGTAGTGAGATGGCTACTCTCCGGGCGAAGACTGTCCATCTCCAGGCATAGGTGCAGACTCTACAGGATGAGGCTACACGCCATCGAGCTGAGGCTACACAGCTCAGAGATGAGGTTGCATGCCTCAGAGCATGGAGCGGAGGGGCGAGCACTCGGGACCTAGCATGGGCTATTGCCCAGGTCACATTCTATCAGATGCTATACCACCATATGGTACCAGAGGGGTAGAGGTTACCGTTGTCGGCCCATATTGCGGAGCCTATCATGATGAGGTCATCGAGGACATCATCACGATCAGAGTCCAGGACTCATAGCACCACACGGACTACGATGGGGCCACCTCGTCCACCTCAGGGCGAGGGAGGAGATGAGGCTGAGAGCTCGAGGGGTTCTCGAGGCTAGCTGCTATAGATTGCACTGCACAGATTGATACATAGTGCTTATTATTATTTTTGATAGAGGATTGAGTATGCCGAGGTACAGATTGTGGCATACCAATCTAGTTTTGAGATGATGTAGATATTGTTGATATATATATAGATGAGATATTTTTGATCATATGACTTGTCTTATGTGTTTGTATGATGCTTTAATGTTTTGGTGTGATTGATTTGATGATTCATGTAATTATGTCGTTTGGAAATATTATGGTTTGAATGTCATGCTTTTAAAATTTAAATGAAATAATCTGATGTAAACAAATTGGTTGTTTGTGATGTGATAATTTGATAAAAATAAAAGGGGACTTTTAACAATAATTTCAAAGGACATTGTCGCTATTATAGACCATTTCATGGAGTCGCCGCTCACTCGGTCGTCAAGCTAATCCCGGTATAGAAATATTGCTAAAAGTAAAAGAGTGCTTAAGAGACTGTCTTAAGACTTTGTTGTGATGATGCAAATGATGATGATGATGATGATTTGTTTTCAGATTTCCATGAAAATATTATGCATGAAATATTTTAAAATGATTTTGCTAGGCATAAATTCCTAAGTGTGATAAATTTTTTGGATAATTCCCTAGGAATTATACCATCATTGCAAAATTTGAAGTTTGACATAATGACATGAAATAGAATAAGTGTTTGTTTGTTTTAAAGCATAATTGTGTAACATAATGATTTAAGTCATATGTTTTGATGCTTTTAAATAAATGGAAAATAAAATTGGTACAATGGTTTGCGCTAGGCATAGAATATTTAGGTATAGACTTATACCATCATCGCGAAATCCAAAGAAGAAAATAATATAATAGTTTTATTGCATGGTTGATTTTTAATTTTTGAAAATAGTCAGAAAATATGAAGATGAGGACTTGCGCTAGGCATAAAATTCCAATTTTGGTTTTGGAACTATACCATCGTCGCGAAAGTCAAAAGTTATATATAAATGTAACTTGATTGCATGTTTTTGAAAATGATTTTGATTTTTGATAATGCATGTAGTTGTCTTTATACTAAACAACTGTTCTTCAAAGAAGAAAATGAATTTATTCCAAACAATTTGCAAAAATATTTCAAAGTATCTTAAAGACAAAAGTTAGATTTATAAGGAATCCCATGTGCGTATGTGAGTTCATTACCAATCTTGATTTATCATAATGATACACAAAATCTCTCAAATACAAATGTGTGTGCAATTGCATTGTTCATTTACCAGTTTTGAGCAAGATAATTTGATACAAGTGATTTGAATGAACCAAATAAGTGTTCATTAACCATGATTTAGATGCATATAACCATACCAGACTACTATGTAGGTCGGGTTATCAAGAGCTAGCTAATCCATAAGCAGACATAGGTCTGTACAAAAGAAGGTCGCTAATGTGACAGACATATCACCATGCTAGGAGTTACCCAAGGCCAAGCGGGTTGGGCACAAACCACCTGTTATGGGGCTTACCTCACAGTTTTCGAATAATTGAGAATTCCAGGGATTCAAGCTCATCAACCCTTCTTTTCTTTTCAATGGGTAGGGAAAGGGATTTTATTGCTTTTTGCTTTTGCTTTTCTCTTTTTTTTCTCTTTTTGTATTTTTGCTTTTGTATTTGAGATAATGCTTGAAATAGTGCTAAGAGAGTACAAAATAATTTTGAAATAATTATTTTTCTCATGATTTTGTTTGATTTTTCTTTTTCTTTTCTTCCTATGCTAGGGATACTTGCTCGGATTAGCTGTAGAGCAAGGGATTTTTATTCCGGGTAGGGGTGAGCTTGTCCTTTTGCCAATTCTCAAAGATTCTAGACCATGTGCATGATAGGATAGCAGGGGAAACTTTTCGCTCAAGAAACCACTTCTACTATGTAGCATAGCATGGACATTACAAATATAATCATTTTATTGTGAAAGGATATGCTTGGTTTAAGTAAATAACAAGATCAATTCTCTATGCTCAAACTTTATTTAATTAAATTTTGTGGACTTTGATATAAGAGAGATTAGTAATCATGCCAGATAAAATCAAGATATTTATTTTTGTGTTTGTGATAGTGAGGGATTCCAAATAAATGCTAATTTATCCAAAAATAATTTGAAAATATAACTGCAATACTTGAAGAAGAAATATATACAACAAATATTTTTGAGGAGTTTGATGATCTTGACTCTCTCTTTCTTCTTTATTTATTTATTTGGTTTCAAAAGAGTCAATAATATTGTTGTTTTTACTTTTTATTTTTGTTTGTTTTTGTTTAAACAATTATATATATATTTTTAAAATGAGACAACATGCAAAATATATACAAATGATGAAATGACCAAATTTTATGCGTAATATCGCTTAAGATGCATAATATTCATAGGTTCTTTTAAATATTTACCATCTAAGGTAGCTAATTTGTATGCTCCTGATTCAAATTTAGTAGTGATAATATATGGTCCAAGCCAGTTGGGCTCAAATTTACCTTTAAGGTCTTTAGTTGCATTAGTATTTTTTTATTTTCTTTTAAAACAAGGTCACCGATCTCAAAGGATCGATGACGAACTTTCTTGGCATATGATCTTTTAAGCTTGTTTTGGTAGGCACGAAGATGCTCCAAAGCATTGATGCGCTTTTCATCTAGGAGTTCTAACTGGTGAGTCTGCATCTCGATATTCATCTCCTACTTCGGTATCTTGAAGTAGTAGAGCCAAAGAAGGAACTTCTAATTCAAAGGGTAAAATAGCTTCAATGCCATAAACCAAGACAAAAGGTGAAGTACCTATGGGAGTTCGAACACTAGTGCGATATGCCCACAAAGCTGGATATAATTGAATGTGCAGGATTATTGACCAATATTTTAAGAATATTTTTTTTATATCTGATTATAGCATAAAATCCATCCATTAGGGACATCATTCCACTCCGGTGGTAAAGTCAATGATTTGATCCATGTTTGGAAGAGGAAAATCATCTTTAGGGCATGCGGCGTTAATATCTCTAAAGTCTGTGCAAACCCTAACTTTGGTAGCTTCTTTCTTGGTGACTGGAACTACATTCGAGATCCATTCAACATAATCAATAGCTTGTATAAAAACAACATTCAAGAGTTTTTCTAACTCCCCTTTGACTAGCAAGGCCACTTTGGGATGCATTTTTCTAAGTTTCTGTTTAACAGGTTTAGCATCCGGATGGACTACTAGATGATGCATGACTACAGAAGGGTCCAAACCTGGCATGTCTTCATATGTCCAAGCAAAGACATCTTCATAATCTTTAAGAAATGCAATGTATTCATTTTGTTTTTCTTGACTTAATTCTGATCCAATATTGATTATGTGAGGATTATCCTCAGTTCCAATGTTAACTTTAATGACGTTTTCTACTTCCATGTGTAGATCTCTTTCAAAATTAGGTGGGGCGGGTGAGACGCCCAATTCTTGTAATTCTTTTAAGGTTAAGTTGGATAATTCATCGTGAGGAGTCGTGGCCTCAAGTTGGGCTATAGTAGGTATAGAACCATCAAAATAAAAACCATTGTGTAACAACTCTTCAACGGAGACATCATGGAAGATATCTCCCTCCAACTCATCGTCGGATTCAGCAATCAATTCAGGGTAAGCTATGGATAGCATATTGCATGTAAAGGGATTATTCTTTGGACACAAAGAATCTTGTTTATCTAGATAATCTTGATAACATATGAGTTGATCATCACCTTCAAAAGGGAAGGGTTGACCCTTACTAGGAAACAGGCCCACACCACATCGGGCGGGCCATGGTTCTACCTCGATAGGTTCTTTCATACCATTTTGGAAAGGTCCCAAGCCTTTCCCTTTATATCCCATTTTAAGCATTATAGGTTTAGCTTTAATATATTCATTAGCAAAATAGCATCGAGCATATCCATCACAATGCGTCTTGATGTTTCGGGGTATTCTTCCCCAATCATATCCTTTATAAATAAAAGCACAACTCCCGACTTGGTAAGTACTTCCCATAGGTTGTGGGAGGCCCAAAGTACGAGGAGATGGTGGCAAGTTATTTAAAAGAAGTGAATCTTGCATAAAAGCATTTGTTTTTTCTGATATTAAAATTTTAGATAAATCCGGTAAAAGTTCATCAGAAAGAGCATAAGATGTAGAAGGATCATTCCCTATATCTTTAGATGTGGAAGGTATGATAGATGTAGATAATGTGGAGGTGTTAATAAATGGGTCTATAGGTTTTGAAATTATAGGGATGGAACATGAAGGATTGGTTGTGGATTTAAGATCCTGTTGAGGTTCTAGTGTGGTTTGTTCGAGAAGATGGTTGAGGTAAATGTATAGGTGTAGTTGATGGGGTAGATGATGTTATGGGTGTGTGTTTCACACGTTTAGATGAAAAATAAGAATTAGGATGTGTGGATGACAGAGCGGGGCAAAATTGCACTCCAACAGGTTCTGCCAAAGCACACATATCAAAGGGTCTAGGGTCACCATGGATAGTGACCAACTGATTTTTAAATTCAAATTTAACACACTGATGTAAAGTGGAGGGAACCGCTCGCATCGCATTGATCCAAGGGCGACCCAAAAGTATATTGTACGATGTCTGGGCAATGTACAATAAACACGGTTGTATCTAGGGTTCGAGGACCAACTTGCAAGGGTATAGTAATGACTCCACACGTTTCTTGTGTCTCGTCATTGAAAGCTTTGATAATCATATCCATTTTTTTCATTTCATCACTTCTAAAGCCAAATATTTGGTAGAAGTCAAAAGTGCATATGTTTAAAGATGAACCATTATCAATCAAGACTCGTTTAACAGCTACATCTCCAATTAGGGCAGTAATATATAAGGGGTTATCCTTATGTAAACTATGTTGTGGGATGTCTTTATCTCGAAAGTCAATACAATCGACCTCTCGAGTGATGATAGTATTGGACATGGCTTCGGGTTGAATATTTTGAGGTACCATCATTTGGCTTAATGTGAGCATTAATTCATCCCTATGGGTAGGAGAAGATCTTAACAAGTCCAAAAGGGAAATTCTGGTTGTAGTATTGGATAATTGTTCATTAATATTGTAAGGAGGCTTAGGTTGAACATTAGACATATGATTCCCTTTATTGGGATTTTTCAAAACAAATGGAGCTGATCCATCATTCTGAGTTTGATCCTGTTGAGAGTTTTGAGCCTGTTGTCTGGTAACAACTCCGATGGTACCTACAATGTTATATTGAAGACGCTGAACTGGTCTTGGTTGAGCGTTTATGGCTTGTTCATTAGGAAGGAACTGATTAGAAGAGGGTCGAGTAGTAACTCTTCTAGGAAATGGTTCTTCTAGAACCATAGCATCTGTGATAGGTTGAATAGGATCTGATTCATTTTCAGAACTATTCGATTGATTTGAGGTGATGTCTACTTCACTTTCAGTATCCGATTCTACATCACTAGGATCGGGAGTTTGAATATTATGTAGGGGTCGGGTCGTGACCATGGATAAAGTTGTGCCAAATATTTGAGGATCCTAAATAGATAATTGTCCGCTAATAGTCCCTACATATCGGGTAGGAGGGGGAACATTATGATGTTCGATTTGATTAGCCACTTCTTTACCATGTTTTGGTAAAGGATGTTGAAATATATCTAATGATTGATTAGCATTTTGATTCTGATTTTGGGGAATGGTCTTTTGAGCGTTATTAGGAGCATTTTGTTTAGGTTGGAAGGCTTGCACCTCCATTTCATTATTATCAATCAGATCTTGTATTTTATGTTTCAATATTTTGCAAGAGTTTGTAGCATGTCCAGGTCCTCTATGAAAATCACAATGTAAATCAGCTCTATATCCGGGTATAGTTGGATCAGGTTCCCGGATAGCTGGTAATTGAATCAAACCTCGTGCTAGTAATTGGGGTAGAATAGTTGATAATGGTTGATTGAGTCTAGTAAATTCTCGAGGAGGTTTATCAGGAGGTTTTAATATAAATTTTTCTGTTGTCTTCGTTGTATTGATATTAGCAACGTTTCTACTATCAGTGACTCCGTCACCTACAACTTGTTTGTTTTTATACTGATTTTTGGATGTTTTCTCATCATCTTTCTTTTTGAGCTGACCTCTCCTAATGAGAGCATCTTCTACCCTTCGAGCTAAGTCTATAGCTTGATCGAAGGTGGTTAAGGTAGCGATTGATAACTCATAGGATATTTGTTCTTGCAAATTATTGATAAAAATATCCAACATTTCCCTATAAGGTAGCACAAAGTGCAGTTTTCCTATCAATTGCCTCCATCTAGCTAAGAAATCAGCAAAACATTCATCTTTGTCTTGTTTTAAGTTGTACAAATCTTTAATGGTGACATGCCTCTCGATGTAGGCACTAAATTGATGGACAAAAGATTCAGTTGTTTCTTCAAAATTTCTCAAAGAATGAGTGGGCAATTGATAGTACCACTCTAATGCCATTCCTCCTAAACTTTTTGGGAACATTTTTAGTAATAGCAAGTCATCATGTGATATATCATGACATGCTATCCTAAACATGCGAAGATGCTCTATGGGATCTTCAGTTCCTTTATATATAGGCAGGACGGGCATGGGAAAGTGTTTAGGGTATGGTTGTGCTACAACTATGGGATCCAAAGGTTGACTACACATCTCTCGATAATTGTACGAGGGACGGTAGGGATCTATCTGGTCCATACGCGAAGCTAACTATTTCACCATGGCTTCCAGATTACTGGTTTGCCCACCATATTGATTCGGTAGGGTATTAATATGGGATTTGTGAGCATATGATGGAGGGACATGAAGATTAGAGGCTATATTGCTATTGTGTAAATTGTTGGTAGGAAGGGTGTTATGAAGAAGTTTTGAAGTTGTATTATGTTGTATCCCAGATTGTTGAAAATTGGTGTTTGGCTTCATTTTAGGTTTTTGTCGATTTGAAGCATATTGATCAATAGTTTGGCGAAATAAAGCAGTGAATGAAGGTTTCTTTTGTGTGGGAATGATTTTAGGCTCAATAAGAGGTTCCTTAGGGGGTTGGGTAACCTGTTGTTTTTGCATGTTCTGAATCATAGTGACCATATCTCTATTGGATGGTCCAGCCTTATCACTTTCTTGATCAACAAAGGACAAGGGATTAGTGTGTATGTTAAACATATCTTCCATGGCTGCTTGAGTGTCACTAATTTGTCCTCTATCAATACGAACTGCCATATTAAGAGCACCAATGTTATTATTGAAAAATTTCTAGAAATGATCTAAGTTATCAAAAGCAATAGTTCCATCTGGAGCCATTCTAGGGGATGAGGATCCTTCCTCTTTAAGATTTTCTTGTTGTTCATTTTCTTCAGCCGACTCATCTTCTGGCTGTTCTAGAGTTTCTCCTTCCGGAATTGAATCCTCAGGAAGGACATTTGGGTTTTTTGTTTTGTCTCCTAACCAATCTTCTTCTTCTTCTTCAGTTTGTTTACCATTCCTAAGTCTAGGCATTGTGCTTAAATTTAGATTTCAGAAAATATATATATACTTATATATATATATATATGCAACAAGCTTAAGAGGTATATATTTTAATTATATACCTACTATAGTAATAAAAAAAAAATGTTTTAGTTTTGTTATGTTTTTGGTTTTTCTTGTTTTTTTTTTTTTGTTTTTGTAACAATATTATAAAGATAACAAACAACACACTAAATGCAAGAAATAATAATAATGAAAGCAATGATCTAGTCTTCTATAAAAAATTTATAAATATCATTAATGGGCTCGAGTTCTTCAGGAGTCATGAAGTGTTCTTCTTCAAATTGAAAATTTTCTTTCAAGAATTTGACAAAAAGTGCTATAGTGATATTATCTGTCTCAGATTCTGGTTGGTAGAAATAAAGTTCATGGCAATACTCTCGATATAACATAGCTCTAGGAACTCTATTCCATATTTCCCTAATCATAAGAATGACCTCTTGATCTTCTATATGACCTAGGAATTGGTGTATAACAGCTACGTTCTCGAGGTATTCCTCGAAGGTGAACAATTCTGAAGACACAAGAGCTCTCCTATAAGCTAACCACCTATGGCAGGCTCTCTGAAGTTCATGATAAAAAATGAGTTGATGAGGATCTAGGATCCTATCTAGGGCAAACCTCTTGATTTTTTTAAGTTGTATTGATCTAGATGAAATGATACCTAGTCTCCTATCAAGTTCTTTCCACAAAAGTTGGTTTCTATCTGTTTCAGGCACACTAAGCACTTTTTTTTCTTTTATTGTTTTTTTTTTTTTTTTTTTTTTTTTTTTCTTTTTTTTGTAGTCTACATTTTTATTTTTTTTTTTTTTTTTTTTTTTTTTTTTTTTTTTTTTTTTTTTTTTTTTTTTTTTGTTTTTGTTGTAGTGGGTTCACCAAAATGTACCACCAAAAAAAATTTTTCAATTCTTCTCTCCTCACCTACCTCAGAGCTAAAGGGGGGGGGGGGGGGGGGGGGGGAAAGGGGGGGCCCTTTGAGGGTCTCGCCCTCTCGCTCTCGCTCGGGAGGGGTATTAAGGGAAATTTTGATGGATGTGATGATGGTGGGCTGTCCCCCAGGAAACGTTTTAGTGGCAGTTTCCACGCCTAGGTTGGGAATGTGTTTGATGTGTTCAATTTTACCTTTAATCATTCAAATTCCTAGGTTTGGCCAGATGAATCTAAGTTGTTCTATTATGAAAATGCAAATTAAATGAAGACAGAAAATAGATTTAGACAGAAAACACAGAGAATAATTAAGTGAAGAAATCCATACCTGGTTCCGGATGTCTGATGGAGGTTCTGATTTTTGAAGCAGTCAAGATCGTCTGGAATTTGACAGAATCGTCTCCGATCTGACAGGATCGTCTGAGATCTGACGAATTCGTCAGAGACCTGCAATCAGAGAAATAGATACAAAATACAGAAAATGCAGCTATGCCAACAGAGGGCAATGATGTAGAATGACAGTAATAATGTTAAAATAATAATAACAAACAAAAACACGAGTGCATTACAATGATTTAATGACAATTTATGATTTTATTATGCATTAAAGCTATATGGGTGAACTCCAAGATGCAGAATAGCAGAAAATAATAATAAACTGACTAGATGCAGAATAAAACAGTAGATGAGAAGAGAAAAATGCAAACTTTGGGCAGTAATTGCCCCCAATGTTGACTGCAGTCGAAATCATCTCGGATTGGTATGAAATCATCTCGAATTGGACAGGATCGTCTGCGACGATCTGAGCTTGCTCCAGCTGAAGAATAACAAAGTTCCTACAAACAAACTTAGAAAAATATGAAAACAAATGGTGATTTAAGATGGTCTAATGCATGTAGAACTCGTGTTACAAGAAATTTCAGCCAGGGGGATGTCAAGGGGAGGGCCTAAGATTAAATAGGCTTAGGAGGGAGGTTGGGAGGTTGGAGATCATCCCATTTTGGGAGATCTCCAATGGGGGAGGTCTCTAACGGCGCAGACACGCTTCCGCCCAGATTAGAGACGCCATTGAAACAAAAGCTAATTATGAAAAATCAGTTTTGGGACGAAATCGGCTGGACGTTCTGCTCCAGACGAAATCGTCCGATCTGAGGCGATATCGTCTGATCGGAGACGATATCGTCCAACGGATGAAACAAACTCTAAAAATGGCATGGAAAATGAGGAAACGGGTAGCAGGCGGTTTGGGAGCGGTTTTGGGGTTAAAATTTGAATTTGAATTATTACTAAGGTAATTTTAATTATTTGCTAAGGTTTACTGCACCAATTTTAGGGTGCTACACATACTTTTGTACATGATATTTTATGGTTGGATTTATGCAACCGGTGTGCACACTTTATTATTTTCATATACTTTATGCAAATCTTGTACATGGTACTTTTTTGTTAGCCTTGTGCTACTTTTGTACATGGTACTTTAGAGTTTGCATTATCATGGTACTCCTTTTTTGCTTTATGCAACTTTGTACATGATATTTTTTGATCAACTATATAGCACGTGACTATAAGTATGGCTTGGCATCTTTTTGTGATGACTTATAGTTCACTATTTGTTAGATCGGTTTTGTTATCATCTTTGGATATTCATATATGCTATGGTGAATATATTTATGATGATGTATCTAACTGATCTTATGTTGAGCTACTTGTAGCTTGCAGGTACTTCCGTTTGGGGTTTTGCAGGCTTACTGAAGACACCCTTGTGATATTTTCTTCTTGTCATTTGCAACCACTTGTGGTTGATGGATGGCTTTGTAAGCTGCTTGTATTTGAAGCTACTCCGTTGGGGGCTTGCAATCTCATTTTGGCCCATTTTGTATTGGTGCCTTATTGTAGACCATTCTTGGTCATAGAAGCTCATTGTAACTATATTACTCATTTGATTCTCATCCCCGTTTGTATCTTTAGGGGGAGAATGTTTCTTTATTTCATAATTTCTTTTCCCAATATTGCATTAAGGGGGAGTGTTGGAATATGTAATGCAACATTGTGTAAATTATTATTAGACTAAAATATAAAGTCTAAAGAATAATATTTGAATTTTGAAAATAATTCTATTTTATGTAAAAATATCCCCATCCAATTAATAAATAAAATAAGGGTGCTAGGAATATTTAATTTGTGGGAAAAAGTTATTTCCCCTTTTCTAGCATATATTAGAAAGTAACTAATCATTTTCTAATATTTGATAGATGCCACTTATCACACATCTCAAAGATTATATTGTGATAAGATTAGAAAGTAACTAAGAAATTTCTAATAATTGATAGATGCCACTTGTCACACATCTCAATATTAGATTGTGATAATATTTAGGGTTGTAGTAGAAAAGCTTCTCTTTAAATAGGGGTGTTGTCTACTACATCTTAATATATCTTGTCATATTGACTTGTGTTGTAATATCATGTTGATGCATATTGTTGCATAACATTGAAGCATTCTTGTATTGTTTAATCAATTGAGTAATATAGTGAGTTTAATAGTGGATGTTGTGATCCTAAAGGAGCCCTAGACCTAGAGCCACTATGCCTAAACTCACTATACCTAAAAATCCCAGACAAGGAGGAAGAGGATCAATTTGGTAGCCCAATGTTGTGTTGCATCAATAAATCTTCCAACTCTTGGATGTATCTATCTTGGGATCAAAGGTGTAATACATCATACCTCTGATGATGGTCTCTCTATGCTAGCTCTACCTAGAGCCTCATGATATTATTCTCACCTCTACCTATAGCCATATATGCATCTAGCTCTACCTGTAGCTGAGATATATATGCATTCTGAGTTGCTATCTTTGCATCTCAATATACCAACACCTATTGGAACCTCATCCACTCCTCCTCACTTAGACTTGGAGGTATATCTAGAACCTCCTCCATATCATCCATACCATCAACATCATATCCAATATTTTGAGGTTGATCTATTGAATCTCTCACTCACATCCCTTGACTGCTAGATCGATGATGTATCTAAAATTTGGGATCTTCATCTATCTCCTCCACCTCAACCTCTACCTTATCATCATTTCCACTACCCTCATCCACTACCTGACTTGGTACCCAGGGTGGTTGTGCAATAAACCATGCATCATACTTTGTGGTAGTCCCCACATCATCCACATCTATGAGATCTATCTCATCATCATCATAGGTCACCTACCATGCCTCTACATAGGGTATACCTATCTCATCTTGATGGTGCCTATATAACACTGGTGCCTTAAGTATACCTTATCATAGCCTAAACTGCCTTAGCACCCATGAGAATTGGATCAACTCCACTTCACTCCTATGTCACCCAACCATCAATCTAGCCTACCAAAATCTTTGTAGGTACTCCTTATCATCGATCCAAGTAGCACCTCACCATGGTCTCCAATGCACCTGATCTAGTGTTAGCCCTACCACAAATATTTGTACTCCTAGCCATTATGGCTAGGATGATCAGGTTGAACCTCCTCAGCCACTTGCCATATCAAAGCATAAAGTTTCTCCCCATCCTATGCTTCACTAGGTAGGCCCATAGGATGAGCCACATTGAAGTGCTCCTAGCCCTAACACTACATCAGTACACTACAACCCATTCACTTATGCCCTTGCCTTCTCACCTTGTACAACTTCAAGTATAGCTAAGCCAATAGAGTAGGTACCCATACATACACCTAAGGCTCATCGATCATATCGTACACTAGCCTGATCATGTTCCATGGGAACCATCAACTAGTGGTGTTAGGTGCCATTATGTTGGCCAACAGAAACATGATCAAGGTAAGCAATGCCTCCAACTCATTCTTGGCATACATCACCAAGTACATGATCCCTTTACTCTTCACATTCACATTTCTCCATAGATCTCTAGAGATTCGGCTCATCTCATACTCCCTATTGTGTCCAACCTTGACATGTAAACCCTCCACTAGCACTCGAAGAATATGATATAAATCCTCGAGTGTCGATGTTGCCTCAGCAATAGGAAGCTAAAATGCCCCTCTATATGGATCCCATCTCTCTGCCAAGACCAAAAGATACCCATAATCTACCCTCACCATATCAATTCATGTAGCTCCATCTAGCTCCATAGCCTCCAACCACTCCCAATGCTCCTTTCGTAGTGCCTTTCTCACCCCTGGTATGAGAGGTGAGAACCGATGTTGAGCCTCCAAGATCCTCAACTACAACACAACACATATATAATACAAGCACATTAATGGCACATTCATTACAAAAACAAATTGCACAAATCCAAACAAGATTTCCAAGGGTACTTATCTCAATAACCCCCACCTACACTCTTGTTGCTGCATCTGCACCTTCCATATCCATAGCCTCCACTCCACCTCAAAATTTCACTCCACCTCATTCCTTCACTCACTCACTTTCCTTCAAATGTAGCTTCTGGAACTTTTGAATGCAAGAATGAATCTAATTTTACATTTATAGACTATTTATAGCTATTTTTGGTGCACTCAAATTTCCATGAGAATTCACATGGCACATTGAAATGCTCACCAACGTTTGTAGAGTGGAAAACACTTGCCGATGTTTGTGCATGATGCGGACGCTAGTCAGAGTTTGGCTTCAAAATTTTGTAAAAAGACCAAAATTCTCCAAAACATAGATTAACTTCACAAAATCACTCTACATTGCATCCATGCATTCATTTATTAGCATATCATGTTTTGTGAAACCAAAAATCAATTTGGGCACTTAATTTTTGCTTACGACCAAAAGTTACAATAATGGCTTTATAAACTCCAAAACATCTCAAAACGATCTAAATTTTCACAAAACAACCATATTCATCATTATAATCATCCACCTAATAATTTTAACCACTCTTTGTGATAACATGGATTGATTTAGGTGATTAAATTTTATTTGCAACTCAAAAAATTATAAAATTATCCAAAATTGCTTGTCAAAATGCTTCAAAATAATGCAAAATTTCACAAAATCATGCAATCCAATCATCAATGAATTTTTCATCATCACATATTCATTCCAACACCATTTTAATCCATAAAAAACTATATTTACATTTTTTCTAAATTCACCTAAAATTTCAAGTGAACCTCGTATCTAGTGATTTATTTTATCTCCTTGGTGATAACAGTGATTGGTTGTCCATGCAATTCGGTAAGATGTTTAGATCACCATAAGGACACTTGATCATCATCATTCAACATCCTTTTGTTTTAACACAAAATAATTTTGGGTTACTCATTTCTCAAGTGAGACTATGCCCAAGTTAACTTGCTCAAAAATTTGTCATTGATGGCCTTGTTCATGGGGCTTGAAACACGGATAAAATCACATCTCAACATTTATTTTACATTGACAGTCATCATGGAGATAGAATTTGTCTAGGTTGATTAGTTATAATTGAGGGAATTATCCTACAATTACTAGATGGCCCTCGGTAGGTTGACTTCTTTTCTTTTTTTGCATTTTCATCACTTTGCATTTCAATGATGCCAATTGGCATGTTTTCCAATAGCATGGAATCACCCCAAAATTGGGGTAACTAAATTTTATTTTGAGCTCCCACATCAGGATACATCATTTACATCATTCATCATACATCTACATTTGGCAAAAATCCCTTTTCTATTGGGATAAAAATAGAATTCACTTACATCTACACTTGCAAAAACCCCTTTCTCCGTTGGGGCAAAAACACATCAATTTACATATTTTATATCATCCGTATTTACATCATTCATATCATATGCACTTACATCATACACTTGCACTTACACCATTCACTTGAATCATTACCCATAATTATATCAATTGGCTTGTGAGACTCAATGTTCACTCATTTGCCAATTAAGGGGGTAACCTACACTAATAAATTCTGTCTTCAAGATCCTCTTTGGACTTCAAGGAAAGAAAGCTGCTTCACTACACCAAACCAGGTGTCTCATATTTTTACACTGGATTATGTTTCACGCAACGCAATACAAAAAGGGGTATCTATAGACATAAAAATCTAGCCACTTTTCATCCATTTGTATCCTCCAATCACAACCATCCATTATATATATATGTGTGTGTTTATTTAATATATACATAAATATTAATATTTTATATTTATATTTATATATTTAATAAATATATATGTATTTATATGAATAAATCCTAGCCATCTACCATGAATTTAATCCATGTCACATAATCTATCGTGACATAATCAAGTTTAATCTCAACCCTTCCTCATATTTTAATCTCGACCATCTGTTGGTGTTGTCAAAACCCTAACATGATCAAGGGAAGATTATAAAATATGGTTCATTTTGGTGAATCAAGGTCCTAATTTTCCATGGTCATGATTATTGATATTGCATGTACCCTAGCATTTTTTCCTCTCACAAACCCTATCCACTTCACCATCATCTTCTTCCCTCACCGTCGCCATCACACCCTCCTGATTTCATCGTCATAAAAACCTCATGAACTAGATCTGGTTCTGCTTCACTCTCATACACTCCTGAACATCACCCAAAGTTCATAGAATGCTTATGAGAATTTTTGGAATGCTATTGAGCATTTGTAGCCATTGTAAAACACCTCTAGGCATTTCCTATAATATATTTGTAGTTCGTAAGACCTCGAATGCTTTTGGGCGTTCGCACGACTCTTGAAAACAGAAGCAGAATTATAAATTAGTATTGACAAGGTAAGATATTTATTGCATTATTTTATGTTTATGCATTATTTTTTTATAGTAAAACATTGCAACATTTAAGTTTTTACAATTTTTATCATTCAGAGGGCATCACGCTGTGGATCCCTCATAGGTGCTTTTAACTCCTTTTATGTTGTTTGTTGTTTGCAGGTGTAGGAACCACATTTTTGAAAGATATTGCAGCTAGGGTGGTCTCGTAGGAATACAAAAACCCATTCGTATACTTTTTTGGATCAATATGGACTAGAAGACACCAGTGGTTCATTGAAATAGGTTTTTGAAATCCTATTATATGTAATTATTGTATCAAAAGCATTTGTAACTTCATATTGGGGCACATTAATTATACAACTTGAAGATCTACCTATATCAATAAAATATTATTCATTTTGTGCATTCCATGGTGTTATTGTGATTTTGTACTTTATATTTGTATTGATGTTGTTCTTTTTTTATTTACAAAATGCTGATCATGGTGGGACAACACCAATACATTGTAAAATCACAAAAGCACAAAAGTAGAATAACACCATGAAATTCACAAAATGAATAATATTTATTGATATCCAAGTTGTATGATCTGATCTCTAAGCCTTGGGGATTCTGACTACCTAACCATCTGGATAGAAATGTAGTTATATCCTTACAACTTGAGGATCTGTGGTGTGTGATTTGAAAAATAATTAGAGCTTTGGGGAATCATATTCTCAACCACTCGAATTGAGGTAGGGTGAATGTAATGATGAATGGATGAGATTGAGTGTGTTGTTGGAGGTGTGATGAATTGGGGGGTGTGGGGATGGTGACTTGGAAAATGGTGATACCCAAGTTTGATTGGGTGTGAAGTATGCTTGCTAGTTGGGAATAAAGTGAGGTTTAAATTCTACCATCGGGGTTTGCCATTGAGGGCCATAACGAGCATCTCGTTGACTCAAGAAATTGGTTGCGATGTTGTTGTGCTTGTTGTATGGCAAATTTGAAAACATATTGTGTGGAAGTGGAAGGAGGTGGAGGTGAATTGTGGATGTTAACAATGTGGGTTGAATTTGGTGGAGGATAAGTTGTAAAAGGTATCACAATTATATAAAATGGTGGATGAAATGGTAGATGGAATCTATGAAGCAACATTGACTTGTGCTTCATAGAGTGGATTAGAATGGGTAGTGGTGTAAGTGGATGGGACGGAAGTGTTTTGACTATGTTGTGGTAAAATATTGTGATGAGATGATGCAAAGGTTACCTCAGAAAGAGGGTTGGTGAAGACTTGGTTGTGATTATTGAGGTACAAATGAGTATTTTCCTATTGGAAAGAAGAAGCTTGCATGGATGGAATATGAAGTGGTTTGAAGACAAGATTAGTGGGGTTAGGAGTGGAGCACTCCATGGATGTGGTGGGTGCTTGACTCATGTTGCTGGTCCGATTTTTGGTCAAGACTCTAAACTATGAACATGTAGGGATTGGTGAATGTGGGTGATGTGTGTGGTGTGTAAAATAGAAATAAAAAAGAAAACACTCAGAACAAACAAACAAAAAATAAAAAAAATTTGGCAACAATTTTTTTATTTTTTATTTTTGTGACAAAATCCTAAACCTGAAAAATCATGCAGGATGTTTAGGATGAAAGATATATGAGGGATTTCCTGGTAATGAAATCCAAAATTCCTACCCATGGGTTGCTATAGCATTCTAGGGGATCAAGCCAATGGATGGAGATGAAGCCCACCGAAGCTGGTCTCGATTAGGTAGTTGGTGATGAAGTCCAACTACTGATGTTTAAAATAAAACGTGCATGTGTGTGATTCCTTTTAAGATTTCATATTTTCTATGGTTCTCACAAAAAAGAAGAATATGCACATAAATCACACTTTTTATTTGTAATATATTCAACTAGAAGTTACAATTAGAGATTCCAATATCAAGTATAAGCCCTTAAAAGAGATTTGGGGTACACTGCTTAAGATCCACCTTGAATCAACGAGTGGTTCCAACAATTGAGGGTTCACCCAACTCTTTTGCCCTGAACCAACAAGTGGTTGTAACAGCAAGAGGAAACTTGAAAAAATGTAATCTATCACAATCCAGATGAATACAAGACAAAAGAAAAGAGTACAATTACTTATACACTTTCTTACCCTAGAATGCAACTAGAATGCTTTTTGTTTTCAAATGCATATAACATACAAGATAAGCAGTAAAACACCAAGAAACAACAAAAATTTAAATCTAATATAATGATGCAACTACCATGAATGAACAAATGTAATTTTATCCTATATGCAAAATATTTAAAATAGATAAGATATTCTATGACAATATTTTATGTTCTTGCATTTAGTTTATAGTTAACATTGCATCATTAGGGTTTATAGGTTTTTCCCATTTAGAGGGCCTCACACAGTGGAGCCTCATAGGTGCTTTTAACCACTTTTATATTTTTTGTTGTTTACAGGTGTAGGAACCATGTTTTGGAAGCAATTGTAGCTAGGAAGGTCCTGTAGGGATACACAAGCCCACTCACACACTTGTTTGGATCAAGGATGGACCAGAAGACACCAGTTGTTCATTGAACTAGGGTTTCAAAACCCTATTATCTATAATAATTGTATCAAAAGCATTTGTAACCCCATATTGGGGCACATTTATTGTACAACTCAAAGATCAATAAAGATTATTTATTTTGTGCATTCCATGGTGTTATTGTGTTTTTGTGTTTTTACTTTGTATTTTGTAAACCAAAAATTCTTTATTTATATTTCACGTAACACGATACAAAAATGGGCATTTACAGACACCAAAATCTAGTCACTTGTCATCCATTCGTATCATCCAGTCATAGTTGTCAAATATTTATTTATATATATATGTATATTTACTTAATATATACATAAATATTAATATTTTATATTTATATTTATATATTAAAAATATATGTATTTATGTGAATAAATCCTAGCCATATACCATGACTTAATCTTATCCACCCATCCATATCAATATATATCACATTCTTAAGTTTTAATCTCAACCCTTCCTCATGTTTTAATCTTAGTCACCCATTGGTGTCATCGAAACCCTAACATGATCAAGGGCAAATTATAAAAGATGATTCATTCTAATGAATTAAGGTCTTGATTCAGAACATTCATTTACACCCCAAGCATTCTATTCATTTTCAAACCCTAGCCATTTTGCCACCATATTCCTACCTCATCACCACATTCCACTTCAATCACCACAAAACCCTCGTAAACCAGATCTGGTTCTATAACACTTGTACCTACTCTTGAACGCCACCTAGAGTTCCTAGAAATCTGCTGGGCATTCCTGTAACTTTGATAGGTATACTTGGAACTCTTATGGGTATTCTTGGAATGTTGGTGAGCATTCATAGTCCTCCCTAAATGCTTTCAAGCATTTTTCACAACTTATTTGCAGTTCGTAATCCCTTGGATGCTTTCGAGCATTCATGTGACACTAGAACTCAGAAGCAGAAGCACAAATCAGCACACATACATATATTGACAAGATAAGATATTCTATGATATTATTTTATGTTCTTGTGTTTATTTTATAGTTAACATTATAGCATTAGGGTTTATAGGTTTTTCCTATTCAGAGGGCCTCACACAGTGGAGCCCTCACAGGTGTTGTTAACCCCTTTTATGTTGTTTATTGTTTGCAGGTGTAGGAACCACATTTTTGGAAGCTGTTGCAACTAGGGTGGTCACGTAGGGATACACAAGCCCATACACACACTTTTTTGGATCAAGTATGGACCAGAAGATACCAACTGAAGAACACAAGCTTATACTGAGAGGGGGGGGTGAACAGTATAAGACCGCTTTTTCCTTTTTCCTTTATACTTCAAAACAGTAAAGCAATATACCCAAAGCAATATCAAAGCAATGCACAAAACCATCCACAAAGTGACACAACAATTTATGTCCACAAAACTTTTCTCTAAAAGTTATCTCAAAGTTCTTTGGGAAACCTTCCCAATTACAATGTTTATGAGCCTCGGCTCAAAGGAGAAACCTTCCCCCAATCTGAATTTATGAGCCTCTGCTCAAAGGAGATACTTTCCCCTACCTCTGCTCTAGCTGGTGATCCTCTAGAAGACCTCTGCCTCCGCTGCCCTTAGCAAATGGAACTCTATCCACATAAGACACCTCTCTTCCCTGCTCTGGCTGGAGACCTCTGTCCTCAACTCTATCACCTCAAAACTGGTCCTCAAATTTGCACTAAACATAGTCCTTCGGTCTAGCACAAATGTCCTCGTCCTCTGTCTTTGATCAGCACCAAACACAGTCCTTCGGTCTGGCACAAATCTATCCTCAGGTTCTTCTCATAGAACCAATGCACCTCTGTCCTCAAGTTCTCTGATAGAACTATCAACCTCAGCTTCACAAGTCCTCTACTAAGACCTGTCCAAATCTGCTCACAAGTCCCCACAGAACTCTGTCCAAAACCTCGCTCACAAGTTTATCAAGAACACTTGCTTGGCATGAACCCACAAAGAGAATGGTTAGAGACCCAATGTGATTCATCCACCTCAATGAAGCATAAAGAGAATTGTTAGAGACTCAATATGATTCATCAACCTCATAGAAGCATAAAGAGAATTGTTAGAGACTCAATATGTTCTATACTTAACTCCCAATCTCAATCTCAACTCAATCTCAAATCTCAAAAGAATAAGATAGATGTAGTATGCTTTTCTCAAGAACATGAAACACAACCCAACAATTGCCAACCATGCAATATCTCATATAACAATGATACTCATGTTCTTTCCAACAACCAATATCTTTTCTCAACCAATTAGGGCTTCAACAACAATGCTTAAAGACAAGGTTTAATCAACATCATTCAACTCAACATTAACCTTGAAGCATTCAACCAATCATCACAAGAAAAGGAAACAAGTAGAAATCCTTTTCCCTCCAAAGATATTTGAACAAAACAGCCACCAACACAATATCACCAAATGCATAGAATAACTTGTTCACATCAACTCAATGGAGTAAGCCCAATATCATGTATCAAGTAAAGCATTAACTTGATCAACACAACCACTATGGAAGCACTCATCCATCAATATCAAAACAGCCAACTAAGGGTTTCACCAACTCAAAGCAAGTAGCAAGACTCACAATCATAAATCCTAGTGCACAATGCTTCCACTACCTCAAACCAGATTTATGCATTCACCAAAACTCTCATCAATGATAACAATGCATAAGTAGTCTTCAACAAACCAAAAACTAGGACTTACACTCAACCAAAGGAAACCTTGTTGAATACCTTTTCACTCCAATCTTATTTCAAGAAAACATACACCAATCATACTCATAAGAAGAATGTGCCCATACCTTATTGAAGTGAAGGAACCCCTTTGGAAATCTGCCACCATCACAAAATTCTTTTGCCAATCTTCACAAGGGTTAGTAGATCACAAAATAATCAACATTACTCCACTTTTCAATAATCATCACCAAAGCCTTTAATTGCACAACTTCCTTATCTCTCCTAAAACCACTTGTACCATAAAATAAAATAAATTACAACATTGCATAACCTTATAACTCCCAAATTCACTTATACCAATAACAAAGTATCTAAGTTCTCAACATGTATTTCATTAATAAATTTCATGTACAACAAACATATTTTAATAATACATCCCTTATATCTCCTGAATTATAATTATATCAAAGGTTTAATAATTATTAGAGCATACCTTTCAATTTCCAGAGCCAAAAGAAAACTCTCCAAGATGACATGCGCTTAACTTGATTCTCTACCATGCACCTCCTTCAACGATGTCGTTATGCGCTATTCTTTTATTTTGAAAACATTAATCAAAGTCTTCCTCCGCGATGTCGCTTATATGCTTCTCTTGTCGTCGACCATTTCGTAGTCAACACATTGATGACTTCTACAGGAGGCTCGGCCTTCACACCTACGAAAACAGCAACATCTATTTTCCTTATATTTATATTATCCTTTCACCTTCTTGCTTGTTCTTCAATGCAGGTCCAATTTGATGTATCCTTCGCATGTCTGAGTTCCACCTTGGTAACGGCTTTTCTCTGGCTCCACATTCCACGCGATCAATCAAGGTGCTTCTTTTCAACAGCGTTCATACAAAGCCCTTCCAACAGCTTATCCTCCTCAACCATTCAATAATCTGTCTCCATTTTTCTCGAGCATAAATACGTTGATCTGTCTCAAAATATGATCGCCATGTCCTCTTCTTGAACCGCAACCATTCGTCACAGCAAAGACTTGTTTATCACGTGTGCCTCCTTCGCTGGCTCAGACGAAGACGAAAACGAAATGCACACAAATTGATATCGATTCCCTCACCTAAATTTCAAATGAATTTATTAGCCTCATTATATATGCACTTCGATGCATTACCAACATGTCGGCAAATATTTTAATTTAATTTTAAAATATTAATTTAAATTTTAAATAAAATTTAAACTAAATATTAAAATTAAATATCTTCATCATCGGGGCACCTTTTTCAACGAAACGAAGAGCCAACTTAGGTTTTGAGAAAAACCCATTACAAATATGTTGTCCATGGTTTTAAATAAAACCTTTTATTTTGACTGCCTTGGTTTTCACAAAAACCCTTCCGCTTCTTGACATCAATGACAACATCAATACTTGAGCAAAAGACAATGTACCCAAAATTGCCAACAATCTCCCCCTTTGTCATTGATGGCAAAACTTTACTAAAAACACATCTTCAAGAGCCAAAACTGAAATCACTCTCTTTGAAGTTTTGCTCCCCCTGACTTGAAGCTCTCCCCCTTACTCATATCTCTCCCCCTTTGTCATCAATGGCAAAGGGCCACCTTTGGGGCTCGAAACTAAGAATGAGCCTCTTAGCTTAGTCCCTCCCCCACCTCTTGTTGAGGTGATTAATTCTGGGATGGGAGTAAAACTCCCATTAGGCACTGATCATCATCAGCGTCTATAACTTCCTTGCCAGGCCTTCTCTTGAACTCTTTGTCCATATTCCTGTTCCTGTCATTGTTCTGATCCTTGGACCTGATCATGCCACTGTTCCTGTTCCTGTATTCTAGAATTTCAGCTCTACACTGTCTAGCTATGTGTCCTTCATTGTTGCACTTGTAACAAGTAACAATGTTATTTCTTTGAGGCATACATGTTCTTTGAATCCACCTGTTCTGACTAAACTTGTTCCTGTTGTTTGCCTTGCAATGAACTGCCTTGTGCCCAAACTGATTGCAAGAGTAGCAATACCCATAAAAGAAATCACCACTTCTGAAACTGTTATTTACCTTCTTCACCTGAGCCATGCAATGTACAGCCATGTGACCAAACCCGTGACAAGCAAAACATCAGCCTTGAAACTTTCCTTTATTTGACTTCTCAGGTCCTGAAAACTTCTCCTTCTTCTCATTCCAAAATCTATTTTCTGTTTCTATGCATCTATCATTCAAGGACTCATGATCTGAAATACTTTCCTCATTAGAACTCTCTTCCTTTTGGAATCTCTTACTAGACTCTCCAACTTGTTTCTTGTGAGGCTTAACAAAACCAAGACCTGTTTTATCCGTTGGATTTCTTTGACTTTGGATGAGAGACTTAACCTTTTTGGAGCTTTCTTGAAACCCTGTACAACTTATCCTTGTACTCTTTATTTTCCTCTTTCAACGAAGCCATTTTCTGTTCTAATTCACTATACTCAAGCACCTTAGATTCTAACTCATTCTTGAGTTCTTGTGCATTGGCCATAGAGACATCAAGACTTTCTATAAGTTCATCTCTCTCCATACAACATTCATCTAACTTATCCTTGAGTCTAGCATTCTTCTTTCTTTCCTTTTTCAAAGCACTAAGAGCACTAATAAGTTCACCTTTAAGATCTACTTCACTTTCCTCTATATGTTTGCTTTTAGAATCATCAAAGCCTTTTTCAGATTTCTTATCACTAGAGGTGCTACCCTTTTCAAAAACCATACATGCATCTTCCTTATCATTTTCTGAAGCATCCTCATACATACTAACAACCAATTCATTATTTGTGCAATCATCCTCAAGGTGACCAAAATTTCCACATCTAAGACATTTCATGATAATGAATCTATGTTTCGGTTCTTCCTCTTTTTTGATATGAACAACATCTCATTTTCATTATCACTTGAAGAACTTTCACTATCATTGCTAGAACACTTACTTGCTTTGTCTAGGTAGAAGCTCTTCTTGTGCTTGTGAGAATACCTCTTTCCTTTATTGTTGTGCTCATCTTTGTTCTTCCTTTGATGCCTATGCCTTTCAGAATCCTTGCTCTTACAATCTTGTTTAACTTCATCACTTTCATCCTTGGCAACAGTACAGTTAGTAGCATAATGACCAATCTTTCCACAATTGAAATATCTTACATTTTTCATACTTTTGTGCTTTTTAGAGAACTTGCCTTTCTTGCTGTAATATACCTCTTCATCACTAGAAGACTCATCACTATCTTGAAGTCGATTACCTTTGGAATAATCCATTGTGTTCTTTACTAGCTTTTCCTTCAAGCTGTCAAACTTTCCGAAGGAACCGACTCTGATACCAATTGAAGAACACAAGCTTATACTGAGAGGGGGGGTGAATAGTATAAGACCGCTTTTTCCTTTTTCCTTTATACTTCAAAATAGTAAAGCAATATACCCAAAGCAATATCAAAGCAATGCACAAATCCATCCACAAAGTGACACAACAATTTATGTCCACAAAACTTTTCTCTAAAAGTTATCTCAAAGTTCTTTGGGAAACCTTCCCAATTACAATGTTTATGAGCCTCGGCTCAAAGGAGAAACCTTCCCCCAATCTGAATTTATGAGCCTCTGCTCAAAGGAGATACTTTCCCCTACCTCTGCTCTGGTCGGTGATCCTCTAGAAGACCTCTGCCTCCGCTGCCCTTAGCAAATGGAACTCTATCCACAGAAGACACCTGTCTTCCCTGCTCTGGCTGGAGACCTTTGTCCTCAACTCTATCACCTCAAAATTGGTCCTCGAATTTGCACTAAACACAGTCCTTCGGTCTAGCACAAATGTCCTCGTCCTCTGTCTTTGATCAGCACCAAACACAGTCCTTCGATCTGGCACAAATCTGTCCTCAAGTTCTTCTCATAGAACCAATGCACCTCTGTCCTCAAGTTCTCTGATAGAACTATCAACCTCAGCTTCACAAGTCCTCTGCTAAGACCTGTCCAAATCTGCTCACAAGTCCCCACAGGAACCTGTCCAAAACCTGCTCACAAGTTTATCAAGAACACTTGCTTGGCATGAACCCACAAAGAGAATGGTTAGAGACCCAATGTGATTCATCCACCTCAATGAAGCATAAAGAGAATTGTTAGAGACTCAATATGATTCATCAACCTCATAGAAGCATAAAGAGAATTGTTAGAGACTCAATATGTTCTATACTTAACTCCCAATCTCAATCTCAACTCAATCTCAAATCTCAAAAGAATAAGATAGATGTAGTATGCTTTTCTCAAGAACATGAAACACAACCCAACAATTGCCAACCATGCAATATCTCATATAACAATGATACTCATGTTCTTTCCAACAACCAATATCTTTTCTCAACCAATTAGGGCTTCAACAACAATGCTTAAAGACAAGGTTTAATCAACATCATTCAACTCAACATTAACCTTGAAGCATTCAACCAATCATCACAAGAAAAGGAAACAAGTAGAAATCCTTTTCCCTCCAAAGATATTTGAACAAAACAGCCACCAACACAATATCACCAAATGCATAGAATAACTTGTTCACATCAACTCAATGGAGTAAGCCCAATATCATGTATCAAGTAAAGCATTAACTTGATCAACACAACCACTATGGAAGCACTCATCCATCAATATCAAAACAGCCAACTAAGGGTTTCACCAACTCAAAGCAAGTAGCAAGACTCACAATCATAAATCCTAGTGCACAATGCTTCCACTACCTCAAACCAGATTTATGCATTCACCAAAACTCTCATCAATGATAACAATGCATAAGTAGTCTTCAACAAACCAAAAACTAGGACTTACACTCAACCAAAGGAAACCTTGTTGAATACCTTTTCACTCCAATCTTATTTCAGGAAAACATACACCAATCATACTCATAAGAAGAATGTGCCCATACCTTATTGAAGTGAAGGAACCCCTTTGGAAATCTGCCACCATCACAAAATTCTTTTGCCAATCTTCACAAGGGTTAGTAGATCACAAAATAATCAACATTACTCCACTTTTCAATAATCATCACCAAAGCCTTTAATTGCACAACTTCCTTATCTCTCCTAAAACCACTTGTACCATAAAATAAAATAAATCACAACATTGCATAACCTTATAACTCCCAAATTGTTAACCAAGAACAACAGGTACCTCTAAGTTCTCAACACATGTATTTCATTAATAAATTTCATGTACAACAAACATCTTTTAATAATACATCCCTTATATCTCCTGAATTATAATTATATCAAAGGTTTAATAATTATTAGAGCATACCTTTCAATTTCCAGAGCCAAAAGAAAACTCTCCAAGATGACACCGATAAGCTTCGAACCATGCACCTCCTACGATGTCGTTATGCGCTATTCTTTTATTTTGAAAACATTAATCAAAGTCTTCCTCCGCGATGTCGCTTATACGCTGCTCTTGTCGTCGACCATTTCGCAGTCAACACATTGATGACTTCTACAGGAGGCTCGGCCTTCACACCTACGAAAACAGCAACATCGATTTTCCTTATATTTATATTATCCTTTCACCTTCTTGCTTGTTCTTCAATGCAGGTCCAATTTGACGTATCCTCCGCATGTCTGAGTTCCACCTTGGTAACGGCTTTTCTCTGGCTCCACATTCCATGCGATCAATCAAGGTGCTTCTTTTCAACAACGTTCATACAAAGCCCTTCCAACAACTTATCCTCCTCAACCATTCAATAATCTGTCTCCATTTTTCCCGAGCATAAATACGTTGATCTGTCTCAAAATATGATCGCCATGTCCTCTTCTTGAACCGCAACCATTCGTCACAGCAAAGACTTGTTTATCACGTGTGCCTCCTTCGTTGGCTCAGACGAAGACGAAAACGAAATGCACACAAATTGATATCGATTCCCTCACCTAAATTTCAAATGAATTTATTAGCCTCATTATATATGCACTTCGATGCATTACCAACACGTCGACAAATATTTTAATTTAATTTTAAAATATTAATTTAAATTTTAAATAAAATTTAAACTAAATATTAAAATTAAATATCTTCATCACCGGGGCACCTTTTTCAATGAAACGAAGAGCCAACTTAGGTTTTGAGAAAAACCCATTACAAATATGTTGTCCATGGTTTTAAATAAAACCTTTTATTTTGACTGCCTTGGTTTTCACAAAAACCCTTCCGCTTCTTGACATCAATGACAACATCAATACTTGAGCAAAAGACAATGTACCCAAAATTGCCAACATTCTATGATATTATTTTATGTTCTTGTGTTTAGTTTATAGTTAACATTATAGCATTAGGGTTTATAGGTTTTTCCTATTCAGAGGGCCTCACACAGTGGAGCCCTCACAGGTGTTGTTAACCCCTTTTATGTTGTTTATTGTTTGTAGGTGTAGGAACCACATTTTTGGAAGCTGTTGCAACTATGGTGGTCACGTAGGGATACACAAGCCCATCCACACACTTTTTTAGATCAAGTATGGACTAGAAGATACCAACTATTCATTAAAATTGAGTTTTGAAACCCTATTATCTGTAATCATTGTATTAAAAGAATTTGTAACGCTATATTGGGGCACATTTATTGTACAACTTAGAGATCAATAAAGATTATTCATTTTGTGCATTCCATGGTGTTATTGTGCTTTTCCACTTTTACTTTGTATTGGTGTTCATTTTTTGTTTACAAAATCGTGATCACGATGGGATCCCCAAAATACACCCATTTACACATGCATCCACATAAACATTCACACAAAATCATAACATAAAAAAATGAACAACACCAATACAAAGTAAAATCACAATCAAATTTATAATATTTATTGTGTTATTGGCTAGATTTTGGTGTCTATAGATGCCTATTTTTATATTACGTTGTGTGAAACACAATGCAGTGCAAAAATATGAGACACCTATTTTGGTGAGGTGAAGCAACTTTCTTTCCTTGGAGTGCAAAGATAAATTTGAAGATAAAGAATTTTTTGGTGTAGCTTACCCCCTCAATTGGTGAATGAGTAAAAAATGAACTCACGAGCCAATTGACAGAACTATGGGTAATGATGCAGGTGAATGATGTAAGTGTAGGTGTATGATGTAAATGCAGATGATATGATGTAAGTGTAGGTGTATGATGTAAATGTGATGTTTATTTTTGTTTTTGCCCTAACAAAAGAGGGGGTTTTTGCCAATTGTAAATGCCATGATCATGTAAGATGTATCCCACTATGGAAAATCAAAATTATGCTTGGTTACCCCATATTTGGGGTGATTCCATGCTATTGAAGAAAGTTCCTTTTGGCATCATTGAAATGCAAAGATGCAAATGCAAAAAAGAAGAAGAGAATAGTCTGTCCTCGGGGCCACTCATGATTGCAATTAATTCCTAAATGAAATTCCTAAATGGTTGCTCAATCAATTTAATCAACCTACATCCATAGATATTGGTGTAATTGCAAGGAAAATGATGAAAGTTATCCATGTTGGGAACCCCATGGAAAAGGGCATCAATGATAGTTGTTGAGCAAATTGGTCTTGGCATAGTCTCACTCAAAATATGAGGGACCAAAAGTGATTGTATTTTTGAACAAGGAGATATTGGATGATGAAGATGGCCAAGAATCCTTATGGTTATTTATCCATCTTACCGAATTGTATAGATAGCCAATTGCTGCAATTGCCAAGTTAATAGGGTAAAACCACTAGATACAAGGTTCACTTGTACTTGCAAATGTACTTGGAAAATTTTGAATGAAGGTGTAATGATGAATGAAATTGATGATGTTGAATGCAAATGTATGGATAATGTAATGAATGATTATATTTTTCCCCAACATATGAAAGGTTTTAAAAAAAATGTGAATGTGATCTGTTTTTGCCCCAACAAATGACAGGGTTTTTGGCAATGTAAATGATTGATTCCATTTTTACCCTAACAAAAAAAAGGTTTTTAAAAATACAAATGATTGATTCTATTTTTACCCCAACAAAAAAGGGGTTTATGAAAATGTAAATGATTGAGTCTGATTTTACCCCAATAGAGAAGGGGTTTGAAAAAATGTAAGTGAGTGAGTCTGTTTTGGCCCCAACAGAGAAGGGGTTTGTGAAAATATAGATGATTGATTCTATTTTTACCCAATAGAAAAGGGATTTTTACCCCAATTGAGAAGGGGTTTGTGAAAATACAAGTGATTGAGTCTATTTTTGTCCCAAAAGAGAAGGGGTTTGTGAAAATGTAATTGATTGATTCTATTTTTGACCCAACAAAAAAGAGTTTGTGAAAATGCAAGTGATTGAGTCTATTTTTGCCCCAATAGAGAAGGGATTTTTGATAATGTAAGTGTCCTTATGGTGATCTACCCATCCTACCAAATTTCATGGGTAACCAGTCGTTGCAATGACCATGTGACTAGGATAAACCACTAGATACTAGGTTCACTTGAGGATTGTTTGACCAAAGGGGTTAGGCCCTCTAGAATTATTATTTTTTGAACTAAAATGTGACCAAAGGAGTTTATTTCTTTGGAGCCTTTTGAATTTGATGCATGTATGTGAGGCAAAGGGCTCAATCTTTGATAAAAAAATATAATATTTTTAACCTAGCAATTGACTTATTGATGATGTGATGTGATGTGACCAAAGGAGTTTGGTTTCTTTGGAGCATTTTGAATTTGATGTGTGTATGCGAGGCAAAGGGCTCAACCTTTGACAAAAGGATACAACCTTTTAAACCTGAAAATTGACTTGTTGATGGTGTGAATGTGATTGAGTGATTGAATTTTTTGTTAAATTAGTGGGTAAGGTGTGATACCTTGAGTACCCCAAGTTGTGTGCTTGTTTTTTTTATTGGGGGAAAGTGTGATACCCTAAAAATCCCCAAGTTGTGTTGTTGTATAGAAATTTCTAGTGATATTTGCATATGTGAATTATATATATATACTGGGCATTTGCTTTTTTTAAGTTATGATTTAGTGTGAATTCTTGTGTGGATGCATGTGTAAATGGTGTGATGGATGACAATGCAATGATGGTGTATATGCTTAGTGATAATGCAAGTGGATTGACATGCTAATGATCATTTGTGATTGTTTAGATTATTGTTTTGACCATTTTCATCTTTATTGTTTAATCAAGGATACCAAAATGGTGGTATGCAAAATGGAAGACTCATGTAATGATATGATGCTAATGTGGATGCTATTTTAGTTTATGGTTGACTTGGAATTGTTTTGTAGAGATTCAAATATCCCAGTGATATCAAATAAACTTACTAAGATATGTCTAGAGTTCTTTAAGACCAAATGTGTGTGTAGTGAATGTTCAATTACCAAATCATGAGCATGGTAATGACTAAGGTAATCAAGAACCAATGTGTGTGCAGGTGAGTTCATTACACCATCTTGAGTAAATGGAGATGAAACTTGTCATAAAGAATACTAGAAAGCTAACTTATCCTTATGTGTGGTCAAAGGTCTCTTCGAGAGATATGTGTTGCCACACATGAGTGTACTCCATTGCCAGTCAAACGTCTATAGCCCCGATGGAGGTTAACTCCATCTAACCCTTGGGGATTTAGAATACCTAACCATCTATCTAGAAATGTAGTTCTATCCTTACAACTTGAGGATCTATGGTGTGTGATTTAAAAAAGAATTAGATCTTTGGGGAATCAGATTCTCAACCACTCAAATTGAGTTTGATAAAAATTGTAACCTATCCTTACTAATATTTCATCTATTTAAAAATAATTTGATAGTGATGAAAACCAATATTTTTTATTTTTGGACTATGTGCATAATGAGACAAGTGAAGGTGACCTTTTCACTACGAGATACAACCCAAGCATGGTTTTATCACTCTTTAATACAAGATGTTTTTTTAAGATGTGTGATTGTGTTTGGTTCAAGAATGTTAGAGTCAATTCCCATAACTCAAGATTTTCTTAATGAAAGTGTGCCTTGGTCCTAGGGAAAATTTGGCATGTTATTGTAGGTTTTCTTAAGACACTAGGTGTGGTTGAGTGACTGAAAACACCTAGGGATGTGATGGAAATATGGTTTACAAATGATGGTGTGACTCATGAAATGGTACGATAAATTGGATGTGCACTTGATGGTACCCATGATTAAGGTAATAAGACTTATAGGATTAAAAATTATCCAAACTAAGCAAATGACCCCCTAATATGATTGATGCAATGTGTGGAAATGACCATGAATGTGATTGTGCAAAATAGATATATGCAATGCAATGTGTGGTGTAAATTTATTTATTTTTATTTTTGTATCCATATATAAAGATACATATATATAAATCACAGTAAGCATTGAACACTTTCAAGTGTATGATATTTAGTGGCGTGAGTTCTTCTACTCCCCCTAGCCTGGTAAGATTATGTACTCCTTGAATATTGTGAAATTGAATAGCAACAAGCAACACGTATAGATGCAAATACAATGCAACAATTTTATTTTATTTTTTTTGTATATGACAAAAAGGATTTTTGATTCCTTTGGAGCTTTTTGAGTTGAAGTGTGATTCAAGGTGTTAAGTGCCTTTGGAGCCTTTTGAACTTGAGATGTGACCAAAGAGATTTTGGTTCCTTTGGAGCTTTTTGAAAATGAAATGTGACCAAGGGTGTTAGGTACCTTTGGAGCCTTTTGAAATTGAGATGTGACCAAAGGTATTTTGGTTCCTTTGGAGTTTTTTTTTATGTGAAGAAGGTGTGATACCTTAAGAATCCTTGATTTGCTTGATGATTTATGGTGTGAGTAATTAGGAGGATGCAATATCCTGAGAATCCCTAGTATGCTTGATGATTGATGATGTGAGTGATTGGGAGGATGTGATATCCTAAGAATCCCTAGTATGCTTGATGATTGATGATGTGAGTGATTGAGAGGATGTGATATCTTGAGAATACCAAATATGATTGATGATTGATGATGTGAGTGATTGGGAGGATGTGATATCTTGAGAATCCCTAATATGCTTGATGATTGATGATGTGAGTGACTGGGAGGATGTGATATCCTAAGAATCCCCAATGTGCTTGATGATTGAGTTGGTACCAATGTCTTGATCAGATGGGTTGATCGAACCATTTATGGGAAAGAATTTCCTATCAATAATATCTTATACAATGTCTTTAAATGCATATCAATCATTAATGCTATGGCCCACTTGTTGATGATAGGGAAAATACAAATTCTTATTATAACCTTTTCCATGTGGCTTGTTAGGATTTCTTTGTTTGATTTTTGGAATTGGAATATTTTGTGCTTCATAATGCCTTTGAAAAATGGTTGCATAAGATTCTAAAAGCACCATGTAGTCATGAGGGGGCTTTATATGATGCTTGGTGTATTTTTTTGATTGTATTGAATGTTGAATTTGTGGTACATGTATTGTAACTTGAGATGTGTATTGTGGAACTGGATGTTACAAATACTATGGTTAATAACATGAATGATGATGAAATTGATGATGAATCAACTATAACTCAATGTTAGTGAGTCGAGTTAAAATTTATTGCAAAATTAAAGTGTGTTGACAATATGATTGTAAGCCTTGGTTTATTTTTTAAGCATATTGAGGCAGGGTGAATGGATTGATGAATGGATGATATTAAGTGTGTTTTTGGAGGTGTGATAAATTGGAGGGCGTAGGGATGGTGACTTGGGAAGATGGTGATACCCAACTTTGATTGGGTGTGAAGTATGCTTGCTGGTTGGGAATGAATTGGGGTTTAAATTCTACCACCAGGAATTGCTATTGAGGGCTAGAACGGGCATCTTGTTGACTCATAAGCAATTGGTTGAGATGTTGCCATGCTTGTTGTATGGAAAGTTTAGAAACAAATTGTGTGGAAGGGGAAGGGTTGGAGGTGAATTGTGGATGTTAATAATGTGGTTTGAAGTTTGTGGAGGGTAGGTTACGAAAGGTATCACAATTGAATATAAAATGGTGGATGAAATGGTAGATGGAATCTGTGAAGAAACATTGACTTGTGCTTCATAGAGTGGATTAGAATGGGTAGTGGTGTAAGTGGATGGGATGGAAGTGTTTTGGCTATGTTGTGGTAAAATATTGTGATGAGATGGTATGAAGGTTACCTCAAAAAGAGGGTTGGTGAAGACTTGGTTGTGATTGTTGAGGTATGAATGAGAATTTTCCTACTGGAAAGAAGAAGCTTGCATGGATGGAATATGAAGTGGTTTGAAGACAATATTGGTGGGGTTAGGAGTGGAGCACTCCATGGATGTGGTGGGTGTCTAACTCATGTTGCCGATATGATTTTTTGTCAAGACTTTTAAACTATGAAAAAATAGGGATTAGTGAATGTGGGTGATGTGTGTGGTGTGCAAAATAGAAATAAAAATGAAAACACTCAGAACAAACAAATAAAATATGCCCTAGGTTTTGCAATAAATTTTTGATTTTTTTTTATTAGTTTTGTGTTTTTAATATGTAAAAATCCTAAACTTGAACAACTATGAGGGATGCTTAGGATGAAATACAGATGAGGGATTTCCTAGTGATGAAATCCAAAAATACTACCCACAAGCTACTATGGTGTTCTAGGGGGTCGAGCCAATGGTTGGAGATGAAGCCTAGCATCGTTGGTCTCGATTAGTAGTTGGTGATGAAGTCCAACTACTGATGTTTAAAATGAAACTTGTATGTGTGATTCCTTTTAATATTTCCTATTTTCTATGGTTCTCACACATAAGAAAAAATGCACAAAAATCACACTTTTTCTTTATAATAAATTCAACCAGAAGTCACGATTAGAGATTCCAATGTCAAGTATAAGCCCTCAAAAGAGATATAGGGTACACTGCTTAAGATCCACCTTGAATCAATAAGTGATTCCAATAATGGAGGGTTCATCCAAATCTTTTACCCTGAACCAAAAAGTGGTTCCAACAGCAGGAGGAAACTTGAACAAAGCTAATCTATCACAATCCAGAGGAATACAAGATAAAAGAAAAGAGTACAATTAATTATACATTATAGAGGGGGAAAACTTCCCTATCATGTATAATTCTCAAGGTTGGATCCACAAGAGAGAACCTTGAGTTGAACCACGAGGGTATGTTGTTCTATACACTTGGTGCTAAGGGGGTAGGAAGGGTTCACCAGGAACGACTTTAAGGACTCATTCCAAGTCCATGAGAATTTTAGGAATGTTTGATGTATTTGATTCAAGATAATCACCTAGATTTGACCTCTCTAGATCTATGCTATAAAATATAAAGGACAATGTAGAAATATAAAAATGCAAGAGGACAAGAGCTAACCCTAGAATAATTATTTCTTTGAATGCTTTCTAACCCTAGGGTTTTAAGATAGAAAACCTTTAAACAAGGATTCAAGAGAAAATGCACAAATAAAATTAACCCTAAGTGCACATTATATACTATTTATTTTTCAAATGCCTATAAATCAATTAAATGTATCTTTCTTAAATCAGATATAGGGTTTACAAACAAAAATAGAAGACACTCAACAAAAAACCTAAATATTAATTGGAACACTTAGCTTATCTTGTGGTTGATCCTTACTTTTATCCCTTTGTCCAATGATATCAACAATTCTTGTTCCTGTAAGATAAATTAAGAGACACTTGTAAAATTTAATCAGCATTAGGGGGCCTACTTAGGCCATTGTACAATAGTGCTTGGAGGCACGACAATAAATCCCTAGGTTTTTTTAGCTGACCATTGAAAACAAAAGTGAAAATTGACCTTTGGAAGAAATCAAACATATCAATATGTAGTAGAATAAAATGATAGAAACACAGAATATAATATAACACTATGCTCTATATGCAACCTAGAATGCAAATATGAATCTTGGAACAACATATTACCCCCAGATGCTATCTGCATGAAATCATGCCCTGTAGTAGGTGACCATGATTTCGCGTAGGTGAAATCATGCCCCATAGAGAAATGAGCGTGATTTCACAGAAACTATGTGAAAAATATAAAAAAGATGTGAAGTCTTGATTACGTCAATTAGAAAATCTAAAAATGCATGTAGAAGAGTGAATTCACCTAGAAGAAAGCAAAAAATCAAATAGAAGGGTTGAGACATCCCGAATAGTTGATCTCTCCTTAGGGCTCCCACACAAATCCACCAAAGTGAGCAATAGCAATCAACAATCCAATGTAGAAAAAATTAAATCAAACTTCACACTTCAAAAATAGCTTGCTTGTGGGAGAAGAAGAAGGATGCAGATCAATTAGTGAACACTTCTAAAACCACTATTCACTTTAATTACCGTTATTGTAAAAATATCGTTGTGCTCTAGAATGAATTCAAACCCTCCTTATATAGAATATTTGAAGGCAATATGGGTGGGAAAAATGAGGAGGGCTGAAGTAAAACATGCCAAATATAAAGAATTATGGTTTTATTAGAGAAAAATCCTAAAAGGTAAAATCGCACCCCATCCAGGCCGATTGTGATTTCGCCTATGTGATAGAAAAAATTTGTATAGGGAGGAAAAATGGCAAAAGAGGGGGTGGGAAGTGAAGAACACAAACTTCTACTGAGAGGATGTATGAACAGTATAACACCCACTTTTTACTTTCTTTCCAAACCAATATCAATTAGTGTCCTTAATTTCAATAACCAAATATAGCAGTGTGCATTAATGACATAGATAGCAATAGTAAGCAAGAGCACAAATCACCACACACAATTGAGACACAAGATTTAACATGGTTCCCCCAATTCGTTTGGGAAGGAAAGACACCATGTGCTTCAAAAAACTCCTCCCTCTCACGCAAACCAAAAATGTTTCGTGCACTCTTTCTTCCAATGCCTTCTAATGCAATCAAGGGGATTCGAAACCTTGACGTTCGTTCTGCCACTTTCCTTAGCCAAAATACAATTGCCAATGCACCACGCTACCCAAGGTGACTAGGGTTTCACACTCCGTCCGATTTATTCTTCGCTTCCATCACTTAACCCTCTTTTGCATGAGCTCTTTTCACTTTCCAACAATCGCATTAATTCACGAGTGCAAGCTAAGGATTAATAAACCTTAGGCATCCTTTTATATATTTTTCTCCCTCATATTCGACGACGTCAGCGGATTACTTTTATTTTTAATTTTAAAATTAAAATTAAAATTTTAAATAATTTAAATTTTAATTTTAAATAATTTAAAATTTAAACTAAATATTTAAAATTAAATATCTCCATCACCGGGGCACATTTTTCGATGAAACGAAAAACCAACTTGGGTTTTAAGAAAAACCCATTTCAAATCTGCCATCCATGGTTTTAAATAAAACCTTTTATTTTGGCTGCCTTGGTTTTCACAAAAACCCTGTATATATCCATGCTCTCCAAAATATCATAAATGATTATTTATGAAGTGCTATTGCTACAAAAAATCAATGATCCATGTGATATCAATGATCCATGTGACATCAATGACAACATAAAATAACTCAAATTTCCAATAGGAAGCCTAACCCTTTTCCTAGGAAAGTCTAAGAGGTCTCCTAGAGGGCTCAAGGAAGATTACCTACTAAAGTGGGTCAATTTTTTGTGTTTACAATTTTCCCTCTATTTGATGTATTTAAGGCCAAGTAAATGCATCAAATAAAGATGTAGAACTCTATGGGAAAGAATACAAAAAACACAAAGAAGGGGTGACCAGGTTTGGATGAAAGGATGGTGTAAAAGAGGTATCACAAAGGACACTTTCAAATTTTGCACACTAGGTGAGACATTACTTCCACTAATGACTTTATGGGTAGGGTACCCCCTCAAGTTTCGAAAGGAATGAGAATTCCTTAAGAAACTCAAAAAATACAAAAAAAGAAAATAAAAATGCGAAAACAAGGAGAACAGAGTAAGCAAACAAAAAATAGAGCAAAGAGCACTAGGTACATCACAAATCTAATGCAGCTATCATGGAATGCATGGATTAATAGAAGAGAGGGCAAGAAAAAATAAGGGAAGAGAAGAGAAGAAGAGGAAAAAGAAGAACAAGAATAACAAAAAAGTAGAAGAAGATCAAAAGGTCAACCATAGAAAGTAAGATAAGCTAATCAAGAACCTTGAATGAAGGGTACTATACCCAAAAGGAGGTCCATGTGTGAAGTGAAAAACCCACTACGGGTGTAATACTCACTAATATGGATAGATGGGCAAAATATGGAGCGTAACCCGCTATGGGTGATTGCTCAAATGATAAAATTATGGAGCATAACCCACTATGGATGATTGCTCACTAGTGATTTTTGTGGGGAGATTACTTGCTAGGATGTATGTTGAGACCTACTAAAATGGTCAAGGAGCTTATCCTGTAATGGGGTGTTGAGCCTTCTGAGTCAAAAGAAGCGTAACCCGATAGGGGTGATATGTTGTTGCTGATGTGTATGATGTATTAGCAAGTACTACCTGATAGGGGTGTGTAAGAATATATATATATATATATATATATATATATATATATATATATATATATATATATATATATATATATATATATAGACCAATCAATCTGAACATAACATAATGTGAGTGTATGTGCATGTGCTAGAAGAAAAAAGAGGAATAAAATGAGAAGCAAAGAATTGTGCATGTGTGCCCCCATCTTGAAGTTTCAGCCATTGAAAATCCAAGAGGGAGAAAGTGTGCAAACAAGGAAGAGAAGAATGTACATCCTTGTATGAACAAAGAAAACAAAGGAGAAACAAGAATCATGCAAAGGATAAGGATATATCAAAAGAGGATTGTATTCCTTGACTTTAGAGAGAGTAAACTTTCAAAGTCAAGGGATACAAGAAGAAGAGAGAAGAGAAGAAAACAACAAAGGGAGACAATAAGAGAAGGGATGAAAATGTAGGGGCCCTAGGTTGAGGTTAGAACCCTAGTGAGAGTGCAATGCATGTGAGATATGATCTAACTAGGTATCATCACATGCCATTATCACGAATCCCCAAAACTATATGAACAAGTAGTCATGAGCAAGCAGTGATGCAATTATGACAAGCAAAATCCAAGGGAAATACATTTCTAGGTAATCATGCAAAGTATGACAATAAATTAATGTAGTATGAGTAGGCAAGTAAATGCAATATGATCTAAGCTAAATGCAAAAAATGCAATGCAAACAATGAATCAAGCATAATATTTTTAAATGCATTATATTCATAGGTTCTTTAAGTTATTTACCATCCAGAGAAGCTAAAAAATAGGCACATGAGCCAAAATTAGCCATTATGACAAAGGGCCCTAACCAATTGGGCTAAAACTTACCTCAAAGATCAACATAAGCATTAATAATCTTATGGTTTTCCTTGAGGACAAGGTCCCAACCTCAAAAGAATAATTGTGAACTTTCTTATAATAATATTGCCAGAGCCTATTGTGATAGTCTCACAAATTATCTAATGCATGAATGCACTTTTCATATGGTAGCTCCAATTTGTGCAAGAAGTTTGTATGATACTCATCATCGATCATGGCATCTTGCAACAAGATGTGCAATGAGGGAACCTCAAGCTCAAAAGGAAACATTGACTCAAACCCATATACCAAGACATATGGTGAGCCACCTATGAGGGTATGCACACTAGTACAATAGGCCCACAATGTGGGATAAATCTGGATATGCCAGTCACAATCGGTCTTACTAATCAACTTCTTCAAGATCCTGATCAAGGATTTGTTGGATATTTTGGCTTGTCCATTACCTTGAGGGTAATAAGGAGTTGACCATCTATGATGAATTTTGTACTTAGCACAAAGATTATGAACATACTTATTCTTTAAAGGAGTGTCATTGTCAGAAACAATCACTAAAGGAATCTTGAACTTACAAATAATCTGGTTGAAGATGAACTTAGAAACTTGAGTTCTAGTCACCGTGGTTAGGGGTATGGCTTTGATCCATTTAGTGAAATACATAACTGCAGTAACGATAAACTTATGAAAATCATATGACATTATGTTAAATTTCCTAATAATGTCCAAATACCACATGGAGAAAGGCCAAGAGGAAGAGATAACCTGAACATCTTAAGAAGGAGCATGAACAAGATGATCATGGCATTGACACTTGTCGCAACACCAAATAAAGTTGCATGCATCTTTCTACATGGAATACCAATAGTATCCCATCCAAAAGAGATTTTTGGCAATATCAATGCCACTGAAATGACCTCTACATGAACCTTCGTGAGTATCACTAAGAGTAATCCAGGCTTCATTGGAGTTAAGACATCACAAGAGGATGCCTTAAAAAGAACATTGATACAAAGTATTGCTGATTATGATAATCAACACACTCTTTTACGTAGAATATTATGATGATTGTGATATAAATCATTAGGCATCAAATTATCCCTAAGGAAATTAAATATGTCATTATACCATGGCTCAGATGGGGAAGCTCTGATGGTCGAACAATCTAGCGAAACAAGAAAAGAACCAAGCAATGTAGGTTCTCAGAGTTATCTAATGATAATTGATGCCTGATCATCTTCTATTTCCAAAGGAAACAAGGATGTAGCAATAGCCATGGCATATACATGGTAGTTTGAGGATCTAGAGATAGAATCTATGGTTACTCGATCAAATGAGGACAACAAATTGGTAACAATATCCTTGTAAGGTTTAAATTTATCATCCCGAGTCTGATAAACATCATTAATCTGATTAACCACAAGTTGAGAGTCACCAAAGCCCAAAAGGACTCTAACTTGCAAGGACCAAGGATAAAAGCTTGAAGGACAAGGGGATGAGCTACTTTTGTGGAGTAACTAGAAAGACTCCGGCACCAGTGCCCTTCATGCATTGGGTTCCATCAAAAAACAAAGTCCAAGACTTGAACTTTTCAATTTCAACATTGAAGTACTCATCAGGGAACTCAACAACTATAGGATGGGTATATTCTACAGGAGCAGAGGCTAACTAATCAATAATAACCTAACCCTTAATAACCTTCTAACCTATGAAGGTCAAGTTAAAATTAGTAAGGGCCAACACCCATTTAGCAGCTGAACCTGAAAGGTGGGGTTTAGACATCAAATAGTGCAAAGGATCAAAATTTGCAACTACCAATGTCTTATGGCTGAGCATGTAGTGTATTAAATTTTTGAAAGCAAACACTAAGACAAGGTAAAACTTCTCTAAGGGAGTGTACCTAGTTTCATAGGTAACCAAGGTTCTATTGATATAGTAGATAGCTTGCTCTTTACTTTGATCATCATGTTGGGTCAGCATGGCTCCTAAAGCATGAGTAGTGTTGGCTATATAAAGTATCAAATACTTACCAAACACAGGAGGAACTAGGACAGGTGAGGAGGTGAGATACTATTTGAGATCATCAAAAGATTTTTGACACTCAAAATCCCACTGAAAGACTACATATTTATTAAGAAGCTTAAGAAAGGGCTAAAAATTATCGAATAACTAGGTAATGAATCGATGGATAGATTGAAGTTTACCTTGTAGACTACATATCTTGGTCAGGGTTCAAGGGAGAGGTATGTCAGTGATGGCCGTTATCTTAGTGGGATTCACTTCAATACCTCTCCTAGAAACTATAAAACCTAAAAACTTGCTAGATGTGACTCCGAACAGATGCTTAGTGGGTTTAAGATAAACCTTATACTACCAAAAATTTTCAAATATTCATATTAAATTATAAACATGTCCTTTCATTCTATGGAATGAGCTAGAAGGTTTTCCACATAGTCCTAGAGAATATCATGCATCATGTCATGGAAAATATAATTCATGGCCCACTGATAGGTAGCTCCTACGTTCTTTAGGCCAAAAGGCATGACCTTCCAGTATAAGGTACCCCATGGAGTAGTGAATTTTGTCTTGGCCTGGTCCTCAGGGGCAATCAAAATCTAATTATAGCTTGATAAACCATCCATGAGTGAAAGTATTCCATATTTGTTAGTGAAATCTACAATATGATCTATTTTGGACAAGGGAAAATCATCCTTAGGGCATGCTAAATTAATGTCTTGAAAGTCAGTACATTTTTTATTGTTCCTCCCTTCTTAGCTACAGGAATGATATTGGATATCCAATCAGAGTAGTCAATAGATTTTATAAAACTAATGTCAAGGATTTTTTGGAGTTCTTACTTGATTGAAAGGGCAACCTTAGGATACATATTCCTAAGTTTCTACTTAAAAGGCTTAGCACTATGTTTAACTACCAAATGATGCATAACAAGGGAGGGATCAAGCCCTGGCATGTTAGCATATGATCAATCATATATATCTTGATATTATCTTAACAAATTGGTCAATTAATCCTCATTTATGGTGAAGGCTTTACCTAAATTAAGGATTATAGGGGCTTCCTCAGAACCTATGTTCACATTTATGGTCTCATCAATAAGGATGGACAAATCATCCTCAAGAGGAGGTAGGGCAAGTATCACTTCTAGTTGCTCAAGCTCCTCAGGGGACATAGAACAAAGGTCCACATGAGAACTAGAAGACTCACCTAGGTAGTGCAAGGGATAGACCCATCAAAGTAGATGTAATTCTAAGGTGAATCCTCATATTTGACATACTACTTAGGGGCTAAAACTAAAAAATAAGGAGAGAGGATACCCCTCATCCTTAACACTCCACTCTAAACCTTGATAAGATTATTCTAAGAGAGATTCTTGACAAGAATATTTTACTTGATCCTATGATGATATGTTGTTTGATGATTCCTTATCAAAAATTTTGAGTTGCTTAGTCTGGTTGGATAAGGAATCTAATGAGTGAACTAAGCTAGATCAGTAGGTGAGAAAAATTCAAATGGAATGGATCACCCAAGATAAAAACAGGTTTATTTTTAAATTCAAATTTTACACATTGATGAAAAGTAGAAAGGACAACCTCCATTGCATACATACAAGGATATCCAAGAAGAAGATTAAAATATGCAGGACAAGATACCACATAGAACAATCTATCCAAAATATGGAGAAGTGATATGGTACTGCAAGCTTCTTGGGACTCATTGTTAAAAGTTTTAATGATATCACTGGATTTAGTTAAATATTCCTCTTTTAATATAAAATTTTGAAAGAAATGATATGTGCATAAATTAAGGGAAGAAAAATTATGAATCATAAATCTTGATAAAAGTATCCCCAATAAATGCAGTGATGTAAAGAAAAGAATCTTCTTGTAAGTTTGAGAAAGAAATATCGACATCGGAGAATGTGAGATGATGTATCCCAAGGAAACCTACAATATTGGCCATATAATTAGGGGAAATATCAAGAGGGACAAATTTTTGTTTTAGAACCTTTATTAAGGCTTCTCCATGAGTAGGAAAATTCTATAAAAGTTCCAAAAGAGAAATATTTGTTGAGAAACTGATTTCCTATTGAGATCGTTGGATTTGTTGATTTTTCATTAACTTTTTTGAAGTAGCTATTATCATACCAACCATGTTGTTATCATAGTGATGTGGCACACTTCTATAGGATACTTAATTACCTACCTATTTAATTACATTCTGATTAACAAATGATTTTTGTTGATTATTTGAAGTTTGAGAATTTCCTATGTCAAGACGCTCTATATCAATAAAATATTGGACTATATGTTTTAAATTTTTACAAGAATTTGTCCAATGTCCTTCCACTCTATGATATGCACAATGTTGATCTAACTTATACCAATGAGTTGTAGTATCTGGTTACCTTATGGAAGGTAACCCAATTGCATTAGCTTCTAAAAGTTTTTTTTTTTTAAGCAAAAAACCCCTTGTGAATCTGCCTTGGTCTGAGAGACCACAAACAGGGGGTTCTACACCGTCAAATTCACCCGGGGGTCGCACCCGAACCTGCCCGCACCAACATTATCAATTGGATTTTGGATACCCAATTCAACTTTTTGGTAGGGTGGAGATTTGAACCTGGGACCTCCCTTGGAGGATTGCCCTCTCCTCTCCAACTCATTTACAACACCTAGGTGCTTCTAAAAGTTATTTCAAAGCTGCTTCCATAGATATATTAAGTCTTGTAAAATTCCTTTGGGGAGGTTTATGAAGTACTATATTTTATAGGTTGTTAGTAACATTGTTAACATGCCTAATATCCATTCCAATATCACCTTTTGTGTTTATTATTATGTTGAGACTTAGTAGGTTTTAATTCTTTAATTTTAAGTTGGCCTCTTCTAATAAGAGCCTATTCTACTTTTCTTGCTAACTCAATTACTTGATCAAAGGATGTGATAGTAGTAGTCTCTAATGCATAGGAAAACTGCTCTTGTAAAATTCCAATAATATCTCAAGCATTTCTTTTGGAGGTAAAGTATATCTTAGGAATCCTACTAAATTTCTCCAACGAGCCAAGAATTCTAAAAAATTTTCCTCTTTACCTTATTTCAAATTATAAACATCTTTCATGGCTACTTCCTTTTCAATATATGCACCAAACTGTTGAACAAACAATTCTACCATTTCTTTGAAACTCTTCAAAGAATAATTAGGTAATTGATAGTACCATTATAATTCCATGCCACCAAAACTCGTAGGAAATATTTTTAGTAAAAAAATGTCATCATAAATAAGATCATGGCAAGTTCTAAATATTCTTAAATTCTCTATCGGATCTTTCATCCCTTTATAAATAGGCAAAACTGGCATATAAAAATGCTTAGGATAAGGCCTAGCAGCAAAAATAGGATCTAGTGGATGATTACACATTTCCTTATAACTGTAGTTAAAACTTGATGGCTGAATCATCTTAACTTTTGAAACCAACTGCTTCACCATATTTATCAAATTCTGCACTTTTGTATTACTATTATGCAATGTCCCTAGATTAGCAAAAGGAGGAGTGTTGGAAAGGTTGATACTGTTGAGGTATGTGGTATCTTGTTGAAGAGGATAACTGGTATTTTGAGGAATAGAGGCAATAGTATTGAGATAAGCAGATTGAATAGGAAATTAAAAATTTTGAATGGCACTACTAGTTGGAGGGACTTGTAGATTCCCCCCTATATTGGTGGTTACAATAGTGGCATAAGTTGGATGATGAACATGATTACCATGATTCAAAGATTCACTCAAGACGTTATCATGAGATGGTCTAATTTCCTCAAGTAGAGCTTCTTCCTCTAAATTTGCATCCAAGACATGCTTGTGATATTTATAAAAGGTCCATACATACTCAAAATATTTAAATATAAGGTTCTCACCGGGTCCCTTAATAGGATCAAGACTATTATCAATATCTTATTCCTTAAGGTTAGGATTTTCTCCATTAATTTGATCATTCTCTTGGAAAATATCATCAAACCTAAAAATCCTTCTTCCATTACCAAGGTTGGAAGACATTAGGAAAGGAGAGAAAGACTAGGGCTAAAAGGAAGGAACTAAGGCCAAAAAAAACAAGTACCAAAAATTATGTTTTTAATGTTTTCTAATCTAACACACAAAATTAATGATCTTGATTAAAATTTTAAAAGAAAAGAAGGTGTTCACATTGGGTTCACCAAATATGTAGAGGGGGAAAACTGCCCTACCGCATACAATTCTCAAAGCTAGATCCACAAGAGAGAGCCTTGAGGTGAACCACAAGGGTATGTTTTTCTCTACACTTTGTGTTAAGAGGGGGGAAGGATTTTGTAGAGGGGGAAAACTGCCCTACCGCATACAATTCCCAAAAAAGGCTGGATCCACAAAGATAGAAAGCCTTATGGGGTGAACCATGGGGGTTGTGTTGTTCTCTACACTCGGTGCTAGGGGGAAGGGTTCACCAAGAATGGTTTTAGGACTCGCTCCAAGTCCTCAAGGATTTTGGGATAGTTTGATGTATTCAATTTAAAGCAATCACCTAAGTTTGGCCTTTCTAGATCTATGCTATGAAAGATAAAGGACAATGCAGAAATCAGAATGCAAGAATACAAGAGCTAACCTAATATGATTCTTTCTTTTGAATGCTTGCTAACCTAGGGTTTTATCCAAAAAACCTTTAAAGCAAGGACACAAGATAAATGCACAATATTAACCCTAGATGCACACTATATGCTTTTTCACTTTCAGATGCCTAAGAACCAATACTCAGATCAGATCTTCAACCAATAAAATAATTAGAGCACTTATCTTGACCGGTGGTTGACTTAGCTTTTTCTGCCTCTTGTCCAATGATATCAGAAATACCTATTTCTGCAAGATAACTTATGAAACACTTGAAAATGGGATTAGCATTAGGGGGCCTACTTAGGCCACTGTACAACAATGCTTGGAGGCGCAATAGTCAAGCCCCCTAGGTCCTTTTAGATGACCTTTGGAAACAAAAGTGGAAATTGACCTTTGGATAATTAATCATAAAATAACAATGCAATAATAGAGAAATAAAAAATAGATTATGCTATCATGCCCTAAATGCAATTTAGAAACTACTCATGCAATCAAAATCTGATAAATACCCCTAGTTTAGTCTTAGGAAAAATCGTGCCTCATAGATGGTAGGTGCGATAATGCTATAGGCAAAGTCACGTTCTATCAGAATGGGGCACAATCTCACTTTTGTGAGAAAAACCCTAAATTAGGGTTAGCGAAGTCATGCCTCATCGGGATAGGGCACGATTTCACTTTAGAGACATGAAAAATAAAATATAAATGTAGAGCATAAATAAATGTAGGAAATAAAGTGCGCACAACTTGATGGATGATGTAGAAGTAGGTATAAGAGATCGAGGTATCCAAATGGGCACTCTCTTTCCTTCCGAACTACAACATGAATCCACCAAACCACACAATAATCCAAATCAATGTAGTAGAAGATCAAATTCAAAATTCGCACTTTGGGGTTAGCTTGTAGAAGAAATAGGAAGTAGAGCGAAAGTAAGAATGTGAGCACTAATTAATCATAAGAATTTTGAGCTTAATTAATTTCCAAGATCGATCACATCTCTATATCAAGAGTGAGATTAACCCCTCCTTTTATAGATGAAAATTAGGGTGAAAGAAGCGGGAAAACAAACACAAGCGATGCCAAACATGCTAAAAGGTTAAACCCAGGTTTTAATAAATTAAAACCCTAAAAATAGTGAAGTCATGCCCCATGCCGATGGGGTGCGATATCACTTCTGTAAAGTCGCACCCCATCATAACCGGGTGTGATTTTGTTAAAAGGCTAAAGAAAAGCAAGGTAGGGAGAAAAGAGGCTTACCCTTGCCTAGGGCAAGGGTTAGGGACCTCTTAGGGGCTCTAAGGAAGATTTCCCACTAAAAGTGGGTCAATTTTTTGTGTCTACATTTTTCCCCCTCTTTGATGCATTTAAGGCCAAGTAAATGCATCAAAGAAAGGTGTAGACTCCTATGGGCAAAAAGGGCAACAAACACATAAAATAAAAGGAGTGGCTAGGTTTAGGAAAAAGGTGGGGAAGGATCTGACCTCCACTAGGTGAGATATTACTACCATTAATGCCTCTATGGCTAGGGTGCCCCCTTGAGTTTTGAAAGGAAAGGAGACTCCTTAAGAAACTCAAAAAGGTAAAGGAAGAAAGAAAAAGCAGAACACGAAGAACAAAATAAGCAAACAACAAAGAAAATATTATTGGGTACAACATGAATCTAATGCAGCTAGCATGAAATGCATAGAAGAAAGGGAAAGATAGAAGAAGGGAAGAGAATAAGAATGAGAAGAAGAAGAAAAAGAAGCTCCAAAGGTCAATCATCTAAAATCGAGAAGAAGGCTAAATCAGAACCCTGACTAGAGGGTGTTATGCTCAAAATATGGTCCATGTATGGAGTGAAACCCACTATGGGTGTAGTACTCTCTAATATGGACAAATGGGAAAAATATGAAGCGTAACCCACTATGGATGATTGCTCGCTAGTGACTGTTGTGGGGTGATTACCCACTAGGATGTATGTCGAGGCTTGTTGAAATGGCCAAGGAGCTGATCCTGTAATGGGGTGTTGAGCCTATTGAGTCAAAGAGAAGCGTAACCTGATAGGGGTGATATATGATGTATGCTGATGTGAATGATGTATATGCTAGTACTACCCGATAGGGTGTAGTGAAGAATATATAGAGCCAATCAATATGAGCATAACACAATATGAGTGTGTGCATGTGCTAGAAGAAATAAGAGGAAGAAAATGAGGAGCAAAGAATTGTGCATGTGTGCCCCCTTCTTGAAGTTTTAGCAAGTGAAAATTCAAGAGGGAGGAAGTGATCAAATAAAGAAGAGAAGAATGTATATCCTTATCTGAATCAAATAAAGCAAAAGAGAAATAATTATCATGCAAAAGATAAGAATATACAAAAGGAGAATTGTATTCCTTGACTTTGACAAGAGATGATGAACATTATAAAAATTTTCAAAGTCAAGGTATACAAGAAGAAGAGAGAAGAGAAGAAAAATAAAAATAGGAAGACAAGAAGAGAAGAAGGGATGAAAATGCATGGGTCCCTAGGTTGGGGCTTCGCTAGGCATCAAAACCCTAGTGAAGAGTGCAATGCATGTGAGCTATGACCTAACTAGGTATCATCACAAACAGAATCCCTCCCAGAAACTATATGATCAAGTAGTTATGAGCAAGCAATAATGCAAATATGACAAGCAATATGCAAGAACAAAATGTCAAGCAATCATGCATAATATGACAGGCAAGCATGCATAATATGTCAAGCAAACATGCAGTATGATCTAACTAAATGCATATGCAATATAAAAAATGGATCAAGCATAATATATTTTTAAATGCATTATATTCATTGGTTCTTTAAGCTCTTTACCATCCATAGAAGCCAACTTATAAGCACCTGAGCCAAACTTAGCTATTATGACAAAGGGCCCCAACCAGTTGGGCTGAAACTTACCTCGAAGATCAACATGAGCATTAGTGTTCTTTTGGTTTTCTTTGAGGACAAGGTCCCCAACCTCAAAAGAATGGTTGCAAAATTTCTTAGAGTAAGATCATTGGAGCCTACCCTGATAGGCTCACAAATTCTCTAAGGCATGAATGCGCTTCTCATCCAGTAGCTCCAATTGGTGCAAATGGTCTGCATGATACTCATCGTCGACCTCAACATCTTGCAACAAGATGCACAAAGAAGGAACCTCAAGCTCAAAAGGAAACACCACCTCAGACCCATACACCAAGACATATGGTGAGGCCCCTATGGGAGTACGCACACTAGTACGGTAGGCCCACAAGGTAGGATAAAGTTGGGTATGCCAGTCATGACCGATCTTACTAACCAACTTCTTCAAAATCTTGATCAAGGATTTGTTGGATGCTTCGGCTTGTCCATTACCCTGAGGATAATAAGGAGTTGACCATCTGTGCTGAATCTTGTACTTAGCATAAATATTATGGATATCCTTGTTCTTGAAAGGAGTGCCATTGTCAAAAAAAATCATCGAAGGAATCCCAAACCTACAAAGAATCTGGTTGAAGATGAACTTGGAAACCTGAGTTCCAGTCACCATAGCTAGGGGTATGGCTTCAACCCATTTAGTGAAGTACTCTATCGTAGTAATGATAAACTTGTGACCATCAGATGACACTAGGTTAACCTTCCTGATAATGTCCAATCCCCACATGGAGAATGGCCAAGGGGAAGAAATAACTTGAAGGTCTTGAGAAGGAGCATGAATAAGATGATCATGGCATTGACACTTGTCATAGTACCAAACATAATCACATGCATATTTCTCCATGGAAGGCCAATAATACCCCATCCGAAGGAGCTTTTTGGCAATAGCATTACCACTAAAATGGCCTCCACATGAACCTTCATGAGCATCACTAAGAGCAAGTCGGGCTTCATCGGAGTTAAGACATCGCAAGAGGATACCTTCAAAAGAATATCGATACAAAGTATTGCCAATTATAACAAATCGACATGCTCTTTTGCACAATAGCTTACATTGATTATGATCTAAACCATCAGGCATTGATCCATATTTAAGGAAATTAAATATGTCATTATACCATGGTTCAGGTGGGGAATATTCGATGGTAAAACACTCTAGGGGATCCAAACAAGAACTCAAAGATGTAGGTTCTCGGAGTTGTCGAATGATAATCGAAGCTTGATCATCTTCCAACTCTAAAGGGAACAAAGATGCAGCAGCAACCATGGCATCCGCATGGTGGTTTGAGGATCTAGGGATAGACTCTATGGTTACCTGCTCAAAAGAAGACAACAACTTGGTAACAATCTCCTTATATGGTTTAAGTTTATCATCCCGAGTCTGATAAATATCGTTGATCTAATTAACCACAAGTTGAGAGTCACCAAAGACCGAAAGGACCCTAACCTACAAAGCTAAGGCTTCTCTAAGACCAAGGATCAAAGCTTCATATTCTATAGTGTTATTTATGCAAGAAAAATGAAGTTTGAAGGACAAGGGGATGAGCTATTTTTATGGTGTAACTAGAATGACTCTAGCTCCAACGCCCTTCATGCATCGGGCTCCATCAAAAAACAAAGTCCAAGACTCGGACTCTTCAATTTCAACATTGAAGCACTCATCGAGAAACTCAACAACTATAGGATAGGCAACTTCTAGGGGAGCAGAGGCTAACTGATCAACAATCACCTGACCCTTGATAGCCTTCTGACCTATGAAAGTTAGGTCAAACTCACTAAGGGCCAACACCCATTTAGCAGCTCGACTTGATAGGTGGGGCTTAGACATCAAATAGTACAAAGGATCAAAATTTGCAACCACTAATGTCTTATGGTTGAGCATGTAGTGCCTTAACTTCTGGGAAGCAAACACTATGGCTAGATAGAGCTTCTCTAAAGGAGTGTACCTAGTTTCATAGCTGACCAAAGTTCTACTAATATAGTAGATAGCTCTTTCTTTATTTTCATCATCATGTTGAGCCAACATGGCTCCCAAAGCATGAGTTGTGGCTGCTATGTAAAGCAACAAATGCCTACTAGGTATAGGGGGAACTAAAATAGGTGAGGAGGTGAGATACCTTTTGAGATCATCAAAAGCTTTCTGACACTTAGAATCCCACCAAAAAACTACATCCTTCTTAAGGAGCCAAAGGAAAGGCTGACACTTATCGGCTAACTAGGTAATGAACCGATGAATAGACTACAACTTACCTTGTAGACTACATAATTTAGTCAAGGTGCGAGGAGGAGGCATATCAATGATAGTTGCTATCTTAGCAGGATCCACTTCAATGCCTCACCTAGACACTATGAAGCCTAGAAACTTGCCAGATGTGACTCCAAACACACACTTAGCTGGTTTAAGATAAACTTTATATTGCTGAAGCCTTTCAAATATTCATCTTAAATCATGGACATGATCCTTTCATTCTAAGGAATGAGCCAAAATGTCATCCACATAGTCCTGGAGAATATCATGCATCATGTCATGGAAAATATAAGTCATGGCCCATTGATAGGTAGCTCCCACATTTTTCAAGCCAAAAGGCATGACTTTCCAGTAGAAGGTACCCCATGGAGTAGTGAATGTTGTCTTGGCCTGGTCTTCAGGAGCAATCATAATCTGATTGTAACCTGAGAAACCATCCATGAGTGAAAGCATCCCACATTTGGTAGTGAAATCTACAATCTGGTCTATGTTGGGCAAGGGAAAATCATCCTTGGGACATGCTAAGTTAATGTCCTAAAATTTGGTACATACTCTGATTGTTCCTTCTTTCTTAGCTATAGGAATGATATTAGAAATCCAATCAGAATAGTCGATGGCTTTTATAAAACTGACATCAAGGAGTTTTTGGAGCTCCTCCTTGATTGAGAGGGTGACCTTCGGATGCATCTTCCGAAGCTTCTGCTTAATAGGCTTAGCACTAGGCTTAACTACCAAATGATGCATGACAAGGGAGGGATCAAGCCCTAGCATGTCGACATATGACCAAGCAAAAATATCTTGATATTCTTTCAATAAATTGGTCAATTGCTCCTGCTCATCCATGGTCAGAGCTTTGCCTAACTTAAGGATTCTAGGGGCTTCCTCAGAACCTATGTTCACATCTATGGTCTCCTCAATGAGGATGGATAAATTATCCTCAAGAGGAGGTGGGGCAGGAATCACTCCTAATTGCTCAAGGTCCTCGGGAGACATAGAACCAAAGTCCACTTGAGAACTAGAAGACTCAACCTGCACTGTGCAAGGGACAAACCCATCAAAGTAGATATCATTCTGAGGTAAAGCCTCATCTATAACATGTGACTCTAGGGTTAAGACCATAGGAGAGGGTGGACCCTCATCCTCAACACTCCACTCTAAACCTTGATGAGATTCATCAAAGAGAAGATCTAAACAAGAAGAGTCATCTTGATCCTGTGATGAAACATTTGTAGAAAATTTCTTAGAGGAAGATTGTGAGGAATGAATTTGGGCTAAATCCTCTGGTGAGAAAAATTCAAATGGATGTGGATCACCCATGATAGAAATGATTTGATTTTCAAATTCAAATTTCACACATTGATGAAAATTAGAAGGGATGACCTTCATCGCATGAATCCATGGTCATCCAAGAAGAAGATTAAAATATGCAGGACAAGACACCACGTAAAACATTGTATTCAAAATTTTAGGTCCAACTCTAAGAGGGAGGATATAGTACCACATGCCTTTTGAGACTCATTGTTGAAAGTTTTAATGATGTCACTAGTTACAATTAAATCTTCCTCTTTCAATCCAAACTTCTGAAAGAAATGATGTGTACATATATTAAGCGAAGAACCATTATCAATCATAACCCTTTTGATGAGAGTATCCCCAATAAGAGTAGTGATATATAAAGATGAATCTTCTTGCATTTCTAAGAAAGACATATCATTATCTAAAAATGTGAGATGAAGCATCCCAAGAGAACTTACAACCTTTGCCATATCACTAGGAGAAATATCTGGAGGTACTGATTTTCACTTCAAAACATTTACCATAGCTTCTTCATGGGCTTGAGAATTCTGTAGAAGTTCTAAGAGAGAAATATTTGTTGACATACTCATCTCCTATTGAGATCACTGAATTTGCTGACTCTGTACTAACTTCTCTGGAGTAGATGTTATCATTCCAACCATATTGTTATCATACTGATGTGGCACATTCTTATAGGACACTTGGTTGGTTTGTCTAGTTCTATCCTGATTCTGTTGGTTGTTGGAAGACTGAAAACTATTGGTGTCAATACGACCAACATCAATTAAATCTTGAACCACATGTTTCAACTTCTTACAAGAATTTGTCCAGTGTCCTTCTACTCTATGATATGTGCAATATTGACCTACCTTATACCAATGAGTTGTAGTATTTGGTTGTCTTATAGGAGGTAATTCAATTGCCTTAGCTTCTAGCAATTGCTTCAAAATTGCTTCCATAGGTATATTAAGTCTAGTAAAATTCCTTTGAGGAGGTTTCTGAAGTACAATATTTTGTAGGCTATTGGTGACATTATTAATAGGCCTACTATCATTATTACCTCTTGTATGCTTACTCTTATGTTGAGACTTAGTAGACTTTTCTTCTTTATTCTTAAGTTGACCTCTCCTAATGAGAGCTTGTTCCACTTTTCTGGCTAACTCAATTGCTTGATCAAGAGATGTAACAGTAGTAGTTTCTAGTGCATACGATATCTGTTCTTGTAAATTACTAATGAATATATCAAGCATATATTTCTGAGACACAGGCTGTCTTAATCGACCAACTAAACTTCTCCAACGAGCTAAGAATTCTGAAAAACTTTCTTCTTTACTTTGCTTGAGGTCATATAGATCTCTCATTGTCACTTCCTTTTCAATATAAGCACTAAATTGATGAACAAATATTTCTGTAGTCTTTTCAAAGCTCTTTAAAGAATAGTTGGGCAACCGATAATACCATTCCAATGCAACTCCAGAAAGACTCTTTGGAAATGTTTTCAATAGAAGCATATCATCATAAACAAGATCATGGTAAGCTATTCTGAATCCCCTTAGATGCTCTATTGGATCTTCTATCCCTTTATAGATTGGTAAAACTGGCATAGGAAAATGCTTGGGATAAGGTCTAGCAGCAACAATAGGATCCAATGGTTGACTACACATTTCCTTATAATTGTATGTAAATCCTGAAGGTTGAATCATATCCATCCTTGAAACCAATTGATTCACTATATTTGCCAAATTCTGCATTTCTGAATTATGTGTGTTTCCCATATTCCCTTGACTTAAGTTGGACATGAGAAGGTTGTTGTTATATGTGGTGCCTTGTGAGAATGGAAGATTAACTTGTGGTGGAACAGAAGCAATAGTGTTGACATTAGAAGATAAAGGAGGAAATTGAAAGTAATTTTGGGTGCCACTACTAGTTGGAGGAATGGGTGGATTCCATCCAATGTTGGTGGTCATAGTAGTGGCATAAGTAGGTTGACATGTTTGATTACCATGATTCAAAGGTTCACTCAAAGGATTTCCTTGAAGTGGGATATCCTTTTCAAGTAATGCTTCTTCCTCTAAGGCTTGATCCAATGCATGTTTATGATATTTATAAAAAGTCCATACATGGTCAAAATATTTAAAGATAAGATTCCCATTGGGATCTTGAATAGGATCAAGATGATTATCAACCTCTTCTTCTAGGTTATGATTTTCTCTATCAATTTGATCATTCTCATGAAAAATCTCATCAAACCTAAGGAGTCTTCATCCTTCCCCAAGGTCAGAAGCCATTGAGAAAAAGGAAAAAGACAAGAAGAAGAACTAAGACCAAAGAGACCTACGCACTCACACAAGGGAATTATCTTTTTAAATATTTGGCACATAAATTAATGATCTTGCTTATTATTTTCAAAATAAAAGGAGGTGTTCACGTTGGGTTCACCAAATATGTAGAGGGGGAAAACTGCCCTACCACGTACAATTCCCAAAAAGGTTGGATCCGCAAGAGATAGAAAGCCTTATGGGGTGAACCATGAGGGTATGTTGTTCTCTACACTCGGTGCTAGGGGGAAGGGTTCACCAGGAATGGTTTTAGGACTCACTCCAAGTCCTCAAGATTTTGGGATAGTTTGATGTATTCAGTTAAAAGCAATCACCTAAGTTTGGCCTTTCTAGATCTATGCTATGAAAGATAAAGGACAATGCAAAAATCAGAATGCAAGAATACAAGAGCTAACCTAATATGATTCTTTCTTTGAATGCTTGCTAACCTAGGGTTTTATCTAGAAAATATTTAAAGCAAGGGCACAAGATAAATGCACAATATTAACCCTAGATGCACACTATATGCTTTTTCACTTTTAGATGCCTAAGAACCAATACTCAGATCAGATCTTCAACCAATAAAATAATTAGAGCACTTATCTTGACCGGTGGTTGACTTAGCTTTTCTGCCTCTTGTCCAATGATATCAAAAATACCTTTTTCTGCAAGATAACTTATGAAACACTTGAAAATGGGATTAGCATTAGGGGGCCTTCTTAGGCCATTGTACAATAATGCTTGGAGGTGCAACAGTCAAGCCCCCTAGGTCCTTTTAGATGACCTTTGGAAACAAAAGTAAAAATTGACCTTTGGATAATTAATCATAAAACAACAATGCAACAATAGAGAAACAGAAAATAGATTATGCTATCATGCCCTAAATGCAATTTAGAAACTACTCATGCAATCAGAATCTGATAAATACCCCCAATTCAGTCCTGGGAAAAATCATACCTCGCATATGGTGGGCACGATAACGCTACAGGTGAAGTCACGCTCCATCAGAATGGGGCATGATCTCACTTCTGTGAGTAAAAACCCTAAATTAGGGTTAGCGAAGTCACGCCTCATCGGGACAGGGCACGATTTCACTTCAGAGACATGAAAAATAAAAGATAAATGTAGAGCATAAATAAATGTAGGAAACAAAGTGTGCACAACCTGATGGATGACGTAGAAGCAGGTAGAAGAGATCGAGGTATCCAAATGGGCACTCTCTTTCCTTCTAAACTACAACACGAATCCACCAAACCACACAACAATCCAAATCAATGCAGTAGAAGATCAAATCCAAAATTCACACTTCGGGGTTAGCTTGTAGAAGAAACAAGAAGCAGAGCAAAAGTAAGAATGCGAGCACTAATTAATCATAAGAATTTTGAGCTTAATTAATTTCCAAGATCGATCGCTTGTCTATCTTATGAGTGGGATTAACCCCTCCTTTTATAGATGAAAATTAGGGTGAAAGAAGTGGGAAAACAAACACAAGCTGATGCCAAACACGCTAAAAAGGTTAAACCCAGGTTTTAATAAATTAAAACCCTAAAAATAGCGAAGTCATACCCCATGCCGATGGGGTGCGATATCGCTTCTACGAAGTCACGCCCCATCGTAACCGGGCATGATTTCTCTAAAAGGCTAAAGAAAAGCAAGGTAGGGGGAAAAGAGGCTTACCCTTGCCTAGGGCAAGGGTTAGGGACCTCTTAGGGGCTCTAAGGAAGATTACCCACTAAAAGTGGGTCAATTTTTCGTGTCTACAGGTTCACCAGGAATGACTTTAAGGACTCGTTCCAAGTCCACGAGAGTTTTAGGAATGTATGATGTATTTGATTAAATAAAATCACCTAGATTTGGCCTCTCTAGATCTATGCTATAACAGATAAATGAAATTGTAGAGATACAAAATTTAAGAGGACAAAAGATACCCTAGAATGATTCTTTCTTTGAATGCTTTCTAACCCTAGGGTTTTAAGACAAAAAACCTTTAAACAAGGGTTCAAGAGAAAATGCACAAACAAAATTAACCCTAAGTGCACACTATATGTTGTTTTTCTTTCAAATGCCTAGAAATAAATTAAATGTATCTTTCTTAAATCAGATCTATGGTTTACAAAAAAAATAGAAGACACTCAACAAACAACCTAAAGATTAATTGGAACACTTAGCTTATCTAGTGGTTGATCCTTGCTTTTATCCTTTTGTCCAGGGATATCAACAATTCTTGTTCCTATAATATAACTTAAGAGACACTTAGAAAATATAATAAACATTAGGGGGCCTACTTAGGCTACTATACAAAAGTACTTGGAGATGCGGTAGTCAAGCCTCGAGGTCCTTTTAGCTGATATTTGAAAATAGAAGTAAAAATTGACCTTTGGAAGAAATCAAACATATCAAGATGTAGTAGAATAAAATGATAGAAACATAGAACATAATATGACACTATGCTCTATATGTAGCCTAGAATACAAATATGAATTCTAGAATAGTATATTACCCCTAGATATTGTCTAGGAAAAATCGTATCCAATAGTAGGCGACTATGATTCCACGTAGGCGAAATCACACCCCACAGAGAGTCGAGCATGATTTCACAGAAACTATGCAAAAAAGAGAGGAAATATGTGAAGGCTCGATTACGTCAATTAGAAAATCTAAATATGCATGCAAAAGAGTAAATTTACTTAGAAGAAAGCACAAAAGCAAATAGAAGGGTTGAGACCTCATGAATAGTTTATCTCTCCTTAGGGCTCCCACACAAATACACCAAAGCGAGCAACAACAATCAAAAATACAATGCAGTAGAGAACAAATCGAATTTCACACTTCAAAACTAGCTTGCTTGTGGAAGAAGAAGAAGGATGCAAATCAATTAGAGAACACTTCTAAAATCACTATTCACTTTTATTACCGTTATTGTTAAAATATCACCATGCTCTAGAAATGAATTCAAACCCTCCTTATATAGCAGATTTGAAGGCAACATGGGTGGGAAAACCAAGGAGGGATGACGTAAAATACTCTAAATTTGAAGAATTAGGGTTTTCTTAGAGAAAAACCCTAAAAGGCAAAGTCGCACCCTGTCTAGGCTGATCGTTATTTTGCCTATTTGAAATCATGCCCTATCAAGTACAAGCATGATTTCATATAGAGGAATAAAAGGTAAAAGAGGGGGTGGGAAGCCTAACCCTTGCCCTTGGCAAGTCTAAGAGATCCCCCAGAGGGATCAAGAAATATTGCCCACTAAAGTGGGTCAATTTTTCATGTCTACATACACTTTCTTACCCTAGAATGCAACTAGAGTGCTTTTTTTTTTTAGATTCATATAACATACAAGATAAGTAGTAAAACACCAAGAAACTATGGAAATTTACATCTAATGTAATGATGCAACTACCATGAATGCATAAATGCAACTCTACTCTATATATGCAAACTATATGAAAAATATAAATACCTAGAATAAAAATAAAAATGTAATTGCTTTTTAAAACAAAAAAATAATATTTTCTTGTTGATTTTACTGTTATAAAGAAGAAAAATAAAAAAAAAATTGAGTTAGGGTTTGAACCAGGATTACTAGGAAGCTTACGCATTTCTTCCCCACTCTTTTAAACATCGCCCATAGTCTCTTGAATGTAGATTAGAGTCTTCCAAATGCAAACCAAAGTCTTTTAAATGCAAACCAGTCTCCCGAATGTAGACCATATTTTATTGAAATTTGTAGGGCATCCCTTGAATGCTGCAGGGCATCCACATGACCACTGCTCAAACTTTGCAACTACAAAAACCCTTGTTTTTATGATTTTTGTGTGATCGAACTTTTGGAAATATAGAAAATAAAAAAAAACATAAATCAGTGAACAAGATAAATCAAAATGAGGAATCCTTTGGGGGTCCCATCACGATTGCCATTTTTTAAACCAAAAAATGAACAATACCAATACAAAGTAAAAGAACAAAAACATAATAACACCATGGGATATGCAAAATGAATAATCTTTATTGATCTTTGAGTTGTACAATAAATGTGCCCCAATATAGGGTTAAAAATACTTTTGATACAATGATTACAGATAATAGGTTTTTGAAACCCTAGTTCAATGAACAATTAGTGTCTTCTAGTCCATCCTTGATCCAAAAAAGCATGCAGGTGGGCTTGTGTATCCCTACAGGACCACCCTGGCTGCAAAAACTTCCAAAAATGTGTTTCCCACACCTGCAAACAACAAATAACATAAAAGAGATTAAAAACACCTATAAGGGTTCCACTGTGTGAGGCCCTCTAAATAGGAAAAACCTATAAACACTAATGCTACAATGTTAATTATAAAATAAATGCAAGAATATAAAATTATGTCACAAAATATCTTACCTTGTCAATAGATGTATGTGATGTCGATTTGTTCTTCTTATGAGTTATGGTGTCACATGAATTCCTGGAAGCATATGAGGGCTTAGGGACTGCAAATAAGCTATGGAAAACACTCAGAAGCATCTAGGGAGAACTATGAATGCTCACTAGTATTCTAGGAACGTCCAATATAGTTCCAAGAATGCCCAGTAGAGTTATAGGAATACCCAACAGAGTTCCAGGAATGCCTAATAGAGTTCCAAGAACTTTGGGTGGCATTCGAGAGTTGGCAAAAGTGTCGCAAAACCAGATCTGGTTCATGAGGGTTTTACAATGGCCAAAAAGGAAGGTACGATGGTGATGATGAGGGAGGAAGATGGTAGCAAAATAGCTAGAATTTGGGAATGGACATAATTCTTGAGGTAAAAATGAATGTTCCAAATTGGGACCTTGATTCATCAAAATGAATCACATTTTATAATCTACCCTTGATCATGTTAGGGTTTCAACGACACCAATGGATGACCAAGACTAAAATACGGGGAAGGACTGAGATTAAGACTTGAGTATGTGACATGGATTAAGATGGATGGATGGTTGAGATTAAGTTGTGGCAGATGGCTAGGATTTATTCACATAAATACATATATATTTATTAAATATATATATAAATATAAATATAAAATATTAATATTTATGTATATATTAAATAAATACATACATACATAAATACATACATACATATATATATATATATATATATATATATATATATATATATATATATATATATATATATATATATATATATATATATATATATATATATATATATAATAGGATGACTATGATTGGAGGATACAAATGGATGACAAGTAGCTAGATTTTGGTGTCTACACTTATCATCTATTTGCATTGTTTTAATTTTTTTCCATCTTCATTATCAAGAAGGTTTTCCATTGTAATAAGTCTTTTAGGTATTTTAAAGTTATAAAAACCACTAATGCAAAATTGTAAACAAATTGAAAGTGTGATTCATGTAACCATTTGAAAATATGAAATAACAAAATAGAGTGCTCTCTTTTATTAATCAAGTAATATTTGGTTACAAATAGGTCCCTCTTAGGGATACTCAATTTGATACAAATTTACATAGTATGTGGCCCAAAATGGGGAAAGATGCACTTCAATGGTCCTTATGTCTTCACCAATTTGTTTATGGAGGGATTACTAAGCCACCTCTATTTCTTTATGTCAAGAAACTGAACCTTGATGATATTTAGACTTAAAATTGCTATATGACCTACACACATGAAACTACAAATATAGTTAGTAGCATATGAGGCCTCTTGAAATGAGGCTTGTCTCTTGGATAGTATAAATCATAAAGCAAATGCATGAAAATATGTAAAAGTACATGAAATACTGAAAATAATGCTTGAAATGCAAAAATAAATGCATAAAAATGAAATAAATGCTTCTAATATAGGTCAAAAAACAAACTAAAATGCTGATAATGTAAAATATACAGCTAAAAAAAGAGAACAGATCACTCAGACCATAGGTTATGATGATCAAAGTAGCTGGTTCTGTTAGCCACTATCAATGTTGGTGGCTACGCCTACGGGCCATTGTTAAAAACAATGACCGTGGGATAGAGGCTCCGTCCTTTGAATCCTAGGCCTAAGGATGATCAATTCTGATGTGGAATTTATGCTCAAGGGTTTCTTGTGTCTTGGAACACATTTTTGTGATGGAATTTGCTTCAATTAATTGCAATTTAACACTTGAACAACTAGGTGTTGATCCTTAAACTGTGGTAGTCTCCATTGGCTGATGTACAAATATCATTGTGCAATTTTATAGGGCTTCATTGTACCTCAGAGGGATGTTGATTCTCTCATTAATCTGGTAGAGCTTTGCTATGACATTAGCACATGAATTTATATAGAGTTTGCATATAAAATTAGGGCCTTAAATAGACACCCAATTTCTCATCCTAGCTTCACAGGGAAGCCAAGAACAAGAAATGGTTATGCTTGGGTAGTTGTAGGGATGCTTCTAGAAGCTTCGATCTCCTAACCATTCAAGAAATCATTACACTCAATGGATTTCACTCAACTTTGGTACCCCAAGTTTTTTATATGGTTAGCCACTATCGATATGCATAGCTATGGATCTAGCCACTATCACCGTCAATAACTCCCTGCAGTCACTTTGATCATCAGTGGTGGTGGAGGCCACCATTGATTTCATTAGTGGCTATGGTTGTATAGGACTAGGTTACCCTAAGTGAGTGGTTAGGACCACTATTGGGTCTTGGAAAGGTATAATATCAATCATATGGCCTGTAAATATGTCCATATGAGTAGCCTCCTAAACATGACATGTTTTAGGTGTCTACATATACCCCTTTTTGAGATACGTTATGGGAAAACACAACATTGAGCAAAAATAGACGACCTAAAGCCATATTATATGTTGATTCATTGATCTGGTCAATTTTAGATATCCCAATCATGGAAAGGGTGTGCATACCTAAATCATTGCTTCCAACGGTATGGAAGGCTTAATTTGAGTAAAACTTTGAAGCTCTCTGAAGAAAATTGGATCGCATTGTTGCATTACAAAGGATCAATAGTCAGATTGAAAAAGCTTTAAATCAGCATATTTGCTTTTTCCCTAGAAAAAGGGTAATCTTGTGATAGTTGTTAGCAATGATTCATAATACAAACTCAATTTACATGATTAAGTGTTCAATTATTAATTTTGATTATGAATTCTTTGATTATGACTACCCCCTAAAGTGACGAGTCGATGAGGAAAATGACAAGTGATTAAAGCGATGATTCACTTGACCAAGATGACTAATTTGGATAATTCAAGATGATTAAAGTTGTTGTAAGGTAGATCCTATTACAACTATGATTTCAACCATTAATAGTAATTTTACATCTCTATCTCGTGGAGAAGTCCAGTCGTAATGGCCTTCTTAGAAAATTAATATGATAGAAATTTAGTTTAAGCATGTGATGAATCACTATGTTCGATGATTATCTAAAATTTCATAGAAGAAAGGAAATGAATACCTCGTTCTTGTGGAGCAATCCGACTACAATGGCCTTCTTGGGGATTGAAGTAAAGATATTTCAATTCGTCTATGAATAATTTGGTTCAAATGGCCTCATGGTAATTTACTCATCTTGTCGGATTGCATGGAGTGCAAGTCGTTGCAACTACCAAGTGTTTAGGGTAAATAACTAAATATGAGGCACATGTGAAATTTTGGTTAATTTGATTTTTTTGTGTTAATTTTATGATTTTTGATGATATTTCATAGAATAAAGGAAATGAATACCTCGTTCCTGTAGAGCAGTCTGTACGCAATGGCCTTATTGGGGATTGAAGTAAAGACATTTCAATTTGCCGATGAATAATTTGGTTCAAATGGCCTTATGGTAATTTACTCATCGTACCGGATTGCATGGAGTGCAAGTCATTGCAACCGCCAAGTGTATAGAGTAAATAACTGAATACGAGGTACATTTGAAATTTAGGTTTATTTGATTTTTTTGTTATTTTTATGATTTTTTAGGATTATGGATGGGTAGATAATGCTTTAATGTCCAATATGAAACTCCTCATGGTGATAAATTAGGTGCATTAATTACTATTTTTTAGCCACTATCAAATATGGTGGTGAATATTTGTAAATATCATAGCCGCTATCGACGTCGATGGGTGGGATTGGGCTGGTTTGTGATTGCTATCAAAGTGAGAAGCGATGGAAAATACAAAATATATAAAGGATTTTTGGCATTTTTAATTTCATTATTTCTAGTTGGCAATTTAGGAGTGAGCTCTAAGAGAGAGAAGAAAAAATGACATGGGATGCTGCTGAAACCAACCTAGATCTGAATGGCAGATCAACCAGAAGCATCCACTAGTGGTGGAGCCAGAGCCCCTAAGGTAGATTCTCCATCTCATATTATTGTTATTTGAACATTTAAATGAACCTCATTAAATAATGAGTTAAATGAACCTCACTAAATTATCGGTAATTAACCTCATCCCTTAGTTTAGATGTATCTTAGGCTAACTTAGGTGGGTTAGGGTTTTAAATTTTGGGTATTTTTGGGTGGGAGACGACCTCACATGGGGCCAATACCATAGCCACTATCAATGAGGGTGTCTCCCAACTTATCAATTAGGGGCTACCATGGATGTGGGTGGCTAGGTTCAAACCTCAATGGTAAAAAAATTAACTGTTGGCAGTGGCTGCTGACGATGTCGACAACGACCATGACAACTTTCATCGATGGGAGTGGCAAAGAACCTTAGGATTTTTTTTTTATTTTTGCTTGTTTTTTTTTTTTTGAATTTTGAGGATTTTTGGATGAATTAGTCAGTGCATTTATTTACATTTTTCCTGAATATTACAATCCAATAGCTCGAGGGTGAGAGCCTAATCTACTACTTGAGTTGCAACCCCATTTAGATGATGATGACTGGGAGTGGTTTGGGGAAATTGGCCTCAACTACATTGTTAGATTACCAACTGTGATGTCAGACCAGTCTTACCTAATAGCCTTGGACCATCGATGGGATAACAAGACTAACATTTTCCATCTCTCGATTGGAGAGATGATGGTGATATTAGAGGATGTCTACCATATATTCAAGATTCCCATCAATGGAGGGGTCATCATTTATTATCCCACTATGACGAGAGATACAATATTTGCTCAAATTTTTTGAGATCAGTCTGCTACAACACTATGGGATATTGAGCATGGTGGGGTACTAGTTGATCGTTGGTTCAGTGCAAATGTCTTCTTACGATGCCAGACTATATTGATGTATATTATCTATAATGTGCTACTACCAAACACATCAGGGGTGAGGTTCCCTTGGAATATCCTAGACATGATGCAGGACCTGTTGGAGTGCACCTCACAGCAACCTCTGATCATAGTGTGGGTTAGCGCATTACTAGCACAAATCTACGATGAGCTATATTGGATTACATGATGGGAACGAGTAGGAGTGAGATGCAGTATTATTCTATAGATCTAGGGATGGGAGCACATATGCATAGATTGACCTAGTGGACTACCCTTGGGGATAATGGTCATAGTAGTGGATTATTAGTGCTATGCTAAAATATAGACATGGGTGGTAGAGACTATCTGAAGCTAACCACATGCAGGGTATGTAGACCACTACATCGGGTCTCTAATAGGATCACATGCTAGCCATATTATATGGAGACCCTACCTAGGTTGTCTTGAGTGGGAGGAGGGAGGGAGGTACTTGGCTCATGTTAGGCACGATAGATGGTTCTTAGGGCACCGCGGGAGGGTGAGGGAGTAATTTTATAATACTCGAGTCACCAAGAAGTTTAGGATTGCATATGATGTGCTAGAGGAGCCAGTCTTCTACCACCACTGATAGGTGGAGACACAGCTTCCAGTGCCATAGGTGATAAGGATAACTAAGGAGGTAGATCCTATGATAGATGAGATAGGTGCAGAGTATCCTAGGACCACTGTAGAGTATGATACTTGGTGGACCACTCAGTTATGGCAGGGTAGTGGTAGCTTGGGTAAAGCTAGAGATGAGGTGGTAACTGAGGGAGGTGATAATGATGGGTGATGATTGCATTGTAGGACAAAGAGTGAGTGGGGTTAGGCTGTAGGGTAGGTGGATGATCCTCATGATAAGGAGGAGGATGAGGAGGATGCCCCAGATGATGAGGTATCCCAACTATAGGCTTAGGTGCATGGATTACAAGCACAAATTCAAACAATGTAGAGGTAGGTTATTAAGTGAGATACATCTATTGCTACTTTGTAGAGTCAATTGAGTGTAGGGAAGTGGTAGTGGAAATGGTATTCAAAGGAGAGGGAGGCTCTCTAAGATCATGTAGATTTAGTCACATCATAGATTGATCAGGTTACACAGGAGAGGGATCTTATATGAGTACAACTAATGGCTAGGGATGCCATTATAGATCACAAGACTACTAAGAGGTATGTTATCAAGACACAACTAGGGATTGCACTAATTTATTAGGCCATACCATCTAATATAGTCACTTAGGTACCAATAGATTTAGGTGCAGATGCAAATATTATATGGCTACATGATCTCTTATATCATAGGGTGATTCAAATGGGAGCAGATGCTTCGTACATCATTTCTCTAGAGGCTCGAATTGATGTACTAGGTGGCACTTTACCAAAGTGGTCTATAGTAGGGAATTCCAATTAGAGTAGGTAGAGTGAGTTTGGGCAGTCATCAGTGCAACCCAGTCATAGGTCAGATGCCCGATCTAAGTGATCGATGGGTACTAGCTCCAGACATCCTCGCAAAGATGGAGCAAAGGGTGGAGGCAACTCAAGTGGTGCAGGCCCAGTTTGATATGTCCTAATGACTTGTATCATTTTTGAGTGTAAGATATGAGGACCTACATAGTTGTAGCCTGCAATAATTTGTGTACTTTGATGTACTTCTTTTTTTTGTTAAGAAAAAAACCCCTTGTGGGGCCACCTTGGTCTGAGGTACCACGAACAGGGGGTTATACACCATCAAAGTCACACGAGGGTCGCACTCGGCCCTGCCCGCACCAACATTATCAATTGGATTTTAGTTACCCAATTCAACTTTTTGGTAGGGTGGAGATTCGAACCTGGGACCTCCCTTGGAGGATTGCCCTCTCCTCTCCAATTCATCTACAACACTTGGGTATCTTGATGTACTTTTGACACACACCCATATATATATATATATATATATATATATATATATATATATATATATATATATATATATATATATATATATATATATGATACTCTATTTATGGCTCATTATGTGTATTATGTCTTTGCTTTATTGTTTATGTAATGCAATTATGGATGCAATGCTTATATGATTATTTTATTATGCTATATGTATGTGATGTACTAATGACATGCACTAGCTAGATGATAGATGTATGTGATCTATATGAGTAGATGCACTATTATGTATGCTTATATGGATGCAATAATGAATGTTAAATGCATGTTTAATTTGTTTTATTTGTTTATGCATTTAATATATGTGATATGATATGATAAATTTAATTTATGTAATACATTAATTACATGAGGATGATCTATTGCGCATGAACCTATATTATTTAATTACTTAAAACATAAATAATGAATCTAATATGTGTTACAAACTAATGGAAGACACCACAAAATGTATGGAAATCATGAATGAAAATGGTAACTCTTATCATAATAATTAATCATTTAAGCATCCATATGTGAGATGAGATGATGTGAGATGTATGGGCTTTCCCTATAAGATTCTAAAAATTAAAAGATATACACAAAATAGTCAGTGACCATATAAATATCATTGCTAATATCCATTTGGTATCTATCCTATTTCATGAATAGCCCTTAATAAACAAAAATTCATTAGAAAAATTGTGTATGATTCATGAGATGATTTGTTGCTATAGGGGAATTTTGAGGTTTTCCATGAGACTCAAACATCCTAGTTGATTAATACAAATATTTGTAATGACTACACAAGACCTCTTAAAGATAAAATTTTTGTTAAGAAGACCAAGATATTCATTAATCCTATGTGTGCAAATGAATATATTAGATGAGGCATAAGACTACCTCATTGCTAGGCAAGTTTCATTCAACCCATTGTTGTAATGAGGATCACCGTATCGCTCCAAATTTTTCACACCCTTACCTTCAGGCTATAGGATCCGTGCCCAAAAGGGGGATGTGAAAAGGATGGTGCGGTACCTCGGACTGAGAGGCCTTGCGAAGGTCCCACCTCTCGGGAGAGGTGTATTATGGTGATTTTTTGACGGATGGTGGGTTCAACAAGAAATGTTTGAATGGTAGTTTCCACGCCTAGGTTGGGAATGTGTTTGATGTGTTCAATTTTAGCTTTAATCATCCAATTCATAGGTTGGGAAAAAATGCGTCTAAGCTATTCTATATGAAATGCAGATTTAAATGAATACAGAGAACAAAATTAGATAGAAAAAAAAGAGAAAAGGCTAAATTACAGAGCCATACCTGATCCAGATTTCTGATGGAGATTCTAATTTTTGAAGTAGTCAGGATCGTCTGGAATTCGATAGGATCATCTCCTATCTGAAAATATCATCTGAGATCTGACAAATTCATCAGACGAATTCGTCAGAGACCTGCAAACAGAGAAACAGATGCAAAATACAGAGAATGCAACTATGATAACAGAGGGTAATGATGTAAAATGGCAGTAAGAACATTAAAATGATGATAATAAGCAAAAACATGAATGCATTATACCAATCTAATGACAATTTGTGCTTTTATTATGCATTAAAGCTACATGGGTGAACTCCAAGATGCAGAATAATAAAGAATAACCATAGAATTAACTAAATGCAGAATAATACAACGAAAAAGAGTAGAGAAAATGCAAACTCTGGGCACTGATTGCCCCCAATGTGGACTACAATCGAAATTGTCTCTAATTGGGTTGAGATCGTCCAAGATTGTATGAGATCGTCTAAGACGAACTGAGCTTGCTCCGACTAAAAAACAATGAAGTTCCTACAAACAAAATTGAAAAAATGCGAATGCAAACAGTGATTTAAGATGGTCTAGTGCGTGTAGAATTCAAGTTACAAGGAATTTCAGCTAGGGGGATGCTAAGGGGAGGGCCTAGGATTAAATAGGCTTAGGATAGAGGTTAGGAGGTTGGAGATCATCCCTATTTGGGATATCTCCAACGGGGAGGGTCTCTAACGATGCAGACACGCTTCTGCCCAGATTAGAGACACCGTTGGAACAGAGACTAATTATGAAAAATTAGTTTTGGGACAAGATCGTCTGGACATCCTAGCCCAGACGAAATTGTCCGATCTGAGGTGATATCATTTGATCGGCGACGATATCATAAAACAGTCAAAACAAACTCTAAAAATGGCATGGGAAAAGAGGAAACGGATTAAGTGGCGGTTTGGGAGCAGTTTTGGAGGTTGAATTTTGAATTTGAATTATTTACTAGAGTAAGTGTAATTATTAAGGTTTTACTGCACCAATTTTAGGGTGCTACAATCACCATATGGTCATCATGATCCTATACTTGAATGCAGTTGGATTAGACAACTAGGTAAATACAAGCCACCTAAATCTAGCTCATTCATAAGCTGACATTGGTTTGTACAAAATAAGGTTGTTAATGTGACAAACATATCACCAAGCATAAGGATATCCCATTGCTAGGCGGGTTTCATTCAACACATTTTTGTAATGAATATCACCCCATGGTGGTCAAATACTAAATATTCTAGGGATTCAAGCTCTTCATCCCCTTATTTTATTTTCATTTCTTGGGATACTTGCTCATGCTTAGTGATGAAAAACACTATTTATTTTACATTTTGTTTTATTTTTGAGCAAGGGATTTGCTTAATGATGAAAATCACCGTTTTTTGTTTTTGCTTTGCTTTGATTTAGGAATTTTCTTATTTTGTATGAAAGCAAGGGATTTCTTAGGTAAGGGGAGCTTGTCCTTTTGCCAATAATCAACAATCTACACCATGATAGAATGAGTAAGGAAAACCTTTCACTTAAGGTGACCAGGTTCACTTTGTAGTGTCATCCTTCCTTGTTCAAACTAGGATTATTAATGTTTAGATGTGATGGGATTTTGATATATGCAAGGTACTATCAAAACTAGACCTCATATTTGAAAGCCTAGATAACTTTCTACAAAATTTGAAAAGACAACTAGGTATGGTTGAATGACCAAAAAACTACAATATACACTTGATAGCAACTGATGGATTGTGGTGAAAAATATAATTACTCACAAGGAATGAATGATGACGATTTACGGATGCATGATTGGCATAAAAACATGGTGTAATTTGTAATATTGAAAACAAAACCTATCCTAATGTGAATTCAATGGATGAAAATACCTAATGCAATGCAATTAAATGAATTCATGTAATGCAATGCAAAATGTAAATGTTTTTGTGTTTTTGATGTTTTGAATTGTTTGTGTTTTATTGCTTTGTGATTTATTTGGATTTTGATTTTTTATGATTTTTTTTTTGTATTTTTGATATTTAGGGGGAAGCTACACTACCTTAAGTACCCCCAGTGTGTGTACCACTCAATGAAAGTGAGGAAGGTGCGATACCTTCGAAGGTATTACTTTGCTTCATTGACCGTGATGTGGATGGTTGGGAAGATGTGCTACCTTGAAGATACTCATTGTGCATGCCATTTACTGCAATGTAATTGGCCTACTTAGAAAGAGTGATAGAAATCAACTCTCCCTGTTAGGGCATGAAACTTTGTGAGGTGCAAGTGTTCTAATAGGGTAAAATAAATGCACCATCTACATGGAGCACATTATGTTCTACCATCTCTTCGACCACTGTATTGAATGAATAACAACCATGGATGTCATGCCCATGTATACTATGATAGATACAAAAGAGGATTTCATCATGTAACCCAGGTTTAGATGTTCTAGGTTTAACTTTTGGTAATGTGAGTGCATTTGCCTCGTATAGTTTTTGAAATAGGTCCGTAGTAGTCATTGAAAATGTGACTACTCAAAAAGGTGGCTTGCTAGGATTACGAGGGTGTGACTGATCTTGGGATCACAAATGGGATGATGTGACTTGTATTGTGGTAGGCTAATGCACTATGGGTGGACCATCCATGGGCAAAGCCTCACTGTCAATAAGTTCTTGAACCACGTTTTTAAATCCATAACAATTGTGAATGTTATGGCCCTTTATTCGATGATAAATGCAAAAGTGATCTTCTCTATAACATTTAGGTTTAGCTTTGTATAGATCTAAAGGGTTTATGTTAGGTAAGGTGATGACCTTAGCTTCTTGCAGCTTCTAAAAAATGACTGACATAGACTCATTTAATGGAGTCTAAACAAGTTGCTGGTGTTTTGGTCATGTAGGGTGTAGTGACTTAGTTTGATGAAAGAGTTGAGCCATCGATATGTTAATATAGTGACCCTAGGGAAGCGGTGCACCATACATTACTCTATTTGTGAATATTATTTGATTTATTTATACTTAATCATGTATTAAAAGAAATATGTGAAAACAGATGCAACCGAAATACAAAGAAATGAATGAATAATGTTCTTTATTGATTTTTCTCAAGTTCGATTACATATAGATCCCTCTAAGCGATTCCCTTCATTTGATACATATTTTACAAACTAGGGTAGTAGATGTATGATATCCCCTTGCAAGGGGTGATGCACTCTCACAGGCTTCTAGGTGATGCACACGAAATTATATGAGGGCTTATAAATGCCTCCTTCTCCAGGTTTGGCTCCCAGAGGTATCCTTTTAATTTCATATGTTGATAACCTATTTAGTGAATCTATAGTCCTGCAAGCATGAAAACAATAGCAAACACTCAGCTATCTGAGATTGCCTCCCTAGATGAGGTTGTTAGGGATAACCCTAATGATAAACATAAATATGCTTAGTGACAATAGAAAAATAATGCTATGAATGCAAGTAAATGGAATAAATCATTTCTATGCTAATGGCATGAAAACATGTAATAAGATTAAATAAAATAAACTAATGCTAAAAACCCTAGACTAGGCCTATAGGTTTTTGTCCAAGATAGAGGTTGCTAATATGAAAACATGTCTCTATTACTCCAAGGCTATGGATCTAGGATTGTTGCTAAAGTTGAAATGGTTGTCATTTATGCCCGATGTGTTGAATATACTATAGATGATGACCTCTCAATCGGCCAACACTTTGTTACCCCTAAAAGGTGCTCTAATTTGCTCTCTAATTTGATAGGGCTTTGCTACAAGAAAAGCTCTCCAAGTCTCAAAAATCTCTTCGAAAAGTCTCTAAATTGATCCTTGGTGCCCTTAGGTTTGCACCTTATAATGTTTTTGAATCCCTAGGTCAATGTCCAAACCCTAGGACTAAATTCTGCATGCACATTGGATGTTAGCATGAGAAGTTTTGTCTTTTTTTGTGCTTGAAGGTGAGTTAAACTGGTGTCTAAATCTGGACTTGAGTCTCTCATGTAGACTTGCTGTGAGGAGGAATGCAAAGTTATCCCTAATTGGTCTTATTACATGTAAACTACCACTTCCACCCGATATTAGACTATTTTGATTGAAAGTTGCTATTTAGGGCTTAGCCGCTGTCGTTTGCAGTGGCTAGGGCTGGCTGCTCTGAGCTTCAACGACCAGAATCCAACTACTCTGGTTCATAGCATCCAGGCTTTGATGGGCTAAGACTACCCCAAATGAGTGGTGAAAACCACTTTTTGTACTTGGAAGGTCCTAAGGTTTAGTCACTTGGTCTATGAATGTGCCCACATGAGTATTTCTCCTAAACACAACATATTTTAAGTGTCTACAAATGCCCCTTTTGTGATGCACTGTGTGGGAAAAACATAGTGCGAAGCAAAAACATAGATTTCTATGGGTGTATGATTATCATTGGTCTGATCAATTCTGGATGGCCCAGTCACGCAATATGGTGTGCACCCCTGAATCATTGCTTCAACTTGATTGAAGGTCTAATTCTACAAGAATCTTGCTCATGTTCACTTGCACTCATTCCTCAAATGCAATCAGGTAGCTTATATCACTACAATAGAACCAACCAGAGGAGAGATACAAACTGGCATGTTATATTTTGCTTATGAACCCAACAAACAAGGGAAGTTTTGTGATAGTTTCTTACAATGATTCGTAGGACAAATGTGATTTTGACATGATTGAGTGATCTTTGGTTGACTTTGATTATGATTATTTAAAGATATGAACTACCCCCTCACACAAAGAATCGATGATAGAAGGTCAATGAATGAAGTGACAAGTCATTTGACCAATATGACTAGTTTGGATTCTTTCTAGTGATTGTTCTTTTAATGGGCAATCCCCCATCCAAGTGCGACTTCACTATTTTTTATAATTATTCATCCCTATCTCAGGGAGTGGTCCGACCATAAATAGCCTTCTTAGGGAGTTAGGATGAACGATTCTATTTAGGCTTGTGTTGAATCACTTGGATCAGTGTTGTAATGTTATAAAGGAATTAAGATGATTCTATCGCACCCATGGAGTAGTCCGACCATCTTGGTCTTCTTCAGGATTGAGGTGGCACATCATGATTCCAAAATGAATGATTTACCCCAAGTAGCCCTATGGTAACTCACTCATATCACCAGATTGCATGGGGTGCAAATCGCTACAATTGCTGAGTTGATAGAATAAGTAGATGGATACAAGGCTTACTTGAGATTTTGTTTTTATGTGTTTTTTTTTTTGTTTTTTTGATCGTCATGATGATTATGAACCATAAAATGTGCTTATTTTATTTTTTTGTTGTTCCTCCTAGAAGGAGTTTTCTATTTTTATTTGTGCTACTAGTCGTTGTCAGATTGAACAACCCCCAAATGCTTGTTTGTGGTTGCTCTCGACCTCAATGACTAAGAAGTTTGGGCTGTTGATGACCACAATAGCTGAGGAATAACTTGGGAAATATAAGAGTAGCCTAGGGTTTTGAATTTTCACTTAGGGTGTAGTTTCATGAGGTAGAGGTCGAGCTCTAGTCAACCAAGATCTAGGTACAACATCGATATGCCAGTATAGCACAATGAGATGCCACTATAGCACAACTCACAACACAGATACAAGCATTACAGTCTACTGTCAGGAGTAGTGCTACTAGGATGCATATTGTTGTTGCTCCTCATATACCATAGGGCCCTACAAGGGCAGATCTAGGGGCAGATATTAGGCATATGCAGAGCTTGTTATATGAGTGTGATGCATAGATTTCTAATGATGCGTCCTACATTATCACTCTCCAGATGTATATTAGGAGGCTAGGAGCCACTCCTAGGGAGAGGACAATTGCAGGTGGATCACAGGTTAGCCGACGCTCTACCTCATGTTAGTCTTCCATTCGGCCTAGCCAGAGGACCTAGACTCATAAAAATATACCAATAGGCTCACATCATTCTACTCGAGATACAACCATAGGGGGTTGTGACACAGGGGGGCATGCCCACTTTGATTCATGATGTACTTTGGATTTTATTTTTGAGGTCAGCTGACCTACATGACTGTAGCCTACAGGCATTTTGTACATCTATGTATTTGACACACATATTTATATGAGATCTTTGCATTATGATTCATTATGTGTATCCTTTATTGCTCATGTTTTTGTTTTATTTATGTGATGTGATGATGACATTATGATGAGCTGATGTATGTGTTAGATGATAGGTGATATTTATGATGATGTAGATGTTTATATGGATGCTTATGTAGATTTTTATATGATATGATGTATCATGAGTTGGATTAACGATATATTTATGATTGTATGCATAGATGTATTATGATGTATGCATGTATGGATGCTTATGGGGTTTTACGTGTTATGGCTATATGATGTGGCGCATATGGATATTGCCTACATGAATTGATTATTGCTTTATAATGTAATGCATGTGGATGCCATGATGTGATCTTAGATGTAAATGGATGAGTTATGAATTATATATTTATGGATTTGTTAAATGCATGTTTAATTTTTGCTTTATTTGTATGCATTCAACTTTTGTTATGTTATGGTAAATGCAATTTGTAATGCATTATATATATGGTGTTTGATATAATGTGAATGAACCTATATGATTTAGTCACTTAAAACATAAGGAATGCATATGGATTCAAAGAATGAGAATTAACCAAATTAAAAGAGAAGAATACATTCGACATATTCATCAAGTATGGATGTCTGAGAATTTTCTATTAGAAAGAAAATATTAGAGTATTAAAAAAACAACTAGACATGTAATAGAATGGGGGGAACATATAATATTGAAGAAATTGTTTGAAGATATAGTTATGAGCCAATGTGGTGGTCCATATAGACAAGTACTTGAAAAATTAGGCTAGAGTATTAATTTTGTGAATGTTTTCTAATGCTAAGGTTCAAAAACTTTTCCAAACTTGATATATTACTGACCAAAAGTTGGAAATACATTTCTAGGCCCAAAATTATACTAAGGACACATAGTTTTGTCACTCCTAAAATCTCTTCATCAATAAATTAGAGTGATTGGAAAATTTCAAAGATGATGTCATCCTAAGATTCTAAAATTCTCAACCAGTCCAATATCTAATCAAAGTGGCTAAATATTTTTAAATGGTGATGTAAGAAAAAGAGATCATGGGTACCAATCATTGAGAAGCCCAAATCAAAACACCCTAATATTTTTGACCAATCGTGATTCCAAAGAGTAGAGTGGTTAAGAAATTCCAATGATGACATCACTCTAAATACTTATAACTTATGACCATACATATAAGACCCTGATAGAAGGTAGCTTTGAGTAAATGAAGAAAAATAAATGGCCCTCAATCAAGTCCCTTTCATCAAAAATCATGCATATCAAAATATTGGACAACTTGATCATTCAACCATCTAGATCAAAATAATTAAGTGAGAAAATGACAACTAGTCTTCTATAACCTACAATAATGACAACTACCCCATATATTCATGGATGGAGGTGCCTGTAAATCTAATAGTTGGTATAAAAATAAGGCATAGTGGGGAAATTATAAGCATGGTCAAAGAGTTTGAGCCTAATAAATATACTTGGTTATTATAAATTGTCATTGGCTATATGATCAAAATAATTAGCTATAATAGGGTAAGAAGAAACGATCACTCCCCATAAGGATGTTGGTTATACCTGAGACATGAACTACACCAAGATATACATATACATGTTAGGCCTATGAGAGGACATCTATATAATGGTTGAGCTAGGATGAATGTATTATAAAAACTATAAGTATCTTAATTCCTCTTAGAATGATAGTTATCAATTTGAGTGTTTGCTTGTTGTAAACTATACAATTTTGCTCTATAACTTAATGAATTGAATGTTGTTTGACATTTTCTAGTGAAAATTATGGAATTTTTGTGTACATGTGTTTTATAGTCTCTAGAATTTTTTTGTAAAAGCTTTGATAGTGATCTACATTGTTTTGCCTAAGTTATTTGTTTGGATTATCACTACAAGCTATTGGAATGTTAGGGATGCCTTACATTTAATCATCATAGTTCTCTTCACTTATTTAAAATTTTATCAGTGGTCTATTATATTAGAAATTTTCTACTCTTTGGATTATCACTACAAGCTATTGGAGTTGTAAAATGCATGATCTATGCTTAGTTTATATTCTATGATGTTTAGCTTAGTATCTAGTCTACTAGACTCTATATGTAGGCAAGTTACAGTATTTTTGCATGGTATGTTGTAGTGCTATTAACTAAATATCATCCACCTTCTAATAAAAATTTCTCTCCCTTCCCTCTGTATCTAACCCTCCATTTTTACTTTAATTTCTTTCATTTCTCTATTTTTATTTACACAATAAGGAAAAGATATTCTCTAGAGATTACCTCAAAAGTACTTTTGAGTTATCCAGTCTTGATTGTGATTGAGGAAGCACATCACACCACTAGGTAGATCATAGACCAAGAGTTTTGGGTATGCTCATTGGGATGGAGCATTCAACATCTACCTCACATTATTGAAGGATTGAGATTTTGGTGAATATCTTGACCTCGCAAGAAGAAAAATATCCATTCATCTAATGAATCCACAATTGAAACTAATATTGGTGAATCTACTAATGAAAAAATCTCTAGAATCACATGATGACAAGATTAAAGATAAAAAAATCTCAAAGTACCTATTGTATATTGAATCCCCAACAATATTAATGCATCCCACCTAAAGCCTTTTTCAAACACATATATCTGGTCTAGAACGATTTCAAGCCTCTTAATATCCCCAATCTCATTGATAATACTCAAGCCACATTGAAGGGTTTTTCCTTATATGATTATAATGTAAATATAGACTATGAACTCTTCCAAGATGTTACTACTTTGGCTACCATTTATGATATTGCCTATAAAGATGTAATGGTAAGATTATTTATGCTATATTTTAAAGATAAAGTACTAGCATGGTACTACTCATTAGAGGATGACACCATAGGCACTTAAGTTTATCTTACTATACCCTTAATTTTAATGACATAGGGGACCCTTTCATACTACTCACTTAGTTTTCATCCATTCAAAGGCATACCTAGGAAAGCATCACTAATTTCAAATTTTGGTCTAGTAAAACCTAGGGGATAATACCTTTGGATGTAAAGCCATCACATGCCCAATCCGACATCTAGAACCTCCATGCTTTTACCCTAGACTTAAGGATTAATATTTGGAAATCTAATGATATGAGGTTCTTGTAAATATTTCAAGTTTCCATCGTAGTAGAAAAAACACTCATCTTAGTGTTGGGGTTTGAATTGACATCAAGGAAAACTTGAACTATGAATATGAATCTATGACTTCTAGGAGGTGCATACCATCTAATCATAGTTCAAATCCTAACATTGGATGGATAAGCTATTTACTTCAATAAAACCTCTAGAATATACTGGTATACCTTATCAACTATTTCAGGTGTTGAATCAATTAAGCTCAACTAAATATATAATTTTAGGGATAGAAAATGTATACGGGTTAGAATACAATTGAGAAAATATTAGTCAATGGAGCTAACAACATTGAAAAATATCAAGAATGCATTGATCAATCACATTTCTAGTATGCCATACTTGAGACTAACAACAATCAAAACTTAGCATCTTCACCATTAAAATAATGAAACACTCAAAATACTATTTCAAACATCTAAAATGCTAATGATCCAAATAGTAGAATTGGATCAACACTTAGACTAATAGAAATATAAGTCTTTTGAAGCATTTTTTTAGGCATGAACCATTCCAAGGTGCTCCAAATTAGCAATCTAATATCAAGAGAATTGACTAATCATGGCAACAGTAACAGAAATACATTCATAGAATAAAATCACAATTGATGAAGAAAAAAATCTAGAGGTAAACATCCAAGTAATTATTCTTCTATTAATTTTATAGCAATTATAGTAATATATTAGGCAAACACTCCAAAGCTGACCCTTAAACATGAGTGTTCAACCTCTTTATATATATTTTCACAATGGTAATAAAAGACTGGAAAATTACAAGGATTTTCTTGCCAGATAAGTAGAGTGTTGAGGTGGTAACCTCTCATAGATTTTCAAGAAAAATAACTAAGTTGTACTCCATTAATGTTGTACTTGAGCTTTGCAAGTTGTCCATATCTCAAGTGAATTCAGCAGTTGAAATGATCATAGGTCAATCTGGTTTGTCCTTCATTCTTGAGAAGACTTTCCATTGTCAATCTATAACTAAAAGTGCAAGCGAGTCTTGATTCTGGTGATGTTTGATATTATCAGGTCCTTCCTGCTGCATTCATCAGGTTTCATTACTTTCTTTTATCTTTAGAGTCCACTAATTAATTTTATACCAAGTTAGTTTTGATTGTGTTGACCGCATAATATGAATTTTGGAGTACCTTACATCATTTTACAAAATCTGTTGGTTTGAATTCCATTGGGTTAGGTTTGACCATGTTGACCACGAAATAAATATTTTATAGTGATCAATGCCCTTTTATGGAATCTACTACTTCAATTTTTGTCAGTTCAGGTTTGACCAATTTGACTACGAATTTCTAATCTTGCATTGGCCTTGGGTAGATTTTAATACTACTTTACCTCCTAACATTTAGAATTCATAACTTTGATTTCTGCTAGGCCTTGTTTGACTATGCTGACTATGGATCTCACATTCTGGAATATTTTTAACCCTTATGATATCTAGTCACCTATTCATCAAAAATTGACATACTTGTGATCTTACATTATGAAAATTGATCTTGTACTAGTATCGCTCTTGTAAATTCCACAACTTTGAATTCCACTGAGCACTATTTGAAAACACTAAACATGGATTCTTCTCCTTGGTATATTTTATTATAGATTTATCATGCAAAAATTAAGGCCATATTTGAAAATAATTCACCTTTTCTAGATTCTGCTCATTTTGCTTGAGTCTCGCTTGATATCTTTGATAATATTTACTATGGAAATTATATATCAGTGGAAATTCATAACCCCTAAGACTCTTTCTTCATTCAACCAAAATTTCAAAGAAATTTCTAAGTATTCAACTTTTTAGATCTACAGTTTGGCACCTCTCAGGGAACCTTTCTCGTAAAGGTAAGGAACTCATAGCCTTATCCACTAGTAATCCTAGTAGAATTTGAGGTAAGTAATGATGCAACATTGAAGGAATAAAAGGATAGACCAAAAGGATGAGGAAGAACGATAGAAACACATTAAGAAGATCGAGAGGAAATGAAAAATGGGCAAAAATGAAATGGTATTTAACTAAAAATTAGTAGAGTGAAGTAAAATAACTCTCATAATACACATGAAATGGTAGAGACTATATAAAGCTAAGAATAAAATGCGATGCAGTAGCTACCTTTATACAAAAAAGAAATACTAAAATAAGGGAAAAATGGTAAATTTTATAGGTGGATAAGAGGAATTAGCACTAGAATGCTAAGGGGATGAAAAAAGAGAATTAAATAAAAGGAATTGGAGTTACACTACAACAGGAAACCATGCACCACATATATACATGGATGCATACTCCAAGGTGTAAACTCCATATGTATAATCCATCGAGGCACAATATCACTTCCAAGGTAGATAGATTACCAATAATGGTAACCTCCTATTCTTTTCTATTTCACTTGTGATATTCAGTAAGAATGAACAATATGTCCTTCATTTGGTTAAGGTTTCTCTTATCATCTCTAGCCTACCTATTATGATCCATCTTGAAATTTGAACTATCTTCAAACCAACCATTCTATTTTTATAGACCTAGAAAGGCATAATGCCAGCTGATGATGTGGAGATCTTGGCTTTAGATCTGGAAGGTACTTGGATCACTTCATTTGAAATTCTACTCTCATTGTGTCCCTTACCCCAATCAAGTTAGGCTACTTTGCACATGTTGCTTGTGCAGGCCTTTCTCATAAAATATTTGGTTTAACTCTCAAGAATCCATTTAGAAATAGAGTTAGAAAATCTCTTCATGAATTAAACTATCAATATGTGAAAATATTAATGCTAGATACTTTATCACAAACATCATCATTTGACCTCAATTTCAAATTTTCTTCAATTTCCTTCTAAAAGTAAATGAATTGTCAATTATACATGAACATGTCCTACTTTATTATGATGGATGTAGTCAACCATTTTATTTATCCGTTGACTATGTACACAAAAATGTGGCACATGTGCTTGTGCTTGGATTTAATTTTTCTCATGTATCTATCCTATTAATCTGTAATGGCCAGACCAAATTACCCTGAATTTGTACTTCTTAAAAATTTTACCATATGACTGATTGATCTCATTTGCTCGATCGCGATGATAGTATGGTATTTCATATCTCCTACTATTGAGACCAATTATTACTTCTATGAACCCTACCTTTTGGAAATATTTCTCCCACTAGTATATTGGATCAATGTGGTTCATCTCAGAATACTCATGCCTCTATTGACGTGGACCATTTTCCTCCCTATTTATGACCTTCTTATATGTATGGTTATTGGGCCAAAGAAAAAAACTCCTTGAATTTCCTATTTTTGATGATGAAAGGATTTTCATTTCCTATCCCTCATTAAACTGACATCCTTCCAACTAGTGCTTCTGAAGGAGAGCTTATGTTCCCACTATACTATGCACTGTTGGTGGTAGAATCGTGCGTGGTTTTTTATAGTCTTCAATTATAAAGGGGTGAAGGTCCTAGCTAGCAACCTCAAGAATACCCCCTTTACAAATATTCCAATGTTGTTAGATTCCTCTTCGAGACAAAACCTAAAAGGTTCAATTGAAGTCTCAAAAAAATACATGCCAAATAATAGGGGTACTTCGACAACCATGACATATAGTATCACAAATAATTTATGCAACTCCCACAACATGATTACCAAGTTGTTTACCATACCCAGAAACTTGATGGACCTACCTCTAAATTATAGATATTTAAGTTCTACCTTTTCAATCATCAACTTTAGTTTCTTACATACTTTAAAGGGTATTATTGATACCTCTGCTCCTGGGCTTACTAGGAAATTTTACACCATTCTATTTTCAACAGTGACTGACACGTAGCATGGGTCACACTATCTTCTATAGAAACTCAAAGTGTTTCTCTCAAGGATATTTCTACTCCTTCCAGCTAAAACCTCCAAAAAAAGGTTATCCAAATTGACTCTTGGATCTGCTAGTAAATCTTGTCTAAAACCTTGCTCTACTAGTGATAGCTCATTGAACCAATCCTGGAATTGATGCAACTTTTTCTTTTGTTGTTCCAACATTACTGAAGAAAAATATTAATCCCTTAAGGTTTCAACCCTCCTTTCCCTTAGGGATTTTCCTTCTAGGATTTGCTTTGGTATCAACACTTGTCCTTCTTTGTCTTGGATGGGTCTTTGCACTATGGTGTAAAAATTCCCAGTATTATCCTTTAAAGCACATGTTTTTATGCTAGAGATAATTTCACTACTTAGATAACTATAGCCTGGACCTATCGTTCACCAAGGTCTAAATGAAGAAACTATGTCTGAGAGTGGTTTGGTGTTATTAGTCACCTCCTTAGGTTCTAAAAATTGTCTTCCTTCACCTTCTATGAGCCTTAGACTGAAATATAGGTAGGTATTAGGGTTCAATGATATCGCTTTACCAATGGGCAGTTCATTCCCTTTCCCATAGTTTTGGGGGTACTGTGCAATTTATCTTAACTTTTGATCAGAATTTACTGGGCTAATCCATTGAATTGATATCTACTCATTATTGGTCCTTTGTTTTGCCCACAACTCTACTCCTTTAAAATTTCATCTAACTAATGGGGAAAATAGAGGACTAGAGAAGGAGGGATCCACCTTTCTAGGGAGGGATTTACCTACAGTAATTATCATGTTTTCTGCCCTTATGTATTTTTGAAACATTTGTGGGAACCCTTTAATTTAGATTGCTGGATCAAGAGACTTAAATCAGAATGCAATACATGAATGTAATATAGGTATGCCTAAGAGTGGGAGGGTTGGTACTCATGTGGAATCCTAGTCCATATTATTTTGAAATGAACATTGAACTATGAAATACTTTCTTGAAGGGACTTATTTATGAATGAGAACTGCATGAGGAGTAGGAAGAGATCTCTAGGATCATCAAACTCATCTATAAGGGCTTTGAATAGATCTTCCCATGTTTTGATACTACCTCCATCCAAGGTTTTGTACCACCACAATGCCTTACCTTTTAAAGATAATACCAATAACCTTAACTTAACATATTCAAACTTGATATTGTAGATAGATGACAAGGAAGCTATGTCTTGGCAATGCTCTTTTATAGTTTTATTTTTTCCTTGATAATTGGGAAAATTTTTAAGCGTAATTTTGGGAATCTCATGTAAAATTGGGATGTCTAAGGGGTCAGAGTCATACCATGGGAAATAATGGTGATTAGCCATCTGGCCTACAAACATTTAGGATTAAAAGGGGAGTATAATCCTTTTGAAGGCAACATAAAAAGGTTAGCGATCATGAAATATGAATATACTCCCTAGCATAGTCACCAAGTGAATTTACTTTCTTAACTAGATGAGGTCAAGAAAACTCACTGAATCTTGATTCCTCCAGGGGGATGAAAAAAAAAACTTTTGGGGGTAATAAATGTTTCTTTTAAATGGGTCCCACTGGACATGTAGAACTATTAGGGTTTGAATTGACATCAAGAAAAACTTGAACTATGACTATGAATCTATGACTTCTGGGAGGCACATACCCGTTAATCATAGCTCAAACCCTAACATTTGATGGATTAGATATTTCCTTCAATCCAACCTCTAGAGTAGGTTGGTATACCTTATCAACTATTTTAGGTGTTGAATCAATTAAGCTCAACTAAATGTATAGGTTTAGGGATAGAAAAGGGATAAGGGTTAGAAAAAAATTGAGAAAATAATAACTAGATGGAGCTAAAAATATTGAGAAATATCAAGAATGTGTTGTGTAGGTAGCAAATCCACCTCCTAGAAGAAGAAGTGACAAAGAGGATTTGCCTAGTTCCAACAGTTTTGAAAAATTTAATAGTTTTTACAAAATGTACAAGCAGAAGTAAAACGTACAAGGAGGTAAAATGTACAAAATGGAAAGTAAAATGTACAAGGTACAATGAAATGCAATTTGAGTAGTAATTGTGAATGAATTTAATAATAGGAATAATTAGACTTAGTAAAAGGGTGTAATTATGAATTCCATTATACATGGGCAGTTGTGAATAATGCATTACCTTAGGAACCACTTGGAACAGCCTGGGCAATGTTATATAAGACTCCCCTTTCAATTTTGTAAGTCTTAGTACAGTCTAGTCTGATTAGTCTGAGTATTGAATGCATCTATATGAATATTATGTGTAATTGCTAGTTATTGTGTATATTTGTGGAATCTATTAGTGATTATACTGCACCATTGAATATTAATGATGAATAATCACATTGCATAGTATTTTATCATGTATTTTATGATTCTATAATGATGGAGTAATGTTTTACAATATATGATTGTTGCATGTCACTTCTCTATGTCTATGGATGATGTTAATACACTGATATGAAGGATGGAATTGAAACACCACTGGTGTGAGCCTTAGGAATAATATGTGAGGAATATTGCATATAGAAATACATCTTGGAATCTATTGTATGATTTCTATAAATTTCCATTATGAATAACTCTCTCAAACCCTAAATATAGAACTTGCATGTTGGTAAGGTGGAGTAACTGATAGTTCAAAACTTTTGAAAACTTGCATGAAAGAGATTGATAAGGAAGAGTATCTAAATTGGCACCTTGCTGAACTTTCAATTCATACAAATCATACACCATATGTACTACAAATCATACAAGAAAACTTTTGCTGATTTGGTAGTTTAGGCGATTGAAGGAAACTTACCCGATTTGGCAATATTGTCAAATTGAGCAAATTAGTTACAAAACTATGTATGGAAGCTTGCAAAACCAAATTTAAAGGATTGAATAAGTGTCAAATCATACAATCACTAATACTATATGATTTTGAATCATACAATGGTACGATTTGAGTCCATACAAGTTATTTTGTGATCACATATTAATTGTTGTGAAGACTATACGATTGTACAATTTGGGTAATTGAACAAGGATAATAAGTTGATCATTATAAACCCTAAGAATCACCTCCCCACTGGGAATACTATACCCCTATGCTACATTTTGTGTTTTTTCCTTATTGAACTTGGCATTTTTGTTAAAATAGGTTAAATTTATAAAGTAAGAATCTTACAAAAATTGAGATGAATGATAGACACCAGTGTGCAAAGACGTAGGAGATGAGAAGTATGAGAGAAAATTATAGTAAGAAGGAGCATGAGAATTTATCAGAGAGGAAATGCAAGTAATTCTAACCATAGTACACATGAAAAAAAAATAAAGCAATTTTGGACATCTAAAGAAGGATATTTTGAGGTGCTATTGATAGGGATAGAAGAGGAGGTAACAAAACCACCTAACGTAGAGGAACAAGTTGATATAGAAGTAGTGCACAAGGAAGGAGAGTGGATGGTGACACTTGAGAAAATGATAGAAGGGTTGCAAGGGAGTATAGAGAATGGGAGTTAGACACCAGGGCAATAGAGGATGGGGTCTCATGAAGAAATACCAAGACCATATCTCTCACATCAACGAAGGAAGTCATGAAGTGAAGATGCACATGAGTTTGGTAAAATACTGGTGGGATAGTACAATATACCTTGGATATAAAATTCTAACGATGAGCGTAGTAAAACACCCCCAAGGAGAAATCATACAGATATTCCATGGGACACCTCAAGTGATGAGGATGATTCTCTAAAGATGGCTAATAAGGCAACCAAGCAAAGATGTCCATCCTTTACAAGTAAGGGTAAGAAATATCAAAACCTACATAACCATTTGGAGGGCAAATGGCATAGACCAACTAGATGAATGGTTGACTTTATTTCCTACTACCTTGAGAGGACTGGTGATGGATTTGTATTTGAAAAGGGAAAATGCAATAGATTCCTAGACTTAGAATCAAGTGAAGGAGAAATTCATTAAAGAATTTTATCCCTTGTGATGCAGACATTGTCACTAAAATTTGTATGACAAAGCAAAATCCTGATGAAGATGTAAAATCATATAACCGTAAATTAAAGTAGTTAGTAGATAAGATGCATATGCATTTGCTATATGTATTGGTAAATCAATGGTTCGTAGATGGATTGCTTCCAAAATATAAGAAAAATATGAAGGAAGTACCATAAGAAATGTAAGATGAAGCTTTGAAGCATGCAAAGAATTTTAAAAGTAACTCGAAGTAGACATACACAGGAATATTGTCTCATACCAAGTCCAATTATCCATATAGTGAAGAAGATGACACTATATAAAGTACAGTAGCATCATTCCATCAAGAATTCAACAAGATCATGAAAGAACAAAGAAGCAAGCATAACAAGAATGACATTTGGAGCACAAAATATAAAACTGAGGGCCATACAAATGTAAAGTGTCCTTAAAATTATTACTATAATATATGTAATGTGATGGGACATGAGGTGATGCTATGTTCATATAATGCAAGAGTGCATCCATAGGTCCTAACAATCCAAGAGCATGAAGAGAAACCAAAGACCCTAGGAAGTGGATAGCAAGAAACAAGTGGTTGTTATAGAAATAGTCGGTGAGGTGGAAGACAGAACTAAGGCAATCGAAAAGGAGGATAGAGCCATTTACAATATTTATTCAGAAGGGATGCCTATCATACAATGTCACAATTGAAAATCACCTCAGCTATAAAAAATATAGCAAGCAAACACTACACACATTTGTAGGTGGTGTGGTTTGGGTAACCACAAGGAAGCAAATTGCCCCAAGTAGGCGAGTTCAAGTAACCTACAAAATGTAAACTATTTAGATATTGAGGTTCCTCAATTTAAAGAGGAAAATCATGAAGTTTTAGCTATGACAATAAATCAAGATAAAAAGGATAAGTATACTAATCTAGCAAAAGAAAATTAGCATTGGCAAATAGCAAAGAAAGTACTACAAGATGAAGCACAAAAAGCTAAGCAAGTAAAGTTAGCAGAATAGAAGGAACTAAAAAAAACATTAGAAGATAAGGTAGTTTTGTAGAATATGGAAGTACAGGTTTTTGAACACCATAGGAGAGATCAAAATAGCTAACTTTTTGGAAGCTATCCCATCATTACAAAAAGCGATGGTGGAGGAGATACAACCTCACAAGGTGATGGAAGTGCGAAGTCAACCTATTCAGGAAAAGAAACAAAAATATCAATTCATGGGCCCCACCATATTAATGATTGAAGTTGGAAATAAAACTGCATTTGTTATAAGGTAGGGAAAAATGGTGCACCTAATGATGAGCAACAATATATGTATCTATCCTTTATAGCGTATGAGCATCAAACAGAAGCATGCATGTGAAATGGAAGCAAAAACCAAACAACAAGATATGAAATGAAACAAGTATCCTTCTTATTAATTTGGTGGATCAGATCCAAGGTTACATAGCAGTCCCCTTGAGGTCTCAAAGGTGATACAATTATTACAATTTTTGGGTGCCCAAGGATCAAATCCTTCAAGAAATTCAGGTGCACATCCAGTGTCTTTCCTCATACCCACAATCAAGGTGGGCGGGAAAATGCCACTGCTACTTGTATCTCTAATATTTGATGTCTAATATTCCTTCCAAATTCCTTCTAGGAACCTGTACCTACACACAAGAAATAAAAAAGGATCAAATAGCAAGTGTGTGTGAAGGAAAACATGAAATCGCCACAGGCACAAAAGGGCATATATATTAAAAATATATCAAATCAACTCAGAATGACTCAAAACTTTATGGGAATGTTAAATAGGAGGTTTTTAAGGGATATAACCAAAAATAGATCTGAAATTACATCCGTAGACCTCTCGATTTTGCACCACCCGTATACAACCTACGAAGACCAAGATAAGCGATTCCCATCCCTAAACATGTACAAAACATATGAAATTTGGAAAGAATTCATAAATAAACATTTTAAGACAACCCATGTGTTTATATTTTCAAAATGAGGTGCAGATCCACCTGCATGCAACTGGGGTTCCTGGATGGGCCCTATGAACCTACAAAAACTTAAAAATACGATATCTCGACCAATTTAACTCCAAATTGCATGAAATTTTAATTGTAGCATCCTATGATAGTCTAGAATAATAATAAAAAAATAGTAAAGAAATTGTGCAAGGATTTGTCCTCATACTTGGGGGGATGGTGGTGACTACAACTAATTGGAGGGCATCCTAGGAGGGGATACCCACCAATTTTGAACACTTTTTGCTACCAATCCCACTAGGAAATGATACAAAACACTCTAAGGGGTATTTTCATCAAATTTGGTGAAGAAATTCACCTGGATGGTAAAGTTATGCCCAAAATACCCTCTTGAAGTCACTTGGTAACCTCTGTCGCTAAGAAGAGATTTCGAGGGAGGAGAGCACAATAAAGTGAGGGGAAATATCGGAAGCACTCTATTGCATATCCTAGAACTCCTCTCTATGTTTTTGTGTGGATATTGAATCCATTTTATAGCCCAAAAGGGCTTATGTGCAAAAAGGCATGCAAGGGCATGCATGGCAGGAGGCGCAGGAAGCATGCATTGGATGGGGAAGATAATCTCCCCTTTTAGCCTCCATTATGAAGCATGTCATAAGGATTCAGTGCCCTCTGACCTACATTCTTCAACTGGTGGGGTAAATGGTAGTTTTTGAGTGCCATTTGTCCCAAATTTGACATTTTTTGGGTCAAACTTGCTCACCATCCCACCCTAGGATGATGGCTCACCACCATCCCAGGGTGGGATGATGGCTCACCACCATCCCAGGGTGGGACGATGGGAATATACCACTATACTAGGGTGGTATGATGGTGAATTTTGGGCCAAAACCTCCCAAAATTGGGCCAAAAGCCTCCAAAACCTCCTTCGGAGTGGCTAGAACCACTATGAGCCTCACATATGTGCAACAATATCGCTCTAAAGTTGGCCAATAATAGCCTATGTGAATAATGTGCTTTGCGATGAACATGCCACTGAAATTTCCACCATAAGTACCGTCTGTGCTTGGGCCATTGCCCAAGTCGATTCTTGATACTCTAAGAAACGAAGGAGGATTCCTTCATAACTTCGATGGTATAAGATGTCTCCTAACAAGACAAATTTTGCTACCTTTCATTTAAATGTCCTTTTGGCAGCGTGCAATAATACAAGAGGAAGATTACCAAGATTTAGGTACTCTCTAATTGGTGGGGACCAATCCTACTATGTGGAAGCTTCGATTGCATGAATTGCTTGTCCCTCATGAAGTTCATCCTGAGCAAATGCTGATTGGGATAGAACTTGTAAGAATAGCATTGTGCTGCTATCAAAATGGGTTTGGGGGAACAAAGTCCCCCAAGCAGCATGATTTAGGTTCTCATGAATGTACAAGAATCTCTCTTTATGAGGTTCTATTTGAATCAAGTGGACTTATTGCATGGTTTGAGTGCTCTCACGCTCAACCGCTGATTGCGATAGCGTCTTGACTTGAATGGTTGCCATCTCGTCTGTGGGGTCTTGTGGGATTAAGGAACCTAAGGAGGTCATTATATCTAAAAAATTATTAGATGATCGAGGGAGTGCCTCAATGTCATACCATTCAAAATTTACTAGGATTTTATCCACAAGGGCTTTTTAGGCTTACAGAACTGGGCACTTGCACTAGTAAATTCCCTTGAACTGGTTCACTATAAGCAAGAAGTCACCAAAGATATTGAGTTTATTTATTTTCATGGCAATAGCCATTTGAAGACCCATGATCAAGGCTTCGTACTTGGAATTGTTATTGGTACACAGGAAATTGAGTTTAAATGACGGGTATGGGAGCCCCATGCGGTGTGAAAAACATGATTCCTACACCACCCCCTTGCTCGCATTTGGAGCCACTAAAGAAAAGAGTCATATCTTCCTATGACTCATGCTCGTCAAAATCAGGCAATTCTAATATTTGGAAGACTCCACCATCGGGAAGCTACATGCTAAGAGGCTGATCATCCTGGAGAGGAGCCTCTGCAAGTTGGTCAACAATGACCTGGCCCTTGATTGAATTTTGTCCTATGAATTCCAGGTCGAATTTTATCAACAACATGATCCATTTCACCATGCAAATACTATGATAAGTATGACTCATCATGTATCGTAATGGATTCTCTTTAGATACAACATACGTAGTGTGGCTAAGCATATAGTGTCATAGCTTCTTGGTAGAAAAAACCACTACTAGACATAACTTTTCAACGTATGTGTTCTTGATATCATAGCTAACTAGGGTGTGACTAAGATAGTATGTGGCATGTTCCTTGTGCAATTCATTTTTTTGGGCTAACATGTCACCCAATGTAGTCTCAGTAGCTAAGATATATAATCGAAATGACACCCATGGTCTAGGTGGAGCTAACACTGGCAGTGAAGCCAGGTATTGTTTAATTGTGTCAAAGGCATCCTGACATTCATCATCCTAGTGGAATGCAAACCCTTTGTGCAATATTTTTTCATGGGTTGGCACTTGTCCGAAAATTGTGCTATAAAGCATTTAATGGATGCAATCCTCCCCTGCAAGCTCCAAAGCTGCTTGATGGTAGTCGGGGGAGGCATTTCAAGGATTGTCTTGAACTTGTTAGGGTCCACTTCGATGCCTCATTTTGAAACAATAAATCCCAAGAGATTTCCAAATGTGACACCAAAGACACACTTCTTGGGGTTCAGTCTCACATTATGTTCAATAAGATGATCGAGGACTTTGTGCAAGATATCTAGGTGCTCATAATGTAATAAATATTTAGCTAGTAAGTCATCCGTGTAATATTCCAAAATATTGTGCATGTAGTCATGGAATATGTATGTCATGGCATGCTGGTAGGTGGCACTAGCAATTTTAAGGCCAAAGGGCATGACCTTGTAACACCCCAGGGTATTGTGAACACCGTTTTGAGTTGGTATTCAGGGTTGATACGAATTTGATTATACCCAAAGAAGTCATCCATAAGAGAGAGAATTTCATGGCTTATGGTGGCATATACCAGGGCATATATGCTTGGCAAAGGAAAATCATCCTTAGGACTCACTTTGTTTAGGTCTCAAAAATTAGTGCAAATGCAAATCCTCCCGTCAGGCTTCTTGATGGGGACCATGTTGGACAACCATGGTGGATAGTCTACAAAAATGACAAACTTGGCATCCAATAGTTTTTGTAGCTCATATTTGACCATCAAGGCCACTGTTGGGTGCATCTTTCTCAAAATTTTGCTTGACAGGCTTGGCTTTGGGGTCAAGTGTTAGATTGTGGGTGACCAGATTGGGATCTAGTCTCGACATGTCTTTGTAAGACCATGCAAAAGCTGCCTTCTTCTTTATGATAAGGGCTATGTAATCGACTTGCTCTTTGGGGGATAGGATTTCCCCTAGATTGATACATTGTGGGTTTTTAGGATTTGAGTTGATATCTTTGTCAACCATAGTCTTGATTGGCATATGCGACCCCTATTCCAACTGGTGGGGAGTAGGGATCAAATGGATGTCATCAGCTAGATTTAAATCCTTGTTGGGAACTTTGGGTTCCTCCTCAGCATGGAATATATAATGAGTTGGCCCAATGGAGAAGTGAAACAACCCACCACAATTCCAATACTCAGAAGGTGATGGGGGTGAATCAGCATGATCCCAATCAATAGCATCTAGATATAGATGGCATGGCTTGAAAGGACCAGTTGGGTTGTGAAGTGGTGTGGTCAAATAAATGGAGATCATATTGATGGAATGTATCTACTCTCTAGGACCACGAGTATGTGACTATATATTGATATCATCTCCCACCCCCATATGTGGTTCTAGAGGAATGGGGATCACCAAATCCTATCTAAGAACATACTGCAGGACGAGATCATTAGGCTCAAGGAGCTCCATGTGTGTGGGTGGGTTAGGGAAAACCTCATGGTGAATCTAGCCTAAACTGATAGGCCTTGCCCTTAAGAGTGGGCCAACATGCAACTGATGATAGACTTATTCTATGTCGATGGGCTTGTGACGATGATGCAAGTAATGAGGACCAAGGTATGCCCTCTCTGTTTCATCCTCATAGTCACTATCATATATGGGAATCTCATTATTACCTCTTGGGATCAGGTGATTAGGCAAGTGTGGTCCCATATATGATCGTTACTCATAATTATTGTCATGGATGAGGACTTCATTATCACCTCGCAGTACCTCAAGCTCACGGGGATCCAACTACTCAAGTAAATTAATTGCGCCCTCCCTAGGAGGTCTAGCTTCCTATGGGTGAACTGGCTCTTTAGGCTGAAGGAGCTACCACCAGGCAGGATCAAGGAAAGGGAACATACACAAGAGGTCCTCCTACTGGTCATCAATAGGAACAAATTACAAATGATCACTATATAACTCAAAAGGGTCATACGATGCCACCTTGTAACCCGACTCATCATCTGAGGTCCATTCATGTGAGGTGCCTTGATATGATTCATTACAAACATGGGGAAAACTTTGCGAACCTTCCCCTCTATCAAAATGAAGAAGGATGTCATTGAGAATCATGGGGTTCCCATATGGTAGTCGGAATTAGTCCCCTAGGGATTAGACTATATTGGTATTGGCATAAGGGTTTTGAGTCAACCTGTCCTTATAGCCTATAGTTAAGTGATCTAGGCTGTCCATGAGGACATCTAGAGGCAAGGGATTGTTGTGTCCCACTCCTAACTTGTCATAGGGTATTTGATACTATGGTTGATAAGGGATTCTTATACCCTATTCATACAGGCCTAACCTATAACCATGCCAGTTGCATAGGTCAAGGTACTTCAAGGTGAAGTTAGGGTTAGACAAGTAGTTAATGTCTTCTCCAAAAGGATTCTCATCCTCCTGTTACTGTTGGTAAGGTTTGATGCCATAGTCAAGGTCCCCATAGACAAAATTCATTTTATTAGGGGGAATACCAAGAGGTACGATAGTGCCCATGGGAATACGAGGTCTACCCATGTCTTGCATCGATTCTATAGCAAGAGTAGTGGTGACATTTCTAACCATGTATTCTCCCAATCTGATAGAATATAGGTGCATTGTAACCTAGGGCTGAGGATAGGAGAAGGATGAGAGTGAGACTTTATCTGGCTCATTGTTTGCCTCGTGTGGCATCTCTTCATCATCTAGGCTAGGTATCTCCTATGTAGAGATAGTGGATATGGTCGTTTGGACCTCATCAATGGGCCACTTTTTTGGGTTCCTAGGAAAAGGATCCATTGGTGTACTAGGCATTTGGGGTGTAGCTGACGATGAGGATGGCATGGTATTTGATAGTGGTGGGGTCGAACCTAGGTTGGATTTATTCAGCTAAAAATCTAGATGCATTGATGGTAAGGTCGACTCGGGTAACTGTTGCACCATGTTGTAGTACTTGAAGGGCTCTAGGTCCATGGGATGACATGAAATTACCCTTCATGAGTGTACTTGAGGCACTGGTGAGAGATGGAGGGAACACACTTCATGTTCCTAATCCATGGTCTTCATAACAAGATATTGTATGCCATATTACCCTCTAGGATGTGGCACATTATAGGGATGATATTTTCTCCTACTTGAATAGGTAGGACAATTGTACCAACCATTGAGCATATAGCATCATTGAATGCTCTGAGGGTGTAGGTAGATGTAACAATGTGGGATGTTGGGAGCTTCAGGTGCTTGAGAGTTGTTGTAGTTATGATGTTGCTTGAAGACCCAGTGTCTATCAACACTCTCTTGTAAGGTGTTCCATTCACACATGCAATGATGTGTAAAGGGGGATCCACCATATCATGTGGAACTGGTTTAAGTTCATCTTCTTGAAAGGTAATCATCATTTATGTGCATTGCCACACATTCCCCATAAAGTTTTTGAAGGAGTTAGACTCCTGGGGCTGAAGCTCAATTACCTTAAGGATATCCATAAAGGATTCTTTATGAGGTTGTGATTGTTAAACGAGCTCATATATGGAGATCCAGATAGATGTTGTTCTTAATCTCTGAGCGAGCTTACTCTTAATGGTAACTATAGGCTTATGTGGGAGGCTCGACTTGGGAGGCAGTATAGGCTATGATGTCAAAGGGACATCATTCTGAGCCATAGGAGGTGCAGCTGGACTTGGATACTGCCTATTTATTGTCACAATACTAACCATGCCAACATACCCTTGCTTAGAAGGGGCATGGTGAACCTCATTCACCTGGGGCACTGGTTTGGCCTACTTTGCGTGGGCAGGCAAGGGGTCCTTGAATACCTCCATCTATTGGTTTTATTTGGTGTGATAGGATTGTCTACCTGGAGGGCATTCCTATCAATTAGGTCTTGCACCAAGTGTTTGAATTTATAGCACATTTTCACATCATGCCCATTTTGCCTATGAAACTTACAATATAGGTCTTCTCTGTATCCTTTGGGCTTCAGTGCATTTGGGTTGATATGTCAAATCTTAGGTAAATAGATTGCATTGGCCGTTAAGAGATGATCAAAAAATGAGTCCATAGATTCTACAATGGACGTGAATTGTCACTTGGGGTGACGTTGATTTTTCCCTTAACCATTTTGGTTATCCTTGGCATAGTTCCCATGAGTGGCCTGATAATTAGACTTTTGAGGTGGCACGGCTTGCGTTGTCCTTGGGACCCTAATTGCAACCTAATTTACTACTACTGACTTCAGTTGTGTTGGGGTGTTTTTAGCATTCTTGTTCCATTTCTTCTTGTGAGGATTTTCAATCTCACCCTCTTGAATCTTAATTTATTCAATAATCCTAGCCTATGCTAAGGCATCTTCAAGAGTGGGGTATTGCTACAACTACAACAATAAGGATATTGACTTCAAGTAAATTTTGGAGAACATCTGAGTCAACTCCGATATGGGAAGAAGATAAGGCAGTTTGGTGAGTAGGGTTCACCATCTATTGCCATAATTTGTTATTAACTCATCATCATACTATTGCAACCTAGCTACATCGGCCAATGCTGCCTTCCTCTTGGTATTGAAGGCAAAGTGCTCTAGGAAAGAATCTGTAAGTTGATCTAGACTATGGATGCTATGCTTAGGGAGTTGGTGAAACCACTCGGAGGGGGGGCCGATGAGGGTAGTCACAAATTTCCTCAAAATCAAAGCATCATCATCATGAATGCCAAAGCATTGGACTAAGAACCTAATGACATGCTCATGCATGCCCTCCTATCCCTTGAAGGTAGCCAATTGAGGCAACTTAAATTGTTCTATATAGGGAGGCATAGGTACTGAAGGATGGATGGGTTGACTATTCAACTAGCACATAGTGGGTTTTTGAGATCTCGACCCAGAGGTCTTGTTCTCAACTAACTCCAGGCATTCTAGCAATGCTTTATATGGGCCTAAGGACTTAATCTCCTCATCCTTGTTCACATCTTGTAGTGGAGGTCTAGGGTCCTCCAACCTATTATGAAGCGATGGTAAATCACCCCCCTACCTTGGTAAGGCATATCCACATACTCTACTTCTGGCTCATGCTCAGTATAGGCCCCGTAAGACGTCTCTCGAGCCGGTCTATAAATGGGGGTATCCACCCATGGTGGGTGCCTTATGTTTGGCTTGGGATGCATCTCTTGATCTGGCCTAGGAGGTCATGGAGGAAATATTGGATAAGGTCTTGGGGACCTATATAAAATGAGCATGGGTTACCTCGGATGGACTTCCTACCTATGTGTCTTAGGGGTAGGGACCCTCTATCATAAAGTCTTATAGAATAGCTCATTGGTCTGCCATTAAATCCTTTCTTTCTCAAGATGGTGCAAGTGGTCTAATTGCTCTTTGTCTCACCAAAGCTACCTAAACTAAGCTTGGTGTTCTATATATCTTGCAACTTCTTGCATGATTTGATATGCAGTGTGAGGCCTAGGGGGTCTAGGAATCTTGCCCTGGGGTCAACCTTGTTCAAGGTACTTTATGGTCTCCATAGGGCATTTGCCTCTCTCAAGGTTCATCGCATTGAATCGAGGTTCAGGCTTGAACATATGTTCATTATACTCAGTTGGCACAGAGGCACATTGGGCATGTGTGAAATATTGTTTCTGAGGAAAATTTGGGATCTCCTCATGTCTTCCCTCCTAGACAAGGAAATATAGGGCAGAATTAGATCACCCCGATCAACGAGTGTCATTCTCGTCGGTCTGCATGAGTTGCTGTATCCTATCAAGGTGATGTGGAGGTAAAGTCGTATCGACTTGCTTTGGCCAGTGTATGAAGTCGTACTCCTGCCTATGCTTAGGTATGTTAGTCCTGATGGGTATGCATATGTGTGGCATCACTCTATCTATTAGTGCCTCGGTGCACAGTTGCCTTTCACCAAGGAAGGCCTATGAAATATCTACATATCGGGAACACTCTCCCAAGTAATGCTCATCATACCTCGGGGTATCTCATAGAGGATCCCTTCAGAGATGAGGCTCATGCCCTACTGTCTTGCGGCTAGGTGGAGTAGAAGATCACCAGGGTGGTATAACCAAGTCCCTAGAGCTATATAGGACACGATTCATGTCTCCTAATCCACTTTCCATAGCTTCTGCCCATGTTTGGCCTTGGATGCGGGTGCGCACCATTGCACTTCTCTATAAATACCCCAAGTGATTATCTTCTTGACAATTTTTTAATGAAACAACAAACATAAAAGGAAACACCCAACATATAGATCATTATCTCTTTTAAGTTTTAGATGTGAGTCCCTAAACTGTTTTGTGTGTTTCAGATGTGTTGTTTGTAAATAATGACCTTGTATCGCATATTTGAAATATTTTTGGATGATGTACTCAAATGTTTAATTATCTTTCACCTATATACTCATAGATTGTCAACTTGGCTATGAACTCCAAGTTGTGTTATCTCACCTATAATGTGTGGTGATGAGGTCCACACATGGCCAGGGAGCACAGATCCTACCAGTTCCTCATCCAGTTCACCCATAGTTTATGATACACCTCCTCGAAGGGTGATGTGTGTTATAACCCATGGGCTATGATGGATCTTGGAATTGGCCTTGGCAATATGGATCAGGTTCGTGGGATTTGAGCCAAGTGGATGGAGATGAAACCCACCATCACTTGCACTCTACCAACGGTTGGGGATGAAGTCCAAATCGTTAGTGTTTTAAGTGGATCATGGTGTATGTGGTTCTTTTTAATCCAATAAAGTAATAAAATAAGCATTCGATGATCATTCACTAAGTGCATGCAAATAAGTGCATTTTACTTTCAAAAGTTAGGATAAAGAACCTACAAATGTAACTTATGAATGCAAATACTAAATGCTAACTTACCCATTGGATAAGCCACAAGAAATAAAGCAATGAAGTCCCATAATCATCACCACTGAGTTAGGGAAAAACAATGCCCCTAATTATGAGCAACAATATATGTATCTATCCTTTATAGTATATGAGCATCAAACGGAAGCATGCATGTGAAATGGAAGCAAAAACCAAACAATAAGATATGAAATGAAATAAGTATCCTTATTATTAATTTGGTGGATCATATCCAAGGTTACATAGCAGTATTCTTGAAGGCTCAAATGTGATACAATTTTTACAAATTTTAGGTGCCCAAGGATCAAATCCTTCAAGAAATTTGGGTGCACATCCAGTGTCTCTCGTCGTACCCACAATCAAGGTGGGCAAGAAAATGCTACCGCTACTTGTATCTCTGATATTTTATGTCTGATATTCCTTCCAAATGCCTTATAGGAACTTGCACCTACACACAAGGAAGCAAAAAATGTCAAATAGCAAGTGTGTGTGAAGGAAAACATACAATCCCCACAAGCACAAAAGAGCATATATATTAAAAATATATCAAATCAACTCATAATGACTCAAAACCTTATGGGAATGTTAAATAGGAGGTTTTTAAGGGATATCACCAAAAAAATATCTGAAATTGCATTCGTAGACCCCTCGATTTTGCGTTGCCCGTCTACAACCTACGAAGACCAGGACAAGCGATTCCCGCCCCTAAATATGTATAAAACACATGAAATTTGGATAGAATGCATAAATAGAAATTTTAAGACAAAAAATGTGGTTATATTTTCAAAATAAGATGCAGATCCACCTGCATGCAACTGGGGTTCCCGGATGGGCCCTACGAACCTGCAAAAACTTAAAAATGCGATATCTTGGCCAATTTAACTCCAAATTGCTTGAAATTTGAACTGTAGAATCCTATGATAGTATAGAATAATAATTAAAAAAATAGAAAATAAATTGTGCAAGTATTTTTCCTCATATGGGGGGGGGATGGTGGTGACTGCAACTAATTGGATGGCACCCTGGGAGGGGATACCCACCAATTATGCACACCTTTTGCTAAAAATAACACTAGGGAATGATCCTAAACACTATAAGGGGTATTTTCATTGAATTTGGTGAAAACATTCACCTAGATGGTAAAGTTATGCCCAAAAGACCCTCTTGAAGTCACCTGGTAACATTCATTTCTAAGAAGAGATTCTGAGGGCAGGAGAGCACAATAAAGTGAGGGTAAATCTTGGAAGCACTCCGTTGCATATCCTAGAACTCCCCTCTATGTTTTTGTGTGGATATTGAATCCATTTTATAGCTCAAATGGGCTTATGTGCAAGAAGACATGCATGGCAGGAGGTGCCATTTATCAAAAAGGAGGCATGCATTGTATGGGGAAAAGAATCTTCCCTTTTAGCCTTCATAATGAAGCATTTCATAAGGATTCAGTGCCCTCTGACCTGCATGCTTCAATTGGTGGGGTAAATAGCAGTTTTTGGGTACTATTTGTCCCAAATTTGACTTTTTTTGGGTCAAACTTGCTCACCGTTCCACCCTAGGACGATGGCTCACCACCATCCTAGGGTGGGATTATGGCAATTTGCCATCGTACCAGGGTGGGACGATAGTGAATTTTGGGCCAAAACCTCCCAAAATTGGGCCAGAAGCCTCCAAAACCTCCTCCTGAGTGGCTAGAACCATTGTGACCCTTCTAAGGGCTGCCCAAGGGGCCATATGGTTTCAATTTGATCATTTTTTATGGATGATTAATCGGGTTAACCAAATTATAGTGTCTACAAGTTCATATGGAGATTTTAGGGCACAAATTGATGCAAGTTATCATGGACAGAGGATCTAGTGTCAATGTGCTACCTAAAAGGACTTGGCTAGAACTTGGTGCTCCATATCTATGGGCATAGAGATTATGCCTATATGGTGCTGACCATTATGATATCAAGACAAAGGGACTCTTGATAGCACAATGGTTGGTAATAGCTAACCAATAGTTCATCTTGGATTTCATTGTGATTACAATGCAAAATCCTGCATATGATGCTCTATTAGAAAGAGGATGGCTATGTGTAGCCAAAGTTAATCACACCTAGAGAAATAATCAGATCAATTTTAAAAAGGCACAACATAAGTATATGATTAATTTGACTAATCAAAGGGTTAGTGAGGATGTAGCCAGGACCGACAAATCAAAAACCTCTTTAGGATATGAAGGATATGAATCTAATGAAGAAGGAATGTTGTACCTTGATTAATGTTTTTAAGATGAAGCTAGATCTGATAATAGAATTATTCATTGGAAAATGGAGTACAAAATGTTTCAACACATATGACTCTACATTGAATCAGAGGAGATCAAGCAAAAAAATATGAAACCAAAGTCAACTAGGAACCTAAAAAGGAGGTGGAAGAGAAAAGGACGTTTCCAAATTTTTTTGTAAAATATATAGTAGGATATGTGGAAATTAATGCAATACCAGCACACCCAAAGAATGTGGAAAAAGTAGTGAGTGATCCAGAAAACATCAAATATGAAGGACCTGAGATAGTGGACATCAATCTAGGAATGGACGATGAACCTAGTATGATTCACTGTGGTGATGATTGGAACCATGTATTGAAAGCAATATTTTTTAAGATATTATTGGAATATAAGGATGTATTTGCATGGACATACAAGAACTTGAAGGGAGTACCACCTGAGTTATGTGTCCATAAGATCACACTGATACCTGGAGCACAACCATTAAGGAGAATACTATATAGGATGAATCTAAAATATGTTGCATTAGTGAACGTAGAGATAGAGAAGATGTTGGAGGCAGGAATCATCTTCAGGGTTAGAACCAGTGAATGGGTATCACCTATAGTGGTCACCTTGAAGAAGAAAGTGGATAAAATCAAAATATATGTGGAATTTAGGAGTCTAAACATTGTAACCATTAAGGATCCCTTCCCTATTACCTTCACAGATTCCATCTTTGAGGAAGTCGTAGGACATGAGATCTATTCATTTTTGGATGGATTTTTGGATTACAATCAAAGAAGCATAACCGAGGAAGATAAGTTGAAGACCACATTTATTATGGAGAATGACATATATGCATACAATCAAATGCTATTCAGGCTCTGTAATTCCCCAGCTACATTTCAATGCATTATACTGTATATATTTGATCAGTTGGTGATAAGAAAATTCAAAGCATTTTTGGATGACTGGTCTATTTATGGGAAGATCAAGGAGCATCTTACCACCCTCAGTGAATGTATGAGTAGGTGCAAAAATGCACACATCTCATTAGACCTTGGAAATTTTTACCTGATGGTACCATATGGAAAGTTGTTAGGGCACATAGTGTGCAGTGAGGGATTAAAAATAGATCCTAATAATATCCGTGTGATATTGCACATGGAAGAACCATATGATGTGAGTTCACTTAAAATATTCCTTGGATCGATGGGGTGTTATTGAATGTTTATCAAGAATTATGCACATGTGTCTTATCCATTGGATTCATTGACAAAGAAAAATATTCCTTTCATATGGACAAAGGAGCACCAAATATCCTTTGAGGAGTTGAAGACCAAGCTTGTAAGTAGCCCAATCTTGGTGTTCCAAAATTGGAATAAGGAATTCCATGTCCACATTGATGCTTCAAATTTTATAATTGGATGTGCTTTAGCATAAGAAGGATAGTTTAGGCTGGATCAACCTATTTTATTTGTTAGTCACCTATTGTCAAGGGTGGAGAGAAACTACAGTACAAAAAAAATAGAAGCCTTGGTAATGGTATATGCAGTTCAAAAGTTCAAGCATTACTTACCGATAAATACCTTTACTTTTTATGTAGATCACTAATATTTATTGTACTTGATAAACAAACTGGTGATACAAGTATGGGTTAGTATGTGGCTCATCATCCTATAGGAGTTCATATTTCAAGTAGTAGTGAGACCTGGTAAGAAACATGTAATTGTAGACCGGTTGTCTCAGATACAATCAAGAGAACCTGCAATAACAAGGATTCTAGATGAATTTCATGATGCATAGTTATTTGCCATCAATGTTGTTCCATCATGGTATAAGTTTATTGGTTAGTATCTATCCATAGGATATTTTCCACAAGAGATAATGACAACTAAGAAGAAGAAATTAATTATGAAGTCAGCATCCTTCCAGTTGATAGCGGGATTGTTGTATAATATGGGAGTTCATGGTATCTTACGAAGATGCATGATAAAGGAAGAAGTTAAAGCGACATTGAAAGAAGCTCATGAAGGCTTAGCAGGAGGGCACATGGGACTAGATGTCATGTCTAGGAAATATTACTTGTAGGATTATGATGGACCATACTGTATAACGATGCAAAAGAACACATAAAATCATGCGTACTTGTCAAAGGATAAGGAATCCAGTAAAGAGAAACTTTATACCATTACATCCATCACAACCCTAGGAACTATTTGAAATATGGGGATTGGAATTTGTAAAACCATTGAAAACCTCTCAAAGAAGAAAGTTTAGGTACATTGTGGTAGCACCAAAGTATCTGACAAAGTGGGTCAAAGCGAGAGCATTACCTGACAACTCAGCTAAAAGTAAAACAAGATTCTTGTACGAGTAGGTAACTACAAGATTTGGCATTCCACTGTAGATAACAAGTGACCAAGGGGGACATTTTGTAAATGAAATAATTAAGACACTAACAATTGAATTCAAGATTTTACATTCATTATCTAGTCTGTATTATCCCAAAGCAAATGAGCATATGGAAGCAACAATTAAATTCCTGGTATCTACTTTGTACAAAACCTATGTAATAGAAGGATTAGATTGGGAGGAAAGGTTACCATATATTTTATGGGTATAAAAATCAAATTTAAAAACAAAAATAGAGCATACACCTTTCTAGTTAATGTATGAACAAGAGGTAGTGATGCAAATCAAATTATTGATACCAAGTATGAGAGTTGTAGTGAAGCATCGCTTGGGTGATCTAGAAAGTTTGGAGGTGCAACTAACAACACTGATTAAGTTGGATGAAAGAATATTCATGGCACAATGGGTAATTGAGGTAGCCCAAAAAATAAGGAAATCATTGCATGACAAGCACCTAAGGAAGCTAGAACTTAGTCCGAGTGACTTAGTTCTAAAGTTAACAAGAAGCGAGAAATCAAACCTAGTAATTTGAAGACTTTAAGGCTTGGTCCCTAAAAAGTGGTGGAAGTAATAAATAATGGAGCAGTCAAGTTGTAAAACTTGAATGGGACTAAGGTACCCGACACTATAAATAACTCAAAGTTGAATCCCTACAAAGTACAGTGCTTATTCATTTCTATAGAAGATATTAAACAAAGAAGATGAGCAAGATCTCAATAGAGAATGCAAGATGAACAAGGTTCATAATAGGAAGAGCCTAACATGGGACTCATACACTTATTTATAGAATGGGAGGAGACAAGGTGAACTATAGAATAGCAAGAGTTAGTACCTCGACCCAAATAAAGAAGAAGATTGTAGGTGCATGTCATATTTGCAGATGGGATCGAACGAGTAACAAAGGAAGATGAAGAGTGAATTCATCCAAATGAAAGAGGATATCATGAGATAGTAATGTTATCCAAAATAGGGAAAGGCAAGAAGAAGCACCCCAAGTAAATCAAAACATAATGTATCCTTGGGTGGAATGTAGAGAACTACCCCAACAAGTAGAAGGACGAAGAAGGATACAACTAAGAGTATGATATGAAGATAGAGTGGACACTTTTGAAATGGAAGTTCTAGAGGACAATGAGAATGATACCATTGATGAATAATTGGTTGGAATTACTCCATTAGCTTAGATAGGGCTATTTCATCTGAAAATGCAATTGTAGACCCAACAACTGTAGGAGGAATATAAGATGTTGCAAGGTTGAGGGAAAAAATCATCTAGAAATTAGATGGTACAATATGAAGGCTATATGAACAAAGAGTATCTAGGCTATAGGAAAAAAAAGATGAAGTTGAGGATAATGAGGGGATAAATCCAAGAAGTGGTATAATAAATGATGCTGCAAGCATAAGTGAAGGAATAAGATCACAAGTAGCACTAATTGATCTGCAAATGACAAATGAAGATGCAAAAATACTTTGTTAAGACATTAAGGAAGCAACCACATCACCTGAATCATAAGGTAATGCATGAGTAGATTCGAGTGAATCTAATGATGAAGGAATGCCTTGGAATTAGGAAATGAAAAAAAGAGAAGAAAAGAAAAAAATAAAATTCCTTAGCTGTGAAAATCCCTCGGGATGCAATTAAGAAGGAAGTTGGTTGAAAACCGAAAATGGTGACCTCTTCAAGAAAGAAAAATAGAAAATTTCTCTAAGTGATAGATCGTACAAGACAGATAGAAGGTGGAAAAAGCACAAGTTGGACTCATACAATAAAAAATAAAAAATTTACAGGTATAATCATACAATAAATCCTATTGTATGATGTAGATCATATAGTGTATGATTTTATGTGTAGATGTACAATTTTCAACCATCGCAATTAATGTCCGCATGAGTGGAATGATGAGTTATCAAAAAGAGTGAGAAAAGGATGAAATTACATGTGGAAAGTGGTTATTTATTGATCATCTAGGCAAAAGAAGACAAAAATGCATGCAAAGAAGTTAAAGTGGCACAATTTTAAAAAATTGAACAGTTAGGGTTTCACAACAATTAAATAAGTGGACATTTAATTAATTTTTTAAACTATGCAAGGGTAAATTTGAAATTTCAAGGAGAGTGAAGGTGAAAAGCATGCAACTAGATGAAATCTTCTGCATGGGCATTGAAATTCATCAATAAACTACAATATTGCATGATCCATTTTTAAATTTACACCAAGGAGAATTTTTGCATTAAAAAAATTAAACCGAAAGAGAAAAGTGCGGGTTTTTTTACTCCATTAAAAGAAATTTCAAATTTCAGCTGAAGGGAAGTGAGGGTTTGTAGCATAAGGCATAAAAGCAAGAACTAGATTGTGAAAAATGTCCACCCAGGGTTCAAGGAAATTGTAGATTGGATCCAGAGTGAAGAAATTGTAAGAAAAAGGAGATTATAAGCCCTAATCAGAGAAAAAATAGTAAAAACTAAATTGTAGAAGGTAGAAGAAAAAGAGGAGATGACTGTATAGCCCTGAAATATAGCCAAAAAAATTATTTTTTGGGAAATCGTGCCAAGTAAAGGAAAAATTGCAAATTTGTTTCAGAATTGCACTAGAAATATAGATCGAGACATTTCGACAACTAGGTCAGTGAAAAATCATGGAAAGGAAGTGAAAAATGCAAGTTTTAGGTGAATAAGGGTTTAAAAAACATGTTGTATGATTTAGAGAATAGATTGTATGATTTTAGGAATATTTAATGCAAATTCAAGCAGTTCAGAGGCCGATTTAAGCCTTTTTAAGCAAATCATATGGAATTGTATGGATTTGGAAAAGGAGATCAGGTGGAAAGTTATGTTGTACGAATTGGTATGATCTTTGTATGTTTTGGTGCATCTGGTGTACGATTTATAGTTTGGGAATAGTTTGAAGTAGTTTGAGATATTATATGATCTGGAGGTGGTTGTACGAACATAAAACATACATGAATGATTTTGAGGGTGTACTGTACGATTTATAGTAGCATTGTATGATTTTCAAGGGACTTCTAATTGCATTATGGGTGATGTCCAAAAAGTAAATCTAACCAAAAGAATGATAGAAAAATGATTTTAGACAAAGAGTTTGCATACCAATTAAGAATAATTGCAGCCACCAAAGTTGAACGATCACCAGGACCTCTACACAAGAGAGAGTCACTTCCATGGTAACACCAAGGGTGATAATTTCAGTCTTGAGGTTGGTGTGGTAATCGTCCTTGAAGGAGAGGAGGATACAGGCCATGGAGAGGGTAGAGGTATTTGAGGGCTGATTGAAGAAGGACACCACCAAGGTTTCGAGAGGAGGAAATGGCATAGGAAAGATATTTGAGGAGGGAACTACGCAATGAAGTCCATTACCTAGATCTAGAGGAGGATCTAAGCAGTGAATTCGAGGAGGACTAGGTTGATATAATAAGGATATTATTTATACAACATGGAGGAGATACATTCTATAAGTGGTGGAGCAAAGAAGAAAATAAGAACCACCCATGGAGAAGAGAATTTGATAAAACCCTAGAAAATCATATGTGCCACCACACCAGAAGACCTTATTTTATAACTATATATTGTAGATTGTTTAGGCATATGATCCTACAAGTAGACTTGCTTATGTTAATGTGGACAAGCAGTTGGTGAAGGTGGAGTTCATAGTAGAGGTGTTAAAAAAAAATTGGATTACCAGAATATGGCATTGAGGTAGTCAAGATCCAATTGAGACACATTGCATCATCAATTCACTCACTAATGTGAGATCATCGACTGAAGCAAAGATATCAGGTATAGGAACTTGAAGGAATAAATAGAGCCATTTGATAAGGAAATATTGGCCATGCACCATGAATATTATAATGGCTCAACTATCAGGAGAAACATGAGCTATAGATATGCCAATATAGATGACTCAATATGTGGAAGGTATCACCAAAGGAATTCGGTACAATTAGGGTACCTATCTAGAGAAAAATATGCATGATGTACTAAAAAAAAGGTCAAAGAGTTTTGGGATGACTTTTCATGCTATTAGATTATTATTGAACACTATCACAAAGATAGGAATTCATTTTTTGGGATTGATAGAGTCTAGGAATATTAATGCAGGTAGACCGACCATTATGTGGTGGGAAAAGGTAGTGCCAATTCAAAAGGAGACTCTAGATAAGTCTCAGGCAAAGAAAGCATCTGAAGCCATTGCAGTGCATGAGGATACTTCTTTAGATGAGGAGGTACACCATTGAAGGAAAATACCTAGGATGTTGTAACCTAAACTGGAACAACAAGCACTACAACAATGATAGTAGGAGCAGCTGTCAGTTCTAGAAAGGGAGGAAATTATGGGGAGGCAATCCATCCTAGTACGAATAAGAACAAGAAGACAATGAGAAAGAATGGCAAATAATACCATCATAGAAAAAAAATCCAAGCTTGTACAGGAGAATTATTAAAAGGAAGGATATTCAGACTCAGAGAAACTAGATTTACACAATTGGAATTGGGCAGAAGTAGAGGATATGGTAGATTCCCTACAAATTTTCCAGTCTACCAATCTCAAAATTTTGGACTCTTCTAAAATTTTGGATGATATAGAAGTGAGGCAAATAGTACAATAAGTGGTAGCCACTACACAAGAATCAAAAGATAAAGACAAGGTGGTAGTGTAAGCCTCAAAAGAATATTCAAGAGGGAAAAAGAATCCAAAATTCAAATTCATGATGGGAGGAGGCACGAATCAAACTGAATAGGGTGATTCACAATAAGATACAAATGCATCATAGGAATATGAAGATACTATTATTGAAGAGGTCATAGCAATGAAATTCCAGTAGAATCAAGAAGAAAAGCAAGTGATAGAATAACAACAAGTGGACTTAACTAAGCAAAAGGAAGTCCACGAACCTATAGGGTCGCAACAATCTCATCTTGAGTTTGTTGATATTGAAAATAATACGGAGGTTGAGAGAACTGTGGGACAAACTCCATCGTTGGAAAATATAAACATAGAGAAAGCACTAATGGAGCTTGAGGGAAGCTCTGATCACCACTTGGAAGAAGAGGAAGAATAAACTCCTACACAAGAAGAACTACAGAGGATGCATAAAAGATATCTCCTGGAAATACCACAGTTCTCAAAGATTGAAACTAATAAGGATGTACAATTTTTTAGTCTTACAATGACACTGAGAGGGGGGTGAATCAGTGTAGCTCTTTAAAACTTAAATCTTCAACACTCAAAGCCAAAACAATGAAAACATAAAACCAAATAAAGCAAGTATAAAAAGAGAACATCACACAACACAAGATGTATCGAGGTTTGCTGATTTGGCTACATCCCTAAAAATGACTATTTGGACTCCCATACAAATCTATCCTTTGCAAAGCACCAAAATTACAATAAATTTACCAACACCCACTGGAAGGAGCACCAACCCCCGATTTATCTGCACCAACAGAAAGGAGCACCAACCCCTGATTTATCTGCACCAACAGAAAGGAGCACCAACCCCTCTACCAAGCACCCACTTGATTTTGATATTGATAATAAAATGACATAAATGAATGTCTTCACTAAAACCAAAACCCTCTATGGTTTGTAAGCTCAAAATATAAAAATTTCTATTTCACCCAGTATAACATCCCTCTCTCTGCATTACTCAGAATTTGAATATTCTCTTATGACAAAAAAATTGATTTTTCTCTTATCTCGTTTTGCCAATTACTAAACACTTTTTGGGTATTGTGCAACACTTTTTCTACGAAATCCTCTCAAAATTTTATAAAAAATGGATATCATATGAGAAAGTTATTCTAAAAATACTGAAGTGACATTTTTCACCACTTTCCAAACATCACGGATTTTCACTCTTTATTTTTCTCTACACACACTTCTCTCTTCACAAAATAAAGTCCCCACATTTCAATAAAATCCGTTGTCACTTAAAAAGCACACAATTGCATTATTTTTCCCTTTTTAAATTTTAAAAATATTTTCTTTAATGAAGCTTCTTAAAATAATATAACTTCCTTTTTTTTTTTTTTTTCAGAAGGCATTTCGTCAAACACGTCACATGCAAAGAATTGACACCTTACTCGTTATCTTACTTAGGAGCCACATGACACCTCAAAAAAAAATGAGAGATGCTCTATTTTATACCTTGAAGGTGTAACAACACTGAAAATGAAACTCTAGAAACTCTGCAAGGTCGAAACGACCAACTAAAGGATTTTGCACAAGTGGAACAAATTGACATAAAAGTGACATGTATCATTTTTTTAACAATAATAACTCTCACCTCGTAACTCTATTTTATTTTAAATTTGAAACATATAATATATACAATATTGAATACATCCACTTCGAATCTTACCGTATAACTCCTTACGGTTCACCTATACCACCTCCACGAAAATTATTGCTAACACACTTTTTCTAAAAAGAGCATTTTGTGACAGTATTGCAATGCTTGTAAAATTAACCTCGTTCCTCTATTTTAGTGGAAATTTGGAACACATGTTCTTGAAGATAATGAGAACCTCCAGTTCAAATTTTGCTATCAAATTCATCTTTGTTTGCTTGCAGTGCTTCTGACAATACTGCCCTTTTTTGACCTGTACAACCACTTGCCAAATCATCCGCCAAGGTACTGGAAATATCACCGATCAATCCAAACACTGTGCTGACACATCCAAAACTATTATGAACTATTTATTGACATGTTGGCATGTTACAAAATAATCCATCCTGTCCAACTGCGCTCATGATGACTTTTGCAATTTTTTGACCAACTTCTTGATGATTTTTTCAACTTTTGCAAATTTGCACGAACAACCTGTAACAACTTCACCCGAACATCAAAAACATACTCATAAGCATTGAACATCACTGTACATACTCTAAAAAACCTCCTAACAACTTTCCATGACATCAACCTGTCCATCTGAGTGTGTTGACAATAATGACAATATTGTCGCTGCACCTTACTCAACAATCTCCCCCTTTGGAATTGTTGGCAACACATGCACAATTTCCTGTAACTCTTCTTCCCCTTTGACAACAAGACCAAATGGCTACTGCAAACTCCCCCTGAGTCCATGCACAATATTTTTAGGCAAAAATTATTACACTTAGCAAAAATCACAAACATGAGCAAAAAGATAAACAAATACCCAAATTCTCCTCCTGAGAATGTGGCCCCAATAGCTAGTCAATTCTTGGGAAGTGTGACCACTCCCAATTTCTTGTGAAGGTACTCAAAGAATTCCTTGGGCAATGGTTTTGTGAAGATATCCACTACTTTCTCTGTTGTTGGAACAAAATCCAACTTAACCTCACCTTCTACAACTTTCTCCTTCAAAAAATGATACCAAATAGCAATATGTTTTGTGTGAGAATGCATAACCATATTCTTTGAGATGTTAATGGCACCAGTGTTATCACACTTAACTAAAATAATCTCACTAAAATTAATTCCAAGATCCTTCAGAGTTTGTTTCATCCATAACACCTGTGTACAACACGTTGTTGCTGCAATGTATTTTGCCTCTACTATGGATAAGGAGACTGACTCATGTTTCTTACTGTGCCACGTGACCAACCTGTCTCCAAGATAGAATGCACCTCCACTGGTACTCTTCCTATCATCTACACATCCTATACAATCTACATCTAAATATGCAATAAGGGTGAAGTCCTTACCTTTTGGATACCATAACCCATACTCCATAGTACCCTTGAGGTATCGAAGAATCCTCTTCATTGCTATCACATGAGTCTCCTTGGGACTAGCCTAAAATCGTGCTACCATGCATATTGCTTGCAAAATATCTAGTCTGGTAGTTGTCAAGTATAGTAAGCTCCCAATCATAGATCTATACATAGTTTTATCAACATGTGGAGATTTTTCATCCTTGCTCAACTTGCAACCTGTCATCATGGGAGTGCTAACTGGATTACAATCATCCATAATGAAATTTTTTAGCATCTCTTTCACATATTTAATTTGAGAAATAAATATGCCCTTCTCCTTTTGATTAAATTACAATCTGAGGAAATATGAAAGTTACACAACTCATCTTTGCTGCTACCAAATATGATATCGTCTACGTATACAACAAGAAAAATATGATGACCATTTTCTATTTTGACATACAAATTACTATCCACCATACCTTTCTTGAACCCTTGTTGAGTAAGATAATTGTCTAGCCTTGCATACCATGCTCGGGGTGCCTATTTTAAGCCATATAACACTTTCTTCAACTTGCAAACCAAGTTGGGATCATCACCAAGCTAGAAACCATCTAGCTACTCAATATAAACCTCTTCTTCAAGTTTCCCATTCAAAAATTTTGATTTCACATCCATTTGATAAACTTTGAAATTCTTGTAAACTACTAAAGCCAAAAACATTCTAATTGCCTCTAGTCTGGCCATAGGTGCAAAGGTTTCCTCAAAGTCAATACCTTCAACTTGTGCATAGCCTTTGCATACCAATCTTGTTTTTTTCCTGACTACCTATCCGTTCATTCAATTTGTTTTGAAAGACCCATTTAGTACTGATTACATTTTTATTTGTGGGTCTTGGTACTAACTCCCAAGTCTTATTTTTCTTGATCTGATCTAATTATTCATTTATTGCCTTTACCCAACTTTCATCTTTGCTTGCATCAACAAAATTTTTGGGCTCAATGCTGGATAATAAAGAGGAGTTCTTAATATTCTTCTTGTCTAAACACCAATTGTGGGGTCTCCAATTATTTTCTCTCTAGGATGATATTTCTACCAGCTGCTTGTTTTGAATTTCTTGTTTTCTTTCACTTCTAAATCACTGTTTGAATCCTTTGAGTCAATTTTTGGTTTCTTTTCTATTTCCTTTTCCTCATCTCCTTCAATGACCTATTCATAAATTGGGTAGTTCTCTTCATAGCTAATTACTCGTTCCATTCCTTCATCAAATTTAACATCGACACTATCCAAAATTTTCCTTAGCCTCTTGTTGTAACATTTGTAAGCTTTGCTTTTTGATGAATAGCCAAGAAAAATACCTTCATCCGCTCTATCTTCAAACTTACCAAGGTTTTCTTCAGTTCTTTTGATGTAACACTTGCTGCCAAAAACTTTAAAGTATCTTGATGTTGCCTTTTTACCGAACCACAATTCATAAGGAGTTTTGCTTTCATGCATCCTCAACATGCACCTATTTTGGATGTATACCGCAATATGGACTGCCTCTTTCCAAAATTTGTCCGCTACTTTTCTCTTAGTCAACATAGTCCATGCCATTTACTACACTGTCTTGTTCTTTCTTTCTACCACACCATTCTGCTGAGGTGTCCTGGCTGCTAAAAACTGTCTTCTAATGCCATATTTTTTACAATACTCTGTGAAATCATATGAAATGAACTCTCCTCCTTTGTTTGATCTTAAACATTTAATATTTTTTCCTGTTTGATTCTCAACTTGGTTTTTGAAAACCTTGAACATCTCAAAATATTCTTATTTATGCTTCAAAAATAGTACCCATGTCATCCTAGAATAGTCATCTATACACAACATGAAATATTTGTCATCGTTTATGCTTTGCATTCTCATGGGTCCACATAAATTAGTATGTACTAGTTCCAAAGGTTTTCTTGTGTAGTACTCTTTTGTTTTAAATGAGACTCTAGTTTGCTTCCCCTTTTGACATGAAGCACAAATTCTATTTTATGGTTTGCCAATGGTGGTAATATCTCTCACTGCTTTCTTTGAGTTGATTTTTACTAGATTTTCAAAACTGATATGACCGAGCCTCTTGTGCCACAACCAATTCTCTTCTTCCTGTCCAATCAAGCAAGCTCCTTCTAAAGTATCTGAGAGGGTGTACAGGTTGCCATATGTCCTTGATCCAATTGCTATAAAATTCCCATTGTTTACCTTTCTGACTTCACAACCTTACTTCTTAAAGATCACTTCATGACCTCTATCACAAATTTGACTTACACTCAACAAGTTATGCTTCAGACCAACCACAAAAAAGACTTCTTTTGACCTGATTTTTCCATCACTAATCTTAACTAAACCTCTGCCAACTATCTTAGCTCCATTATTATTTTCAAACTTTACTGAACCACATTCATATTGCTGCAACTTATCAAATTTTTGTTTGTCACCTGTCATATGACTGGAGCATCCACTATCAAGTATCCATGGTGCGGATTTATTCTATTCTTTAAATGTCATCTATACGATCAAGGATTCCTTTTCTTCCATAGGTCACTACTTTTCTTTCCACTCAGGTTTGATTACAATTTTGGTCTCTTATTTTGGCTTTTCTTTTTCAGTAGCTTGTGCATGTTTTTCGAGAAATTTTCTATTTTATATTATTCCATTTGGCTGAAATTTTCTTCCCTAAAATTGATTTGATTCAAATGTACTTCGACAATTTCTTGCAATATGCTCAAAATTATGACAGTTTTAACATTCTACTACATAATCCATTAAAGGTGAAAAATCATTTCTATTGGTAAAATTCCTTGGTCCTACATTATACTTACAATTTGAGATCTTATGTCCATAACCATTGCATTTAAAATAGTAACCAGAAAAGAGATGATTGAACTTGGGTGGTGGTCTTTGCCATATTGTCGTAGGAGCCATAAATCTTATTCTTCTTTGATGTGTGACATTGGTGAAGCCATCATTGTCAATTCTCATTTCATGCCTTGCATTATTGCTTTCCTTTGCATGATTTGTTTTTGCTTGATCAACCTGTTTCTTCTCTTCATTCTTTGTGGATTCTTTATTTATGGCCTTTGATCCATTTGATGATTCTCCTTCATCAAAAACCAAACCAAATTTGATGCCTATAGTATTTTGGTTATTTATGATCTTATCCAACTTCATATAACTTTCTTCACTTTTGTGATAACAACTAATTTTTTGATTCATCTCTTATAGCTGCATTCTTAAACCAACAATCTCTTCTTCTAGCTTGCTGCAATAATCTATTTTCATGGTTATTTGCACTTCAAGATATTTGAAGATTTTCTTGGATTCTTCTATCTGTACTTTCAAATTTGTTATTATTTCATTTGCATCCTCAAGATTTCTTGAAATTTTCTTATTATTTTTTCTTTCTATCTTCAATTCATCTAGAGCCACAATTAGTTCCTCTTACAAATTCACTTTGACATCAATTTCTTCTTCATCACATTCCTATTATTTTTCTGGTTTTTCTTCTTTAAGTACCATGAAAAGAGCTTCACCTGTTTCCTTTTCAGAATCCTCACTAGAGCTATCTTCTGATGAACTAACATTCTTGGAGATGAAACTTTTCTTCTTGAAGTTGCCTTTTCTAAAATTTATTTTTTTCTTCCAGTCACTTCTTTCTTCATGCGATCCTTCATCACTTCTATTCTTCTCATTAAGTGGACATTTAGATGCAAAATTATCAATGGATCCATAGTTGAAACATTTAAACGATAACTTTCCTCTATATTTTCCATTTCCCCATTTTAGTTTTCTAACAAAGTTTGCTTCCATTTCATCTGATGTCTCTTTTTCCTCGGATTCTTGTTTTGCTTTCATATTTTTATGGGCTTTAAAAGCAACTTCTCTATCTGTGGGTTTAGATTTTCCTCTTCTCATATCATATGGAGTCAAAGAACCATGCATCTCATCCACACTAAAAGAATTTATATCTTTAGCTTCTTCTATAGCTAAAAATTTAGAATCAAATCTTTGGGGAAGGGATCTTAATACCTTTTTTACAATGATAGAATATTTGATTTCCTCGTTGAGTCCTCTAATCACATTAATGACTTCATTAACTCTCAACATATATACCTCTATATTTTCATCATCATTCATCTTTAATACTTCGAACTGAGCTCGATGTGTTTGTAACTTGGCCTCCTTGATCTTAACATCTCCTTCATGAATGCTCTTCAATTTGTCCCATATTTCCTTTGCCATTTTACAACCCATAATATTTACCAGTTTGCTGTCCACTAATCCACACATGATAGCATTCTTTGCTTTTGAGTATTCTAAAACAGTTTTTTATCGGTAGCATTGGTTGGAGAAGTGGTGGGTATTATGTATCTACTATCTACTGAATACCAAATGTCGTATCCCAAAGCACAAAGATATGTTTACATCCTGAGTCTCCAAAATGTGTAATTAGTTCCATCAAACAATGGTGCTTTTTTTGATGAGAAGCCTTCACCACCTACCATTGTGTCACTTCCAAGATCACCCTAGCTAGTTAATAATATTTAGGAACCTCACTATGATACCAATTGTTAGTCTCACAATGACACTGAGATGGGGGATGAATCAGTGTAGCTCTTTTAAAACTTAAATCTTCAACACTCAAAGCCAAAACAATGAAAACATAAAACCAAATAAAGCAAGTATAAAAAGAGAACATCACACAACACAAGATGTACCGAGGTTCACCAATTTGACTACATCTCCAAAAATTACTATTTGGACTCCAATCCAAATCTATCCTTTGTAAATCACCAAATTTACAATCAATTTACCAGCACTCACTAGAAGGAGCACCAACCCTTGATTTATCTGCACCAATAGAAAGGAGCACCAACCCCTCTACAAAGCACCCACTTTATTTTGATATTGATAATAAAATGAAATATATGAATGTCTTCACTGAAACCAAAACCCTCTATGCTATGTAAGCTCAAAATCTAAAACTTTCTATTTCACCCAGTATAACATCCCTCTCTCTGCATTACTCAGAATTTGAATTTTCTCTTCTCACAAAAAAAACTGATTGTTCTCTTAGCTCGTTTTTCTAATTTCTAAAAAAATTTTGGGTACTGTGCAAAACTTTGTCTGTGAACTCTTATCAAAATTTCAACAAAAATGGATATCATATGAGAAAGTTATGCCCAAAATACTAAAGTGACGTTTTTCACCACTCTCCAAAAATCATAGATTTTCACTCTTTATTTTTCTCCACACACACTTCTCTCTTCACAAAATAAAGTCCCCACATTTCAATAAAATCCCTTGTCACTTAAAAATCACACACTTGCATTCTTTTTCCCTTTTTAATTTTAACAATATTTTCTTTAATGAAGCTTCTTAGAACAATATAACTTTTTTTTTTTTTTTTTTGAGTAGGCATTTTGTCAAACACGTCACATGCAAATAATTGACACCTTACTCATTCTCTTACTTCAGAGCCACATGACACCTCAAAAAAAAATTAAATATGCTCTATTTGATGCCTTGAAGGTGTAACAACATTGAAAGCGAAACTCTGGCGACTCTGTAAGGTCGAACCAACCAACTAAAGGATTTTACACAAGTGGAACAAATTGACATAAAAGTGACCTATACTATTTTTGCAACAATCATAACTCTCACCTCGTAACTCTATTTTCTCTAAAATTTGAAACATAGAATATCTACAATTTTGAATACATCCAGTCTAAATATTGCTACATAAATCCTTATGGTTCACCTGTACCACCTCCACAAAAACTGCTACTGACACACTTTTTCCAAAAAGAGCATTTTTGTGATAGTATTGCAACGCTTGTAACATTCACCTCGTTTCTCCCTTTTAGTGGAAATTTGGAAAACATGTTATTGAAGATAATGAAAACCTCCAGTTTAAATTTTGCTATCAAATTCTTCTTGGTTTTCTCACAGTGCTTTTGAAAAAACTACCCTTTTTTGGCCTGTACAACCACTTGCCAAATCATCCACCAAGATACCGAAAACGTCACTGATCAATTCAAATACTGTGTTGACACCTACAACATTGTTCTAGACTATTTCTTGACATTTTTGCATGTTCCAATTGATCCATCCTGTCCAACTATGCCCGTGATGACTTTTGCAAATTTTTGACAACTTCCTAATGATTTTTTCAACTTTTGCAAATTTGCACAAACAACCTGTAACAACTTCACCCGAACATAAAAAACATCCTCATAAGCATTTAACATCACTATACATACTCCAAAAAACCTTTGAACAATTTTCCACTGCATCAACCTATCCATCTGAGTGTGTTGACAACAATGACAATACTATCGCTGCACCTTGCTCAACAAAAATGGTAGAGGATCAGTTGGACCATTTATTCTCTCAGATAGGTAATTCCATGGCCAGCACCAAAATATAGTTTTTTATTAGATGTGTAGGAGATTTGAAGCTATGGGAGGAACAAGTATTTATCAAATTAGAAAAAATAACAGAATGGGTGAGCAGTGAGGATCGTACAAAGAGAATTGTTGATATTCATGTACAACACCCATGGAGGTTACTCAAGGAATAGGTAACAATGATGTAGGGAGATATGAATTACTAGATAGAGTGAGAACCAACTATAGGTAGCATTCGAGGTTGTACCTAGATAGAGCCAATTATCTAACTTGTCCCTTGAATACAATAAAGTTAGAATATAAGAGGGTCACCTCAAGCTTGGCTATCACTATGAGAAAGTTGAAATTCCTAAAACATTGGATAGAGTGGTTGAGCATAGTATTGGAGCACATTTTTCAACTCAAGGAAGCTCAGAAAGAAGAAATAGAGGCCACTAAAAAGGAAATGATTACAATGGAGGAATAATTGAATAAGAGTAAGGCTACAGTAGAAGATAAGTTAAAGAAATTGGAAGAAGAAATGCTAAATAACAGGGCTAATTTTGAGGCCAAAATTAGTTTTATAGAATACGAGAAGTGACAGGTCTCAAAAATAGTAGAGGAAAGGATCAGGAAGTTGGATGATCAATTAACAACAAAAGAATAAAAGTTATAGGTGAAGGATGAACAATTGAGAACATTGCTGACTACGAAAGATAAGCAATTGACAGTAAAGGATAAGAATATAGAAGAGCTTAAAAAGGAAAATAATAAATATAATGATATGATCTTGGAGAAGCAAATGTAATTTATGGTTAAGGAGGATACTTTTCATGCTTTAGAGGCTGATATTAATCACGATCTGAAGACCATTATAGATAAGAATGAAGAATTAGAAGTAGTAGCTCAAATATAAGTACATTTGTAGGAGAAGCTTAATAAGAGTTCTACTGAGTGTGAAAAACAATCAAGAGAACTCCTTAAGACTTCCAAAGAGACAACTAACCAACATGGTATAAAATTAGTAGAAATGGGTAACTATGCAGCCAAGTTGTAGAATCAATGCGTAATTCTTCACATTCGACTAGAAGATAGTGAAGCCTTAGTCAAAAAATATGAGGCCCAGCTGAAAAAAATATGAGTTGGTGAGGATCCCGACCAAAGTAAATGGGAGGGCAGATGTAGGTAGCAAATCCACCTCCCAGAAGAAGAAGTGACAAAGAGAATTTGCCTAATTTCGATAGTTTTGACAATTTTGAAATTTTTGGCAAAACGTACAAGCAGGAATAAAATGTACAAGGAGGAGGAAAAATGTACAAACTAGAAGGTAAAAAGTACAAGGTGCAATGAAATATAAATGAAATTCAATTTGAGTTGTAATTGCGAATGAATTTTAGAATAAGAATAATTAGACTTAGTAAAAGGATGTAATTATGAATTTCATTATACATGGGAAGTTGTGAATAATGAATTGCCTCAAGAACCACTTGGAATGGCCTGGGAAATGTTATATAAGACCCCCCTTTCAATTTTGTAAGTTTGGTTACAGTCTAGTCTGATTAGTTTGAGCATTGAATGCATCTATATGAATATTGTGTGGAATTATTGGTTATTATGTATCTTTGTGGAAACAGTTAGTGATTATACTGCACCATTAAAGAGTAATGATAAAGAATCACATTGCATAGTATTTTATCATGTATTTTATGATTTTGGAATGATGGAGTAATATTTTGCAATATCTGATTGTTGCATGTCACTTCTCTATGGCTATGGATGATGTTAATACACTGATATGAAGGATGGAATTGAATCACCACTGGTGTGAGTCTTAGGAATGATATGTGAGGAATATTTCATATATAAATACATCTTGGAATCTATTGTATGATTTCTTTAAATTACCATTATGAAGAACTCTTTCAAACCCTAAAGATAGAACTTGCATGTTGGTAAGGTGGAGTAACTTACAATTTAGAATTTCCCAAAACTTGCATGAGAGATATTGATAAGGAAGAGTATCCAAATTGGCACCTTTATGAAATTTCAATTCGTAGACCAAACGTGCTACAAATTGTACAAAAAACTTTGCCCGATTTGTCAATTTAGGTGATTGAAGGAAACTTACCCGATTTAGCAATATTGGTAAATTGAGCAAATTAGTTACAAAATTGTGTATGGAAGCTTGTAAAATAAAATATGAAGGATTTAATAAGTGTCAAATTATATAAGCATTAACACTGTACAATTTGGGATCATACCGTGGTACAATTTGAGTCCGTACAAGTTTTGTGATCGCATATTAATTGTTGTGAAGACTGTACGATTGTACAATTTGGGTAATTGAATAAGGATAATAAGTTGATCATTTTAAACCTTGAGAATCAACTCCCCACTAGGAATACTATACCACTGTGCTACATGATGATCAATCACATTTCTAGTATGCCAAAATTGAGACTAACAACAATCAAAACTTAACATCTTCACCATTAAAATAATAAAACACTCAGAAAACTATTTCAAACATCCAAATAGTAGAATTAAATAAAAACTTAGACTAATAAAAATGGAATTATTTTGTAGCATTTGTTTAGCTGTGAACCATTCCAAGGTGCTCCAAATTAGCAATCCAATATCAACAATATTGACTAATCATGACAACAGTAACATAAATGCATTCACAGAATAAACTCACAATTGATGAAGATAAAAATCTAGAGGTAAAAATCCAAGTAATACTCCTTCTATTGATTTCATAATAATTATAGTAATATATTAGGCAAAAAATCCAGAGCCAACCCTCAAACATGAGGGTTTGACCTCTTTATATAGATTTTTACAACGATAATAAAAGAATGGAACATTACAAGGATTTTCTTTCTAGATCAGTAGAGTGCTAAGGTGGCAACCTCTCATAGATTTTTAAGAAAAATAACTGAGTTATACTCCATTAACACTACACTTGATCTCTTCAAGTTGTTCGACTCTTAAATAAATTTAGTAGTTGGAATGGTCATAGGTCAATATGGATCGTGCTTCATTCTCGAGAAGAATTTTCATCATTGATATATAACTAAAAATGTAGGCGAGTCTTGATTCTAGCAATTTTTGATCTTCTCAGGCCCTTCCCACTACATTCATTAGGTTTTGTTGCTTGCTTTCATCTTTAGAATCCACTACTTCATTTTTTGCCAGGTCAAGTTTGACTGTGTTGACCACAGAATATGAATTCTGGAGTAGCTTATATCATTTCATAAAATCCACTGGTTTGAATTTCACTGAGTCAAGTTTTACTATGTTGACCACAGAATGAAAATTTTTTAGTGATCAACACCTTTTTATGGAATCCTTTACTTCAATTTTTTCCAGGTCAGGTTTGACGAGTTTAACTGTGGATTTCTAATATTGCATTGGCCTTGGGTGGATTTTGACACTGCTTTACCTCATGATATTCAAAATCTGTAAATATGATTTCAACTAGGTTTTGCTTGACTATGCTGACTAAAAATATTACCTTTTGGTGGATTTTAACCCTTCCAACATCTAGTCACATTTTTGTCAAAAACTGACATGCTTGTGATATTCCACTATGGAAATTGATCTTGTGCTGGTGTCGCTCTTCTAAATTATATAACTTTGAATTTCGTTGAGCACTTTTTGATTGCATTGACCATGGATTCTACTCCTTGGTGGGTTTTATTATAGATTTACCATATAGAAATTAAGGCTATTTCAGAAACTCATTCACCTTTTCTAGATTCTGCTCCTTTCACTTGAGTCTCACTAGATATCATTGATCATATTTACTGTGGAATTTATATATCAGTGGAAATTCATACCCCTCTAAGAATCTTTCTTCATTCAAACAAAATTTCAAAGAAATTTCTAAGTATGTGACTTTTTAGGTCTACACTTAGTTGGAAAACTTCCCCTAGAATTATAATGCCAGATGTAGCTCAAATATATTAGATAAGCTCGCAAGCCTCCTCTATGGAACTATCTTCCCCTTCACTAGCCACATCACCTAAATTATACCCTTAGTATTCTACCTTGACAACTTCTATACCTATCCTTCCCATTCTAGACTCAGAGGAATTTGTAATACTACAAGAGCTAAGAGCTACAATCTAGAACATGAAAAACAAGCTTGTTATATTAGAGTAGCATGCTAAAGAATTTTTTTAATAATAATAGCAAGAAGGATTTACCTATGTCTCAGAAGACCAAAAGATGTTGATAAATACTGAAGAATAAATTATTGTTGTTAAGAGTCAAGAACAAGTATCCACAACTCTAGATGAGTACTCGTGTTCAACATTTGATAGTCATCATAATGGTGACACCTATTAGGTTTACCAACTTTAATCCTAGTTAGTTGTAGTCCAAGAAGTAGAAGAAAAATTAGATGATTTTGTGGGCCTATTGACGAAACCAAAATAAAATCTTATAGTTGAGGAAATTACGATATCTACTATGGTCAATATATTGATTAGATCTAGGGAAAATTATTTTTTTTCATATCCCCAAAAGGTATAAGGTCTAGAATTTAAAAATCAAAGGATGGAGTAACCCAACAAACTCCCAAGAAGCTATAAATAGCCCCACATCCTTGAATAAGGTAGCAAAGAGAGTAGGAGTCAAAGGCATTTGAAGAATAAGTTAGGTTAGAGGTACCAAACAGTAAGCAGTGAGAGCCAAGGGGATAAAATTTGAGTAAGTTGTGATACCCTTCGATAACCAAGAGGTAAATATAAGAATTTGATCAATAGTATTAGAGGATATTTGAGCAACCACAACCAATTTATTAGGAGGAGAATCTACCAAAGGCAACTAGATACAACATTGTAAAACAAGTGAAGGAGGCTCCCTTGAGAGTTAATATGAAGAAGTCTATATTAATTTTTGGATAATTTTATTTGTAGAAGTGGCTATCAAAATATCAATAGGTAGTAAACTCATCCTCCTAGACTTCAAGTTAGAAAAATTCAATCATCTCTTGGCATGGGTAAGAATAGACATCCTATCCTTCTATTTTTCTTTTTTGTGTGGAGGGTTAGGTAGTTCAAAATTGCATGATGGGATTTGAAGCTTCTATAGCATTCATGCCTTAAGAAGTTTATGATAATATAGGCTTGGAATATACTTTGACTTATTTCAAAGTATTGAACTTAGATGGAATGTTGGTCCAAACAATATGAATTAGAAAAGAAATTCCAATACTATTGCACAAGTTATAAAACTTTTTAACAATCCAAGGGGTGATACTGGTGGATTTTCAACCATTATTTGGATTATGCTTGTTAAAATATTTTAAGATAAATTTTGGAGGGTATTTATCACCATATTGCACTCACATTGTGATTCTCTATATAGGGAATAAGGTCCAAATCTATGGTGATAATTTCAACCCTTATCACATAGAAAACTATGAGGATCAAGACTTCAATATGGCTAAGGATGATTTGCAACTTCCCAAGGTGGAGATAAAGGATTTTCCAAAAGGCAAGGAGGAATTAAAAAAAACTAATTTTTCCATACTTGGTTCCAATGCAGTGATTCACTCAGACATGGGAACTCAATGCACTCTAGGGTCAATCTATAACCAGTTTCAAGGATTAGAATATAATATGTCCTAAAAATGCATATCATAAATTTGGTCAAACTAGCATAAGACCACATATAGCATCTGAGTTTTCCATGGTCCCTTCCAAGGTTGTAATTCATGTGATCCTAGTAACTCTTGAAAAGTAGGGTGCTAATCTAGCACAAGGTCTAAAATGTATAAGGGAGATACCAAAGGAGTCATGAGATAAAGGAAAATTATCTTCACTAATTTCCAATTATATATGTCATTTAGACTCTAGAGCGCACTCTTTCCTAAATCAAACTTGATTATAGATCTTCACCATAACAAGCCACATGTTTTCAAAAACTAACAAGTGATAAAAGCATAAGGTCATTATCGATTTCAATGAAGAAGCAATATCTAACACAATTGGTGTGAGAGGGCATACCATAATTTTATGTAAATAGGTGGAATGGAAATAAAATTGAATACAAATAAATGTAATAAAACCATTGTCTATATTAGCAATGGTATAAATTCTCATGAAGCAAATTTTAAAAATTTCATCAAACAAATCACACATGCAAATTGGGAGGTTCATGATGGATAACCATGTTGATTGTTATTTCAACTATGATAAAAAGTCTTTTCACATAAGAGGGATCATTAAATAAGCAATATTTTTGACTCCTAATTAAAAAATATTTATAAGAAGACTTCCTCTTCCCAATATCTCACAAGCCTTGAGCAAGGTTGCTCTTCAAGCAGTACCATTTCTTATTTTCCCTTTAGCCCTAAAATTCTAGAATTTGCCTCCATACAATCTATGCCTAGTAGATAAGGGTCCCTTTAGCCCTAAAATTCTAGAATGTGCCTCCATAGAATTCATACCCAATAGATAAGGCATCTATTTTTGGGTTTCTTGCCTCCTACAAGTATAATTTTCCTATGAGTAGCAAAGATATAGTGAAATCTCACTACTTTAAACAAACCCTACTAGAGGAAGAAATTATGACCTCAATTACCACATAAAGCCAAGACAAGATGAGATGAGAGGCTCTGAAGCTCCATAAATATTTTAGGTAGATAATTTTATAAATATGATAGATTAATTATAAGTGGAATCCTTAAAAGAAGGTTACATATTTTTTATCTTCCCTTACCACAAGGTTGTGTTGATCCACTAGATCAAAAGAACAATGATGTATACTTATAGCCTTTTTTATGGTAGCTAGAAAGGGTCCATTTATGATAGGGTTTCCATATACTCTATGGTTATGAATCCATATTATAACTAGATAGATGGATTTAATAATGGTAATTATCCAAATTCAAAAATAATAATGCATTAAACATATTCATTAAGTTTGGATGTTTGATAATTCCTTGTTAAAAAGAAAATATTATTGTATTAGAAAATATCAACAGGGCATGCAATAGATTGGGAGGAACATATAATATTTAAGGACTTATCTAGAGATATAATTATGATCCAATTCTATGGTCCACATTGATAAGACCTTGTAAACTTCAACCAAAGTATTAGTTTTCTAAAATTTTGCTAAGGCTAGGGTTTGAACACCTTGTCAAAATTGATATATTATTGACCAAAAGCTAAAAGTGCCTTGTTGGACCTAAATGCTTGCCAAGGAAAATTAGTTTTATCACTCCTATAATATATTAATAAATAAAATAAATTTGCTATGGAAGTTTAAATATGACATCAACCTAAGTTTCTAGAATTTGTAGCCAGTCCAATATCTGATCAAAGTGACCAAATATTTTTAAATGGTGATATAAGCAAAAGAGATCATGGATCCCAATCACTAAGAAGCTAGGAGCACAACACCTCAATAGTTCTATATATTCATAACTCTAAATAATGGAGTGGCTAGAGAATTCCATCGATGAAATCAATTTGAACAAGTAGAACTTATGACCACACCTCTATGGCCTTGGAAGTAAGCAAACTTGAGTAGATGAAGACAAAAGATAATATGCTCTTGAGCAAGACATTTTTAGTATACATAATGCATGACAAAATACTGGACCACCCAATCACTCCTCATTCACTTGGATCAAAATGGTTAAGTGATAAAATGATAACCACTATTCTTGATCCTACAATAATGGTGGTCATCTGAGATAATCATGAAAGGATATGCATAAAAAATTTATAGCTAGCATAACAACAAGGCATCATGGGGAAAGGTTTAGTATGCTCAAGAATATTGAGCCTATTAAATACATGTGGTTATTGGAAATCATGATTGGCTATAGGATCAGAACAATGGGCTATGATAGGGTAAGAAAGCAACGACCACTCCCCATAAACATGCTAGTTATACTTGAGATTTGAATTACACTAAGCTATATATATACATGTCAATCATATGAGAAGTCACCTATGTAATTATGATCTAATATTAATGCATTATAAAAACTATAAGTAGCTTAATTCTTCTTAGAATAATGGTCATTAATTTGATTGTTTACCTATTGTAAACTATGCAAATTTTCTCTATTCCTTAATAAATTAGTTTTTGTTTGATCTATGCTAGTGAAACGTATTAGAATTACTGTGTGTATGCATATTTTGTAGTCTGTAGACATTTCTAAAAAATATTTGGAAATGTTCTATTATGTTAGTACTAAGTTGTTTGGATTATCATTATCGACTATTGGAATATTAGAGATACGTTGCATTTAATCATCATAGTTCTATTCACTTTTGTAAATTTTTGTTAGTGATATATTATGTTAGAAATTAGTTTTTTTTTGGATTATCATTATAGGCTATTCGAGTGTTAGAATGAATGGTCTATACTTAGTTATATTCTATGATGCTTTGCTTGGTAGATGTTCTATTAGAACCTATATGTAGGTAATTTGTAGTGTGTTTTGAATGGGATGTTGTCATGTTGTTAGCTAAATGTTATTCACCTTCTAATTAGCATTTATCTCATTTCCTTTTCTCTCTAACCTTACATTTTTGTTTTTAATATTCTTTCATTTGTTTATGTTTATTTGCATGACAAGTAACCATAAAGAAGGTTGGTTCAGAAGTAATTCTAAGCCATCCAATCTAGCCATGTTCTAGAACACACATCACATCACTAGGTTGATTATAAACCAAAAGTTCCCTTTTTTATTTTTAGAGCTATGTTGATAGATCCTTACCATATCTCTAGAACCTCTATATAATTTTTTATTACTTCTTGCTACCCTATCAACCTTTGCATTCCCTATCCCTATATAAGGGCTAGTTACCTCTCTATAGTAATAGTCTATATGTACCCACATGGCCACCCTCACCCATGCTACTCAGTTGATCTACTTCCTCCTCTTATACTTCCTCTTTCCTCACAATATTACTAACTACAATCATAGCTTTACAATATGTTTCTCTAGCTCCCTACACATAGCTTAGTATATTTTAGATCTACTTTCATTTCTTGTAGGGCCTCCTTCATTCCTTCCTCACCTCCTTGTGGATTTAAAACCAATATTTGATTATACTATGTATCGCTCCAAATTTTTCGTATCCTTACCTTCAGGCTATAGGATCCACGCTCGAAAGGGGAATACGAGAAGGATGGGATAATACCTCAGACTGAGAGGCCCTTTGAAGGTCGTGCCTCTCGGAGGATGGGTATAAGGATGAATTTTCGATGGATGGTGGGTTCACTAGGAAAATTTTGAGTGGTAGTTTCCATGCCTAGGTTGAGAGTAGGTTTGATGTGTTCATTTTGTGCTTTAATAATTCATATCCTAGGTTTGGCCAAGATGAATCTAAGCTATTCTATATGCCAATGCTGATTTATATGAATACAAATAACATAAATAAGTGCTAAACATAGAAAATATGCTAAATGGGATAGAATATACCTGATTTCGGATGTCTGATGTAGATTCTAAGTTTTGCAGAAGTCCAAATTATCTCAAATCATACGTAATTGTCTGAAATGTCACAGAATCGTCTTAGATCTCAGTCGATCATCTGAGATTAGACGAGATCATCGTCAATCTAAAGAATTCATCAGATGAATTCATTAGAAACCTGTAGTCACAGAGACAGTATACCAAAAACCAAAAATACAACTACAAAAGCAAGGGGAAATGATAGAAATGATAGTAAATTTACCTAAATGATAGATCCAGATAACGATTAAAGGAAAATGCATTACTTTAATAATTTATTTTAACTTTAGCATGCATCTATACTAAATGAGGTGAACTCCAGGATGTAGGAATAAAATAAACCAAGCTAATGCATAAGAAAATGAAGAGAAAAGATAAGAAAATGCAAACTTCGGGCTCTGATTGTCCCCAATCTGGACTACAGTCAAGATCGCCTCCAATCATACAAGATCATTGTCGATCCTTGACACGATCGTTTGAAATCTTCTAAAATGTCCTTTGACAATCCGAGCTTGCTTTGACTTAAAAACAATAGAATTCTTGCAAGAAAACTTGAAATACAGAATATAAACGATTTTGTGAGGATGTTCCAATGCATAAGGAACTAAATTTGTAGGGAAACTAGTCAGCCAGGGTGTTCAGGGGGGATAAACTTAGAAAATCCTAGTTTATATAGGATTAGGGAGAGGTTAGGAGGTTGGAGATCATCCCAATTTGGGAGATCTCCAACGAGGGAGACTCTAACTGTGTAGACACGCTTTCTACCCAAGTTAGATAAGCTATTGAAACATAAGCTAATTATAAAAATTCAGTTTTGGGATGAAATCGTCTGGACGTTCTATTCTAGACGAATTTGTCAGATTTGGGACGATTTCGTCTAATCGGTGACGATATCGTCTAATCGACGATGATATCGTCCAACGGTGAAAACAAATCCTAAAAATGGTGCGGAAAACAAGGGGAGTGGGTAACGGGCGGTTTTGGGTTAAAATTCAAATTTTTATCTTTTTACTAAGGTTTAACTGTGCCAATTTTAAGGTGCTATAATTTACCCCCTCTTTAGCGAATTTTTCGAAGAAAATATGTTAAAGACAAGTTCTTCCCATTTTACAAGAAAGCAAAATTTACTCAATTTTTTAGATGACAATTCTTGGTCGAATCGTATGACTGTTTACTATGGTGCCCCCTCAGTGTTTTTATCCAAATCGAACATTTGAGGTAAAAGCACGGAAAAGCAAAATTAAAAATGTTGTTGTTTTTAAATAAAATTAAGAGAAATAGGGTAAAACCCTAATTCATTTTTACTATTTGAGAGCTCTGCAGACAAAAAATGGTTGATACAATGCACCGATCGACAGAGGTCTGGTGTGGGCTATGGGTAAGGATCTAATCCTAGTGAATGATGTTTGAATTTGTTTTGTGAATTTTTTTTTGGTTTTAAATTTTGACTATTTGGGGCATCGCGACCGTTTTTAGGCCATCGACGACGTCAGGACGAAATCGTCCCTATTTCATTGAAATTGTCTCTAGATCGTTGATTTTGTCTGAGGGCAAAATCAGTGAACGAGGGGTGATCTCGTTCAAAAAGAGGCGATCCCCAAGTTGCAAAATAGGAGACGATGTCATCCTACAAAGGACTATTTTACCCAATTTAGGACGATATCGTCCAATAGTGGACGATATCATCATTTGATGAAATTAAGCTTGTTTGAATTGCATTTAATTGATTTTAATAATTGGTTTATTAATAAATTTTATTGTTTTATTATTTTTTTTGTAGAGGGGATTACTAAAGAGTTGAGAGTGGAAATATGGGGGGCTGAGAGATGACATAGCCATGCTCGACCAGGTGGAGCATGATCGACTAGCATAGGTCGGTTTGTAGCATGTGGCAGAGATGCCACAAGTATTGACGAACATGGGGCTACTAACAGCCCTAGTAGAGAGGTGGTATTCGGGGTCATCCTACTTTTGGTTACCGATAGGGGATATGGCTCCCACACTAGAGGACGTATGGAGGATCTTGATGATCCCCATATAGGGATGGCTGATGACTCCTACGACCAATCAAGGCTAGGTGATGATGAGGCTGAGCGGAGACCCGAGCTTCACCCTAGAGAAGGGCAAAGTGAACATTGAGTCTCTAAGGCAGATGCCTAGGGCATCTAGGTTGACTCGGGTGTTGGCAAGGGTAGTGGGTGGCTTATTGCTATGCCACCAGAGCGGGTGCAGATTACCCTGGCTCCTATCAGATGTGGTCTGTGATATGAGAGACCATGAGTACAGGTTTGCATGGGGCAGTTTTGTGCTATACTCGCTTGTATAGGATCCTACATGGGGTCGTATACAAGGGAGGTCGATGTCTGGTTGTGACATCACTATTGTAGGTTTGGTGTTGGGAGCACATCACGATGCGGAGGCTAGTGGGGCTCCCACTGATAGGGGTTGACCGAGAGAGACCCCAGGTTTTCTATTGGTGGTTACAGAGGGGGTCATAGTGGCGGATAGATCTACTGATGTCATGGAGGTTGCTAGATGACCTCATCCTATACCAGATCACCTGGAGGCCATGGAGGGAGCATCCAGGGTGGGCAGAGGATGGGTAAGAACTAGCTCGCATTAGGTGAGTCTGCTGGCTAAGGATGGAGCAGGGAGAGGTAGAGCTCCACTGCTAAGACCGAGTTTTATGGCAGTTCAGTCTTCAGTAGGGGATACCTTATCTTGGGGATTACGAGTACTCCTAGACTGTTCAGGATAGTACTACACTGAGTGGGGCTCCAAATATGCAATGATTCTAGAGTTAGGACATGGATGATGCCCCCATATAGCTAGTGGATGGGGACGATGTGGGATACGATGTCTGGTATGCAGGCATCTACTCTCCTCAGATGATGAGGGTACAGGGTTCGATGTATGCCATTATGTGATGGATGGGGAGGCAACGTCAAGCTGCTATTGAGGCAGCGCAGGGTCACGATGGGAGAGAGCAGTGACGATCTCCATAGGAGAGACGCTAGAGGATGGCACGGGCTCCACAAAGGCCACAACAAACAAGGAGGAGGGAGGAGGGATTACCTTCTCAGCAGGGGGAGAGGCCACCATCGCCCGATAAGGGCAAGGGTACCGAGGTAGGGGAGAGCAGCGAGACGGTAGCTCTCTGGGTAAAGAATGCCCACCTTTGGGCTTAAGTGTAGACTCTATAGGATGAGGCTACACAGCTCAGGGCTCGAAGCGGAGGGGCTAGCACTTGGGATCTGACATGGGCTATTGTTTAGACTACGTTCTACCAGGGGTTGTACTATCACGTGGTCCCAGAGGGGTAGACAATACCATTGCCAGCCCCCATTGTGGAGTCGGTCATGATGGGATCATCGAGGACGTCCTCACGATCGATGAAGAGGACCTGAGACACTGCCCAAACCTCTATGGGACCACCTTCTCCATGGCAAGGTGGGGAAGGAGATGAGGCGGAGAGCTCGAGGGCTTCTCGAGGCTAGCCGCTCACTAAACAGAGATTGTATATACATTTATTACTTTTTGAGGGGATTGAGTATGCCAGGGTATTGATTGTGGCATACCAATCCAGATGATGTACATAATTGATTGATATATATAGATTATATTTTTGATGATATGACTTGTGTATATGTTGTATGATGCTTTAATTTTAGATTTGTTGATTGATTATTCATGTAATTATGTCGTTTGGAAATAAATTATAATTTTTATGTCATGGCATAAAATTTAAATGAAATAATCTGATGTAAACAAATTGGTTGTGTTGTGGTGTGTTTTGATGAAAAATAAAAAGGGACTTCTAACAATAATTTCAAAGGACATTGTCGTTGTTATAGACCATTTCATGGAGTCGCCGCTCGCTAGGTCGTCAAGCTAATCCCAGTATAGAAATATTGCTAAAAGTAAAAGAGTGCTTAAGAGACTGTCTTAAGACTTTTGTGTTGTGATGAGGAGAAAATGATGATGGTGATGATTTATTTTCAGATTTTCATAAAAATATTATGCATGAGATATTAAAAGAAATATGATTTTTGCTAGGCATAAATTTCTAAGTGTGATAAATTTTTTGAATAAGTCCCTAGGAACTATACCATCATTGCAAAATTGAATGTTGACATAATGAAATGAAATAGAAAAAATTGCGTTCTTTTGAAAGCACAATTGTGTAACATAATGATGTAAGCCATAAGTTTTTATGAATTAAAATGGATGGGAAAATAAAATTAGAACAATGGTTTGTGCTAGGCATAGAATTATAGGTATAGACTTATACCATCATCGCGAAATCAAAAAAGAAATTGATATTTTAGTTTTATTGCATGAGTGATTTTTGATTTTGAGATAAACAGAAAATAATAATATATAAACATGACTTTATTTACTAGGTTTTTTAATATGTTATTTGAAATATTTTTAGGATTTTTGAAAACAATGTATGTAATTGTTTTTATACTAAACAGATGTTCTTAAATAAGAAGATGAAATTATTCCAACAAGCGTTGCAAAAATATTTTAAATCATCTCAAAGACAAAATGTAGATTTATAAGGAACCCTTATGTGCAAAGGTGAGTTCATTACCAATATTGATTTATCATAATGATACAAAATCTCTCAAATACAAATGTGTGTGCAATTGTATTGTTCATTCACCAATTTTGAGCAAGATAATTTGATACAAGTAATTTGAATTAACCAAATGAGTGTTCGTTTCCCATGATTTATATGCAAGTAACCATACCAGACTACTATGTAAGTTAGGTCATCAAGAGCTAGCTAATCCATAAGCCGACATAGGTTTGTACAAAATAAGGTCGCTAATGTGACAGACATATCACCACGCTAGGGATTACCCAAGGCCAAGTGGTTTGGGCACAAACCACCTGTTATGGGGCTTACCTCACATTTTTTGAATAATTGAGAATTCTAGGGATTCAAGCTCATTCACCCTTCTTTTATTTTCAATGGGTAGGGATGGGATTTTATTGTTTTTTGCTTTTTTTTTTTGTATTTTTGCTTGGAACTGAGATAATGCTGAAATATTGCTGCGATGGTACAAAATGATATTTTTATTTTTCTCATTTTATTTGACTTTTATTTTTCTTCCTATGCTAGGGATACTTGCTCGGATTGGCTGTAGAGCAAGGGATTTTTATTATGGGTAGGGGTGAGCTTGTCCTTTTGTCAATTCTCAAAAATTATAGACCATGTGCATGATAGGATAGCAGGGGAAACTTTTCGCTCAAGAAACCATGTCTACTATGTAGCATCATATATAATTTGCAATGAAATCATTTTAATGTGAAAAGATATGTTGGGTTCAAGTAAATAAGAAGATCAGTTCTCTATGCTCAAAAAATTTATTTAATTCGATCGTGGACTTTGATATAAGAGAGATTAATAATCATACCAAATAAAATCAAGATATTTATTCATGTGAGTGTGAAAGTGCGGGATTCCAAATAAATGATTATTTATCCAAAATAATTGAAAATATAACTGCCATACTTCAAGAATTGATAGGTACGAAAATAAAAGATGTTTTTGAAGATTTTTATGATTTTGAAGTTTTTATATTTTGATTTTAATTTATGAATGGAAAGAGTAAATACTATTACTATTTTTTTTTGAAAATTTTATATGGATGATGACAATGAAACAATATGCAAAAGAAGAATATATACAATGATGAAATGAACATATTTTATGCATAATAGCGCTTAAGATGCATAATGTTCATAGGTTATTTAAGATCTTTACCATCTAAGGTAGCTAATCGGTATGCTCCTAAGCCAAATTTAGCAGTGATGACATATGGCCAAAGCTAGTTAGGTTCAAATTTACCTTTAAGATCTTTAGTTGCATTAGTATTTTTTTATTTTCTTTTAAAACAAGGTCACCGATCTCAAAGGATCGATGATGAAATTTCTTGAGGTATGCTTGTTTAATCTTGTTTTGGTAGGCACGAAGATGTTCCAAAGCATTGATGCGCTTCTCATATAGGAGTTTCAGCTGACTAAGTCTGCCAACACGATATTCATCTCCTACTTCAGTATCTTGAAGTAGAAGAGCCAAAGAAGGAACCTCTAATTCAAAGGGGAAAATTGCTTCAGCGCCATAGAGCAAAACAAAAGGTGAAGTGCCCATGGGAGTGTGAACACTAGTTCAGTAAGCCCACAAAGCAGGATATAATTGGATGTGCTAATCTCGGCCAGATTTATTGACCAATATTTTGAGGATTTTGATTAATGTTTTATAAGATGCTTCTGCTTGGCCATTACCCTGAGGATAATAGGGAGTGGACCAACGATGTTGGATTTTATATTTGTGATATAATTTCTTGACATATTTATTTTTGAAACAAGTTCTATTATCTGAGATGAGATTTGTAGGAATTTCGAACCTACAAATAATTTGATTAAAAATAAATTTAGAAACTTGGGTTCCAGTGCAAGAAGCTAAGGGCATAGCTTCAATCCACTTTGTGAAATACTCGGTGGTGGTTATGATAAATTTGTGTCCATCAGATGACACAAGGTTGATTTTTCCAATGATGTCTAAGCCCCATTTTGAAAAGGGCCAAGGAGATGAAATAGCCTACAGTTCTTGTGCAGGTGCATGGACAAGGTCAGCATGTTTCTGGCACTTGTCACAATGGTGCACATAATCATGTGCATCATATTACATGGTAGGCCAAAAATATCCTATCCTAAGGAGCTTCTTAGCAATGGTGCTACCACTAAAATGTCCCCCACAAGATCCATCGTGGGCTTCACTCAAAGCTGATTGAGATTCTTCTAGAATCAAACATCTCAATAGGATACCTTCAAAAGATCTCCTATACAACATATTGCCAATAATTATGAAGTGACTTGTTCGTATACGTAATAACCAATGTCAGTTGCTATTACAACCTTCAGGGAAGGTCCCATTTTGAAGAAAATTAAATATATCAGTGTACCAAGGTTCAGGAATAGTTTCATTGATTAGAAACACATCCAAAGGTTCTAAGCATGATTTATTTGAAGCGGGTTCCTGGAGTCGACGAATAATGATGGTAGCATATTTATCATCTAACTCCAAGGGCAAAAGAGATGCAGCTACAGCCATAGCATCAGCCACACAGTTACTAGTTCAAGGAATAGCTTCCAAGGTAACTTGATCAAATAAAGATAATAATTATAAGACATATGCTTTATATGGATGTAATTTATCATCTTTGGTCTGATAAACATCATTGATTTGATTTATGACAAGTTGAGAATCACCAAAAACTAATAAATTTTTAATTTTTAGTGCCAAGGCAGCTCGTAATCCAAGGATTAGAGCCTCATATTCAGTAGTGTTATTAGTGCAAGCAAACATTAATTTGAAGGACAGAGGTATAATAGGTTTCCATGAAGATATTAAAATAATACTTGCACCAGCCCCACTCATGCATCGAGCTCTGTCAAAGTATAGGGACCATTGCTCAGGATGATCTGCCTCTAATTTAAGGCATTCATCGAAAAACTCAATGATGAGGGGATGGGTAGACTCTAAGGGTGCATCAGCTAACTGATCTACCATGATTTGACCTTTAACATACTTCTATCCTATAAATATGAGTTCAAACTCACTTAGCGCAAGAACCCACTTTGTGGTGCGACCAGATAAGTATGGGCGACTCATGAGATACTGCAAAGGATCAAATTTAGCAATAATATACGTTTTATGACTGAGCATATAATGAGATAATTTCTATGTAGAAAATATGACTGCAAGACATAACTTTTCTAATAATATATAGTGATTTTCATAACTGATTAAGATTTGGCTAATGTAATAATTAGCACGTTCTTTCTTCTCATCTTCAAGTTGAGCTAACATAGCTCCTAAGTCAAAATCTGAAGCAAAAATATACAGATAAATGGGCGATCAGATCTAGGTGGTGAAAGCACAGGAGGGTTAAGGAGATATTGTTTGAGGAGGTCAAATGCTTCCTAACATTTGTTTTCCCAATGAAAAGAAACATATTTCTTAATAAGCTTAAGAAAGGGTCCTGTTTTGTCTGCCAACTTATCGACAAAGTGACGAATAGCTTGAAGTTTACCTTGTAGACTTCGTAATTCAGATATATTTGTGGGTGCGGGCATATCAGTGATAGCCATGATATTGAGAGGGTCAATTTCGATGCCACGTAAAGAAACTATAATCCCTAATAATTTACTGAACTTAACTCCAAATATATATTTAGCTGGATTCAGTTGGATAAGATATTCCCTTAACCGATCAAAGACTTTTCTCAAGTTATCTAAATGATCATCTTCTTTGATGGAACGAGCTATAATATCATCTACATAATCATGTAGAATATCATGCATCATATCATGAAAGATATAAGTCATGGCTCGTTGATAAGTTGCACCTGCATTCTTCAAACCGAATGGCATCACATTCCAACAAAAGGTTCCCCAAGGGGTAATAAATGTTGTTTTAGCCTGATCTTCAAAAGCTATCCTAATCTGATTATAACTAGAGAATCCATCTGTATCGCTCTAAATTTTTTGCATCCTTACCCTCAGGCTATAGGATCCGTGCCCAGAAGGGGGATGCAAGAAGGATGGGACAATACCTCAGACTGAGAGGCCCTTTGAAGGTCCTGGCTCTTAGGGGAGGAGTATAAGGGTGAATTTTCAATGGATAGTGGGTTCACCAAGAAACTTTTGAGTGGCAGTTTCCACACCTAGGTTGATATTGGGTTTGATGTGTTCATTTTTATACTCAATCATTCAACTCCTAGGTTTGGCCAAGATGAATCTAAACTATTCTATCTACCAATAATGATTTAAATGGATATAGAAAACAGGAATGAGTGCTAATAATAGAGAATATGCTAATTAGAATGTGTCATACCTAATTCTGGATGTTTGATGAAGATTCTAAGTTTTGTAGCAGTCCAGATCGCCTCAGTTCATACGTAATCATCTAAGATCAGACAAGATCGTTTGATATCTGATGAATTCATCAGACGAATTCATTAGAAACCTGTAATCATAGAAATAGATGTGAAATACCAAATATGCAAGTGTAGAAGCAAAGGACAATGGTATAAATAATAGCAAACATGCCTAAATAATGGATTCCAATAACAAATAAGGAAATGTAATAGATTTAATGATTGATTTTAACCTTACGATGCGATTATGGTAAATGAGGTGAACTCCAAGATGCAAAAAAACATAATAATTCAAGACAATGTAGAAATACAATATGAAAAATGCAGAGAAAACTAAGGTAACACAAACTCTAGACTCGGATTGCCTCCAATCTGGACTACAGTTAGGATCACCTCTAATTGTAGGAGATCGTCTACGATGATCCGAGCTATCTTCGATTGAAAAATAGTAGAGTTCCTGCAAGAAAATGCAAAATATAGAACACAGACAGTAGTACGAGGGAATAAGGAGTTAAATCTGTCAGTTAAGGGGTTCAGGGAAATCAAGATCAAGGGGAGTTAGGTAGGGTCAGGGGGGTAAACTAGAAAATCCTAGTTTATATAGGCTTAGAAAGAGGTTTAAGAGGTTGGGGATCATCCCAATTTGGGAGATCTCCAACAGGGAAATCTCCAACTACGCAAACACGCTTTTGCCCAAGTTGGAGAGGCTGTTGAAACAGAAGCTAATTATGAAAATTTAGTTTTGGGACAAAATTGTATAGACGTTCTATCTGGGATGATCGCTTCTAATATATGATGATATCGTCCAATGGTCAAAACAAATCCTAAAAATGGCACAAAAAATGAGGAAATGGGTAACAAGCGATTTTGGGGTTAAAATTTAAATTTTTATCTTTTATCTTTTACTAAGGTTTTTAACCGTGCCAATTTTAGGGTGCTACATTTTGCCCCCTCTTTAGTGAATTTTATAAAGAAAATGCGTTAAAGACGAGTTCTTCCCATTTTACGAGAAAGCAAAAATGTACTCAATTTTTTAGACGACAATTTTTGGTCGAATCGTACGAATGCTGACTATGGTGCCCCCTCTGTGTTTTTACCCAAATCGAACATTTGAGGTAAAAACGCGAAAACACAAAAATTAAAATGTTGAATTTTTCTTTTAAATAAAATTAAGAAAATAGGGTAGACTCATGACGCCTGCGGCCAATCAAATCCATGCGATGATGAGGCTGATTGGAGACCCGAGCTTCGCCCTAGAGAAGGGTGGGGTGAACATCGAGTCTCTATGGCAGATGCCTGGGGCATCTAGGCTGACTCGGGTTTTGGTAGGGGTGGTAGGTGGCTTACTGTTGTGCCACCAGAGTAGATGCAGACTACCGTGGCTCCTCTCAGATATAGTTTGCGACATGAGAGACCATGGGTACAGGTTTGCATGGGGCAGCTTTGTACTATGCCACTTGTATAGGATCCTTCACAGGGTCGTATATAAGGGAGGTCAATGTCTAGTTTTGACATCACTGTTATAGGTTTGGTTTTGGGAGCACATTGTGGTGCGGAGGCCGGTAGGGCTCCCACTGATAGGGGTTGACTGAGAGATGCCCTAGGTTTACTATTGGTGGCTACAAAGAGGGTCACAATGGCGAATAGATCTGTCGATGTCTCAGAGGTTGCTGGATGACCTCATCCCAGACTAGATCACATAGAGGCCATGGTGAGAGCACCCCGAGTGGGCAAAGGATGGGCAAGAGATGGCTCACATCAGGCGAGTCTACTGGCTGAGGATGGAGTGGGGAGAGGTAGAGCTCCATCACTATGACCGGGTACTATGATAGTTGGTCTACAGCAGGGGATATCTTCTCTCAAGGATTACAAGTACTCCCAGACTGTTTGGGATAGTACTACACTGAGTGGGGCTCTAAACATGCAGTGATTCTAGAGTCAAGACACGGACGATGCCCCCATCCAGCTAGTGGATGGTGACAATGCTGGGGTTGCAACTGATTATGATGCCTGGTACATAGGCATCCACCCTCCTTGGATTACGAGGGCACAGGGTCTAGTGCATGTCGTGGTGTGCCAGATGGGGAGGCGGTGCCAGGCTACCATTGAGGCAACACGGGGTGGCAGCGGGAGAGAGCAGCGGTGGCCCCCATAGGAGAGATACCAACAGATGGGTCAGGCTCCATAGAGGTCATGGGAGATAAGGCAGAAGGAGGAGAGAATCCCTTTGCAGTAGGGGGAGAGACCACTATCACTTGGTAAGGGCAAGGGTGTGGATGTAGGGAAGAGTAGCGAGACGACGACTCTCTGGGCTGACGTTGCCCACCTTCGAGCTCAGGTGTAGACACCACAAGATGAGGCTACATGGATCAAATCTTGGGGTAGAGGAGCGAGCACTCAGGATCTGGCGTGGTCTATTGCTCAGACAACATTCTACCAGGGTTTGTATTATCAGGCGATCCTAGAGGGATAGAGGATATCAGTGCCAGTCCCCATTGTAGAGCTGGTCATGATGGCATCATCGAGGACATCCTCACGATCGATGACAAGGACCCGAGATACGACCTGGAACTCTATGGTACCACCTCCTCTACGTCAGGGTGGGGGAGGATATGAGGCTGAGAGCTCAAGGGATTCTTGAGGCTAGCTACTGCAGAGTGCAAATTTATATTATTATTACTTTTGAGGGGATTGAGTATGCCAGAGTTTTGATTGTGGCATACCAATCCAGATGATGTACATAGTTGATTGATGATATATATAGATTGCATTTTTGATGATATGACTTGTGTATATGTTGTATTATGATGCTTTGAGTTTTGAATTTGTTGATTCATGTAATTATGTCGTTTTGGCAATAAATTATGATGTTATGTCATGCCATAAAATTGTAAATGAAATAATCTGATATGCATAAATTGGTTGTTTTTGGTGTGATTTGATGAAAAATAAAAGGGACTTCTAACAATAATTTCAAAGGATATTTTCGCTATTATAGACCATTTCATGGAGTAGCAGCTCGCTAGGTCGTCAAGCTAATCCCCGTATAGAAATATTGCTAAAAGTAAAAGAGTGCTTAAGATACTGTCTTAAGACTTTGTGTTGTGATGATGAAAATGATGATGGGGATGTTTTGTTTTCAGATTTTTCACAAAATTATGCATGAAATATATTTTAAAAGGTGATTTTTGCAAGGCATAAATTCCTAAGTGTGATAGATTTTTGAATAATTCCTTAGAAATTATACCATGGTTGCAAGATGGAATGTTTTGACATAATGACATGAAATAGAATAAGTGTTCGTTCGTTTTGAAGCACAATTGTGTAACATAATGATTTAAGCCATATGTGTTTTTAAAATGGATGGGAAAATAAAATTAGAACAATGGTTTGTGCTAGGCATAGAATTTATAGGTATAGACTTATACCATCATCGCGAAATCCAAAGATAAAATAAATATTTTAGTTTTATTGCATGATTGATTTTTGATTTTTGATAAACAAAAAATAATAACATGATGAACATGTTGATTGCAATATTTTTGCAATTTTGTGACACAATGTATATAATTGTTTTTATACAAAACAAAATTCTGAAATAAGAGGATAAAATTGTTTTGAAAAGAATTACAGAAATATTTTAAATTATCTCAAAAACAAATGTAGGTTTATAAGGGATCCTCATGTGTAAACGTGAGTTCATTACCGATCTTGATTTATCATAATGATACAAAATCTCTCAAATACAAATGTGTGTGCAATTGTATTGTTCATTCACCAATTTTGAGCAAGATAATTTGATACAAGCAATTTGCCTTAACCAAATGAATGTTCGTTAACCATGATTTATATGCATATAGTCGTACCAGACTACCGTGCAAGTTAGGTTATCAAGAGCTAGCTAATCCATAATCCGATATAGGTCTGTACAAAAGAAATTCGCTACTGTGACAAACATATCACCACGCTATGAATTACTCAAGGCCAAGCGGGTTGGGCACAAACCACCTGTTATGGGGCTTACCTCACAATTTTCGAATAATTGAGAATTCTAGGGATTCAATCTCATTCACCCTTATTTTCTTTTCAAGGGGTAGGGAAAGGATTTTATTGCATTTTGCTTTTGCTTTTCTCTTTTGCTCTTTTTTTTTTATTTTTGCTTGATATTTGAGATAATGCTGAAATATTGCTACGATGGTACAAAATAATATTTTTCTTTTTTTCATTTTCTTTGAATTTTCTTTTTTTCTTCCTATACTAGGGATACTTGCTCAGATTGGATGTAGAGCAAGGGATTTTTATTCTAGGTAGGGGTGAGCTTGTCCTTTTGTCAATTCTCAAAGATTTTAGACCATGTGCATGATAGGATAGCAGGGGAAACTTTTCGCTCAAGAAACCATTTCTACTATGTAGCATCATATTGAATTTGCAATGAAATCATTTTAATGTGAAAAGATATACTTGGTTCAAGTAACTAACAAGATCAGTTCTCAATGCTAAAAACTTTATTTAATGCCAATGTGGACTTTGATATAAGAGAGATTAATAATCATACCAAATAAAATCAAGATATTTATTCATGTGAGTGGTTAAGTGTGGGATTCCAAATAAATGCTCATTTATCCAAGATAATTGAAAATATAACTGCTAACTCCAAGAATTAACAGGTATAAAAAATATGTTTTTGAAGATTTTGACAATTTTGATGTTTTTTGTATTTGATTTTAATTGATGATTTGCAAGAAGAAATACTATTACTATTCTTTGAAAAATATTTTGATAGAAATGGCTAAAAATGAAACAATATGCAAAATACAATATATACAAACGATAAAATGACCCAATGTTTTATGCATAGTAGCGTTTGAGATGTATAATGTTCATAGGTTCTTTAAGTTATTTACCAGCTAAGGTAAATAATTTGTATGCTCCCGATCCAAATTTACCAGTGATGATATACGGTCTAAGCCAGTTGGGCTCGAATTTACCTTTAAGGTCTTTAGTAGCATTCTTTTTTTTTATTTTCTTTTAAGACAAGGTCATCGATCTCAAAGGATCGAGGATGAACTTTCTTGAGATATGCTCTCTTAAGCTTGTTTTGGTGGGCACAAAGATGCTCCAAAGCATTGATGCACTTTTCATCCAGAAGTTCTAGCTGACTAAATATGCCAGCATGATATTCATCCCCTACTTCAGTATCTTGAAGTAGTAGAGCCAAAGAAGGAACTTCTAATTCAAATGGAAAAATAGCTTCAGCGCCATAAACCAAAATGAAAGGTGAAGTTCTAGTGGGGGTGCGAACACTAGTTCGATAGGCCCATAAAGCAGGATATAATTGGATATGCCAATCTCGACCAGATTTATTGACCAGTCTTTTGAGAATTTTAATTAATGTTTTATTAGATGCTTCTGCTTGGCCATTACCCTGAGGATAATAGGGAGTGGACCAATGATGTTGGATTTTATATCTTTGACATAATTTTTTGACATCTTTATTTTTGAAACAAGTTCCATTATCTGAGATGAGATTGGCGGGAATTCCAAACCTACAAATAATTTGATTAAAAATAAATTTGGAAACTTGCGTTCCAGTACAAGAAGCTAAAGGCATAGTTTCAACCCATTTTGTGAAATACTCCGTAGTGGTTATGATAAATTTGTGTCCATCAGATGACACAGGGTTGATTTTCCCAATGATATCTAAGCCCCATTTTGAAAAGGGCCAAGGAGATGAAATAGCCTGCAGTTCTTGTGTAGGCGCATGGACAAGGTCAGCATGTTTCTGGCACTTGTCGTAATGGTGCACATAATCATGTGCATCATTCTCCATGGTAGGCCAAAAATATCCTATCCGAAGGAGCTTCTTAGCAATTGCGTTACCACTAAAGTGTCATCCACAAGATCCATCGTGGGCTTCACTCAAAGCTGATCTAGATTCTTCTAGATTCAAACATCTTAATAATATGCCTTCAAAAGATCTCCTATACAAGGTATTACCAATAATCACAAAGTGACTTGCTCGTCTACGTAATAATCGATGATGGTTGCTAGTATAACCATCAGGGAAGGTTCCATTTTGTAGAAAATTAAATATATCAGTGTACCATGGTTCAGGAGTAGTGTCGTTGATTAGAAACACATCCAAAGGTTCTAAGCATTATTTTATTGAAGCGGGTTCCTGGAGTCGACGAATAATGATGGTAGCATATTCATCATCTAACTCCAAGGGCAAAAGAGATGCAGCTGTAGCCATAGCGTCAGCCGCACGATTGGTAGTTCTAGGAATAGCTTCCAAGGTAACTTGATCAAATAAGGATAATAATTGCAAAAAATATGTTTTTTATGGGCATAATTTATCATCTCTGGTCTGATAAACATCATTGATTTGATTTATGACAAGTTGGTAATCACCAAAAACTAACAAATTTTTAATTTTCAATGCCAAAGCTGCTCGTAATTCAAGGATTAGAGCCTCATATTCAACAGTATTATTAGTGCAAGAAAATGTTAATTTAAAGGACAGAGGTATAAGATGTTTTTGCGGAGATATTAAAATAATACCCGCACTAGCCCCACTCATACATCGGGCTCCATCAAAGTATAGGGACCATTTTTTAGGATGGTTTGCCTCTAATTTAAGGCATTCATCGAGAAGCTCAATGATGAGGGGATGGATAGACTCTAAGGGTGTAGCAGCTAATTGATCTGCTATGATTTGAACTTTAACAGACTTCTATCCTATGAACATGATTTCAAACTCGCTTAGTGAAATAATCCACTTGGCTGTGCGACCAGATAAATACGGTCGACTCATAAGATATCGCAAAGGGTCGAATTTGGCAATAACATACATTTTTTTACTAAGCATATAATGTCGTAGTTTCTATGTAGAAAATACGACTGCAAGACATAAATTCTATAATATGGTATAGCGAGTTTCATAACTGATTAAGGTTCTATTGATGTAATAATTAGCACATTCTTTCTTCTCATCGTCAAGCTGAGCTAACATAGCTCCTAAGGCAAAATCGAAAGCAAAAATGTACAAAATAAATGGATGATCAGATCTAGGTGGGGAAAGCACCGGTGGTTGGAGGAGATATTTCTTGAGGAGTTCAAATGCTTCTTGGCATTCTTCATCCCAATGGACAGAGATATCTTTCTTAAGAAGTTTAAGAAAGGGTCCGGTTTTATCTGCCAACTTATCAATAAAGTGGCAAATAGCTTGAAGTTTAGCTTGTAAACTTCCTAATTATGATATATTGGTGGGTGCGGGCATATCAGTGGCAGCCATGATATTGAGAGGGTCAATTTCAATGCCACGTAAAGAAACGATAACCCCCAATAATTTATCGAACTTAACTCCGAATATACATTTGGTTGGATTCAATCGGATAAGATATTCCCTTAACCGATCAAATACTTTTCTCAAGTCATTTAAATGATCATCTTCTTTTATGGAACGAGCTATAATATCATCTGCATAATCATGTAGAATATCATTCATCATATCGTGAAATATATAAGTCATAGCTCGTTGATAGGTTGCGCCTGCGTTCTTTAAACCAAATGGCATTACTTTCCAACAAAAGGTTCCCCTAGGGGTAATAAAGGCTATTTTAACCTGATCTTCAGGAGCTATCCTGATCTGATTATAACCAAAAAATCCATCCATTAGGGATATCATTCCACTTCCAGCAGTAAAATCAATGATTTGATCCATTTTAGGAAGAAGAAAATCATCCTTAGGGCAGGCAACATTAATGTCTCTGAAGTCTGTACAAACCCTAATTTTAGTGTCTTCTTTCTTAGTTACTAGAACTACATTTGAGATCCATTCAGCATAATCAATGGCTTGTATAAAAATGACCTTCAATAGTTTTTCTAGTTCTGCTTTGACTAGTAAGGCCACTTTAGGATGCATTTTTCTAAGTTTTTGTTTAACAGGTTTAGCATCTGGATGGACTAGTAGATGATGCATGACTACCGAAGGGTCTAGACCTGGCATGTTTTCATATGTCCAAGCAAAGATATCTTCATAGTCTTTAAGAAATGAAATGTATTTATCTTGTTTTTCTTGACTTAATTCTGATCCAATATTGATTATGTGAGGGTTATGTTCAGTTCCAATGTTAATTTTTATACTGTTTTCAACTTCCATATGTAAATCTCTCTCAAAATTAGGTGGGGCGGGTGAAACACCCAATTCTTGTAATTCTTCCAAGGTTAGCTTGGATAATTCATCTTGAGGAATCGAGGCCTCAAGCTGGGCTATACTAGGTATAGAGCCATCAAAATAAAATTCGTTATGTAACAAGTCATCAACGGAGACATCATGGAAGATATCCCCTTCCAACTCATCATTAGATTCGACAATCATCTCAGGGTAGGCGAGAGATAACATATGACAGGTAAAGGGATTATTTTTTAAAAGCAAAGAATTTTGTTTATCCAAATAATCTTGATAACATGTAAGATGGTCATCCTCCTCAAATGGGAAAGGTTGACCTTTACTAGGAAATAGGCCCATGCCGCATCGGGAAGGCCATGGTTCTACCTCAATAGGTTCCTTCACACCATTTTGGGAAGGTCCCAAACATTTCCCTTTATAGCCCAATTTAAGCATTATGGGTTTAGCTTTAATATATTCATTAGCAAAATAGCATCGAGCATATCCATCACAATGTGTCTTGATGTTTCTGGGTATTCTTCCCCAATCATATCCCTTATAAATAAAAGCACAACTCCCAACTTGGTAGATACTTCCCATAGGTCGTGGGAGGCCCAAGGTACGAGGAGGTGGGAGTTTATTTAAAAGGAGGGAAGTTTGCATAGCAGTGTTGGTTTCTTCTGATATAAGAATTTTAGATAAATTAGGTAAGAGCTCATCAGTGAGAGAATAAGAGGTAGAAGGAACATTTCCTTGATCTTTTGATGTAGAAAGAATGCCTGTAGTGGATGTAGATGTTATAGGGATATCAATGGAGGAGTTTATCGATGTGGAAGTTATAAGGGTAAAACAGGAAGCATTGGTTGTAATTTTGGGATCTTTTCGAGGTCCTAATGTGGTTTGTTTAAAAGATGGTTGAGCTATATGTATAGGTGTAGTTGAAAGAGTAGATGAGGTTATGGGTGTGTGTTTCACACGTTTGGACAGATGATGAGAATTAGGATGTGTGGATGATAGGGCAGGGAAAAATTGAACTCTAACAGGTTCTGCCAAAGCACACATATCAAAGGGTCTAGGATCACCATGAATGGTAACCAACTGGTTTTTAAATTCAAATTTAACACACTGATGTAAAGTGGATGGAACTGCTCACATCGTGTTGATCCAAGGGCAACCCAAAAGTATATTGTACGATGCTGGGCAATGTACAATAAACACGGTTGTATCTAGAGTTCTAGGACCAAATTGCAAGGGTATAGTAATGACTCCACATGTTTCTTGTGTCTCGTCATTGAATTCTTTTATAATCATATTAGTTCTTTTCATTTCATCACTCCTAAAGCCAAATCTTTGGTAGAAGTCAAAAGTGCATATGTTTAAAGATGAACCATTATCAATCAAGATGCGTTTAACGACTACGTCCCCAATTAGGGTAGTAATATATAAAGGGTTATCCTTATGTAAACTATGTTGTGGTATATCTCTATCTCGGAAGTCAATACAGTCAACTTCTCGAGTTATGATAGTATTGGTCATGGCTTCAGGCTGAATATTTTGTGGTACCATCATTTGGCTTAATGTGAGCATTAATTCATCCCTATGGATAGGAGAAGATCTTAAAAGGTCCAAAAGGGAAATTCTAGATGTAGTATTGGATAATTGTTCATTAATATTATATGGAGGCTTAGGTTGAACATTAGGCATATGATTCCCTTTATTGGGATTTTTCAAAACAAATGGAGTTGATCCATCATTCTGAGTTTGATCCTGTTGAGAGTTTTGAGCCTATTGTCGAGTAACGAATCCGATGGTACCTACAATATTATTTTGAGGATGATGAATTGGTCTTGGTCTAGCGTTTATGTCTTGTTCATTAGAAAGGAACTGATGAGAAGAGGTTCGAGTAGTAACTCTTCTAGGAAATGGTTCTTCCGAAACCATAGAATTTGTGATAGGTTGAATAGGGTCTGATTCATCTTTAGAACTATTCGATTGATTTGAGGTGATTTCCATGTCACTTTCAGTCTCATATTCGGTGTCACTAAGATCAAGCATCCGAATATTATGTAGAGTTCTAGTCGTAACTATGGATAAAGTTGTGTCCAAGATTTGAGGATCAGGAACAGGTAATTGTCCACTAATAGTCCCTACATATCGGGTAGGAGGGGGAACATTATGATGTTCAATTTGATTAGCCACCTCTTTGCCATGTTTTGGTAAAGGATGTTGAAATATGTCCAATGATTGATTGGCATTCTGATTCTGACTTTGAAGGGTGTTCTTTTGAACATTACTAGTAGGATTTTGTTTAGGTTGAAAGGCTTGTACCACCATCTCATTGTTATCAATTAAATCTTGTATTTTATGTTTTAATATTTTACAAGAATTGGTAGCATGTCCAGGTCCTCTATGGAAATTACAATGCAAATAAGCTTTGTATCCGTGTATGGTTGGATCAGGTTCCCAGATAGTTGGTAATTGGATCAATCCTTGTGCTAGTAATTGCGGGAGAATGGTTGATAAAGGTTGATTTAACCTAGTAAATTCTCAAGGTGGTTTATCAAGAAGTTTAAATATGAACTTCTCTTTTGTTTTTGCAGTATTAAAATTGGAAATGTTTCTGCTATCAGTGACTCCATCACCCACAACTTGTTTATTTTTATATGGATTTTTGGATGTTTTCTCATCATCTTTCTTTTTGAGCTGACCTTTTTTGATGAGAGTGTCTTCCACTCTTCGGGATAAGTCTATAGCTTGATCAAAGGTGGTCAAGGTAGCAGTTGATAATTCATAGGATAGTTGTTCTTGTAAATTATTGATAAAAATATCCAACATTTCCCGATAAGGTAACACAAAGTGTAATTTTCCTATCAACTGCCTCCATCGAGCTAAGAAGTCAGCAAAACACTCATCTTTGTCTTGTTTTAGGTTGTACAAATCTTTAATGGTTACATGCCTTTCAATATAGGCATTAAATTGGTGCACAAAAGACTCGGCGGTCTCTTCGAAATTTCTTAAAGAATGAGTGGGCAATTGATAATACGACTCCAATGCCATCCCTCCTAAGCTTTTCGGGAACATTTTTAGTAATAGCAAGTCATCATGTGATATATCATGACATGCTATACTAAACATACGAAGATGCTCTATGGGATCTTTGGTTCCTTTGTATATAGGTAGGACAGACATGGGAAAGCGTTTAGGATATGGTTGTGCTACAACTATAGGATCTAGAGGTTGACTACACATCTCTCGATAATTGTACGAGGGATAGTAGGGATCTATTTGGTCTATACGGGAGGTTAACTATTTCACCATGGCTTCCAGATTACCAGTTTGTCCACCATATTGGTTTGGTGGTACATGAGTATGGGATTTGTGAGCGTAGGAAGGCGGGACATAAGGATTAGATGCTATATTGCTATTATGCAAATGATTGGTAGGAAGAGTATTATGTAGAAGATTTGTTGTAGCATTATGTTGTATCCTAGATTGTTGGAAATTAACATTTGGTTTTGTTTTAAGCTTTTGTTTATTTGAGGTATATTGATCAATAACTTGGCAAAATAGAACCGTGAATGAAGGTTTCTTTTGTGTGGGAATAACCCTTGGCTTAGTAATAGGTACTCTAGGTAGTTGGGTAACTTCTTGTTGTTGCGTATTTTGGATTATAGTAGCCATGTCCAAATTGGACGGTCCAACTTGATCACTCTCTTGATCAACGAAGGACAAAAGATTAGTGCGTGTGTGATATATGTCTTCTAGGGTTGCTTGAGTGTCACTAATTTGATCTTTGTCCATATGAACTACTCTGTTAAGGGTGCCCATATTATCATGGAGGAACTTCTAGAAATGTTCCATGTTCTCAAAAGTAACAGCTCCTTCTAGAGATATTTTAGGAGATGAGGGTTCTTCCTCTCTAACATTTTCTCTTTGTTCATTTGCATCAACATAGTATTCTTCTTGTTGGTCTAGAGTTCTTTCTTTCTGAATTGGGTTTTCAGGAAGAACATTTGGGTTATTTTTTGTTTTCCTTAACCAATCTTCTTCTACTTCAATTTTTTTTCCATTCTTGAGTTTAGTCATTATGTCTAAATTTAGATTTTAGAAAATATTTATATTGATATATTTACAACAAATTTGGGAGGTATATATTTTAATTATATACCTACTATGATGCTTAAAAATAAAATGTTTTGATTTTTTTGTTATGATTTTGTTTTTTTTTTTTGTTTTTTGTTTTTTTTTATGCTTATAAAGACAACAAATAGCACACTAAATACAAGAAATAACAATAATAAAATAATAGCTTAGTTTTCTAAAAAGAGTTTATGAATATCATTGATAGGATCAAGTTCATCAAGAGTCATAAAATGCTCTTCTTCAAATTGGAAATGGTTTTTCAGGAACTTGATAAAGTGTGCTATAGTGATATTATCTGTTTCAGATTCTGTCTTGTAAAAATAAATCTCATGACAATACTCTCAATATAACACAGCTCTGGGGACTCTATTCCATCTTTGTCTATCCGTAAGAACGACCTCTTGGTCCTCTATACAAGACAAAAATTTATGTACTACAGCTACATTATCGAGGTAGTATAAAACTTAGAAGACACAAGGGCTCTTTTATCTGCTAACCACCTATGGCAAGCTCTCTAAAGCTCATGATACAAAGTCACTTGATCGGGATCTAGGATTCTATCTAGGACAAACCTCTTGATTTGCCTAAGTTCGGTTGCTCTAGATGAAATAAGATTCAATCTCCTATTAAGCTCGTCCCATAAATGTGGGACTCTATATGTTGGAGCTCCTCTAAGCAAAGAATTAATCTCTATATCTGCTAATTGGTTTTCAACATTAATGGTGACTGCTCGTCTTTTGTTATAATCTACCATCTAAATATGACATGCAATCTTTGATTCTAAATGCATTTATGTTTAGGGTTTTTTTTTTTTTTTTGGATTGTTTTCAAAAGGTTTTTAGTTTTCACGTCGGGTTCACCAAAATGTATCGCTCCAAAATTTTCACATCCTTACCCTCAGGCTATAGGATCCGTGCCCAGAAGGGGGATGCGAGAAGGATGGGACAATACCTTGGACTGAGAGGCCCTTTGAAGGTCCCGCCTCTCAAGGGAGGAGTATAAGGGTGAATTTTTGATGGATGGTGGGTTCACCGAGAAACTTTTGAGTGCCAGTTTCCATGCCTAGGTTGATAGTGGGTTTGATGTGTTCATTTTTATACTCAATCATTCAACTCCTAGGTTTTGCCAAGATGAATCTAAACTATTCTATCTACCAATAATGATTTAAATGGATACAAAAAATAGGAATGAGTGCTAATAACAGAGAATATGCTAATTAGAATGTGTCATACCTGATCTTGAATGTTTGATGAAGATTCTAAGTGTTGTAGCAGTCCAGATTGCCTCAGTTCATATGTAATCATCTGAGATCAGACAGGATCGTCTGATATTTGACGAATTCGTTCGAAGAATTCGTCAAAAACTTGCAATCACATAAATAGATGTGAAATACCAAATATGCAAGTGTAGAAGCAAAGGACAATGGTAGAAATAATAGCAAACATGCCTAAATAATGGATTCCAATAACAAATAAGGAAATGCAGTAGATTTAATGATTGATTTTAACCTTACCATGCGATTATGCTAAATGAGGTGAACTCCAAGATGCAAAAAAACATAATTGTTGGCAATTTTGGGTTTGAGATCCTAGCTTCTTGTCTATGAGTTGTCATTGATGTCAAAAGGAAATGACATTAATGTTAAGAGGATGTGTTGGCTTCAAAGGTGGAAGATTCCAAGAGAATATTTTTAAGAGAATCCGGAGAGATTCCATTGGCAATGGTTTTTATTAAAACCAATGGAGGTTCTCTTTATTATTTATTTAATTATTATTTAAAACCCTTCAAGGTTTTAATTAATTAATTATTTAATTAATTAAGGGAGAAATTATTTTTAATTTATTAAAAATACTTTAAGGGTTTTTAAACCCTTTAGAAAGCAAATTTTGATTAAATTCGAAATTACTTTTCTTTGCCGCCGACGTGTTCTAAAGTCCACGTATGGACTATAAATATGAGAAGGTTCCTAAGGTTAAACCAACTTGGAAAATCGAAGGCAATTAATTGGTTTGGCTGCGATCGAATGTTCTGTTTACGCTGCGAAAGAGGAGAGCTCGTGGTTTGAAAAGCTTTCGAAAAGCTTGACCGTTTATGTGGAAGGAAGTCCATCTTGGACTTCGTAAGCCCCTTGTGGGCTAGTGGCAGCGAAGGCTGCATTTGGGCCTTGCGTAGGTGGAGGTCTGCGTTTCGATCCCCGCGGAGGGAGTTGTGCATGGATTAGTCACGTTTTTATTAAAACGTGTTTTGTGCCGCGAATTTTGGATTCTTCAAGGGCAACCATTATAAGGTGTGATTATTTTCTTGATATGATTTTTGGCATTGTTTAGCATTGTTTAAAAGACATAGGAGAAATAAGGGGATATTTCTTTGGTTGTATTTTTGAGATTAGTCTTTTGCTATGCTAAATTTAAAAATGGAGATATAAGGTGTAAGTTTTGGTTGTTGTGTTTTTGGCTTCTTTGGTGGTTGTTTTTAAAGAAGAGGAGCTAAAAGGTGTATTAAGGAAAGTTTTTATATATGCTCATTTATCTTGGTTCTAACCCTAACTTGGTTGGAAGTTTGAGGGTTGTGTGTGGTGACAACTTTAAGGATCAATTTTCTTCTACTCCAAAAAGGTATGGGCACATTTTCCTTATGAGTATGATTGGTGTATGTTTTTCGAAATAAGGTTGGAGTGAAAAGGTTTTCAACTAGGTTTCCTTTGGTTGGGTGTAAATCCTATTTTCTGGTTTGTTGAAGACTACTTATGCATTGTTATCCTTAAGGAGAGTTTTTGGTGAATGCATAATTTCTGGTTTGAGATAGTGGAAGCTTTGTGCACTAGGGTTTATATTTGTGAGTCTAGCTACTTGCATTGAGTTGGTGGAACCCTTGGTTGGCTGTTTTGAGTTTGATGGTTGAGTTGCTTCCATAGAGGTTGTTTGATCAAGTTATTGCTTTACTTGATTCATGATATTGGGCTTACTCCATTGAGTTGATTTGAGCAAGTTATTCTTTGCATTTGGTGATATTGTGTTGGTGGCTATTTTGTTCAAATATCTTTGGAGGGAAAAGGATTTCTACTTGTTTCCTTTTCTTGTGATGATTGGTTGAATGCTTCAAGGTTGATGTTGAGTTGAATGGTGTTGGTTGACTAAACCTTGTTTGATGAGCATTGTTGTTGAAACCCTAATTGATGGTGAAAATAACATGAGTATCATTGTTATGTGATTCTTTGCATAGTTGGCAATTGTTGGGGTTTCATGTTCTTGAAAGAAAACATTCTATCCTATCCATTTCAGATATTGAGTTGAGTTTTCAGATTTGAGATTGAGATTGATCTGAGTTGATTTGAGTTGAGTTTTGAGATTGGGATTTGAGTATAGAACATATTGAGTCTCTAACAATTCTCTTTATGCTTCTATGAGTTTGACAAATCACATTGGGTCTCTAACAATTCACTTTGTGATTTCCTACTAAGAAAGTTTTTCTTGGTGAGCTTGCTGAGTTTTTGGACGAGTTCCGATGGGGACTTGTGACCGGTTTTGGACAAGTTCGGTGGGGACTTGTGAGCATTTTTGGACGGTTCGTGGGGACTTGTGAGAAGTTTTGACAGTTTAATGGAATGTGAGAAGTTTTGGACAGGTTCGGTGGGAACTTGTGAGCAGTTTTGGACAGGTTCCGATGGGGACTTGTGAGCAGTTTTGGACAGGTTTCGGTGGGGACTTGTGAGCAGATTTGGACAGGTCCTAGCAGAGGACTTGTGAGCTGAGTTTGATAGTTCTATCGAGAGAACTTGAGGACAGAGGTGCATTGGTTCTATGAGAATAACCCGAGGACAGATTTGGCAAGTCTTTGAGAAGGCTTGTATGCGAGAGGATTGATTTGTTCAAGAGTTGGACAGATCTGATAGACAGAGGAAGACTTGTACTAGACCGACTGACTGTGTTTGGTACAGGTTGTTGAGCTGCTATGGACGTGATCATAGAAGGCAGAGGTCTCTTAGGCTAAGCATTGAGGATAGGAGGTCTTCGGTGGAAAGGAGTTCCACGTGCTAGCAAGAGGTAGAGGCAGTTGATCTTCTGAGGGATCATTTCCAGAGCAGAGGGGAAGGTATCTCCTTTGAGCAGAGGCTCATAAATTTAGATTGAGGGAAGGTATCTCCTTTGAGCAGAGGCTCATAAATTCTGATTGGGGGAAGGTATCTCCTTTGGGCCGAGGCTCATAAACATTGTAATTGGGAAGGATTCCCAAAGAACTTTGAGATAACTTTTAGAGAAAAGTTTTGTGGACGTAGCTCGACCATTACGGGTGAACCACGTTAAAATTGGTGTCACTTTGTGGATGATATTGTGCATTGCTTTGATATTGCTTTGGGTATATTGCTTTACTATTTTGAAGTATAAAGGAAAAAGTAAAAAGAGGTCTTATACTTGTTCACCCCCCTCTCAGTATAAGCTTGTGTTCTTCAATTGGTATCAAATTCGGTGCCTTCGAAAAGTTTAACAGCTTGAAGGAAAAGCTAGTAAAGAACACAATGGATCATTCAAGTGGCAATGCAACACCTATTCTTGATGGGTCAGATTTTGGTCTTTGGAGTGCAAGGATGAAGGTTCATCTAATGGCACTTGGGAATGAGGTTTGGGAAGTGATTGAAGATGAGTACACTATTCCTGAACATGGTCCTAATACTAAAGAAGAAAGGCTCCTACATCACAACAATTCAAAAGCAATGAATGCAATCTTGAAAGGCTTACAGAAAGTAGATCTCACCAAAGTGATTCACTGCAAGACAGCTAGTGAAATGTGGAAGCAGTTGAAGGTGGTTCATACAGGTGATACAAATGTCAGAAAGGCCAAGTTGAGACACTTCAAAGGTATGTTTGAACAACTCAAGATGAATGATGATGAAAATATTAGTGACTACATGCTTCGTATGGATGAGGTTGTTAACTCCATGAAAGACTTAGGTCTTGAGCTTGCTGAAAATGATGTTTGTGATAAGATTTTAAGATCTCTTCCTAATAGATTTAGTGAAAATATTTTTGCTATTGAGGAAGCTAAAGATTTGGATAAGTTGAAAAAGGATGAGCTCCATAGTATACTTGCAGCATTTGAGTTGAGAACTCAAGTGAAGGTTGATGTCAAGAAAGAGGCAACTTTCAAGGCTACCAAGGAATCCAAGGGTAAACAACTTCAAGATAGTGATGAGTCTTCTAGTGATGAAGAGGCATATTACAGCAAGAAAGGCAAGTTCTCTAGAAAGCACAAAAGTATGAAAAATATAAGATGTTTCAATTGTGGAAAGTTTGGTCATTATGCTACTAACTGTACTGTTCCCAAGAATGAAAGTGATGAAGATAAACAGGATTCTAAGAGCAAGGATTCTGAAAAGCACAAGCATCACAGGAAGATCAAAGATGAGCACAACAATCAAGGAAAGAGGTATTCTCACAAGCACAAGAAGAGTTTCTACCTAGACAAAGCAAGTAAGTGTTCTAGTAGTGATAGTGAAAGTTCTTCAAGTGATGATGAAAATGAGATGTTGTTCATATCGGAAAAAGAGGAAGAACCGAAACATAGATTCATTATCATGAAATGTCTTAGATGTGGAAATTTTGGTCACCTTGAGGATGATTGCACAAATAATGATTTGGTTTCTAGTATGTATGAGGATGCTTCAGAAAACTATAAGGAAGATGCATGTATGGTTTTTGAAAAGGGTAGCACCTCTAGTGATAAGAAATCTGAAAAAGGCTTTGATGATTCAAAAGGAAATCAAATAAAGGATCTTGAAAGTGAACTTATTAGTGCTCTTAGTGTTTTGGAAAAGGAAAGAAAGAAGAATGCTAGACTCAAGGATAAGTTAGATGAATGTTGTATGGAGAGAGATGATCTTATAGAAAGTCTTGACTTCTCTATAGCTAAGACACAAGAACTCAAGGATGAGTTAGAGTCTAAGGTTCTTGAGTATAGTGAGTTAGAACAGAAAATGGCTTCTTTGAAAGAGGAAACTAAAGAGTACAAGGATAAGCTTTACGAGGTTTCAAGATAGCTCCAAAAGGGTTAAGTCACTCATCAAAGGTCAAAGAAAGACAACAGATAAAATAGGCCTTGGTTTTGTTAAGCCACACAAGGAACAAGTTGGAGAGTCTAGTAAGAGACTCCAAAAGGAAGAGAGTTCTAATGAGGAAAGTATTTCAGATCATGAGTCCTTGAGTGATAGATGCACAAACAGAAAATAGGAAACAAAAAGGGGAGAAAGTTTACAGGACCTAGAAGGTCATTTACAGGAAAGTTTAATGGTAGATGTTTTGCTTGTCACAGGTTTGGTCACATGGCTTCACATTGCATGACTCAAGTAAGGAAGGTAAATGACAGTTTCAGAGGTGGTAATTTCTTTCAAGGGTATTGCTACTCTTGTAAACAGTTTGGGCATAAGGCAATTTTTTGCAAGGCTAATAACGAGGAACAGGGTTAGTCGGAACAGGTGGATTCAAAGAACAGGTATGCCTAAAAGAAATAACATTGTTACTTGTTATAAGTGCAACAATGAAGGTCACACAACTAGAGAGTGTAGAGCTGAACTTCCAAGGTATAGGAACAGGAACAGTGGTATGAACAGGTCCAAGGATCAAGGCATGGATAAGAACAGGAATGATAACAGGAACAAGAACAGTGACAAGAACAGGAACGAGAACAGGAATATGGACAAGGAGAACAAGAGAAGACATGGTAAGGCAGCTATAGACACTGATGATGATCGGTGCTCGTTGGGAGTTTTACTCCCACCCCAAAATTAAACACCTCAACAGGAGGTGGGGGAGGGACTAAGCTAAGAGGCTCATTCTTAGTCCCAAGCCCCAAAGGTGACCCTTTGCCATTGATGACAAAGGGGGAGAGATATGAGTAAGGGGGAGAGCCTCAAGACAGGGGGAGCTATTTATGTTGAGTTTATGTGTTGTTGAGAAGCATGGTTTGCCATCAATGACAAAGGGGGAGATTGTTGGCAATTTTGGGTTTGAGATCCTAGCTTCTTGTCTATGAGTTGTCATTGATGTCAAAAGGAAATGACATTAATGTTAAGAGGATGTGTTGGCTTCAAAGGTGGAAGATTCCAAGAGAATATTTTTAAGAGAATCCGGAGAGATTCCATTGGCAATGGTTTTTATTAAAACCAATGGAGGTTCTCTTTATTATTTATTTAATTATTATTTAAAACCCTTCAAGGTTTTAATTAATTAATTATTTAATTAATTAAGGGAGAAATTATTTTTAATTTATTAAAAATACTTTAAGGGTTTTTAAACCCTTTAGAAAGCAAATTTCGATTAAATTCGAAATTACTTTTCTTTGCAGTCGACGTGTTCTAAAGTCCACGTATGGACTATAAATATGAGAAGGTTCCTAAGGTTAAACCGACTTGGAAAATCGAAGGCAATTAATTGGTTTGGCTACGATCGAATGTTCTATTTACGTTGCAAAAGAGGAGAGCTCGTGGTTTGAAAAGCTTTCGGAAAGCTTGACCGTTTATGTGGAAGGAAGTCCATCTTGGACTTCGTAAGCCCCTTGTGGGCTAGTGGCAGCGAAGGCTACATTTGGGCCTTGCGTAGGCGGAGGTCTGCATTTCGATCCCCGTGGAGGGAGCTGTGCATGGATTAGTCACGTTTTTATTAAAACGTGTTTTGTGCCGCGAATTTTGGATTCTTCAAGGGCAGCCATTATAAGGTGTGATTATTTTCTTGATATGATTTTTGGCATTGTTTAGCATTGTTTAAAAGACATAGGAGAAATAAGGGGATATTTCTTTGGTTGTATTTTTGAGATTAGTCTTTTGCTATGCTAAATTTAAAAATGGAGATATAAGGTGTAAGTTTTGGTTGTTGTGTTTTTGGCTTCTTTGGTGGTTGTTTTTAAAGAAGAGGAGCTAAAAGGTGTATTAAGGAAAGTTTTTATATATGCTCATTTATCTTGGTTCTAACCCTAACTTGGTTGGAAGTTTGAGGGTTGTGTGTGGTGACAGCTTTAAGGATCAATTTTCTTCTACTCCAAAAAGGTATGGGCACATTTTCCTTATGAGTATGATTGGTGTATGTTTTTCTGAAATAAGGTTGGAGTGAAAAGGTTTTCAACTAGGTTTCCTTTGGTTGGGTGTAAATCCTATTTTATGGTTTGTTGAAGACTACTTATGCATTGTTATCCTTAAGGAGAGTTTTTGGTGAATGCATAATTTCTGGTTTGAGATAGTGGAAGCTTTGTGCACTAGGGTTTATATTTGTGAGTCTAGCTACTTGCATTGAGTTGGTGGAACCCTTGGTTGGCTGTTTTGAGTTTGATGGTTGAGTTGCTTCCATAGAGGTTGTTTGATCAAGTTATTGCTTTACTTGATTCATGATATTGGGCTTACTCCATTGAGTTGATTTGAGCAAGTTATTCTTTGCATTTGGTGATATTGTGTTGGTGGCTATTTTGTTCAAATATCTTTGGAGGGAAAAGGATTTCTACTTGTTTCCTTTTCTTGTGATGATTGGTTGAATGCTTCAAGGTTGATGTTGAGTTGAATGGTGTTGGTTGACTAAACCTTGTTTGATGAGCATTGTTGTTGAAACCCTAATTGATGGTGAAAAGAACATGAGTATCATTGTTATGTGATTCTTTGCATAGTTGGCAATTGTTGGGGTTTCATGTTCTTGAAAGAAAACATTCTATCCTATCCATTTCAGATATTGAGTTGAGTTTTCAGATTTGAGATTGAGATTGAGCTGAGTTGATTTGAGTTGAGTTTTGAGATTGGGATTTGAGTATAGAACATATTGAGTCTCTAACAATTCTCTTTATGCTTCTATGAGTTTGAAAAATCACATTGGGTCTCTAACAATTCACTTTGTGATTTCCTACTAAGAAAGTTTTTCTTGGTGAGCTTATTGAGTTTTTGGATAGGTTCCAGTGGGGACTTGTGAGAATTTTTGGACAGGTTTCGGTGGGGACTTGTGAGCAGTTTTGGATAGGTTTCGGTGGGGACTTGTGAGTAGATTTGGACAGGTCCTAGAAGAGGACTTGTGAGCTGAGTTTGATAGTTCTATCAGAGAACTTGAGGACAGAGGTGCATTGGTTCTATGAGAAGAACCCGAGGACAGATTTGGCAAGTCTTTGAGAAGGCTTGTATGCGAGAGGATTGATTTGTTCAAGAGTTGGACAGATCCGACGGACAGAGGAAGACTTGTACTAGACCGACTGATTGTGTTTGGTACAGGTTGCTGAGCTGTTGTGGACGTGATCATAGAAGGCAGAGGTCTCTTAGGCTAAGCATTGAGGACAGGAGGTCTTCGGTGGAAAGGAGTTCCACGTGCTTGGCAAGAGGTAGAGGTAGTTGATCTTCTGAGGGATCATTTCCAGAGTAGAGGGGAAGGTATCTCCTTTGAGCAGAGGCTCATAAATTTTGATTGTGGGAAGGTATCTCCTTTGAGCAGAGGCTCATAAATTCTGATTGGGGGAAGGTATCTCCTTTGGGCCGAGGCTCATAAACATTGTAATTGGGAAGGATTCCCAAAGAACTTTGAGATAACTTTTAGAGAAAAGTTTTGTGGACGTAGCCCAACCATTCTGGGTGAACCACGTTAAAATTGGTGTCACTTTGTGGATGATATTGTGCATTGCTTTGATATTGCTTTGGGTATATTGCTTTACTATTTTGAAGTATAAAGGAAAAAGTAAAAAGAGGTCTTATACTTTTCACCCCCCCTCTCAGTATAAGCTTGTGTTCTTCAATAATAATTCAAGACAATGCAGAAATACAATATGAAAAATGCAGAGAAAACTAAGGGAATGCAAACTCTGGACTTGGATTGCCCCCAATTTTGACTACAGTCAGGATCGCCTCCAATCGTATGAGATCATCTACGACGATCTGAGCTATATTCTACTAAAAAATAGTAGAGTTCCTACAAGAAAATGCAAAATATAGAACATAGACAGTAGTACGAGGGAATAAGGAGTTAAATCTGTCAGCTAAGGGGTTCAAGGAAATCAGGATCAAAGGGAGTCAGGTAGGGTCAGGGGGTAAACTAGAAAATCCTAGTTTATATAGGCTTTGGAAGAGGTTTAAGAGGTTGGGGATCATCCCAATATGGTATATCTCAAATAGAGAAATCTCCAACTGTGCAGACACACTTTTGCCTGAGTTGGAGAGGCTGTTGAAACAGAAGCTAATTATGAAAATTTAGTTTTGGGACAAAATCGTCTGGACGTTCTGTCTATGATGATTTCATCAGATCTAGGACTATCACGTCTAATCTGTGACGATATCGTACAACGGTCAAAACAAATCCTAAAAATGGCACAAAAAATGAGGAAACGGGTAACAAGCGGTTTTGGGGCGATTTTGGGGTTAAAATTTAAATTTTTATCTTTTATCTTTTACTAAGGTTTTTAACCGTGCCAATTTTAGCATGCTACACAATCCATTAGGGATATAATTCCACTCCTAGTAGTAAAATCAATGATCTAATCCATGTTGGGAAGAGGAAAATCATCTTTAGGGCATGTAACATTAATATCTCTAAAGTCTGTGCAAACCCTAACTTTGGTAGCTTCTTTCTTAGTTACTGGAACTACATTCGAGATCCATTCAACATAATAAATGGCTTGTATAAAAATAACCTTCAAGAGCTTTTCTAATTCCACTTTGACTAGTAAGGCCACTTTAGGATGCATTTTTCTAAGTTTTTGTTTAACAGGTTTAGCATCCGGATGGACTACTAGGTGATGCATAACTACAGAAGGGTCTAAACCTGGCATATCTTCATATGTCCAAGAAAAGACATCCTCATAGTATTTAAGAAATGCAATGTATTTATCTTGTTTTTCTTGACTTAATTCTGATCCAATGTTGATTATGTGAGGGTTATCATTGGTTCCAATGTTAATTTTTATGACATTCTCTACTTCCATGAGTAGATCTCTCTCAAAATTAGGTGGGCCAGGTGAAACACCCAGTTCTTGTAATTCTTCCAAGGTTAGCTTAGATAATTCATCTTGAGGAGTCGCGGCCTCAAGCTGGGCTATACTAGATATAGAGCCATCAAAATAAAATCCATTATGTAATAATTCCTCAATGGAGACATCATGGAAAATATCTCCCTCCAACTCATCATCGAATTCAAAGATCATCTGAGGGTAAGCTATGGAGAGCATATTACATGTAAATGACTTATTTATTAAATGTAAAGGATCACATTCATCCAAATAATCTTGGTAAGATATGAGATGGTCATCATCCTCAAATGGGAAGGGCTGACCTTTACTAGGAAATAGGCCCACACCACATCGGGCATGCCATTGTTCTACCTCAAAAGGTTCTTTCATACCATTTTGGGAAGGTCCCAAACCTTTCCCTTTATATCCCAATTTAAGCATTATAGGCTTATCTTTAATATACTCATTAGAAAAATAACATCGAGCATATCCATCATAACGTGTCTTGATGTTTCTAGGTATTCTTCCCCAGTCATATCCCTTATAAATAAAAGCACAACTCCCAACTTGGTAAATACTTCCCATAGGCTGTGGGAAGCCCAAAGTACGAGGAGAGGACGACAATTTATTTAAAATAAGGGAATCTTGCATAGCAGCATTTGTTTTTTTTGATATAAGAATTTTAGATAAATCGGGTAAGAGCTCGTCAGTAAGAGCATAAGAGGTAGAAGGGACATTTCCTACATCGTCGGATGTGAAAAGTATGCCTTTAGTGGATGTAGATGTTATAGAGATGTCTATGGATGGGTCTATAGGTATGGAAGTTATAGGAGTAAAACAAGAAGCATTGGTTGTGGGTTTAGGATATTTTGAAAGTCCTAATATGGTTTGTTCGGAAGATGGTTGAACTATATGTAGAGGTAGAGTTTATGGAGAAAAATTAGATGATGTTATGGGTGTGTGTTTCACACGTTTAGATGGTTTATGAGAATTAGGATGTGTGGATGATAAAGCAAGGCAAAATTGAACTCCAACAGGTTCTGCCAAAGCACACATATCAAAGGGTCTGGGATCACCATGAATGGTAACCAACTGATTTTTAAATTTGAATTTAACACACTAATGTAAAGTTGAGGGAATAGCTCACATCGCGTTGATCCAAGGGTGACCCAAGAGTATATTGTATGATGCAAGGCAATGTACAAGAAACACAGTCATGTCTAAGGTTGTTGGACCAACTTGCAATGGTATAACTTCGCATGTTTCTTGTGTTTCGTCATTGAAGGATTTTATGATCATATCAGTTCTTTTCATCTCATCACTTCTAAACCCAAATATTTGGTAGAAATCAAAAGTGCAAATGTTTAAATATGAACCATTGTCAATCAAGACTCATTTAACTGCTACATCTCCAATTAGGGCAGTAATATATAAGGGGTTATCCTTATGTAAACTATGTTGTGGTATATCTCTATCCCGAAAGTCAATATAATCGACTTCATGAGTTATTATAGTATTGGCCATGGCTTCAGGTTGAATATTTTGTGGTACCATCATTTGGCTTAATGTGAGCATTAATTCATCCCTATGTGTAGGAGAGGATCTTAAAAGGTCCAAAAGGGAAATTCTAGTTGTAGTATTTGATAATTGTTCACTAATATTATAAGGAGGTTTAGGTTGAATATTAGGCGCATGATTCCATTTATTAGGAACTTTTAAAACAAATGGAGCTGATCCATCTTTCTAAATTTGATCTTGTTGAGAATTTTGAGCCTGTTGTCTAGTAATAGCTCCGATGGTACCGACAATATTATTTTGCAGATGATGAATAGGTCTTGGTCTAGTGTTTATGGCTTGTTCATTAGAAATTAATTGGTGAGAAGATGGTCTAGTAGTGACTCTTCTTGGAAATGGTTCTTCTGGAACCATAAAACTTGTGATAGGTTAAATAGGATCTGATTCATCTTTAGAGCTATTCGATTGATTTGAGGTAATTTCCATGTCACTTTCAGTCTCGTATTCTACATCACTAAGATCAGGTGTCTGAGTGTTATATAGAGGTCTGGTCGTAACCATGGATAAATTTGTGTCAAATACTTCCACATCATGAGTAGGTGAATGCCCACTAATAGTTCCTACATATCAGGTAGGAGGAGGAACATTATGATGCTCAATTTGATTAGCTACTTCTTTGCAATGCTTCGGTAAAGGATGTTGAAATATGTCTAATGATTGATTTGCATTCTGATTCTAATTTTGGGGGATGTTCTTTTGAGAATTATTGGGAGGATTTTGTTTAGGTTGAAAGGCTTGCACCTCCATCTCATTGTTATCAATTAAGTCTTGTATTTTATGTTTTAATCTTTTACAAGAGTTGGTAGCGTGTCTAGGTCCTCTATGGAAATCACAGTGTAAATCAGCTCTGTATCCGAGTATAGTTGGATCAGGTTCCTGGATATTTGGTAATTGTATCAAACCTCATGCTAATAATTGTGGGAGAATGGTTGATAGAGGTTGATTTAACAAAGTAAATTCTCGAGGTGGTTTATCAGGAGGTTTCAATATAAACTTCTCTGTTGTTTTTGCAGTATTAACATTGGCAACGTTTCTACTATCGGTGACTCCATCACCCACAAATTGTTTATTTTTATATTGATTTTTGGATTTTTTCTCATCACCTTTCTTTTTAAGCTGACCTATCCTAATGAGAGCATCTTCCACTCTTCAGGCTAAGTCTATAGCCTGATCGAATGTGGTCAAGGTAGAAGTTGATAATTCACAGGATAATTGTTATTGCAAATTATTGATAAAGATATCCAAAATTTCTCAATAAGGTAACACAAAGTGTAATTTTCCTATCAACTGCCTCCATTGAGATAGGAAATCAGCAAAACATTCATCTTTATCTATTTTAAGTTGTACAAATCTTTAATGGTTACATGCCTTTCGATGTAGGCACTAAATTGATGAACAAAAGACTCGGCGATTTCTTCGAAATTCCTCAAAGAATGAGTGGGTAGTTGATAATACCACTCCAATGCCATTCCTTCTAAACTTTTTGGGAACATTTTTAGTAATAACAAGTCATCATGTGATATATCATGACAGGCTATCCTAAAAATATGAAGATGCTCGATGGGATCTTCGATTCCTTTGGATATAGGTAGGACAGGCATAGGAAAGTGTTTAGGATATGGTTGTGCTACAACTATAGGATCTAAAGGTTGACTACACATCTCTCGATAATTGTACGAGGGATGGTAGGGATCTATTTGGTCCATGCGGGAGACTAACTGTTTCACCATGGCTTCCAGATTACTAGTCTGTCCACCATATGGGTTTGGTGGTATTTGAGCATGTGATGGCATGATGTAAGGATTGGATGCTATATTGCTATTATGCAAATGGTTGGCAGGAAGAGTATTATGAAGAAGAATTGTAGTAGCATTATGTTGTATCCCAGATTTTTGAAAATTGGTGTTAGGTTTTGTTTTAGGCTTTTGTTGATTTGAGGTATGTTGATCAATAACTTGGAAAAATAGAGTAGTGAATGAAGGTTTCTTTTGTGTGGGAATAACTCTAGGCTTGGTAACAGGCACTCTAGGTGGTTGGGTAACCTATTGTTGTTGCATGTTCTAGATTATAGCAGCCATATCCAAATTGGATGGTCCAGCTTGATCACTTTCTTGATCAATGAAGGACAAGGGATTAGTGCGTGTGTGATATATTTCTTCTAGGGTTGCTTGAGTGTCACTAATTTGATCCTTGTCCATATGGATTACTCGATTAAGAGTGCCAATATTAGTATTGAGGAACTTCCAGAAATGTTCCATGTTCTCAAAAGTAACGACTCCTTCCGGAGTCATTTTAGGGGATGAGGATCCTTCCTCTCTAACAATTTCTCTTTGTTCATTTGCTTCAACAAACTCTTCTTCTTGTTGGTCTAGTGTTCCTTCCTCCTGAATTGGGTCTTCAGGAAGTACATCTAGTTTATTTACTGGTTTTCCTAACCAATCTTCTTCTACTTCAGTCTATTTTCCATTCCTAAGTCTAGTCATTATGCTTAAACTTAGATTTTAGCAAATATATATTTATATATATTTGTTTGCAACAAGTTTGGGAGGTATATATTTTAATTATATACCTACTATAATACTTAAAAGAAAATGTTTTGATTTTTGTTATGTTTTTGTTTTTTTTTAATGTTTTTATGATTATAAAGACAACAAACAACACACTAAATGCAAGAAATAATAAAAGAATGGCTTAGTTTTCTATAAATATTTTATAGATGTCATTGATGGGATCAAGTTCATCAGGAGTTATGAAATGCTCCTCTTCAAATTGGAAATGGTTTTTCAAGAATTTGACAAAGTGTGCTATGGTGATGTTATCTACTTCTGACTTTGAATTGTAAAAATAGAGCTCATGGCAATACTCTCGATATAACACAGCTCTAGGAACTCTATTCCATCTCTTTCTATCCGTAAGGATGACCTCTTGATCCTCTATATGAGATAGAAATTTATGTACTACAACTGCATTGTCGAGGTATTCCTCAAAGGTGTACAACTCGAAAGACACAAGGGCTCTTTTATCTGCTAACCACCTATGGCAAGCTCTCTGAAGCTCATGATATAAGGTCACTTGATCAGGATCCAGGATTATATCTAGGACAAACCTCTTGATTTGCCTAAGTTATGTTGATCTAGATGAAATAAGATTCAATCTCCTATTAAGTTTGTCCCATAAATGTGGGACTCTATATGTTTGAGATACTCTAAGCAAAGAAGTAATCTCTATGGCTGCTAATTGATTTTCAACATTAATGGTGACAACTCGTCTTTTATTATAATCTACCATCTAACTATGATATGCAATCTTTAATTATTTTTCTGATGATTCTAAAAGCATTTATGTTTTGTTTTTTTTTTATTGTTTTCAAAAGGTTTTTAGTTTTTAGGTCGGGTTCACCAAAATGTATTGCTCCAAATTTTTTGCATCCTTACCTTCAGGCTATAGGATCCGTGCCCGAAAGGGGAATGTGAGAAGGATGGGATAATACCTCGGACTGAGAGGCCCTTTGAAGGTCATGCCTCTCGAGGGAGGGGTATAAGGGTGAATTTTTGACGGATGGTGGGTTCACCAGGAAACTTTTGAGTGGCAGTTTCCATGCCTAGGTTGAGAGTAGGTTTGATGTGTTCATTTTGTGCTTTAATCATTCATATCCTAGGTTTGGCCAAGATGAATCTAAGTTATTCTATATGCCAATGCTGATTTATATGAATACAAAGAACATAAATAAGTGCTAAACATAGAAAATATGCTAAATGGGATAGAATATACCTGATTATGGATGTCTGATGCAGATTTTGAGTTTTGTAGAAGTCTAAATTGTCTCAAATTGTACGTAATCATCTGAAATGTCATAGAATCATCTCAGATATCAGTCAGTCATCTAAGATCAGACGATATCGTCATCGATCTGATGAATTTGTCAGACGAATTCATCAAAAACCTGTAGTCATAGATACAGATACCAAAAACCAAAAATACAACTACAAAAGCAAGGGAAAATGATAAAAATGATAGTAAATTTACCTAAATGATAGATCCAGATAACAATTAAAGGAAAATGCATTACTTTAATAATTTATTTTAACTTTAGCATGCATCTATACTAAATGAGGTGAACTCCAGGATGCAAGAATAAAATAAACCAAGCTAATGCATAAGAAAATGAAGAGAAAAGATAAGAAAATGCAAACTTCGGGCTCTAATTACCCCCAATCTGGACTACAGTCAGGATCGCCTCTAATCATACAAGATCTTCGTTGATCCTCAACAGGATCGTCCAAAATCGTCTAGAATCACCTTTGATGATCAGAGCTTGCTTTGACTGAAAAAAAAATAGAATTGCTGCAAGAAAACTTGAAATACAGAATACAAACGATGGTGTGAGGATGTTCTAATGCATAAGGAACTAAATTTGCAGAGAAACCAGTCAGCCAAGGGTTTCAAGGGGGATAAACTAAGAAAATACTAGTTTATATAGGATTAGGGAGAGGTTAGGAGGTTGGAGATCATCCCAATTTGGGAGATATCCAATGGGGGAGACTCTAACTACGCAGACACGCTTTCTGCCCAAGTTAGAGAAGCTATTGAAATAGAAGCTAATTATAAAAATTCGATTTTGGGACGAAATCGTCTGGACTTTCTGTTCCAAATGAATTCATCAGATCTAGGACGATTTCATCTGATCGGCGATGATATCGTCCAATGGTAAAAAAAATCCTAAAAATGACAAAAAAAATAAGGGGAGCGAGTAACAGGCGGTTTACAGGCGGTCTTGGGTTAAAATTCAAATTTTTATCTTTTTACTAAGGTTTAACTGTGCCAATTTTAAGGTGCTACATACTATAACCATCATTCTAATCTCTTCTTTGTATTCCTTGGATCACTCACTCTTTGGTGCAAAATGTACTTAAATAACTCATAAATCGATAATGCAAGAGAATCTAGAAAGTACACACAAAACATTTAAAAATAGTAGCAACTATATCATATATTTTTGAAACATTATTGAAGATAATATTGAGTAGTTTAGTTTATTTTCATTATCCAATACCTCATATACTTCTCTTCTATCCTTAAGTAGTCCTCTTGTAATTCAGATACATTATTATAGTTTCTTTAGTTGATTGATATACTCATTAATAATATCAAATGATTCCATGGATAATCTTGTAAGATCAACCTCTAGCCTATTGACCTATGTGGAATCAATTCAATGATTAAAATACTTCCATAATTATTATTGATCATTTGCTTGTTTAAATTCAATTACATTGATAAATATAGAGCATCCATACTAACATCATGATTTCCATAGTTGGTAGAAATCACAACCAACTATTAGTTCTCACATGGTTTCTACATTAGTGGTTCTAACAAATAAACTAATTTTGATTATATGTAATAAAATCCTAACAATCCCCCTTAGTACATTATGATCCAAAATGGGTAGGGATATTCACATTAGTACAAATAATCATATGATGAAATAGAATATATTCAATAGTTAATAAAGTATGCTTGGAGTACGAATAGGGACATACTTAACTATTTGCATGAAGCAATAGTTATAATGGCCTCACTATGCTTCTTCAATGGGAATGGTCTCATTGGAAACTTAACCAATGATAGGTATAAACTAAACTATATAAGGAAATACAACATAATTGGATAGGTATACACACTGTATTAAATATCACCATTGCATACAGAGATAATAATTATGACTAGGGACACACAACCAATCACAAGAAACCAATAAAAATAGCCCTTATTGATTTATATCATCTTGTGAATGGGGATAAATTTAACCCTTTATCTTAATTACAGCATGAGCCATCACGATCAATAGGGTACTTGGATAGTCCTTACTACTCCTTCAAATTCAATATTATTGATATTTGATCACTTGGTGCTTACCAAATATCATATTCAAATATTGGGCACATTGAACATTGGGAAAGAATAATATTTCTTCCCCTGTCAATGTGAAATTCTCTTGTAAAATTTTTTAAGAGTGTTGGGTACCACTAATCATGTAGTCCACTTAATAAATTAAACATAATTTCAATGGAAATTATGACCACGTTGAAATCCTCTTGTGAAAATGGACACATTCATCTATTCACAAGAATATATACTAAATAAATTCAATAAAAATATTCCTCCTCATTATCCTTGGGGGAGGTTCTTCATTATATGCTCTAAGACTACATTCTTCATATTTATTTGGTAGTCCCCATGGATTTGTCCAACTATTAGATTTACTCTAAATATTTGCCTTCTTACAACGAATAGGATACATACTTTTGGCATACCCTTGGAAGTATCCACTCATATTGATCCTAACTATTAGGATATATTTATCTAAGTTATGGAAATATTCCTGCAAAATGAGTTTAAAAAATTTCTCATGCCTTTCAAAATAACTTAAATTTGTTCCACTTGTTCTATTTTTGATAAATGAGATTGTAAAGTTATGAAGTAATAATTTTTTAATTGTGTAGGTAATCATACATATGATGTCATAAGCCTAAATTCCATGGAAATTAAAATTACTTTCTCCAAATTAACACTTTCACTTCCTAGTAAATTCCCCCAACTTATAAGAACTAGGAATAGGACTCCTCATTTTGACTATGCCTTGCATTTTCATGAAGGTGGAGTGATTATTGGTTTCCAAAAGACTAGCAATAATATCAATGATTAACCAAACAAAACCACACTACATCATGTCTAAAATTTTGACCTTAGAGAAAATATCCATAGACATTTTAAAAGAGTCCATATGCACTATAAAAACTCTTGGATATGTTTCATTCAACTTATAAGGCATATTTTGTATGTGTTATGTTTGAATAGAGATATATATATTCCATATATTTGACTCTATATGTAGCTTATTTAATCAAATAATTTTAAAAAACAAGGGTATCAATGTCCAACTAATATTTATCATAAGTAACTACCACCTTCTTCCATTGAAAGTGATCCACTAGAGCTGCTATGTACTCCATTTGAAACTTATAATTATATCTCATTCAAAATAAATATGGATATTTCTACATTGAATGAGATAGGTTTATTGAGGCAAATATTACAATTGGAACATATGCAACCTCTCCTAGATCCACTACAAAGTTATAGATAGATGTTGTCTAAGGGTCTACAACTACAATTACTTCCTCTCAATGTTTCTAAATCACTATGGATCCTTCTTTAACTAAATTTATACTTTGTGAATTCTTCATATTCATAAATAGTTTTATGTTTATGAGGATATTGTCCTTATCTATTTCTTGTATTACCAATTGTATGGCTTACTCTGCACTATGTTTGACCAGCATGTCCTTATATATTATGGATCCTATACTCATTAGTTTCTACTATTTAATTTGTTGGTCTTATCTAGGAGGTTTATCCATTGCTATGAGTGTGATAAGAATTAAAAGGAATTTTAGCCCAAATCCTAGTTAGGACCCTAGTTACAAGAAACATGGTAACACAATCGCTTATTGTATTTCTTGATATTGCAATGCATTTTCTATGAAAACAACCATTCAAAACTATTTTTCTATCATCATGCCCATCCAATATATTTCTATAATGGTGCCCAAGACTAATCCAAACAAATTTATCATTGACACAACCAAAATTAGGGATTGTAGGGTTTTTTTATTATGTCATCCAATGAGATGTAAATTTTTTACTAATCTATTTGTAAACTCACCAATCTAACTAATAAAAAAAGACCAAACACTGATGAAATTTTTTGGTTAGATGAATTCCTTATATAGGCCACAAAATTTCATAGATATAATTCAGATATAACATTTGGTGCTATTCCCTTTAATCCTCATTACAACCCTCTTCACCATGGGATGGAAAAAGTTAGATGTCCTTATTATAATAGTGTAACACCCTAAATTTGATGCAGTTCAATTTACCCTAGGTTAATAATTCAAAATTTAACCTCAAAACCACCTTTTAACCACCTGCCTCGATTTTTGCATCAAATATAGAGGCAGTTATGGTAGTTGGACGATATCATCATCGATTTGATGATATCATCCCTAATTGGATGAAATCTTCTGGAACTGAACATCCAGATGATTTCGTTCAAAAACCAAATTTCATAATTAGAAACAGTTCCAACTCTTGTTCCCAGCTTAGTAGAAGCGTTTTTGCATCATTGGAGGATGTTTCTCTGGAGATCTCCTAGATTGGAATGACTCCCAACCTCTTAACTCCCCCATCAATCCTATTTAAACTATGAATTTCATTAAACCCACCCTATTTGATCAATTTCCTGCAACTTAAGCTCCATACCCTATTAGAACACTCTAAAATTCAATAATTTGCATAGTTTTCCAGATCCATTTGCAAGTTTTTATTTTGCATCAGTTGGAGGAAGCTCAGATCGTCACAAATGATCCTGTTCACAACCGAGACGATTTCATCCTGATTAGAGGTGATCTTGTACCATATCAGAAGATATTTACTGTACTCATCATGGGGGAAATAAATATCGAAGGTTTGCATTTTATGTCAATTCAATCAATCAAATTGCATTAATTTAGTTTATATTCTGTATTGCATATGGTGTTCACCTCATTTTAATGATATTGCACATTCTAGGATCAATTCTATTTTAGAACATAAAGGCATTTCATTTACTTCAGATTGAATTTGATTTTTAGGATCGATTAAGCATTTAATTAGAGTTTTTGTGTCCATTAAATTGTATTTTGCATTATATTTCCCTTGTTTTGGCATCCATTTGTTCAGTTGCAGGTTTTTGATGAAATCGACTCAAATGATTTCATCTGATTTCAAATGATCTCATTCGATTTTAGATGAATCTATGCAATTAAAAATGAACCTACAAAATTGTAGTCGATTCTATTCAATTAAAGATGAATTTACAGAATCAGAGATGATTTGGACTGCTTCAAAAAGCCAAATCTTCATCAGACATCCGAAATCGGGTAAGATCATTCCATTTTCTTTCAAGCATTGCATTTAGAGTTCATTTTTTTTACTGTCTACATATAAATCACAATTTGCATATAGAATAGTTTAATTTCATCCTGGCCAACCTAGGTATTTGAGTGATTTTAAACTAAAACAAACACATCAAACTCATTTCTAGCCTAGGCTCGAAAGCTGCCACCAAATGCTTCTTGGTGAACCCACCATCTATTGAAAAACCACCAAAGAGGACACGACTCAAGTGTCCCTCATCTGAGGTGTTGCTTTACCATTTCCCATCCCCCTCTAAGGTGTGGATCCATTAGTCTAGAGGAAAGAGGTGTGAAAATTTTAAACATACATTCTTTGGTGAACCCGACGTGAAACACATTAAATACCCTTTTGAAAATAAAATATATATAAAAAAAGAGAAATTAAAATTTTAAGTCACTTGATCTATCAATACCTTATATGGTAGATTACAATAGAAGACATGGTGTTCTGATTAATGTTGGTGTTCAACTAGCAACCATAGAAATTTCTACTCTAGTTAGAGGTCCTAGATTTAGATCTCAAGCACATTGGAATGAATTGGATAGAAGGTTAACTATTATTGAGTCTAGAGCACCCAAACTTAGATAAATCAATAGGTTTGATTTAGATAGAATATTGGATTTCAATAATTTATCCTTCTACCATGAGCTTCAGAGAGTATGCCATAGATGGCTAGTAGATAAACAAGCGTTCATTTCCTCTGACATATACACCTTTGAAGATTATATTGAAAATGTTGTTGTACTACACAAATTTCTATCACATATAGAAGACCAAGAGGTTGTTTTGACTGATATAAGAATATTTTGCAGAGTTCCTAGGGTTGTCTTATACAGAGAATATTGTCATGAACTCTATTTTTATGTGCCTAATTCTAAAGTTGATCATATAACTATAGCACACTTTGTCCAATTTATGAAAAAAAACTTTCAATTTGAAGAAGAGCATTACATGACACCTGATGAACTTGAACCTATCAATGATATTTACAAGTTGTTTCTGGAGAACTAAATTATAATACTTATATTATAATATTTTGTATTCCCTATTTTCCTTTAATTTTTGCAAATTAAAGCCATAAAAATATAAAAATATATATATAAATATATAAATATATAAAAATATACTACATTAATTAGGTATATATATAAAATATATACCCCCTTAAATTCCATCGCATTTATATATAAGAACATATATATTTGCAAAAACTCAAATCTACCATAATGCCTAAACTAAGGAGTGGTAAATAGATATATGATGAGTGGGTAGGACAACCACCTACTCAAAATCCCCCTCTTGAAGAACAAGATCAAGAGGGAGTTGCTTAGGACCACCATGATGGGAGTCCTACTAAAGAATATGAACAAGAAGATGATAGGGAAGATGAAACTGGATCACTCAACATTCTAAAATTCCTGTCAATAAACCAAAAAAAAATCCACCACCTTAGAAACCATCATTTACTGCTCTATTTTCTCAAGCTATTAATCAACAAATTTCAAATCAACAGAAACCTAAACCAAAAACAAATGTCAACTATCAATAGCAAAAAGTTCAACATAACACTATCCCATATCCACTTCACAACACCCTTCCTAGTAATACTTTGCACAACAGTAATCTAGCATCAAATCCTTATGTTACGCCATCTTACACTCAAAGATCCATCATGCAACCAAACCAACATGGTGGACAATCCAGTAATCTTGAAACAATAGTGAAATAATTAGTTTCCCGCATGGACCAAATAGACCCCTACCATCCCTCATACAACTATCGAGAGATGTGTAGTCAACCTTTGGATCCCATAGTTGTTGCCCAACCATACCCAAAGAATTTTCCTATGCCTGTTATCCCTATATACAAAGGAACCGAAGATCCCATAGAGAATCTTCGTATGTTTAGAATAACATGTCATCATATATCTCATGATGATTTGTTATTGCTAGAGATGTTCCCAAAAAGCTTGGGAGGTATGGCATTGGAATGGTATTATCAGTTACCTACTAATTATTTGAGAAATTTTGAAGAAATAGCTGAATCATTTGTCCACCAATTTAGTGCCTACATAGAGAGGCATGTGACAATTAAGGATTTGTACAACTTGAAATAGGGTAAATATGAATGCTTTACCGATTTCCTAGCAATATGGAGATAGTTGCTAGGGAAATTACACTTTGCATTATCCCATAAAGAGATGTTGGACATTTTTATTAATAACTTGCAAGAACAATTGTCCTATGAGCTTTCAACTGCTACCTTGACAACCTTCGATTAGGCTATAGATTTAGCATGAAGAATGGAAGATGCCCTCATTAGGAGAGGTTAATTTAAGAAGAAGGATGATGATAAGGCATCTAAAAATCAATATAAGAATAAGCAAGTTGTGGGTGATGGAGTCACCGATAGTAGAAATATTGTGAATGTTAATGCTATGAAAACCGCAAAGAAGTTTATATTAAAGGCTCCTGATAGACCTTCGAGAGAATTCACTAGGTTAAATCAACCTTTATCCACTATATTGCCACAATTATTAGAACAAGGTTTAATACAATTACCTAATATTCAGGAACCTGATACAACCATACCTGGATACAGAGCAAACCTACATTGTGATTTCCATAGAGGACCTGGACATTCAACAAATTCTTACAAGAGATTAAAACATAAAATACAAGATTTGATTGATAACAACAATATGGAAGTACAAAATTTCCAACCAAAATAAAATGATCCAAAAAATACTCAAAAATATATGCAACCAAATCAGAATCAGAATGTAAATCAAACATTGGATATTTTTCAACATTCTTTACCCAAGCATGGTAAATAAGTGGCTAATCAAGCTGAACATCATAATGTTCCCCATCCAAACCGATATGTGGGAACCATTAGTGGACATGTACCTTCTCATGACTTGGAGATATTTGGGATAACATTATCTATGGTCACAACTAGACCCATACACAACATTCAAACATCATATCCAAGTGATACGAATTATGAAATAGAAAGTGACCTAGATATTATATTCGGTCAATTGAATAGCTCTAAATATGAGTCATAAACTATTATCCCTATCACAACACAGATTGTTCCAGAGGAACAATTTCCAAGAAGGATCATAACACAACCATCCCCACAAAAAATCCTCCCTAATGAACAAGCCATAAATGCTAAACCACAACCCATTCATCATGCACACAATAATATTATGGGTACCATCGAAGTCGTTACTAGACAACAGATCCAAAATTCTCAACAAGATCAAAATCATAATGATAAATCAGCCCCATTTGTTTTGAAGGTTCCTAGTAAAGGAAATAATGCATCAAATGCTCAACCTAAACCCCCTTATGACATCAATGAACAAATTTCTAATATTATAGCAAGAATTTCCCTCTTAGACCTTCTAAGATCATATCCCACACATAGGGAAGAATTAATGCATACATTAAGTCAAATTATGGTACCACACAACATACAACCTGAAGCTATGGCAAATACCATTATACCTCGTGAAGTCGACTGTATTGACTTTCAAGATAAAGACATACCACTTCATAGTTTACATAAAGACAATCCCTTGTACATTACTACATTAATCGGAGATGTAGTTGTTAAAATATTTTTAATTGATAATGGTTCATCCCTAAATATTTGGAATTTTGACTTTTACCAGAGATTTGGATTTAGAAGTGATGAGATGAAGAGAGCATATATGATCATAAAAGCCTTTAATGATGAAATACAAGAAACATGTGGAGTTATTACAATCCCATTGCAGGTTGGTCCAAGAACTTTGGATACGACCATATTTATTGTACATTGTCCTGCATCGTACAATATAATTTTGGGTCACCCTTGGATCAATGCAATGTGAGCTATACCCTCTACCTTACACCAATGTGTCAAATTTAAATTCAAGAATCATTTGGTCACCATTCATGGTGATCCCAGACCATTTGATATATGTGCCTTGGTAGAACCAACTGGGATTCAATTTTACCCTATATTATATTCTACCCATCCCAATTTTGCTTTTCCTTCTAAACGTGTGAAACTCACACCAAAAATATCATCTCCTCCATCTACACCAATTACATCCCCATCTCCTCAACCTTCTCCTAAGGAATATCCACCAAAATCTACATTTAATACTAGTCCTACAATAATTTCTCCTTGTTCTATCCCTACACCATCTGAATCCACAATAAATCCATCTACCACAACCTCTATTACATCCACATATACTAAATTTATATTTTCAGCATCTAAATTCATAGAAGAGGATCCTTCTATTTCATATGCTTTGTCTAATGAGCTATTACCTGATTTGTCTAAAATTCTCATAACATCAGAAGAAATAAATTTTTCTATACAAGATTCCCTTGCCTTAAAAAAATTACCACCATCTCCTCGTACCTTGGGCTTGCGAAAACCTATGGGAAGTATTTACCAAGTCAAGAGTTGTACCTTCATTTATAAGGGATATTATTGGGGTAGAATACCTAGAAATATTAAAACTAATTATGATGGATATGCTCAATGTTATTTCACCGATAAATACATCAAAGTTAAACCTATAATGCTTAAATTAGGATATGAAGGTAAAGGTTTGGGATATTTCTAGAATGGCATGAAAGAACATTTTGAGGTCAAAGAATGGCCTACCCAATGCGGTATAGGCCTATTTTCTAGTAAGTGTCAGCCATTTCCATTTGAGGATGATGATAACTTAATACCCTATCAATATTATTTAGACAAACAAGAGATCCTTAAGTCTATGGGTAAGTTATTTTCTTGTAAAATGCTATCTATAGCTTACCCTGAAATGATTGCTGAGATGGACGAACAATTAGAGGGCGACATTTTCCATGATATTTCCATTGAAGACTTATTGCATAATGGCTTTTATTTTGATGGGTCTATACCACCTGTCGCTCATATTGAGGCCACAACCCCTCAATAAGAATTATATAAGTTGATCTTAGAAGAATTACAAGAAAAGGGTGTGTCACCCGCACCTCCTAATTTTGAAAGAGACTTACATATGGAAGTGGAAAGTGTCATACAAGTTAATATTGGAACATAAGAGAATTATCACATAGTCAACATTGGATCATAATTAAATGAAGAAAAACAAAATAAATACACTACATTTCTTACAGAATATAGTGATGTATTTGCTTGGACATACGCAAATATGCCTGTTTTAGACTCTTCTGTAGTTATGCATCATCTAGTAGTATGACCGGATGTGAAACCAATTAAGCAAAAACTTAGAAAAATGCATCCTAAGGTTGCCCTACTAGTCAAAGGTGAGTTAGAAAAACTCCTAAATATTACATTTATTCAAGCCATTGATTATGATGATTGGACTTCTAATGTTGTCCCTATAACTAAAAAATAAGCAACCAATATTAGGGTTTGTATAGACATACATTAATGTTGCATGCCCTAAATATGATTTCCCTCTTCCTAATATGGATTAGATCATTGATTTTATTGTTAGCGTACTTACTATGTTTCATATTTAGCTTATACTATTGTACTGTTACAACCATGTAACAGTCCAGTTACGCCGGTGCTATTCCCGACAGTGTAACTTGTTATTTAAACAGCCCTGCAATAATTCAATACTGTTCGCTGAGTTTAACATGGCATCAGAGCCAGACTGGTACGGGATTTTATTTTTGCAGTGAAAGGGAGCAGCGAGAGGAGGCTGGAGGCGGAAGGAGTTGATGCTGAGAAGAAGCGAAGGAAAATAATTTTTTTTCCCTCGCTGGGCGTGATTATGGCAGACCGAATTTTTTTTTTTTTTAAATAAAAAAAAAAAAAAAAAAAGTCCACCCCAACTGCGCGCAGGCCACTCCGTAGTCACGCGCAGACCGCTCCGTAGCCTCGCGCAGGCTGCTTTGCAGCCGCGCGCAGGCCCAGGTCGCTCCGTAGCCACCACGTCTATGTAGAGCGAACGTAGCTCGTGCTGCGACACGTCTGCATGGGAGGACGCACGTAGGCGGCAGGAGGGAAGCGGGATGCAGGGCGTCCCCCCCCGCCTGCGTCATTGAGCGGACGGCTGTCCGTAGGAGGGGACGGTCCCCCCCTTGTTGGAGACTGCGTGGATTGCGCGCTCCAACATCCCCCCCCCGCGCGATGCAAATTTGCATGCACTCCTCGAGGTCCCCCCACCCCCCCGCACGACGCAAATTTGTGCGCGCTCCCCGAGGCCCCCCCCGCATGACGTGCAATTTGCGCGCGCGCTCCCCGAGACCCCCCCGGTGGGAATTTAAAATTTAAAATTCTCGCTTCTCTGTGACGCGGGGTATAAACCCCCCCCGGTTGAGGTTCGCCCAGCACGTAGAGCCAGCGCGGATTGCGCAGAGGCGAGACGCCAAAATTTTTTTTCGAAAAAAAAAAAAAAAAAACCCGTGAAATTTTTCGAAGAAAAAAAAGGGAACGTTGCGGGGTGCAGCCGCGAAGTAGCAGCAGCGTCCAAGCAAAGCTGCGGCCGCGACTTGCAGAGGAGGTGGCAGAGGCAGCGGACGGGCAGGCCGAGGTTGAAAAAGGAGGGCTCCGGTGATCCCTTCGGATCAGCCCGCTAGCTCACTTGGTAGTGAGCTGTGCGGTAAGGCTCAGGGAGCCTGCAGGTCGGGGGTTCAAATCCCGCCGACTCCCCCCAAGGTATAAATTTTTTTTCAAAGTCATTTTTTTAATTATTATTTTTTAATTAAAATTTTAAATTTTAAATTTTTTAATATAGTTTTTTAAACTTTATAAATTAAAATTTTAATTTTAATTTATTTTTTATAAGTTTTAAAACTATATAAATTAAAATTATTTATTTTAATTTTAAATATATAATAATTATTAAAAATGCTTTGTTAAAGGAATTTTTTTTTAGGGGGGATATTTTTTCAAAAAATCAAAGGGGGATTGTGAGTAATTTTTTGAAAAATAGCAATTTGGCATTGTAAAAGGTGCATTTTCGGCTGTGACCGACACCTTGTGGGTTATTCTTGTGGGCATTTTTTTTGTTGTATGTTGCATATTTCATTTTTTCACTATAACATTAAAAATTAAAATCAAACACTCCCTAAGTCCCCGGAATAATTAAAACCCATCCGTGCAATTTATTGCACTGTAGCGTTCGGTATTTGTGATACCTCTGGCCAGCACTTATAGGTAAAGTTGTCGTGATTTGGCTACTATATCCACCGCCTAATATAGCTGCTACAACGACGTCTGAGCTTGTTCTCTATAAATCGTCGGGGAGAGATAAGTTTGCCAATTTTTGCATTTTTTACTCCATCCACTACCCTTTATCGCACTTGTGTTTAGGCATAAATCCTGACAAAGTATTATTCATAGTGTTTAGGGGAAGTTACGCCCCATGCATGAGAAGAATCTTCTATGGTATGTTCCATCAACAAGGCGATTCCCTTTCGCATACTGCTTATGTTCCACGTATCGTATGATCTCTAAAACTCACCTATAGTCTCCCTCACGTAAGGGCGGGTGATTTTTGTTGATCTTTCTAAATACCTATAGTTTCCCTCACGTAAGGGTGAGTATTTTGTACGGTATATTGGCCTAGCAAAAGGTATATCGAAAGGGGGACCAATTGGTGATATAAGGAACCTTCACTATGGCCACTGTTGCAAAATTTATGACTGATCCGCATCAGTTATTGAAAGGTCCAAATTATACACCATGGAAACATAAGATGAAGGCAATTCTCCAAATGTAATATTTGTGGGATATTGTTACTGGAGTAGCAACCAGGCCTTCACCAATAGCAGGATCCATAGGTCCTTTCGTAGATCAGATAGCTTTTGACAAGAAAGACAGTCGAGCAAAGGTGCTCATTTTGTTTGCTGTTTCAGATGAAGTGCAACCTCATATAGCTGACAAAGCAAGTGGTAAAAAGGCATGGGATGCCCTTAGAACCATCTATGATGGAAAGAATGAATCCACCATTCTTCATCTTCAACAACAACTTCATAACCTGAGTTTGAGACAGGGTGAAACAGTTGAACTCTTTCTGTGCAGAGTGTCTGAGTTGAAAGAGAAATTGAGTTCTTTGGGAGATATTGTGGACGAAAAGCTTCTCATTTCACTTGTGATGAGAGCTTTACCTTCTTCATTTGATATGTTGATAACCTCCATCCAGGTGTCTCAACGACAAATTACCTACATCGAGTTGGTCAATCTGCTTCAACAACAGGAGGCCTGCCAACTTCACAAGGATGATTCTTCCAATACAACCCTATACACCAACAGGCAGGGTTCTAGGAAGAAAGGTAATGGGCAAAAAGGAGGCAACTTTCAGAAAGGAGGAAATTCTCAATAGGATACGAAAGGAAAAGGCAAACAACCTCAATAGAAGAAGAGGTGGTGCAAGATCTGTGAGAAAGACAACCATGATACCAACAGGTGTTGGCATAATAACAAGCAAAAAGGCCAAAACAAACCACAAAATAAAAACAAGCAACCCCAGGTGAATGTTGTTGTTGAAGAATCGACTCGGATTCCGAATGGGCACACAAGGTGCTCATGACTACCACGAATTCCACACGGAGGGATCCTGTTTGGTATGTCGATTCTGGAGCTAGCAAACATATGACTGGCGACAGATCATGGTTTGAATAATTTGAGGCCAAAGAGGGCAAACCCGTCACCATTGCTGATGATAAGACCTATAGGGTTCAGGGAGAGGGTACAGTTTCAGTCACTCTTCCTGATGGCAAGTGTCAGATTGACAAAGTCCTCTATGTTTCGAGATTGGCTAACAATTTGTTGTCAGTGACACAAATCCTGGACAAAAATATGGTTGTCAACTTTCATGTTGAGAATGGAAAGAAGTGTTGTACCATTACTAGGAAGGGTAAGCAGATTGCAACAGCTTCATATAAGCATGACTTATTTGCACTAGATGCTATCTCTACTCCACATGTTGCCATGACTGTATCTACCAAGGAGGCAACTTCCCTATGGCACAAGAGATATGGGCATCTTAGTTCTGGCTACTTACTTGAGCTCAGCAAGTATGAGATGGTAAAGGGTCTTCCTTCCATTTCTGCCACATTGCTAGTGTGCTCTGACTACTTGGTAGGAAAGCAGCATAGAGTACCATTTGAGAAGAGCTCAACAAGAGCACAAAAACCTCTGGAGTTAATTCACACCAATCTATGCGGTCCTTTCACACCCAACAGTTGTGGAGGGAAGAGGTACTTTCAGTTATTCGTAGATGACTACTCACGAAAGATGTGGGTTTTATTTCTCCAACTGAAATCTAAAGCTTTCACATTCTTCCAGCAGTTCAAGAAATCCATTGAGAAGGAGTCAGGAGCTTCTATTAAAACCCTCCGCTCAGATCGAGGGGGAGAGTTTACCTCTAATGAATTTTTTGCATTCCTAGATAAGCATGGAATCAAGCGACAATTAACAACTGCCTATACTCCTCAGCAAAATGGAGTTGTTGAGAGAAGAAACCATTCTATCATGGAAATGGTTCGTTGTATGCTCACAGGAGCTACTCTTGGGCAACAATATTGGGCAGAAGCTGTCACCACTACAGTGTATTTGTTGAATAGGGCACCCACAAAGGCCCTAAAAGGAATGACTCCACAGGAAGCATGGAGCGGTCGAAAACCCTCCATATCTCATCTACGTATTTTCGGATGTCACGCTTTCATGCACATACCAAAAGAGAAAAGGAAGAAGCTAGATGAGAAAACACTGAGATGTATTTTTCTTGGTTATTCTGAGCACTCTAAAGGATATCGATTGATAGATCCTTTGACCAAGAAAATTCATATCAGCAGAGATGTTGTCTTTGATGAAGCTTTCACATCACAGAGCACATCTAAAGTACACCAAGATATTGTGGAATCTAAGGAAGAGAAGATTCCTTCGTCAACACAGACAGGAGGTCCTTCTACATCTTCTTCAACTCCATCGAAGAAGAATCCTAAATGGTGTACAAATACAATCAGAGATGCAAATTTATCCACTCCTCCCAATTTGAATTTGGATAGACCTCGTACACGTAGTATGGCTCAAAAGGAAAGAGAAGCCAGAGAAACTGGTGAGGTTGATGATATTTGTCAATATTTTGAGGAAATTTTTGTGACTCCAAGTACAGAAGTAGAGGATATGGATATTGATGATGACAGGGCATTCATGTCTGCCATAGATGGTCTTAAACCTGCATCAGTGCAAGATGCTCTTAGTGAACCTCAGTGGAAGGCTGCTATGGATACAGAGTATGAGTCTTTGATGAAAAATAAAACTTGGAAGCTTGTTGATCTACTACATGGAAAGAAGCCCATTGGCTGCAAATGGGTATATAAAGTCAAGTACAAGGCAGATGGAACAATTGATAAGCATAAGGCCCGACTTTTTGCAAAGGGCTATGCTAAAAAAGAAGGCATTGACTACGAGGAAACTTTTGCACCTACTGCTCGGATGACCACAATTCGGGTTATGTGTGCTATGGCAGCACAATATGGGTGGAAATTTCACCAGATGGATGTCAAAAGTGCCTTTCTAAATGGTGATCTCCAAGAAGAAGTCTACATGACTCGACCGAAGGATTTGAAGTGGAAGGCCAAGAGCGAGAAAGTTTGCAAATTGGTCAAATCCTTGTATGGTCCGAAACAAGCTCCTCGAGCTTGGTATATAAAAATGGACAATCACCTTATGCAGCATGGATTTAAGAGATGTCCGTCGGATGCAAACCTCTATTTCAAGAAACGAGGGTTCCGAGATAGTGTTGCTTGTACTCTATGTGGATGATCTGCTCATTACAGGGAGTTCATAAACTATTATCTCTACTGTCAAAAGAAACTTGTGCAAATCTTTTGAGATGATAGATCTCGGACTTCTCCATTACTATCTTGGTCTGGAATTCAGCCAAAAGGAGCACTCCATCAAAGTGTCTCAAAAAAAATATGCCAAGACATTGCTGGATAAATATCGCATGACTGATTGCAAGCCAATGGCAACTCCAATGGAGAATGGACTTTAGTTATCATGATATGATGATTCACCTCAGGTAGATGGTACTCTCTATCGACAGTTTATTGGGAGTCTCATATATCTGACCAATACTAGGCCAGATCTTGTATTTGCTGTCAACTATCTTTCGAGGTTCATGCGGGAGCCTAAGACCACTCATTGGAAAGCAACAAAATGTGTTCTTCACTATGTCCGTGGTACTATGGAATATGGCCTAGAATACAAGAGGAACAACAAATTCTTCTTGCAAGGATACACGGACTCCGACTATGTCGGATCATTTGATGATCGCAAGTCAACTTCTGGATACATTTTTCATCTGGGATCTGGTCCTGTCTCTTGGCATAGCAAGAAGCAACAGGTGGTTGCTATTTCATCAACAGAGGTAGAGCATCGTGACGCACGTGAAGCTGTGTGTGAAGTGATATGGTTATGTCGCATTCTGACAAGTATGGGCCATCCATCAAAATCTCCAATACACTTGTTTTGCGATAATCAGAGTGTTCTGAACCTCGTCAAGAATCCAGTACATCATGAAAGAACAAAGCACATTGACACACAATATCATTTCATTCGATATGAAGTTCCAAAGCACCAAATTCAGCTTCAGCACATTCCCACCGATGCTCAAGTTGCAGACATTTTCACTAAGGCACTTGGACGTGTCAAATTTGAATTGTTTCGTAGCTCACTTTGTATTGCAAAATAATGTAAGGGGATGTTAGTAGTCTAGTATAGATATTATTTATTACATTACCCAAATAATGTAATAAATGGGGATGTTAGCGTACTTACTATGTTTCATATTTAGCTTATACTGTTGTACTGTTACAACCATGTAACAGTCCAGTTACGCCGGTGCTATTCTCGGCAGTGTAACTTGTTATTTAAACAACCCTACAATAATTCAATACTGTTCACTGAGTTTAACATTTATTGCTGAAAGTGGGATGCTATCCCTTATGGATGGATTATCAGGTTATAATTAGATCAGGATAGCTCCTGAAGACCAATCCAAAACATCCTTTATTACCCCTTGGGGAACCTTTTATTGGAAAGTAATGCCATTCAGATTAAAGAATGCAGGTGCAACCTATCAACGAGCTATGACTTACATTTTTCATGATATGATGTATGATATTCTGCATGATTATGTGGATGATATTATAGCCCATTCTTCTGAAGAAGATGAACATTTAGATGATTTGAGAAAAATATTTGATTGGTTAAGAGAATACTATATCTATTTAAACCCAACAAAATATATATTTGGAGTTAAGTCAGGTAAACTGTTGGGGGTTATTGTTTCTTTGCATGACATCAAAATTGATCCTCTTAAAATTTAGGCTATCATTGATATGCCAACTCCTAAAAACATATCTAAGTTATGAATTTTACAAGGTAAAATTTATTCTATCTGTCGTTTCATTGAAAAGTTGGTGGACAAAACTAGACCTTTTTCTCAAATTCCTTAAGAAAAATACTTTCTTTCAATGGGATGATGAGTGTAAAGAAGCCTTTGAACAAATAAAACAATATTTTCTAAGTCCTCCTATGCTTGCTCCTCCCAAAATTGATCACCCTTTCATCTTGTACATTTTTGCTTCATAACTTGCCTTAGGAGCTATGTTAGCTCAACTTGATGATGAGAAGAAATAACGAGCTAATTATTATATCAGTGGAACATTAATAAGTTATAAAAATCATTATACATCACTAGAAAATTTATGTTTTGCAGTTGTAATTTCTACGCAAAAATTGTGCCATTATATGCTTAGTCAAAAGACATATGTCATTGCCAAATATGATCCCTTGAGGTATCTCATGAGCTGACCTTATCTATCCGATCATACAGCTAAGTGGGTTCTCACTCTGAGTGAGTTTGAACTCACATTCATAGGTCAAAAATCCATTAAGGGTCAAATCATAGCAGACCAATTAGTTGCTACACCCTTAGAAGCCACTCATACCCTCATCATTGAGTTTCCTAATGAATGCCTCAATCTAGAGGAAGATCATTCTAAACAATGGTCTTTATATTTTTATGGAGCTCAATGTATGAGTGGGTCTAGTGCGGGTATCATCCTAATATCCCACCAGAAGCACCTAATACCTTTATCATTTAAGTTAACATTTTCTTGCACTAATAACATGATCGAATATGAAGCCCGAATCCTTGGATTACGAGCCGCCTTAGCACTAAAAATTAAAGACATTAGTTTTTTATGATTCTCAATTAGAAATAAATCAAATTAATGATTTTTATTAGACCCGAGATGATAAAATTTTCCCATATAAATCCTATGTATTATAGTTGATATCCTTATTTGATAAGATCACCTTAGAAGCTATTCCTAGAACTAGTAATCGTGTTGCTGATGCTATGGCTGCAACCACTTCCTTATTGCCCTTGGAGTTGGATGATGAGTATGATACTATCATTATTTGCCGACTCTAGGAACCTACTTCTACCAAATCTTGTTTAGAGCCATTGGATGTATTTCTAATCAACAAAATTACTCCTGAACCATGGTACATCGACATCCTCAATTTTCTCTAGAAGGGAACCTTCCCTAAAGGTTTTAATAGGAACCAACATTAGTTATTACATAAATGAGCTGTTCGCTTCGTAATAGTTGGCAATACTTTGTATAGGAGATCCTTTGAAGGTATCCTATTGAGATGTTTAAACCTAGATGAATCTAGAAGAGCTTTAAGTGAAGCCCATGATGGATCTTGTGGATGATACTTTAGTGGTAGTGCCATTTCTAAGAAGCTCCTTAGAATAGAATAATTTTGGCCTACCATGGAGAAGGACACCCATGATTATGTGCACCATTACAATAAGTGCCAGAAACATGCTGACCTTGTCCATGCTCCTATGCAAGAAATCTAAGCTATTTCATCTCCTTGGCCCTTTTCTAAATGGGGTTTAGACTTCATTGGGAAAACCAATCCTATATCATCTGATGGTCACAAATTCATCATAACCGTAATTGAATACTTTACAAAGTGGGTAGAAACTATGCCTTTAGCTTCTTGTATGGGAACCCAAGTTTCAAAATTTATTCTCAATCAAATAATTTGTAGGTTTGGAATTCTTGCAAATCTTATCTCAGATAATAGAACTTGTTTTAAAAATAAATATGTTAATAAATTATGTCAAAAATATAAAATTCAACATTGTTGGTCCACTCCCTATTATCCCTAGGGTAATGGCCAAGTAGAAGCATCTAATAAAATCTTGATTAAAATTCTCAAAATATTGGTTAACAAATCAGGCCGCGACTAGCATATGCAATTATATCCTGCTCGATGGGCTTATTGAACCAGTGTTCATACTCCCATAGGCACTTCATATTTTGTTTTGGTTTACGGTGCTACATTTGTCTTTCCTTTTGATCTAGAAGTTCCTTCTTTGGCTCTGTTACTTCAAGATTCTGAAGTAGGAGATGAATATCATGCTGGCAGATTCAATCAACTAGAACTTCTAGATGAGAAGCACATCAATGCTCTGGAACATCTTCGTGCCTATCAAAACAAGCTCAAAAGATAATATTCAAATAAATTTCATAACCGATCTCTTGAAGTTGGTGATCTAGTCTTAAAAGAAAATCAAAAGAACACTAATGCCACTAAAGATAATAAAGGTAAATTTCAACCCAATTGGCTTGGACCATACATCATCATTGCTAAATTTGGATTGGGTGCATATCAATTGGTAACCTTGGATGGAAAATATCTCAAGGAACCCATGAACATTATGCATCTTAAATGAAATAATGCTTAAATTCAAAGTCTTATTATTGTACATAATTGTATATGTTTTCTCATTCTAGCAATTCATATAAGAAATTCAAAATTAAAAAAAAAAAAATATTCACATTGCATATAATTTCTCATTTCAGCAATTCATATAAAACTCTAAAAATCAAATAAAAATAATAAAGTTATAAAAACAATCAAAAACATGTTCATTTGCATTACGAAATTCTAAAATTTTGCAGTTATATTTTCCTTTGTTTCGGATAAATTTAGAAGTTATCTTGGACCATGCACTTCAAATTCACATGAATAAGTATTTTGATCTTAGCACTATGACTATAAATCTCTTTTATATCGAAGCACTATTGCAATAAATAATATTTTGAGTTTTGGTAACTGATCTCGCTATTTACTTGAATCAAGTCCACTTTTACATATTAAAATGATTTGCTGCAAATTCAAAAAATGATACTACACAATAGTTATGGTCTCTTAAGTGAAAATTTTCCCCTACTATCCTATCATGTGCATGGTCTAGAATATTTGAGAATTGGAAAAAGGACAAGCTCACCCCTACCCGAAATAAAAATATCTTTCTCCACATCTAAGCTGAGCAAGTATCCCTAGAATAGAAAGAAAAAGAAGAAAAGAAAAGAAACAAGCGAAAGAGAAATATGCAAAAGAAATCCAAGCAATATCCATGAAATATCAAATATCAAAAGTTAAAAATCTAAAAAAATAAGAAAAAGTACAAAAAGAGAAAAAGAAAAGCAATAAAATCCCCCCTACCCTTTGAAAGAAAATAAGGGTGAATGAGCTTGAATCCCTAGAATTCTCAATTATTCGAAAATCATGAGATAAGCCCCATAACAGGTGATTTGTGCCCAACTTGCTTGACATTGGGTAATTCCTTTTTGTGTGGTGACATGTCTGTCACATTAGCGACCTTATTTTGTATAGACCTATGTCCGCTTGTGGATTAGCTAAATTTTGATGAACTAACTTACATAGTAGTTTGATACGGTTACATGCACAAAAATCATGGTTATTGAATCTTCAATCACACACACATTGGTTCATTCAAATTGCTTGCATCAAAATACCTTACTCAAAATCAATAAATGAACATTACAAAGAACACACAATTGATCTTTGAGAGATTTTGTGTCATTATGTTAAATCAAAATGGGTAATGAACTCACATTTGCACACATTGGTTCTTGATAAATTTAAGTTTCTCTTTGAAATAAATTAAAATATGACTTTGAAATTAAAAAAAAAAGTATCCATTATTCTTTTCAAAATAGTTATTTCTTACAAAAATATTGACTTCATTATGATGGCATCATTTTCAATAAATTATAAATTCAAAACTTTCATACTTGCAAAGTTTGCCTATTGTAAGTCATTTTCGTAATCTTTAAAAAAAAAAAAAAACTTTAATTTTATTTTTTATCAAAATATTTCAAAATATTGCAATAAAATTTCATCAAAATTTTTTACTTTCGTGATGATGGTATAGTTACTGAACCAACTTGGAATTTTATACCTAGCACAAGCCATCTTTATCTTATTTTTTTTCTCATAAAAAAAACCATGCAATAAAACTGTTGCAGTTTCTACTTTCACGATGATGGTATAATTCCTAACCAATTTGGAATTTTATGCCTAGCACAAGTCATATTTACAAATTTTGTACCCATCATAAAATTATCAAATAAAACATCATATTTTATTTCATTATGATTTTCGTGATGATGGTATAATTCCGCAATTTGAAATTCTATGCCTAGCGCAAGTCATCATTTTAATTTGTTATGCCCACAAGCATTTCATAAACCTATAAAAACATGTGACTTAATTATTCTTTGCAAAAACATGCTTCGACAAAAATGAAATTTTCATACCATCTTACCATATTTATCATTTTGATTTATGATTCCTAAGTACACATTAAATTGCCCATCATGCTTAGGAATTCTATGCTTAAACACAAATCATTCTCTCACATTTTATGCTTAAAGTTATTTGAAATCCTGTTCCAAAACAACATCAAAACATCATTACTTTCTAATCACCAAAAGCCTTAAGAATTACTCTTAAGCAAAAACAACTACTTTTGCAATATTACCCATAACAGGATCAGCTTAATGACCTAGCGAGTGGTGACTCCATCAAATGGTCATGTCACAACTTCTACATCCTTCGTGGTTTATTGTTAAAAGTATTTTTCTATCTTCATTTTTATCCACACATTTGTTGTCACAACACATTCTTTCATTTAATTTTATGGCATGAGAAAACCATAAATATTCAATACATGCAATCATATGAAAATACAAATCCGTAAAGCATCATTACAAACATAAGTCACATCACAAACATATATCTATATATATCATCAAAATATATACATCAATCATCTCGATTGGTATGTGTAGCACCCTAAAATTGGCACGGTTAAAACCTTAGTAAAAAGATAAAATATTAAAATTTGAATTTTAACCCCAAATTGCCCATTAAACTGCCTTTTACTCGCTTTTCTTGTTTTTTGTGCAATTTTTAAGATTTTTTGTGACCATTGGATGATATCGTCGTCGATCAGATGATATCGCCTCAGATTGGATGAATTCATCTGGAGCAGAACATCCAGACGATTTCGTCCCAAAACTGATTTTTCAAAATTAGCCTCTATTTCAACGGTGTCTCTAATCTGGGCAAAAGTGTGTCTGCACAGTTAGAGACCCTCCCCATTGGAGATCTCCCAGATTGGGATGATCTCCAACCTCCTAACCTCCCTCCTAAGCCTATTTAATCTTAGGCCCCCCCTTGACCTTCCCCTGGCTGAATTTTACTGCACTTCGAGTTTTACATGCATTAGAATGTCTTAGACTACTATTTGCCATTGTCCCTTTTCAAATTTTCTTGCAAAAACTTTGTCATTCTTCAGCTGTAGCAAGCTTAGATCGTTGCAGATGATCATGTAGGATCTCGGAAGATCATGCCACAATTCAAGACGATTCTATATTTTGTAGACAATTTCGACTGTAGCCAATGTTGGGGGCAATCCGTGCCCTGATTTTGCATTCTCTATCCATTATCTATTGTTTTTGCTTTGCGTTAGTTAAGATTATTACTAATTTGAATCTTGGAGTTCACCTCATGTAGCCTAGATGCATAATAAAGTCAAATTTAGTCATTAAAACAATGCATTTTACTTAATTTGTTATCTAAAGTTGTCATTCTAGCATTCATACTTTCATTTCTATCATTTTCCCTTGCTTTTGCAATTGTATTTTTTGTTCTTGGTATCCATTTTTGTAATTGCAGGTCTCTGACAAATTTGTTTGACTATTTTGTCAGATTAGAGACGATTTCATCAGATTAGAGATGATCTCGTCAGATTAGAGATGATCTTGTTAGATCAGTAGATCAGGGATGATCCTGTCAGATCAGAGATGATCCTGTCAAATTCCAGACGATCTGGACTGCTTCAAAAATCAAAATCTCCATCAAACATCTGAAATTAGGTATGGCTTTTCTCATCTAGCATATTTTCTATGTTTTATATTTAATTATGTTTTCTGTATTCATTTAAATATGCATTTCATAATAAAATAATTTAGATTCATTTGGCCAAACCTAGGATTTGAATGATTAACGGTAAAACTGAACACATCAAACACATTCCCAACCTAGATGTGGAAACTACCATTAAATTTTTCCTGGTGAACCCCACCATCCATCGAAAAATCACCTTAATACCCCTTCCCCGAGAGGCGGGACCTTCAAAGGGCCTCTCAGTATGAGGTACCGTCCCATCCTTCTCACATCCCCCTTTTGGGTGCAGATACTTTAGCCTAAAGGTAAGGGTGCAAAAAATTTGTAACAATACATTTTGGTGAACCCGATGTGAATAACATAGGCATCTTTCTGATTCAAAAAAAAAAACAAAAAAAAAAAAAAATATATATATATATATATATATATATATATTTATATAAAAACAAAAAGTAACAAAATCATCATTTCAAGTTTGTATGTTTTAGATTCAATTCTAAATAGTAGATACTAAATATTGCTTTTAGAAGTACTAAAGAAATCATGAGTTTTTACTCAAATCAATATGAGCCCATCAGTAATGTTGGAAGAATTCAGCTAAATACATTTGTTGATTATGACCAACCTCATCTCTATTCAACACCACCTCCATCACACTTTTCTCATTTTTCATCCTTACCCCAACAGGACAATCCCTTTGCTAATCCTCTTCATAACAATATTATCTATTCTCCCACATATCCATATTATGTCTATCTATCCACATACAATCCTCCTCCACCCTTTCAATATTCTTCTTTCAATACAACACATCCATTTCAACAAGAAAATACTTATTCTTCCAATTCTACCATGCACTCACCTCATACTTCGCAATCTTCCTATCATCATTCAACCCATAATAAATAAAATAGAGGTGAGAAACCATTAGGTCCTTTTATGACGAAATTCCTAAGGCATTTATCAAAAACCTCATGAAAACCTTCATCACGTAAATTTACTAAGCTCAATCAACCAATGTATATAATTCTCAAGCATTTACTTGATACAAATAAGATTGAACTCCCTTCCATAAGACAACTTGATACCACAACAAATTGGTTTAAACCTGAGCTACATTGTGAATATCATAGATTAAATGGACATATGACACAAAATTGTAAAGATTTAAGATGTGCAATTCAAGATTTGATTGATGAGGGTCTTTTTAATATAAAAGAATTACAATCTACAACTAATTATAAATCTTTAGTAAACTATCAAACTCCTACACAACAAATACCAATAATCAATCAAGACATGGGGATCCACCAAGAACCCCTATTCAATTATCAACAACAACAAACCAATCAAATATTGCATGTTAATGTGTCTCTTCATGATGATATTACTAATATTGTAACAGAAACTACAAATGAGAAACCTCAAGTTCAATCAACTCAATCTGATATTCAAGAGATGGATTCCTCATTTGACCAACCTTCAAAACTATCTTTGTCTCTAGAGAATGATCCAAAATGGAAGGTATGCATAGAAAGCTTATCTTTAAAATCAAAATCTCAATTTGAAGTCCACTTTGATAGCCAACAACAAGTGATTAACCCTCAAGAAAAAATATCCCTTTTAGAAGTATTACAAAGTTCTCATAAGGAAACGTTGTTCAAAATACCTAGCCAACAATTTGTTCCTCATGATATTTTCCCTAAGGACATAATTAATAGTGTAAACCCTCTTGAGGTTAATCATATTTCATTCTATGATGAGGATATTCCTTCCTCTACTCCACAAGAAGACTCATCTCTTTACATTACAAGATCTAGTAAAGAAATACTTGTTAAAACTATCATGGTAGATAATGGCTTCTCTCTTAATTTATGCACTTATCAATTATTTCAAAAACTCAAATTAAAGGAAGAAGATCTTAATGAATCAAATGTTATTATAAAATCTTTTAATAATGAAATTCAAGAAACATCAAGTTCTATACATTCTCCATTGTCACAATTACCTTCTATTTCTCACTTTTCTTCATCCATATATGATCATCCTTGTTTACCAAATAACACTCATGCATATATTTCACATATACTTTCTCCATCTTATCAAGACTTGGAATATAGTAATAAGAATGAAGAACTTTCTTATATTTTTGACATTTTATTTTGTAACATGATCAATTTTATACATATAAAAGTCAAATTTTTTGCTACATTATTTTACATTATAACAAAGCTTGTGTTATTGCTACCTTTTATTCATCACCTTTTGTTCTTACCTTCAACACAACCAAATTATCCTTCAAAACCTCCTTTGATTTTGAAGAAACCTTAGACATGCTTTACTCAAATAACATTGTATAGTGTATATATATCATCTTGTATATACCACCAATTTCATAAATTAAAATAAAAATATAAAAAAAAAAACATCAAAATCTTCAAAAACTTCTTTTAATTCATACCTGTCAATTCTTGGAATTTGCAGTTATATTTTCAATTATTTTGGATAAATGAGAATTTATTTGGAATCCCACACTTTCACACTCACAGGCATAAATATCTTGATTTTATTTGGTATGATTATTAATCTCTCTTATATCAAAGTCCACATTGAAATTAAATAAAGTTTTGAGCATAGAGAACTGATCTTGTTATTTACTTGAACCAAGTATATCTCTTCACATTAAAATGATTTCATTGCACATTCGATATGATGCTACATAGTAGAAATGTTTTCTTGAGTGAAAATTTTTCCCTGCTATCCTATCATGCACATGGTCTAGAATCTTTGAGAATTGACAAAAGGACAAGCTCACCCCTACCCAGAATAAAAATACCTTGCTCTACAACTAATTCGAGCAAGTATCCCTAGCATAGGAAGAAAAGAAAAGTTCAAGAAAAAGAGAAAAAGAAAAAGGTTATTTTGAATCATCACAACAATATTTCAACATTATCTCAAATATCAAGCAAAAATACAAAAGTCCAAAAAAAATTAAAAAAGAGAAGCAAAAGTGAAAAGCAAAAGAAAAATACAATAAACTCCTTTTCGTACCCCTTGAAAAGAAAAGAAGGGTGAATGAACTTGAATCCCTGGAATTCTCAATTATTCAAAAATTGTGAGTTAAGCCCCATAACAGGTGGTTTGTGCCCAACCCGCTTGGCCTTGGGTAAATCCTAGCATGGTGATATGTATGTCACATTAGAGACCTTCTTTTGTACAGGACCTACGTCGACTTATGGATTAGCTAGCTCTTGATAACCTAACTTACATAGTAGTTTGGTACGGTTACATGCATATAAATCATGGTCAACGAACATTTATTTGGTCAAGGCAAATTACTTGTATCAAATTATCTTTCTCAAAATTGGTAAATGAACAATACAATTGCACACACATTTGTATTTGAGATATTTTGTATCATTATTATAAATCAAGATTGGTAATGAACTCACATTTGCACAAGAGGATTCCTTATAAATCTACATTTCTCTTTGAGATAATTTAAAATATTTTTGTAACTCTTTTTGAAATAATTTTATCCTTTTATTTCAGAATTTTTGTTTTGTATCAAAGCAATTACATACATCTTCTCATAAAATATCAAAAAAAAAAAAAATCAAACAAAATTTTCATATTATTATTTTTCTATTTATCAAAAGTCAAAAATGCATCTTGCAATAAAACCAACAATCTATTTTTCTTCTTTGGATTTCACGATGATGGTATAAGTCTATACCTATAATTCTATGCCTAGTGCAAACCATCATTCTAATTTTCTTTTCCATGTGTTTTAAAACAAAATTCATCAAAACATGTGACTTGCATCATTATGTTACACAATTATGCTTTACAAACAAACAAACACTTATTCTATTTCATGACATTATGTTCAAATTCAGTTTTTGCAACCATGGTATAAATTCTAAGGAATTGTTCAAAATTTTATCACATTTAGGAATTTATGCCTAGCAACATCATATTTTCATGCATACTATTTTTATGAAAATCTGAAAACAAATCATCAAACCATCCTTATCTCCATCATTACAACACCAAGTCTTAAGACAGTCTCTTAAGCACTCTTTTACTTTTAACAATATTTCTATACTGGGATTAGCTTGACGACCGAGTGAGCAACGACTCCATAAAATGGTCTATAATAGCAACAATGTCCTTTGAAATTATTGTTAGAAGTCCCTTTTATTTTTATCAAATCACACCACAAACACCAATTGTTTACATCAGATTATTTCATTTAAAATCTTACAGCATGACATCAAAATTATAATATTTCAAAATGACATAATTACATGAATCCTCAATCCAATAAGAAAATAATTCAAAAATTAAAGCATCATAAATACATATGAACAAGACATATCATTAGAAACAAGATCATATATATATCCATAAAATATTTACATCATATCAAAACTGGATTGGTATGCCACAATATATACCCTGGCATACTCAATCCTCTCAATAATCTCTATAAAATCTATGCAGTCCATAGACACCTAGTCTCGAGAAGCCCTCGAGCTCTCAGCCTCATCTCGTCCCCCACCTTGACATGGAGGAGGTGGTCCCATAGAGTTTCAAGATGTATCTCGGGTCCTTATCGTCGATCGAGAGGATGTCCTCACCGATCCCAACCTGACCGGTTCTGCAATGTCGGCTGACAACTGTACCCTTTGGAACTAGCTGGAAGTATACACCCTGGTAGAATGTAGTCTGCATCATAGATCGCACTAGACTATCCTTGCTCACTCCTCTGCTTTGCACCCTGAGCCATGTCATCTCATCCTGTAGTGTCCATACCTGCATCCTTAGATGAGTGGCCTCGTCCTGTAGTGACTGCACCTAAGCTCGAAGGTGGGCAGCCTCAGCCTGGAGAGCCATTGTCTCATTGCTCTCCCCTGTGTCCACACCCTTGCCCTTATCGAGTGATGGTGGTCTCTCTTGCTACTACGAATGGAGCCTCTCCTCCATTCACTTTGTCTCTCATGGCCTCTATGGAGGTCGTGCCATCCTCTGGCGTCTCTCTTGTGAGATATTTCGCTGCTCTCTCCCACCATGATCTCGTGCTACCTCAATAGCAGCCTACCATCGCCTCCCCATATGATGCATCGCAACGTGTATCGAACCCTATGCTTTTGTCATCTGAGGAGGGTGGATGCCTACATACTAGGCATCATAGCCATCAAAAACCTTGGTGTTGTCACCATCCACTGGCTGGATGGGGGCATCGTCTGTTTCTTGACTCCAAAATCACTGCATATCTAGAGCCCCACTCAACGTGGTATTATCTTGAATAGTTCAGGAGTACTCGTAATCCCTAAGAGAAGGGATCCCCTGTTGTAGACCGAACTATTATAGTATTTGATCACTCCATCCTCAGCCAACAGACTTGCCTAATGTGAACCAGCTCCTGTCCATCCTCTGCCCACCCGGGGTGCTCTCGCCATGGCCTCCAGGTGATCTAGTCTGGGATGAGGTCATCTAGCAACCTCTGAGACATTGGTAGATATATCTACCATTGTGAACCCCTCTACAACCACCAGTAGAAAACCCTAGGTCTCTCCTGGTCAACACCTATCAATGGGAGCCCTATCGGCCTCTGCACCATAATGTGCTCACAACACCAAACTTGCAGCAACGATGTCAAGACTAGACATCGACATCCCTTGTATTCGACCCCATGAAAGATCCTATACAAGTGGCAGAGAACAAAGCTACCCCATGAAAATCTATACCCGTGGTCTCTCATGTCATAGACTATGTATGAGAGCACCCACGATAGTCTGCATCCACTCTAGTGGCACAAAAGTAAGCCACTGACAACCATTTCCAAAACCTGTGTCAGCCTAGATGCCCTAGGCATCTGTCGTAGAGACTCGATGTTCACTCCACCCTTCTCCAGGGCAAAGCTCGGGTCTCCAGTGAGCCTCATCATTGCTTGGCCCTGATTGGCCATAGGCATCATCAACCGTCCTTGTATGGGGATCCTTAGGATCCTCCATATGTCCTCTAGAGTGGGAGCCATCTCCCCTATCAATAACTGAAAGCAGTATGACCTCGGATACCACCTCTCTACTAGGGCTGTTAGTAGCCCTATGTCATTTGGTAATTGAGCCAACTGATCTCACTTTTCCTGAGATAGAGCAGCCAAGTCATCCCTCAGCCGGTCATATTTCCATTCCCAGCTCTTTAGTAATCCCTTCTGCAAAAAAAACAATAAAACGACAAAATCATTAATAACTCAAGCATGCAAATTAAACAACTTAAAATCAAGTTTAAAATGATATCGTCCACCATTAGATACATTGAGAAAAATCGTCCTTTACGAGGACAAAATCTTCTTCAATTTTGCAACTTGGGAATCACCCTTTGTTGGATGAAATCACCCCTAATTCATCGATTTCACCGTTAGATGAAATCGACGATCTAGGGACGATATCGATGAAATCGAGACGATTTTGTCCCGACGGCATTGACGGCCTGAAAACGGTCACGATGCCCTAAACAATCAAATTTAAATCAAACAAACTTGCATAAAGTTACATTAAACCTAATCTACTAGGATTAGATCCTTACCCGTAGCCCATGTCGGACCTCTATCGATCGGTGTGTTGTCTCGACCATTTTTGTCTATAGAGCTCTAGAAATCAAGAAAATGAACAGTAAAAATGAATTAGGGTTTTTCCCTATTTTTCTTAATTTTATTCAAAAACAATTAAAAACATTTTTAATTTTTTTTTTTTTTCGTGTTTTTACCTCAAACATTTAATTTGGGTAAAAACACGGAGGGGGCACCATAATCAGCATTCGTACGATTCGACCAAGAATCATCGTCTAAAAAATTGAGTATATTTTTGCTTTTTGTAAAACGGGAAAAACTCATATTTAACGCACTTTCTTCAGAAAATTCGCTAAAGAGGAGGCAAAATGTAGCACCCTAAAATTGGCACGGTTAAAACCTTAGTAAAAAGATAAAATATTAAAATTTGAATTTTAACCCCAAACTACTCATTAAACTACCTTTTACCCGCTTTCCCCATTTTCTATGCCATTTTTAGGATTTGTTGTGACCGTTGGACGATATCATTGCCGATCAGATGATATCGCTTCAGATCGAATGAATTCATCTGGAGCAGAACGTCCAGACGATTTCAAAACTGATTTTTCAAAATTAGCCTTTGTTTCAACGACATCTCTAATCTGTGTAGAAGCATGTATGCACCATTATAGACCCTCCCCATTGGAGATCTCCCAAATTGGGATGATCTCCAACCTCCTAACCTCCCTCTTAAGCCTATTTAATCTTAGGCCCCACCCTTGACCTTCCCCTGGCTGAATTTTACTATAGTTTGAGTTTTACATGCATTAGAATGTCTTAGACTACTGTTTGCCTTTGTCCCTTTTCAAATTTTCTTCGAGGAACTTTGTCATTCTTTAGTCGGAGCAAGCTCAGATCGTCGCAGACGATCTTGTACGATCTCGAACGATCACGCCACAATTCAAGACGATTCTATATTTTGCAGACGATTTCGACTATAGCCAACGTTGGGGGCAATTCGTGCCTTGAGTTTGCATTCTCTATCCATTATCTACTATTTTTGCTTTGCATTAGTTAAGCTTATTACTACTTTGCATCTTGGAGTTCACCTCATGTATCCTAGATGCATAATAAAGTCAAATTTAGTCATTAAAACAATGCATTTTACTTAATTTGTTATCTAAAGTTGTCATTCTAGCATTCTGTAGACACCAAAACAGCACCATTTCGATTAAGTGATTACAAACATTGATCACATTGATATCACAGCTTTTAGGGCAGCCCTTAGAGGTCAAATAGTGGTCTTAACCACTCACACAGCAGTTCGAAAGATCAAAAAATGAGCAGAGCAAAGTCGGTCGTTCTAGAGCCTTTAACAAACTTCAAAGCCTTCTTAGCCTTCTTCAAAGCCTTCTTCAAGCCAAGCCTTTTGTCAAAAACCAAGCCCTGGCCGAAGTGTCGCGATATCGCGACACTTTGAGCCCCGACCCAAAGCGGGCCCAAAGTGTCGCGATATCGCGACACTTTGGGCCCCGACAAAGCGGGCCCAAAGTGTCGTGATATCGCGACACTTTGGGCCCCGACCCAAAGCGGTCCCAAAGTGTCGCGATATCGCGACACTTTGGGCCGACCAAGTGGCCCAAAGTGTCACGATATCGCGACACTTTGGGCCCCGACCCCAAGCGGGCCCAAAGCGTCGCGATATCACGACACTTTGGGCCCCGACTCAAGCGGGCCCAAAGCGTCGCGATATCGCGACACTTTGGGCCTCAAGCCAAAGCCGGCCCAAAGTGTCACGATATCGCGACACTTTGGGCCGACCCAATCACCAAAATCAAAAGCATACATTCGACCATCCAAGGAACGACCGCCACGTGGCACCTCTACGTGTCCCTTCTCGAAGAGACCCCATGGCTCGTAGAAACGGCGGATTTCACCAGCGGACATTAATGAGACAAGCGCTCTTAGCAAAATATCCGATCCGAGGCCACGCCTCATAACTGCGATCCGTCTGTGCGAGCCATGCCTCATAATGACCCGATAAGGATCAAATTTGAGCGGCGCCTGCGAATTTAGGGTTTTGAACATTAATGCTCTCAGAGGCCGAACCCTCTATAAAAAACCGGCTCGATACAATATAAGAGACTGCGAAGCATTTTGTTAACACAACGAAGTGCTGCTCATTTGGATATCCGACTGTATCAATCTAAGTTCACCTTCTTTACATCTAGAATCTCTCACAAATAGAGGTTGGTGGGTGATTCTTAGAAGAGTGAACCGGACTTTCACACCCGACAGTGGATCACTGCATCCCACTAATTCGACGACAACACACAGCCTTAGATCTCGAGCCCATTCCTAGTGGATTGGCGTCGAGACTAAGTGTAAACCAGGGGTGGCCCGCTTGGGCAGCCCATGAACGTTTCTAGTTAATGCAATATATGTTGTTCTCTTTTGAAATACATTGCAAAAACTAACAGTATCGAAATAGCTTATTCTTTACGTTGTTCAAATAAACTTTACGTTAGAATATATCGTGTCATACGTTATATGCTCGAATGCGTCTTGCAATACGTTTTATCGAATATTGTCATGCAACACAATGAAGTGCTAACTTGCAGGCAATAGCATTAGAATCGGTTGATTATTTTAATGACTGTCCATGTCTCATGTATTGTGCTGTCTTCAAGTAGAATAAAAATAACAGTTTACGTTTTACATCCTCGGATATATGCCATTTCGAATGTATACTGTTCTCTGTTCTCGGCAAAAGTTGCAGTTTCACGAAGAGTTGTTTTATTCATGCATCTGATCTATCTTCATATGTATGCTAAAGTCAAAAGGTTCTGCCCTCTTATTACAGGTGCTACTAACGTTCTTCTCGTGTTTCTGAATGCAGGGTAAGCGGCTGAACGCAAGATAGGCAACGGCTAACAAGACTCATTAAACATCAAGCGGCGGCAACACTACAGCCCGCCCATTTTACATGTGGGCATGCGGAAGGGGATCACTTGTTCATCCGTTGTAACCGAGAACGTGTAACTGAAGAGAGATACTGTAACCGAGCGGAATTACATTAATAAAAAGGGTTGTGCTCTTGTTTTTAATTTAATTCTATCTGTGTTATTTTATGCCTCGATTTAGTTCTATTTTATTTGCATCTCAGTGTTTTATTTCCGAAATCTCATGCTTTCAGTGGCGATCACGGTGGGACCGGTTCCCATATTTTTAAAAATCACAGAAGTTAATTAAACTTGTTGTGTCTTGTGCTTAACAGGTACTTCTTTTTAGCCGGAGGTCAGAAACAAGCAATTTCGGGCAGAAAGGAGGTAACGATTCTAGCCGTCCATATCATTTTCTGTTGCGAAGTTTCGGGTTATTTCATTTACTGTCATTTTAATTTCTTTTAATTATTACAGTAAGGTAGAGAAATTTTTCTTAAAAATTTTTCTTGCTTTATTTAATTATGTAGTTATCTGCGTAATTATTCATTTAAAAAAAAAAAAATTTAAAGAAAGGTAGAAAATTTCTTTGCAATTTTTACTTGTTGTTTTCAGTTAGTATTATCTGTCTGGCATAGGGAAAGATTTCTTTTTCAGTTGCTTGTTTCAAATTTGCAAAGTAAAATGAATCCCACACACCACGTGGTACTTTAAACCAAGGCGTTGGTCGTAAAACCCCAACCCTTGAGCAAGACCAAAGGTGGATTCCATTATCACTTTGGCTTGAGATATTGCATCCATTACCTCGATCGCGACCGTTGCTAGACGTAAATCCTGACGAAAGCTGACCGAGTGTAGCTTGGGGTGATTCCCATGCACGCGAGGATAAGTCTTCTATGGTAGGTGTCATAAACAGAGCGATTCCCCTTCCGTACCGCCTATGTTCCACGTACCATCTGCTCTCACGTACCTATAGTCTCCCTCACGTAAGGGCGGGTATATAGAGAGGTTGGTATATCGGTCCGACAATGGTATATTGAAGGGGCGACCATTTATGGGAGTCATATGAGCCAACATTATGCATTTAAACGTTCTTCCAAAATTGCAAAAACAAAACAAAACATCAAAATGCACTAAACCAGTTTAGGACACACTATCAATCCTTAAAAGAGATAATCACGGTTTTGTGTGCGTGTGTTCATTTCTGCTTAGTGTAGACAAAAAAAGACAAATCATCATAAACGAGATAAAATCTGCTTAGACAGTAGAGAGCACCACGATGATGTACACCCGTAGCCAAGCCCAATCAAGGGCGGACGCTGTGGAAGGTGCACAAAGGGAGGGCGCTAGTCGCCTTCGCTTTAACCCCAAGGATTTGGTCATACCACCTTGGCGGCCTGACACACAAGGTAGTCCCCTCCACACCTTAACAGATAAGGACTATGGGGGTACCCCTTCTGAGAGCACTCCTATTCAGCATAACACTCGACACACACCCTTCCATGAAGGGTACAATCATAGGAGAGCTCCCTTAGATGCTCGTTATGAGCGGTCACCGCGCGATGAAGCGCTGAGTCAACCTAGGGTTCGACGAGAGGAACCACATGGTTACACTATCCCTCTTTCAACCCCTCCAGTTGTCAGGACTACAAGGACAAATTCAGAGCACAAGGCTCCTCAGGCAGGCCAAGCCAACTCCGTCCGCCAAATCGTGCTCACTTATGAAAGAGAGCATGAGGAAGATTCCTACCTTCCTCATAAACAATACACATCACGGGCGCAATACGCCTCTGCACCTGCTAAATATCATGGTCACACTCTGAGGCCAGCACCTCAGATAAATGCCGCCACCCCCATCAGAGAGAGACGGCCTCTAGAGATCTTGGATCACTACGACCAAGATAGATATGTCAGAGAGGCATCTAGGCCTTCTACACATGAGGCGACAAGACCAACTATCTTAGAATCTGTCAAGCATTTCGCACATCGGGTGCAACTCACGCAACTTGAGCAAGAACAACAACCGTTAGAGCAATGGTACCATATTAATGAAGAGCACCTTCAACGCCAGAAGGAGGAGTTGTTCCAACACACTGTGCAGGAGAGGACTCCAACCCCTCACACACATAAAACAAAACATTATGAGAGGCACAAATCCGAACCTCTTGAGCAAAATAGGGTAGACCACATCGACCCGGCAGTCGCCAGAAAAGTCGTCCGCCAAGCTCAAATAACGCAGGTTGAACAAGGTCGCCAGGAGTTAGAAAACTTATACATGCAGCGCAAAGCGGATAAGTTGCGCTATAAACTACCTGAGAAGGCGCCAACCCCTTGCATCCAAAGAGCACAACAGTATGAGGAGCACAACCCCCAGGTGCGAGACGAGTCTCTGCGACCTTATCAAGCATCACCCCCAATGCCTCCTAGACATGAGCAGGAGGCTACTCCTATAAACAATGACGAGTGCCTTCCTCAGGAACCCACTCAGGTTTATGGGCCACCCTTAGAAAGTCACCAAGAAGCCTCTGAGGAATCAGAGCAAAGAGAAGAGCTGGATGAACTGCCCTACCAAGACATGGGGGGTGCTATTCGAGCTACCCCTCCATAGGTCCCCGGTTTCTCAACACGAACCAATCAAAGCGGAGGAGCTCAAATCTCCCGATCTATGCAAAGAGCTAGAGCACTTAGAGTTGGTGGAGACCAAGATTTTGGAGCTCCCAAGGCCCAACTTACATGAGGCTCTTTTCGAAGAGGATCAACCTCTAACTGTACTCACTGATGATGCAGTCCTCCATATCTCAGAATCTATAGATCCTGATGAGCTATACACATTGTCCGAAGGTGAGGATGAAACAGAGATAGCCCAAAGCAATCACATACGGCAGCATCGACACCCTGTAAATATCGATGAAGCATGTCAAATGATAAACATAATACTAGGGCATGAGTGGCGCATAGACCCAGCCCACCGACATCACATGTCCATCCCACTCCTTTGGGAAGGTCGCGAACAACTTCCACCCAAAAATATCATAGCACCATCAGTGTCGAAGGCAGACCCTGTCCTCCTATCCGTGCATAAGGCCGATCCATTCGTGCCAATTCCTACAGAGCCAGATCCGGTGCACAAAGATTGTCAAGCTGGGGGTACCTCTATTCCCTGAAGAGTAAGTGGATTACACCAAATGCTCCAAAGGTGTTCATAAACCCTTTGGTCAAGCCCAAATGCTCCAAGGATTATCACAATCTCTTGGTCACCCAAAAAGCTCCAAGGATTATCGCAATCTCTTGGTCACCCAAAAATGCTCCAAGGATTATCGTAATCTCTTGGTCACCCCAAAAGCTCCAAGGATTATCACAATCGCTTGGTCAACCCAAAAGGCTCCAAGGATTATTGCAATCGCTTGGTCAATCCCAAAAGCTCCAAGGATTATCACAATCGCTTGGTCAACCCAAAATGCTCCAAGGATTATCGCAATCGCTTGGTCAATCCCAAAAGCTCCAAGGATTCTTGCAAATCGCTTGGTCACCCCAAAATGCTCCAAGGATTCTTAAAATCGCTTGGTCAATCCCAAAAGCTCCAAGGATTATTGCAATCGCTTGGTCAATCCCAAAGGCTCCAAGGATTCTTGCAATCGCTTGGTCAATCCCAAAACGCTCCAAGGATTTCCACAATCACTTGGTCACAAATCAAGAAAATTCAAAAACAACAAAAATTTGCATCTCATTTCTAGGCATATTCAAATTCATCAAATAGAGAGTTCTTCTCGCAATTCATCTTCATATTCACCAAAATCAATCCATCAAAAATACAAAAATATGTAGCTGCATTAAGCATTGCATCCATACATTGCATATTCATGGTCGTATAGGTCAAAGGCACCATAGGCTGTCATGGTTCTACTAGTCCATCTTGTTCCACACTGTTCCATCTTACAAAAACAGCAAAAACACCATGCACTTTACCACACTAGAGTCGGTGGTCTTTTAATGTATCAAGAGTTTTTCGTGATTCGGTCATCATTTTGCTCTTTAGCAATGAAATGTATCAAGTCAAACAGATTTTACGAAGGTAGAGTTACACTTGCAATACACCTTGTTACGTAACATCCCAACACAAATTAAAACACATCAAAAATTCCCGAGTTGTGTGAACGAAGGATGAAACCCGCACGATAATCCAGGGTTACCATAAGCGAAACGGTTATCTTGCTCATCCCCCTGTGCGAATGACCCCAAGAATGCTGAGAGTTGGCAAAAGGACAAGCATCCTCCCTACCCAATTCCCTAAGAATCCCAAAGTTGCAAAACGTCAAAAATTTGCAAAATGTCAAAACTTCAAAATTTGACACCCTACAGTGCACATCTCAAAAAGCACAAAGAATAGTGATTATCGTCACTCCATATCCAAATCCCTTGCTCAAGAGAAAAGAAAAATAAATCAAAATAAACAGTGATTATTATCACTATAACGAGCAAGTATCCCAATACAATTGAAGAAAAGAAGGGAGTTGACCTTGAATCCCTGGAACTCTCAACATTCTGACAGGTCATGAGGCAAGCCTCGATGATCGGTTTGGTTGATAGCCTATCGGTCTCTGGCGGTAAACTTCTCGCATGACGATATATCTATCACATTAACTTGTGTACGAGATCAATGTTTGCATGTGGATGAGCTAGCTTATGGTATCTTGGAGAACACCGCAGATTAATCTAACTACATACAACAAAGGAGTTAGTGGAGCTAATTAGGTGATCCTCAGTACAAGTTCGGTTGAAAGCCCACTCGGCACTGGCGGTATCCTGACAAATACCACATAAATGAACTCAATTGCACACACAGGGATGTGAAATAACTTGGTTAAAAACAAGTCCGATTCATACCTTGTTCAAAAGTCTTGTAAGATAAAGTACAGTCATGGCTAGTGAGTTAAAACTGTTTGAGTCTCGGAAAACCTTAGCTACATTTCTAAACCAATTACACTACTTTTCATCCTTGCAATACCATCAGAAAATACAAAAAGAAGAAACACCACATTTGTACATAGCAAAATAATGGAGTTCTAAAAAAGTCTATGGTGCCATAACCAAATATCACCAAGTCCATACATCCATTTCATTTCTGCATATCACATGCATTTGCATTCATCATGCATCCATCAAACTAAATCAACATACAACATTGGTAATTATCATACCATATGCATCCATCCATATCAAGTAGCATGCATCCACCAACATCAATCATTGTGCATAAAATCATGACATATACGTAAAGAAAGAAAATCAAAACAACAAAAACATCACAAAAATGCAACACAAAAAGAAGCAATAAGCATTGCCGGACACGAGTGCTCTTGCACTCAACCTCTTGGCATAGAAAATCGATGTCGGGGTTCAAATTATCACTCTCCTACTTCCCCAAGAAGGCTACCATAGCCGGACCGCTCCACGGGAAGATGGGTTTTCGATGATTTCACCCCATTACGGCATCACCAAAAGGGTTAACACCCACCAAAAATAGGTCCAAATGTCAGGAAATTGCACGTGCTCAAATGGAAAAACATCTAAAGGCACCCTAACCTAAGTCATCTTGGGTCAAGCGACTCGTCGCTTTTCTCACGAAGGTCATTCCCTCATCGATTCGTCGCTTGAGGGGGTAGTCACACTTAGTCACCAATCAACAAGCACACACCCAATCAAGGCAATGACATGCATTCAAAGAATCATTGACAAAGACAATCACGCTCCTGCTTGGGGCAATAAACAAGCAATCATTAAATTGATCAAATACTTGGCATTCCCGAAGCATGAACACAAGGTTCCCCCGTGGATAAAAGGTTACGCCCTTTGCCTAATCATGACTGATCAATGTCCAAGCTCAAGTCACACCTCACCAAAATAGGTTAACACTTGAAATCAAATTCCTTAGCTCGTCAGAAGCAAGGATTCAAGAATGCATGCCCTTTCCATACTTGGGGCATTAAAAGTTGGTTAGGTTACCAAGAAACCCTAATCATTAGTGCTTTGGTCGTATATTTTTGCTCAGCACCTTGCGTCACCCGTAGCGCTTCCCAAAAAGGGGCATCTATAGACACCAAAATAGCACCATTTCGATTAAGTGATTACAAACATTGATCACATTGATATCACAGCTTTTAGGGCAGCCCTTAGAGGTCAAATAGTGGTCTTAACCACTCACACAGCAGTTTAAAAGATCAAAAAATGAGCAGAGCAAAGTCGGTCGTTCTAGAGCCTTTAACAAACTTCAAAGCCTTCTTAGCCTTCTTCAAAGCCTTCTTCAAGCCAAGCCTTTATCCGCGCCAAGCCTTTTGTCAAAAACCAAGCCCTGGCCGAAGTGTCGCGATATCGCGACACTTTGAGCCCCGACCCAAAGCGGGCCCAAAGTGTCGCGATATCGCGACACTTTGGGCCCCGACCCAAAGCGGGCCCAAAGTGTCACGATATCGCGACACTTTGGGCCCCGACCCAAAGCGTCGCGATATCGCGACACTTTGGGCCCCGAGCCAAAGCCGGCCCAAAGCGTCGCGATATCGCGACACTTTGGGCCTCAAGCCAACACCTGGCCAAAATCAAAAGCATACATTCGACCATCCAAGGAACGACCGCCACGTGGCACCTCTACGTGTCCCTTCTCGAAGAGACCCCATGGCTCTGTAAAACGGCGGACTTCACCAACTGAAGTAATGAGACAAGCGCTCTCAGCAAAATATCCGATCCGAGGCCATGCCTCATAACTACGATCTGTTAGTGCGAGCCATGCCTCATAATGACCCGATAAGGATCAAATTTGAGCGGCGCCTACGAATTTAGGGTTTTAACATTAATGCTCTCAGAGGCCGAATCCTCTATAAAAACTCCCTCGATACAATGTAAAGAGACACTGCGAAGCATTTTGTTAACACAACGAAGTGCTGCTCATTTGGATATCCGACTGTATCAATCTAAGTTCACCTTCTTTACATCTAGAATCTCTCACAAATAGAGGTTGGTGGGTGATTCTTAGAAGAGTGAACCAGACTTTCACACCCGACGGTGGATCACCGCATCCCACTAATTCGACGACAACACACAGCCTTAGATCTCGAGCCCATTCCTAGTGGATTGGCGTCGAGACTAAGTGTAAACCAAGGGTGGCCCGCTTGGGCAGCCCATGAACGTTTCTAGTTAATGCAATATATGTTGTTCTCTTTTGAAATACATTGCAAAAACTAACAGTATCGAAATAGCTTATTCTTTACGTTGTTCAAATAAACTTTACGTTAGAATATATCGTGTCATACGTTATATGCTCGAATGCGTCTTGCAATACGTTTTATCGAATATTGTCATGCAACACAATGAAGTGCTAACTTGCAGGAAATAGCATTAGAATCGGTTGATTATTTTAATGACTGTCCATGTCTCATGTATTGTGTTGTCTTCAAGTAGAATAAAAATAATAGTTTACGTTTTACATCCTCGGATATATGCCATTTCGAATGTATACTGTTCTCTGTTCTCGGCAAAAGTTGCAGTTTCACGAAGAGTTGTTTTATTCATGCATCTGATCTATCTTCATATGTATGCTAAAGTCAAAAGGTTCTGCCCTCTTATTACAGGTGCTACTAACGTTCTTCTCGTGTTTCTGAATGCGGGGTAAGCGGCTGAACGCAAGATAGGCAACGGCTAACAAGACTCATTAAACATCAAGCGGCGGCAACACTACAGCCCGCCCATTTTACGTGTGGGCATGCGGAAGGGGATCATTGTTCATCTGTTGTAACCGAGAACGTGTAACTGAAGAGAGATACTGTAATCGAGCGGAATTACATTAATAAAAAGGGTTGTGCTCTTGTTTTTAATTTAATTCTATCTGTGTTATTTTATGCCTCGATTTAGTTCTGTTTTATTTGCATCTCAGTGTTTTATTTCTGAAATCTCATGCTTTCACATTCATACTTTCATTTCTATCATTTTCCCTTGCTTTTGTAATTGTATTTTTTGTTCTTGGTATCCATTTTTGTAATTGCATGTCTGACAAATTCGTCTGACTATTTCGTCAGATTAGAGATGATTTCGTCAGATTAGAGACAATCTCGTCAGATTAGAGATGATATTGTCAGATCAGTAGATCAGGGATGATCCTGTCAGATTAGAGATGATCTTGTCAAATTCCAGACGATCTGGACTGCTTCAAAAATTAGAATCTCCATCAAACATCTGAAATCAGGTATTGCTTTTCTCATCTAGCATATTTTTTGTGTTTTATGTTTAATTTTGTTTTATGTATTCATTTAAATCTGCATTTCATAATAAAATAATTTAGATTCATTTGGCCAAACCTAGGATTTGAATGATTAAAGGTAAAACTAAACACATCAAACACATTCCCAACCTAGGCGTGGAAACTACCACTAAAAGTTTCCTGGTGAACCCCACCATCCGTCAAAAAATCACCTTAATACCCCTCCCTCGAGAGGCGAGACCTTCAAAGGGCCTCTCAGTCCGAGGTACCGTCCCATCCTTCTCACATCCCCTTTTGGGCACGGATCCTTTAGCTTGAAGGTAAGGGTGCAAAAAATTTGGAACGATACATTTTGGTGAACCCGACGTGAATAACATAGGCATCTTTCTGATTCAAAAATATAAAAAAAAACAAAAATATATATATATATATGTATACAAGAAAAACAAAACGTAACAAATCATCATTTCAAGTTTGTATGTTTTAGATTCAATTCTAAATAGTAGATACTAAATATTACTTTTAGAAGTACTAAAGAAACCATGAGTTTTTACTCAAATCAATATGAGCCCATCGGTAATGTTGGAAGAATTCAGCTAAATACATTTGTTGATTATGACCAACCTCATCCCTATTCAACACCACCTCCATCACACTTTTCTCATTTTTCATCCATAACCCAGCAGGACAATCCCTTTTCCAATCCTCTTCATAACGATATTATCTATTCTCCCATATATCCATATTATGTCTATCGATCCACATACAATCCTCCTCCACCCTTTCAATATTCTTCTTTCAATACAACACATCCATTTCAACAAGAAAATACTTATTCTTCCAATTCTACCATGCACTCACCTCCTACTTCGCAATATTCCTATCATCATTCAACCCATAATAAAGAAAGTAGAGGTGAGAAACCATTAGGCCCTTTTATGAAGAAATTCCTAAGGCATTTATCAAAAATCTCTCGAAAACCTTTATCACGTAAATTTACTAAGCTCAATCAACCAATGGATATAATTCTCAAGCATTTACTTGATACAAATAATATTGAACTCCTTTCCATAAGACAACTTGATACCACAGGAGATTGGTTTAAACCCGAGCTACATTGTGAATATCATAGAGTAGATGGACATATGACACAAAATTGTAAAGATTTAAGATGTGCAATTCAAGATTTGATTGATGAGGGTCTTTTTAATATAAAAGAATTACAATCTACAACTGATTATAAATATTTAGTAAACTATCAAACTCCTACACAACAAATACCAATAATCAATCAAGACATGGGGATCTCCCAAGAACCCCTATTCAATTATCAACAACAAGAAACCAATCAAATATTGCATGTTAATGTGTCCCTTCATGATGATATTACTAATATTGTAACAAAAACTACAAATGAGCAACCTCAAGTTCAATCAACTCAATCTGATATTCAAGATATGGATTCCTCATTTGACCAACCTCCAAAACTATCTTTGGCTCTAGAGAATGATCCAAAATGGAATGTAAGCATAGAAAGCTCATATTTAGAATCAAAATCTCAATTTGAAATCCACTTTGATAGCCAACAACAAGTGATTAATCCTCAAGCAAAGATATCCCTTTTAGAAGTATTACAAAGTTCTCATAAGGAAACGTTGTTCAAAATACCTAGCCAACAATTTGTTCCTCATGATATTTTCCCTAAGGACATAATTAATGGTGTAAACCCTCTTGAGGTTAATCATATTTCATTCTATGATGAGGATATTCCTTCCTCTACTCCACAAGAAGACTCATCTCTTTACATTACAGGATCTAGTAAAGAAACACTTGTTAAAACTATCATGGTAGATAATGGCTCCTCTCTTAATTTATGCACTTATCAATTATTCCAAAAACTCAAATTAAAGGAAGAAGATCTTAATGAATCAAATGTTATTATAAAATATTTTAACAATGAAATTCAAGAATTGTGGGGTGTTGTAAAAATGAGGGAGAAGACATCAAGTTCTATACATTCTCCATTGTCACAATTATCTTCTATCCATCACTTTTCTTCATCCATATATGATCATCCTTGTTTACCAAATAACACCCATGCATATATTTCATATATGCTCCCTCCATCTTATCAAGACTTGGAAGATAGTGATAAGAATGAAGAACCTTCTTATCCTTCCGACATTTTATTTTGTAACATGATCAATTTTACACATATAAAAGTCAAATCTTTTGCTACATTATTTTACATTATAACAAAGCTTGTGTTATCGCTACCTTTTATTCATCACCTTTTGTTCTTACCTTCAACACAACCAAATTATCCTTCAAAACCTCCTTTGATTTTGAAGCAACCTTAGACATGCTATACTCAAATAACCTTGTATAGTGTATATAGATCATCTTGTATATACCACCAATTTCATAAATTAAAATCAAAATATAAAAAAAACATCAAAATCATCAAAATCTTCAAAAACATCTTTTATTTCATACCTGTCAATTCTTGGAGTTTGCAGTTATATTTTCAATTATTTTGGATAAATGAGCATTTATTTGGAATCCCACACTTTCACACTCATAGGAATAAATATCTTGATTTTATTTGTTATGATTATTAATCTCTCTTATATCAAAGTCCACATTGGAATTAAATAAAGTTTTGAGCATAGAGAACTGATCTTGTTATTTACTTGAACCAAGTATATCTCTTCACATTAAAATGATTTCATTGCACATTCGATATGATGCTACATAGTAGAAATGGTTTCTTGAGCGAAAAGTTTCCCCTGCTATCCTATCATGCACATGGTCTAGAATCTTTGAGAATTGACAAAAGGACAAGCTCACCCCTACCCCGAATAAAAATCCCTTGCTCTACAGCTAATCCGAGCAAGTATCCCTAGCATAGGAAGAAAAGAAAAGTTCAAGAAAAAGAGAAAAAGAAAAAGGTTATTTTGAATCATCACAACAATATTTTAGCATTATCTCAAATATCAAGCAAAAATACAAAAGTACAAAAAAAAAAAAGAGAAGCAAAAGTGAAAAGCAAAAGCAAAATACAATAAACTCCTTTCCCTACCCCTTGAAAAGAAAAGAAGGGTGAATGAGCTTGAATCCCTGGAATTCTCAATTATTCGAAAACTTTGAGGTAAGCCCCATAACAGGTGGTTTGTGCCCAACCCGCTTGGCCTTGGGTAAATCCTAGCGTGGCAATATGTCTATCACATTAGCGACCTTCTTTTGTACTGGACCTTTGTCAACTTATGGATTAGCTAGCTCTTGATAACCTAACTTACATAGTAGTTTGGTACAGTTACATGCATATAAATCATGGTCAATGAACATTTATTTGGTCAAGGAAAATTACTTGTATCAAATTATCTTGCTCAAAATTGGTAAATGAACAATACAATTGCACACACATTTGTATTTGAGAGATTTTGTATCATTATGATAAATCAAGATTGGTAATGAACTCACATTTGCACATGAGGATTCCTTATAAATCTACATTTCTCTTTGAGATAATTTAAAAATATTTTTGTAACTCTTTTCGGAATAATTTTATCCTTTTATTTCAGAATTTTTGTTTTGTATCAAAGTAATTACATACATCTTCTCATAAAATCTCAAAAAAAAAGAATTTCAAACAAAATTTTCATATTATTATTTTTCTGTTTATCAAAAGTCAAAAATGCATCTTGCAATAAAACCAACAATCTATTTTTCTTCTTTGGATTTCGCGATGATGGTATAAGTCTATACCTAAATATTCTATGCCTAGCGCAAACCATTGAACTAATTTTATTTCCCATTTATTTTAAAATCATAAAAACATATGACTTAAATCATTATGTTACACAATTATGCTTTAAAACAAACAAACACTTATTACTATTTCATGTCATTATGTCAAATTCAGTTTTTGCAATGATGGTATAAATTCTAAGGGAATTATTCAAAATTTTATCACACTTAGGAATTTATGCCTAGCAAACATCATTTTAATTTTCATGCATACTATTTTTATGAAAATCTAAAAACAATTCATCATACCATCATTATCTCCATCATCACAAAAAAGTCTTAAGACAGTCTCTTAAGCACTCTTTTACTTTTAACAATATTTCTATACTGGGATTAGCTTGACGACCGAGTGAGCGGCGACTCCATGAAATGGTCTATAATAGCGGCAATGTCCTTTGAAATTATTGTTAGAAGTCCCTTTTATTTTTATCAAATCACACCACAAACAACCAATTTGTTTACATTAGATTATTTCATTTAAAATTTTACAGCATGACATCAAAATTATAATATTTCCAAATGACATAATTACATGAATCATCAAATCAATCAGCAATAATCAAACATTAAAGCATCATAAAAACATATGAGACAAGTCATATCATCAGAAATAAGTCATCTATATATATATCAACAATTATATACATCATCTCAAAACTAGATTGGTATGCCACAATCTATACCTCGGCATACTCAATCCTCTCAAAAATAATAAACTCTACAACAATCTATGCAGTCCATAGAAACCTAGCCTCGAGAACCCCTCGAGCTCTCGGCCTCATCTCCTCCCCCACCCCGAGGTGGAGGAGGTGGCCCCATCGAGGTCCGTGGATGCTATCTCGAGTCCTCGTCATCGATCGTGATGATGTCCTCACCGATCCCAACCTGATCGGCTCTCGCAATGGGGGTCGATAACTGTACCCTCTGACCCTCTAGAACCATATGGAAGTATACACCCTGGTAGAATGCAGTCTGCATCATCAACTACACTAGATCATCCCCACTCGCTCCTCTGCTCTGCACCCTAAGCTATGTCATCTCATCCTATAATGTCTGTACCTATGTCCTCAACTGAGTGGCCTCCTCCTATAGTGACTGCACCTGAGCTCGAAGGTGGGCAGCCTTAGCCTGAAGATTCACTGCCTCATTGCTCTCCCCTATGTCCACACCCTTGCCCTTATCGAGTGATGGTGGTCTCTCCCCCTGCTACAAAGGGAGCCTCTCCTCCCTTCGCCCTGTCTCCCGTGGCCTCTATGGAGCCCGTGCCATCCTTTGGCATATCTCCTATGAGATTTGCCACTGCTCTCTCCCCCCACAACCCCACACTGCCTCAATAGTAGCCTATCATTGCCTCCCCATCTGGCGCACCGTAGCATGTACCAAACCCTATGCCCTCATCATTCGAAGAGGGTGGATGCCTATGTACCAAGCGTTGTAGCCATTACAACCCCGATGTCATCACCATCCACTAGCTGGATGGGGGCATCATCCATGTCCTAACTCTAGAATCATTGCATATCTAGAGCCCCGCTCAACATGGTATTATCTTGAATAGTCTGGGAGTACTCGTAATCTCTAAGAGAAGGGATCCCCTGTTATAGACCAAACTATCGTAGTACTCAATTGTAGCGGTGGAGCTCTACCTCTCCCTGCTCCATCCTCAGCTAGCGAGTTCGCCTGATGCGAGCTAGCTCCTGTCCATCCTCGGCCCACCCTAGATGCTCTCTCCATGGCCTCTAGGTGATCTGGTCCGGGACGAGGTCGTCTAGTAGCCTCCAAGACATCGGCAGATCTATCCATCGTCGTGACCCCCTCTATAACCACTAGTAGAAAACTCGGGGCCTCTCCCGGTCAACCCCTATCAATGGGAGCCCTACCGGCCTCTACACCACAATGTGCTCCCAGCACTAAACTTGTAGCAACGATGTCAAGACCAGACATCGACCTCCCTTGTATACGACCCCATGCAGGATCCTATATAAGTAGTAGAGAACAAAGCTGCCCCATGAAAATCTATACCCATGGTCTGTCATGTCATAGACTATGTCTGAGAGCACCCACGGTAGTCCGCATCCACTCGAGTGGCATAACGAGTAAGCCACCGACCATCCCTACCAAAACCTGTGTCAGCCTAGATGCCCCAGGCATCTGCCATAGTGACTCGATGTTCACTCCGCCCTTCTCTAGGGTGAAGCTCGGGTCTCCAGTGAGCCTCATCATCGCCTGGCCGTGATTGGCCATAGGCATCATCAACCGTCCCTGTATGGGGATACTTAGGATCCTCCATATGTCCTCTAGATTGGGAGCCATCTCCCCTCTTAGTAACCAGAAGCAGGACGACCTCGGATACCACCTCTCTGCTAGGGCTGTTAGTAGCCCTATGTTAGTCGAAACTTGTGGCATCTCTGCCACATGCTGCAAGCCAACTTGAGCCAACTGATCTCGCTTTGCCTAAGATAGAGCAGCCAAGTCATCCCTTAGCCTATCGTATTTCCATTCCCGGCTCTTTAGTAATCCCCTCTGCAAAATAAACAATAAAACAACAAAAATCATTAATAACTCAAGCATGTAAATTAAATGCAAGTTAAAATCAAGTTTAAAATGATATCGTCCACCATTAGATGATATCGTCCCACATTGAGAAAAATCATCCTTTGTGAGGATGAAATTGTCTCTGATTTCGCAACTTGGGAATCACCCCTTGTTGGACAAAATTTCCCCTAATTCATCGATTTTTCTGTCAGACGAAATCGACGATCTAGGGACGATTTCGACGATATCAAGACGATTTCATCTCGATGGTGTTGATGGCCTAAAAACGACTGTGATGCCCCAAACAATCAAATTTAAATAAAAAAAACGCATGAAGTTCAAAATTAAACCTAATCTACATTAAGTTTGGATCCTTAACCGTAGCCCACATCGGACCTCTGTCGATCTGTGTGTTGTCTCGACCATCTTGTCTGTAGAGCTCTAGAAACCAGGAAAATGAATAGTAAAAATGAATTAGGGTTTTACCCTATTTTTCTTAATTTTATTCAAAAAAAATTAAAAACATTTTAAAATTTTTGCTTTTCCGCATTTTTACCTCAAACGTTCGATTTGGGTAAAAACACGGAGGGGGCACCATAGTCAGCATTCGTACGATTCGACCAAGAATCGTCGTCTAAAAAATTGAGTATATTTTTTGCTTTCTCGTAGATCGGAAAAAACTCGTCTTTAACGCACTTTCTTCAAAAAATTCGCTAAAGAGGGGGCAAAATGTAGCACCCTAAAATTGGCACGGTTAAAACCTTAGTAAAAGGATAAAATATTAAAATTTCAATTTTAACCCCAAACTGCCCGTTAAACTGCATTTTACCCGCTTTCCCCATTTTTTGTGCCATTTTTAGAATTTTTTGTGACCGTTGGACGATATCATCGCCGATCAGACGATATCGCCTCAAATCGGACGAATTCATCTGGAGCAGAACGTCCAGACGATTTTGTCCCAAAACTGATTTTTCAAAATTAGCCTCTATTTCAACGGCGTCTCTAATCTAGGCAGAAGCGTGTCTGCATCGTTAGAGACCCTCCCCGTTGGAGATCTCCCAAATTGGGATGATCTCCAACCTCCTAACCTCCCTCCTAAGCCTATTTAATCTTAGGCCCTCCCCTTGACATTCCCCTGGCTGAATTTTATTGCACTTCGAGTTTTACATGCATTAGAATGTCTTAGACTACTGTTTGCCTTTGTCCCTTTTTGAATTTTCTTGTAGGAACTTTGTCATTCTTCAGCTGGAGCAAGCTCAGATCATCGTAGACGATCCTGTACGATCTCGAACGATCATGCCACAATTCAAGACGATTCTATATTTTGCAGACGATTTCGATTGCAGCCAATGTTGGGGGCAATCCGTGCCCTAAGTTTGCATTCTCTATCCATTATCTACTATTTTTGCTTTGCATTAGTTAGGCTTATTACTATTTTGCATCTTGGAGTTCACCTCATGTAGCCTAGATGCATAATAAAGTCAAATTTAGTCATTAAAACAATGCATTTTACTTAATTTGTTATCTAAAGTTGTCATTCTAACATTCATACTTTCATTTCTATCATTTTCCCTTACTTTTGCAATTGTATTTTTTGTTCTTGGTATCCATTTCTGTAATTGCAGGTCTCTGACAAATTCGTTTGACTATTTTGTCAGATTAGAGACGATTTCGTCAGATTAGAGACGATCTCATCAAATTCGAGACGATCTTGTCAGATCAGTAGATCAGGGATGATCCTGTCAGATCGGAGATGATCTTGTCAAATTCCAGATGATCTGGACTGCTTCAAAAATTAGAACCTCCATCAGACATCCGGAATCAGGTATGGCTTTTCTCATCTAGCATATTTTCTGTATTTTTTGTTTAATTCTATTTTCTGTATTCATTTAAATCTGCATTTCATATAGAATAGTTTAGATTCATTTGGCCAAACCTAGGATTTGAATGATTAAAGGTAAAACTGAACACATCAAACACATTCCCAACCTAGGCATGGAAACTGCCACTAAAATTTTCTTGGTGAACCCCACCATCCGTCAAAAAATCACCTTAATACCCCTCCCCCGAGAGGCGGGACCTTCAAAGGGCCTCTCAATCCGAGGTATTGTCCCATCCTTCTCGCATCCCCCTTTCGGGCATGGATCCTATAGCCTGAAGGTAAGGGTGCAAAAAATTTGGAACGATACATTTTGGTGAACCCGACGTGAATAACATAGGCATATTTCTGATTCAAAAGTATAAAAAAAAACAAAATATATATATATATATATATATATATATGTATACAAAAACAAAATAACAAAATCATCATTTCAAGTTTGTATGTTTTAGATTCAATTCTAAATAGTAGATACTAAATATTACTTTTAGAAGTACTAAAGAAACCATGAGTTTTTACTCAAATCAATATGAGCCCATCAGTAATGTTGGAAGAATTCAGCCAAATACATTTGTTGATTATGACCAACCTCATCCCTATTCAACACCACCTCCATCACACTTTTCTCATTTTTCATCCTTAACCCAACGCAGGACAATCCCTTTGCCAATCCTCTTCATAACGATATTATCTATTCTCCCATATATCCATATTATGTCTATCAATCCACATACAATCCTCCTCCACCCTTTCAATATTCTTCTTTCAATACAACACATCCATTTCAACAAGAAAATACTTATTCTTCCAATCCTACCATGCACTCACCTCCTACTTCGCAATCTTCCTATCATCATTCTACCCATAATAAAGAAAGTAGAGGTGAGAAACCATTAGGCCCTTTTATGACTAAATTCCTAAGGCACGTATCAAAAACCTCTCGAAAACCTTCATCACGTAAATTTACTAAGCTCAATCAACCAATGGATATAATTCTCAAGCATTTACTTGATACAAATAAGATTGAACTCCCTTCCATAAGACAACTTGATACCACAGCAGATTGGTTTAAACCTGAGCTACATTGTGAATATCATAGAGTAGATGGACATATGACACAAAATTGTAAAGATTTAAGATGTGCAATTCAATATTTGATTGATGAGGGTCTTTTTAATATAAAAGAATTACAATCTACAACTGATTATAAATCTCCAGTAAACAATCAAACTCCTACACAACAAATACCAATAATCAATCAAGACATGGGGATCTCCCAAGAACCCCTATTCAATTATCAACAACAAGAAACCAATCAAATATTGCATGTTAATGTGTCCCATCATGATGATATTACTAATATTGTAACAAAAACTACAAATGAGCAACCTCAAGTTCAATCAACTCAATCCGATATTCAAGATATGGATTCCTCATTTGACCAACCTTCAAAACTATCTTTGGCTCTAGAGAATGATCCAAAATGGAATGTAAGCATAGAAAGCTCATCTTTAGAATCAAAATCTCAATTTGAAATCCACTTTGATAGCCAACAACAAGTGATTAACCCTCAAGCAAAGATATCCCTTTTAGAAGTATTACAAAGTTCTCATAAGGAAACATTGTTCAAAATACCTAGCCAACAATTTGTTCCTCATGATATTTTCCCTAAGGACATAATTAATGGTGTAAACCCTCTTGAGGTTAACCATATTTCATTCTATGATGAGGATATTCCTTCCTCTACTCCACAAGAAGACTCATCTCTTTACATTACAAGATCTAGTAAAGAAACACTTGTTAAAACTATCATGGTAGATAATGGCTCCTCTCTTAATTTATGCACTTATCAATTATTCCAAAAACTCAAATTAAAGGAAGAAGATCTTAATGAATCAAATGTTATTATAAAATCTTTTAACAATGAAATTCAAGAAACATCAAGTTCTATACATTCTCCATTGTCACAATTATCTTCTATCCATCACTTTTCTTCATCCATATATGATCATCCTTGTTTACCAAATAACACCCATGCATATATTTCATATATGCTCCCTCCATCTTATCAAGACTTGGAAGATAGTGATAAGAATGAAGAACCTTCTTATCCTTCCGACATTTTATTTTGTAACATGATCAATTTTACACATATAAAAGTCAAATCTTTTGCTACATTATTTTACATTATAACAAAGCTTGTGTTATCACTACCTTTTATTCATCACCTTTTGTTCTTACCTTCAACACAACCAAATTATCCTTCAAAACCTCCTTTGATTTTGAAGCAACCTTAGACATGCTATACTCAAATAACCTTGTATAGTGTATATAGATCATCTTGTATATACCACCAATTCCTCATCTAAAAATTAAAATAAAAATATAAAAAAAAAAAAAAAACATCAAAATCATCAAAATCTTCAAAAACATCTTTTATTTCATACCTGTCAATTCTTGGAGTATTGCAGTTATATTTTCAATTATTTTGGATAAATGAGCATTTATTTGGAATCCCACACTTTCACACTCACATGAATAAATATCTTGATTTTATTTGTTATGATTATTAATCTCTCTTATATCAAAGTCCACATTGGAATTAAATAAAGTTTTGAGCATAGAGAACTGATCTTGTTATTTACTTGAACCAAGTATATCTCTTCACATTAAAATGATTTCATTGCACATTCAATATGATGCTACATAGTAGAAATGGTTTCTTGAGCGAAAAGTTTCCCCTGCTATCCTATCATGCACATGGTCTAGAATCTTTGAGAATTGACAAAAGGACAAGCTCACCCCTACCCGGAATAAAAATCCCTTGCTCTACAGCTAATCCGAGCAAGTATCCCTAGCATAGGAAGAAAAGAAAAGTTCAAGAAAAAGAGAAAAAGAAAAAGGTTATTTTGAATCATCACAACAATATTTCAGCATTATCTCAAATATCAAGCAAAAATACAAAAGTACAAAAAAAAAAAAGAGAAGCAAAAGTGAAAATCAAAAGCAAAATACAATAAACTCCTTTCCCTACCCCTTGAAAAGAAAAGAAGGGTGAATGAGCTTGAATCCCTGGAATTCTCAATTATTCAAAAACTGTGAGGTAAGCCCCATAACAGGTGGTTTGTGCCCAACCCGCTTGGCCTTGGGTAAATCCTAGCGTGGCGATATGTCTGTCACATTAGCGACCTTCTTTTGTATAGACCTCTGTCAGCTTATGGATTAGCTAGCTCTTGATAACCTAACTTACATAGTAGTTTGGTACGGTTACATGCATATAAATCATGGTCAACAAACATTTATTTGGTCAAGGCAAATTACTTGTATCAAATTATCTTGCTCAAAATTGGTAAATGAACAATACAATTGCACACACATTTGTATTTGAGAGATTTTGTATCATTATGATAAATCAAGATTGGTAATGAACTCACATTTGCACATGAGGATTCCTTATAAATCTACATTTCTCTTTGAGATAATTTAAAATATTTTTGTAACTCTTTTCGGAATAATTTTATCCTTTTATTTCAGAATTTTTGTTTTGTATCAAAGCAATTACATACATCTTCTCATAAAATCTCAAAAAAAAAAATTTCAAACAAAATTTTCATATTATTATTTTTCTGTTTATCAAAAGTCAAAAATGCATCTTGCAATAAAACCAACAATCTATTTTTCTTCTTTGGATTTCGCGATGATGGTATAAGTCTATACCTAAATATTCTATGCCTAGCGCAAACCATTGTACTAATTTTATTTCCCCTTTATTTCAAATCATAAAAACATATGACTTGCATCATTATGTTACACAATTATGCTTTACAAACAAACAAACATTGTTACTATTTCATGTCATTATGTTCAAATTCAGTTTTTGCAATGATGGTATAAATTCTAAGGAATTGTTCAAAATTTTATCACACTTAGGAATTTATGCCTAGCAACAATCATTTTTGTATTTCATGCATACTATTTTCATGAAAATCTGAAAACAAATCATCAAACCATCATCATCTCCATCATCACAACACCAAGTCTTAAGACAATCTCTTAAGCACTCTTTTACTTTTAACAATATTTCTATACTGGGATTAGCTTGACGACCGAGTGAGCGGCGACTCCATGAAATGGTCTATAATAGCGACAATGTCCTTTGAAATTATTGTTAAAAGTCCATTTTATTTTTATCAAATCACACCACAAACAACCAATTTGTTTACATCAGATTATTTCATTTAAAATCTTATAGCATGACATCAAAATTATAATATTTCAAAACGACATAATTACATGAATCCTCAATCCAATCAGCAAATAATTCAAACATTAAAGCATCATAAAAACATATGAGACAAGTCATATCATCAGAAAAAATATCATATATATATCCATCAAATTATATACATCATCTCAAAACTGGATTGGTATGCCACAATCCATACCTCGGCATACTCAATCCCCTATCAAAAATAGTCTACAACAATCTATGCGATCCATAGACACCTAGCCTCGAGAATCCCTCAATCTCTCAGCCTCATCTCCTCCCCCACCCTGAGGTGGAGGAGGTGGTCCCATCAGAGGTCCAAGATGTATGCTATGGGTCCTCGTCGTCGATCGGGAGGATGTCCTCACCGATCCCGACATGACCAGTTCCGCAATGGGGGCCGAAGTTATACCCTCCGATCCTCTAGAACCATATGCTAGAAGTATACACCCCGGTAGAATGCGATCTGCATCATCGACCACACTAGATCATCCCTACTCGCTCCTCCGCTCTACACCCTGAGCCATGTCACCTCATCCTACGAGTGTCCGTACCTACGTCCTCGGCTGAGTGGCCTCATCCTCATAGTGATCGCACCCGAGCTCGGAGGTGGGTAGCCTCCACTGGAGAGCCACTGTCTCACTACTCTCCCCTACCTCCACACCCTTGCCCTTATCGAGCGATGGTGGCCTCTCCCCCTACTATGAAGGGAGCCTCTCCTCCCTTTGTCTTGTCTCCCACAGCCTCTTTGGAGCCCATGCCATCCTCTGGCATCTCTCCTATGAGATTTGCCATTGCTCTCTCCCTCCATGACCCCATGCTTCCTCAATAGCAGCCTGTCATCGCCTGTAGCAGCAACGTGTATCGGACCTTGTGCATTTGTCATTCGAGGAGGGTGAATGCCTATGTACCAGGTGGCATAGCCATCAGAAACCCCAACGTCGTCCCCATCCACTAGCTGGATGGGGGCATCGTCCGTGTCCTGACTCTAGAATCATTGCATATCTGGAGCCCCGCTTAGCATGGTATTATCCTAAATAGTTCAAGAGTACTCGTAATCCCTAAGAGAAGGGATCCCCTGTTGTAGACCAAACTATCATAGTACTCGATCATAGCGATGGAGCTTTACCTCTCCTCGCTCCATCCTCAACCAGTAGACTTGCCTGATGCGAGCCAGCTCTTGTCCATCCTCTGCCCACTCGGGGTGCTCTCACCATGGCCTCTAGGTGATCTGGTCTAGGATGAGGTCGTCTATCAACCTCTAAGACATCGACGGATGAATCTACCACTGTGAACCCCTCTACAACCACCAGTAGAAAACCTGGGGTCTCTCCTGTTCAACACCTATCAATGGGAGCCCTATCGGCCTCTACACCGCAATGTGCTCCCAGCACCAAACCTACAACAATGATGTCAAGACCAGACATCGACCTCCCTTGTATACGACCCCATGTAGGATCCTATACAAGCGGCAGAGTACAAAGCTCTCCCCATGAAAATCTATACCCATGGTCTCTCATGTCGTAGACTATGTCTAAGAGCACCCATGGTAGTCTGCATCCACTCTAGTGGCACAACAATAAGCCATCAACAACCCCTACCAAAACCCGTGTCAGCCTAGATGCCCCAAGCATCTACCGTAGCAACTCGATGTTCAATCTGCCTCTCTCCAAGGTGAAGCTCGGGTCTCTAGTGAGCCTCATCATCGCCTAGCCCTGATTGGCCGTGGGAGTGATCAGTCATCCTTGTATGGGGATCCTCAGGATCCTCCATACATCCTCCAGAGTGGGAGTCATCTCCCCTATCGGTAACCGAAAACAGGACGAACCCGGATACCACCTCTCTGCTAGGGTCGTTAGTAGCCCCATATCTATAGATACTTGTGGCATCTCTGCCACATGCTGCAAGCCGACTTGAGCCAACTGATCTTGCTCTACCTGAGATAGATCAGCCAAGTCATCCCTCAGCCTATCGTATTTCCATTCCCAGCTCTTTAGTAATCCCTTCTACAAAACAAATAATAAAACAAAAAAATCATTAATAACTCAAGCATGCAAATTAAACAACTTAAAATCAAGTTTAAAATGATATCGTCCACCATTAGATGATATCGTCCCACATTGGGCAAAATCGTCCTTTGTGAGGATGAAATCATCTCCGATTTCGCAACTTGGGAATCGCCCCTTGTTGGACAAAATCGCCCCTAATTCGTCGATTTCGCCGTCAGACGAAATCGATGATCTAGGGACGATTTTGATGAAATCGAGACGATTTTGTCCCGATGGCGTCGATGGCCTAAAAATGGCCGCGATGCCCCAAACAATCAAAATTTAAATCAAACAAATTGCATAAAGTTACATTAAACCTAATCTACTAGGATTAGATCCTTACCCATAGCCCACGCCGGACCTCTGTCGATCGGTGTGTTGTCTCGACCATTTTTGTCTGCAGAGCTCTAGAAATTAGGAAAATGAACAGTAAAAATGAATTAGGGTTTTTCCCTATTTTTTTAAATTTTATTCAAAAACAATTAAAAACATTTTTAAAAATTTTGCTTTTCCGTGTTTTTACCTCAAACGTTCGATTTGGGTAAAAACACGGAGGGGGCACCATAGTAAGCATTCGTACGATTCGACCAAGAATCGTCGTCTAAAAAATTGAGTATATTTTTGCTTTCTCGTAAAATGGGAAGAACTCATATTTAATGCATTTTCTTCAGAAAATTCGCTAAAGAGGGGGCAAAATGTAGCACCCTAAAATTGGCACAGTAAAACCTTAGTAAATAATTAAAATTACTGTAATAATTAAAATTTGAATTTTAACCCCAAACTGCTCGTTAAACTACCTTTTACCCGCTTTCCCCATTTTTCGTGCCATTTTTAGGATTTGTTGTGACCGTTGGACGATATCGTCGCCGATCAGACGATATCGCCTCAGATCGGATGAATTCGTCTGGAGTAGAACGTCCAGACGATTTCGTCCCAAAACTGATTTTTCAAAATTAGCCTATGTTTCAACGACATCTCTAATCTGGGCAAAAGCGTGTCTGCGCCGTTAGAGACCCTCCCCATTGGAGATCTCCCAAATTGGGATGATCTCCAACCTCCTAACCTCCCTCCTAAGCCTATTTAATCTTAGGCTCCCCCTTGACCTTCCCCTAGCTGAATTTTACTGCACTTCGAGTTTTACATGCATTAGAATGTCTTAAACTACTGTTTGCCTTTGTCCCTTTTCAAATTTCTTGCAGGAACTTTGTCATTCTTCAGCCGGAGCAAGCTCAAATCGTCGTAGATGATCCTGTACGATCTCGGACGATCACGCCACAATTCAAGACAATTATGTATTTTGCAGATGATTTTGACTATAGCCAACGTTGGGGGCAATCCGTGCCCTGAGTTTGCATTCTTTGTCCATTATCTACTATTTTTGCTTTGCATTAGTTAATCTTATTACTACTTTGCATCTTGGAGTTCACCTCATGTAGCCTAGATGCATAATAAAGTCAAATTTAGTCATTAAAACAATGCATTTTACTTAATTTGTTATCTAAAGTTGTCATTCTAACATTCATACTTTCATTTCTATCATTTTCCCTTTCTTTTGCAATTGTATTTTTTGTTCTTGGTATCCATTTCTGTAATTGCAGGTCTCTGACAAATTTGTCTGACTATTTCATCAGATTAGAGATGATTTCATCAGATTAGAGATGATCTCGTCAGATTAGAGACGATCTTTTCAGATCAGTAGATCAGGGACGATCCTGTCAGATCGGAGATGATCCTGTCAAATTCCAAACGATCTGGACTGCTTCAAAAATTAGAACCTCCATCAAACATCCAAAATCAGGTATGGCTTTTCTCATCTAGCATATTTTCTGTATTTTATGTTTAATTCTATTTTTTGTATTCATTTAAATTTGCATTTCATATAGAATAGTTTAGATTCATTTGGCCAAACCTAGGATTTGAATGATTAAAGGTAAAACTGAACACATCAAACACATTCCCAACCTAGGCATGGAAACTACCACTAAAAGTTTCCTGGTGAACCCCACCATCCGTCGAAAATTCACCCTTATACACCTCCCCCGAGAGGCGGGACCTTCAAAGGGCCTCTCAGTCTGAGGTATTGTCCCATCCTTCTCGCATCCCCCTTTTGGGAGCGGATCCTTTATCCTGAAGGTAAGGGTGCAAAAAATTTGGAACGATATAGTATGCCACAATATATGACTTGGCATACTCAATCATCATATAAAATCTACAAAACTATATACATCTCATCTATCTATCCCCTAGAGCTTCTCGAGCTCTCCACCTCATCTCCTCCACAACCATGAGTTAGAGGAGGTGGTCACATAAATACCTTCGTAGTCTGAGTCCTTGAAGTTGTCCTCAAAAACTCCTGGATGATGATCCAACCTGAATAGGTCTTGCTATATCTGTAGGTTACTCCTCTCTGTGAACCTCGAGAGTAAGTGCATAGTATATCCCATGATAAAATATGGTCTATGACATAGAATGCACCAAATTTGAGGCACTAGCTCCTCCTCCTCTCGCCTTGAGTCGTAGGACCTCTACCTATAGGCTCTATACCTATCCTTGTAGTGTAGTGTCTATCACTTGGAGATCCTACACTTTCCTCTATAGTGTGGAATTCTCCACTTGGAGATCTGCCATATCACTACTCTCTCCCACCTCCACACCCTTTCCCTTACTAGTCGAAGGTGACCTATCTATCTTTCGAGGAGAAGATCTCTCCTTCCTTTACTCTCTCCTCTACCTCTCCCCAGGCTGTACCCTTTGTGTCTGATAAGCACCTATGGGGATCACATGTCCACCCCGTATCCTAACTCTCCTTTCTATATGAGGTGCCTATCCTCTCTATTCTCTCCCTTCCTATGCTATATCCTGTCGCCACTGTACCATCTACTGCATGATTGCATGCATTAGGCTTTGCAACTGAGTCATGCATGGTGGGCGAATTGTAGTGTACCACGCATTGTAACCCACAAAATCCCCTACATCATACCCATATACTAGATGAATGGTGACATAATCCTTATTGCACCTCATGAAATACCACATGTTTGGGGTCCCACTCAATGTCATGGCATCCTACACTGTCCTAAAAAACTCATAATCCCTCATCGTCGAAATCCTATGCTGGAGCCTGAACTGATGGAGGACTCGGTCATATCGGTAGAGCTCTATCTCACCCCACTCCAACATCATCCAAATGACTCATTTAATATGATCCAACTCATATCCATCATCATACCATCCTAGAAGCCTCCTCCATGGCATCCATGTAATCTGATCAGTAGTAATATCATCAATAAGCCTATGCAAGGTAGGTAAATATGATCACCTCTATAACCCTCTACGTAGCCACTAGTAGAACACCATGGGCCTCTCCTAGTCAACCTCTATTAGTGATAGCCCCACAAGTTGCCTCACTATGATGTGCTCCTAGCAACAGACCTGGAGGAGCGAAGTCAACACCATGCATTTGCCTCTCTTGTACATGATCCCGTGGAGGATCTTGTACAAGCAGAATAGAACATACGACCCCCAAGAAAATCTATATCTATGCTCTCTCATATCATAGATGACATGTGAAAGTAGCCATGGTACTCTATATCTGATTTTGTGGTATAGCAATAATCCAACCACCACCTCAACCAACACCTTAGTGAAGGTGGATACTCCGTTTATATGTCACAAAGTCTCAATGTTCACTTCGCCCTTCTCAAAGACAAATCTAGCATCACCAGCTAACCTCATCATCGCTCGACCATGACTGGTTGAAGCAAGAATAAATCTACCCTATATGGGGACCCACAAAATCCTCCATACATCCTCTAAAGTGGGAGTCATCTCCCCTGTCGATAGCCGAAAGAAGGATGACTCTGGATACCATATCTTTGCAAGGGCTGTCAGTAGCCCTATATCTATAGGAACCTGTGGCATCTCTACCACATGCTGTAGTCCCACTGCCTCTAAGGTATCCCTCTCTGCCTAGGTCAGTGCGGCCAAATCATCTCTCAAATTGCCATATTTCTACTCTCGACATTTTAGCAACTCCTCCTGCAAAACAAACAACAAAAATCAATATTAGTACATCATAAAAAAAATCAATAAATCAAAATTGCTAATTTTTTTTTTATATCATCCACTATTAGACTATATCATCCCTAATTTGACGAGATCATCCTTGTTTCGACGAAATCATCCCACCCTATATGATTCGGCCCTAACAGCCGAATCATCCCTCATTGGACGTGATCGTCCCGAATTCGTCAAGTTTGAGTGGTACGATATTGCTGAAATCAAGATGATCTTGTCAAAATTAAGATGATCTCGTCAAGATCACCTCGATTTCATCAACGTGACGAAATACGACTGTGACACCCTAAAATCCAAAATTAATTAAATTTAAACCTAAAAATTTAAGCTAATAATATTTTAGAAAATATTAGAAACCTTACCCACATCCCTCACCGCACCGTAGTCGCTCGATGCTCAGTCTCCACCATTTCTCCTACTTCAGAGCTTTGGAATGGTAAAAGTAAAAATAAAAATGAAATTAGGTTTTACCCTATTTTCTAAAAATATATATTAAAAATGCACTTTTAAATAATTTAACTCTTTTGCCTTTTTACCAAACAACCGATTTGGATAAAAACTTGGAGGGGGCACCACAGTAATCACTTGCATAATTTGACTTAGAATCATCACTTAAAAATTGGAATAAAAATTTGCTTTCTCGTAAAGCATGCCAATTTCTTCTTTAACGTATTTTTTGTAGAAAATTTTCTAATGAAGAAGCAAAATGTAACACCCTAAATTTGATGTTGTTCAATTTACCCTAGGTTAATAATTCAAAATTTAACCTTGAAACCACATTTTAACCACCTACCTTGATTTTTGTGCCAAATATAGAGGCAATTATGGTAGTTGGACGATATCGTCGTCGATTTGATAATATCGTCCCTAATTGGACGAAATCGTTTGGAATCGAATGTCGATGATTTTTTTCAAAAACCAAATTTTCATAATTATAAATAGTTCCAACTCCCATTCCTAGCTTAGCAGAAGCATGTCTGCACCGTTGGAGGACGTTTCATTGGAGATCTCCCAAATTGGGATGACTCCCAACCTCCTAACTCCCCCCTCAATCCTATTTAAACTATGAATTTTATTAAACCCACCCTGGATGATCAATTTCCTGCAACCTAAGCTCCATACCCTATTAGAACACTCTAAAATTCAATCATTTGCATAGTTTTTCTAGATCCATTTGCAGGTTTTTATTTTGCATCAGTCGGAGGAAGCTCGGATCATCGCAGATGATCCTATTCACAACCGAGAAAAATTCATCCCAATTGGAGGTGATCTTGTACCATCTTAGATGATCTTTACTATACTCCTCTTAGGGACAATCAAGATCTAAGGTTTGCATTTTTTGTCAATTCAATCAATCAAATTGCATCAATTTAGTTTATATTATGTATTGCATCTGGTGTTCACCTCATTTTAATGATATTCTAAATTCTAGGATCAATTCTATTTTAGAACATAAAGGCATTTCATTTACTTCAGATCAAATTTTATTTTTAGGACCGATTAAGCATTTAATTAGAGTTTTTGTGTCCATTAAATTGTATTTTGCATTATATTTTCCTTGTTTTGGCATCCATTTGTTTAGTTGCAGGTTTTTGACACAATCAACTCAGATGATTTCATCTGATTTCAGATGACCTCATATAATTTTGGATGAATTTGTGCAATTACAGATGAACCTACAAAATTGTAGTTAATTTTGCTCAATTGAAGATGAATTTGTAGAATCAGAGACGATTTGGACTGCTTCAAAAAGTTGAATCTTCATCAGAATCTGGAACCGGGTAAGATCATTCCATTTTATTTCAAGCATTGCATTTAGAGTTCATTTTTGTTTACTTTCTACATATAAATCATAATTCACATATAGAATAGTTTAATTTCATCCTGTCCAACCTAGGTATTTGAGTGATTTTAAACTAAAACGAACACATCAAACTCATTTCTAGCCTAGGCTCGAAAGCTGCCACCAAATGCTTCCTGGTGAACCCACCATCTATCAACAAATCACCAAAGATAACACAACTCAAGTGTCCCTCGTTCGAGGTCTAGCTTTACCATTTTCCCATTTCCCTCTGAGGTGTGGATCCATTAGCCTAGAGGAAAGGGGTGCAAAAATTTTAAACCTACAAATAGCTTCCCTCTATATACCAAAAATTCAAAGCCATTGAATTTCATTTGCTTGTGGTTAGATGTTATGCCCATACGGGCCCACTATGTCAGATTAAGGTATAATTTAATAAGAAATTTTCACCATGGAGTAAAGTGGAAGGATGTCTTCACCATCCCTTCAATGGATATATTTATCTAATACTGCTAATGAGTGCATGATTTTGATTGATCAAAAGCTTGTTTAAGTACAAATTTCATTGCTTAATATAGAGTAACCATACTAAGAATATCATTTTATAGTTGGTGGAAATCATAACCAATATTGTTTACATGGTTTATGCATAAGTGATTCTAACAATTCAATTAATTTTGAATTTATATAATAAAATAATTATCGATGAAATTTTGTGCCTCTTCATCCACTCTTCTTTTTGAGAAAAAAAAGATGATGGCATGTTAAGGTTGGATAAATTTTGAACCACTATAGGTTGGGTGGAACATGAGGGCTAAAAGGTAGCAAATATGAATGGGCAAAAATTCAAGGTGGATCCCAAATTCTCATCCCACTTCTAGATGGAATACTAGCATCCCAAAATCCTACCTAAATTGGATGAAAGAATGGGAAGGTAGTATAGGAGTTCTTGTTCTCAAACTCCCATCCCAAGTAGTGCATCATCATAGGAGGATTTCAACATCATTTGAGAAACACACCCAAACCAAGGTAGATGATTGAGAATATGAAAGTAAGGAATGTGGTTCCATCCTGAACCCCATCAAGAAGAAGGGTGGAAGAATTAGATGATGGCATGATGGCCATTAATCCCAAGTTTCCATCCTAAAATTGGATGAAACTTTAGGAAAGCAATAGTAAATGTCTGAGCTCAATCACCCGTCCAAAAGGCAAAAAACTGAGAGGCTGGTGGATAGAGAAGTCTACCCAAATATCCATCCAAGAATGAAGTCAATATTCACCAGGAAAAAAACATTAGAAATTCCTAGGAAAGTTCATTAATGATCTCAGCTACCTTTGTACAAATTATTTGTGAATGCAAAGGAGGATGAACCATTTTAGAGGCAATCAATATTTGGCCTTCCTACAACATGAATGAATAAAGTATATCATATTTATGGCCTGATAGGAATGTCAAAGTGATCAAGGGACTAGACTGATGCATAAGCACCTAACTCCTTCCGAATAACCACCATTCTTCCATAGAGTAGAGCATCAATAGTTCATCCATCCATGATATTTCTACCTAATTCCATTAATGTTGTAATTTGAATCCATTGTAAAATCATCTATAAATAGTATAATGCTTTTCATTCTAAAAGGTAACTCAATGGCTATTACAATTCATATGTAATTTTTCTCACCTTGCAAATATAAGTGTATCATTTTTTGGTCTCTTGTTATATATTCACTTCTTTTTTATTGAATCTAGGTTCCTATTTCTATGATGGCCATATGAGTTTGCTCATTTAATTCTGCAATCTAGATTTTGTGGGTCTTGCTTGGTGGTTTTAGAATTTGCATCCACCTTTAGGTGTTGGGGTTTATTTATGCTAAGGCTAGTTGGGTGGGAGCGCTCTAATTCTATATTATGGATTTCATGCACCCTCTCACCAATTCTAGAATTTGATCTAACCCATTGCATTGAATGATGAGTGAGGGTGAGATAAGTTGATATGTTAGGTGGTATTATCATGTTTTTGTTGGTAATGTTAAGCACATGTGTCTTGATGTGGTCATTATCCATCCTTGTAAGTTCTGGCTATGATGTCCCTTTGCTTTTTCTCTTATTTCCCTTTTCCCCTTTATCCTCTATGATGTAGGTAGTTGGGACTTAAGGATCCAGTCTCCTCCAGAGATCAACCACACTCCCTCTCCTAGGCTAGGTAGTCATTCAATTTTAATTGGATATCATTGGGCATGCCACCTGCTCGTCTGGTCCTAGTTTTTGCACCAACAATTTTTGGTGACTTTGCTAGGGATCCAAAAGATCTCCATTGGAATATGATTCAGATTTTGGTGATACTATGGTTTTCTTGGATCATATTCAATCACCTAGTGATTCCTCTATGCATAAGATCCAGATTTCAAGATGATTTACCTATTTTATGTTGACAATAATTCTATTTATCAAAGGATTCAAGGTTTGATAAGTAGCCTAGACCTTAATAGTGAAGAAATTATGTTCATATAGTGACTCCAACCTAGTAATAAAATCTATACGGTCCAAAGAACCAGTGCTTAAATGGCTCAACCTAGCTATCTTGGATTGGAATGATGCAAACCCCTTAAATATATCAAGACCACAATATATTCCTAAGGTAGCATTCAAAAAACTCCATGGCTATGATGGTATTGAAGGTGCTACATATGAACATTGTTAGAATGTGTCTTCTTTATCTATCATCCATAGTATTACTTCTAAGAGTGTGATTCTTAGGATCCTTGCTCTTTCTATCAAAGGAATAACACTATTGTGGTTCATAAAACTATTGCATAGAATCATTAACAAATGTTTTGACCTTGCAGAAGCTCTCATTAGCACATTCGATGCTTTTACAAATCCCTTCCTACTACTCACACATCTTATATTCATTAAGTGGGCCTCTAATGAAGCTATGGTTGACTATAGTGTATGCTTTACCAGAACCTGGAGGAGGATCCCCTATGAAGCTAGACCATATCTTATCCAGGCATAAATATATTATGTCTATGCTTTTGATCCTGATACAAGCCTTCTCATACAACAATTAGGAGAAAATATGTTTCCTCAGATCTTTATAGAGGCATCATGTGTTGAGAGAATTTTTATCCATGCTAGGAGGCTTATCAATGGAAGTCCCCCTCAACCTCTTCTATCTCACATCCTTAATCTAGAATCTACTACATCTAGAGCTTACATCCATGCAACCCCATTATAGGATGGATATTCCCCTCTCACTCACTCATGATAACACACAAATGTAGTAGGAGCTAATAATGAGAATCTACTGGCTGAATGAAGAAGTTAGTAATATGAGGAGGAAGCTCTCATATGAGGAGATACAATTTAGTGGTCTAAAATACAATGTGTAGTACTCCTGCATCCAAACACAAAAGGAAAAAATATGGGAAGGATATTAGTTCTCCAACTCATGTAAAGGAGATAGCTATCTATTCCATTGGCTAGGGAACTTTATTGCCTACTGCTCTCTATAGAAAAAGGAAGCTAAACGACAGGTAATACTTCCTGAGAAGGAGAAAGGATGAAATGGCATTACAATACCAATCCTCCAACAAGATTCATCCCTCAACTAGCAAGGGATGAAGTCTACCTAGAAACCTAGGAATGAATCTAGGTTATTTTCATTTAAGGTGATAATAGTTGAGCATAAGTTGTATCATGAAGACCTTAGTTGTAATCTTGTTAATAGTCTCGATATCCAAGAACAACCAAAGTAGAAAGAGAGGATTCTTGTTGAGACTATCATCCATACCAAGAGGGATGAAGTATGGATCACAATTCTTGATGATCCATACACAATATATTTTTGGTACCTACTCCTTAAAATGATACCATCTAAAGCATGGTTTGAGGTGATGAAGGGAATCTTTATACAAGCAACCTACCATAAAAACATAGAGCTACTAAAGCTGAGTTCAAAACATGACTAACAAATCCAAGTTGAGCACAAGGAGCAGATCACGTTTTGTATCATTTTTTATCGACACTGTAGATTCACCAGATAGGTGACAAAAGGGTCTCTGGCTACAGTGTGCCAACTGCACCACAATTTTGTGTAAAGAAACTGATAAATAAATAAAGGATGTTATTTGTGTGAAGCCGCATGATAGATGACATCATATAAAGGGTTTACCATAGGGTATTTATTTTTATTTTTTTGATAAACAAATATAATTATTTCCCAAGTGGTTCCCCTTCCTTTGAAAAGAAATTTTTCCTTGTTCTCCTCTTATTTCATCTATCTTGTGTTTTGTGACTTTATAGCCCAATGGATAGCCTTCCTAAAGCTTGTAATCTAACATAGCAAGTACATCTTCCCTAGAAGGCAAATATTTGGTATTACTACAAGCAGGATTTGCATCAGGCCAAATATTTCAAAGATAGTGTTGGATCTCCATGTACTAAGATATAGCTCTATAAAATACCTTATGGATAGTAGTAAGAATTCATCAAGAAATAGTCTAAAGGTAGGATCAAAAGTCCCTAGGATGCATAGTAATAAGTTGAGAAGATCCTTGCTTGATACTATGAAAAAGAGGGGTTGCATCAACATAGATGAGTGTTTCTGGAATTTAGTTTGTTCTTGAAATAGACATGGGCCATGATGGAGTATATCAATGGAAGCATGTTCTTTGGGGATACCCCCAGGGCTACCTTCCCTTTTATTTCTCTCTTGAATCGATTATTTCTCTCTCATTTTTTCCCTATGTGATGGTTTTTACTAACTACCTTTGTTAGTAGCTCTTTCTTATCTCCTTTCCATATTTGTTTTTATTTCCTAGATTTGTTTTTCTTTGCACTTCTTCTATTTTTCTACTATCATTTTCTTCACTGTGTTTAGTTTTATTAGAGGAAAATTTTCTCATATTTGACCTACAACTCCTTGATGTTTTATTGCCTTCCCTAGTTGCCTTTGTTTACATTCTGCTCTTCTATCCTAGTCTCCCATATTTCCTATTTTTTGTGCTTTTTCAAGAAAGAGGCTTGCTGGGTTTCTATTCCCACAAAGTGGAAATCCCCTATGAATCACCAAGAGTGTGGGTTAAATTTTGTGCCTCTTCACCCACTATTATTTTTGAGAAAAAAATATGATGGTATGTTAAAGTTGGATGAATTTTTAAGCACTATAGATTGAGAAAATTATGAGCCCTAAAAGTTAGCAAAGTCGGATGGTCAAATATTCAAGGTGGATCCCAAAATATTGCCCTACCTCTAAATAAAATAATGGGATCCCAAACATCCACCTAAATTGGATGGAATAATGGGAAGGTAGCATAGGGGCTCTTGTTCCCAAACTTCTATCCCAAGTAGTACATCATCACGGGAGGATTTCGACATCATTTGAGAAGTACATCTAAATCAAGGTAGATGATCAAGAAGATGAAAGGAAGGAAGGTGGTTCGATCCTAAACCTCCATCAAGAAGAAGAGTAGAAGAATATAATGGCAACATGATGGCCATTAGTCATGATTTTACATCCCAAAATTGAATAGAACTTTGGAAAAGCAATAGTAAAGGGTCAAGCCCAATCACCCATTCACAAGGTAGAAAAATGAGAGGTTAGTGGAAAAAGAAGACTACTCGAATACCTGTCTGAGACTAAAGTTAATATTCACCAGGAAAGAAGCACTGGGAATTCCTAGAAAAGTGCATTAATGATCTCAGCTACCTTTGTACAAAATATTTGTGAATGCGAAGGAGGATGCACCATTTCAGAGGTAATAAATCTTTGGCCTTCTTACAACATGAAGGGGTAAAGTAGATCAGTATTTATGGCCTGATAGGAATTTTAGAGTGATCAAGGGACTAGATTAATGTAGAAGCACCTAACTCCTTCCAGATAACCACCATTCTTCCATAGAGTAGAGCATCAAAAATCATCCATCCATGATATTCCTACCTAATGCCATTAATGTTGTAATATGAATCCATTATAAAATCATCTATAACTAGTAGAATGATCACCATTCTAAAAGGTGACTTTGTGGCTATTACAATTCATTTGTAATTCTTCTCACCTTTTAAATATAAGTGTATCATTATTTGGTCTCTTATTATGTCTTCAATTCTTTGTTATTGAATCTGGGTGCTTATTTATGTGATAGCCATTTTAGTTTGCTCATTTAATTTTACAATGTAGATTTTGTGGGTCTTGCTTGGTTTTTTGTGAGCAAAAATTATGTCTCGAAAAATAATTATTTCTCTTCCATAAATTATCAATATGGTAAGTCCATAAACTTACGAGTGTCATGCATAGTATATGCCTGTAGTGTTGGGGAATGAATTTCTCTATACCTTATTTAGTTTGGTGGGTATACATTTTCATTTCATCCAAACTCAGTGCAGAATAAATAAACAAATAAATTAAAATGCTGAAAATGAAATGTTGGAAATGAAAGTACAAAAAATTAAATGTGCGGAAAATAACACACACACAACAAAAATTAAATAAAGTAGTAAATAAAGTAATAAATTTAATCTACTAAAAATAAATAATAGAAATGAAACATGGGAGGACTACTACAGGGAGTGGGCCCAAGCTCCTGCAGATAGTCCGACTGGATAGCTACGTAGAGCTTGCTCAAATAAGAGGATTTGCACTCTTAATATATTAGACAAGAAATAAAATAAATTAGCTTTTGTGTAAAATTTATCATCCCTTTTTTGAGGAAGACCTATGCATTTATACAATGCACAACATTCCTCTATTATAATTTTAGGCAAGCCTATTTCGGACTTGTAGTTACAATAGATATGCAATGAATATTATAGAAATTCAATTATAACAGTTATGCATTAATTAAAATATTCATGCACTAATTTTATCCCTTATAGGATAAATTAGGTGTGTTCTATTTTATCAGAATAGAATTATAATCAGGTTGGCAAAATTCGTTTGCGTGGTCACCCATATCGATCGCTGAAAAATTGCTACTTCAATCGGTTCGTGAGCATGAGAAAAAATGCTCACCTTACAAAGTTATCTGGATAATCGATTAATAATAGAGGTGCTTTATTTATTTTAATAATATTGCATAGTTAAAATATCTCTCCTTTGTCTTCACATGCAACAACCTCCTTAGCTCACTGGTCAACCGGTCAAAGCTGGCTTGGTCAGAGTAAGGTGCCTCCAATGTATGGCAGTAAGGCGTCTGCTTGGAGCCTACTTGAGTAAGTCACCTACTTGGTGCCTACTTGATTAAGGCACCTAATTTATGCCTACTTGAGTAAGGTTCCTACTTGGAACCTACTTGAGTAAGGCACCAGGCACCAAAATAAGGTGCCAGAGTAAGGAACCTATTGACTTGGTGAGAGTAAGGTGCCTACTTGAGTAAAGTGCTTGTTTGAGTAAGGCACTTGCTTTAGTAAGGAACCTACTTGAGTAAGACACCTACCTAAAGAGTAAGGTGCATTTCCAATATGCCTTATACTCATTGAAGTAGAATCATGCTAGGTCCATGTGGGTGTAGACTGGAAAACTCCAGATCAGTAACAAATCCTGCATTTATACACAATTTCCACTAAAAACACCGATCAAGCATAATACTGGATTTTCTATCAATTATATGCCTAAGTTAAATAAAAATACATCTCATATACTATGATGCCCTTAATAGTATATATAAAATGAGAATTTTTGGTGCTGATCATCCCCCCATGCCTAAAGATTGTCACATCCTCGTGACAATAGCCCCCCGGAATAATTATTTTTTATATATAACTGTCTTCAACATCTCCATTTTTCTTCCATTGAGTGCTACTGTTTTTCTTCCATTGGGCACTACTACACCAGCAGAAGTCAAAAATAGATCAATTGTGAGCAACCAGTTAAATCATGGCCACTATAGAAAATTATGAGGTCCCTTTTTCCACTAGGAATCAAACTCGTAATCAGTGATCAAATTTGGTGAGACCAAGTTTCACATTGGCTGCCATTGTCATGATGCAGCAATACCAAATTTATTCACGCAAATGCCACGGTTATTTTTTTTTATTCTAGAGTAATGAATTTTTTTCATATCTGAGGCATGTCATGAGCTTGAATTCTAATGGGAGATTTTGAAAAATTATGGAGGCATCTACCGGTATTAACATCGAAATTATTTTTAAAATAACTCTACACATAATTAACAAAAATCAGTACATACCTAGGTGAATTTCATAGAACCTATTGTGTATGATGCTGATGGTGTGAAATGTCTTCGTGCTGCTTGTAATCATAGTGCACCAAAAAATGAGATTGTTGGTGCATCTTGGAGTAAATATATATATATATATATATATATATTTATTTATTTATTTATTTATTTATTTATTTTTTATTTTTTTCATCTGTTCTGCCATGGAAGGGAGCATACCCAAAATAGATCTTGGTTCATCATTATATTTTTTTCATCATCTACATCAAAGAATAGAAATTCATCTGCAACAATGTGAGCTGGTGATTTTAAAATCAGGTGGCCAAGTTGGAGAACTGTCACTGATCCATCCTAGAAATTTGGCGTGTTGTGTACTGGAACGTTTTCTCCACCCAACTATTTGTGGGAATTTGCATTGTGATAGCATATTTCTTCCATGATTTCAAATCCTCACCATCTCTTTGCAAAGTTGGCATTCTCCTCCACCATAGTGAGACTCTGTCTCCTCTTTGTATTTTTTCCACATATTTTAACAGAATGAAATGCTACCATAAAAAACTATAATATTGGCACTGTGCATTAAAAATTGGAGGTTGTATCCGTATGATGTGGTCTACCGGCAAGGATGCCACTTGCATTATCGGTTATGTGACCTAGGTTCAATCCCCATGGTGGATGCATATAAGAAGTATTTCTCAAAAAAAAAAATGGAGGTTGTGTAGGCTGTAATTGAACCAGGTAACTACGTAGCCTACTTATGTTCCATGTACCACTATTAAATATTTATGAAAACCAACTTTGAACTTTTTGAAACACCAAGCTCTTCATCAACAACACACATAAACATATTTTTATCTAGATTTGGATGCATTGCAAGGATCACCATAATTAACAACAAATTTATGCATCATTATTTTCTCACCATGTGCTCTTGAACATGTCACTTTTTTTTAATTGATTAAACTTTATACTATCTTGACACGCATGTGCCCAAATCAAATGATCTTCCACTCTGAATTATTTCCTTCGCATGCATAATTGGAACAACACGATGATCCTCTATTTTATTTCTTGGAGTGAGGTAAAAATAATTTATCCATTATCATTTGTGGCATCTGTTAGGTGTTCAGGTGTGATGTTTTCATGAGATGCATCGTTGAGATTTATGTGCTACTATTTTTGACCACAGCGAACTTCATTCATATGATTTATCATGCTCAAGAACCATGTGGCCTTTGTGCAGATATTTGACATTTGATTTCTTCCAGGCTCCTCCCCTACTTTATTTAGCTATCTATTGGAGATTTCTCATTTCCCTTCTAGACCAATCTAGTCCTAGAGAAAGAGGGTACTCTATTTCAACAAGTATCAAAAATAAAACTCCATTTCTGATCAGCATTTTAATCGAGAGCCTTTTCAGTAGAAGATTTTTTTGTTTGCAAGAGATTCAGATTCACCCATACTCTCTCCCACTTAAATTTGTGACACCCTCGTCATCAATAATAGGTACCTTTATGCAACAGATCTACAACCATCTGAACATCAGGTCCCATACTGAATCAACAAGTACCCCCAATCTAGGGAGAAGAAGTTTGAGCACTACTAGGTATAAAGTGGATCTGCAACTCTCTTCTCAAGGAAGGGCTACAACTTCTTTTTAGCACCCAGCCATCCAATTCTCGACAATTTTTTTTCAAATATATGGGCACCACTCTTCCTGGTGGGAGAGTAACACCACTTATTGGTGCCTTCTTTAATGTGGAAATAGGTACTACTGTACTGGGCTGATTATAGGCACTCTCTTCCTGGTGGGTAGTAAGTGCCTTTTTCCACTTTGTTGCACTCCTAATTGCAGGGCACAAAATGTCACATCCATTAGGCCTAGTTGAAGCTGAATCTACCTAAAGATCATGCTCATGGTTGTGTCCTATGAAACTAAACACATAAAAGTAGGAAAATAGGAATCATACTTGTGCTTGCAGCCCTAGATCTTAGGATGCCTTCAAATTGTATTCAAAGGGTACGATGGCTTACAAAACAAAAACACATGAAAGTAGGAAACTAGGATTCATGAATCCATGAATGTTAGGCCCTGGCTCTCAGGATGCCTACAACTTGCATGTGATTCATGATTTCCTACAAAGAAAAAATAAAAAGAAGTTTTATGCTAAGCAGGACATGTTCCATGCGGTCTATTTTTTTTTTTTTAAACCATTGGGAGGATTCACATGATTTTTTTTTTAGCATTGGGAGTAAGGCACTGGGGGGAGTAAGGCACCTAATTAAGGGAATAAGGCACTGGGGGAAGTAATGCATAATGTGCCTTACTATGGTAGTAAGGCGCTAGGATTATGGGAGTAAGGCGTTAGGGGTATGGAAGTAAGGCACCATGGGTATGGGAGTAAGGCACCAGGAGTATGGGAGTAAGGCACCTTACTATGGGAGTAAGGCATCGAGAGTATGGGAGTAAGGTGTCGGGGGAGTAAGGCACTAGGAGTAAGGTACCTCCCATAATTTTTTTTTTCAAAGTAAGACACCTTATTATGGGAGTAAGGAGCATCCCAATTTTTTTTTGTATCCTCCTATTTTTTTTTGTATCCTCCTATTTTTTTTTGTATCCTTCTTTTTGTTTACTGAATGTGTGAATATTCATCAAAACTATTGGTATGGTATGGGGTTTCCCCCATGCTAATATCTGATCTAATATCGCAAATGTGAGGCATTGTAAATGAATCCCATTGACTATTTCTCGAATATTGCCTTGACATTCTATTACGTGCTTGGTGTATCATCTCTAACTCTATTTATCATTCAGGATATAATAGTCATGCACCTTGCATTAAAATTTTCTCCCAAGTTCCACAACCACCTTGGGCTATAAGCCTTTTGCTTGATTAGGGTTACTTAACTTGCTTTTGGGTGCTTATGTTGCCAAGGAAAAACTCTTCTTGCTTTCACCTGTTTGGATTGGATGCTACACAATTGAAGTGCACAAGATAGTTTGTATGGTGCTATTACAAACTCCACATATGAATGTCAATTCATGAAATCTTCACAGACTCCTTAATTTTCTACATCACACTTCGTGTTGTCCTAAAAAACATAAAAGAAAAATCTAAACTAAAGGCATTAAAATAAAATTCTAACTAATTTTTTTTAATTAATTTTTTATTTTTCATCTTCTAATTAATTCCAGGCTCCTCCTCTACTTTATTTAGCAACTGGTTGGAGATTTTTCATTTACCTTCTGGACCAAACTGGTCCTAGAGAAAGAGGATACTCTCTTCCAACTAGTAGCAAAAAATAAAGCTTTATTTATTTTTATCTGCATTTTAACTTGGAGCCTTTTCAACAGAAGATATTTTCTCTCTTTTTCATGAACACTGTAAACAACATTCATTGTGTTGTTGGTGGTAATGATGAAGGTGGGGTCCCCCCATGCCTACATCTAAACTAGTCTTCTGAAAATCATCTCCTTCTTTATCAACTAGTTTGATATGTTGTAGCATGAGAAGAGCATTTTACCCCATGGCCTCAAAACCAAAATATTTTAATATAATGGTAAAATGTGTAGGCTAGAAAATGACTATCTATAGTTACAATTTGGAGAGAACATGGCATAGCAGTATTTTAAAAATACATGCTAGTTTCTGATTCACTAGGTCGCCTTAAGTGCAAGTGAAGAGCATACTCCATAACAAGATGTTATTTTAAATTCAACTCTATCATTTTTCTTGCATCATTAAAATAATTTGCCAATATGTTGCAAAGCGTCAAGCCTGTAAAAAAATTAATTGTTAAAACTAAGCTTCTAGAGGCACAATTTTCCAATGGTTTTTGTATAAAAACACATCCCTAAAAATTTTCAATTATATCAGACCTGGGTTGTGCTATTTCTTTTATTTCTTGAAACCATTTAGAATATGATGGAAATCTTTCATTTCCTAATTTTCTAACTTTTCAACAACACAATTTATTCCTACTTCTACAATTAATATGGCACATCAGGTTCATTCTCGTATTTACCTAAGAAGTTGGTAAATTTAAACCGTTGCCTATGGGATTTGGATCTGACTGTATCGACAACTATTTTGGCCTTGTAAAAAGGCCCTTGGTGGACTCACACTTCTCAAGTAGAATATATTTAGGTATTTTTAAATGGGATTTTTATCTAACCTGTAAATCATGCAAAGTATATTACAATAGTGTTGGGGAGTAAATTCCTTCATACCTTATATAGTTTCATGGGGGATGTTTAAACATTTTCATTTCATCCAAACTCAATGCAAAATAAATAAATAAATAAATTAAAATGCTGAAAATGAAATGTTGGAAAATAAAGTACAAAAAATTAAATGTGCAAAAAATAACACACATAGTGGAAATTAAATAAAGCAATAAATATAATCTACTAAAATAAAGAAAAAAAATGAAACAAGAGAGGACTACTATAGGGAGTGGGCCTAAGATCTTGTAGATAGTCTGCCCGACTAGCTACGTAGAGCTTGCTCAAAGAAGAAGATTTGCATTCTTAATAGATTAGACAAGAAATAAAATAAATCAGATTCTATGTAAAATTTATCATCCCTCTTTTAGGGAAGACCTGTGCATTTATACAATGCACAATCTTCCTCTGTTACAATTTTAGGCAAGCCTATTTCGGACTTGCAGTTACAATAGATATGCAATGAATATTACAGCCATTCAATTATAATAGTTATGCATTAATTAAAATAGTCATGCACTAATTTTACCCATTGTAGGATAAATCAGGCGTGTGCTATTTTATCAGAACAAAATTATAATCAAGATGGAAAAATTTGTTTGCATGGTCACCCGTATTGATTGTTGGAAAATCGTTGCGTCGATCGGTTCGTGAGCGTGAGAAAAAATGCTAACCTTACAAATTTATCTAGCCAATAGATTAATAATAGATGTCATTTATTTATTTTAATAATATTGCATAATTAAAATATTTTTCCTTTGTATTCACATGCAACAACCTCCTTAGCTCACTAGTCAACTGATCAAAGCTAGCTTGGTCATAGTAAGGCACCTCCAATGAATGGTAGTAAGGCACTTTCTTGGAACCTACTTGATTAAGGCACCTTATTGGTGCCTGCTTGTGTAATACACCTACTTTTTTCCTACTTGAGTAAGGCACTGGAGTAAGGTGCCAAAGTAAGGCACCAAATTAAGGCACCTGTTGACTTGGTTAGAGTAATGCGCCTGCTTGAGTAAGGCACCTACTTGAGTAAGGCACCTGCTTGAGTAAGGTGCCTACTTGAGTAAGGCACCTACCTAAAGAGTAAGGCACCTTACCAATATGACTTAGACTCATTGAAGCAAAGCATGCCAGGTCCATGTGGGATGTAGACTGGAAAAAACTAAACCAGTAGCAAATCTTGCATTTATACACAGTTTCCACTAAAAACACTAGTCAAGCATAATACTGGATTTTCTATCAATTATATTCATAAGTTAAATAAAATTATATATCACATGCTAATTAAACTAGTAATGATACCCCTTAATAGTGTATATAAAATGAGCATTTTTTATGCTCATTAGTTGTTCTAGAATTTGTATTTGCCTTTGGGTGTTGGGTTTATTTTTTTTAAGGTTTGTTGGGAGGGAACACTCTAATTATACATTCTAGATTTCATGCACCCTCTCACCAGTTCTAGAATTTGCTCTAGCCCACTATGCTAAATTATGAGTGAGGGTAAGATGAGCTGATCTGTTAGGTGGTATGCTCATGTTTTTATCGATGATGTTGAGCGCATGTGCCTTGATGTGGTCATAACCCATCCTTGTGAGTTCTGGCTACGACCTCCCTTTGTTTTTTCTCTCATTTTCCATTTTAGATCTAGCCTCCTTCAAAGATTGTCTACCCTACATCTTCTAGGCTAGGTGATAGTTCAATGTTGGCTAGATATTGTTGGATGTGCCACCCACTCATCTAGTGTTAATTTTTGCACCAACAATCATAATATGATTTTATCACATATCCCCTATAATTTCTCCAGTAACACTTTAGGATTTGGGGTACAACTATCATGGGTGTCGTATACATTTTCAACATGAGGAGCATTGATAGCATGATCCTCATCCTTCTTGTTCCTATATAGTTGCTTCACTTCTTCTAATTCTAGTAGCATGATGATTATCATTAAGATATTTGAGTAACCCCTTGCTTTGGAGGAAATATTCAATATTGATCTTTTAGATAACATAGTTTAAACCAATCAAAAAGGGAACATAATAATCCATAACTATGCTACAAAAATAGAAAAATTTGAATGTAGTTATAACATAAATATTACCACTGATGTAGAGACCTTAATAAATCATGTGAATAAAAAAAGACTCAAAATTATTGTGAATATAAAAGTTATACCTCCCATAAATTTTACCCTAGAATCACAAAAATTACCTCCAAATAATTTGATTTATTTTTAAGTTAGTACTTGTAGCCAATGATAGGCCTCCATGTGTCACTACATATGTGAATGACGGGGTGCCAAGCATGTGTTGACTATGTAGCATGATAAAAAATTGCATGACGTCACTTACAATGGTTTGATTTTTTATTTTATCTACAAACTACACTAGGTCACTTATCATATCTTGGTTTGCTATGAAATTTATACATTGTCAAGTTTGCTACTATGTAAGTTATTTATCAAGTTTAATGAAATGGAAAAATGTGATTAACAAAACCTATATTTATATACATCTAGTAGTGTATGGCCTACCATGGTGGCCACTATATATCCTACCATGTTGGCCTAATAAAACACTACCATATCAATACCTACATTAGTTATTTCATCATCTACCATGTGTCACCTTGAGATTCAATCCACTTCACATCTTATGCGAATTTCAATATGTCATGTCATATTAGCTATATTTTCTACCATGTTAGTCGCCATGTGTCATGCCACATCATCTACATGGACTACCATGTGCCACCTTAGGATTTTACACTAAATTTCATATCACCTATATTGATTGTCATGTTAGTCATACTAATTACCACATGTTTTCTAGAGATTCTTGCATTGGTTTCCATGTCCCCTATATGGTCTACCATATTATGTTAGGAAAATTATAAAAAATAAATAAACTTATTCACATAAATATTGCAAATAAAACAAAATTTTATGAAAGAATAGTATATTGCAATACAAAATGTAAATGCAAAATTATAACAATCTCACAAAACAACATATTTGGGGCCACTTTTTACCTATTAAATCATCTTATAACTTCCTAAAAACACCACCATTAGATCAGGCTTGAAAATATCTTTCCAACGAGTACAAATATGCCTATGTTTGGATATATATTGTGGTGAATTGACCCTAAGAAAAACTTGGTCTTGAAAATTTTAGGTGAATGGACCAACGTCGAGGGTCTCCATATTCACCAATTTTCAATTTTTAAAATCCTAATATTCACCCAATTTATGAATATTCACCACCATGCATAACCTTGAATTCCCTTCTTTGGATATTGATATAAGAAAACCAAAAGGCCTGTGATGATTCCCACACAAGGCACTTGCCTATTGTCCATGACAGAGATGGGAGGGGAGTCTTTTATGCACATTAATCCCAACTGATCGACCACTTGTTTTGGCATAACATTATGAGATTCCCCGCTATCAAGCATGCAATTATGTATCACATAGCAGTCACCATACCCATATGTATACCGGAGGGAGATATAGAAGGGCCTAACTAAGGTAGGAGTTCTACTTGAAGGATTAGAACTTGAGGCTGCAAGAACATGGCCCTCCCCTTGGTCAATCAACCCAAAGGTCCTATAGATCTATTTTCTATACTAAGGGACAATCATCAAATCCTTGAAGGTTATGTTAATTTTATATTTGGCTAATTCCATCCCTATGTCAAATTATGTTTTTTTGTTTTTTTGCCCCACTATTGGAAAATTTTATCTTTTTGGGAGGGGGTGGTTGATAAACCTCATTATTTTTCTTCCCAGTGATTGGTTCTCTTTCTTCAGTAGCATTCTTCTTATTAGGCCTATCAGGGAAAATTTTGTTATGCATCCTGGTAGCATGGACTCTTTCTAGAGTTTCAACCTCTTCTGCTATAGGGGTCAGTTTACCCTACCTTATTTGTTCAAAGTGGTTATTTTGGGGCCTTAGGATTTTCACATAATCATTGATGAAGGCAGTGGGTCGGTTATCAGGATGGATAAAATGATTGGCTTCTTCAAGAATTGGTGGGGTATCAACAATTTCTTCCCATGTCCAACATGCATTTATCCTAATCTCATCCTTTGATTCTTATTCAATGTCAACACATTAATGGAGGCCATGATATACACCACAGTTCACAGGGTTATGGGAAGCATCACATGCTAGAAAAAATAAGGGAAAATTAGAGGCTACATTAATAGAAGCCATGGGGTTTGGGACATTATCTAGGTCTTTCCAATTGTTGTTCAAACTCCTACCCCCCTCATTATTCCAGTTCCTATTAAAATTTCTCCTAAAATGAGGTATGCTCTCATTCTAGTGCTGAGAAGGTTCTCCACAATCTATTTTGTCTCTTTCAATTTTGGATAGTTGGTTATTCATGGACAAAAACATTTCTATCATCTGGGATGACAATTTCTCAATGGGGTTGGGTTCTAATTTTTTTTAAATGCCAAATCCCACTTTCTTAGTTCTCTTTTCTAGTTGGTTGGGGCTAGGGTTTGCTGATGTGGGTTTAATTTTCTCACTATTAATCATGTCTCTTTCTATGATAGTGACCCTCTTCATACATACATCAATGGTCAGTGTGGGTTGCTACCTTAGCTCATAGTTGAAATCACCAGGGAAGGCATTTTTATAAAAACAAATGGACTAGTGATCATTGGGCCTTAACGCTACGGGGATTCTATTTATTAGTTTGGTGAATCGCTTATTGAAATAATCTACTATTTCACTGTCCTTTTTCTTCATTGTGGCCAGTTCTATCAATAGTGACTGTTCATTCTTCTTATCCCCATATTTTTTGAGGAAGGCAACTTCTAACTCTTGGAAGGTACCAATAGAGTCTATTGCTAGACTATTAAACCATTCTCTGGCATATTTTTCTAGGTTCTATATGAATAATATGAGGATGACATATTCATGTTCCAGCTCTAGGCTGTCCATAGCATATAGAAATTCGTTTACATGGTCCTCCCTAGTTACAACATTGTCTCCTAGAAACTTAGGTAGGTACTTATGGGCTTTTGGTGGAAGGGGTTCAAAGTTTGTGGTAACACAAAGGGACTATACCTATTTAGGTGCCATTTATTCAAAGGCAAATTGGCCATGAGTGTGTTAGGGCCCCTTGGGATACTGGGTGTATTAGGTGGGGTAGTACTAGTTTGGAGACTTTGAGGAATGAACACAATATTGTTATTACTCTGATTACTAGAAGGGACAAAAATCAAAGCTTAATTTTTACTTTTCTATATTTTAAAAAGTACCTGTGGGTCTAGGAGTTTGATATAAAGCTCCTTTCCACTTCACCTTGTGGCCACCAGATCATATCCCCATTAGTGTTTTAAATTTCATCAGATTCACTAGCACAAGGTGTAAAATCGGGGGGTGCTCTCTAGCTAAGATTGCTTAGCCTAGAAACCTCATAGGAAAATAAATATAAATATTACAAGGGGAGTAAAATGACAAAAATATAAGAATGGGTCTTCCCTGGCAACAACAACAAAAACTATTGTGGAGTTTTCTTGCTTACCCTTTAAAGCTTTGTCACATCACAGGAAACTCAAGGAATCACAACTAGTATTGTGGATTTTGGCTGATCCACCTCTTTAACCTAGGAATATATTACTTAGAAAGCTCTAGATAGACTAGGTTGGGTAAGGAAACCCCAAACGTGGGTTTATCTATTTGATTTTATGGTGCAATCACCCACTTATGCTAGAAAAAATGATTCTATGTTGTTTTGATTATTTTGTGACCAAACCTATTATAAACAAATCTTATCAAGCCCAGATCGGTGCCTTATCCATTGGGTAGTCATAGAAGATTTATATTTATGATCAAAGTAGAAAAATAAGGGGGGAACTAGTTCATTTTAATTCATTCGAATAATGTAATGCAAGAAAATGATTAAACTAGTGAAAAGAAAGCGTCATCCACATGTTTTGATTGCAAGAATACATAAATGAGCATTACACATACTATAAATATAGAATATGCCAAGGGAAGAGTTGGAGTTTGCATTAATATTCATAATATTTACATAAAGTAGACCCAGTAGAGTGCTTGGGTCCTGTATGTCAATGATTTACAATAAACCCCCGATTTTAATGTTCATAACAAGGAGTGATTTCCCTCTATCTTGATTACAGTGATGTAAGGTTCTCCAACTCTCACACGTCCATAGGAAATGATCTCAGTGAACAACACTCTTTGGAAGTCCCTATAAATGGTATAAATAAAGAAAGGGTGATAAGAAACATAGATAGAGAACACAAGGAGAATACGACTAAAAAACTAGACAAGACTTATACCTAGGCTTTTCTCTCTCAAAGGTTTGATAAAAAAACATAAAATATAGCGGTCTCCTTCTTATAATGGTGTAATTGCCTGCCCTAGCTAGATTAGTCCTGTTGTACTAAAAAATAAGATATAATAAAAAATAGGCATGTAGCCCATGCCCTTTCTCTTACGCAGGTGGTGGTCGTATATCACATCCTGTACTACCTTGGGCTAGTAGTTGTGCATCTCCTAGTGCATGTGTTTTGGGTAGACTGGGCCTCACTCCTTCTCCAAGTTTTTGAATGGCCTGATTGAGAAAATTGCATGCCTCATCATGAAAATTTAATAATAATAACAAATTTAAATCCCGAGTGGCTTTATTGACCCGGTCTCTCACCTACTATGTAGTGTTTTCAATGAAGACACATAGGCGGTCCACCATCTGCACCAAGGTTGTAAACTACTTTGATAATTTACCGCTAGAGTCCAAGTCAAAGTCTTGGATATTTTGGAGCACAAATTCCTTAATGTTGGGTGCCTTCATGAACTCTTCTAATTTGAAACCACAGTCTTCCAGCTCACCGTTGACCTCTTGTTCAGCTTCTACCACCTCTTGATCCCACTTGAGCCAATTTGGTCTATTTTGCAAGAAGATGAAAACCTTGGAATACTCTTCAAAAAAGTAGTGGGAATCATATGATAAAGTGGCCTTAATACCAACAATTGGAACGTAGTCTTCCTTCAATATCTGGTAGACAGGGAAGATGGCATTTACCCTCTGCTCTCCTTGTTGCAGTCGATCTCGCAAGAGACTAATCGTATGTTTGGTGGTATAAATATCTATGAAGAGGGACTCTAGTTCTCCCATATTTTCCCCTATTTTATCTTTCATTTCTTGTTTGAGTTCATCCACTGACCTGAAATGGAAGTTGGCCTGTGTAGTAGCCGGAGCGGGCATCTTCAACTTATCAACTTCACTTTGAAGTTGTTTCACCTTAAGCTGTAGCTGCCCCACTTCTGTAGCATTAGCCTTCCACTCTTCTAGATATTTTTCTACTACTTCTTCCACCTATGCTTGATAAGCAAACTATGATTTCATCATGTCCATAGGTACATTCACAACCCTTATAACACCATTTATTACATCGATAGTGGATTCTATCATGCTAGGTGGAAATGGGATCTCAAAGGTGGTAGTAGATACACCAACTACCTCTAACCTAGCTATCCTTCGAGGCCTAATTATCCCATTACTAGGAGACCTTTGCTCCTCCATATCATGTATTTGATCTTCCTCATCAATAGTGAACTGGAAGGTATATCTCACCCTTGTTAGCATAAGATTCTCGATGCCCTATGTAGAAGGTTCTATTATAGCCCTTTTTCTAGTAGGAGACCACAAGGGGCTTCTTTCCTACACCTCATACTCTCTTAGTATATTAGAAATCCCCCTAGCTTCTACAATTTTCCTTAAAACCTTGGGGGGAATGAGACATTTTTCTTGATTGATGACCAGGGTGGCAAAAAATAAGGAAGGCTAGCCCACTACCAGGTCAGTATTTTCTGAAGGACACATCAGCATCAAATTTTATGATGTTGTACTTTAGGTTGTACTTTGGGATGAGGAGGAGACCAGTTCCTTTCCTTTTGAGGTGGTGGTGGGAGAACTAGAAGAAGAAGGGAGTTTTACTTGCTCCTGTTGTGCCTCATCGAAAATTTTCATCATGACCTCAAAGAGGTCAGTGTCCTACTAGAAAAATTGGAATGTGGGGTCCTCAAATTATTTTAGGGGAGCATCTGGGACCAATGGGACCACCTTATCCACCAATAGCCCTAAGTTCAACTTCAATTGAGAGCTATAATCACCAACTATTTCAAGCCTACTATAAGGCCTCTCCTTCATCCTCCAAACCTGATCCAATGACTGGTTGTTTTAAAAGCCTTATACATTTCATATTCAAAATTATCCTTATTGTGAGTGACTTGCAAAAGGGTGAGCTTACCAACAACATTTTTCCTATGATGGCCATTTGGATCATAGGCCCTCCAAGTAACTTATGGGAAGCAGTACATATCCATATTCCAAATGGCCCGCAGCATGACAAAGTGGCCCAGGTATGTGTAGGGGCCCATTGAGAAAGGGATGGACAACCATGGCATGGATACTTTCTTCCTTAGGCACCTAATTTTAACCTCTTTAGCCGTTTGCTGAGTAATATCCAATATAGCAATTGATGTTGGGCAGTGTACAGGGAGTGCCTTCGGAGGTAGTTTTGAACCATACAACCTGATATAGGAAAATTATTCCACATAGAATAAATGCCCTACTTGTGATTTGAGTAGAAATTCCCTTACTCCAACCACAATTCTATCCAGCTCTTTCCCATATAATCGGAGGTGTACCACGGGAAGGATTTTCTCAAAGAAGGTCTTGTAGCTAGAACACCCCTCTTGGATGCACAATAACTAATATTGGATAGTGGGAGCTATCACCCCCCCATTTGAGCCACTAAATATTTGTCCAATTGTGCCATGAAAAAATGGATAAAAAATGAGATATAAGAGAAAGGAGGCATCTATTGGCAATTTTGGGTACATTGGGTACATTGCCCTTGCTCAAGTGTATAAGTTGTCATTGATGTCAAAAGGCATTTTTGTGTTGATATCAAAAAGAGTGTGATGTCAAAAATATCTTGAGAAGCTTCATAATGTTAAAGGGTTTTTATTAAAACCATGGTGACAAGGTTAAAGGTTTTTCTTAAAACCATTTGGACTCATTAAGGGTTTTTATTAAAACCAAGCTTAACTTAATGCAAAGGTTTTTACTCCTTGAAAAACCTTGAAGGTCCATGTTCATTATTAATAATTAAATTAACTCAAACCTTTGAAAAGGGTCTAAGTTTAATTTATTATTAATAAAATAATAATAATTATTATTTTAATTATTATTAAAGGGTCTTTCAACCCTTAAGCGATGAAGTAAAAAGAATTCTTTCGTCGATATGTTGCCATCGTTGGAGGAGCGCCGACATCAAAAAATTAAGGAGAAATGGCTATATAAGTGGGGATGTTTTTCTAAAGTGAGCACCACCCGATTAATTGGAATCTGTGATTTGCGTTTGCTCTGTATCATTCGAATAGCACTTGGCGTCTATGATTTGCATTTGCTCTATTTCATTCGAATAGCGCTTTGTGTCTTCAAATCTTCGATTGACATCTTTGAAATCATGCTTGATCTATGTCTTGGAAACCATGCTTGGCATACTCATATTTGAGCTTGGGCTACATCCTTACTTTATGCTTGACGTTAGTGGATTGGCAATTGCACCTAAACTATGTTTTTCCAGATTGTGTTGTGAGATGATTAATGCAAGCATTCAGTGACTTATGTTTTGGACAACGCTCACTAGTTTGCATGTGGCTTGTGGAAGACATTTACGTTTTCTAGTTTCTTGGCATCAAAGGAAGATAAAATAAAAGGCAACACTGTATTTCTTCATTGGGCACTTGTGACACAACGACAGTGACATTTTAGCGAAGGCACTAGAAGGCAGATGTGTTGAGTTCAATTCTCTTCATGGGTAATTTTCTTTTGGTTGCGGTGTGCAAAGGATAGTGGCTGTGAATGTGTTGGAGGTATAAGGTTAAGGTATCATATTTGCTTTGACATTGTTTTACTGATGCTTAATGTTTATGTGGAGTAATAAGGTGTAAAGAGGTTTTACTTTGTATGTATATTATAGTTCTGGTGGTTTTTATTAAGTTGGAGAAATAAGGTGTTAATTTGGATCTTTATTATTGTTTATTATTGTATAGTTGCTAACTCTAATTGGTGGCAAATTGAGAGTTAGTGTTGTGACAAATTTTGAGTTCTCCTTCTTCATCAAAGTAAAGGTATGGGCAACTTCTTCCATGTATGTTGTTGATGGTATATTTTTTGAAATTGAGTTTGGAGTGAAAAGGTTGTCTACTAGGTATTTTTGGTGTAAATCTTATTTTCTGGATATTGAAGATTGTTTATGCATTAAAATCATTGATGAGTTTTTGGGTGAATGCATAATTCTAGTTGAGGAAGAGGAAGCATTTTTGCACTAGGGTTTATGTTAGTAAGTATTGCTACTTGCATTGAGATGATGAAACCCTTAGTTGGATGTTTTGATATTGATGGTTGAGTTGCTTCCATAGAGGTTGTTTTTGATCAAGTTAGTGCTTTACTTGATACATGATATTGGGCTTACTCCATTGAGTTGATTTGAACAAGTTATTCTTTGCATTTGGTGACATTGTGTTGGTGGTTGTTTTGTTCAAATATCCTTGGAGGGAAAAGGATTTCTACTTGTTTCCTTTTCTTGTGATGATTGGTTGAATGCTTCAAGGTTGATGTTGAGTTGAATGGTGTTGGTTGACTAAACCTTGCTTGATGAGCATTGTTGTTGAAATCTTAATTGTTGGTAAAAAGAATATGAGTATCATTGTTATATGAGATATTGCATGGTTGGAAATTGTTGGGTTGTGTTTCATATTCTTGAGAAAAGCATACTACATCTATCTTATTCTTTTGAGATTGAGATTGGGAGTTAAGTATAGAACATATTGGGTCTCTAACAATTCTCTTTATGTTTCTATGAGATTTGAGATTGAGATTGGGAGTTAAGTATAGAACATATTGAGTATCTAACAATTCTATTTATGCTTCTATGAGGTTTATGAATCACATTGGGTCTCTAACAATTCTCTTTGTGGTTTCATGCTAAGCAAGTTTTTCTTGGTGAGCTTGCTGAGGTTTTGGACAGGTTCTGATGGGGACTTGTGAGCAGGTTTTGGATAGGTTCTAGTGGGGACTTGTGAGCAGATTTGGACAGGTCCTAGAAGAGGACTTGTGAGCTGAGTTTTTGATAGTTATATCAGAGGACTTGAGGACAGAGGTGCATTGGTTCTTTGAGAATAACCTAAGGACAAATTTGGCAAGTCTTTGAGAAGGCTTGTGTGTAGAGGATTGATTTTTTCAAGAGTTGGACAGATCTGACAGACAGAGGAAGACTTGTACTAGATTGAATGATTGTGTTTGGTATAGGTAGCTGAGCTGCTATGGACGTGATCATAGAAGGTAGAGGTCTCTTAGGCTAAGCATTGAGGACAGGAGGTCTTCGATGGAAAGGATTTCCACATGCTGGCAAGAGGTAGAGGCAGTTGATCTTTTGAGGGATCATTTCTAGAGCAGAGGGGAAGGTATCTCCTTTGAGCATAGGCTCATAAATTCAGATTGGGGGAAGGTGTATCCTTTGGTCCGAGGCTCATAAACATTGTAATTGGGAAGGTTTCCCAAAGAAATTTGAGAAAACTTGTAGAGAAAAGTTTTGTGGACATAGCTCAGGCATTCTGGGTGAACCATGTTAAAATTGGTGTCACTTTGTGGATGATATTGTGCATTGTTTTGATATTGCTTTGGGTATATTGCTTTACTATTTTGAAGTATAAAGGAAAAAGTAAAAAGAAGTCTTATACTGTTCACCCCCCTCTCAGTATAATCTTGTGTTCTTCAATTGGTATCAGAGCGGGTGCCTTCAAAAATTTTAACAGCTTGAAGGAAAAGCTAGTAAAGAACACAATGGATCATTCAAGTGGCAATGCAACACCTATTCTTGATGGGTTAGATTTTGGTCTTTGGAGTGCAAGGATGAAGGTTCATCTAATGGCACTTGGGAATGAGATTTGGGAAGTGATTGAATATGAGTACACTATTCCTGAACATGGTCCTAATACTAAAGAAGAAAGACTCCTACATCACAAAAATTCAAAAGCAATGAATGCAATCCTGAAAGGCTTACAGAAAGCAGATCTCACCAAAGTTATTCACTGCAATACAACTAGTGAAATGTGGAATCATTTGAAGGTGGTTCATACAGGTGATACAAATTTCAGAAAGGCCAAGTTGAGACACTTCAAAGGTATGTTTGAACAACTCAAGATGAATGATGATGAAAATATTAGTGACTACATGCTTCGTATGGATGAGGTTTTTAACTCCATGAAAGACTTAGGTCTTGAGCTTGCTGAAAATGATGTGTGTGATAAAATTTTAAGATCTCTTCCTAATAGATTTAGTGAAAAGATTTCTGCTATTGAGTAAGCTAAAGATTTGGATAAGTTGAAAAAGGATGAGCTCCATAGTATACTTGCAACATTTGAGTTGAGAACTCAAGTGAAGGTTGATGTTAAGAAAGAGGCATCTTTCAATGCCACCAAGAAATCCAAGGGTAAACAGCTTCAAGAGAGTGATGAGTCTTCTAGTGATGAAGAGGCATATTACAGCAAGAAAGGCAAGTTCTCTAGAAAGCACAAAAATATGAAAAATGTAAGATGTTTCAATTGTGGAAGGTTTGGTCATTATGCTACCGATCGTATCGTTGCCAAGGATGAAAGTGATGAAGATAAATAGGACTGTAAGAGCAAGGATTCTAAAAAGCACAAGCATCACAGGAAAAACAAAGATGAGCATAGCAATCAAGGAAAGAGGTACTCTCACAAACACAAGAAGAGCTTCTACCTAGACAAGGCAAGTAAGTGTTCTAGTAGTGATAGTGAAAGTTCTTCAAGTGATAATGAAAATGAGATGTTGTTCATATCAAAAAAGAGGAAGAACCAAAACATAGATTCATTATCATGAAATGTCTTAGATGTGAAAATTTTGGTCACCTTGAGGATGATTGCACAAATAATGATTTGGTTTCTAGTATGTATGAGGATGCTTCAAAAAACTATAATGAAGATGCATGTATGGTTTTTGAAAAGGGTAGCACCTCTAGTGATAAGAAATTTGAAAAATGCTTTGATGATTCAAAAAGCAAACATATAGAGGAAGGTGAAATAGATCTTAAAGGTGAACTTATTAGTGCTCTTAGTGCTTTGAAAAAGGAAAGAAAGAAGAATGCTAGACTCAAGGATAAGTTAGATGAATGTTGTATGGAGAGAGATGATCTTATAGAAAGTCTTGACTTCTCTATAGCTAAGACACAAGAACTCAAGGAAGAGTTAGAGTCTAAGGTTTTTGAGTATAGTGAGTTAGAATAGAAAATGGCTTCTTTGAAATAGGAAACTAAAGAGTACAAGGATAAGCTTCACAGGTTTCAAGATAGCTCCAAAAAAATTAAGTCACTCATCAAAGGTCAAAGAAATACAACAGATAAAACAGGCCTTGGTTTTGTTAAGCCTCATAAGGAACAAGTTGGAGAGTCTAGTAAGATACTCCAAAAGGAAGAGAGTTCTAATGAGGAAAGTATTTCAGATCATGAGTCCTTGAATGATAGATGTATAGAAATAGAAAACAGAATTCAGAATGAGAAGAAGAAGATCATAGCCTAAGAGGTCAAATAAAGAAAAGTTTCAAGGCAGATGTTTTGCTTGTCATAGGTTTGGTCACATAGCTTCACATTGCATGACTCAAGTAAGGAAGGTAAATGACAGTTTCAGAGGTGGTAATTTCTTTCAAGGGTATTACTACTCTTGTCAATAGTTTGGGCACAAGGCAGTTTATTGCTAGGAAAATATCAAGAACAAGTTTGATCGAAATAGGTTTGGTCAGAATAGGTTTGGTCAGAACTGGTGGATTCAAAGAACAGGTATTCCTAAAATAAATAACATTGTTGTTATAAGTGCATCAATGAAGGTCACATAGTCAAACAGTGTAGAGCTGAAATTCCAGAATACAAGAACAGGAACAGTGGCATGATCAGGTCCAAGGATCAAGGCATGGATAAGAATAGGTATGATAACAAGAACAAGAACAGTGATAGGAACTGGAATATGGACAAAGATTTCAAGAGAAGGCCTGGCAAGGAAGTTATAGACACTGATGATGATCAATGCTTAATGGGAGTTTTACTCCCACCCCAAAATTAATCACCTCATCAGGAGGTGGGGGAGGGACTAAGCTAAGAGGCTAATTCTTAGTCTCGAGCCCCAAAGGTGGTCCTTTGCTATTTATGACAAAGGGGGAGAGATATGAGTAAGGGGGAGAGCTTCAAAGTGAAGAGGAAAGCTTCAAGTTAGGGGGAGCAAAACTTCAAAGGAAGATTCTCAATTGTGGGCATAGTTGGTCAATTGTTAGCTCAGTTGGTTTCAGTTTTGGCTCTTGAGAAGTGTTTTCAGTAAAGATTTGCCATAAATGACAAAGGGGGAGATTGTTGGCAATTTTGGGTACATTGGGTACATTGCCCTTGCTCAAGTGTATAAGTTGTCATTGATGTCAAAAGGCATTTTTGTGTTGATATCAAAAAGAGTGTGATGTCAAAAATATCTTGAGAAGCTTCATAATGTTAAAGGGTTTTTATTAAAACCATGGTGGCAAGGTTAAAGGTTTTTCTAAAAACCATTTGGACTCATTAAGGGTTTTTATTAAAACCAAGCTTAACTTAATGCAAAGGTTTTTACTTCTTGAAAAACCTTGAAGGTCCATGTTTATTATTAATAATTAAATTAACTCAAACCTTTGACAAGGGTCTAAGTTTAATTTATTATTAATAAAATAATAATAATTTATATTTTAATTATTATTAAAGGGTGTTTCAACCCTTAAGTGACGGAGTAAAAAGAATTCTTTCACCGATATGTTGCCATCGTTGGAGGAGCGTTGACATCAAAAAATTAAGGAGAAATGGCTATATAAGTGGGGATGTTTTTCTAAAGTGAGCACCACTCGATTAATTGGAATCTGCGATTTGTGTTTGCTCTGTATAATTCGAATAGCGCTTGGCATCTATGATTTGCGTTTGCTTTGTTTCATTCAAATAGCGCTTTGTGTCTTCGAATCTTTGATTGACGTCTTTGAAATCGTGCTTGATCTGTGTCTTGGAAACCATGCTTGGCATACTTAGATTTGAGCTTGGGCTGCATCCTTACTTTATGCTTGACGTTAGTGGATTGGCAATTGCACCTGAACTATGTTTTTCTAGATTGTGTTGTGAGATGATTAATGCAAGCATTCAGTGACTTACGTTTTGGATAGCGCTCACCAGTTTGCATGTGGCTTGTGGAAGACATTTACATTTTCCAGTTTCTTAGCGTCAAAGGAAGATAAAATAAAGGGCAACACTATATTTCTTTGTTGGGCACTTGTGACCCAACAACGGTGGCGTTTTAGCAAAGGCGCTAGAAGGCAAAGGTGCCGAGTTTGATTCTCTTTGTGGGTAATTTTCTTTTGGTCACGATGTGCAAAGGATAGTGGATGTGAATGCGCTGGAGGTATAAGGTTAAGGTATCATATTTACTTTGACATTGTTTTACTAATGCTTAATGTTTATGTGGAGTAATAAGGTGTAAAGAGGTTTTACTTTATATGTATATTATACTTCTGGTGGTTTTTATTAAGTTGGAGAAATAAGGTGTTAATTTGGATCTTTATTATTGTTTATTATTGTATAGTTGCTAACTCTAATTGGTGGCAAATTGAGAGATAGTGTTGTGACAGATTTTGAGTTCTCCTTCTTCATCAAAGTAAAGGTATGGGCAACTTCTTCCATGTATGTTGTTGATGGTATATTTTTTGAAATTGAGTTTGGAGTGAAAAGTTTGTCTACTAGGTATTTTTGGTGTAAATCTTATTTTTTGGATATTGAATATTGTTTATGCATTAAAATCATTGATGAGTTTTTGGGTGAATGCATAATTCTAGTTGAGGAATAGGAAGCATTTTTGCACTAGGGTTTATGTTAGTAAGTCTTGCTACTTGCATTGAGATGATGAAACCCTTAGTTGGCTGTTTTGATATTGATGGTTGAGTTGCTTCCATAGAGGTTGTTTTTTATCAAGTTAGTGCTTTACTTGATACATGATATTGGGCTTACTCCATTGAGTTGATTTGAACAAGTTATTCTTTGCATTTGGTGATATTGTGTTGGTGGCTGTTTTGTTCAAATATCCTTGGAGGGAAAAGGATTTCTACTTGTTTCCTTTTCTTGTGATGATTGGTTGAATGCTTCAAGGTTGATGTTGAGTTGAATGGTGTTGGTTGACTAAACCTTGCTTGATGAGCATTGTTGTTGAAATCCTAATTGTTGGTAAAAAGAATATGAGTATCATTGTTATATGAGATATTGCATGGTTGGCAATTGTTGGGTTGTGTTTCATATTCTTGAGAAAAGTATACTACATATATCTTATTCTTTTGATATTGAGATTGAGTTGATATTGAGATTGGGAGTTAAGTATAGAACATATTGGGTCTCTAACAATTCTCTTTATGTTTCTATGAGATTTGAGATTGAGATTTGGAGTTAAGTATAGAACATATTGAGTCTCTAACAATTCTCTTTATGCTTTTATGAGGTTTATGAATCACATTGGGTCTCTAACAATTATCTTTGTGGGTTCATGCTAAGAAAGTTTTTCTTGATGAGCTTGCTGAGGTTTTGGACAGGTTTCGATGGGGACTTGTGAGTAGGTTTTGGATAGGTTTCGGTGGGGACTTGTGAGCAGATTTAGACAGGTCCTAGTAGAGGACTTGTGAGCTGAGTTTTTGATAGTTCTATCAGAGGACTTGAGGACAGAGGTTTATTGGTTCTTTGAGAAGAACCTGAGGACAAATTTGGCAAGTATTTGAGAAGGCTTGTGTGTAGAGGATTGATTTGTTCAAGAGTTGGACAGATCTGACGTGACAGAGGAAGACTTGTACTAGACCGACTAACTGTGTTTGGTACAGGTAGCTGAGCTACTGTGGACATGATCATAGAAGGCAAAGGTCTCTTAGGGTAAGCATTGAGGATAGGAGGTCTTCGGTGGAAAGGAGTTCCACGTGCTAGCAAGAGGTAGAGGCAGTTGATCTTCTAAGGGATCATTTCTAGAGAAGAAGGGAAGGTATCTCCTTTGAGCAAAGGCTCATAAATTTAGATTGGGGGAAGGTGTCTCCTTTGGGCCGAGGCTCATAAACATTGTAATTGGGAAGGTTTCCCAAAGAACTTTGAGAAAACTTTTAGATAAAAGTTTTGTGGATGTAGCCCAGGCATTCTGGGTGAACCACATTAAAATTGGTGTCACTTTGTGGATGATATTGTGCATTGTTTTGATATTGCTTTGGGTATATTGCTTTACTGTTTTGAAGTATAAAGGAAAAAGTAAAAAGAGGTCTTGTACTGTTCACCCCCCCCATCTCAGTATAATCTTGTGTTCTTCAGCATCTCCTCCTTACCATCCAATATAGCCTCCTATATATTTTGTAATTCCTGGTCAATGTTATCACTGATAACATTTTTCCATAAGTAGAGGGAGTTTTTATCAGTTCTATTGCACTTAAAGATTAGAAACATGACCTATTTTGTAATTGGATCTAAATATTTAATACCCAATGCAAATTTGATCATGTCTGCATAATCCTATGCCCAATGCCAAAGCAAAAATTTCTTGATAGGAAAGCCCGATGGTTTGCATTTCCCCCTCTTTAGGAGTGTCTCTGGGAATGAAGTGTTTATCATATAATTATCTTGGAAGGCCAATGTTTTAAATTTCAACACCTAAGATGTCGTAGGAAGGGAAAATAACCGCCTCTGCTGTCACCCTGGCCACTGCTCAACTTTATAGTCATGAATGGTGCAACTTCTAGAATCGTATGATACTTATGAATGATATACTTTAGGATAGGTTAAACACACTAAATTGGTGTTCCACTTGTTGCAAATAGGGGGAGGTTTAGTGCTATCTCGATAAGACCTCATGTACAGACTCCTAAGAAACGTTGGGTATCACTAGATGTCTTCTTCGGTGGGATAAAAAGTGTAGATAGTCACTCCCTCAACCTCCTTATGCTTATCAATAGTAGTATACCTATTGGTATTCGGTAAGCTCACTAGGGACTTGGGGTCTTGTGCTCTCCCCGTACTCCTCATCATCGAAGATGCCCCAATAATTTTGGTAATTCTCCTCTTAACGATTGACACTTCTATCATGGCTGAGCTCATGGAAGCCATGGGAATGGACGTGGAAGACGGTACATGCTCTTTCTCTTCTCCTCTATGCTCGACCTCATTGAGAACAATTATTGCATGTGTGAATGGCATGGAATGTATCCACAACCCTCATATCAAAGCATGAGCATTTAATTTTAGTAGGTAGAGTGCATGCGCTTTTCATCCGATGAGGTAAGCTAATAGGCCAAGCACACCATGTCACCCATGTTTTTGGTAGCAAATAGTCCCTATAGACTAAAATTATGGTTGGGAGGCAACCCATTCGCTTCATGGCAGTTTGAGGTTGGTTGGGGTGGGGTACACTCAAGTGAAGCACATGCAGTCTATACTCAATTAAATTCTCAAGTGTTCCATTGGGGGGTTGGAGCACACAGCCTGCAAGGTGAGTGTATGAATTCATGCACTTGGTTACTCTTTGTGCATCCCAAGGGAGTGGGGTGCATGAGACTCAATAGGGCACATAGGCTGTATGCCCTAAATATTTTCATGCACTTCATAGTGGAGCACACAATCTAGAGGCAGGCACACAGCCTGTACGCCTAACTAAACCTTTGTGCACTCCAAAGTGAATGGAGCACATAGACTGTATTTGGGGTACACAAGCTTGTGTGTCCCATGGGAAGTTGTGTGCTCCAATTAGGAGTGGAGTGCACTGGTTGGGAAGGGAGTGTGCTACTCATGCACTCCAAAGCTTTTTGAATGCTCCAATGGAACAAAGCACATGGTGGGGGTCGGGGAGCACACAAAGGTGCATGCACCTCAGATGACTTAGTGTGCTCCACTAGAGAGTGGAATGCATGGGTGGAGGTGAGTGCACAAGGACACGCACTCATGGGGACTTCATGCACTCCATTTAGAATGGAGTGCATGGGAATTATTTGGGGTGCATAACTTCATGTGGCCCTTTAGGCTTTCGCGTGCTCTTTTGTTTTAGGAAGCATGTGTACTTGGCATGGGGTGCACAACTTCATGTGCCCCTTTGGAATTTTGCACGCTCCACCTCCCTCTAGAGTATGCAGACTCTGCATGGGGTGCACGACTCATGTGACCCTTAGGGGCTTTGTGCACCCCATTACCCAATGGGGTGCATAGGCTAGGAATGAGTGCATAGATTAGTGTATCTGATGTGGTCTTTACGTGCCCCACTAATGAAGCATGCAGGCCCGGCTTGGAGCATGTGATTTGTGCACCTGGGGGATTTTTTAGCGCGCTCCACTGATATTGGAGTGCACAAGGCTAAGTGAGGGTGCACCACCTTGTGTGCCATTAATAAAGGGTAAATTAGACTCTCAAAAAGGGGGAGTGCCCTTTTGGAGTCAACAATTATATATTTATATTTTTATATACAAGATACTTGTGCACATTCTCTTACATGACACTTGTGCATTTCTAGCACATCCACACTTACATCAAAGGTAAATATCAATCACAACTTAAACTATAGACTCAATCCTAATCGATTATTTACAAATGTACCATATAGGTACCATGGGGGTACATTAGCATATACCAAATAATGTAATATATCTCAACAACTATAGCTTATGGATAATTATATAATATTTCAATCTAGTCATATTGGACACTATGTTTCTTGGATAAAATACAATCTAAAGAAGACGTGCTAAGTGATATATTTTTGAAATAGTATTCCAATGATATGTTTTGGATGATTATACCCTTACATCAATTACCTAGTATAAAAACATCCTAAAAACTTTAAAATTAATCTTGTCTATTTTCATAAAATATATTTATCCTAAGAGACATCATCATGGCAAAAAATAATCTCTTTAGATCATTTGTTTATTTTTCTTGAGAACAAGGGGTTGTACTCGGGTCCTCCATCCTTGAAAAATCACAACTCTCTTCTTTAGAGATTGATAGTTTATAAATATTTTAACTTCTCATCTCAATTGAGACTCTATAGCTAGAAACCTACATCATTTTACATAAAATGTTTGAATTCTTGATTTCCATTTTTTGGATTTTTTTAATTTTTTTGTGTGAACACAAATATTCTAGAATTCAACATCCTTCTTGATAATTTACTATATTAGCCTTAAAAATACCAAAATTTCACCTCTACTATTTATGCATTGCATCTTAGTAGAGTAATATTTTCAAAACATCACACTATCACAGTCCGCTTTACCAAATCTAGATTGTTAGTTTCCTTCTTGAAGCACAAGTGCAACCACAAAAATTATAATAAATAGTTTATATGAAAACACATTAAAGTTATAAAATAAATTAGATATTACCAATGGAAAAAATTTAAGTAAATCTTAATAATTATTTGATTCAAGTAGTCAATATTTTCTTTTCAGGTTCAACTAAACTTACTACTTCCTCTAACCATGGAAAAGAGAATTTAACTTAATGATCCTCAATTAAAACCTCTCGATTCGCTAGCCTATTTGCATATTTGTTTTCATCCCTTAACACATGTGTAAACCTAATTTCTTCAAACTCTTTAGAAATATCTTGAATTTCCATAATTATATCTAGTATATTCCATGGAACCTTTGATTTCCTCAAAATTACATTTATTACTATGAGTGAATCACCTTCCATCCATACTCTATTCCATTTCATATGTTTGCAAATTTTTAACCCTTCTAAAGCCACCCAAGCTTCAAATTTAATATTTGTCTTAAATCCACTATTGAAAGCATAATGAGACAAAATCTCTTCTCTATTATTTCTAATTATTCCTCCTCCTCCTGTTGGTCTTAGATTTCCTTTAAAAGTTCCATCAAAATTCAATTTGACCAACTCCACATTTTGTGGTTTCCACTCTATATTATTTATTTTTTTCTCCTATACCCAACATCATAATCCTATTTGATGACTTGAATCCATCTATCAAGGCTCATTGCTTCTATATTAGGAATTGGATGAGTTGATAGGGTTGGATTAGACTCCTTTATGGCTAAACATAAATTGATTTCCTTTCCTTTAAATAGTCTTATATTCCTTTATAGCCATACAATCCAAAGTATTGTATCTTTTGATATTTCCCAAATTGTTTATAAACCCTGAATTTTAAAAGTGACATTCCATTGCTTTAACCATTCTTCAATTCTACCATTCATCACCATGTATTTACCAAATATATTAAGAATCTATTACCATAGTTTCCAAACTATTAATAAATATCCCAAGATATGGTCTATATTCTCCTATTGTATATAAAGAAAAAATTGTGAGGGGACATGAAAACCCATTTTCATAAGGTCATCCTAGATAAAATTCTTCTATGACCTACTAGCCAAACAAACATTTTAACTTTAGGAATGCTTGGACTATCCCAAATATCTCTCCATATTCTTGTGATATTCTTATTTTATTGGTGCTTTACATTATATCCACTTCTTGTTGTATATTCTCCTAAGCTATTCAAGTCCAAAATTAATTTATCCTTGGATCCCCTTAGAATAATTATTATTGTTATATTTCTACTCAGCTACTTCCTAGCATCAATGTCTTGTATACTTGTAAAAAATCTTCTTTCCATTTTTATCTTCCGTTTTGATCCTTGTACAAATTTTTTGAAACCCTATAATCATATTTATCTTGAAGTAATCTCATCCAAGATTTCAAAATTAGATCTATATTGAGTGGTTATTTATCACACCAAGTATCCATCTAAATAGAAAAAATTTCTTTAGTTCCCACCACCCATATTAAACCTTTAATCACTAAGTCAATAGTTGTTTTTAAACCATTCCAAAGTGTAGAACCATTTGGTAGAGAGAACACAATAAGTATTAAGCTTGGGTTATTGGTCTCAACATACTAAAAGTAATTCTTGCCCATTGTCTTTGACTCTCTTTGTACAATTTCTAGATTACTTTACCCATAAAACTTTAGGTATTTGTTAACTTTCGTTTCCATTCTTTAGAGGTGTGCCCCAAGTATTACATTAAAGGTGAATATAATTTTACATATATAATAAGTCTTAAACCAATACCTCTCCTAGTTTTATCATCACACACCTTGCTCCATTTCAACAAAGAAATTCTCTTTTATTATGTAATTTTGATCACAAAAGGATCACATAAAATAGATTTAGTTTTTTTTTCTATTGATTTTGGCATAGTATACAATGCCATATAATATGTTGGAATGTCTTGTAAGACTAACTTAACTAGCAACACTTTTTCTACTAATGATAACCATCTACCTTTCCATGCCAATAGTTTATTTTAAACTTTACTTATAACTAGATTCCATAATTTTATACTCATTCTTCACTTAAATAAGGGCATCGCTAGATACATTACTAGCAAATTTGCCTCCTCCATTTGAATTAACCTATAAATCCCTACTTTAGTTTTAGTTGGAGTGTTTAGAAAGTAAATTTTTTATTTTGTCCTAAATGTTTTCCCTAATGCTCTTTCATATTCATTTAATGATTTATTCAAAGCTTTGGCATTATTTTTATCCTTGCTCTCCCAAAAAGGGTTGTATCATCTACAAACTATTGATGGGTGATGTTGGCGATGTTATTACTAGCCTTAATTCCACTTATATGCCCATATTTTTTAGCCTTATTCAAGTTCCCACCAAAAAACTCTATCATAATAATGAACATATATGGTGATCGAGGATCTCCCTATCTATGACCTCTCTTGGTTTTAAATTATTCTATTACTAACCCATTGACCAACACTGAATATGAAACTCTAGAGATACAAGCTTTAATTCATCTAACTCATTTTTTCCCAAATCCAAAATTGTCTATTACTACAAAAAGAAAATATTATTTGATCCTATCATAGATTTTTCTCATATCAAGTTTTAAGATCATTGATTTATCTTTTATTTAAGTTGTTGAATGCATAACTTCATGATATACTATGATCCCATCCAAAATCTATCTCCCTTTCACAAATCCTCCTTGTTGTTCTAAAATAATTTTATCTAACAATGGATTTAATCGATTCATCATCACTTTTGAGATAATATTATATGCCATATTACATAGGCTTATGGTTCTAAATGAATCAACAATTCAACATCCTTATTTTTTGGAATCAAGGTAAGATATGTTACATTTATTTTATAAGATATGTATTGTTTTACCCTAGATTCTGTTGGACATTTTGAGTCCCTAAGCCAAAGTTGTCATTGATTTCAAGATGCCAGTGAGAGTTCTTTAGTTCAAGTGCAAATTTTAATGGAAGTTTATAATGGGTTAAAATATTTTATTTTACACCCAAAAATATTGGGTCAAAAAGAGGTTTTTACTTCTCCATGGAAGCAATTCATCTGAAGCATTGGAAGGTTAAAAATATTATAATTGTTATTATAATATTTACCAAAGTGGTAAAAATATAATTAAATATTATAATTTTTAATTATAATATAATTAGATTTTAAAAGATAAAGTTCATTTGATTAAAACCCTAAGGTTGGGTTTTAGAGAAAAAAATATATTCGAGCACAAAGTTTTTAATAATTAAAAACCCAAAGGTTGGGTTTTACTAAGGCTTTAGAAGCCTTAGAGCACTGACGTGATGCATTAAAATCAAAGTGCTGATGTCTTAGAAAAAGAAGGAGGGCAATATAAATACTTTCCAAAAAGTCATTCATTAATTATCCTTGCTCGAATGATTGTTGCGGCATATGTGAAAACATGCTTGTGTGGTTTAAAATGACTGGCAAAGGAAGTAGAATAATATGGAGTGAGATCACCCCCCAATTTGTGTTTGGCAGTGTGGCCTAGTGGCAGCTTGGAGAGTGCAAAGGCATTGAGAGCACGAAGGTCGTGCGTTCGATTCTCATGGAGTGCTTTTGTTTATAGTGTAAAGTGGAAGTGCCCAAGGCGCATATTTTTATTGACATGGGCAAGGACAATAGCAAAGAGAGAGTACATCATGCTTTCCTCTTTGTGAACAAGCATATAGCTCATGTGGTAACCTTAGCCGTGGCTAAGGCATTCATGGTGAGGACAAGTCGTGGGGTCGAAACCATTTGAGGCAGGTATGATTTTAATTTTTTTTTTTTTTATGGTTTATGGCCTAAGGTTGGAGTGATAAGGATGTTATAAGGTTTATCAATTTTTAAAAAACTTTAGTTTGTAGTGATTAATTTTTGAAGGTGGAGTGTTGATAATTATTTGAGCTTTATTATTTGGAAATTATTATTTTGAGAGTTATATTTTAGGAGGTATAAGGAGTTATGATAAAGTGTTAATTGAGATTTAGTTTGAGACTTGTTGGTTATTATTTTTGATAAGGGTTTTTCTTCTAAAAGGACTTTGGTGGATGTGAAAATTAAGTTGGAGTAAAAATGTGTATTTAAAGTTATATTTTGCATTGTGATTTTTATTGAAGTCCTCTAACCCTTATTGAGATTGGAAAAGAAATTTTTAAGTGTGGCAGATTTTGTGAACAACTCCTTGGCAACAAAAAGGTATGGGAAATATTATCCTTTGATAATTTGATTGGTTAGTTGATTTCTGAAAATATATTTGGAGAGAAAATGATTTAATTAGGGTTTTCTTTTCATGATGCTTTAAGGTTTTCTGAATTGAGAGTTGTGATTAAAACTTGTTTGATAAGCATTGTTGTTGAGACCATTGGTTGAGTGAAGTGTTTGAGTTAATCTTCAAGGTTTTCTGGAATTAAGTGTTGTGATTAAAACCTTGTTTTATTAGCATTGTTGTTGATGCCATTGGATTGTGCAAAGAACTTGAACTTGATTTAGGAAATAACATGAGTATCATTGTTATGTGAAGATTGATTTATGAGCATTGTTATTGAAGTGAGTTGAACTAGGGTTTGAAAATATCATGAGTATCATTGTTATGTGAGATTTGTTGTTGAGCATTGTTGGAAATATTTTGAGTTGGATGATACATGCTTGGACTAGGGTTTGTGAGCAAGAGTTGTTTCTTGAGTGATTGGTTGAGTAGAGTCGATTGGGTCTATTAAAGTGGATGTATGAAGTGGTTGTTCAAGTTCCATAAAATAAACTATTTTATATTTTGATTTGAGTTGATATTGAGTTGAGAAAGAGATTGAGTTTTGAGTATAGAACATATTGAGTCTCTAACAATTATTTTTATGCTTCTATGAGATTGAGTTGAGAAAGATATTGAGTTTTTAAGTATAGAACATATTGAGTCTCTAACAATTTTCTTTATGCTTCTATGAGATTGATTTGAGAAAGAGATTGAGCAGATTTGGACAAGTTTTGTGTGAGCTTGTTGAGCATATTTGGACAAGTTCTATGTGAGCTTGTTGAGTAGATTTAGACAGGTTCTGTATGGACTTGTTGAGCATAGTTGTGCAGGTTATATGTTGACCTATTGAGAAGAGTTGAGCAGGTTTTGTGTGGACCTAGTGAGTAGATTTGGACAGGTTTTGTGTGGACTTATTGAGCAGAGTTGTGCAGGTTCTATGTGGACCTATTGAGCATATTTGAGTAGGTTCTGTGTGGACATGTTGAGTAGAGTTGTACAGGTTCTATGTGGACCTATTGAGCAGATTTGAGTAGGTTTTGAGTGGATCTATTGAGAATATTTATGCTAGACCGATTAGACTATGTTTAGTGTAGATTTGAGTGGATTTGTGCTAGACCAACTAGATTGTGTTTAGTGCAAGAGATTAAGTAGATCTATGCTAGACCGACTGGACTATGTTTAGTATAGAATTGATATAGAACTTTGGAGGTGATAGAGCAGTGAGGATAGAGTCTCCAGTGGATAGATATCCATCAGCCAAGACATTGAGGATAGGTCTTCTAAGTGAGAATAAGAGTCATCAAGTGAAGAGATATCCACTAGTCAGTGCAGTGGAGGCAAAGTCCTCTAGAGGATCACCAGCTAGAGGAGAGGAGAAAGAGTTATCCTATGGATAGATATCCACAAACCAGATTTAAGGGATCAACATCTCCTTTGGACAGAGGTCCATAAACATTGTAATTGGGAAGGATTATCAAGATATTGATTGAAAAAAATTAGTGAAATATTTTCTCCGTGGAAGTAGCCATCTTTGGGTGAACCACATAAATTGTTGTGTCTCTATTACGTGTGGTGTTGTGTACATTTTTTTTATTACTTCTATTGATATTGCTATCTTTACATTGCATATATTAGTTTGAGATAAAAAGTAAAAAGTGCTCTCAAACCAATATATGGTAGTTCACCCCACTCTCAGTATAAGCTTGTGTTCTTCAATTGGTATTAGAGTGGGTTCCTTCAGAAGAGTTTAACAACTTGAAGTAAAATCGATCAAGAACACAATGGATCAAAAGGATCAAAGGGATGGGTCCATCAATAATATAGTACTAGTATTTGATGGAAGTGACTTCTTGTATGGGTGTATGTTGATGAGGTTTCATTTGATGGCACTTGGCAATGAAGTTTGGGATGCAGTGGAACTTAGATATGATTTAGCAGTCAATCCTCCTATAGATAAGGAAGGTAAGCTTATAATGCATGCAAATTCAAGAGCTATGAATACAATTATAAAAGGGTTGTGTATATCAGAATCTATAAAGGTTATGAATTGTAAAACAATAAATGAAATGTGGGAACTCCTAAATAACATATATGAAGGAGATAAAGGTGTCAGGAAAGCTAAGATCAAAAATCTCAAAGGAGAATTTGAAAATCTAAGAATGTGGGATGATGAAAACATTCATGACTATCTCAGTAAGATTGATGAACTTGTACATGAGATGAGAGGTCTTGGAATGAAGGCTGATGAATCCGATGCTTGTGATAAGATATTGAGAACTCTTCCAAAAAGGTACAGTGAAAAAGTCTCTGCTATAGAAACATCAATTGATAGTGATAGTCTAACAAGAAATTATTTACTTGGAATGCTTACAACTTTTGAGATAAGAAAAAAATATCATATCCCTCTAAAAGAGGCTACTTTCAAAGTGAACAAGAAGATAAAGGGTAAGAAGTCAGAATCAAATAGTGAGTCATCTAGTGATGAAGAAGCAAATTATGGTAGAATAGATAAAGGTTCCAGAAGACCCGTATATCTAATATCTATTAAGTGTTTCAATTGTGGAAAGTATGGAAATTTTGCAATAGATTATAAAGAGCCAAATAACAACAATGGTGAATAAAAATAGGATCATAGGTATAGGGAATCAGAAAGACACAGGCTCCAAAATAAAAGTAAATATGGACAAAGTATACAAGGAAGGAAGTTCTTTTGAAAACAAAAGAAGAGATACTATGCGGACAATGCAAGTAATTACTCAAATGATAGTGATGCTAGTTCTTCAGATAATGATAGAGATGAAGTCCTATTTATGGTTGAAGAAAAAAAACCAATTAAGAAAAAAACTCCAGTTATTATCAAATGTTTTAGATGTGGTAAATATTGACATCTTGAATATGATTGTACAAGGGATGGTTATAGTTTCAGTGATGATGAATATGAGAATGCACTTGAAGGACCAAATGAAAATCTTCTAATGTATTTAGAAGAAGAAGTAAGTGATCCTATAGAAGACAATCCAAAAGAAAGTAATTATGTGGAAAAAGGTAAACAAATAGAATATTATTTAGCAGAGAATGGTTATGATCTCAAGTGAGAACTTATCTATGCCCTTAACACAATAAAGAAGGTAAGAAAGCAACACTCTAAACTTTAAATTTAGTTTTAAGAATGTGATGAAGAGAGAAGATTGCTCATAGAGGATTTAGAAAAATAAAAGGCTAAGGCAAAAAGATTCAAAGATAAGTTAGAAGCAAAGATCTTAGAATGTGAGAAGTTAGCACAATAAGTGGAACTACTAAAAGAAGATTTAGAGGACTCCAAGATCAAGATGAAAGGATTCGAGGATAGCTCAAATATTATGGATAAGATAGTCAAGGTTCAAAGAAGGTCAACAAACAAAATAGGTCTTGGTTTTGAAAAAACTCAAAAGAAATAGGAAGGAGAGTTAACTTCAAGTTTTGAAGAGGAAACTTCAGATGTAGATACTTCAGAAGAAGATATTGTAAGATAAATTCAGATATTAGAGGAAGAATTGGATAATAAAGAGTTCAACAAAGATGGGGACAATGCACAAAGAAGATATAGATGGAACAACAATCAGAACAAGATACCGATGAGGTCAAAACAAGGAAGCTTCAACGAAAGATGTTTTTCATGTCATAAGTTTGGGTACATGGCTTCACAATGCAAGACACATGAAAGAAAAGAATATGGGAATGAATAGTTTTTACATGGGTATTACTACTCATGTCATAAATTTTATCACAAGGCAATGAATTGCAGGGTTCATGAAAGAAGAGGATATGACTTCACTAGGAGAAATCCTAATATATTTTCACCTCCAAGGAATAATATCATTAAGTGTTATAAGTGCAATAATGATGGTCACACAACAAAGTGGTGTAGAGCAGACATTCCAAAAATAGGTATGAATAGGAACAGGAACATGAACATGAACATGAATAGGAAAAGGAATATGAACAGGAATAGGAACATCAATAGGAACATGGATGAGAACAAGAAAAAGAATAGGAACATGAATGATGACAGGAACAAGGATGATGACTTGGATAGAAATAGTTAGAGGATTCAAGAAACTCAAAAAATAAGGGAAAAAAATAAAGGTAAACAACAGTGTTTTTGAGGGGTAGAAATACTCCCACCCCAAAAATAACCACCTCATGAGGAGGTGGGGGAGGGGCTAAGCTAAGAGGCTCATTCTTAGCCTCAAGCCCCAAAGGTGACCTTTTTACATTGATGTCAAAGGGGGAGAGATTTGTGTATTGGGGAGAGATTTGATATTTGAGAGAGTATTGAGCTAGGGAGAGCTATGTCCCAGGGGGAGAATAAGGAAAAAGAAAGGTCAGGTTTCAGTAAAAAGAATGTGGATTGCCATTGATGACAAAGGGGGATATTGTTGGACATTTTGATTCCCTAAGCCAAAGTTGTAATTGATGTCAAAATTCCAGTGAGAGTTCTTCTTCAGCTCGAGTGCAAAGTTTAATGTAAGTTTATAATGGGTTAAAATATTTTATTTTATACCCAAAAATATTGGGTGAGAAAGAGGTTTTTACTTCTCCATGGAAGCAATTCATCTGAAGCATTGGAAGGTTAAAAATACTATAATTGTTATTATAATATTTACCAAAGTGGTAAAAATATAATTAAATATTATAATTTTTAATTATTATATAATTATATTTTAAAAGATAAAGTTAATTTGATTAAAACCCTAAGGTTGGGTTTTAGAGAAATAAAATATATTCGAGCGTAAAGTTTTTAATAATTAAAAACCCAAAGGTTGGGTTTTACTAAGGCTTTTAAAGCCTTAGAGCACCGACGTGATGCATTCAAATCAAAGCGTCGATGTCTTAGACAAAGGAGGAGGGCAATATAAATACATGCCCAAAAGTCATTCATTAATTATCCTTGCTTGAATGATTGTTGTGTGGCATATGCAAAAATGATCTCGTGTGGTTTAAAATGATTGGCAAAGAAAGCAAAATAAGACAGAGTGAGACCACCCCCCAATTCGCATTGGGTATTTTGGCCTAGTGGTAGCTTGGAGAGCACAAAGGCGTTGAGAGCATGGAGTTCGTGTGTTCAATTCTCACAGAATGGTTTTGGTGATAATGCAAAGTGGAAGCACCCAAGGCACACATTTTTGTTGATGTGGGCAAGGAGAATAGCAAAGAGAAAGCACATCATGCTTTCCTATTTGTGAACAACTGTATAGCTCATGTGGCAACCTTAGTCATGGCTAAGGCGCTTACGGTGAGGGAAAGTCATGGGATCGAAACACTTTGAGGCAGGTACAATTTTTAAATTAATTTTTTTTTTATGGTTTATGCCCTAAGGTTGGAGTGATAAGGATGTTATAAGATATACTAATTTTTAATAAACTTTAGGTTGTAGTGATTAATTTTTGAAGGTAGATATTTGATAATTATTTGAGCTTTATTTGGAAATTATTATTTTGAGAGTTATATTTTAAGAGGTATAAGGAGTTATAATAAAGTGTTAATTGAGATTTAGTTTGGGACTTGTTGGTTATTATTTTTGATAAGGGGTTTTATTGTAAAATGACTTTGGTGGATGTGAAAATTAATTTGGAGTAAAAAGGTGTATTTAAAGTTATATTTTGCATTGTGATTTTTATTGAAGTCCTCAAAAACCTTATTGAGATTGGAAAAGAAATTTTTAAGTGTGACAGATTTTGTGAACAACTCCTTGGCAACAAAAAGGTATGGGAAATATTCTCCTTTGATAATTTTATTGGTTGGTTGATTTCTAAAAACATATTTGGAGAGAAAAGGATTTAATTAGGGTTTCCTTTTCAAAAGTTTTTGAGTTGATGCTTCAAGGTTTTCTGAATTGAGAGTTGTGATTAAACCTTGTTTGATAAGCATTGTTGTTGAGACCATTGGTTGAGTGAAGTGTTTGAGTTAATGCTTCAAGGTTTTTTGGAATTAAGTGTTGTGATTAAAACCTTGTTTTATTGGCATTATTTGTGAAGCCATTGGATTGTGCAAATAACTTGAACTTGAGTTAGGAATGAATATGAGTATCATTGTTATGTGAAGATTGATTTATGAGCATTGTTGTTGAAGTGAGTTGAACTAGGGTTTAAAAATATCATGAGTATCATTGTTATGTGAGATTTGTTGTTAAGCATTGTTGGAAACATTTTGAGTTGGATGATACATGTTTGGACTAGGGTTTGTGAGCAAGAGTTGTTTCTTGAGTGATTGGTTGAGTAGATTTGATCGGGCCTAGTCAAATGGATGTATGAAGTGGTTGTTCAAGTTCCATAAAACAAACTATATTATATTCTGATTTGAGTTGATATTGAGTTGAGAAAAATATTGAGTTTTGAGTTAGAACATATTGAGTCTCTAACAATTCTCTTTATTCTTCTATGAGATTGAGTTGAGAAAGAGATTGAGTTTTTAAGTATCGAACATATTGAATCTATAACCATTTTCTTTATGCTTCTATGATATTGAGTTGAGAAAGTGATTGAGCATATTTGGACAAGTTCTATGTGAGCTTGTTGAGCATATTTGGATAAGTTCTATGTGAGCTTGTTGAGCATATTTGGATAGGTTCTATGTGGACCTATTGAGCAGAGTTGTGCAGGTTCTGTGTGGACCTGTTGTGCAGAGTTAAGCAGGTTCTGTGTGGACCTAGTGAGCATATTTGGATAGGTTCTATGTGGACCTATTGAGTAGAGTTATGCAGGTTTTGTGTGGACCTATTAAGTAAATTTGAGTAGGTTCTATGTGGACCTGTTGAGTAGAGTTGTTCAGATTATGTGTGGACCTGTTGAGAAAATTTGAGTAGGTTTTGAGTGGACCTATTGATTAGATTTGTGCTAGACCGACTGGACTATGTTTAGTGCAAATTTGAGTGGACTTGTGCTAGATCGACTGGATTGTGTTTAGTGCAAGAGATTGAGCAGATCTATGCTAGAACAACTGGACTATGTTTAGTACATAATTGAGATAGAGCTTTTGAGGTGATAGAGCAGTAAGGACAGAGTCTCCAGTGGATAAATATCCATCAGCTAGGACATTGAGGATAGGTCTTCTAAGTGAGGACAAGAGTCTTCAAGTAGATAGATCCACCAGTCAGTGCAGTGGAGGCAGAGTCTTCTAGAGGATCACCAGCCAAATAAGAGGAGAAAGAGTTCTCCTATGGATAGATATCCATAAACCAGATTTAGGGGATTGGTATATCCTTTGGACAAAGGTCCATAAAAATTATAATTATGAAGGATTCCCAAGAGATTTATTGAAAAAATTTAGTGAAATATTTTCTCTGTGGAAGTAGCCATCTTTGGGTGAACCACATAAATTACTGTGTCTCTATTGTATGTGGTGATGTGTACATTGATTTGATTAGTGCTGTTGATATTGCTATCTTTACATTACATATATTGGTTTGAGAGAAAAAGTAAAAAGTGCTCTTATACAGTTCACCCCCCTCTCAGTATAAGCTTGTGTTATTGAGATTGTTCCATTGCCACCAATAAAAAATCCTTCACTATATCCCAATTATGTTCATAAAATGATGTAGATAGCCTATCTAGACATGGGTATTTATCCTTATTAAAATATAAAAGAGATAAATGAACTTATTCTAGAGTAATAATCTCCATAAGTTTTCTATTATATTCATTCATTATAATTGAAGGTACTTATTGTAGAATTTTATCATTAAGAACTTCAGACTCATCTTATCCTAGAATATTTTGATAAAAATGCCTTACCTCTTTTCTAATTTCACTTTGGTCTTCAATACAAACCCCTTCTATTGATTTAATTCTACTAATTTTGAATGTTGATCTCTATACTATAGTCATCCTGTGAAGAAACTTTGTATTTTTCTCCTTTTAACCAATTCTATCTTGATTTTAATCTCCAAATTTTATCTTCCTTACTCAAAATATTATGATATTCACTAAGAAAGTCCCTTTCCTTTAAGCTTAGATTTTTATGATCGCATTTTTGGAATTTTGAAATTTTATCTTTTAGTTCTTATTTCTTCTCAAAAAAGTTTTCAAAAGTGTTCTTATTCCATTCTTTTAATGTAGGTGTCATTGATTTAATTTTTTTTTGGAAGTGCATGCAACCCATTGTTTCCTTAAGAATTCCACATTTATGTTGTCATATCAAAAATTGAGGATGGTCTTACCACATATGATCATGTATAAAATATGAAATTTTTTAATTCACTTACCACCATTTTAACTCTTGTTGGCTAGTGGTCTAAACTAGTCCTTGTTAAGATATTAATTTTAGCACAAATCCCTTCATGTAGCCAATGATCTGAGAGTATGCATATATCTAATTTGTTTCTATTAGGTTATGGCTTCTCATGTTGTTGGTCCATGTATAGTTATCTTCTTCAAAATCAACCTCCCATATATTATTGTTTTGAATAAAAGTTGATAAATATCTCATACTTTGGGTTAATTTTGTTAAAAAAAATAAATTATATCCTAAGTTGTTACTAGGATAATCTGTGTGGCTGAGATTAGCTTAGTTAGTTATGATCTAATGGATCATATTGTACATCTTTGCTATTTAAGCAAAGATCCTTTCATTCAATAACATAAAGTATTTCATTATTTCAACATGGTATCAGAGCAGGCTTTCCCTGCCCTATGAGCCTGAGGAGCTTTTCCTCATGGGGGGATTTCCCTCATGGAAATCCCCCTATATTTTTCATTTTTTTTCCTCCCCATAATATTTTTTACCGAGGGAGTATGCTCTCCATATTTTGATGGATCAGAAATTAGATGGTTAAAAATTTCTTTTTTGGGAGGTCATTTTTTTCAATATTTTAGTTTTCTAGGTTTACAGTCTAATATTGCAGATCTGGGTTTGCTAAAGTATTTTTCACTAGACCCAGATGTTATGTCTGATAAGATATGTAGTAAACTATTGATTTGGAGAGTTTTAATGTTGTCTTCCTGGGTTTAAGCCCCTAAATAGTCAAAATAAGGGCAATGATGATTTTTGGACCTTATCATATAACCTGCATGGACACAAGAAGAGAAGACGATGGAGATTAACGATGGCCCTTATAGACTAGAATCATATGGATACAGTCTCTGCACTGCGTCTATATCCTCCTACGCCTCATAACTCCAAGGTTGCTTTGTAGGATATCATTTTACTCATAGGCAACATTGTGAGGAAATGATGAAATTCAAACAATAGTGTATCTTATTCCTCTACTATGGAAAGCAAAGGCTTCATTGGATCCTTCATAGATGACTCCCATACCAGATCTGAAGCACGTATTTTTGAAAATGGAGTGGTGCATAACATCTATGGAGGTATTCATATGATTGGAGGGTAGAGAGATTTTTTTTTTTGTCGACGTGGGCGGCAACACAGAACAATGGTGGAAATCTGTCAGTAGCATAGCAAGAGGGAAAGATTATTTTTATTGTCATAATCATCATATTAAAAAAGCCAAAATTGATGAGAAAAAAAAAATTATCGTTGCTCAATAAACAATGTAGGCTTGGTTGTTATTTTTGTGACATTTTTTAGTCATCGATGGAGCAATCGAAGAGGAATTATTTTTTTGGCTTACGAGTGATCAGGGCTAAGCCATTGGAGATATAGAAAATAGAAAAGGTTAAATAAAATAAAGCAGAGGTAAACGAGAATCCCATGATGGCTGGTAGATTCGAGTCGTAGTGGAGCTGTCCAAGAATGGCACTAGTTTTCTGCCTCCTTATGCATCAAGATTTATTTTCTCTCAATCTTGCAAGTGGTTCATATCCATATTCTATGTGTGCACATACAACCAAGATGAAGGAGATGAGATATTGAGGAGATCACATGTGTTGTTGTTCATCCTAATAGAACAGATCCATATGATAATTTTTTGTTAGCTTTTACAAACAAGACCATCAATGGAGGATCGACGTGCTATTTTTGTCATGATATGGTCGTAGTATCAGAGTCACTCCATATTCACCCACCCATTCCCATAGAGATCATGGAGGCCATGCAAATCGATATTCTACTCGTTTACATGGTAGTGAAAGGACACAGTTGGTAAATTTTATTTATGCAATGGGAAGTTTATATCTAACACTATTAGGATGGTTTCTAAAGCATGAGGGTGGAATTAGATGATGCTCAATGTTTGGAGTTGGAGTTTCATCTTCATTGGAGCATCCTGCATGTCGTGCATCACCCAGGAAGAGTGGTTTTTCATGTGGTAGAAGAAAAAAAGGATGTCCTTCAATCTCAAATATCTAAACAGATGGATTAGATGTGATATGTACACTTATCATGGCGATGGACTCTAAGAAGCCATAATGGATGTAGGTATTGTAGCAGGTGATTTGCTGTGTAGCGAGTGGTGCAGGTAGAGCTAATATTGGTGATTGGTAGTCATGGAGCAGTACCTATATGCATTGTAAATAACAAAAAAAATAAGAACTTATATATTATCGAGCACAACTCTCTAAGTGGTGATGCATCAGCCATGGTGATCTATTCCAATCAATTGGCAACGCACTGTAGAAATGAGGCATCGACCTCAATTTTAACTATAAAAAATTTGGTCTCGATGCAATTTGCGAGGTAATATCTTGTACGAAGGTGATTTTTTTATCCACATTACATATCAGAGCAGCGTCGATATAAAACTTTTTTGGTTGTATACCACCGAGCATCTCCTGGCGTGACATGGATTTTTCTTTAAAAGGAGGCATCGATTTCAATATATATATATATATATATATATATATATATATATATATATATATATATATATATATATATATATATATATATATATTACCTTCTTACTATAAGCTATAGCGAACAATGTAATATTGAGATAATTACCACATATTGCGTCTAATTTCTTGCGATAGCTTTCTTTATTCTATTTGCTCATAGTAAGCCTCAATGACATTTTTTGGGCAAAGTTAGCTTTCAGTCCTGATAATATGTATATCTCAGATCTTCCACCCCAAATGGCTATCCTTTTTTCCATTTTTTCCCTCCAATGCTATCGACTACATCGACGATGAAGACATCGAAGTGGATGGAGTGGAGTAGCAGCCACTTGGATCATTACGCTGCTCGATGCTTGTTTGATAGCAAGATATTCGACACCCATAGTGGATTTTTTTTCATAATAAAGTTGTGCAGCTGTAGTGGATTGGAGCACAATGAATATAAATGATCATTTTTTTTAGCCAATGGTGCAATGCTAGCAAATATAGTATGTATTTTTTTGATGAATTACACCCATGTGAAGTCACGCCTTAGTCACCATGTTTTTTGAGTTCTCGATGAAATAGCCATTAATGTGGAGCGGCGATGACTTTAGGTGCTTCCTAAAAATTAGAACAAACTTCATGGAAAAATATTGTTATTTTATGCAATTTGACCTGTTTTATTTTTGTTAGATGATGGAGTATGTGACCAAGAGTAAGAAAACATTAACTAGGTGATCATCGTCATTCACTGCAAGGAGCCGCTACTAAGCTTGGAACGTGAATGATTAGGCATTGTCATCGAGGGTTTCATCTATGGGTGCATGGTCGATAGGAATCGAGAGGGAGCAATGCTACCTACCACCCATAAGAAGATCCTCATCACCATCGTATTTATCAATGCTGGAAACCTCTTAGGCCTGCATGAGCTTCAAGTGTCTCCCTACACCATTCTAGTGACCTCCTCAGAACTGTTGCTATGCATATCATCGTGGTAATTGCACATGTGGACCGAGGAAAAACTCCTATCCATCATGACAAAGATATTTGGGGCGATGGCCATAAAAATTAAAATTCAAAAGTTCTCTACATGATTTAACTTCAAATTTATTTTTAAACATTAGTTTAAAAGATCTTAGCTTTTGAATTATAAAGTGAGATACCACTTATTGTATGTGCCTTTTAAAGTATATACTTTTTGAAGGGGTACTAATTTTTTTTTACCAACGTGGAAACTAATGACCACATGGTACATATATTTTTTTTGGAGGAAATTAAAAAAAAAAAAACCATGCCTTATTCTAATATTTCAGAATATTCCTTTATTATGAAAGAAGAAGATTATTTATTTTCCTACAGATGAAGGCCATATTAACACCCATATATACGGGTATTTATAGTCATCAATTTTTTTTTTCTGAAATAGACACATTGGTAGTGTCCATTTTCCATTGTGAGGTAGTTTAACTTATGTTTTTTTAGCCTTAAAAATATTGTATCATGGAGTGCATTCTCGGTTTAACTCAACACTCCCAGACATTTGTTAATGTATTCCTAGTATCTAGTCATCTCCTCTAAGTCACCTAGTGGTTGCAACGACTGGTTACCCACGCATTTCGATAGGATGAGGAGGTCACCATAAGGACACATTTGAAAGCTATTGGTGCCCTTAATTTTTTGTTCCCTTTGTTTTACTATTTATCCAAAGTTTTTTGGACCTTGTTATTAACCCATTGTGTTTATATATGTGGGAACCACATACTTATACTTGTGGAGTCATTTTGGACATCCCTTACGATTCTTGTGGTTCTTTCCACACTATCTTCACACTCTTCTTTTTGTGAAACACTTTGGTTTCAGGGTATTTTCTTTAGTGACCTTTTTTTTCATGGTTCACAGCCTTGATCTATGTCATAAGCACCAGTATGAGAGTATGATTTCATTCAGTTCGATGATGAGGCTTCTCTACTTTTTTGATACATATGGTGGATCCTTTATAGGATTCTTGATGGAAGTTGTCCTGGGGGGGTTGAAGAGGACATCTTCCTCTCCATCCTCTTTGCACATATTCCTCCATATTCTTCTTCTATTATTATGGTAGGAGGTTTTCTCCCTTATGTTTTTTCATCATCTTTCAGTAGATATTTTTGATCACATATTGTACATGAGTACCTTATTAGGCCTTGTTGTCGGGACTCATACTTGTGGATATGCCACTTGTTTTGGTTTTATTGTTTTTCACTACCTCCTAGTATCACTTAAGGGGGGGTGTTAGTATATCCTAGTACCACTTAAGGGGGGTGTTATAATAATAAATTATATCCTAAGTTGTTACTAGGATACTAAGATTAGCTCAGTTAGTTATGATCCAATGGATCAGATTGTACATTTTTTCTATTTAAGAAAAGCTCCTTTCATTTAATAACATAAAGTATTTCATTATTCCAACAGATTTTCTAATTCAACCAAATTTTTCATCTAGCTTGGTTATGGCATTAAAAAATTTTGAGCATGAATTGTGTTTCTTGGTCTTTACTTCTCATAAAGAATTCAATTCTACTCCAAACTTCTAATCTACCTAACCGAGTTATAGGTCCATGGATATTGATAATGATGAAATGAATTTCTACAAAGTAGCATGTGAGGTTCTATGAATATTTTCATAGGAGGTTCTAGTACTATTAATGGTTACATAGGAGGTTCTAGTTTTATGAATGGTTACATAGGAAGTTCTAGTACTATTCCAACAAGTTATAATTCTCCCTATCACTCCTTAATCCATATCATCCCATTCACATCTTGCCCATACTTCTTTTATAGTTTTTGAAACTTCTTTTATCATTTTAGTTTCATGGATACAAAGAATATATGGCTTATTACTTAAAAAGATATCCCTGATATACCTCTACTTTGAGGGGGTATTAGCACCTCTTATATTCCATGATATTATAATCATGTCTCATTAGGGGCAAGTGGCCCCACTTGCAAATTACCAATATCATTTTTCTGTTTAGTAAAGAGAATTTCAACCAACTTAGTTTGTGTTCCTTTATCTATTTTTGCACTTACTTCCCTAGATCTCACTTGATAATTTGAGGATTTTCCCATTTTTTCCTTACCTTTATTAGAAGTAGGTCTTATTATTATATTTCTCAATATTCTTTCATATTTCATTAGCTTTATCCTCTCCTGGCTCTACTATAGGATATTTTGACTTGTCCTGCTCATTTTTTTGTATTTCCTTATTAATGGTAAATGTATTTACATCTAAAACTACATTTTATTTACCATTTTTTTCTCTTGAATGGTGCATGGTACTTCAAGAGAGTCTTTAAAATTTGATGAGACACATTGCTTAGGTTTATCAATAATATTTATCTCTAAATCAAGATCATATTGAATAGACAGAACCTTGTTAATATGTTGAATATTTTGTTCTATGTCCTCTAAGCTTTGATCTACTTTTTCCTTCATAGGCTAAAGCTTCAAAAGAGTTGGTATTTCTTCCAATATCCTTCCTTACTAGTATCCACAATTTATTTGTTTTCATTTTTCTAGATTTTTTTTAGAAGTTGAAAACCATCTTCATCGATATCCATTTGTAAGTTTATCTTGTGGTTATATATATATATATATGATTCTACTGGGATTTTCTTAGGGCTTGATCTCTTAATATGCCCCACATCATGAAATATTCTACATATAAAAGATATTTTTTCATAATCTATGGTTTGGCTCCACATATTATCCCCATACTTAAGAATGATTGATTGTGGTAAAGCTTTACTTATATCAATAATGATGAAAATCTAAGCATAAATAGATAAGAATTCATCTTTTATAGTATCTAAAATCTCAAGGAATTTTCCTAGAGCGTTTCCTATTGCCTTGAAGGTATCTATTTCCAAAACTTTTATGGGAAACCCATACAACCTATAACAACCCATATGTAACCAACCTATGAGAGAGTTATTTTACACCAGATAAATATCATAGTTAAGGTTCACTAAAAAAATTTCTAATAGGATTAAAGTTGACAAGGCATTACCACATTTCGAGATTATAACATTGGAAAAAATTCTTGAGTGGACAAGAGAGGCTAATCTCCCATATATTCTTGGGTTTACCTTGTATACCTCCATGGCATAAATGAAACTTCATATGGTCACCCCATATTTATTACATTCTCCATAATTGTAAGATATATTTACCATAGCATTAGGATTATCCTTTCTCAATATTAAGAGAAGAGGGACATCAATTCCATTGTCAATCATATGTCAATCTATGACAATAATTCTAGGTGTAATGCCTTTAAGATTAGTCAATTGCAACTCTATGATGGAACTACTAAACAATTGGTGCTTAATTACCCCATCTATGTGATGTATTTAGTTAAGGAAACTATCACTCTATGTGATAGTTTTGCATGAAAACTTGAGCCTACCCACTCAAGATGCCATCACTTAATACCTTATACATGGGTTCAAAACCTCAATGGTTGGAAGTAATATTTAAGCTACACCACTTAGAATATTATCTAGAGACTCCCCATCTTTGGATCACACTCAAGTTACCCACTTGAAATACCCATTGCAAAAGTAACCTAGGTGTTGCCTCTTCATAACTTCCTCAAGTTTGGTTTCATATTATAAGAATTCTAGATATGGTTACTTATAGTGTGCCCCTATAAAAACCCCCAAACCAAAAGATAATAACATCAAATAACCTTAACTAACTCTCTCTCTCTATCTATTGCATGAAAATAAAACATGTTCTCCTTGCTAAATAGAAAAAGACTTTAAGCATTTCTAATCAAGTTATCAAGAACATTATACATATTAATAGAATAAAACCTATTCCATAAGCATAAAATTTTTATAAATTCTTATTTCCATCCATCTAGAATTCATTTTTCCATTCATAGAAATCATCCTATATTTTTATAAGAAGATCTAAAATCTTATACTTTCAAAATGAATTGTAAATGATAATAGCATTACATCATTCTTCAATAATAAAATTCTCTAATGATAAAGAGACTTAACAACATAGCCTTTCTCAACAATTTAATATCTTTACATTCAAAGGATCATTCCCATGACCAATCTCTATAACTACTTCTACATTACATATTTTTTAAATACACAATTGAAAATCAATGTAATATTAATAATAAAATTCTTGACATAAGAATGATAGAGTCCTTTATATCCACAATCTTATCTATGTAATTTCTTGAGCTCCACTCAAATGGTTGGAGTAAGGGATCAAGATAACTTGCTAGTATGACAATGCAATTCCTATATGCTCTTTATCATACATGCATTAAAAAGGTTTAAAACGGTGACTAAAATAATTTTATTTATTTATAATAATAAGGTGGGAAGACCCCATAATATTCTTCCTATTAATGGACTTCATGTCCTTATCACCCAAAGAAAATAATCTTTGGGTGAGAGGACCCCATAATCCTCTCCCATCATTGGACTCCACACCCCATTTATAATGTTCAAAATAAAACATAAATACCAAATATAAAATATTTATGTGTCTATTTATAATAAAACCTCTCAATAAACAAATTCCCCTCTTTCATAATAAAATCATGGATTTTGACATTCAAATCCTTTTAAAATGTAAAAGAAACCTTATTTTATATCATAATAAATTTTAACCCTATTTCGTGTTATTTTTTTCAACTAGATGGATTTAAAAATAAATGATCAAATTCACACATTCTTCATACATACTCATTTAATATTTAAAAATATAAAATAAATATTAAATTATTCACTTAGTAAATAAAAATCTATCTCATGTTATACGAACACGTTGTTTTCTTTTCTCTAACATTTACATTCTCTATAATTTTAGCAAAAGATAATGACTTCCAAAAGGACTATATGTCTAAAAGGTAAGAGTTAACATTCCTTCCATGTAATTTAACTTTATCTAACTTATTGAAAATAAAGAATAAACTCTTTTATAAACATCTACTAAATAAACTATTTTCTCTCACTTTAAAGCTACAATCATAATCGGATCCAAATCATTAATTATTCCCTCTTCAACTTAACATACAACTAATTCAATATTTAAACTGGAACATGTGCATCAAATTAATGTTTTACTGTCATAATTTAAACATTGCTCAACTTCAAAACAAACATGTTTAAATATCCAACCCACCATGGTATATCATGCACAATCCACTATAATCAAGCATAAATAAATATTAAATATTAGGTTGTAACCAACAAGGTCCCAAGCATCCCATTTTAACCAGTATACATCCAAAGACAAATTAAAGCAGAAAAAAAGCATAGTGGTATTTAAAAATGCAATGCACTTCCTGGTTAAAGCATTCCAAATTTTAAAATTCTATCCAAACATGTATAAAAAAATCAATTTTCAAACATAAATATTTTATTAATTCCCACACTGAAATCTCACATAAAAATGAATAAAATAAAAATATGGATTGTGGTATAATACACTTATCTAGGTTGGAATTCAAGGTAAACATAATCTATACTTATCCTAATAAAAATTATTTCAGGCTAGCAATGTTCAGGGGTGAATCATACACCAACAAGATGAGGCGGATTCATTTTTTTAAATAACAAAAAGAAAGGCGAAAATAGGTGCACCCAAATAATTACTGTAGTTTTAAAACCCCAAAACATAGATTTATTTTGAAAATAAAATCTTTAATCACAAATTAAAACTTATTTAGTTTGTAGTCGACCAAAATCAACTAATATTATTTAGGAAAACAAAAGCCACGTGCTATAACAATTTTTCTTTTAATCAAAATACAAGATACTTTAGGGGATATTTTAAATTATATATAACATAAAACAAGAATTTTTAAATTAACAACATGTAGACGCTTCTTTCTAAATAACATCAATATAAATCAAAAGAGAGCATACCTTTTATATTTTCTTTGTCCAAGTTCTTACTAAGGAGATGCTTGAAAACAACAAAGACTTTCTTCTCGTCAGTATCAACACATTAAAATCTACACACTGTAGATTGGTTTTCATAGCACACTCTCTATGTATGTATCCCCTCTATTCACCCCCTGATTTCCCTTTTGTTCCCCTCAAGTAATGATTTCTTGACTTCCTTTGCATGCAAAGACTTCTTAAATACCTTAATATATGCTCCCCATAGAAGAAAAAGGTTTTCCCTCTTTATTATTTTTCATAAACATACATAATGTGGATCAAGTATTTGCTTTTCCAAAAATGGTGGATTTAACAAAAAAAAATTAAATCTTTATTCTTGAAAAAGATATTTATAGCCATAATCTACAAGCATAACAATTTTTTAAATTTAACTTATAAGAAAAATAGATCTTTAATCTTTATGACATTAATAGTATGCCCTGACTACTAATATCAATCTAAAGGAATAAATTTTTTCCTACATAGTCATACATTAAACTTTTAAGCATTTAAGAAAAATATATACATATATAAGCAAATCAAAATAGAAGTTTATCAATCATATGCATCACATTACCTATATCTATGGTAGAATATATTTACATTAACTTCTAGGTTACCAACTTTTTGCTTATGCTGAATTCCTTATAGAAACTTCCTTTCCAAATATGAAATTAAAACTAATCACACATCCATGATATGCAATTATGAGATGCAACTATACATGGAAATATATTGTTACCCTAGAGCCGTTGTCAGTAAATCTAACCATAATTTCCTTTTTCAGTATTGTGTTCTCAGTGGTCAACTACCTCACCTACTTATGGGAGTACCTGGTCCTACAAACACGCATAACATCAGTAGTGTCATATTCTCATAAAATATAAATAAAGAAACAATTTTATTTAAACATCCATAATGCAATTAATACTAAGCATTGAAACATCACATCAATACAAAGTCCATCTCATAAATGAGTCCTTCTAAGGTGGGTCATAACATACTACCACTCTTAGACTAAAAACAGTCCTCTGTGTTTGTTCCTACAATAAATATGGCATATATTTTCATTCAAATAAATGAGGAAAATCTCTCTTCATCTCATCCAATTTTTCCCAAGTGGTACTTTTCATAGAATATTGATCCCATTGGACCTTGCACTATTCTAAAGTTTTTTTCCTCATCACTTTGGAATAAAACTCTTTCACTAGTCTCACCTAAATGATCGATGGATATTCCATCTATAATTTTATAACATTCCACACATAATTAGGATCAACAATATAATTTTTAAGTAGGGATACATGGAAAGTGTCATGGATATTTGACAGGTTGGGTGGTAAGGTGAGTCTATAAGCTACTGGACTTATCCTCTCAATGATTTCAAATGGCCCAACATATCAAGGATCCAACTTAGTAGACTTGATGGTATTTTTCATGGGTTTAACTCTTACTCTATCTCCCATAGATAATTCTCTAGGTGATCTTTTTAGATCAACATAGCTCGTCTAAAAATTGATGACTTCTTTAAGCCTTTGCTTGATCATTTTGAGTTATTCATCCATCACTTTGACTACATCTGGTTTTATGACAACCTGATCCTCTATATTTTCCTAATATAGAAGATATTTGCATCGCTTGCCGTATAAGGCTTCAAATGGGGCCATTTTCAAGGAAGCATGATAACCATTATTTTAAGAAAACTCTACTAGATGTAAAATGTCTTCCCATTGAGACTTTTGTTCCATGCAATACACGTGAAGAATATATTTTAAGACTTGGTTTATCCTCTCTATTTGACCATATATTTTTGGATGGTATGCAAAACTAATTTTTTTATTGGTGCCCATTGCACAATGAAGAGTCTACCAAAAATTAGATGTAAATCTGGAGTCCCTATCTAAGATGATTACTTTAGGAAATCCATGTAACCTAAATTTTTTATGAAAAACCTATTTTCCACTACCAAGGCATTATCCTTGGTATTCCTTGGTATGAAGTGTGCAACCTTGGTTACCTTATTGACCACCACAAGGATTGCATCATATTGGTACCTAGTATTAGGTAATACCACAGTAAAATCCATAGATATGACCTACTATTTTTGCATTGGTATATCATGTGGGTATAACTATCTTATTGGATGTCTATGCTCAACCTTCACTTTCTAGCATTCCAGGAATAGAGTAATAAAATCAATGATATCTCCCTTCATACCTGACTAGTAGAAGGTATTTTTCATGTTCTCTCTCATTTTAGCCCCTCTAAGGTGACCTAAGTAAGGGTATATATGTACCTCATGCATAATAAGTATCAAATAATCAATTTTAGGTATAAACACCTTGTATTTAAAACATAAAATACCATATTTTATGCCAAAATCCTTTTTCTCTCTAGGATTTATTTCCATTTTAGCTTGAATTTCACTACAATACTAGTCTTGGGATTGCATTTACCTAACTTGGTCCATTAATTCCATGTGACTATGGGTCAAAGTAACTATATGCATTCTTCTACGTAAGGTATCATCGACCTTATTTTCCTTGCATTTGATATACTCTATATCAAATTCATACTCTATTAGGAACTTGATCCATCTTCTCTATTTAGAATTGAGCATAGGCTAAGTGAAAATATACATCAAACTCTGATGACCAGTTCTTACTTCAAAAGGTTTCCCTAGCAAGTAATGCCTTCATATCTTAAGAGCATGCATAACCATGACTAGCTCTAGATCATGCATAGCATAGTTTACCTCATGTTTCTTGATTTTCCTTGATTCATATGCTACAATTGATTCATCTTGGGATAGAAATCCTCCCAAACCTTCCAAAGAATCATAAGAACATACTACAAAAATTCCTTGAGGATATAGAATTTTAAGCATATGTACGATAGTAAGCTTCTAATTTAGCAACTCAAATGTGGATTCACACTTGTATATCTATTTGTATTACTTTCCTTTTCTCTAGAGGTAGGTTATAGAGTAGGCTATTTTGGAACAATATTTAAAAAATGTATAATATTTTGTAATACCCATGAAGCTTTGCACTTCAAACACATTAGTGAGTGGTGGCCAACTTAGAATGGCCTCAAAATTCTTTGGATCTATAACTATTCCTTCTACAAATATGATGTCCTAGATACTACACCTCTAGAACATAAGAGTCACATTTTTATAGATTCCCATAGAGTTGGTTCTTTCTTGACAACTCCAACGATTCTCAAATATCTATCATGCTCTTCCTTATTTTGGAAATATATCAAGATATCATCCAAAAATATTAAGAAAATTGATCTAGATGTTTCTTTAACACACTATTCATTAGATTCATAAATGTTGTCGATCCATTGGTCAACCCCAAAGGTAATACTATGAACTCATAATTCCTATATTTGGTCTTTAAATTAATTTTGTGAGTATCCTCCTTGTGGACCCTTAATTGTTGATATCCAAATCTTAAGTCAATATTAGAAAATATGGTGGCATACTTAAGTTGATAAAACAAATATTCTATCCTAGGTAAAGGATAGATATTCTTAATGGTTTTTGTTCAAAATTCTATAATATATACATAATCTTAGTGAACCATATTTCTTTTTGATAAATAATACAAGTACACCCCATGGTGACACACTAGGTTTAATCAAATTATTTTTCAACAACCCTTAAAGTTGCACTTTTAACTCCCATATATCAATAGGATTCATCCTATAATGATTTCTATGACTATGTTCTGCTCTCAAAATTAGTTCAACAATGAAATAAAATTTATGTTTAGGTGGTAGCCCTAGGATATCTTCAGGAAATAGATCCCTAAAATCATGCAAGATTGGATGATTTCTAAACAATTCATCCTTTCTATCATCCTCGATCTCATGGTTCAACTTAATGACATAGACCATTCCACATTTTCTAATGGCTTTCCTTAGTTGCATTGCTAAGATAAGCTAAGGTCTAAATAACCCATTCTCACTATTGATTCTTAATATCCACTTATATTTATCTGTATAGTCTATCCATATATATTGTAAATTAATTAGGGCTCCATGAGCCTTTAACCGGTCCATTCCTAAGATGATTTCAAGGTCATGTAGCAATGCTACATATAAGTTCCAAATTTTAGAGTCATTGGTTAGGGTGATCTCGACTATGGAAAATATTAATTCACTGAGTAGGTCTGTCCAGACCCATACTTGAATTTCCACCCTTGTACCAAAAAATTTGGTATTTTTAGCATATCCTTGATAATACTAGAATAAATAAAACTATCAGTAGCTCCACTATCAAATAAATTACCATTCAAGAGCATTGGTGTGTCTTGCCCATCTAAATTTTTATTTCTCATTTCCATGTAGATCCTATGGTTTTTTTCCTCCACCTTCTTACTTGGTCCTTCTAATTTGGAAATTGATTTACATAATGTGGACCCCATAATTGTAGCAACTAATTTTGGGACCTAGGTGTCTTTCCTATTTTTATTCCCATATCCTTTTTGGTTGTGATAGTTTTGGCTACTTCTAAGGTTGAGGATTATTATTATTTCTCTTTTGAAATTTATTTTTGAAGTTACCTTATTTTTCATCGTTCTTTCTCTCAAACATTGGATTACCTCTACTTTTCTTACTTTTATCTTGTTCCCATTTCATAAAACTAGCACTTTTCCTTTTTTTGAGTGATTATCGATCCTCTCCTAACAATTCAACATAATTATAGTAAGTCCTATTTGACTGTAGGTTGTATTCTACATGTCAAGCCAAATCATATGCCTTTTGTATATTCTCAGGTTTGTGCACATTTATTATCAATCTAATCTTAGGATCTACTTCTAAGATAAATTTATTTACCTTCAGTTTCTTATCCTTCTCATATAACGGTACATACTTAAGCAACTTCATAAAATTCTAGTAATAAATCTCCACCATCTTTGTTCCTTGGTGAAGTATGGAGAATTCCTCAAATTTCTCCACATAGTATTGTTTTGTGAGGAACCTCTTCTTAAAGGCTTCAACAAAACCTTCCCACTTTAGATTTATTGCATAAATATTATGTTTAGCTTTAAAATTTTTCCATTATTCCAACCCTATCTCCTGTAAATGGAGAGTGGCTCAAACTATTCAGGTCACTAAGGAGTAGTTATTCATGGAGGAGTTGGTTTTCAACTTAAACAACCAAGCCTTAGTTTAGTCACCCCATTTTTTCTAGTGAATTTGAATATTTTCACATTGTTCAAATCCTTAGTCATTTTTACCTCTATAAGGATCCTGACTTCTTGCTCTCCTGTAGTAGGATTTCCTTCCTATCTAATCTCAAGATTTCTATTCTATGAACTCTAACTCACTATAGTTTCCAAAAACTACTTTTGTTGGTTTGTTTCCTCTATTTCTCTATTTTCTCATGTAATATAGAGATACCAAAAATAAGGTTCTCCACCTCTCTGTTTGAATTCCTCAAAATTTCTCCTCAAGGTCTAGCCTCAACACTATCTTGCCTGGTATACCTTGGTATTTGGGAAGATCCTCTTCTTCCTCTCCTTAATTTTGGTGCCATATTCCCTAGCCACACAAATGGCTTAGATAGGGTTACAATTTCTCTAAATTGTAAGTATAACTTCCTAGTTAGTTACATCATCCACATGTCCATGTAAGGTACCATCCCCAATGGAAGATATTTTCTTCCAAAAGTCACTAATCAAGTTTGACCAATCCTAAGTTTCTCTCAATGGAAGCTTCTAGTCTTACGACCTAGAGCTCTGATACCAAATGTAACAACCCAAATCTAACCAACCCAGGAGAGAGTTCTTTTTATACCAAATAAATATCACATTTAATGTACATTAAATATTTTTTCAACAAGATTAAATATGACAAGGTATTACCACATTTCAAGAGTATAACGTTGTAAACATTTCTCAAGTGGATAGGAGACAACAATATCATAGAGATTCTAGGATTTACCTTGTATACATCCATGTCATAAAGTATGCTTCATATGATCACCCCATATTTCTTACATTCTCTGCAAATGTAAGATATATTGACCATAGCATTGGGATTATCCCTTCTCAATATTTAGAGAAGAGGGACATCAATTCCCTTACCAATCATATGTTAGTCTATGATGGTACTTCTAGGTGTAATACCTTTAATATTAGTCAATTGCACCTCTATGGTGGAACTACTAAATCTTCAATGCTTAACTACCCCATCTCCACAATGGGTTTAGTTAAGGTGACTATCACTCTACGTGATAGTTTTACATGAATACATGAACACGTAAGCCTACCCACTCAAGATATCATCACTTAATACCTTACACATGGGTCCCAAGCTTCCATGGTTGGAATTAATATTCAAGATACATCACTTAGAATCTTATCCAAAGACTCCTTGTCTTTAGATCACATGTGAGTTACCCACTCAAAATACTCATTGCAAAAGAAACCTAGGTTTTGGCTCCCCACAACTTCCTCAGGTTTTGGTTTCATATTATAAGGATTCTAAACATGGTTACTTATAGTGTACCCCTTTTAAAAACCCCCAAACCAAAAGATAATAACATCAAATATCCTTAACTAACTTTCTCTCTCTTGCATGAAAATAAAACATTCTCTCCTTACTAAATGGAAAGACTTTAAGAATTTCTAAGCAAGTTATCAAGAACGTTATACATCTTGCTATAATAACACCTATTCCATAAGCATGAACATTTGATAAATTCCAATTTCCATCCATCTACAATTTATTTTTCCATTCATATAAAAAATCCTATCTTTCTATAAGAAGAACTAGAATCTTATACTTTCGAAATTAATTGTAAATGATAATAACATTACATCATTCTTCAATAATCAAATTATCTCATGATAAAGAGACTTAAAAAGATAGCATTTCTCAACACTTTAATATATTTATATTCAAAGGATCATTTCCATGACCAATCTCTATAACTATTTCTACATTACATCTTTTTTAAATACACAATTTGAAAAGCAATGTAATCTTAACAATAAAATTTTGATATAAGCACAATAAATTCCTTTCTATCCACAATCTTATCCATGGAATTCTTTGAGCTCCACTCAAATGGTTGAAGTAAGGGATCATAATAGTTCACTGGTATGGCAACACAATTCCTATATGCTCTTTATCATACATGCATCAAATAAGGTTTAAAACAGAGACTAAAATAATTTTCTTTATTTATAATAATAAGGTGGGAAGATCCAATAATCTTCTCCCTATTAATTAACTCCACGTTCTTCCATATTTTAGAAAAAATACAATATTTGGGTGAGAAGACCCTATAATCCTCTCCCCATCATTGGACTCCATGCCCCAAATAAAATATTTAAAATAAAACATAAATACCAAATATAAAACATTCCTATGTCTATTTATAATAAAACCTCTAAATAAAAAAATTCCACTATTTCATAATAAAAGCATGGACATTCACATTCAAATATTTTTAAAATGTAAAGAAAACCTTGTTTTATATCATAATAAATTTTAACCCTATTTCGTGTTTTTTTTCAACTAGATGGATTTAAAATAAATGACCAAAGTCACACATTCTTCACACATACTCATTTAATATTCAAATAGCTAAAATAAATATTAAATTATTCACTTAGCAACTAAAAATCTGTCTCATGCTATACCAACAAGTTGTTTTCTTTTATCTAACATTTACATTCTTTACAATTTTAGCAAAAGAGAATGACTTCCAAAAGGACTATATGTCTAAAAGGTTAAAGTTAACATTCCTTCTATGTAATTTAAATTTCTCTAACTTAACTTACTGAAAAGAAAGAATAAACTCTTTTATTAACATCTATTAAATAAATTGTTTTCTCTTTCACTTTAAAGCTATAGTTATAATTGAATTCAAGTCAATAAATGTTCCCTCTTCAAATTAACATACAACTAATTCAATATTCAAATTAAAACATGTGTATCACATTAAATTTTGGCTTCCATAATTTAAACATTACTCGACTTCAAAAACAAACATGTTTAAATATCTAACCCACAATGGTATAACATGCCTAGTCCACAATAATCCAACATAAATAAATATTAAAGATTGGGTTTTAACCAATGAGAACCCCAAGCATCCTGTTTTAACAAGTATACAACCAAAGATAAATTAAAGAAGAAACAAAGCATAGTGGTATTTCAAAATGTAATGCACTGCTTGGATAAAGCATTCCATAATTTAAAATTCTATCCAAATGTGTATAAAGAAAATCAAATTTTAAACATAAATATTTCATTAATCCCCACACTGAAATCTCACCTTGAAAATGAGTAAAAGAAAAATATGAACTACAACATGAGGTTTATCTAGCTTGAAATTCAAGGTAAACATAATTTGCACTTCTCCTAACAAGAATTATTCTAGGCTAGCAACATTCAAGGTTGAGCCATACAACAACAAGATGAGTCAAATTCATTTTTATTAATAACAAAAATAAGGGAGGAAATAGGTGTGCCCAGAAAATTACTCTGGTTTCAAAACCCCAAAACATAGCTTTATTTTGAAAATAAAATTTGTGATCCCAAAATAAAATTTATTTGGTTTGCGATTAACCAAAATCGACTAATATTATTTAGGAAAACACAAGTGACATGCTGCAACAACATTGTTTTTAATCAAAAGATAAGATACTTCAGGGGATATCTCAAATTATAGATAACACAAAATAAGAATATTTAATGAACAACATGCAAGCGCTTCCTTCTAAAGAATGTCAAAATAAATCAAAATAAATCAAACCTTTTCTATTTTGTTTTTTCAAGTTCTTATTAAGGAGATGCTTGAAAACAACAAAGACTTTCTTCTCGTCAATCTCAACACACTAAAATCCACATACACTATATATTATTTTTTTAGAGCACACTCTCTATCTACGTATCCCCTTTGTTCACCCCTTTATTTCCCTATTGTTCTCCTCAAGTAACAATTTCTTAACTTCTTTTGCATGCAAATATTTCTTAACTACCTTAATATATGCTCCCCATAGAATAAAAAGGTTTTTCCTCATTATTTTTTCATAAACATACATAATGTGCATCAAGTATTTTATTTTCCAAAGAGGGTGGATTTAATAAAAAATAATTAAATATTTATTCTTGAAAAATATATTTATAGCCATACTCTACAAGCATAACATTTTTTAAAATTTAATTGAAAAAAAAAAATAGATCTTTAATATTTATGACATTAATAGTATCCCTCGACTACTAATATCAATATAAAGGAAGAAAGTTTTCCCTTCACAATCATACATTAAACTTTCAAGCATTTAAGAAAAATATCTAGAAACATAAGCAAATTAAAAGAGAAGCTTACCAATCATATGTATCATATTGCCTATGTTTATGGCAAAATATCTTTACGGTAACTTCCATATACCAACCTCTTACTTATATTGAATCCATTTCTTATAGAAAATTCCTTACCAAAGATGAAATTAAAACTAATCACACATTTAGGATATGTAATTATGAGATCCAGCTATATGTGGCAACATATTGTTACCCTGGAGCTATCATCAATAAATTTGACCATAATTTCTCTTTCTTGGTATCTCATTCTCAGTGGTCAACTACCTCACCCACCTATGAGAGTACTTGGTCTTGCAAACATGCATAACATCAATAGTACCATATTCTCATAAAATATAAATAAAGCAATAATTTCATTTAAACATCCATAATTCAATTAATACTAAGCATTTAAACATCACATCAATACATAGTTCATCTCATAAATAAGTCCTTCCAAGGTGGGTTATGACACATCCTAATAATGATGATACTAGGGATATATTTATATTTTTAGTTGAAAATCCTTCATACTAGTGGTTAAGGAAGAGTCTTTCTCTTCCCATAAACCAAGGACCCCCTTTTACGATTCTATATCTTTCTTACCTAGAACAAAAAGTGGCTATGAAGAAACATTTGGTAAGAAAATATGGAATCACTCCTGGAGACTTGCAAATCCTATGAATTCATTTTTTCAAGGCTAAATCCCCTGGCCAATACCCATTAAATTTACCAAAAATTATCCTATCTTGAAGCAATTAGGATCAGCCCTCTATGGTGCACTCATTAACCTCTAACACTAGATATAATTCTAAGTATTTAGTTATAAATTGATCCATGGAAAGGAAACTAAAACTCAAAATCTAATCAAATTTACTAGAATATCCTATAGAAAATATAATATTTGATAAAAAAATTATAATAATTTGCATGCAAAATTTCTAATAGAAATAAGGGAAAAGTAAACTTACTTAAAAAATTCTATGCCTAGATAGAATGTATTGTCTCACTAAAGTCCTAACCCTTCATTGCCCCACCCATCATCTAAGCCCTAGCTGATAGATATTTGCAATTTTATTTTTCATGACTTAAAATATCGTCACTGAAATTGCTCTGGATGGTTGAATTTATAGGGTCATATCTCCCTCAATATTGCTTGGATTACTTTACATGTCCACTTATTTTAAAATCTATTCAAATTCCTCCTAAAATATGAGATGTTTAAAAAAAAAATCCTAATCCTTTGTAAAGCTTTTTTTTTATAGAAAAACAAGTCAACCTTTTTCATAATCCACTTGTTGATCTCATTCAATTTAATCTTAATGCATTGTGTCAAAGGTTTTAAAATATCTTTAGATCATATTACCATCAATCTCTAACCTTCTTTAGTCCTAAGTTTACTAAAGCCTTATCTACACTTCACCAAATATTATACTTATTTGCCATAAGGGAGAGATAATGAAAGACATGAGTTAAAATTCATATCCTATTATCTTCCAATGGTACTACTAATATATAAAATAAAACTGCATCATATATTCCTTGGTTAAAATATATTTTGTAAGGTATACAGGAAGATAAAAAAGTTTTATAATAAAATTAAATAGTCTAATGAATAAGCACAAGTCTCCTAAGGACTAGTATCCAATTGCATGTTCTTTAAAATAAATTGTATGAGCTTGTCTTGATAGCCATGGAACTATCCCTATAATATCTTGTATATAATGAATGAGAAATCTATCATGAAAATCATAAAATAAATGCTCTTTTGTACCTTTCATTACATCAATCTTTCAAATACTATCAAATTGTTTTTCAAGCATTTCTCCTTAAGCATGTTTCTTAAACAATATTTTTTTCTTAATACAATATTCTCTTGCCTTATAAAACTCTACAAGTTTCCCATAGATACCTTCAAAAATTAATTATAAATATGTTAATAAAATTGTTTTGTTTTTATGCTACTTTTCTACTGAATATAACAAAGCCAATTACAGCTAATAAACCTTCTTGTAATTAATATAGACCAAATTAATTGTAGTTTTGGTACCTCTTATTGTGCATAATTATGGAAATATTGGATGTTATATGATGTTCTTGATGGCTTTTTAAGCCTTATACTACCACAAAATATCATAGGTTATATCACATAGGTCCTGTTATATCGCATAGGTCCTAAATATAAAATAACCACAATATAATAATAATGTCAATATGATAATAATATGAGCAAATTAATATGTATATCAAGGCTTATAATATATAAACTAAAATTCTTTAAGAAACAATATGAATGTAAATAGCCTAAATCATACATGTACTATGCATGTAGAACAACTTACAATATTAATTGCTCAAAATGTATACAAGCTTTATTACTCCTCTTTCTCTTACAATCAGACAATGAGATATATGAATTGTATTTGATATATCTATCTATGGAGCATTATCTCCATAATATAGCAATAGTGATATGATTCTTCAAGTGCTAGACTATTTCTCTCCATATACCAAGTCTTATGACTCTTGGCTTATCTAATTTTCACTTGCATACTTGATGAATGCTTGAATATATAACATATGCACACCTATGCATGATTATTACACTTCTACTTGTACTCTTTAATGTAAGACACTTTTTCACAATTTTACATTATATATCTACACTCTCTTTTTTGTTGTGGAAAACACCCCAAATGGGATGCCACTTTTGGGTAAGTCCCAAGGAGGCAGAGGTATCTATTCCACCAAAAATACCCAGGGCTCGCACTTGGCCTACCCCCTTCGGCACACTCAACGAGCATGCCTAAAACAACAAAAACAAGAAAAAACAAACACAAAAACACAAACAAACACAAAAAACACAACAACAAAAAACAAAGACAAACAAACAAACAAAAAAACACAAAACAAACAAAAACAACATAAAAGCATAAAAACAACAAAAAACTTAAAAAAAAAACCAACAACAAAACACAAAACACCCAAAAAAACTATAAAAACAACAAAACAACACACAAACACAAAAAACAAAAACACAAAAAACAAAAAACAAAAACAAAAAACAAAAAACAAAAACAAAAAACAAAAAACACAAAAATATAAAAACACAAAAAAAAACACAAAACAACAAAAAACAACATAAAAACACAAAAACAAAACAAAACATACACACACACCTCAAAAAACTAAACAAAAAAAAAAGAAAAAGAAAAAAATAGAACACAACAATGACCTTTCTAGACCAAAAGACTTTTAAGGCAAGAATCAACAGAGGAAACAAAAGAAATATTTGTTTGAGCTAGGGAACTAAAATACCCTGACCGAACCAAAGAGAAGCAAAAATAAAGCAAGAAGGAACTAGGTACCTCCAGAACTGGAGCCATCCAAAGAAATGATAGAAAGAAGAGCTTCCCTTATTTGCGAAGCCCACCATCTAGGAGGGTGGTCGTAGCAAGTAAGATCACCTTTGTCCAATGCCCAATTAGCTAAAGCATCAACACTCTTGTTTTGATCTCTGACCACATGATTGTAATCAACTTTCAAAAATCCCATCTGGATTAACTGAATCTTCTCAATAATTATTTTTATTCTCCAATCAACCTTATGATTCTTAGGAGTCTTCAAAATATTAATCATGAGTTGAGAGTCAGACTCAACTAGCACCTTTTCCCATCCAACCTTAGTAGCCTCTTGAAGGCCTCTAAGGATACCATACCCCTCAACAAGGTTATTGGATAGAATACCCAAATTCTCAGCAAAAGTAAAAACCAGGGAGCCATCTGAAAGTCTACCAATTCCTCCCGCACTAGCTTTTCTAGGGTTCCCCCTAGAGGCTCCATCAATATTGACTTTTCCAAAATCCTTAGGAGGAGGTTGCCAATTCCTTGTTCTATCCATCTTGCAATTACTCACATTCCCTTTAAGTTGGTTGCCCTTAGAAGAGTTAATCTTCAATCTTTGCATCACTTGATCCCATCTTTGGTGGGAGTTTTGGGGGTGGTTAAGGAGTTGTTGGACTGATTCAACTAAGTTGGCAATGGTCTTTTGCCAGATATAGTGAATATCCTTCCTTTCTTGATTGAAAATTTGGTTGTTCCTTTCATTCCAGATATTCCAAAGAAGAATGGTAGAACCCATCCAAACTAACTGCCTAATAAAATGATCAACACCCTCTTGTTTAGGCCAATCCCTCCAAAGTTGTTCAAAAGTAAAAAAATTGGACCACTGTAAGCCAAGTAAAGTGGCCATTCTCCTCCATAGCTCAGAGGCTAAAGTACACTCAATAAAAATATGGTTGAGAGTTTCCACATTCTCTCCACACATTTCACATCTAAAAGGGCCATGAAAACCATGCTTCATAAGTTGCTCACCAGTAAGCACCCTGCGATGCAATAAAAGCCAAGTAAAGAACCTCACCTTAGGCCAGAGCTTTTGAGCCCACAACTGAGAAAATATGTCATAAGATTGGTTGGGATTATTATGGCATAAGGCCAAATAACCTTGAGCAACTGAATACTCACCCTTAGTAGTGTTGTTCCATCCAAAACAATCTTTATCATGGGACCAAGAGAGAGATCTCATATGAAGGATGCATTGGATGTCTTGTCTTTGCCTTTCTAGGATTTGAATAGGCCAGTCCTCAATAGGGATCCAATATCTACCAACCTCTGAATTACTAGTATGGTACCGATAGTAATTAGCCACCTTTATCCAGTTAGCTCGGTGAAGCTCCTCCATCCAAGGCCTCCATTCGAGAAACTGAGTTATCAAAGGCTTGTGACCATCCCAAGAATCTATCCAAAAATTTACCTGTTGACCATTATGAATGATCCAAAATAATTTTTTCTTTATCAAATCCTCACCAGTCTTAAGAACTACTAAAATGGGAGAACCTTTGGTAGGCAATTGATAGCGAACAAGGTCTTCAGGACTTTTGTTCTCAACATATTTAGCACGAAGATTTTTGGCCCAAAGAGCATTGGGGTTATGCAAAATCCTCCAATACAATTTAGCAGCTAAAGCTTTGTTGTTATTAATAGCATACCGGAATCCTAACCCCCCTTCATTCTTAGGAAGACATAAAGTGTCCCATTTCACCAAGGCCCATTTTCTTTTCTCCTTAGTACCACTCCAGAGGAACCGATGATTGATTTGATCCAGTTCTCGAAGAACAGCCTTTGGGATATTCAACACAGTAGAAACATAAATAGGAATAGCTTGAAGGACTGATTTTACCAAGGTGATTCTACCCCCAGAAGAAAGCCACCTATTGGTCCACTTTCCAATTTTCTTCTTGACTTTGTCCAACAACCAATTCCAATATTTTTTTCTATCTTTGAATATTGATGGGAATACCTAAATAAGTGATCAAAAGGGAGGTCTTCTTATATCTTAATTTATCCAAGACCATGGATTCCTGTCTGGAAGAGTAGTGAAAGAAAATGACTTTAGATTTGTCTTCATTGATCAATTGCCCGATAGCCTTAGAAAAATAGCTAATGATTTGCTTAATTTTAGAAGCTTCCTTAACTGTAGCTTTACCTAAAAGAGTAGAGTCATCAAAAAATTGAATATGAGAGATAGGTCTAGCTCCATGAGCAATGGTAACTCCCTCAAGGGTTTTGTTTTCTCTCTTTTTGGTTATAGTCCTACCCAAGCATTCAACAAGAATGATGAATAAATAAGGGGAGAGGGGGTCACCTTGCCTAATACCTCTAGAAGCTGGGAACAATTGAGAAGGCCTACCATTGATAAGAACTAAGTAGGAAACTAAAGAGATACATCCCATAATCCAATCCATCCAATCCTGAGAGAAACCAAATTGCCTCAAAACTTTGATAAGGAAGTGCCAATCCACTCTGTCATAAGCTTTGGATAAGTCTAACCGAATGAACATGGAAGGAGATTTTTGCATATCCATGGAATGGATGGCTTCTTGAGCAAGAACTATCTCATCCACTATTTGATGCCCTTCCACATAACCCCCTTGTTTAGGGAAAATAATCTTATGCAAAAGAGGCTTCAACCTTTCTACCATGATCTTAGTAATGATTTTGAGAAGAACATTACATAAAGCAATAGGTCTAAAAGCTGAGATATGTTCAGCCTCTTGAGATTTTGGAACAAGAGTAATATAAGTTTTATTGATAACCTTCAAAATTTCTTTGGCTTTCCTGGCTTCTTCCACCACCTCTAATAAATCAGCATGAAGGATATCCCAGAACTCTTGGTAGAACTCAATGGGAAAACCATCAGGACCTGGGTTTTCCCTTTTTGCATTTTAAAAACTACCTGTTGAAGCTCATTGATAGTAATAGGAGCAATCAAAATAGAGTTCTCCTCAGAAATGATAAGAGAAGGGATTGCTTGAAGAACATTTTGTTGAGAAGTCGAGTCAAGAGGAGTAGCAACAAAAATATTGGAAAAGTAATTGACAACAATAGAGTTCATGCCATCCCAAGTGTAGACAACATCTCCAGAATCTGATTTCAGGGAAGAAATAAAGTTGTGAGATCTTCGAGCTAGAAGATATTTGTGGAAGATTTTTTTTTTTTCTCCCTCTTTTGCCATTGAATTTATTTTTGTTCCATAAGAGTTCTTTTTTTCCCATTCCTCTAACTGAGTTATGAGTTTAATTTCATCTGCACTTCTACTCTCTGTGAGGCCATCTAAATGGATTTTCTTATTCAAATTTTCAAGTTGAGCAATAACTTCATGTTTTTTTATGAACATCCCCAAACTCCTTCCAGTTCCAAGTCTTGATTTTGGATTTAATGTATTGCAATATTTTGGCAAAATAGAACATCTTAGTCCCATACCTAGGTTTACCTTCCTTCCACCATTGTTGCACTTGAGGTCTAAAGGAACTGTCTCTAAGCCACATTAACTGAAATCGAAAAGGAGAGAAACTCACATTGGTTTTCCACATTTCCACCATGATTGGCTAGTGATCCGAACCAACATTGTTAAGAGTCTTCACTTTAGGAATGTGACCATGGATTAAGAAATTGTTAGAGAGCAAGAACCTATCCAATCTCTCCATTATACAAGCTAAGCCTTGCCTTCTGTTAGACCAAGTCATAAGGCCATTATCTGGTTGGATGTCCACAAGATGGAGGTTTGCAATATATTCGCTCATGAGGTCAGTGCTCCTATCCAAATTTCTATTTCCCTCCATTTTCTCATCTAGAGAGAGGATGGTATTGAAATCTCCTCCGATCAAGATCCAAGCTTCAGGAAAATGAGAGATAATATAAGTTATATCCTTCCACTATCTTCTTTTTTCCTCCAAAGTAGTTGGAGCATAAACAGTAATGTAGAGCATAATTTGGTTGGAATGTCTACTTTGAATAGCTATAGCCAAAAGACCCCAACTGCCAACCATATGGTGAATAACTACCTCTTTTGGGTCCCAAAGGCAAGCAATGCCACCAGAAGTCCCCTGGGAACTGAGGGAAACCACTTTTCTAGCTGGCCAAATTTTACTAGCAATTGATTCCATATCCTCTATTGACATCTTCATTTCTTGAAGGAAAACAAGATGTGGATGATTTATCTGAATCATTCTTCTAATTTCATTTTGTTTTGAAAGACTCCCTTTGAGTCCTCTAATATTCCAAGTGATGATCTTCATTAATACTAGGGCTAAAAAATTTGGGAAGGGCATTAATCTTACCTTCCTCTACAAGATTTTCACCTTCTTTTACCATATGATGTTGATTGGTCTTGTGACCTACCTTTTGATTAGAATCCATCTTTAGTTTTTTTTCCCTGTTTCTTGACTTACTCCAATTGAATCTGAGATGGCTTCTAACCTTGAAGAATGCTTGTACATAGCCAAAATGTTACCAAAAGGTTCAACAGAGTCTATATTGGGACCTATATTATTTGAAGTTTTAACATTTAAAAGATTATTTTTCTTGTGTATATTTTCTCCCTTTTTTCTGTTGAAAACCTTTGATTTGTTGGTTTATCTCTGAGTTCTTCCCTTCATATTTAAATTGTGTTTCTAAGATTTATGTTTCCATTATTTCCTCTTCCTCACTTGGGACATCATTTGTGGAAATAATTTCAAACATATTAGCAGATAACTTTGATTGATCCTTCATAACTAGTTTTTTCTAAGTGTTCTTCTTCTTAGGCATTTGGAAACTTGTTGAGTTTATATCTTCTTTCTTTTGATCTAGAATTTTATTTGGGAAAACACTAGCCAAATGACCATATTCATGGTAAATTCTACAATGAAAAGGAATATTCTCATAGTCCACTACTTGCTCCCAAGTGTCCTCCCCAAATTGTAATGTGATATTTTTAGGAAGGGGTTTGTCAAAATCCATTAAAACATAAATTCGAGCATAAATAATATGTTCAAAATTTTGAGTACAATCAACAATCATCATAAAAGTTTCTAAAGAGTTTCCAATTGAAGAAAAAATAGTCGGATTCCAGAATTCAATTGGGAGGCCAAAGAGTCTAACCCACACGGGACCTATAGAAGGCATCTCTTCTTCGGCTTTAAATTTAGTATGCTAGGGCTTCATGAAAAACCCTACCCTTCCAAAGAACCAGGGACCCCCTTGAAAAGTTTTCTCTCTATCTTCATTATTAGCAAATAAAACAAGAAAATAACCATTTGGATAAATAGAGATTTGTAACTCACCTTTAGTTTTCCAACTTTTTGCAGCCCAAACTTTGAAAGCAGATAGGCTCGAACAAAAACCCATGAAATGATAAATTAGTCCTCTTTTTCCAGATCTTCAATGCCAGTATGAATGTTGCCCATATCAAGCTTAACAATAGGAGTTCCATCAGCTATTTTAAGACATCCTGACTCCATTTTCCTAGGATCAATCTTAGGCATTCTTAGAGGTTTACGGGAAGCCCTAAGATTAATATTAGCATTAGGCCAGGGTTATGCATAAGGGGTCGGCCTCAAAATCTATTTATAAATTGAAGGTGAATTGTCTTGGAATCTCGACAAAATATGGAGAAGTATACATGGCGAATTCCAATTATTTTTCTCCAAAAATTTTCAAACCGTGGCGAATTGCAATAATTTTTCTCCAAAAATTTTCAAACTATGGCAATTTTTTTGTTTTTGGGGCCATGAATATCGGTTTTGCAAAATCTAAAAAAGTACGACATACTTAAAAGCTTTAGGCCGATATGAAAGACATCAGGTCGACATGATGACAAATGGAATGTCGATCGGTTACAATCATGATGATCGATTACAAGCATATCGATCGGTTGCAACCATGATGATCGGTTGCAACCATGATGATCAATTGCAACCATGATGATCGGTTGTAGCCATGATGATCAATTGTAGCCATGATGATCGGTTGCATGATGATCGTTACATGAGATCGGTTGATGATCAGGTTGTAGACATGATGATTGGTTGCATCATGATGATCAGTTGCAGCATGATGATCAGTTACATCCATGATGATCGGTTGTAGCCATGATGATCGATTGAACATGATTGTTGACATGATGATCGGTTGACCATGTTGATTGGTTGATATGATTGAACCATGATCGATTGTAACCATTATGATCGATTGTACCATGTCGATCAGTTGTAGCTATGACGATCGATTGCAACCATGATGATCGGTTGTAGCCATGATGATCGATTGTAGCCATGGATGATTGTAGTCATTATTACCATGATGATCGGTTAAAACCATGATGATCGTTGTAGCCATGATGATTAGTTGTAGCCATGCTGATCGGTTGCAACCATGCCTATCGGTTGTAGCCATGACGATCGGTTGTAACCATGATGATCAGTTGTAACCATTTCGATGTGCTACAATAGTCGAGATCCCATCGATAGTAGTGGTGCTCTATGCCACATGTCATCCATCCATTAAATGATTGCATGTAGAGGCCACGTGTCATCCATCCGTTAAATGATTGCATGTAGAAAAGTCTATATAAAGGGAATTAACAGTCATTTTTTCTCTTGTTTTAACGCTTTCTTAACCCTTTTTCTCTCGTTTTAACACTTTCTTAAGCCTTTTCCTCTCGTTTTAACATGATCTGAACCCTCTTCCTCCACTTTTATCTTGGTTTTTACAATTTACCTTAATTTTTAAGCAGTTTTTAACCATTTTTCTCTCGTTTGAAACCTTTTCCATTGTATCTTCTTATCCATACCCGTACACCCTATGGCATCCCCTACAACCCTTGGAGTGTTTAAAGTTAATTATAAGAACCTGGTTTACCCCTTGATTTCAAAAATTTTATCAACATCGGGTTATGACATGTCTTGGGTCACGGACTCTGGTCTTCGGGGTCTTGTTTCAATGCCCCATTTTGATACTAACGTTAAACTGGTGGAGAGGATCATTGCAGCTTATGATATGGATTCGGGCAAGGTAAATCTTGTCATCGATAACAAAAACATCGTTCTTTCTTTCTCAGCCATTGATGTCGCCAGATTGACAACATTGCCCCATGCTGGTGTTGAGCCTGTCACTTCCAAATACCAGTTAAACGATGATGACAAACTCTACTTGGAGACCACCTTCAAAGTGCAGTCGAAATATTTTCAAGGTATAACTATTTTTTTATTTAATTGATTTTAAATTATTATCAGTGATTGAACATACAATTACTAATTTTAGTTTTTTTGTAGTTAATTCCACCAAGTCCAGAAGGGGTTTGACCGTATCGACGATTGAAAATAAATTTCTTCGGGCATGTTGCGAATTCTTCCTTGCTAGACTTGTTCTACAAGGAAGGCCGAAAAAAATTCTGATGTGGGCCTTAGCGTATTTGGTCCGTTGTATAGGACACCAAAAATTTGACTGGTGCACCTATGTCTCAAATCGGATCAGATTGGAAATAGAGAACGTGAAAACCCACGCTTCACCCTCATCGATAGTTAGCACATGTAATTATATTATTGCTTTTTTTATGAATCTTTTCATAATTTGTAGAACACTCCAGTACCAACATCTTGGCACTCAATCCTTGTCAATTTAGCCATGACAGAACAACAAGTTCAGGTAATTTTTTTAATATTTAAGTAATTTTTATTTATTTTCCATTGTTTATCTTTTTGTAATTTTGACATTTTATACCAAACATAGAAAAGGGCATCCTCTTCCTCTTCAAAGTGGGATGTTGTTGTCAGAGGTTATAATCCAGAGGAATCAGGAGACTCTGAAACACTTACAGAGGAAGCAACACCATTGATAAGGAAAAGATCATCAAGGAAATGTAGAAGATCTATTTCTCCTATTTGTCGACGATCTCCACATGCTGTTGCACGTCCGTTGCCAATGGGCGTAGTTACGCATGAGGTTTCATCTTCTGGGAGTAAGTTTTAATTACTATCGAAACAATTTTTTTACAATATTTTTACTGTTTTTAATTAATTTTTTTTTTTTAGATGTACAACATGACCACATTCCATTTGCAGCAACATCTATGCAAGATGTTTTTCTTCTATCGGTAAGTGTTATAACAATGTTTGCAACCAATTTTCATAATGTAATTTTATTACTAGTTTTTATTTTCTACTTTCACAAAAATTTTAACTAATTTTTATTTTTATGTTTTAAGGTCCCTCGCAACAATGTCATCAACAAAATCAACAAATGTCGCCCCCTCCTCCACAACGCCCAACTCAAATGCGAGGTCAATGCTTCCCAGTTGGAAAACACTTTCTTCCAACTAGGCCACAGAGAGAAGCAACACAACAAATTTCAGAGAGAGAAGCATCAAAGACTTTTTCTGGTTTCGATCGTATATCTGTAAATAATTTTACTTTTAAGGATATACCGGAAGCTTCTGGTACTGGGTTGGTTGATGTTCCACTTGATAAAGATTACTTTTTGCAAGATAACATACACACTCAATTTCAACTATCAGAATTGGTTCAAGATAAAGTAAATGAAGGTGCAGAATGTTCAAGCAAATCTCCTCCAAGGGAAAGAAGCACCCGTCAGGCTCCTCCTCGACAAGAGGATGATATAATAAATTTTTTCGAAAAATATTTGGTTTCTGATAACGTTGAATCTACAATTAAAGATTTGCTACTTCCAGATATAACAGAAATGAAAAAATGGGAGTATCGGGCTAAGGTGTTGATAAAGGAAATTAATGCCCGATACAATAATTTTTCAAAAAGAGAAAGAAAATTTTCTATTGTTGAAAATGAACCAGAAAATATGGAGGCTCTGCTACAACAAGTAAAATCTGGCATGTTTAAGTTGAATACATCATACACAGATGAAATTTTAAAGTTTATAATGAACAGATTGGAGAATATAAATGGTGAGGCCCAAGCTTATTACAATGAATGGGCAAATGATAAGAAAAAGGTTGTTGTTGTTGTAGCTGCAAAGAATGTTGCTGAGGTTTGACTCAATCGCTTTTGTGTTCAAAAATTTGTTGTTCTCTTTTTTAAAATGTAATTATCTTTTCATGTTGATTAACTTTTTTTCCTTTTGTAGGTAAAGTATGAAAATCTCAAGAAGCAGGTTCAAAACCTGCAAGACTATCTCAGGATGGCAAAGGAGTTCTTAAACGCTTCCATGGCAATGAAAAAAGAGCACAGGAATCAGTTCGACAAAATAACATTTTGCAAAAAATCATTATCCGCAATGGATTGGATCTTGATGTTCTGCTTAAGGAGAAGGGTAAAGAAGTTCAAGGACCAACATATGAAGATGTTGGCAAAGAAGAAAAGACCCTTCTCGATGGAATGCAAAATGTTGAGATGATCCTTGTCAATGTTGGAGCAATTGGTAGATCTGTTACCCAGCCCGAGAAAAGAGTCGTCGAAATGCAGGATGTGGAAATCATGGAAGTAGTGGATGTGGAAAAAGGATCTGAACAAGGGAAATATGAGAGGGGAGCCGTTGCTATGGAGACTGAGGAAGCCATTGAGAAGGCAAAATTAGTGGAGGAAGGGGGAAAATATTTTGAGGGGAAAAAATGAATTTCAAAAACAATTTTAAGACATTTCATATGTTTTCATTGGAAAACAAGATACTTGCTTTTATTATTTTACTATTACACTATTTACATTTATAATTGTGTGTTATTTTCATCTCTTAAGTATTATGGTGTTTCAACTTTCAAATATGCTTGAGTTTACGTAGAATATATGCATAGATTTTGCGATATTGTTTTTATATTTCAAGTGAATATGGTCATTTGTATTATGCTATATAGTTTTTATATTTCAAAGTGAGTTTACGAAGTATATATCTATGCATGGGTTTCAATATTCAGTGCATTTATAATCATTATAGTTGTATAAAAATCAATATGGTCATTTGTATTATGCTATATTGTTTTTATATTTCAAAGTGAGTTTACAATGGATATATCTATGAATGGGTTTCAATTTTCAGTGCATTCATAGTCATTATAGTTGTATAAAATTGAATATGGTAATTTATATTATGCTATATTGTTTTTATATTTCAGAGTGAGTTTATAATGGATATATCTATGAATGGGTTTAAATTTTCATTTTCCATAAACTAGAGTACTATTCTATATGCTTTTTTCATACATTTGTAGAAAAATATTTTATAGTTATGTATATATACAATATTAACTCTATGACAAAGCATAAACCATAAAAAATCTCTATATTTTGTCATCCATGTTGATCGATTGCAGGCATGTCGATCGGTTGTAGGCATGTTGATCAGTTGGCATGTCGATCGGCTGTAGCATGTCGATCGATTGCATGCATGTTGATCGATTGTAGGTATAGCATTGCATCTGTGCCACATGTCAACCATCTATGAAATAATTGCATTCAGAGGCCACGTGTCAACCATCTATGAAATGATTGCATGCAGAGGCCACGTGTCACCCATCCAGAAGTTGATTGTATGTAGAGAATTCTATATAAAGGGATTAACAATCATTTTTTTGCCTATTCTATCATAGTATTAATCGTTATCTTCCCTTTTTAATGTATTCTTACCCCTTTTCCTCTCGTTTTAATGCATTCTTAACCCTTTTCCTCTAGATTTATCTTAGTTTTAACCTTTTACCATAAGTTTTAACCCTTTTCCTCCATTTTGAATCCTTTTCTATCAAGTGTCATGTACCATCCTCTATGTCTTCTTATCCATACCCGTACACCCTATGGCATCCCCTACAACCCCTGGAATGTTTAAAGTTAATTATAAGAACCTGGTTTGCCCCTTGATTTCAAAAATTTTATCAACACCGGGTTACGACATGTCTTGGGTCATGGACTCTGGTCTTCGGGGTCTTGTTTCAATGCCCCATTTTGATACGGATGTTAAACTGGTGGAGAGGATCATTGCAGCTTATGATATGGATTCGGGCAAGGTAAATCTTGTCATCGACAACAAAAACATCATTCTTTCTTTCTCAGCCATTGATGTCGCCAGATTGATAACATTGCCCCATGCTGGTGTTGAGCCTATCACTTCCAAATACCAATTAACTAATGAAGATAAACTCTTCCTGGAGACCAACTTCAATGTGCAGTTGGAATCTTTTCAAGGTATAACTATTTTTTTATTTAATTGAATTTAAATTCTAGTCACTGGTGTATTACTGATTTTGTTTTTTTGCAGTTACGTCCACCAAGTCTAGAAGGGGTTTGACCGTATTGGCGATTGAAAATAAATTTCTTCGGGCATGTTGTGAATTCTTCCTTTCTAGACTCGTTCTGCAAGGAAGGTCGATAGAAATTCTAATGTGGGCCTTAGCGTATTTGGTCCATTGTTTTTCACACCAAAAATTTGACTGGTCCACCTATGTCTCACATCGGATCAGATTGGAAATAGAGAACGTGATAACCCACTCTTCACCCTCACTCACTGTTAGCACATGCAATTATATTACTACTTTTTTTTATGAATATTTTTACAATTTGTAGAACACTCCAGTACCAACATCATGGCACTTAATCCTGGACAATGCAGCCATGAGAGAACAACAGGTTCAGGTAATTTTTTAATCAATATTTAAATAATTTTTTTATTTTTCCATTATTTGTCTTTTTGTAATATTGACATTTTATATATACACAGAAAAAGGCATCCTCTTTCTCTTCAAAGCGGGGTGTTGTTGTCAGAGGTTATAATCAAGAGGAATCAGGAGACTCCGAAACACCTACGAAGGAAACAACACTACCTGTATGGAGAAGATCAACAAGGAAACCTAGAACATCTAGTTCTCCTGATCTTTGACAAACCCCACCTAGGGCTGCATTACGTCCACTGCCAACGGGAAAAGATTCTGGAGCAAGAAATTGAATTTTAAAATTTGATATTTTGAAAGACAATTTTATGACATTTCATATGTTTTCGTATGAAAACAAGATACTTGCTTTTATTATTTTACTTTTAAGAAATACACTTTTATAATTGTGTGTTACATCTTTAAGATTATGGTGTTTCAAATATGCTATGTTGTTTTTATATTTCAATTTTTAAATGAGTTTACGAATGATATATCTATGCATGTGTTTAAATTTGATTTTATTTATATTCATTCTTGTTCTTGTATAGAAAAGTGTTTTTTCTTTTTAATATGCTATATTGTTTTCATATTCAATGTTAGTTTACGATGGAGATATTTATGTAAGAGTTAAATTTCAATTTCCCTATATTATGCTATGTTGTTTTTATATTTCAATTTTCAAATGAGTTTACGAATGATATATCTATGCATGTGTTTAAATTTCAGTTTATTCATATTCATTCTTGTTGTAGTATAAAAGTGAGTATTTTCATTTCTATTAAGCTATATTATTTTTATTTTTCAAGTGAGTTTACGAAGGATATATCTATGAATGGGTTTCAATTTTCAGTGCATTCATACTCATAGTTAGTCATTATAGTTGTATAAAAATGAATATGGTACTTTGGATATATCTATGAATGGGTTTAAATTTTCGTTTTCCATATCTAGAGTAATATACTACATGCATTTTTCATACATATGTACATAAATTTTTAATATGCATACACGGTTTACTCAATGACAAAGCATAAATCATAAAAAATCACTATATTTTGTCATATCATACAACTAATGATACTAATGATACATACATACATTTAAATTCAAAGGAAAAATAACTATTTTTTGTCAACATATACATTTAGTTCAATAACATTGCATCATTACGTATACATGGTTTTCAAATTTTCAACTTACTCAAAGCTATAGCATACATCATAAATTTTGAAAACATAGACAATCCATAACATTAAAAAGCAAACATGCATAATCATTGAAAATTGAATTATTATATGATTTTACAACAAATCAAATACAAAAAATCTTTGATAATATGAAATATTTCAAATCCGGAAAATCACTGATAATATGAATTTATTCAAATCACTAAAATTTTACAAAATGATTTCAAATCTGAAAAAATCTTAGATTATATGAATTTGTCATATAATCATTGCAATTTTTACATTTCTGGAAGGTAATACAAAGCTTTATCGACTTCTCCACAAGAACTGAGAATCTATGAATTCTGCGTTTCCATAATCTCATCATCACTCCTAGTTGAATCATTTTCGTCATTATCAACCATATTAGAGAGACCTCTTCTTTCTGCTAGGGACTTCCAATATGTCAACGCTCTGTCATAGGGAAAGTTACCCACCTCGTACGATGACACATACATTCTCAAACAATTTTCCAAATTTCTGTCCAACCTGTTATGAACTTTTGATTTAACAAAAGTTAATGCACTGAAAACCCTTTCGTCTTCAACAGATCCCAAAATCATTGTCTGACATAATTCATATAAAACAAAGTATTCACTCATAGTATCTTGCAAGACACTACTTCGATACAATTTTTTCCAGAAACGCGTGATTGAACTAGTCTCATGTGGATTTTTGAATTGTGCAATTTGATTATCCATTGTTATTCCAAAATTGGTTGACTGATGTCTCAAAAGATCTTTGTTTAGAATACCATTGATTTCAATGCCATTTATTTCCACACTTTTAGAGAAATGTTTCATAAGATTACCCATATATTTTACAAACAACTCACTTCTACTACTATGGTCACCACAAGGATTCCAAAAATTAGGATTAACAACAACCATGGCCTCAAGTGTCTCATCTCTCTTAAAACGATCTCTTATTTCACTTGTTAATGCATTTGCAATTCTTTTCAATTTATTCTTAGTGTTATCCAAAACCTCATCGAATCCGGAATGGGTAACGGGCACTTGTTCAACATCATCTATCCGAGTATTTAATCGCTTTTCAAAATGATATACATGAATCAACTTTCCATGGATAGCAATACAAAGATTATCGTTGATGTTGAACTTTAAAAAGTTGTTCGGTTCATTCACATTAATTAACGTATTCCAACTATCAAACTTGGGATCCTCAAAATGTTTATCGGATAAATAAATCTTATCAATAACCATACATATTTGTTTTCTCATCCTCATGAAATCGACAATATAAATTGCCCTTTCCTGTGCAAGTTTAATCATAGTATTCATTTCTTGTAACATTGGTAGAATACCACATAATGTGAGAAGAGTTTCCAAGTCAGTCATACGAAAAAGCAAATATTTTGCCTTGTCAACATCTCTACGATGTGCATACATAAACCCAACCAAGGATTGATATTCTGAAAATACCCTTTTTGCAGGAAGAAACAGTGAAATCCACCTGGTTTCCACATCTTTTAACATTTTTTTGCCTTCCGTTACACCTAGAGAAAACTGTTGAAATTCTGCAAACCTTTTTGGACTGCATGAAAAGTATGAGTGTATATCGCGGATGAGTTCTTCCACTCTGGCTACATTATCAAAATTGCTCACAATTTTGTATGCAAGATTCATTCGATGAGCCATGCAATGAATAGGAATCACATATGGGGCAATGGAAGTCTGAAGCCTAACACAAAGACCATTCCTTTGTCCTTGCATTGTAGCCGCACCATCAGCTCCAACACAAATTAACTTTGTGGCAATTTCCTTTTCATCCATTCCGGCAATATCCTTTAAACTGGTTACAACAACATTATAAATGTTTTTCGCATTACAATTTTCAATCATCTTATGTAGTGCTAGTAAATGAGGTAGTCTCAAATGATTTTTGAATGTGTAAACATGTATGCAAATCCAAGATGTGTTGTCAACAGTTGTAACCTCATCAATGGAAAGTGAAATAAATTTGGCTTGTTTCACATTCTCTCTCAGGTCTTCCTTCTCAACCAGTGATAGACATTTTGCCATTTCCCAACCACTTCGATCTGACCAATGTGAATTGGTAAGGTTTTGTACATTGGCTAGTTGAAGTATTTCCTTAAAATCAGCAAAATCAGACATGGGTCGACCTTTTTTTAGAATACTGTATACAATAGCAAACTGCAATTTCTTTGAGGCTAATAAAGTATTATTAACTTTTTGAAATTGTGCCTCGATTGTTCCACCCTTCTCAATGAGAGTTTGTTTTTGTTTCATTGCTTTATCATATTCAAGAGCATATCTCGCATGCACACATTCTGTTGCATCCTTCCACCTATGAATTCTGTTAATTGTTCCATCACTTCGTATTTCTTTGATGTAAACTTTCCCACAGTGTTTTTCTATTGTGTCTTTCTTATTTTGTAATAAATGATCCTTTCCCAGCTTCCATGAACAAATAGTACATTTACACACATTCAGTTTCTCATCTCGCTCAATAAAGGGGTATAATCATGCCCATTCATTTTTAAAATCCCTTCCAATAGTCCATTCGCTAATCTTTTGATGTTTAGATTTTTGACTAGAAGATTCCCTAGAGGTCTGAATTTTAATTGTACTGTCATTTTCTTTTTCGGTTGATGTGTCTGAATTTAAAATCTCCTGAAGTGGTTGTTGAATGTCGTTATTAGGAAAATTATCATGTGGTCCCATCTCATCTTCTGGAATATCTTCGAGTGAACGCACATCAGGGTCGACAATGTTAACTGCATTCAATGTTTGGTGTTCTCTATCATTTTTTGTTGTAAAAAAGGCACTATTTTAAAGAATTAACAGAATACAGTTTTACAAAGCATTTAAAAAGAGGTAGATAAGCAGAAAACCATTTATCTATTAATAGAGAAAGGTTTTACATTTAAGAACAATAATTTTAGAAAACTCATGGTAAAAGGTGTCTGTACCTACAAGTTGTGTAGAATCTGTAGAGATTGATGCCTCATTGCATTTTGGTGTAAAATATTTTAGAATTATCTTTTTACAAGAAGATTGGCCTCCCTTCTTTCCATCTTCAGTAGGTGACATTGTATCTATAAAGAAAAACCTTCAGATGTTAGGAAATGTATATGAATTTGAAGGAAAATAGCAGACATCCCTCAAGATGAACATATGATCCTAACACACAACATGATAAGGAATACTTATCGACCATAGTTGCAGATAGTGCTTCTACACTACGTATGAAACATACTCTAAGAGACAAGAAGCAGTCTCTAACAAAAGAAATGCTCCTGACACACAACCAGATGACATTGATAGTTGTCTACCACTATTGCGTATAGTTCACCTACAGTGCATATGAAACTATAGAAAAAGAGATTTGGACAAAAGAATAATGGAATAAGAATACTCTACCAATTTTCAATCATGAATCCTCTACAATCGATACACTTTTACCGATAAACACTTCCCTACAATCGATCGACTTATACTGATCGATAGTCACTACAAGCAATAAAATATCGACCACACATCCCTACCGATAGAGTTATACTGACAACACTACAACCAATAACCTAACATCGATCGACATGACCCTACAATCGATAGACTAATATCGATCGACACATCTACAATCGACCTAACAAGGTCGATCGGTACCTCTGCAATCGATCAGATGTATGACAATCTCTACAATCGATCGACTAAGATAAAAGTAAGATAATGACATCTACAATTAACATGACATCTCTATAAATGTTATATCGAATAGACAGGCTCTACAATCGATCAACTTATGCGATAGACAGGCTCTAATCGATTTTTATAAAACATGGCTCTATAATCGAATCGTCTTATATAGACATAAGATCTTAATGCTTAATCGATCGACTTATGTCGATAGACATGGCTCTACAATCGATCATATTGTATCGACAAACATGACTCTACAACCGATCGACTTATATCGATAGACACGGCTCTACAATCGATCAGCTTCTATCGATAGACATGGCTCTACAATCGATCGACTTCTATCGATAAACACGAGCTCTGCAATCGATCGGCTTATGTCGATAGGCATGCCTCTACAACCGATCGACATGGCTCTACAACCGATCGTCTTGCACCGATCGACACTCGTATACAACCGATCGGTTTATTTTGATAGTCACGGCTCTACAACCGATCGTCTTGCATCGATCGACACTCCTCTGCAACCTTCTCAAGTTTTTCGTTGTTTTAGAGCTATTTTTGAGTTAGAGTATTTTTTATGTATGTTTATCGGTACCTAGTATAGTATATATATGCGTAGTATATGAGGCGATTTGGGCAGGAAAAATAAAATCATTTATAATTTGAAGGCGATTTGGGCGAAAAATATAAAATCATTTATAATTTGAAGGCGAATTGGGCGGGAAAATCAAAATCATATGTAATTTGAGGTCGGCGAATTAAAATAAAGTTAGGTTCATGATTATCAATGACGGGCGAATTTACCCCAAAAAAATTTCACCCCGTAAATTTTGGGCGAATGGGCCCTAGTGAAATGATCCAAAATTAGCCTTTTCAAAATTTTAAAAATCCTAAATAGAGCCAATTTATGATATTTCGCGCTTGTGCATAACCCTGCATTAGGCTGAGGCTATCCACCATGGAGGGCATCCCTAAAATTCATTTTTGGGATTGAGTCTTCCAAATTATTACCCTTAATAGGGGTTTCCAAAGTATATTTATTTTATGGGTGCACCTTAGCACTAGATTCACTTGATATCTAAGCCATTTTTTGATCAGCAACTTGAAATTTATTTCATGATCTCTTTAATCCATGCCCTAGATATCGTGGAAAGGTATGATTCACTTTTATTTTATGCAACAAATAAGAAGACATTGTAAATCAAGTTTATAATATGAATATCTAATAAAAGATATATTTCTAACTCATATTAGATCCCCTACAACATATCCTGCTAAAATATTGAGTATAAACCACAAAAATATTGGTCGTTAGGGCCCAAAGGCCCTGAAAACCAACCTCTGGAGCTGCTTGTATTCAACCTAGATGAAACCCTCGCATAGTTGCTTGCCAAAAATATCATTCACACATAGGGATGCACTAGGATATGTGTTGATCCAAATGATCTAAAAATTGGTGGAGACATTCTAGGGTTTACAGGCATCTACTTTCAAAATTTTAGCTCAATCTGAGTCCGGATGAGTGAAATATGGCTGAAATAAGTTTGGCAATTTGAGCAATCCTGCAAAAAATATCAGAACTATTCTAATCCCCTTGATGTCCTTCTTGATTTTTTTTTCTATATATTTGCACTCTTAGATATAATACACTTGTGCATATTTACTCAACCAACACTTGCACTCTAACTCACATGACACTTGTGTATTTCTTGCATATTCACACTTAATTAAAGAGGGAAATAAGAATCACACTCTAAACTATGAATCAACCCTAATATACTATTTACAAATGTACAATGAAGGTACCATGGGGGTACATTAGCATGTACCAAATAATGTAATATACTCCAATAGGCCCAACAATTGCTACTCTAGGTTCTTAGAAACCTTTGAGGATTTTACATAATCATCTTGGGAAAGATTGTCATAGAATGTTTTTTTGCTTCTCATAGTTGGTATTATTACTTATTCCTTGATGGGCTAGTGTACAGTAAGGACTTGTTCAATGAGTCAATATTCTATCATTATTTCACCATATCATGTAAAAATAATATATCTTCTTCCTAACTTATAGGGTCTTGTATAATCCTCAAAGAGATTTAAGAATGGGTGTGTTCCATTGAATAAAATTTTCTCCAAGCTACTTTCCCAAGTTTTTTATATATTACCCAAGCATTAATTATACCATCAAATTAATAAAATTCAATGTCTATAACCTTTTCTTGGTGGATAAGAACTAGGTTAGTAATTTTCTTGTATAAGTCAACTATGTATTGCATAATATCCATAACTAGGGTAGGTTCCATTGAGGATTCTCTAAGTGTTACACCATGGTTTGATATTTGTGTCATTTGATCTTTAGACGAAAAGAGAATGAAGATGCAAAATGAGGAGGTGGTCTCACAACTCAAACAAACTTCAAATATTTAGATTATTTATGCTAGAAAATATAAATTTATTAATTTTAAAAGTATGGATAAGTATGCTTGTAGTTGAAAATCAAAATTCAATAGAATTGCCTTCAAAAATAAAATAAAAAATATAGGTTGAAAAAATCTTACCAAAACTAATTTGTGTCATTATAAAAGCTATTAAATTCTATTAATTGTGTTTAGGATTTTTCTCAAACAAAAAATATCTAAACTCAAGAATTGGGTGTACTTGTAGATATTATCATTAACTAAAATGGTTAGAATTCAAGGTAATGTGCATGGATCATATGTGGATTTAATTCTTCTTTTTAATTTTATCCACACCTTTATCACCATGAGTGTGCTTTTCAACCATAGCTATGGCTTAATTTTTATTCTTAGTGGGTTTTTCACATGCATATATCACAAAATATTAAAAGAAATTATTGGGACTAGCATATTTAAGGAGCAATATGATAGGGCTAAAGGAGGAGGAATTATCCAGAGTGGGTTAGAAAGTGGAAAATTTAACAAGGGGGAGAGGTTTGTGAAGCTAAAATATGTAGAAAAGGTGAACATACAGTGGAGGAAAATGGATAACAATAGTCTAATTATTTAGTAAAATATCTCTTCCCACATGGTGTAGGGCACTCAACATGAATATTCAACAATGGACACACTTGTTTTTCTTCCATACACCACCCTTCCACTATTTTTGTGCGAGAAGGGGTCTTATTGTCTATCGATTCCATCCATTATTTCTCCTTGTTATCACATTTAATATTATACAAGTATGAGGATATGTAATTAGAATTGACAAATATATACATTAAGGGGGGTTATTTAATATAGAGGATATAGCTATGATTTTGAGGTTAATTTCTTGAATATTCTTCTTTGTGTGAGTTTCCTATGATAGTGACATATTAGGTGACCTACCTCTCTATAATAAAACCAATAATTCAATATATTAAGATAGTGCAAAGGTTGAGTGACTAAAAATATAGGATTTATGAGTTTTATGGAAGGAGGATGAGGACTTGAGATTTCCATTTCAATGCACAACCTAGGATAAACAAAAATATTGGAATATCTCCCTTTATGATTCCTACATCAAAGGACATATTTGTGTGGTTACTAACTATATAATTAGGTAAACTAAGATATATATGATTTTAAATTCAACCTATATGGAATATTTCAAATGGTATGGACCCTTAGTGTGGAAATTTATAGGCATGCTCTAAATATAAGTGATTTGACCATAAATAACTAATATTCTATAATGTAAGAATGACCATGTATGGAGTGGGATGAAAAACGTGACTAAGACATAACCCTTCCCCATCCCTTAACTACTTATGTCAACCATCCTCTACTTTATTCCCATACAACTCGAATCCATTTGAAGAGATCAAAATATACTAGAATTACATGTAAAAATAAGAGTACAACTCTTTTATTAAACAAATCTTGATTAAAATGGTCAAAGCTAACTTGTAAAGAGATGCATGTTGGTTTACCTCCTCCTTTAGATAGATGAGTTAGTGTTCTATATTCATCCATTGGCATAATTGTTAGTCCTTGTACATGTGTGCTCCCCAATAGATCAACATCCTTTAGCAAGGGGTATATTATGAGAAGGGGAGATATAATTATTTGAATCATACAAGGAAATTGAGGTTGGCTAGGGCAATGGATGACAAGGTGAAATTGACATATTATGAATGGGTTACTTTCAAAAAAGGATGGGTGGTTTTAGAATATACCTATGATAAATTCTATGGAAGGCTAAATGGATACAAGAAATTTATAATAGACTATTACCAACTATATACCTCAGGAGGGAGGATATTCAAAGGATTTTTTTGTATTAGTAGAAGGCTCAAAAGGAGGTAATGAATGCACCTTTCCCTCCATCCTATGAAAGGAAAGGAATGGAAATCCAACATGTATTTCAATTTTCAATCCTAGCTAATATGGAATTAGACTAGGCAAGGGGGGATTCTAGATTGCATGAAATGACAATGTAAAATAAATATACCTACAAGAATAAAATTAACATAGAAAATATGCACCAAAATAGGAAATGAAGCACAAATTTTATTAATTGCTTGAAATATTACACTATCACATGCCACTTCAATAGGGATACCTCCTTAAATACTCCTAATAGAAAAATGTAATATTTTCCTCCTTTAATTACAATATAATATATAAGGAACTATTTAATGTCTTAAAAACCCTATTTCTAACCTCAAATAGAATTTGGGTCCCACTAACTAGTCACAACACTAACTACTACTAATAACATGAATAATTACAATAATAAAAAATTTGGACATAAGGATCCTAACATGCTTTCCACCTTTAAAATATTTGTCCTTAACGCTTAAAATATAAAAATATTGTTGAAGCTAATGAAGTGGCTCCCATGTTGCATCTTCCAACTATAAACCCTACTAGAGGACCAAAAATTCAATAAGATTATGGTTGTAAAGTTGGTCTGATCAATGATCCAAATTTTTCATATGTTCAAGAATAATTGACCCTTCACTCTCAAGCTTAGGAAAGTTTGTTTAACTGAACATGTTGAATGAGGATCTTATGCGAATAGGAGACATGAAAAATTGGGTGGATCTTGGAGGTGGATGGAAGATCCAATTTATAATCCACTGATCAAATGTATTGCAAAATGTGATAAAGCAGGAGATAACTTATGGTGGTCTTTAATCTTAAGGAATTTTTGCTTATAGGGTTGTAGACATAGAAATACCATATCACTTTAGTTAAGAACCACTCAAAGAAATGTTGTTCAACTTGTTTTTTAATTTTATTATGTGCCACTATCAAGTTATACTTGAGAACTCAAATAATAATCAAAATGAGTGGAGAGAGAGAGAGAGGAACCCATCATTTATATCTTAGAGATACCTAGAATGTATAAAATAATTGATGGTGGTTATTGCCTATATATTGCTTCTTAAGGTACAATATTCATCACCATATGATATGTGGTATTGTACCACAATTTTTCCAAGTGCATCCATTTTTCCCATTGAGTCTCTTGCTCAAAGACAAAGTAATGCAAGTAGATATCTAGGAACTTGTTGATAATTTTGTTTGACCATCAATTTATGGATGATATGCCAAGCTCATATTAAGGTCTACTCCTTAGATTCTAAAGAGTTCCTTCCAAAATGTGCTAGTGAATGTTGGATATCAATCACATACTTTAGATGTTGGCATTCCATGGGGGTTGAAGATTTGATCAAAGAAGGTTTGGATTATAATGGAAAAATTATATGGGTGGAAAAGTATATCTCAATCACAACCACAAAAATTATTGATTTTACTTCATAATTAGGTAATACTTCAATAAAATCCATAAATATATTAGTCCAAACTCTTGTTTGAAATGCTAGGAATTGCAACAACCCTAGGGTATTTATTATTTCTCCCTTGTCATGTTAATAGGTATCACATTCTTCAACAAAGTATTTTATAGCTTGTTTCATCCTTGTCCAAAATAAATTCTAATGAAATATTTCATAGAACTTGAGAAATTTAGAAAGCATAGTAGATGGAGAAGCATGAAGTTCCTACAAGAGTTAAGTATGGCTAGATGAATTATAATTAACATAATATATAATTTATAGATTAAATAAGTTCCATTCCAAGAGTATTTAGGTTTTTTACTTAGATGGAAAGTGATCTATGAAATAAGTTGTTGAACCAAAATATCTAGATGTCATTATTTTTGAATATCTTATACCCAATCTATTATTAGTAAGGATAAAGTACATAATGATTGTAGAGATTCAAATTTGTAGGAAAGAGTCTTGGAAACTGTACTATCCTTACCCTTCTCATATACAATCTCATAATCATAGCCTAATAGTTTGGATATCCACTTTTATTATTCCAAAGAGGATCCAAGCTACTCCAAGAAATGTCTAAGGCTACTATGATTCGTATTAATATAAATTTTCCAAGCCACAAGATAAGAATGTCATTTAATCACCACATAAAGTATGGAAAATATTTCTTTCCCATAAGTTGATCTAGCTAGATTTTTTCCTATAAGTGCTTTACTAGTAAAGGCCAAAAGTCATCCTTGTTGTATCGATATTGCTCTATTTACAATTCCAAAGGCATCACTCTTAATAGTAAATGGTTTAGTGAAATATAGTGTGGCTAAGATGGGTGTTGTACACATAGCTTGCTTAAGAGCATCAAAAGTTGTTACAACTACCTTGGTCCATGCGAATCCATTCTTTTTTAGCAAGGTGGTCAAAGGGGATGCAATCTTATTGTAGCCCTTCAAAAACTTACTATAATACCCTGTGAGCCCTAAATTTCCATGAAGACTCTTGAGAATTTTTGGAGTTGACCAAACCTGCATGTTTTCAATCTTGTTATGGTCCACATTTACTCCTTTGGATGTACTATATATCCAAGATATAAAATATCTAGCTTCCCAAAGGAACACTTAGAATGCTTATAAAAAAATTAGTTGTTAGCTATAATTTGGAGTATTTGATCCAAGTGAACCATATTCATCCCATGTTTGGCTATAGATCAATATATCATCAAAGAAAATTAGAATAAATTTCTTGAGGAATGGATGAAATTGTTAAAGTTAGATTTGAGTACAACATTTGGGTCATACAAATGTACCACCTTAGGTACACAGTTAGGATAGGAGATTACTTTAGGGGGAATTTATCTAGTTACTTCATATAATGTAATAAATTCACAAGTGATAATGTGCAAGGTGTCCCCTTGTACAACTAGGTAGAGTGTTGGCGAAGGAATCTATCTTCCTATATTAAGCACATATCAAGTTCTTATCAGCTCGTAGAAGTAGTACTCATATATGGAGTACAATATAGCTCTTTAGCTCATATTAATGGAGTGACAATTTCCTCCTTCTTGCATTATATTTTCGTCATTTCTATTTATAGTATATTTCAGTCATATTGTTATCTCGCTTTATTTCATATTTCTTATATTTTATTAGGACATGTGTTAAATATATCCATTGCATATATTATTAAAAGCTAACAGTGGTATCAGGGCTCAAACCCCATAAGGGGGGATGAGGTCCAAGGTTCAAATCTTGGGCCTCGTCAAACTGAATGCTTGTACCTTTCCTAATGCTTTCAGTGGTGTAAAAGGTTTAAAATGATCATGGAATAGTGGTTATAGGGGTGGAATATGCAAATATTTGTATGGCAGGTTTCAAGGTGGACAACGCAAAATATTGTGGTGGTCATAAAAATCTAGATAGTCTACTTGGATTCATGGTGGATATTGATTCCACCATGTTAAAAAAAATAGCGGTATCAGGACCATAGTGAATCGAGATAGGACCTACATCCATCATAAGGCAAGTCCAATAGATTAATAGGAATAGGGAGAGTCACCATTACTACGTTGACCTAGATCTTTGCAAAGTAGATCTACCATTGAGTGTTGTTGCATGCAAAAGTTATCATTATGATTATTTGATAGAAATAGCCACAATAGTCAACAAGATTAGAAAATTGAGGAATAAAATAAATCTCAGTTGCATAAAACCCGGTATTATATTTGGCTAGAGTCTTTCCATAGAGTTGCAGAAAAAATCGTGAAGACTAAGACTCAGTATTCAAGCCACTAGTTGATAAATTAACTAGTGAAGATTATTATCTCCTGAACTACAAATTCTTCAATTCTAGTTTCTAAAAACTTGTTGTAGGAAAAGGAGATTCAAGAAAAATTTGGGAAGCTTCCTACAAGAGAGTTAGGAAGAATATCTTCAAGAATCATTCCAGCACTTCAAAAACAAGGAATAATACTAAAAATTTCAAAGACCTCGAAGAAGGTCCCATTATAAGGGTTGTAATCCTACAAAGTGCAAAAGTAAAGAAAAGGCCATAGTAGCCTTATAGTAGCCTCAAGGAAGAAGACACTCCAAAATTTGAGTCATGGAGGATATAGGAGATTGGTGATCTCCATTCAATATTAATACATGCATATTACGAAAGTAGAAAAGGCCATAGAACCTCTGTCATACGAACCAACAACTTGTCATTCAATAGCATGTAATATATACATTGTTATAAGGTAGTTGTAGTTGAAACCACCATGCAGTTTGATCAACCACCCCAACTACCTAATGACCTAGCACTTTGGATATTAGCGCTTAAATAATGTAATAAAATATGCATATCTAAGTATTATGCTAGCATCCCCCCTTATTACATTATTGGAAAATACAAAGAGCATTGCAAAATAATTCAAATTTGATACATGCAAGTGCCTTAGTGAAAATATCTGCAACCTGCTCATAAGTGGTAATGTATTGGAGTTGTATGTGGTGCTTTAAAACTTCATCTCGAATTAAATGGTATTGAGTATCAATTTGTTTGGTATACTCAAGAAATACTGGATTCTTGACAAGATTAAAAACACCTTGATTATTGTAAAACAAATGAAGTGGAAGATTATTTGGAAGACCAATGTTTGTAAGAATGTGTCTTAACCATATCACTTTGCAGATGACTCCACATGTTGTATGATATTCTTCCTCTGTAGAAGTTAAAGTAACCACCTCTTGCTTCTTACTATGCCAAGAGACAGGTCCAGATCCAAGATGGAAAATGTATACAAAAGTTGATTTTTGATCATCAATAGATTCGGTATAGTTTGAGTCTGTGTATCCCTATAAGAAGAAATTATCATTCTTCTTGTACTCCAAGCCATAGTTTGTACTACCATGGACATAATGTAGAACCTATTTTGTTGCTTTCCAATGACTCACCTTAGGTTCTTGCATGAACCTTGAAATATAATTCACAATAAAATTAAGATCTGGCCTAGTATTTGTTAGATATATGAGACTCCCAATCAGTTGGTGATAGAGAGTACCATCTACATGTGGAGATTTATCATATCATGATAACTTAAGCCCTACCTCCATTGGAGTCGCTTTAGGCTTACAATTAGTCATGCAATATTTTTCAACCAATGTTTTGGCATACTTCTACTATGTGACTCGGATATGATACTTTTTTTGAGCAAATTCTAAACTAAGAAAATAGTGAAGAAGTCCTAGATCTATCATTTCAAAAGATTATTTCAAATCATCTTTCACTGCATCAATCATGTTCTCTAAACTACTAGTGATGATCAAATCATCCACATAGAGTACCAAAATTACTATGTCAGAACCATTGTTCTTGATATAGATATTAGCATATGAAGGACTTATTTTGAATCCATGCTGCAATAGGTGACTATCCATTTTGATGTACCAAGCTCATGGAGCTTGTTTTAACCCATACAAATATTTGACCAACTTGCAAACTTTCTGTTCTTGGTCTTCAACCACAAATCCTTTTGGTTGGGTCATGTACACTTATTCTTGCAGGTCACCATTCAAGAAGGCACTTTTGACATCCATCTGATGTAATTTCCACACAAAATGAGCTACCATGGCATAAAGTACTCGAATGGTAGTTATTTTTGTAGTGGGTACAAAAGCCTCTTCATAATCTATACCTTTAACTAAGCATAACCCTTGGCAACAAGATGGCCCTTATGCTTATCAATAGTACCATATGCCTTATACTTCACTTTGAACACCCATTTGCAACCAATGGGCTTATTTCCTAAAGGTAGATTAACTAGCTTCCATGTGTTATTTTTCATGAGATATGTATGTTCAGTATCCATAACAACCTTCCATTGAGGCTCACTAAGTGCATCTTGAGTTTTTGTGGGTTCATTCTCATACAATGCAGACATATAAACCCTTTCATCATCCATATCAACTTCTTTGTCTTCCTCTGTATCTATAGATAGTTCATCAAACTATTGATAAAGCTCATCAAATTTTGAATTTTATGCCTCTGCTCTCATCTACTGAGTCATACTACGAGTACAAGGTCGATCTAGATTTAGATCTAGAAGTGAAGTCAACTTGAAATCTCTTAATGTGCTAGTATACCATTTTGGAACCTTGTTCTATAGGGGTGGAGTCTATTTCTTAGGCTCCTCTTCATCCAGGTATGCAACTGTAGATGTGTAATTTTATGTGAAAGCTTCATCAAATACCACGTCTCTATTGGTGTGTGTTTTCTTAGTCTTTGGATATATCAATGGATATCCCTTTGAATGCTCATCATAACCAAGAAAAATACATTTTAAGGTTTTCTCATCTAAATTCTTCCTCTTCTATTTTGAAATGTGCATGAATGCCTTACATCCAAAAACCCTTAGATGAGAAATGGAGGGTTTCCTACCACTCCATGCTTCTTGGGGAGTCATGCCCTATAGAGCTTTTGTGGGTGCTCTATTTAGGAGGTACAATGTTGTATTCATCATTTCTTCCTAATACTCATATTCAAGATGTGCCTCTTTAAGCATATAGTAAATCATTTCTATGATGGAATCGTTCCTCCTCTCAACAAATCCATTTTTCTATAGAGTATAGGCTATTGTTAGTTGTATCTTAATCCCATGTGCATTCAAAAATTGTAATATCCCTCCAAATTTTAGCTTACAGTACATCTGCTTTATTTGCAAGGATGAGATACTCTTGATCTATCTATGGCCGCAAGAATAGGTACTTTCAATAGTGGGAGCTAACCTTTGGTAAGACACCTCCTCCAGATGGCAAACAAAGAGTTTCGGGGGAAGGTAAGTTGGGGAAATGATGAGCGACAGGGTATTCATCGTTGATAGGGTCAAAGAACCCTATTGGCAGTACATCCGCCAGCGGTCCATGTAGATGCATTCATGTAGTTGCATTATAGGGTTGTTATTTGGAAGTTATATTTAAAATATATATATATATATATAATAATAAATAAATAAATAATAAATATAATATAATAAAATATTAATATATATACAAATAAAAATAAATATTATATACAATATTAATAATAATAATATAATAATAATAAACCATAAACTTAATAAAACATAAATAAATATGTAAATAGACACTTATGTCTAAAAAAGACAATTATTATAAAGTATAATATCTATAAAATTATTCATAGCCATCAAATATTGGCTTGGCATGCCCATGTTGAACCATTTGGCAAGTTATGGGTTGGAATGTCTACATGAAGTATTCCAGCTGTAGAACACAGTTGTATCACTTTCTTTCTATTTAATACAATAGAGAAACCAGGGAACAATATCTTTTATCATCGATAAAAAAAACATTGGAGAGCAATACCAGATCACAACAAAGGAAGCATAACTCTTTCAAAGGTCAGTTCCTATGTATTTAATTGATGTAATGTTGTAGGGTTTGATATTTTTGTCGTTAAATTTATTTTAGGTTATACAAAAAATAAAATTATCTTGTTGGGTGGATTCTAAGATTGTTGAATGGATGTTTTATGGTAATAAGCTGAATTAAGAGAACAATCTGTAGGAATTAAGCATCTTGTGTTTGTGCGTACATATGCATTGCTTGTATGCATAGTAGGATAGTTGCATTTCAAGAATAGAAGATCGCTCCAACCCCATAAACATTGAGGCAAAAGGATTATCTAATGCCATAAATAATACACAAGAAGTACCAACGGCTTGTGTGGACAAGAATACCTTAGGCTATAAAATTAGGGTTGTGTTGTAGATATTTCCAAGATATGCTTCTTAATTTTGTATTTTCTTAAATTTTGAAACTATAAATTAGTTTTGAATATATGTTCTTGGCCATAGTAAAAAATATTGTGGTATAAATTCTGAAGTTATCATACTTTAAATATGTCTTTGGAGTCCAAAAAAATTATATAATGTATTTATCTCCATGCATACATTAAGTGAATAGCCTGTAAATATTTTGCCAATTCTATTGTAGAGAAGCCATGGTCAACAGATGCATAGCATAAAAGTAAGGGTTTGCATTCATTTTACATCAATCACATTTCTTCTATGTGCTTGTAGGCTCTCTGGGAGAATGTTAATAAATTTGGAGAGCAAATTGGCCTATGTTAAACATGTGTAATTCTCATCACATACTTGCTTATAAATTGGATAAATATTGAAGTTGTTTAACTCGACCATAATGAATAAAAGTGATGAAGGTTCCAAAGTACGAATGAGTGGGCAAATATGTATTATTACTATTTTGCAAAATGTCGATTCAAATACTTACTTTCACAAAAAATAATAATAATTAGACTAAAGATTTATTTTAATAATAGGAATAAGGTCTTTACTATATGTTGGTGTCTTCCTTTCTAAAAAAAAAATAATACCATGTTTCTTCAATGTACTCTTGTGATATTTGGACTTCACTTTATAAGTTATTGATCTAGTTTTAGTGAAAATTTTATACGGTGATGTGTTATGAAAAGGCTCATATTTTGTTTAGCCAAGTTTTCTCTGTTGTTTAACAGCCAAAGAATCAGAGACTGCTTCTATTATTTTAAATTGATAAGGATTGATATAAATTGTGTTGCAAAGTTTAAACTTATGATATAACAATTAGAAGGTGAATGAATTTAGGATGTTAGCGATAGAAGACCTAGTTAGATAGTTTGTCAAGTCTGGTGAATAGCATGCACTCTATAAAAGACCATTTTATTATTACTTGTTAAGGATAATTTCATGCGAAACTCGGCTGTCATTCGTGTGCCTCGTAGCATAATCATACCATTAAATATTAGTTTGTGAAAATTTGAAGTAAGTTTCACCTTGAGATTACAAAAGTGTAATGTTGCATTTTTAAATTGTCTTTGATTCTGTGTCTTACTTCCATAGTTTTTTAAAACAAATGTTGCTCCTATAATTCAAGTAAAGATAGTTATTTTATATAGTGAGTATGACTCATGCATTCCAATACCTTGGAAAGTGTTTTTTTTAACTTTATGGAAAGAATTCATCTTTGTTGAACCGTAGAACCTAGATAGATTGATTTAATGACCCAACCTAAAAAATGGTGCATTAATTCATATCATTAGATATATATTAGTTGCATTATTTTATTTAAGTATAAAAAGGTTGAGTATGCCTTAAATATCATTTTCTTCATAAATAGTAAAGCTGCACATTAGAGGTCCTAAAATTCCATGAAATATTCATAATATGGAAACTAGATTGACTATCAACTCAAACCAAAACTAAATGTCTAACTATGGCTAGATTAAAAGATCTAACAGTGAAACCACCACCATTAAAATTATGAGACTATTAGTCTCAAGTATTATTTAATGAACAACTCCGTTGTTATTTTGAAATCTAGCTTAATTAATTTTTGATTGAGGAATAACGATATAACCCTTAGGAGAAAAGGGATTTGTTTAAAAAAAATATGGAGTGGTTAATATTGTTTTATATATTATTAGGATATGTTGTATGCATGGTATTTATCTTTCCCTGACATGATAACCATGTTTAAATAAAAATAATAGAAGAATATTAGATAATTACTGACTCTTATAAGGCATGAAACCAATGTTTAAATTATTAAAATAGATTTTATACTTAAATTAGGTGAGCATTGTGCTTTTGTTTAATTATGAATAAAAACATTAAAAAGTTCTTCCTTATATATGTATATTTGCAGTGTTGAATTTATTTATGTGGAATATTCAATCATGAAAAGGTAACTCCCGAATTACATCCTTAAGGATTATACAAAGTAAATACGAGAAATAATTTATATGCAGTATTGATATTACTTTATTATTATTTTTTTAAATTCTAACTAAAGAAGAATGTTCAAATGCGTAGAGTAGAAACTTAACCTTATACATAGACCCAAATATATTTACCATGTTATAGATTCACTCTAGAATCAACTTAAACCCCTTAAAATGCTTACATTTATAAATCTTTGATAAGTGTTTAAATATCCATCAGGTAAGGATGGGGAAAGGAGATGAATAACATCTGTAATTGAAGGAAGGTAAATTACTGATAATAAAGACAATTGCACTCTTTATAGGGAGAGTCAAGACTGGAGATAAAAGAGGATGAAATGGGCATCGCTCTTATGTTTTTCCCTATATAGTATAGTGAGGGGAACTTGTTCTTAGATGATTAGAAGATAGCTCAATGATGTAATGGTATGGAATATTACATCATTAATAATTCTAAGATAAGTAGCCTTCGATCCATAGTCAGGGTATTGACGGATCCTAGATGGTTTACAAGGAAGGTGTAAACCCATATAGCACATGGCATACAATTCTAATATTGGCATATATTTATTACAACATACTAAGGAATGAGGATATATGCATCAAACCTCTAGGTGAAATGGGCCCTAGAGGAGAAACCCCTTATTAAGAACTTGGAGCTCGAAATAAGGGGTAAAGTTCTATTAAGGTATTATACTACAATACTTGGAAAATCTCAACCACATGGGTAATCATCTACAATTATCTGTGTGCCCATGATAGGATAAACACATACCAAGTACTACTCAAGATATAGTTATTCACCATTTTCTTTAAAAAAAAAAACTTCTACAAGAAGCCAATAGGAAGTATTGATTAGGACAACCAAGTGGGTAAGACTTGGGTTGTTACAATTGGTATCAGAGCTCTAGGTTGCAAACCCCTAGGCAATGAAACATTAGAAAAACTTATGTTAAACATAGTTTTAGAAAAAAAATATGCTAAAAATATAAACCAAAATAAAAACAATTAATATAACTATTTTCTAATAAACAATGGCATCCGTATTGAGAGCTAGTTCTTCGAAGGGACCTACGGTGGTACAGTGGGAAGGGCTAACTAAAAATACTAAGAGGGTCCTCCAAAATATTGTTAGGATAGGAAATTCTAATGAGCCGTAGAATCTCATCGAATGGTTAGAAAAGAGAAGGAACCTTCTCAAAAAGAGGATAAGATGATCAAGATGATATAGTTGATGCAAGAGCAGTTAATTCAACAGAAAGAGCATATGGACCCACAACGAGCCCAAATGGTTGAACATATGGAACAATAAAAAACATAGATGTTGAAACATATGGAACATAAGAAAGCCTAGTTAACCCAACAATAAGATATGATTTCTCAACAACAAAATATAATTGAGAATTTATCTAAATGGAAATAGCCAATGATAATAGAAGAATATTAATTGATAGACCCTAGGAGAAAATAGATGGGCACTGAGATAACAAGGGATATGAGAAAAATAAACATAGCCAAGTTTGACGGTAAAGGTGATGGTGAGGAGGCAAAAATATGGTTGAACAGTGTAGATGCATATTTTATCATCAAAACGCTCACCTCTAAATCAAAAACTTCATGGGTAGTATTCCACCTAAATGGATTCATTGTTGACTGGTGGGATACATATAAGAAAATCCATAATGTGGAGGCTATTGATGTCCACTAGGAAATTTTCATAAAAGCCTTTAAAGATAGATTTCTAACACTGTAATTTTATCTTGAGAAATCTGTGGAATTTTCAAGATTAACTTAGGGAAGCATAACCGTAATCAAATATTACCAATGATTTGTACAATTGCTCAAGTATATGCCTAAATATGAGCAATAGACTGAAATCAAAGTTTAGAAATTTTTCCTAGGATTACACCCAAATATTGGACATCTGATTATTTTGTTGAAACCTATAGATATTACTGCTTCTTGTGATTTGGATCGTTAAGAAGCAGCCCACAAGAAGGCCAAAAAGACCTCTTACCAAAAATACTCTAAAAAATAAAAGCCACAAAAAAATAAAAAATTTGGCTCAAAAAAATGGGATAAGAATTGGAACAAAAGGAGTAGAGATGAAGACATAAATAGATTTGATAAGAACAAAAATAAATATCAAGGTAATAGAGGTAATCAAAACAATCGAGGTAGCCATGATAGGAGTTTCAAGGATCAAAATGATCAAAGAACTAATGCACCAGGAGCTAGAACTCAGGAGTGCAACGATGGAGATGAAAGAGAAAAGGTACTTAGAACTGGAAGTTATATCTATCAAGAAGCTCATTACACTGATAAGTGTCCTCTGAGAGCCAATACGAGGAAAGAACCTACAAAGCCTACCAATAAAATTTATGTAACAACAGGTAATCCTAACCTTTATGGATAGACAATACCTTTTATATTAAGTGGAAAATTTTATAATAAAAATGTACGCATATTGATGATGCAGGAGCATCCAACGGAAAGCAAAATACCACAAAGAGGAAAAAGTGTCGCGATATCGCGACATGTCGGCAAAGAAGAAAAAGTGTCGCGATATCGCGACATGTCGCATTTTTGCGACCAAAAGACGAGAGAAGGCTCAAGAGAGAAAAAGTGTCGCGATATCGCGACATGTCGCATTATCGCGACCAAAAGCCGAGAGAAGGCTCAAGAGAGAAAAAGTGTCGCGATATCGCGACATGTCGCATTATCGCGACCAAAAGACGAGAGAAGGCGCAAGAGAGAAAAAGTGTCGCGATATCGCGACATGTCGCATTATCACGACCAAAATACGAGAGAAGGCTCAAGAGAGAAAAAGTGTCACGATATCACGACATGTCGCATTTTCACGACCAAAGGACGAGAGAAGGCGCAAGGGAGAAAAAGTGTCGCGATATCGCGACATGTCGCATTTTCATGACCAAAGGACGAGAGAAGGCGCAAGGGAGAAAAAGTGTCGCGATATCGCGACATGTCGCATTTTCGCGACCAAAAGACGAGAGAAGGCGCAAGGGAGAAAAAGTGTCGCGATATCGCGACATGTCGCATTTTCGCGACCAAAAGACGAGAGAAGGCGCAAGAGAGAAAAAGTGTCGCGATATCGCGACATGTCGCATTTTCGTGACCAAAAGACGAGAGAAGGCGCAAGAGAGAAAAAGTGTCGCGATATCGCGACATGTCGCATTTTCGTGACCAAAAGACGAGAGAAGGCGCAAGGGAGAAAAAGTGTCGCGATATCGCGACATGTCGCATTATCACGACCAAAAGACGAGAGAAGGCACAGAGAGAAAAAGTGTCACGATATCGCGACATGTCGCATTATCACGACTAAAAGAGAAGAGAAGAGCAAGAGAGAAAAAGTGTCACGATATCGTGACATGTCACATTTTCGTGACTTAAAAGAGAAGAGAAAGAGCAAGAGGGAAAAAGTGTCACGATATCGTGACATGTCGCATTTTCACGACCAAAAGAAAAAAAGGGCAGGCGGTTACAGGGGCCGTTACAGAGGAAATTATCGAGCGGTGGGTATACCGAACGTCATCATTGGTTGACAGGTGGACAGAGTCTACAGTGGCAGCACTGGACAAGCACGTGGCACCAAGGTGCAATGAAAGCAGACGAAGACCAAGAGTCGAAAAGAAAAATGTTTCAAAAGCCAAGACAACGAAGAGGCACGGGAAATGAAACGAAGGGCCAGAAAAGGGAAACGGAGAGTCACGCCAGAAATTTTAAAAGGGGGAAGCAAAGGCATGCACAAGGGGTCAAAAACTACGAAGACAGAGTTGTAGATTTGAAGGCAAGAGGGCCATTCTGGACCTGTTTGGGCTATTTTTCTTCCAGAGTTGGAAATGTTGTAAGAAAAAATAAAAATAAACTATCTTTCGGAATAAAGGAGTTTATTTGGCAGATTGCTGCCATTTTTGTAAATCTTTCCAAGTTTTTGAATGAGAATTGGGATTTGGGATGAGCAATTTTGGCTCCCCATCAAGTGGTATCAGAGCGGGAGTTCTCGAGTGTGTGAGCATCCGACAAGTGAGGGAGGAGAGAGGTGGGGGAAGGGAGGGGTTGGAAGAGCTTAGGGTTCTTGAGTGTGTGAGCAGATCATCGAAAGTGAGGCAGTTTGCACCAAGATCTGTGGAAGAGCTTAGGGTTCCTGAGTGTGTGAGCAGATCACTAAAAGTGAGGCAGTTTGCACCAGGATCTATGGAAGGGTTGTGAGAAGAGAGTGAGGAAGAATGCCTCCATGAAGAAACCATGGTGGTGGGAGAAATGTGGTACCGAAAGGAGATTTCAGAGCTTTGCAGAGGCAAGTGCAAGCCCTGCAAGAGGAGTTGCGAAGAGGGGTTGAGCCAAGGAGAGAAGACCGTAGTGAAGATGAAGCTTGGGAGGTTGATGATCCATCAGATGAAGAAGAAGCAATGGATCCTGCAGAAGCTAGATTAGTTAAGGCCATATCTCGGATCGGGAAGAAGCCAAAGTTTGATGTCTCCACGTATTCTGGGAATCTCAATCCAGAGGAGTTGATTGATTGGATCAATGATATGGAGGAGTATTTTGAGTATGAGGAGGTTGTAGATCCAGATCGGATCAAGTTTGCAAAAATGAAGTTGAAAGGCCATGCTAGCATATGGTGGAAAGAAGTGCAGCTAGAAAGAAATAGAAGAGGAAAGGAAAAGATAACCAGATGGGATCGAATGGTAGAGAAGTTGAAGAGACAGTTTATTCCTACAGATTACGAATTGGATCTGTTGAGGAAAATGCAGAGTTTGAGACAGTCAAGCAAATCTATCAAAGAATATACAGAGGAGTTTTACCAGATCTCAATCAGAACTGGCCATTCAGAGGCTAACAAGGAGAAGGTAGCCCGTTACATCAATGGATTGAGAACCAATATTCAAGAAGAGTTGAGTCTGGTTAGGATGAGCACCATTGAGGATGCTTACCAGTTTGCTCTAAAAGTTGAAGAGAAGCTGAACAGAAGGTTTGAGGGTAAGCAAAAAGGAAGAGGTCATGGAGAAAGAACTGGTGGAAGAATAGATGGAGGACGAGATGAGAAGAAAGAAGAAGCTAGCAGCAGTCAAGATCAGAAGGGAGATAATGATTACAGATCCCATGGTCAGAACAATGGTTACCAAAGAGGAAGAGGTAGATCTAGACGTGGGTATGGAAGAGGAGGATTTCGTGGAACCTGTTTCCATTGTGGGGAAGAGGGACATCGGGCATATGAGTGTCCCCAACACCAAGAGAGGATGAATAAGAGACCTGAGGGTCATGCCAGAGCTACTGTAGCAGATGAAGGTGCTGAATCAGAACATTCTAAGGAGGCAGAGAGAGGAGAAGTTATGGTCACAAGGAGAACCTTGTTGAATGAGGAGAAAGAACCAGACCAGAGGAGGAGCCTGTTTCGCACAAGGTGCAAATGTTCAGGTAAGGTCTGTAATGTTATTATAGATAATGGTAGTACTGATAACTTGGTCTCTAAAGAAATGGTTACTAAGTTATAGCTAGAGAGGAGGAGACACCCGCATCCATACCGGATTGCGTGGTTGCGGAAGGACCATAGGGCATTGGTCAGTGAATAGTCCTTAGTCAAGTTTAATATTGGGAGATACCAGGATGAGGTCCTGTGTGATATCCTGCCTATGGATGCTTGCCATATGCTGTTAGGAAGACCATGGCAGTTTGATCGCCATGTAGTCCATGATGGACATGCCAACACTTACTCCCTAACAAACGAAGGAGTGCGCCATAAACTAAAGCCACTGAAGGAGATGGATGAAAAGAGTTTGCTGACAACAATGAGAGTGGAAGTTGTGGGGTTTGAAGAACTTAAGGGTTTGTACCCTAAAGACCCAGATTTTTCTGAAGCTTGGAGAGCTTGTACAGCCCCAGTTACTCTGGATAGGACTGTCAATAGGAGTACTGGTAAATCACCATTCCAGATTGTATGTGGGAGTAGTCCAAGGAATGCTTCTGAGTTGAGAATGATGGATAAAGGAGAAAAGAGCAGTGTTGAGGCTGAATATTTTGCAAGTTTTGAGATGTTGAAAAAGAAGGTGACAAAACAGTATAGAAGTGAAGGTCACTTCTCAATCCACCCCGGTTGTCTGATGTAGGAGCATCCAACGAAAAGCAAAATACCGCAAAGAGGAAAAAGTGTCACGATATCGCGACATGTCGGCAAAGAAGAAAAAGTGTCGCGATATCATGACATGTCGCATTTTCATGACCAAAAGACGAGAGAAGGCTCAAGAGAGAAAAAGTGTCGCGATATCGCGACATGTCGCATTATCGTGACCAAAAGACGAGAGAAGGTTCAAGAGAGAAAAGTGTCACGATATCGCGACATGTCGCATTATCGTGACCAAAAGACGAGAGAAGGCTCAAGAGAGAAAAAGTGTCACGATATCGCGACATGTCGCATTATCGTGACCAAAAGACGAGAGAAGGCTCAAGAGAGAAAAGTGTCACGATATCGCGACATGTCGCATTTTCGTGACCAAAGGAGAGAGAAGGCGCAAGGGAGAAAAAGTGTCGCGATATCGGACATGTCATTTACAAATTTGATCCAAGAGAGAGAAGGGAAGGAGAAAAGTGTCACGATATCGCGACATGTCACATTTTTGACCAAAGGACGAGAGAAGGCGCAAGGGAGAAAAAGTGTCGCGATATCACGACATGTCACATTTTCATGACCAAAGGACGAGAGAAGGCGCAAGAGAGAAAAAGTGTCATGATATCGCGACATGTCGCATTTTCACGACCAAAAGACGAGAGAAGGCGCAAGAGAGAAAAAGTGTCGCGATATCACGACATGTCGCATTATCGTGACCAAAAGAGAAGAGAAGGCGCAAGAGAGAAAAGTGTCACGATATCGCGACATGTCGCATTTTCGTGACCAAAAGAAGAGAAGGCGAAGAAGAAAAAGTGTCACGATATCGCGACATGTCACATTTTCATGACCAAAGAGAAGAGAAAGAGAAGAGGAAAAAGTGTCGCGATATCGTGACATGTCGCATTTTCGTGACCAAAAGAAAAAAGGGCAGGCGGTTATAAGGGCCATTATAGAGGAAATTATCGAGCGGTGGGTATACCGAACGTCATCATTGGTTGACAAGTGGACAGAGTCTATAGTGGCAGCACTGGACAAGCACGTGGCACCAAGGTGCAATGAAAGCAGATGAAGACCAAGAGTCGAAAAGAAAAATGTTTCGAAAGCCAAGACAACGAAGAGGCACGGGAAATGAAACGAAGGGCCAAAAAAGGGAAACAGAGAGTCACGCTAGAAATTTTAAAAGGGGAAGCAAAGGCATGCACAAGGGGTCAGAAAACTGTTGAGACAGAGTTGCAGATTTGAAGGCAAGAGGGCCATTCTGGACCTGTTTGGGCTATTTTTCTTCTAGGGTTGGAAATGTTGTAAGATAAAAAAAAATAAACTATCTTTCGAAATAAAGGAGTTTATTTGGCAGATTGCTGCCATTTTTGTAAATCTTTCCAAGTTTTTGAATGAGAATTGGGATTTGGGATGAGCAATTTTGGCTCCCCATCAAGTGGTATCAGAGCAGGAGTTCTTGAGTGTGTGAGCAGATCATCGAAAGTGAGGCAGTTTGCACCAGGATCTATGGAAGAGGGTTGTGAGAAGAGGAGTCAGGATCTGTGGAAGAGCTTAGGGTTCTTGAGTGTGTGAGCAGATCATCGAAAGTGAGGCAGTTTGCACCAGGATCTGTGGAAGGGTTGTGAGAAGAGAGTGAGGAAGAATGCCTCCATGAAGAAACCATGGTGGTGGGAGAAATGTGGTACCTGAAGGAGATTTTAGAGCTTTGCAGAGGCAAGTGCAAGCCCTGCAAGAGGAGTTGCGAAGAGGGGTTGAGCCAAGGAGAGAAGACCATAGTGAAGATGAAGCTTGGGAGGTTGATGATCCATCAGATGAAGAAGAAGCAATGGATCCTGCAGAAGCTAGATTAGTTAAGGCCATATCTCGGATCGGGAAGAAGCCAAAGTTTGATGTCTCCACGTATTCTGGGAATCTCAATCTAGAGGAGTTGATTGATTGGATCAATGATATGGAGGAGTATTTTGAGTATGAGGAGGTTGTAGATCCAGATCGGATCAAATTTGCAAAAATAAAGTTGAAAGGCCATGCTAGCATATGGTGGAAAGAAGTGCAGCTAGAAAGAAATAGAAGAGGAAAGGAAAAGATAACCAGATGGGATCGAATGGTAGAGAAGTTGAAGAGACAGTTTATTCCTACAGATTATGAATTGGATCTGTTGAGGAAAATGCAGAGTTTGAGACAGTCAAGCAAATCTATCAAAGAATATACAGAGGAGTTTTACCAGATCTCAATCAGAACTGGCCATTCTGAGGCTAACAAGGAGAAGGTAGCCCGTTACATCAATGGATTGAGAACCAATATTCAAGAAGAGTTGAGTTTGGTTAGGATGAGCACCATTGAGGATGCTTACCAGTTTGCCTTAAAAGTTGAAGAGAAGCTGAACAGAAGGTTTGAGGGTAAGCAAAAAGGAAGAGGTCATGGAGAAAGAACTGGTGGAAGAATAGATGGAGGACGAGATGAGAAGAAAGAAGAAGCTAGCAACAGTCAGGATCAGAAGGGAGATAATGATTATAGACCTCGTAATCAGAACAATGGTTACCAAAGAGGAAGAGGTAGATCTGGACGTGGGTATGGAAGAGGAGGATTTCGTGGAACCTATTTCCATTGTGGGGAAGAGGGACATCGGGCATATGAGTGTCCCCAACACCAAGAGAGGATGAATAAGAGACCTGAGGGTCATGCCAGAGCTACGATAGCAGATGAAGGTGCTGAATCAGAACATTCTGAGGAGGCAGAGAGAGGAGAAGTTATGGTCACAAGGAGAACCTTGTTGAATGAGGAGAAAGAACCAGACCAGAGGAGGAGCCTGTTCCGCACAAGGTGCAAATGTTCAGGTAAGGTCTGTAATGTTATTATAGATAATGGTAGTACTGATAACTTGGTCTCTGAAGAAATGGTTACTAAGTTACAGCTAGAGAGGAGGAGACACCCGCATCCATACCGAATTGCGTGGTTGCGGAAGGACCATAGGGCATTGGTCAGTGAACAGTCCTTAGTCAAGTTTAATATTGGGAGATACCAGGATGAGGTCTTGTGTGATATCCTGCCTATGGATGCTTGCCATATGCTGTTAGGAAGACCATGGCAGTTTGATCGCCGTGTAGTCCATGATGGACATGCCAACACTTACTCCCTAACAAACGAAGGAGTGCGCCATAAACTAAAGCCACTGAAGGAGATGGATGAAAAGAGTTTGCTGACAACAATGAGAGTGGAAGTTGTGGGGTTTGAATAACTTAAGGGTTTGTACCCTGAAGACCCAGATTTTGTTGAAGCTTGGAGAGCTTGTACAGCCCCAATTACTCTGGTAATTCATGAGTCGGTAAATCACCATTCCTTTTTGAGTCCAGGTAGTTAATGGGATAAGATAAGGCTGAAGATTTTGCAAGTTTTGAGATGTTGAAAAAGAAGGTGACAGAACAGTACAGAAGTGAAGGTCACTTCTCAATCCACCCCGGTTGTCTGATGCAGGAGCATCCAACGAAAAGCAAAATACCACAAAGAAGAAAAAGTGTCACGATATCGCGACATGTCGGCAAAGAAGAAAAAGTGTCACGATATCGCGACATGTCGACAGAGAGAGAAGGCAAGAGAGAAAAGTGTCACGATATCGCGACATGTCGCATTTCGACCAAAAGAGAGAAGGCGCAAGAGAGAAAAAGTGTCACGATATCGCGACATGTCGCATTATCACGACCAAAAGACGAGAGAAGGCGCAAGAGAGAAAAAGTGTCGCGATATCGCGACATGTCGCATTTTCGTGACCAAAAGACGAGAGAAGGCTCAAGAGAGAAAAAGTGTCACGATATCGCGACATGTCCAAAAAGAAGGGAGAAAAGTGTCGATATCGAATTTTGACAAAGGAGAGAGAAGGAAGGAGAAAAGTGTGCGATATCGTGACATGTCGCATTTTGCGACCAAAAGAAGAGAAGGCGAAGAGAGAAAAAGTGTCGCGATATCGCGACATGTCGCATTTTTCGACTCAGGAAGGAGAGAGAATGCGAGAGAGAAAAGTGTCGCGATATCACGACATGTCGCATTTTCGTGACCAAAGGAGAGAGAAGGCGCAAGGGAGAAAAAGTGTCGCGATATCGTGACATGTCACATTTTCATGACCAAAAGACGAGAGAAGGCGCAGAGAGAAAAGTGTCGTGATATCGCGACATGTCGCATTATCACGACCAAAAGATAAGAGAAGGCATAGAGAGAAAAAGTGTCACGATATCGCGACATGTCACATTTTCGTGACAAAAGAGAGAAGGAGCCAGAGAGAAAAAGTGTCACGATATCGTGACATGTCGCATTTTCACGACTCAAAAGAGAGAAGGAAGAGAAAAAGTGTCGCGATATCGCGACATGTCGCATTTTCATGACCAAAAAAAAGAAAAGGGCAGGGGTTACAGGGGCCGTTATAGAGGAAATTATCGAGCGGTGGGTATACCGAACGTCATCATTGGTTGATAGGCGGATAGAGTCTATAGTGGCAGCACTGGACAAGCACGTGGCACCAAGGTGCAATGAAAGCAGACGAAGACCAAGAGTCGAAAAGAAAAATGTTTCGAAAGCCAAGACAACGAAGAGGCACGGGAAATGAAATGAAGGGTCAAAAAAGGGAAACGGAGAGTCACGCTAGAGATTTTAAAAGGGGAAGCAAAGGCATGCACAAGGGGTCGAAAAACTATTGAGACAGAGTTGCAGATGTGAAGGCAAGAGGGCCATTCTGGACCTGTTTGGGCTGTTTTTCTTCCAGGGTTGGAAATGTTGTAATAGAAAAAATAAAAATAAACTATCTTTCGGAATAAAGGAGTTTATTTGGCAGATTGCTGCCATTTTTGTAAATCTTTCCAAGTTTTTGAATGAGAATTGAGTTTTGGGTGAGCAATTTTGGCTCCCCATCAAGTGGTATCAGAGCGGGAGTTCCTGAGTGTGTGAGTAGATCACCGAAAGTGAGGTAGTTTGCCCAAGATTTGTGGAAGAGCAGAGGTTCCTGAGTGTGTGAGCATATCGAAAGTGAGGTAGTTTGCACCAGGATCTATGGAAGAGCTTAGGGTTCTTGAGTGTGTGAGTAGATCACCGAAAGTGAGGCAGTTTGCACCAGGATCTATGGAAGAGCGTAGGGTTCTTGAGTGTGTGAGCAGATCACCGAAAGTGAGGCAGTTTGCACCAGGATCTGTGGAAGGGTTGTGAGAAGAGAGTGAGGAAGAATGCCTCCATGAAGAAACCATGGTGGTGGGAGGAATGTGGTACCTGAAGAAGATTTTAGAGCTTTGCAGAGGCAAGTGCAAGCCCCGCAAGAGGAGTTGCGAAGAGGGGTTGAGCCAAGGAGAGAAGACCATAGTGAAGATGAAGCTTGGGAGGTTGATGATCCATCAGATGAAGAAGAAGCAATGGATCCTGCAGAAGCTAGATTAGTTAAGGCCATATCTCGGATCGGGAAGAAGCCAAAGTTTGATGTCTCCACGTATTCTGGGAATCTCAATCCAGAGGAGTTGATTGATTGGATCAATGATATGGAGGAGTATTTTGAGTATGAGGAGGTTGTAGATCCAGATCGGATCAAGTTTGCAAAAACAAAGTTGAAAGGCCATGCTAGCATATGGTGGAAAGAAGTGCAGCTAGAAAGAAATAGAAGAGGAAAGGAAAAGATAACCAGATGGGATCGAATGGTAGAGAAGTTGAAGAGGCAATTTATTCCTACAGATTATGAATTGGATCTATTGAGGAAAATGCAGAGTTTGAGATAGTCAAGCAAATCTATCAAAGAATATACAGAGGAGTTTTACCAGATCTCAATAAGAACTGGCCATTCTGAGGCTAACAAGGAGAAGGTAGCCCGTTACATCAATGGATTGAGAATCAATATTCAAGAAGAACTGGGTTTGGTCAGAATGAGCACCATTGAGGATGCTTACCAGTTTGCCCTAAAAGTTGAAGAGAAGTTGAACAGAAGGTTTGAGGGTAAGCAAAAAGGAAGAGGTCATGGAGAAAGAACTGGTGGAAGAATAGATGGAGGATGAGATGAGAAGAAAGAAGAAGCTAGCAACAGTCAAGATCAGAAGGGAGATAATGATTACAGACCTCGTAATCAGAACAATGGTTACCAAAGAGGAAGAGGTAGATCTGGACGTGGGTATGGAAGAGGAGGATTTCGTGGAACCTATTTCCATTGTGGGGAAGAGGGACATCGGGCATATGAGTGTCCCCAACACCAAGAGAGGACGAATAAGAGACCTGAGGGTCATGCCAGAGCTGCTATAGTAGATGAAGGTGCTGAATCAAAACATTCTGAGGAGGCAGAGAGAGGAGAAGTTATGGTCACAAGGAGAACCTTGTTGAATGAGGAGAAAGAACCAGACTAGAGGAGGAGCCTATTTTGCACAAGGTGCAAATGTTCGGTAAGGTCTGTAATGTTATTATAGATAATGGTAGTACTGATAACTTGGTCTCTAAAGAAATGGTTACTAAGTTACAGCTAGAGAGGAGGAGACACCCGCATCCATACCGGATTGCGTGGTTGCGGAAGGACCATAGGGCATTGGTCAGTGAACAGTCCTTAGTCAAGTTTAATATTGGGAGATACCAGGATGAGGTCCTGTGTGATATCCTGCCTATGGATGCTTGCCATATGCTGTTAGGAAGACCATGGCAGTTTGATCACCGTGTAGTCCATGATGGACATGCCAACACTTACTCCCTAACAAACGAAGGAGTGCGCCATAAACTAAAGCCACTGAAGGAGATGGATGAAAAGAGTTTGCTGACAACAATGAGAGTGGAAGTTGTGGGGTTTGAATAACTTAAGGGTTTGTACCCTGAAGACCCAGATTTTGTTGAAGCTTGGAGAGCTTGTACAGCCCCAATTACTCTGATAGACGTCAACGAGTCTGGTAAATCACCATTCCGATTGTTGTGGGAGTAGTCCAAGGAATGCTTCAGTTGAGAAGATGGATAAAGGAGAAAGAGAGTGAGGTGAAGATTTTGCAAGTTTTGAGATGTTGAAAAAGAAGGTGACAGAACAGTACATAAGTGAAGGTCACTTCTCAATCCACCCCGGTTGTCTGATGCAGGAGCATCCAACGAAAGGAAAAATACCGCAAAGAGGAAAAAGTGTCGCGATATCGTGACATGTTGGCAAAGAAGAAAAAGTGTCACGATATCGTGACATGTCGTGCGCAAAAGAGAAGGTAAGAGAAAAAAGTGTCATGATATCATGACATGTCGCATTATCACGACCAAAAGATGAGAGAAGGATCAAGAGAGAAAAAGTGTCACGATATCGCGACATGTCGCATTATCATGACCAAAAGAAGAGAAGGCTCAAGAGAGAAAAAGTGTCATGATATCGTGACATGTCGCATTATCATGACCAAAATACGAGAGAAGGCGCAAGAGAGAAAAGTGTTGTGATATCGCGACATGTCGCATTTTCGTGACCAAAGGATGAGAGAAGGCGCAAGGGAGAAAAAGTGTCGCGATATCGCGACATGTTGCATTTTGTGACCAAAGGACGAGAGAAGGCAAAGGGAGAAAAGTGTCACGATATCGTGACATGTCGCATTTTTGTGACCAAAAGATGAGAGAAGGCGAAGAGAGAAAAGTGTCACGATATTGTGACATGTCGCATTTTCGTGACCAAAGGAGAGAGAAGGTGCAAGGAGAAAAATGTCGCGATATTGCGACATGTCGCATTTTCGCGACCAAAGGACGAGAGAAGGCGCAAGAGAGAAAAAGTGTCATGATATCGTGACATGTCACATTTTCGTGACCAAAAGACAAGAGAAGGCGCAAGAGGGAAAAAGTGTCGCGATATCGCGACATGTCGCATTATCATGACCAAAAGACAAGAGAAGGCGCAGAGAGAGAAAAGTGTCATGATATCGCGACATGTCGCATTTTCGTGACCAAAAGAGAAGAGGAAGAGCAAGAGGGAAAAAGTTCATATTTTTTTAGGATGAGAGAAGGGAAGGGAGAAAAGTGTGTGATATCGTGACATGTCGCATTTTCATGACCAAAAGACAAGAGAAGGCGTAGAGAGGAAAAGTGTCATGATATCGTGACATGTCGCATTTTCGACTAAAAAGGGAAGGAGAGAGAAAAAGTGTGCGATATCACGACATGTCGCATTTTCATGACTCAAGAAGGGGAGAGAAAAAGTGTCATGATATCGTGACATGTCACATTTTGTGACTCAAAGAGAAGAGGAAGAGCAAGAAGGAAAAAGTGTCGTGATATCGTGACATGTCGCATTTTTTCGACCAAAAGAAAAGAAAAGGGCAAGCGGTTACAGGGGCCGTTACAGAGGAATTTATCGAGCGGTGGGTATACCGAACGTCATCATTGGTTGACAGGTGGACAGAGTCTATAGTGGCAGCACTGGACAAGCACGTGGCACCAAGGTGCAATGAAAGCAGACGAAGATCAAGAGTCGAAAAGAAAGATGTTTTGAAAGCCAAGACAATGAAGAGGCACGGGAAATGAAATGAAGGGCCAAAAAGGGAAACGGAGAGTCACGCTAGAGAGTTTAAAAGGGGAAGCAAAGGCATGCACAAGGGGTCGGAAAACTACTGAGACAGAGTTGCAGAGCTGAAGGCAAGAGGGCCATTCTGGACCTGTTTGGGCTATTTTTCTTCCAGGGTGGAAATGTTGTAAGAGAAAAAAGAAAAAATAAACTATCTTTCGGAATAAAGGAGTTTATTTGGCAGATTGCTACCATTATTGTAAATCTTTCCAAGTTGTTGAATGAGAATTGGGTATTTGGGATGAGCGATTTTGGTCCCCCATCAAGTGGTATCAGAGCAAGAGTTCTTGAGTGTGTGAGCAGATCGTCGAAAGTGAGGTGGTTTGCACTAGGATCTGTGGAAGAGCGGTGAAGTTTTATGGAAGCTTGTTCTTGTGGAGAGATCATCGAAAGTGAGGCAGTTTGCACCAGATCTATGGAAGAGCTTAGGGTTCTGAGTGTGTGAGCAGATCATCGAAAGTGAGGCAATTTGCACCAGGATCTGTGGAAGGGTTGTGAGAAGAGAGTGAGGAAGAATGCCTCCATGAAGAAACCGTGGTGGTGGGAGAAATGTGGTACCAGAAGGAGATTTTAGAGCTTTGCAGAGGCAAGTGCAAGCCCTACAAGAGGAGTTGCAAAGAGGGGTTGAGCCAAGGAGAGAAGACCATAGTGAAGATGAAGCTTGGGAGGTTGATGATCCATCAGATGAAGAAGAAGCAATGGATCTTGCAGAAGCTAGATTAGTTAAGGCCATATCTCGGATCGGGAAGAAGCCAAAGTTTGATGTCTCCACGTATTCTGGGAATCTCAATCTAGAGGAGTTGATTGATTGGATCAATGATATGGAGGAGTATTTTGAGTATGAGGAGGTTGTAGATCCAGATCGGATCAAATTTGCAAAAATGAAGTTGAAAGGCCATGCTAGCATATGGTGGAAAGAAGTGCAGCTAGAAAGAAATAGAAGAGGAAAGGAAAAGATAACCAGATGGGATCGAATGGTAGAGAAGTTGAAGAGACAGTTTATTCCTACAGATTACGAATTGGATCTATTGAGGAAAATGTAGAGTTTGAGACAGTCAAGCAAATCTATCAAAGAATATACAGAGGAGTTTTACTAGATCTCAATCAGAACTAGCCATTCAGAGGCTAACAAGGAGAAGGTAGCCCGTTACATCAATGGGTTGAGAACCAGTATTCAAGAAGAGTTGAGTCTGGTTAGGATGAGCACCATTGAGGATGCTTACCAGTTTGCTCTAAAAGTTGAAGAGAAGCTGAACAGAAGGTTTGAGGGTAAGCAGAAAGGAAGAGGTCATGGAGAAAGAACTGGTGGAAGAATAGATGGAGGACGAGATGAGAAGAAAGAAGAAGCTAGCAGCAATCAAGGATCAGAAGGGAGATAATGATTATAGACCTCGTGATCAAAACAATGGTTACCAAAGAGGAAGAGGTAGATCTGGACATGGGTATGGAAGAGGAGGATTTCGTGGAACCTATTTCCATTGTGGGGAAGAGGGACATCGGGCATATGAGTGTCCCCAACACCAAGAGAGGACGAATAAGAGACTTGAGGGTCATGCCAGAGCTACTATAGCAGATGAAGGTGCTGAATCAAAACATTCTGAGGAGGCAGAGAGAGGAGAAGTTATGGTCACAAGGAGAACCTTGTTGAATGAGGAGAAAGAACCAGACCAGAGGAAGAGCCTGTTTCGCACAAGGTGCAAATGTTCGGGTAAGGTCTGTAATGTTATTATAGATAATGGTAGTACTGATAACTTGGTCTCTGAAGAAATGGTTACTAAGTTACAGCTAGAGAGGAGGAGACACCCGCATCCATACCGGATTGCGTGGTTGCGGAAGGACCATAGGGCATTGGTCAGTGAACAGTCCTTAGTCAAGTTTAATATTGGGAGATACCAGGATGAGGTCCTGTGTGATATCCTGCCTATGGATGCTTGCCATATGCTGTTAGGAAGACCATGGCAGTTTGATCGTCGTGTAGTCCATGATGGACATGCCAACACTTACTCCCTAAAAAACGAAGGAGTGCGCCATAAACTAAAGCCACTGAAGGAGATGGATGAAAAGAGTTTGCTGACAACAATGAGAGTGGAAGTTGTGGGGTTTGAAGAACTTAAGGGTTTGTACCCTGAAGACCCAAATTTTGTTGAAGCTTGGAGAGCTTGTACAGCCCCAGTTACTCTGGATAGGACTGTCAATAGGAGTACTGGTAAATCACCATTCCAGATTGTATGTGGGAGTAGTCCAAGGAATGCTTCTGAGTTGAGAATGATGGATAAAGGAGAAAAGAGCAGTGTTGAGGCTAAAGATTTTGCAAGTTTTGAGATGTTGAAAAAGAAGGTGACAGAATAGTACAAAAGTGAAGGTCACTTCTCAATCCACCCCGGTTGTCTGATGCAGGAGCATCCAACGAAAAGAAAAATACCGCAAAGAAGAAAAAGTGTCGCGATATCGCGACATGTCGGCAAAGAAGAAAAAGTGTCGCGATATCGCGACATGTCGCATTTTCATGACCAAAGAGAGAAGGCTTAAGAGAGAAAAAGTGTCGCGATATCACGACATGTCGCATTTATGACCAAAAGACGAGAGAAGGATCAAGAGAGAAAAAGTGTCACGATATCGCGACATGTCGCATTATCACGACCAAAAGACAAGAGAAGGCGCAAGAGAGAAAAAGTGTCATGATATCGCGACATGTCACATTATCGCGACCAAAAGACGAGAGAAGGCGCAAGAGAGAAAAAGTGTCGCGATATCGCGACATGTCGCATTTTCACGACCAAAGGACGAGAGAAGGCGCAAGAGAGAAAAAGTGTCGCGATATCACGACATGTCGCATTTTTGTGACCAAAGGATGAGAGAAGGTGCAAGGGAGAAAAAGTGTCGCGATATCGCGACATGTCACATTTTCACGACCAAAGGACGAGAGAAGGCGCAAGGGAGAAGAAGTGTCACGATATCACGACATGTCGCATTTTCATGACCAAAGGACGAGAGAAGGCGCAAGGAGAAAAAGTGTCGCGATATCGCGACATGTCGCATTTTCGCGACCAAAAGACGAGAGAAGGCACAAGAGAGAAAAAGTGTCACGATATCACGACATGTCGCATTATCATGACCAAAAGACAAGAGAAGGCACAGAGAGAAAAAGTGTCGCGATATCGCGACATGTCGCATTATCGCGACCAAAAGACAAGAGAAGGTGCAGAGAGAAAAAGTGTCATGATATCGCGACATGTCGCATTATCATGACCAAAAGACAAGAGAAGGTGTAGAGAGAGAAAAGTGTCGCGATATCGTGACATGTCGCATTTTCGTGACCAAAGAGAAGAGGAAGAGCAAGAGGAAAAAGTGTCGCGATATCGCGACATGTCACATTTTTGCGACCAAAAGAAAAAAAGGGCAGGCGGTTACAGGGGCCGTTACAGAGGAAATTATCGAGCGGTGGGTATACCGAACGTCATCATTGGTTGACAGGCAGACAGAGTCTACAGTGGCAGCACTAGACAAGCACGTGGCACCAAGGTGCAATGAAAGTAGACGAAGACCAAGAGTCAGAAAGAAAAACGTTTCGAAAGCCAAGACAACGAAGAGGCACGGGAAATGAAATGAAGGGCCAGAAAAGGGAAACGAAGAGTCACGCCAGAAATTTTAAAAGGGGAAGCAAAGGCATGCACAAGGGGTCAGAAAATTGTGGAGACAGAGTTGCAGATTTGAAGGCAAGAGGGCCATTCTGGACCTATTTGGGCTATTTTTCTTCCAGGGTTGGAAATGTTGTAATATAAAAAAATAAAAATAAACTATCTTTCGGAATAAAGGAGTTTATTTGGCAGATTGCTACCATTATTGTAAATCTTTCCAAGTTTTTTAATGAGAATTGGGTTTTTGGGATGAGCGATTTTGGCTCCCCATCAATTGATTGATTCTAGAGCAACAGATAGTTTTATTTCTTCTAGTATTTTGAGAAACATACCGAAAAACCTGGGTTTATGGCAAGTAGATGGAAGGTTGAGTATGGGTCTAGGAAAACCTATGCTTTTAATCAATGTTTATTTGACCCTTAGATAATACTGCATCAAGGAAAAACTAGTTGGCATTTGTATGTGGCTCCATTACATGCCTTTGATATTATCTTAGGCATTGATTGGCTTAAAGCACATAAAGCATTGATGAAATTTGAAGAAATATGGCTAGATTTTACTAATGATACTAAGCAAAGGATTTATTATGGGTGTGAATCAGTGGAACACCATATCCTAATAGTTATGCTAGTCAAAAGAGACTTAAGGAAGGGTAGTAGAGTCTATGTGGTCAAACTTAATAAAAAGGAGAAAACTGAGTTTGGTGCAAGTCTCTTCAAAACTTATCCGGTATTGAAGTATTTTTGGGATGTCTTTCCTGAAGACTTGTTAGGTCTTTCACCTCAAAGAGAATTTGATTTTTCTATTAAAATTTTACTTGGAGCAACATGTTGGCAATTTTGGGTACTTTGGGTACATTGCCTTTGCTCAAGTGTATAAGTTGTCATTGATGTCAAGAAGCTCTTGAAGGAATTTGATTTGATGTCAAATAATTTATTTTGATGAAGGTTACGGCATGACAGTTTCAATGGTGTTTTGTAAACCCCAAGTTGGTAGGTTTAAAGATTACAGGTGGATGCATTAGTTTAATGCATTTGGGTCCAAGAGGAAGTATTTATTTAAATAATTAAAAACCTTGTTAAGGATCCCTTTAATTATTTTTAAATAAATATTAAATTATTGTTTGCAATGGATTCTCCTAACCCATGGCGCAAATGTCTTATCTATGTGGGCGCTATGTTTTAAGATTGTGGGCGCTAGCCAAGACCTTCGTCGACGTGTTAAAATCCTCGCCGACGTCAAGAGCTTATGGTAAAAATGCACATAAATATCCCTCAATGAAAATCAAGAATCATCCCATCCGTATTTTGAAAAGAGTTGCTCGCTGTGATTTCGTGATCTTCTGTTCGACTATGTCTTCACCATTTTTGTGAATTCACTATTCATTTTTTTTGTACTCATCATTTGTCGTAAATCCGTCGTAAGGTTTTTGTCTTCGTGTTCACGTCAGAAGAAAGGGAGGCACTGTTGTTTTATTTAATCCCTGTCGTAGAAGGAACAAGGCTAACAAAGATGAGGTTTAAACCTCACCAGGTGCCTTTGGCACACCGATAGTGGCTAGGCTGTTGGTGCGCTACCCAAACTGGAGGTTTCGCGTTTGAATAACATGAAAGGGTTTTTCATCGTGAACTGGATGTAGCGGGTGGTGTTAGAATTTGTGCGCAATTTCTCCATAGCATGATTTTTGATGTTGGCCAAGGTATTTTCGAAATTAATTTTTGCTAAGTGTATTTTGCTGATGGAGGAAGTTTATTAGAGGGCAAAATAGCTTAGGAGTTATAAGGAGTTTAAAGCTTGTTTTATTTTGATAAAAGATTCTTTTGAAGGTGTTGTTTGAAATATCTTATTGCATTCTTATGAGAGATAAATTTTATTTTTGATAAGACTATAAGGGAGAAATAAGGTGTATAAGGGATACATTTTTCTTGTAATGTTGAGAGTGCTTTTGGTTGATTATGGAAATGAAAGCATGATGTTTTAAGGTTAAAATTGCTTCTTGTGTGAAGTTGTGAAACCTTAAGTGGGCAGCTTTGAGATTGACATTTGCTTTCATTAAATTGGTAATAATCAAGCTATTCTTTACTTGGTTAAAGTGTTGGGCTTACTCCTTTGTTGATGATTTGAAAAGTTTTTTTGTGCTATTGTGATTTGAGTTGGTGGATGCTTTTTGTTCAAACAATATTGGAGAGAAAAGGAGTTCTACTTGTTTCCTTTTCTAATGTTGATTGTGAAATGCTTCAAGGTTGTGTTTTGAGTTGAATGGTGTTGATTGAACCTTTTTTGATGAGCATTGTTGTTGAAGCCCTAATTGATGGTGAAAAGAACATGTGTATCATTGTTATGTGATTCTTTGCATAGTTGGCAATTATTTGGGTTTCATGTTCTTGAAAGAAAGCATTCTATCCTATCCATTTCAGATATTAAGTTGAGTTTTTAGATTTGAGATTGAGTTTGAGCTGAGTTGATTTGAGTTGAGTTTTGAGATTGGGAGTTGAATATAGAACATATTGAGTCTCTAACAATTCTCTTTATGCTTCTATGAGTTTGACAAATCACATTCGGTCTCTAACAATTCACCTTGTGATTTCCTACTAAGAAATTTTTTTTTCTTGGTGAGCTTGTTGAGATTTGGATAGGTTTCGATGAGGACTTGTGAACAGTCTTGGATAGATTCTGGTGGGGACTTGTGAGCATATTTGGACAGGTCCTAGTAGAGGACTTGTGAGTTGAGTTTGATAGTTCTATCAGAGAAATTGAGGACAGAGGTGCACTGGTTCTTTGAGAAGAACCTGAGGACATATTTGGCAAGTCTTTGAGAAGGCTTATGTGCAGAGGATTGATTTGTTCAAGCTTAAGCGTTGGACAGATTCGACAGACAGAGGAAGACTTGTACTAGATTGACTGACTATGTTTGGTATAGGTTGCTGAGCTGCTGTGGACATGATCATAGAAGGCAGAGGTCTCTTAGGCTAAGCATTGAGGATAGGAGGTCTTCAGTGGAAATGAGTTCCACGTGGCTGGCAAGAGGTAGAGGCAGTTGATCTTTTGAGGGATCATTTCCGAGAGCAGAGGGGAAGGTATCTCCTTTGAGCAGAGGCTCATAAATTTTGATTGGGGGAAGGTATCTCCTTTGGGCCGAGGCTCATAAACATTGTAATTGGGAAGGATTCCCAAAGAACTTTGAGATAACTTTTAGAGAAAATCTTTGTGGACATAAGCTAGCCATTTTGAGTGAACCACATTAAAATTGGTGTCACTTTGTGGATGATATTGTGCATTGCTTTGATATTTCTTTGGGTATATTATTTTACTATTTTGAAGTATAAAGAAAAAAGTAAAAAGAGGTCTTATACTGTTCCCCCCCCTCTCAGTATAAGCTTGTGTTCTTCAATTGGTATCAGATTCGGTGCCTTCAAAAAGTTTAATAGCTTGAAGAAAAATCTAGTAAAGAACACAATGGATCATTCAAGTGGCAATGCAACACCTATTCTTGATGGGTCATACTTTGGTCTTTGGAGTGCAAGGATGAAGGTTCATCTAATGGCACTTGGGAATGAGGTTTGGGAAGTGATTGAAGATGAGTACACTATTCCTGAACATGGTCCTGGTACTAAGGAAGGAAGGCTCCTACATCACAACAATTCAAAGGCAATGAATGCAATCCTGAAAGGCTTACAGAAAGCAGATCTCACCAAGGTGATTCACTGCAAGATAGCTAGTGAAATGTGGAAACAGTTGAAGGTGGTTCATATAGGTGATACAAATGTTAGAAAGGCCAAGTTGAGACACTTCAAATGTATGTTTGAACAACTCAATATGAATGATGATGAAAATATTAGTGACTACATGCTTCGTATGGATGAGGTTGTTAACTCCATGAAAGACTTAGGTCTTGAGCTTGCTGAAAATGATGTTTGTGATAAGATTTTAAGATCTCTTCCTAATAGATTTAGTGAAAAGATTTTTGCTATTGAGGAAGCTAAAGATTTGGATAAGTTGAAAAAGGATGAGCTCCATAGTATACTTGTAGCATTTGAGTTGAGAACTCAAGTGAAGGTTGATGTCAAGAAAGAGGCGACTTTCAAGGCTACCAAGAAATCCAAGGGTAAACAACTTCAAGATAGTGATTAGTCTTCTAGTGATGAAGAGGCATATTACGACAAGAAAGGCAAGTTCTCTAGAAAACACAAAAGTATGAAAAATATAAGATGTTTCAATTGTGGAAAGTTTGGTCATTATGCTATTGACTGTACTATTCCCAAGAATTAAAGTGATGAAGATAAATAGGATTCTAAGAGCAAGGATTCTAAAAAGCACAAGCATCATAGGAAGAACAAATATGAGCACAACAATCAAGGAAAGAGGTATTCTCATAAGCACAAGAAGAGTTTCTACCTAGACAAAGCAAGTAAGTGTTCTAGTAGTGATAGTAAAAGTTCTTCAAGTGATTATGAAAATGAGATGTTGTTCATATCAGAAAAAGAGGAAGAACCGAAACATAGATTCATTATCATGAAATTTCTTAGATGTGGAAACTATGGTCACCTTGAGGATGATTGCACAAATAATGATTTGGTTTCTAGTATGTATGAGGATGCTTCAAAAAACTATAAGGAAGATGCATGTATGATTTTTGAAAAGGGTAACACCTCTAGTGATAAGAAATCTGAAAAAGGCTTTGATGATTCAAAAAGCAAACAAATAGAGGAAGATATAGAGGAAGGTGAAGTAGATATTGAAGGTGAACTTATTAGTGCTCTTAGTGCTTTGAAAAAGGAAAGAAAGAAGAATGCTAGACTCAAAGATAAGTTAGATGAATTTTGTATGGAGAGAGATGATCTTATAAAAAGTCTTGACTTCTCTATAGCTAAGACACAAGAACTCAAGGATGAGTTAGAGTCCAAGGTTCTTGAGTATAGTGAGTTAGAATAGAAAATGGCTTCTTTGAAAGAGGCAACTAAAGAGTACAAGGATAAGCTTTACAAGTTTCAAGATAGCTCCAAAAATTTTAAGTCACTCATCAAAGGTCAAAGAAAGACAACAGATAAAATAGGCCTTGGTTTTGTTAAGCCACACAAGGAACAAGTTGGAGAGTCTAGTAAGAGACTCCAAAAGGAAGAGAGTTATGATGAGGAAAGTATTTTAGAAAATGAGTCCTTGAATGATAGATGCACAAAAATAGAAAACATAATTCAGAATGAGAAGAAGAAGTATTCAGGACCCAAGAGGTCAAATAAAAGAAAGTTTCAAGGCGAGATGTTTTGCTTGTCATAGGTTTGGTCACATGGCTTCACATTGCATGGCTCAAGTGAAGAAGGTAAATGACAGTTTTAGAAGTGCTAGTTACTTTCAAGGGTATTGCTACTCTTGTAAACAGTTTGGACACAAGGCAGTCTATTCCAAGGTAAATAACAGAACAGGTTTGATCAAAATAGGTTTGGTCAAAACAAGTTTGGTCAGAATAGGTTTGGTCATAATAGGTTTGGTCAGAACAGGTTTGGTCAGAACAGGTTTGGCTAGAATAGGTTTGGTCAGAATAGGTGGATTCAAATATCAGGTTTACCTTAGAGAAACAACATCATCAAGTGTTTCAAGTGCAACAATGAAGGTCACATAATCAGAAAGTGTAGAGCTAAAATTCTAGAATACAGGAACAGGAACAGTGGCATGATCAGGTGCAAGGATCAAGGCAAGGACAAGAATAGGGATGAGAATAAGAACAAGAATAGTGACAAGAACAGGAATATGGACAAAGAGTTCAAGAGAAGGCCCGGCAAGGAAGTTATAGATGTTGATGATGATCAGTGCCTAATGGGAGTTTTACTCCCACCCCAGAATTAATCACCTCATCAGGAGGTGGGGGAGGGACTAAGCTAAGAGGCTCATTCTCAGTCTCGAGCCCCAAAGGTGACCCTTTGCCATTGATGACAAAGGGGGAGAGATATGAGTAAGGGGGAAAGCTTCAAAGTGAAGAGGAGAGCTTCAAGTCAGGGGGAGCAAAACTTCAAAGGAAGATTATCAGTTGTTAGCACAGTTTCAGTTTTGGCTCTTGAGAAGTGTTTTCAGTAAAGGTTTGCCATCAATGACAAAGGGGGAGATTTTTGGCAATTTTGGGTACTTTGGGTACATTGCCTTTGCTCAAGTGTATAAGTTGTCATTGATGTCAAGAAGCTCTTGAAGGAATTTGATTTGATGTCAAATAATTTATTTTGATGAAGGTTACGGCATGACAGTTTCAATGGTCTTTTGTAAACCCCAAGTTGGCAGGTTTAAAGATTACAGGTGGATGCATTAGTTTAATGCATTTGGGTCCAGGAGGAAGTATTTATTTAAATAATTAAAAACCTTGTTAAGTTTCCCTTTAATTATTTTTAAATAAATATTAAATTATTGTTTGCAATGGGTTCTCCTAACCCATGGCACAAATGTCTTAACTATGTGGGCGCTAGCCAAGACCTCCGCCGACGTGTTAAACTCCTCACCGACGTCAAGAGCTTATGGTAAAAATGCATATAAATATCCCTCGATGAAAATCAAGAATCATCCCATCTGTATTTTGAAAAGAGTTGCTCGCTGTGATTTCGTGATCTGCTATTTGACTATGTCTTCGTCGTTTTCATGAATCTGCTATTCATTTTTTTTGTACTCGTCATTTGCCATAATTTTTTCGTCTTCGTGTTCGCATCAGAAGAAAGGGAGGCACTTTTGTTTTATTTAATCCCTGGCGCAGAAGGAAAAAGGCTAACAGTGTGAGGTTTAAACCTCATCGGGTGCCTTTGGCGCATCGATAGCGGCTAGGCTATTGGCACGCTACCCGAATGGGAGGTTTTGTGTTTGAATAACGCAAAAGGGTTTTTCATCGTGAAGTGGATGCAGCGAGTGGTGTTAGAATTTGTGCACAATTTCTCCATAACGCGATTTTTGATGTTGGCCAAGGTATTTTTGAAATTAATTTTTGCTAAGTGTATTTTGCGGATGGAGGAAGTTTATTAGAGGGCAGTGTGAAGTTGTGAAACCTTAAGTGGGCAGCTTTGAGATTGAAATTTGCTTTCATTAAATTGGTAATAATCAAGCTATTCTTTACTTGGTTAAAGTGTTGGGCTTACTCCTTTGTTGATGATTTGAAAAGTTGTTTTGTGCTATTGTGATTTGAGTTGGTGGATGATGTGGTATTAGCCAAGCTACAATAATATTTTATTTATAGGCTTAAATAGCCAACTAAAATAAAGAAAGTTGGCAGGAGAAGATAAGAATCTTCCGACAAATGAAAACAAGGAATGTCGACAACTGTCGACATGACGAAGCTGCCAACAATAAAATGTCGACAAATACAAGACATTAGGAAAAATAAATAAATATTAAACCTAAAGTCTATTAAACCTCATCACTTATCCCATAAACAAAAGCATTGGACTCCAATGCTTGTAACAAAGATGGAAAATCCTGGGACATGATGTGAGAAAAAATCCAGCGAGCTTGGTGTGGAAACTGGCCACGACGGGCCACCAGATATGAAGTAGAAGTTCCCTAGCGAGTTTTTCGAGTCTTCGTATCAAAAAGTGTATCTTCAAAAAGTGAAAGCTGTGCATCAGGAACCACATCAATCGGATGACTGATAGCTGGATCAGATTCCAAGGTGGAATCATAGTACGGCTTAAGAAGATCAACATTGACGACATCATGAATGCCGAGATGAGCTGGAAGATCCAGGTGAAAGGCATTCTCTGAAATATTTTGAACAATGGTATAAGGACCATAGCGTAAAGGTTTGATTTTGCTATGGGTTTTATCCAAAAATCATCGCCTGTTGATGTAAAACCATACTTTATCACCCACTTGAAAGTGATGAGGAATACGATGTCGGTCCATCTGTTGTCATTGTTTCTGCTGAGTCTTTTGAATAATCTGAACTACTTTGGACTGAAGGCTCTACAGATGCTGGATGAAAGAGTTTGCCTTGTCTTGATCCTTCTGAATATGCATAGTAGCTGGTGAGGGCAAGGACAAAGGCAACTCATAAGGAGCCAATGGCTGATAACCGAAACAAACCTCAAAAGGAGAGTGCCCTGTCGAACTATGAACAACTCTGTTGTACGCATGCTCAATGTGAGTGAGGCTCAAATCCCACTTGGCTGGAGTGGAATGATGATAAATCCTTAAACTCTGCACAAGCGTATGATTAACTACCTCAGTCTGCCCATCTGACTGTGGATGATAGGCAGTAGAGAAGTTAAGTGAAACACCTAAGATCTTCCAAAGGGATCGCCAAAAGTGACCCACAAATCGGGAGTCATGATCAGAAAAAATGCTGGTAGGAAGACCAAAGGAGTGCCACACTGTCTCAAAGAAGAGATGAGCCAAGTCCTGAGCAGTACTCGTATTACGACATGGAATGCATTTGGCCATCTTGCTGAATCTATCCACAATGACAAAGACACAATCATGTTGTCAAACTGTCATTGGAAAACCGCTCAACAAGTCCATGGAAATGCTTTCCCAAGGATGAGAAGGAATGGGCAAAGGCATGCTCATACCCAATTTCCTGTTGGTGGATTTAGAACGGTTGCAAACGGCACATTGTCGCAAGAAGTGAAGGACATATCTCTACATATGGGGCCAAAAGAAGAACCTCTGAAGATGATGAAGAGTTTTCTGCTTGCCAAAGTGTCCGCCATAAAGTGTAGAATGAGCCTCCTTCAAAATAGAATCTCTATGCTCATGAGGAACATAAAGTTTATCCAACTTGTACAACAGTCCATCCTACATGTGAAATTCTTGAAGACCTCTCAAGTTGGAAGAAGAAGGATGAGAAAGTTGTTGAAGAACTTTGGCAAAATCAGGATCTGATGAATACTGAGAAGGCCAAGTCTGAAAACCAACATGAGACATAGTCACTACAGTCAAGGCACAAGCTGATGGAGGTCGACTCAAACAATCTGCCACTATATTATTTTGTCCTTTCCTGTATTTGATCACCAAATGGAAATGCTGCAAATAGGATGCCCACTTCATGTGTCGAGCTTCTTCAATTTTGGATTGAGACATGTGATTAGTATGAACTACAGTCTCTTTACCCAGAAGGTAATGTCTCCAGTATTTGATGTCCTGCACCAATGCATACAACTCCTTATCATAAGTGGAATAATTCCTCTTGGCCTTCGAAAATGTTTTAGAGTGATAGGCCACTGGATGGCCATTCTGCTTAAGCACGACACCAAGTGCATATTGTGAAGCATCTGTCTCAATATCAAAAGGTTGTGCAAGATATGGCAACACAAGGATAGGTGCACTACACAATTTTCGTTTCAAAGTGTCAAAGGCCTTCTGCTGGTCCTGTGTCCACTGAAACTAAATCTTGATCTTGGTTACAAAATGAAGAGGAGCAGCGATAGTGGAGTATCCTGCAATGAACTTGCGATAGAAATTAGCAAGTCCAAGAAAACTCCTCAACTCTGTGAAAGAAGTAGGAGTTGGCCATTTGACAATGACTTCAATTTTGGCAGGATCCACTTGAACGCCTTTTTCGTTAATTACAAATCCCAAATAGGCAATGGAAGTTTGCCCAAAAGAACATTTGGAAAGATTGGCATACAATTGATTCTTCTGAAGAGTTTGAAGAACATATTCCAAATGCTCAAGATGAATTTTCCAAGAGGAAGAGAATACAAGGATGTCATCTAAATAAATAATTACAAATTTGTCCAAACAATCATGAAACACTTCATTCATTATCCGCATAAATGTGGTTGGAGCATTCGTAAGACCAAAGGGCATGACAAGCCACTCAAAGAGTCCCATCTTAGTCTTGAATGATGTCTTCCAAGTGTCCTCTGCTTCAATTCTGACTTGATGGTATCCACTTTTGAGATCGATCTTGGAAAAGAACTTAGCTCCTTAGAGCTGATCCAAGAGATCGTCAATTCATGGAAGTGGATAACGATTCTTGATGGTGATCTTATTTAATGCTCGAAAATCAATGCATAGTCTCCAAGTGCCATCTTTCTTCAATACAAGCAAAATAGGTGAAGCACATGGAGAAGTGCTAGGTTTAATGAAACCTTAAGATAATAAGTCTTGAATTTGTCTTTTAATTTCCTCCATTTGTACTATTGATTGTCTATACATTGGAGCATTAGGAAGTGAAGCAGTAGGTACAATTTCAATAGAATGATTAATTGTTCTTTGAGGTGAAATACTTGTAGGTTCTTGAAACACACCTGAATATGATTGCAAAAAAGAATTAACTGAAGCATGCTTGTCTTGTATTGGCTTGGATGCTTGCTTATTTTCATTATGTGGTTTGATGAAGATGACTGCCAATTCCCTTGCTTGATTTACAGCCTTACGTGCTTGTCTACAACTTAGCATTAAATTTTGTGGAGTTTGTTGAGTGCTTCTGATTATGTAGGCTTTATCATCTTTGTGCAAGGTGTATGTGTTTTTAAACCCATCATGAATAGACCTTCTATCATATTGATAGGGTCTTCCAAGTAATAAACCGCAACAATCCATTGGAGTAACATCACACACAAATATGTCCACAAAAGAGGGACTGAAAGCAAAATTCACAGTGCAAGTGTGTGTGATGTTCGATGAAATCCCATTATCCTTCCACCCTAAAGGATATGGATGAGGATGGGGTTTCATGGGTAGCTTCAATTTTTCGACAACAGACCTCGCAATTAGATTCTTCTACGAGCCACTATCGATGATACAATCAACTACAAAAGATGCATCAAGGTGGACCGTGGTCACAAACAAGTTCTCTCGATCCCCTAGTGAAGTGTTCATGAGGGTCAATTTGTTCAACCCAACCAATTCTTTGTAAGTCTTGCGTTCCCCTGTAGCCTCAATGGGACCTTCTTGAGGTTCCTCATTAGAAGGCTTTACAACTAGGGACTTCTTTTTCAAAAATTTTAACTTAAAACATTGATGCTTTTGATGGCCCTTCTTCTTACAATATGTACATTCCACAGAAGATTTGGAAGATTTTGGAGAAGAAGAAGAAGTAGAAGAAGAAGTAGGAGATGGAGAAGAGGAAAAATAAGAAGACTTAGCTGCCTTGGATTTCTGATTTGAAGCCTTTGGATTTCCTCTCGATGACGAAGAGCAAGTCCCGCGCAATGAATCTCGTAATTCCTCCTTCGCAAGAATGGCTTGATTGAAAGTCATATCAATGCTTAAGATGGTTTTGTATTTCAACTTGCGATAAAGTGGTTCCTACAATCCACTTTTAAACTTGGTAACAAGTTGAATTGCAATATCCTGCACAGAATTCAAAATTCTCAATTTGTTAAATTGAGGATTTTAGCAAGGCCCGTCAACTTGAGTTTGGCAAAAGCAACTCGTTGGACCTTCTCCAATTTGGTATACTCGAACCAACTATCCATGTCGATAATCCAACTCTTAAGAACCTTCGGATCCCATGAACCGTCATATTTGGCAACATCACAATGGGGTTGAATGTCTTGAGTGGTGACTTTATCGGCCAAAACACTCACAAGTTGCGTGAGTTGAGCCATTTTGTCAGCCAACTCGGCAGCCATTTGGGCCCGAGTATGCGCCAGCAAGGATGGTAGCAAAAAGTGGTTATAAGAGGTCGATAGAAAAGTAATTGCCAATAATAATTGCAGAATAATATGCAATTTTACAATGGAACAAAAAGAATGATTTTAAATCAAAAATAAAATTACTTTTTTTTTTTTTTCGAAAAGTGTGAATAATAAAAGATAACCTTACAAAAGGTTAATGGCAATTAGGACCTCCAAAACAAAACAAAAAATTCCACCATGACCACCTTGCGTATGTTGTCGGCACGACAACTAGGAGAAGAAAAAAACATGGCACAATGTGCGTCCTCCATGTGGTGGGGACCTCCTCTAGAAATAGCATCAACCGATGCATCCGTAGAGCTGAAACAACAGTCCGTCATCTCCTTCACAGCTCTAAATAGCTAGCCTGCATGTCAAGAAACTGTCGCCTACTATTTCGCTCGACCCCTTGGCTCGTCATAGTCAATTCCGTTTATTGACATTGGAAAAGAGCCACGCACATTTACTGGAACAGATAGTGTTTAGCAACTGATAGCTTTGAGCATGACGTGGTCGTAACTCAGCCACGTGGTCCTGTCGACAACTTGGCAATTTTCGTTTGATAGTTCACCAATGTGTTCTCATGCCAGTGTACGAAAACCAAATGGAGAACCCCAAAAATATTTGGCTGTCATTTTAGTATTCCACAGCAGAATAGCATACAACGTCCGTAGCATTTTAGATAGGAATTGATTGCATCAGATTTGACATTCTCGTCATAAAATAGATTCCTTTCGACTATAGTGAAGTCATTTCAGGGAATCGCTCACGCATTGAAGGCAGCCAACGACATCAAACTCATACAGGAAAAGAAAACATAAATGCCAACAGAGTTCGTTGCGTGGAAGGATAACTTTTGAGGATTTTCATCAGCGATGCTAAATGGACCAATGGCTGGAACGGGCCCGATTGCTGAGTGAATCTTCGTCGATCGTCCACAGCAAAATGTTGCAGGAAACAGACTTCGGGCTTTTCAATTTCTCTCAATTTCTACGTAAGAAATAGATAGGCAACAAAATACTATCACATGTGGCGCTATGAGAAATTTGCAGGGAAATAACTAAACCAATGGCAGCAATGGCAATAGGTTTGGTCTCACAGACTGATGGCAGAATAGTGAGAGTAAAACAAAAACAAAAAAACACTATAGGAGTGATCTTTTGTCAATTACACAACAATTAACTACAAAAATTGCTAAATGACAGTAATTACGCAGCAAGGCAATAAGAGAATAGAGCTTCAACAGGACAATCAGACGAGGTCGAAAAACCCAAAACCATCATCAAATCCATAGCTCTGATACCAATATGATGTGGTATTAGCCAAGCTACAATAATATTTTATTTATAGGCTTAAATAGCCAACTAAAACAAAGAAAGTCGACAGGAGAAGATAAGAATCTGTCGACAAATGAAAACAAGGAATGTTAGCAACTACCGACATGACGTCGACAATAAAATGTCAGCAAATACAAGACATTAGGAAAAATAAATAAATATTAAACCTAAAGTCTATTAAACCTCATCAGTGGATGCTTTTTGTTCAAACAATATTGGAGAGAAAAGGAGTTCTACTTGTTTCAATTTCTAATGTTGATTGTGAAATGCTTCAAGGTTGTGTTTTGAGCTGAATGGTGTTGATTGAACCTTGTTTGATGAGTATTGTTGTTGAAGCCCTAATTGATGGTGAAAATAACATGAGTATCATTGTTATGTGATTCTTTGCATAGTTGGAAATTTTTGGGGTTTCATGTTCTTGAAAGAAAGCATTCTATCCTATCCATTTCATATATTGAGTTGAGTTTTCAGATTTGAGATTGAGTTTGAGCTGAGTTTATTTGAGTTGAGTTTTGATATTAGGAGTTGAGTATAGAACATATTGAGTCTCTAACAATTCTCTTTATGCTTCTATGAGTTTGACAAATCACATTGGGTCTCTAAAAATTCACCTTGTGATTTCCTACTAAGAATTTTTTTTTTCTTGGTGAGCTTGCTGAGTTTTGGACAGGTTCCGGTGGGGACTTGTGAGCAGTCTTGGACAGGTTCCGGTGGGGACTTGTGAGAAGATTTGGATAGGTCCTAGCAAAGGACTTGTGAGCTGATTTTGATAGTTCTATCAGAGAACTTGAGGACAAAGGTGCACTGGTTCTTTGAGAAGAACCTGAGGACAGATTTGGCAAGTCTTTGAGAAGGCTTATGTGCAGAGGATTTATTTGTTCAAGATTAAGCGTTGGACAGATTTGATAGACAGAGGAAGACTTGTACTAGACTGACTGACTATGTTTGGTACAGGTTGCTGAGCTGCTATGGACATGATCATAGAAGCAGAGGTCTCTTAGGCTAAGCATTGAGGATAGGAGGTCTTCGGTGGAAAGGAGTTCCATGTGCTGGCAAGAGGTAGAGGCAGTTGATCTTCTAAGGGATCATTTCCAGAGTAGAGGGTAAGGTATCTCCTTTGAGCAGAGGCTCATAAATTCTAATTGGGGGAAGGTATCTACTTTGGGCCGAGGCTCATAAACATTGTAATTGGGAAGGATTCCCAAATAACTTTGAGATAAATTTTAGAGAAAAGCTTTGTGGACGTAGCCCAGCCATTTTGGGTGAACCACATTAAAATTGGTTTCACTTTGTGGATGATATTGTGCATTGCTTTGATATTGCTTTGGGTATATTGCTTTACCATTTTGAAGTATAAAGGAAAAAGTAAAAAGAGGTCTTATATTGTTCCCCCCCCTCTCAGTATAAGCTTTTGTTCTTCACAACATACATAACCCAAGCACCTTACAAGATGACTACAATAGAGTTGTAGGAGATAAAGACTCAACTCCAAGATCTATTAGAAAAAATGCACATTAAACCTAGTGTCTCTCCATGGGGTGCACTAGTTCTGTTTGTTAAAAATAAGGATGGATCATTAAGGCTATGTATTGACTATAGAATGCTAAATAAGATGATAATAAAAAATAAGTACTCTCTACCTAGAATAGATGACTTGTTTGACCAACTGAAATGAGCCACAAATTTTCTCCAAAATCGATCTCAAATATGGTTATCATAAGTTGAGGATTCGGGAAGAGGACACCCATAAAACTACTTTCTGGACCAGATATGGCCACTATGAGTTTACAGTGTTGCCTTTTGGATTAACTAATGCTCCAGTAGCCTTTATGAACCTGATGAATAGTGTATTTTGAGAACAACTAGATCGGTTTGTACTCATATTTTTAGATGATATATTGATCTACTCCAAAGATAAAGAGGAGCATGATCATCATATGAGGATCATTCTCGAAATACTCAGAAAGAATCAATTGTATGGAAAATTGTCCAAGTGTGAGTTTTACATTTAGGTCATGTGATTTCTATTGAGGGAGTATTAGTTGACCCAAAGAAAATAGAAGCCATTATTGATTGGCCCGCTCCTATAAATGTCACTAAAGTACGGAGTTTTATGGGGATGGCTGGGTATTATCACTACTTTGTTAAAGGTTTCTCTAAATTGGCCTATCCAATAATAAATCTTCAAAATAAAGGAAAGACCTTCAAATGGACAGCACAGTGTGAAGAAGCTTTCAAAACACTTAAAGAAAAATTAACAACTACTCCTATCCTTAGAATACCTGATCCTAAACTTCCATTTATAGTTTGTACTAATGCCTCCATTGAAGGATTAGGTGGGGTCCTCATGCAATAGGAGGGTGTCATAGCTTACGAGTCATGAAAGCTCAAGAAACATGAATTAAACTATGCCACACATGATTTGGAGTTGGCTGCAGTTGTGCATGCTCTTAAAATGTGGTATCATTACTTACTTGGTAAACCTTTTGAGCTTAGGACTGATCATCAAATTCTAAGGTATATCTTCACACAACCAATGCTCAATGCAAGGTAAATATGCTAGATGGATTTCTAGCATAATATAACTTTGGCATTGAATACATTAAGAGAAAATAGAACAAACTAGCATATGCCTTAAGTAGAAGAAGGCATATAACTACTATGTCACAATACCAATTTGGTATAGCTAAACAAATAAGAAACCTTTAGCTTCAAGATGAATATTCATAGAAGTTTCATGACCTAATTAGGCAAGTATCTGAGAAAGCAAAGGAATTTCAAATTTGGGAGAATACTTTATTCTTCATAAATAGAATGGTAGTGCCTAATGATCAGAACTTTAGGAATATGTTACTTAAAGAGGTACATTGTGCTCCTTATTTCATGCATCTGGGCTATGTAAAGATGCATGAAAACATGAGGAAAAAATATTAGTGGCCAGGGATGAAAAAGGATATCACTGCATTTATGGAAAAATTATTAGACTATCAAAAGGTGAAAGCATAATATTTACATCCATCTGGACACTTGTATTCACATGAAATTCCAATACATAAATGGTAGGCTATTACCATGGATTTCATAGTGGGATTACCTAAAAACTATTTTCATCACGATGTCATTTTAGTGGTAGTTGATAAGCTAACTAAAGTAGCACATTTTCTACCTAGAAATATTAAATATGGTGCTCCTGTTGTAGCCCATAAATTTTCCAAGGAAGTGGTACGACTACATGGTTTTCCTAAAATAATTATATCATATAGGGATTCTCATTTCACTTCTAAATTTTGGTAAGCATTACATCAAGCATGGGAAAAAGAACTTAACATCAACATTGCTTATCACCTAGAAAAATATGGATAAACTAAGAGAGTAAAACAAGTCTTGGAGGATATGCTATGGATTTATTGCATGGATCATCAAACAAAGTGGGAAGACTACCTCTTCCTGGTAGAATTTGCCTATAAAAATGGTTACCATGCTTCATTAGTTATGGCTCTATTTGAGGCTATGTATGGGAGAAGGTGCAGAACACCATTATTATGGATAAATCTGGAGGATCAGGTGATGATCAGGTTGGATATGGTTAAATAAATGGAAGAGCAACTTAATGAAATTTGTTGGAGGCTCAAAGAAGCTTTAGACTGACAAAAGAGGTATGTGGACCTTAAAATAATGCAAGGGGAATTTGTTGTGGGAGACAAAGTATTCCTGAGGGTTAAACCAACCAAGAGCTCCATTAAATCCTCTAAACTCATTCCAAGATTTGTAGGACCTTTTTCTATTGTTTAAAAATAAGCCTAGTTGCCTACAAGCAAGCCTTGCCATCCAACTTGTCAAAAATCCATGATACATTCCACGTGTCCCTCCTCAAGAAATATATATTTGACCCCTCTAATGTTTGAAATATTGATCATTTTTAGATGGTTGATCCCTTGCACTTTGAGGTGCGGCCATTCATGATTCTTGGATATAGAAAAAACATCTAAGTAAACATAGTATAGAATAATGTAAGGTCCAATGGGACCAATATTCAAAAAATAGTGCCACATCGAAGGATGTGGCTATCATGAAAAGATAATTTATATTTTTTTTTGAACAATGATATAACAATATTTTTGGTTTGAGAAATATAATATTTTTGTTATATGGGTATGCATATTATCTGTGCTATGAATAAATATTTGGCCATGTAATCCTTCTTTTTCCTAAACTTGTACATGTAATATTTTATCAAGCATTGTAAACACAGGGAATGTGTTTAATTCTAGAGGGGAAGTATGTAACATCCCTCCAAAATTTAGCTTATAGTACATCTACTTTATTTATAAGGATGAGATACTACTGATCTATCTATGGATGCAGGGATAGGTACTTTCAGTAGTGAGAGCATACCTTGGGGAAGACACCTCCTCCAGATGGTAGACAAAGAGTTTTGGGGGAAGGTAAGTTGGGGAAATGATGAGCGATGGGGTATTCAACGTTGATAGGGTCAAATAACCCTACTAGCAATACACTCACCAATGGTCCTATTGAGTGGTGTTTTCACTCGATTGTGAAAACACACTCTCCGATAGGATTTGGGTTCTAAATCCTCTGCTTGCAAAGAAATTAAACATGTAACTTCTCCAAGGTTCCTGTTATGTGAGCATTCTGCATATGTGTATAAAATATATTTAATTAAAATGCTTGGAACACCTTAGTGGTTGCAAGTAACTGAAAACAAGGGGCACTGTGGTTTATTTTACCGTGAAATTTAATGATTGTTTATTGAACCCTGATAAAGTAAATGTGATCTGATTTTTATATGACCATGCTATAACTTCAAAATGAAATTTAATGAAAGGCCATAAATGAAGGAATTATTTATGGATTTTGAAGTTATTTAATTTTTTTATTTTATTTTAATGCTTGAAAAATTAAAATTGGGGTTTCTAAAAATAAATTGCATCAAAAAAGAAAATAAAATTCAAAGAAACAGAAATTAAAATTGCATCCAGTTTGATGCTATCCCATCCTGGCAAAACCGAAGATGTGAGGTTTCCATGCATGCAACCTAACCTATTGAACCTGCAAAATACGCACAATCCAGATAAGTTAAGTGCTGGTCTTTGGGGTTTAATGTTATTTTTTAGATTTAAGCATTCGCATGAAGCAACCAAGAGAACTTGCATTAAACTTCATCTATAAGCCTAGAAATCTGAAAAAAAAGGAAAGATAAACATTAAAACATGCATGCAAAAAATAACTCCTTCTTTCTTGCCAACAAGATGCAAATTTTTGAACACTCTGCATTAAAAATAAATCATGTTACAATAGCAGACTCTCTGGTTTTCTCAAAACTAGCAAAAGGAAGGAAAATAGCCTCAAAGCAGGCCCAGAATGACCCTCTGGCCTCTAGCACTGCAACTCTGCTCTAGCGGTTTTCGACCCCCGTATCTGTCCTGTGCTTTTGCTTTTAAATCTTGGCAATGCTCTCTGTTTTGGCCTGTGACGCTTCGATTCATCTTCCAAATCGCATCGTTTCATATTCTTTGACTGTGTGTGTTTTGGCCTTATGCCTGACATTGAGATGTTTGATTTTCTCTGTAATGCTTCTACAGCCTGTACGCCACGTGTCCCGCACTTCTCTGCACATTCTGTAACGGCCCCATGAAAATCATGACAAAAAATAGCATGCAACTTTGTTCGCCTTCCTGGCCACGAATACGTGATATGTCGTGAAATCGTGACATGTGATATCGCGATGTTTTCTTGTCAGCAGCCTTTCTGCCATTATGCCCAGCAAAAATGCGACATGTCGTGAAATCATGACATGTCATGAAATCGTGACGCTTTCCATGTTCCATACCATTTGCCCGCAACCTGTGGCGAAATCATGACATTTTTCCACTTCGGGCACCTTCGCTGCAACCTGTCGCGATATCATGATGCTTTTTCACTTCGAGCACCTTTGCTACATGCTGTCGCGATATCACGACGCTTTTTCACTTCGGGCACCTTTGCTGCATGCTGTCATGATATCACGGCGTTTTTTCACTTCGTGCCTCTTTCGCTGCTTTCTGTCGCGATTTTGTGATGTTTTCTCGCTTCGTACCATCGGCCAGCCTTCCATCGCGAAATCTCGATGCTTTTTTGTTCCATACTGCTTTGGTACTTTTGGCCACAAAAAGGCGACATGTCATGATTTCATGACATATTTTCCTTTCGTACGCCTTGGCTACTTTGGAGCTGCGAAACCGTGACCTGTCGCGATATCGCGATGTTTTTCTACTTCATGCCCCTTAGCTGCTGTCGTTGACTGCGTTGACCACGATTTTGTGACATGTCACGATTTCACTACGCTTTTTTGCTTTCTGCCCCATTTGACCAGTTTGACCATGATTTTGTGACAGGTCTCGATTTTGTGACACTTTTCATTTTCTAGCAGTGACGGAGCAACCTATCGTGATTTCGTGACACCTTTTCACTTTCGACCGTGGCTGAGCAACATGTCACGATTTCACGATACTTTTTCATTTTCGCCCGTGATTTTGCGACATGTCGCGATTTCACGACATTTTTTCATCCTTGTGCAATTTTGCCTTTTTCTTGATTTTTAGTATTTGGGTCATTGAGATCTTCTTTGGGGTGTGTTGTGGATCAACCACAACAAATGGTGACTCTGCTGTCAAATGCTCCTGAGCATTTTGTGAGAACCCAACCTGGAAGTCTACAAACTTGGAAACCAACATTAGCACATAAGAAATATAAACGAATGCCCATAGATCAAAAATACATGAATCATCAGAATTATGAAGTATCAGCTCGGTGTGTGCAATGTGTTTCATTCCCTATTGTTTGAAATTGATCAACATTCCATCGTCAGTTTTACATGAATGCATATGTGAGATTGTGAATGACTTGTGTAATCTAATAAATATGCTAAGCAATTTTGCTTTTATAAAAGGCATAGTCTTTCTTCTAGTATCATACACAAACATTCAAGATTATCAAACCCTCTTAGGATCAACTATATGAATTGTTTTATTATATCCCAAAGTTGGTTATGAGTCCCTACTATCTTGAACCCATGTGCAAGTGAAAGTGAAATCAGAGCTTTGGGAAATCAGACTCCCAACCTAATCGATATGGGAGTTTAACCCTATTCTTACTACTCTAATTTAGAATTCATTACCTCACTTTGAGAAAAATAATATAACCAATTATGGAATAAATGGTCATGCTAGTCTAACCCTTTGGAAAAATAGTGGTTTTGTTTTTTATACAAGACATGTTGCCATGCATGGGCACACTTAACCCCAATGGATAGTGCATCTACATGGTATTTTATAGAGTGCACGCTATTCACCATCTTGATGATCCTTCATTTGAGTCGCTTCCAATCGATCCATGTAGATGCATTCACGTAGTTGCATTATAGGGTTGCTATTTGAAAGTTATATTTAAAAATATATATATAAATAATAATAATAAATATAATATAATAAAACATATATATACAAATAAAAATAAATATGAAAATAAACACTTATGTTTAAAAAATAAAATTATTATAAAGTATAATATCTATAAAATTATTCATAGCCATCGAATATTGGCTTGGCACGCCCATGTTGAACCATTTGGTAAGTTATGGGTCAGAATATCTGCATGAAGTATTCTAGCTGTAGAACGTAGATGTATCACTTTCTTTCTATTTAATACAATAGAGAAACCAAGGAATATTATATTTTATTATCGGTAAAAAAAATATTGGATAGCAATACCAGATCGTAGCAAAGAAAGCAGAACTCTTTCAAAGGTCATTTCCTACGTATTTAATTGATGCAATGTTGTAGGATTTGATATTGTTGCTGTTAAATTTATTTTAGGTCAGACAAAAAATAAAATTGTCTTGTTGGGTGGATTCTAAGATTGTTGAATGGATTTTTTATGGTAATAAGTTGAATTAAGAGAACGATTTGTAGGAATTAAGCATCTTGTGTTTGTGCGTGCAATTGCATTGCTTGTATGCATAGTAGGATAGATACATTTCAAGAATAGAAGACCGCTCTAACCCATAAACATTGAGGTAAAAATATTATCTAACGCCATAAAGCAGATGCAAGACGAGAATACCTTGGGCTGTAAAATAAGGGTTGTGTTGTAGATATTTCTAGGATATGCTTATTAATTATGAATTTTCTCAAATTTTGAAACTATAAATTAGTTTTGAATATATGTTCTTGGTCGTAGTAAAAATTATTGTGGTATAGCTGCTAAAGTTATTATACTTTAAATAAGTATTTGCAGTCCAAATGAATTATATAATGTGTTTATCTCCATGTATACATTAATTGAATAGCCTATAATTCTTTTTCCAATTTTGTTGTAGAGAAGCCATGGTCAATAGATGCATAGTGTGAAACTAAGAGTTTCCATTCATTTTGCAACAATCACCTTTTTTCTATGTGCTTATAGGCTCCCTATGGGGAATGTTAATAAATTTGGAGAGCAAATTGGCCTATATTTAACATGTGTAATTCTCATCACATACCTGCTTATAAATTGGATAAATACTAAATTTTTTTAACCTACCCATAATGAATAAAAGTGATGAAGGTTTTGAAGTACGAATGAGTGTACAAATTTGTATTATTACTATTTGGTAGAATTTTGGTTCAAATACTCTTACCTTCACAAAAAAAACAATTAACTTAAATCTTTATTTTAATAATAGGAAGAAGAATTTGTGTGATGTGGTCTACTGGCAAGGATGCCACTTGCATTATCAGTGATGTGATCTAGGTTCAATCCCTATGGTGGATGTGTATAAGAAGTATTACTCAAAAAAAAATTAGGAAGGTCTCTACTATATGCTGGTGTCTTCCTTTCTAAAAAAAAATAAGACCGTGTTTCTTCAATGTACTCTTGTGATATTTGGACTTCACATTATAAGTTATTGATCTAGTTTTAGCGAAAATTTTATATGGTGATATGTTATGGAAAGGCTCATATTTCGTTTAGGCAAGTTTTCTTTGCTTTTTAATAGCCAAAACGTTAGATACTGCTTCGATTATTTTAAACTAATAAGGATTGGTATAAATTGTACTATGAAGTCTAAACTTATGATATAACAATTAGAAGGTGAATGAATTCAGGATGTTAGCAATAGATGACCTGGTTAGATAGTTTTTCAATTATGGTGAATAGCGTGCACTCTATAAAATACCATTTGCTTATTCCTTGTTAAGGAGATTTTCATGTGAAACTCGGTTGCCAATCGTGCGCCTCGTAGCATAACCATAACATTAAATATTAGTTTGTGAAATTTTTAAATGAGTTTCACCTGAGATTATGAAAATGTAATGTTGCATTTTCAAATTGTCTTTGATTTTGTGCCTTACTTCCATAGTTTTTTTTTTTAAATGTTGCTCCTATAATTCAAGTAAAGATAGTTATTTTAGATAGTGAGTATGACTCACGCATTCCAATACCTTAGAAAGTGTTTTTTTTACTTTATGGAAATAATTCATCTTTGTTGAACCGTCGAACCTAGATAGATAGATTTAATGACCCAACCTCAAAAAATGTTCATTCTTTCATATCATTAGATATCTATTAGTTTCATAAGCTTTCATAATCATTCGTAGATGCCAAAAAAGGTTGAGTATGCCTTAAATATCATTGTCTTCATAAACAGTAAAACTGCACATTAGAGATCCTAAAATTTTGTGAAATATTCATAATATGGAAACTAGATTGACTATCAACTCAAACCAAAACTATATGTCTAACTATGGCTAGATTAAAAGGTCTAACAGTGAAACCGCCACCATTAAAATTATGAGACTAGTAGTCGAAAGTATTATTTAATGAAAAACTCAGTTGTTATTTCGAAATCTGGCTTAATTAAGTTTTGTTTGAGGAATAATGAGATAACCCTTAGGAGAAAAGGGATTTGTTTAAAAAACATGGAGTGGTTAATATTGTTTTATATATTATTAGGATATGTTGTATGCATGGTATTTATCTTTCTCTGACACGATAATCGTGTTTAAATGAAAATAATAGAAGAATATTAGATAATGACTATGAATATTATAAGGCATAAAACCGATGTTTAAATTATTAAAATAGGTTTTATACTTAAATTAGGTGAGCATTGTGCTTTTGTTTAATTATGAATAAAAAAATTAAAAATTTCTTCCTTAAATATGTATATTTGCAATGTTGAATTTATTTATGTGGAATATTCGATCATGATAATGCAACTCCCGAATTACATCCTTAGGTATTAGACAAAGTAAATATGAGAAATAATTTATATGCAATATTGATATTACTTTATTATTAAAAAAAAAATCTAACTAAATAAGAAAGTTCAAATGCGTAGAGTAGCAACTTAACCTTATACATAGACCCAAAAATTTTACCATGTTATAGATTCACTCTGGAATCAACTTGCATCCCTTAAAATGCTTAAATTTATAAATCTTTGATAAGTGTTTAACTATCCATCAGGTAAGGAGGGAGAAAGGGTATGAATAACATCCGTAATTGAAGGAAGGTCAATTACTGAGAATAGGGACAGCTACACTCTTGATAGGGAGGATCAAGACGGGAGGTAAAAGAGGATGAAATGGGCATCACTCTTATGTTGTTCCCTATATAGTACAGTGAGGGGTACTTGTTCCTAGATGATTAGAATATAGCTCAAAGATGTAATGGTATGGGACATTACATCATTAATCATTCTAAGATCATTATCCTCCAATCCATATTCAAAGTATTGACGGACCCTAGATGGTTTACATGGAAGGTGTAAACCCATATAGCACATGGTATGCAATGCTAATTTGGGTATATATTTATGAAAATATGCTAAGGAATGGGGATTTATCCGTCAAACCTCTAGGTGAAATGGGACCCAGAGGAGAAACCCATTTCCAAGAAATTGGAGCTCGAAATGAGGGGTAAAGTTATATTAAGATATTATACTACGAGACCTGGCCAGTCTCCACCACATGGGTAATATTTTGTAGTGATCTGTGTACCCATGATAGGATAAACACATGCCAAGTACTACTCAAAATATAGTTATTCATCATTTTATTTCAAAAAAAAAATCTACAAGAAACCAATAGGAAGTATTAGATAGGACAACCAAGTGGGTACGACTTGGGTTGTTACAGAAATGATGAAAATTATTTGGAGGCATATTCCCCCCTCGATCTGAGTGGGGTATATTTATGGAACATCCTGACTCCTTCTCAACATGCTTTTTGAACTACTAAAAGTACACAAATATCTCTAACTTCAATTTTAGAAATAAAACCCACATCTTCTATGAGTAATCATCAACAAACAACTGAAAATACCTCTTTCCACCATAGTTTTTTGGTATAGAATTGCATAGATCAGTGTGTACCAACTCCAAATATTTTTGAGCTCATGAAGAGCTAACCTCAAACAATACCTGGTGTTGCTTCCTTGCTAAGCAATCCAAGAAAACTAGCAATATGGATGAAAGGTGGGGAAGACCTTGAACCATCTCATATTTATTGTACTCGAGCAAATATCCTAAACTCAGATGCTCATAGATATTTTTCCAAAGAGAAGTGGTCTCCTTTGTGTTTGCCATCATGGCAACATGAGGTGTAGAAATGGAATCTAAGTTGAACAAGCCATGTTTGTATGATCTTGTTGCTATATGCTTTCCCTTTCTGGTGATGAAGCATCTCTTTATGCCATCCTCAACACTGAAAATAATATCCATGTTGATATCCAAGATATAAGGGATGGACAACAATTTTTTTTCCAATACAAGAACATAGAGAACCTTCTCAATCTAACATTTTCCATCTGGAAGAGTGATAGAAACATCTCCTTCTCCCTAGACTCGGTAGATCTTATCATCAATTATTTTCACTGGCTTGTATTCCTTTGCCTCAAATGTCTCAAACCATGATCTATCAGTATTCATATTTTTACTAGCTTTAGAATAAATATACCACACAGGATTCTTTTGCTGAGAAGATGTGTGGGTCATGAGCACCTTAGGTGCTTTATTAGAGTCTGAGTCTAATTTATCATAAGCAACATGTCCCTTGGGTTGCTTATTCTTCTTTCATGGTTTGCATTTCACATTTCCCTTTTTCTTTTGATCTTGGTCATTAGATTGCTTATTCTTAAACCAAAACCTGTTGGCGTCATGGTTATGCATATCCCAAAATTTGCAATATTGTTTTTCTTTTTGTTGAGGTTGTTTTCCTTTTCATTTTGATGAAGATCCTTCCTTCGAAAAGTTACCTTGATTCTTTCCCCTTGTTTTGAGTAAAGTGCATTATCTTACACTTCATCTCTCTAAAGTTGATTTACCTCCTTAGTTTGAAGTAAATTTACCAATTCAACAAAGGTAACTTGTCTACCAGACATTTCTAGAGATGTGATCAATACCTTGAAGGATTATGACAAAGCTCTCAAGATGACTGAGGTCAAGAGAGTATCTGCCACTGTCTCTCCCATAAAATTCAATTTGGCTTTCAATTTTACCACTCTTCATAGGAACAGTTAAACTATCTCACCAGATTTCATACTGAGGGTATGTAGTTGAGATTTAAGGTTAAGAATAGTGGACTGATTCTTCCCTTTATAAATAGTAATCAAAGCATCCCAAGATTTTTTACCATATTTTGCATCACGAATATGAGGCTAGACCTCATCTGTAGTAGCAAGTAGAAAAAACATGAGATACCTCCTATCCTTCTTATCAAATATCTCTTGATTTAGGCCTACTATTGAAGGATTTTTTGTAGTACCAGTCACTACATCCCACAAATCTTCAACCTGGAGGATAACTCTCATATTTGTCTTCCATGGTGTAAAATTAGAACCTTTGAGCAATTGTGAATCTGATAGATATTTGTGAACAGTGGTCATTGTGAAGGTTCCTTATAATACCAAATTGTTCCCATTTATTTATACTTACAAATATTACGTGAAATGGAATCCAATAAAATTGATGGCACCTACCTCAAAATCCTTTTGAAAAAAGGATGATGAGTTGGAGGAGTTTAAGCCAAATAATCAGAAATAATTGGGGTATAAAATGGAGTGAATATCAAAACTAGTTTTCCTTATTTCTCACCAATAATTATAGAGAAAAATAGCTCAGATGTTGTTACAACTATGTTAGGCATTAGATACAATAGCCCAAAGCATGACAACATTACCTGTAAGTGTGGGCCAGAGTTATCGTATATACCGAACACTGTCATGCAATGAATTGCACAAATAGATGTAAAATTTGGTGTCTTTTCTTTGCTTTGTATATTTTACCTTATGATTGAAATGCAAAAAAAAATAGGAAATTTTAAATGCAAAAACAATCACAAGCACCCACAAATTGAAACACTTAGGTGTCGGTTTCCACCGAAAATGCACCTATTACAATGCCAGTTTTGTTACAATGATTTTTACAAAATATTTGAAGTTATGGTTTGCAAAAAAAATAATATTGAAATCCATAATTTTCTCCCCCCTTTGTCTTAGAATTTTGCAAAATAAAATGCTTTTGATCCCCCCTTTTTGTTGCAAAATAAACAAGGACTGAAAAAAAATTGATGTACCCTTTCAAAGTTTGACGAAGTGCAAATATTTACTTATCCCTCCATGGAAAAATAAATGCACTAGGGTTTTTTTGGCTTTGTGTGAGTGGCAAAACAAATGTGATGTTTTTTAGGGTTTCAAAAATAAAATATGCTTATCCCTCAAAAAAAAAATTCTTACTGTCACTTTCTTATAGAAGGTTCAATTGCAAAAAAAAAAAAATTGCAATAAAAAACTAAGGTATATATTAAAAAAATACCTTATAATAGGATGCAACTTGCCAAAAAAATTAAATTTTGGACTGAACCTTGATCTTACACCCAAGCTCCCTCAATAGTCGCCCACAACCATCTCAGCCACAACCTCCTTTGAGTAGAGAAGATGCAAAAAACTCTTTTAAAACGTTTTCACCTTCAGGTGGAAAAATTAAAAAAAAATCTCTATACTCTGTTCTCTATGAGATTTGAACACATAACCTCCACTAGGTAAATCTTAACATGGGCCTGATAGCCAGGTAGGCTACAATGCTCAATGAGAAATAGAAGGAAACATCTTCTTGTTATCTTGCATCTTCGACTAGGTTTAAAAAAATGATGGGACTATTAGTCCCACATGCATTGTGAGAGTGCATTGGGACAGTTTAAAAATTGTTAGAAACATAGAGTATTTTTATTACCTTCAGGAAATCAAGCCCTATCATAGATCTTTTTCCACTCCCATGCATGTCTTATTAAGAGCTTGCCATGTCAATGACCCCATCCACCAACTGCTATGTTAGCAACACCTCAGCCACAAACTGCCATGTTAGCGACACCTCAACCACCAAATTCCACATAAACGACACCTCAGCCACCAACTACCACATCAACAATTGTCCACGTTAGCCACACCATGTTTCCAGGGGTCTTACTCCTTGGGAATTATGCCCTATCAACCTCATTCCTCGTGTCGATAAAATTTTAGTATCGATCTGTGAATCTTCGTGTCTTACATGCTATATCCTTGGTCCGCATGCTTAGATCAGTATATATTGAAATCGTATACGTGCTCCTTGGTCTGTGTTGGGAGTGCATATTAGAGTGCATCATGTTATGGAATAGTATCCACCTTGATTAAAGGAGTAACTACCTTGCCCAAAATCCTTTCACCTTGCCCAAGCTCTAATACCATATTGTGTGAAAAAACAACTTGTCATTCAATAGCATGTAATATATACATTGTTATAAGGTAGTTGTAGTTGAAACCACCATGTAGTTTGATCAACCACCCCAACTGCCTAATGCCTTGATAAAAAATAAAGCCATAGTATCCTTAATTTTGAAGAAAAATTTAGAGAAGAATTCCTTATTCAAAATAAGAATTCCTAACTCAGAAGAAAGACTCTAAATAAGAGATCTCTAAAGAAAATTTTAGAAGAAATTTCCTGATTCGAAAGAAAAGTTCCTGATTTAGAAGAAAACTCTAGAAAATATTTCCTGAAGAAGACTCCATAGAAGAGTCCAAGAAATAGGAGATTGGTGATCTTCTTTACTAATTAAATACTTCTCTCAAAAGAAGCTAAAGAGATCATGAGAAGTTTTTGTAAAACAAACTTCTATTATTGGAAGAAAGAGAAGGACTAAGAGAGTCCTATTCAAATCCAAAAGTAATATATTTCAGAGATCCGAGAAAGAATATCTCATCACCAACACTTCCAGAAGTAGAAGGTTGAAGGAAAGGTCTCAATTGGAAGACCAGAGAAGCTGCAAGATTGAAGACCTTGGAGAGGTCTTAAGGAGAAGAAAAAAAGAGAAGGCTTGGAGATCCTTATTTTAGAGTTCGTAGCAGCATCATCATAAGAGTTCCTATGAGAACTCATTGGATAAATCCACTACCAAGGAGAAGCTCCTGATAATGGATGACTTAGAACAATTGTTGCCATCTGACAACAAACCCAAGAGAAGAAGAATTTGGCAAGGAGTGCCAAATTCGAGAAGAAGAATTTGGTGAGTGTCAAATATGAGAAGAAGAATTTGGAAAGGAGTGCCAAATCTGAGAAGAAGAATTTGGTAAGGAGTGTCAAATCCTAGAAGAAGAATCCAGTGAAGACCTCAAAAAAGTCAAAATCTTAGTACAAAAAATAATCTAGTTTGTGTTTGTTGATTAAAGGATCAAGAGTACCAAAAATAATAGATTATCAAAGTGTCGAAAGACACTATTTGGTGCACAGAACCTGTAGCATCTCATGGCTCAAATAAGCCACCAAATCAGATAATATTCCTCCAAGGAGTGGAGAATAAAAGCCACTATCAAAATCAGTAATAGAAGCTTCAAATCGACACTTGGTGTATCTCCGATTCAAAGTGCACTAAAGGCTATTTACAAAAAAGTGCAGAAATTACTTCTACAAAAAGGATCTTCTATCTAGGTGGTTATTAGCTTGGGTTTATTACCAAAGTCACAAAGCAATGGAGAGATTTTTCTAGCAAAAGAGACAACATCAAATATTCCATAATCTATTTTAAAATTTGCCATAAGATCAAAAAAATTAGATTGCAAAACAAGGTGCAAAAAGGTATTTTATATATAAAGTATTTACATTTGTATTGTACTACTCTAATATTCCCTGCATAGGAAAAATAACAGGTCTTCTATGCCAAAACGAAACACTCTTTACAAGGGTAAAGACACTCCAAGGTAGTCGTGCAAGACCATTCTCCTCGCAAGGGAATAGAGGCACTCAAAAGGCTCATATCTTCTATGTCTTAGAAAACCGAACCTGCAAGAAAACAAAGAAAGAATAATAATTACATTAAAAGGTAATATCATATACAAAAAGTATGGCATAATAGGTTGAAGGATGTACATCTAAGGATCACCATTGGAGTAGCTCAAAAACTCCACACAAGCATTGGAAAAATGTTGCTCCAATATCCCAAGGTAGTGCTTACTTTTCTAGTTGGAACCATCTCATATCAAGTTCCATAGAAAAAAAGAAGAGCTAGCCATGTTGTATGATTAATAAGGGCATTACAAGATACATTGGAAAAACGTTATGTAGAAAAGCCCATGCACGAAGGAAATGTGACACTTGTCACCTAGAAGGAAATAATAATATTTCCCACACAAGCATCCATTTGTTACAAGCTTGTCCAAGAAAATGCTCAAAGAAGAAATTTGGTAAGAATGAGCACTCATCCAATATCATAACACTCATCCTTTACCTAGTAAAGTTTCACAAATGGCAATAAGCATCTCAAGCGCTCAAGGGTAACCATCATGACACTTATCACAAAGTTCAATATTCTCCATCTAATAAAAGACATCAAAGACCCATGGAGGATAGTATTTTAAGGATTCACAATATTCATAGCACTTAAAAAATTCAAAACAGCTTAAATCATATTTTGGAAGAGGTGAAGAGCATTAAAATCTATGGTCAAGGTATTCAAGAAAGGTCAAAATCCCAGGGTTGAAGTACCACTGTCCAAACATTGAATTCAAAGGTGAATCAACGTACACCATAGTGTTAAAGGAATAGGTTTATACTTCATCAAAATTGCTTTTATTAATAGGGAGTTATAAGGTATAATATAAGGTTGAAACATAAAATAAATCAATCATTTTTGAAAGCAATATGTAAAGGTAAAATATCTATTAAAATAGCATAATATTTGCAATATTAAAACAAAGGAGAAATAATTATTTCTACTTGAAAAATTAGAATTTCTATTATTGTAATTTTCTAATATTCCACATTAGGGAGATAAGGAATACTACATCAAAGTAGGAAATTGGAATATAGAAACAATAAAGATAAAATTATTAAAGGCTACAAAAAGAGGTTTATGAAGGAATATTAAGAGTTGTAAATTAATTTATATACTTATCTCAAAACACATTAAATGGATAAATTAAATCCAACTATTAAAATCTTATCAAAATAGAAAGTGCTTAAGTTCAATAACAGTAATAAGGTGTAAAAGAAGTTGATTTTTGCTATTCACAAAACTTTACAAAATCAACTCAAAATTGAACTATTATTCTCAAAAGCACTTTATCTATCATATAACATTTTCAAAATCACTAGGGAGACATAAGGAATTATACAAATATTGGTAATAATAGTATTCATCAAATATTATCAAGTACTCAATCTATTTGGGAATCATAAGGTCTTTACAAAATCTACAAGGACTCTACTAATTCACATCTCTTAACTAGGGAGATTTAAGGAAGCCTACATAACCTAATATTTACAAAGGTTCTATCAAAATAGGGATTCATAATATATAATTCAATTCAAAGTATCAAATCCATATTCTAAAACTATCAAGAAAGAATATGGATGAAATAATAAGAAATACCTTTATTAATAAAGAATTATTTCATGAAATGGAATTACATTCTCAAAACTTGATAGATACCCTTGAAGGATATGAGAATATATCAACTAGTGATAAGGAGAGATTATTTTTATTTCTCAAAGAAGCAAAAGAGGGTAGCTTTGAAGCATTAATTGGTTATCTTTATGAAAACCTCTTCAAGGCATGGTGGAATTCACAAAATATAGTTATATTCACATCTGAGGAGTTTTTGATGATTTACCTATCATTAATTGTGTTTGTACTCACTCAATACATGAAGCAAGCTAGCAATACAAATCAATATTATTGTGATGATATACTAACTCCTCATGAAGCACAAATTCCACCAACATCAATGCAGAATCACAGGAGAAGAAAGAGAAAAATGAAGAAAATATATGCTAAAAGAGATCTTACCAAAGAAGAAATAAATAGCAAAGCAATCATAAATACTGAATAACCCTCAGCTACAACTCTCTTTGCATCATATGAAGATACTAACTACTTGCTTGATCAAATTATAGTAAGCAATGAAGGAGAATACAAGTTCCAGTTTTGACTCCAATAAAGAAGAAGAAGAAGAACCAATGCAAGAAGGTATACAATGCAATGTGAATTAAAGAGGACCAGATCAAGCCAAAGAACATCTGAAGACAAAGATCCATATTGAATATTGAAATATTCAATACCCAAATAATGTAATACAAGAGGATGTTATATTTAGAGTATATTACATCATTTGGGTCATGTAAATGTACCACCTTAGGTACATAGTTAGGATATGAGATTACTTTATGGGGAAGTTATCTAGTTACTTCATGCAATGTAATAAATGCACAAGTGGCAATGTGCAAGTTGTAATGTGCAAGGTGTCCCCTTGTATAGCTAGGTAGAGTGTTGGCCAAGGAATCTATCTTCCTATATAAAGGGTCTCATAGTGGTAGATTAGATATCAAGCACATATCAAGTTCTTATCAGCTCATATCAACTCGTGGTAGTAGTACTCATGTATGGAGTACAATGTAGCTCTTTAGCTCATATTAATGGAGTGACAATTTCCTCCATATTACATTGAATTTTTGACATTTCTATTTATAGTATATTTCAGTCATATTGTTGTCTCACTTTCTTTCATATTTCTTGTATTTTATTAGGATCTATGTTAAATATCTCCATTGCATATATCCTAAAAAGCTAATAAAAATATCTCATTCATCAAGCTTTGGAATGTGGACGAGGTATTTGTAAGGCTAAAGGACATTACCAAAAATTTGCAGTGACCTTCAAAAGTGCAAACATTAGTCTTGGGGATATTTTCTTAAATATGAATCTAGTGATATCATGATCATAGGCCCAACTTTGAAAATAAATAATTCCTATGTAATTCATCAAGAAGTTAAATAACTAGAATTAGAAACTTATCCTTGAATGAATTCTTCCTTAACTCCCTAAAATCCACAAAAAAATTCCATGACCCATCTTTATTTTTGACTAAGAGAATTAGTGAAGAATAGGGACTGAAGGAGTAAATCTTGCACCATTTTTTCAATCTATATTTTTGCATATAAGGATATTGGTAGGTTCCAATATTATGAGGTATACTTTGTAAGAATAGTTGAATGACATGGTCATGTAAACAATAAGGAAGAAGCTTGTGTGGATCATTGAAGACTATGGTATAATGGTCCAAGAGTTTAGTCAATTTAATAAATTGCCTAGAGTAAATAAACTGTATAATATTCAAGGTATAAAATTGATCCATAATGCCATGAGAACATGTTTTTAAAAGTGTCTCCATGTGGTTGGATATTGTGATGGTTGATGACCTTGCTTGAAGGTTTTGAAGAATATATGGATGACCATTTTCTACAAATTGCATCCATACTTTGAAAAAGTCCCATAAGAAAATCCCTAACTCAAAACCACATCATAGCCACCTAAGGGTATAACAAACATACTCAACTACAAGTTGTGTAACTTATTAAGAACTACATATTCCTACATTTGACCTTACAAGGTAGTGTTCTCTCATTGGTGATCATAACCTCAAAGCTAGATCTTGAATACAAATAGCAATTTTCTTTTTAATAATTAGAGGATCCAAGAAGTTATGAGTACTACCATTATCTATGAGAATAGTGAAAGGATGATTCTTGATGTACCCTCAAACCTTCATGGTTTTAGGTGTAGTAATTGTTTCTAAGGCATGCATAAAAATTTCTAATGTTGGGTCCTCTAATATGTCTTGCTATCCCTCTATGTCCTTTGACTATCAATCATTGAGTGGATCATAATCTTCAAAAGAAATAGTTGACCCCACATCTAAGATAAAATTTTATTCCACATATTTATGCCTAGGGGAGTACTTTTTATCATAATTATAAGATAGTACATTGTCACAATGAGCCTACATCTCATCCTAATTCAAGTGCTTGATAGGTGTCACATGTTTGTTTTGATTGGGTGTACAAATAAGTGGTAGATTTCTAAGTGGTCGTGTTTTGTAGGTATGTTGCTAAGTAGTAAATTTAGCTTCAATCAATTTAGTTAAGCCAATAGGAAACATAATATCTTAAGGGTTATTTTTTTTTACTTTTTTCCTAATGCCCTCCTTCAACCCACTAATAAAAATTAAAAAAGAAGGTATCCTCTAGGCCTTCTATCCTATTTTTCAATTCTTCAAATTGGGTTTGATAGTCACAATTGACCTAGTTTGTCAAAGTTTGGTTAATGCGTCTATGAAATATTCATATGCACTAGGTCCAAAACAAACAAGCAAATTACTATAAAATTCCTTCCAACTAGGTGTGTCTGATGTCTTCTTAAACCACTCATACCACTAAATGACTTCATGATCAAAATTAAAGAAAGTAATGGATACATTTTCCAATCTAATGTGTAATCTAAGAAGAAATATTGTTTGGACTTATAAATCAAACTAGTGGGTTCATGTCCATCAAAATGAGGGAAGTTCAACTTCTTTTTTTGTTGGTGGGGTGGTTAAAATATAGGCATGTCAAACCTTAAAGTGTGTCCCTATCCTAGACTTGAAGTTAGTCTCTATCCTAAACTTGAAGTTAGTCCTTGTCTTGAACCTAAAGCTTATCTCTACCCTAAATAAGATCATCCCTGTAGGGGCAACTATGAGAATGCATCCTATAACTAGTTATATTTAGTGCTAAGCCCAAGGATATTGGACGCAATTTCCTTAATTTGGTCCAATTACCAAGTTTGCTCAGAGCTAAGAGGTTTTCCTTTATTTATAGAGGTCTTCATTCACCTTTTTCAAGGAGGGATCTTGAGAATGGATAATTGGTGATCATATTGGACACAACAAGGGAGTTTAAAAAGTGTTATCAGGGTCATATATTAAACAATCAACTAAAAGAGAGGATCACAATAGGATACATGCCAAAATTATTAATTTTTTTAAATGTGTAAAATAGGGGGTTTCTATTAATTTTGGGAATTTGTAGATTTTGAGTATTTTTTTGAATTTATGAAATGAGGGAAGGACAATATTTTTCTAAAGTGGAAATGAGTGAATTAGGTAGACTTTGCAATTCCTTTTTTTTCTTATTTTTAATGACTTATTTCTTTTTTCAAGTGTGGGATGCATTGTTTTAAAAATAATAGAATTGATTTTCTAGAAAGGTCTAGAACTCTAACTTACATGATGTTTAACCCTAAATCTTCATCAATTAGAAGAAATGCATCGTGCATGGTCTTAAAACCCTAGCCTATATGAAACTTTTTTGGTTTGGATCTACATGATTGAAGAAAAATAACCTAACAAATTGGATGCTTTGAGATGTCTATAACTACTTCAAGTTAAATATATTAAGAACTGAGTAACAAGCCTTAGACTATGGCTTCCTAAGGTTAAGGAAAAAATATCACCAACTTACCCAGTCTGGGCATTTCTATTGATAATCCAACCAAAAAGTTATCTCCAAATGAAAACTCTTTGTATATAGTAAAAATGAAAAAAACTACAAATAGGGTTAGGTCATTGACCCTTTTCATTGGTAACACACTCAGATCCAACTACTTGGGGGTTCCTGGGGTACTCCTAAAAATGATTTTCTAGGAAGATTTTAGCCAAAGTACTTCTCCCAATTGAGTGGTTAGGACTTACACCTGATCCTTCAAAAGGGTATTAAAATATTGTAGGCAATATTTAAGCATAGTAATGAGATTATTTTTTAGATCTATGGTTGTCATTGCTATATAAATTGGTTGTTTGATGCTATGGAAAGCAACCTTAGAAATTTTCTCTCATATCTATGAAATAAATTTATCCACAACAATAAAATTAACATAGAAAGTATGCACCAAAATGGTAAATGAAGCATGATTTTTTATTAATTGCTTGAAATATTACACTATCATAGGCCACTTTAAGGGGGCTACCTCCTTTAAAAATCCTAATACAAAAATATAATTTTCTCCTCTTCTCTCGTTACAATCCAATATATAATAAGGAACCATACAATATCTTACAAACCCTAACCCTAAATAGACTTTGGGTCCCACTAACTAGTCACAACACTAACTACTATTAATAACATGAATAACTAGAATAATTAAATTGTTAGGACATAAGGGTCTTAATAAGATGGTCAGTCAAATCTCATAGGGTATAGAGGAAACTTGGTCTAAGAGCATGCCCAACAATGTTCTAAGCATCAAACCACATGACTACTCATCCTCTACCAAACTTAAATTTATACGTAATATTTTTGTTATGTGAATTTTAACTTATTAGTCATTATAATTGATATCTTGCATTAAATTTAATGGATTTAAAAAATATATATTTTTAACTTTTAAATCTATAAAGTTATTCTAGAATATGCTATTTAAAATGCTTAAACTTTCTTTTTATTTTATTTTTTCTTTTTAAATTTTATATTTGGATTGGATTAATTGAGTGAGGATCTTGATACTTCAAGCAAGATGATCTCAAAAATTGCATTAACAATGGATGTGAATCTCTAGGCATTGACTAAAAAGCTCTTATTTTATTTTTCTTCTTCATCATCTACTACTTTCTAGCACATCGATGAAGGCATGGTTTTAAAACACAGAAATAACAAAATTTATCTTTAGATTTGTAGTAGAGGTAAAATGGGTAAAGGTAAATTTATCTTATTTTCTTTTTCTTCTTTGATGTGTGGGATCACTTAATCTTGATTCTTTATGCAACCTTTACAGTTGGGTGTCTATGGGATTATTTGATTTTAACAGTTTATACAACCTTTGTTATTGGGCTTAACAAATATTTTGAATGCCTCAACAAATATTTTGAATGCCTTCCTTACTTTAGCACACCCAGAAAAAAAAACATACACAGAAAACTTCCTTGAAAAGTGAAATAAAATTCTTTAAATTAATATACTAATTTTTTTCAATCGTATTAATATAGTTTAAGATCATTTGACCCAAATCCCTTATGTAAAAATTGTGGCTGTATCATGGTAACCATTCATATCTCTAACCACCTCAGCATGCCCTCTCACATGCTAGAAGTAGGCTAAAATAAGATAACAAAGGTATGATTATATAGAAATGAGATGACTCCCTGAAATTGTGATCCATAATAATATTATAATAATATTTTTAATAATTTTTAAATCTTTTATTTAACTAATTAAACTTAATTATTTAAATTTTTTAAAATTGTTTATAAAATTCTAATGTTGGTTGATGGTTTGATACTCTTACATCCAACCACGTAGTAAACATCCTAAACTCATTATAAATAAAATATTTAACTAATTAAACTCAACTATTTAAATTTTTAAAATTATTTATAAAATTCTATATTGATTGATGGTTTATACTCTTACATCCAACCACATAGTAAACATCATAAGCTCATTATAAATTACAATGACTTCTAATTAAAAAAGCATAAAGATAAACTATTAAATCATAATAAGATTGAAAACCCCATCAATCATATAGAAGTATGAGCAAAATGGTAAGTTGACATACTTGGTAGAAAGAAGTGGGGGCACTTGGTACGAAAAAGTTCACAAATTAAATTTCCTTTTGATTTCATTGATTTTATTTATGGTGTTAAAAGTAGGCTAAAATAAGATAGTATGGTTAAAATATTTTTTTATTACATAGGAGAGTTGGTTACAACTAATATTTTTATTAATTGGTCAACACAGGGTTTAAATCATAGGGATTGCTCTCAAAAAATTTATCCATCTCGTTCTTATTGACTCGACGTGATATGGGGACGACCGATCGCTCGAGATTCATGTCGTTATTGTTGATCTGCGCACATCAAAAGATTCAAAGTAGACTACTATCTTTGCAAAGGGTTTGTTTCCCCCAAGGTTTGAACCTAGGTCTCTTCTTGGTAAGTGCCTAGCCACACCTGCACTTACCAATCCACCTAACACTTGGAGTTTATATTTTAGGTTAGTGTGATAAACCCTTGCGACCAACACACAAGGATGAGCAGTCAACTCTCAACCATGATCCCTCTTAAAGCTAAGAGCTATGCTTATCAAAAGGGAATTTAAAACACAACCTTTGTGTCTCCCTTTGCATCGCAAAGGTTCGAACCGTGGATCTCCTATTCAACAAAGCCATACTCACCTTCTCCACTTGCGCTACAAATATAGAATTGAAATGGATTTCATTAGTATTACATCATTACTACATAGTAGTATTACAACAAAGCTTGGATATTATTCATGTATGGTTTGGCAAGATTGAAACTTTGGTTTCTTCCTTAAAAAAAAAAATTAATATAATTATATTATATAATTTTAATTTAATTATATTAATCTTACATATTTTAAATCATGATTTATAATAAAATTTTAACATTTTAATAATTTTACATTTATAACATGAGAAGATTTAATCCTAGTTACTTTCTTAAAAAACAAGGTATTATATTGGTTAAACACATTTCCTTTAACTTTTAGACTTACCTATAAAATTGTAATGTCGGTTTATGCTTTTATATTTCTTAGATAAAACTACTTGTCTAAATCCCCTAACTCATTATATTTTATAATTACTTTTAAATTAAAAATAAAAAACATATAAATATAAATATAAATATAAACAAAAATCAAAACTTAATTCCGAGTGAGAGCTCCGACCACAATGGTGAGTGGGAGTGCTTGTGCAAAGTTTATGGTTTGAATTTGCTTTTGATTTTAACTATTTTCCTCATGGTGCTAGAAGTAGGTTAAAATGAGATAGCATGGTGTAAAGGAAAAATATTTATCATATATATATTTGGTTACAAATTGATAAGGGTAAGGTTCAAATTATAGGGGTTACTTTACTAAGATGAAGTGTATAGACATTAGATGTGAAGATTTGGTATTGTGAAGGCTACTCTAAGAAAATGTTAAAAGGAAGGATGTTGAATTTTAGAATATTAGTATTTACAAAGAAAATTGAAGAAGATCCAAAAAATAGAAACAAGAATTAAGACTTTTTATGAAAAATATGTATCTAACTATAACAACTCAATTGACATGAGAATTTAAATTTGTTTGTAAACTTATATCTTATGAGATTTATTTCACAACTCATTAAAATGATGGAATATTTTTTAATTGGTTATTTGGGATTAAAATAAATTTCACTTGTATTATATAATAATCCATAATTTAGTTATTATGCATATATTCTTTAATAATATTTAATCATAAACCTTCAAATTTTTGAGATTGCTTAACTATTTACTATAATTCTTCTTGTGGTTGCACTTATGCTTCAAGAAGGAAACAAATAGTCTAAAGTTGATAAAGTGAACTATGATAATGCAAAGTTATGAAAATTTTATTTTACTAAGATGTAGTGTGTACATAGTAGACATGGATTTTTGGTATTCATAAGGCTACTACAGGAAAATGTTAAGAAAGATGTTGAATTCTAAAATATTTGTATTTACAAAAAAAATTGAAGAAGATCCAAAAAAATTCAAGAATTCATGTTTTTTCATGAAAATGATGTAGGTATTAACTATAGCAACTCAATTGAGATGCAAAATGGATTTATTTGTAAACTTTGAAGCTCTAAATAAGATATTTATGATTTTTCAAGGGCAGAGAATTGAAGTACAACCCTATTTTCTCAAGAAAATATTTAATTTGAATTTTATTTCCATTTCAACAATTTTCCTCGTGGTCTTGAGTTTCCATGTGTATGCATAATAATATTAATATTTCTTTTATATATTATACTAATCCTCCAGAAAATCTCTTTTGGTATAAACTTGCGACTAAATACATGTTAAAATTAATGTTTTTTTTTGTATAATGGAATAAAGACTTAAGGCTTTGCATTTAAGCAAGTGAGTTGAAAAGAAAATGGGGATATATATTAGATGTCCCATTTGTACACAAGATCTAAGAGGAGTATTGGTGAATGTATAAGGGACTTGAATCCTTAATATTTTCATAGGAAACATACCCCTCTTATCTAGTTGTCAAAACCTTGTGGTCTTAATCTAAATACTAAAATTCACACATTATTGATAAAATTTCATGAAGAACACAAGCTTATATTGAGAGGGGGGGTGAACAATGTAAGATAACTTTTTACTTTTCTTTCCCAACCAATATTATCATATATCAATGGCAATATCAACATTAGTAATCAAAGTAATGCACAAAACATCACACACAATAGAGACACCAATTTAACATGGTTCACCCAATGTGGGCCACTCCACGGAGAAAATATTTCACTAAAATTTTCTCAACAAATCTCTTGGGAATCCTTCACTATTACAATGTTTATGGACCTTTGTTCAAAAGAGACACCAATCCCCTAATCAAGTTTGTGGATCTCTATCCACAGGAGAACTATTTCTTCTTTGTTGGTTTGTGGATCTCTATCCACAAGAGAACTCCTCCTCTACTCTAGCTGGTGATCTTCTAGAAGACTACTACCTCCACTACACTGGCTTGTGGATCTCTCTCCACTGAAGACTTATGTCCTCACTCAAAATACCTCTATCCTCACTGCCCTAGCTAATGGATATCTATCAACTCAAGACTATTGTCCTTTACTCTGCCACCTCCAAATCTTGCTCTCAGCTCTGCTTAATATATATCTAAAATATGTACTAAACACTATTCTTCGATCTAGCTTAAATTTTCTCACAATTCTGTCTCTGGTATGACATAAATTTACCCTCAAATTTGCACCAAAATCTACCTTTGTTATGGCATAAATATGTCCTCAAATCTGCATCATACTCTGTCCTCAAATCTATCCTCAAGCCTTAACACAAAGCTTGATTCAATAACAAATCAACTCTTCTCAGATCTGTCTCAAGCTTTACCACAAAGCTTGAACAAATCAATCAATCAACTCTACTATCAAGTCTTCTCAAAGACTTATCTCAAATCTACGTACAAGTTCTCTCAAAAACTTGCTCAACCTGCTCAACAAATCTTCACCAAGACTTGCCTCAAATTTTCTCAACAAGTCCTCCCTAGAACTTGCTCTCTCGGCTCAACAAGTCTTCACCAAGACTGGCCTCAAATTTGCTTGTAATATTCCACAAAAGCTCACACAAATCTGTCCTTAAGCTCTCACAAAAGCTTACTAAACTCTATCCTTAAGTCCACTCTAGGACTTACTCAAATCTGCCCACAAGCTTTCACAAAATCTTGTTAAGCTTTGTCCTTAAGTCCACTCTAGGACTTGCTCAATTTTGTCCACAAGCTTTCACAAGAGCTTGCTAAACTTTATCCTTAAGTTCACTCTAGGACTTACTCAAAATAGTCTACTAGCTTTCTCAAAAGCTTATTCAAATCAATTGCAAAACAAATCAACTTTATCCTTTCAGAAAACCTCTTCAATCACAAAATAAGTTTCACTTAGAATCTTGTTTAACCACAGAAACACATAGAGAATGGTAAGAGACTCAATATGTTTCAGACTCACAAATCACTCTATCACTTTCAAACTCGCTTTCAAATCAATTCAGAAATAAAGAATAATTTGTTTCACAAATATTGAACTATCACACCAATGCTCTTAATCAATAATGCTCAATCAACTTCACTCAACACTTCAATGAAACACAACTTGCTTACAATCTTTAACCAAGTGTTTCACTTACTTACCACAACTCACACTATAAAACCTTGACTCAAGATAATTCCAATTTCACATAACAATGATAATCATGTTCTTTCACAAACCCTAGCTCAAGATAGTTCTCAATTTCACATAACAATGATACTCATGTTCATTCACAAACCCTAGCTCAAGATAGTTCTCAATTTCACATAACAATGATACTCATGTACTTTCACAAAACCTAATCATGCACATAAAGGCTCACTCAAATACTTCAACAATGCTTATCAAACAATCATTCACTTCAACTTTGCATTTCACAACATTCAATCAAACAATATTTCACTCACAAGGAAGATGTGCCCATACCTTTTGTTTGATCAAGATATGTCTTCAAAAACCTATCTTAATCACAATCAAATCATCTTTGCCACTTTCAAGGTTAGATAGCAATAATTTATCTCAAATATTTCCACTCAAATATTTCCTTTAATAATTATCTCACCATACAAAATATCAAGTCTCAAGTACACATTATAATCTCCAAACTTTCAAAAATAATACTCAATTCATAAACAATCAAACTCCTTTAAAAATCCTTTATAAACCCAATCTTCACATAATAACATTCAACACAATTAATTTCCTTTCTAACACCTTATATCTCCCAAACTTTATTTATAATGCTAATTAAAAATTAAAATATCAAACAACCTTATGACTCCCTATCTTTCACTTAACAAAATAAATTTCTTGACATTAAATCTTCACAACTATCATGTGGCTCCCTAGCACTATTCACACCATGCAAAATTAAATCGAGCACTTACCTCAAATGATGACCCACGTCAAAATTAGCACCCTCAAAGACTGCACTTAACTCGAACCCGTGACCAGTCATCACCGCGATGTCTAAGCCCTAAGGCTTGGTTTTTGTTGGGCCACACGCCCAAGACAAAACCAAAGGCGCACGATGTGTGCTTTGTCCCTTGCTCTCCGATGATCCAAAAACACAAAACCCTCTTGCCACATTCAAAACGAAGGGGATGTGAATCGAACCCCTAACTTGCCTTGCACAACCACCTTAACTAGTCGTCGATCACCACTTGCGCTACCAAGCATTGTGGAGAATATTTGATGCTCCTCTTGGTCTTAACACGAAGTTTGCCCTTATTTATTTTAACACATGCAAGTCCTTTCTCTTCTCTTTAGGCAGGGCACGAAACACTTTTTCTTTTTGGGCATTACACTTGTATGGATGATTTTGAATAAAAATCATTACTCCTTTTATACCTTTTGCTATGCACTTCAACACGTTGGCGATTTTAATTCGAATTTTAAACTTTAACTCTTGGCACATTTATTATTTATTTAAATTAAAATTTTAACCTATGGTTAAAATATTTTAATTTAAATAAATTAAATAATAACCTTTACAATTTGCCAAATGGGTCTTTTAAGGATTTATATTTTAAAGACTTCTTGGGCCTTTCACCTTAACCTTTAGTCCAGAATATTATAGTATTATTATTTTCTTTTAAACCTTCTTTGCCTTCCTTGGGATTTCCTTTTAAACCCGATTCTCCTTCCTTGGGATTTCCTTTTAAACCTTATTTTCCTTCCTTAGGATTTCCTTTTAAACTTATTTCTCCTTCCTTGGGACTTTAATATTTTAGGCCGCTTTAGGCATATAATAATTTTTTTTTTTTTTGAATTTACATGGTGGAATCGGTAGCTTCCATGAATCCGAGTAGGTTGTCCAGTTTTTTGTGGCCTCCACAGTATTCTGTGCTGTCTGCCCCAGAAGCCGCCACACAGATCTTCGCGCAGTCCACCCCTATAACCACCATGCCACAATAATTTTAAATCTTTTACACCGTTGAAAGCACCAGGAAAGGGACAAGCGTTCAGTCCGGCAAGGCCCGATATTTGAACCTTAGACCTCCGCCCCCCTTATGGGGTTTGGATGAACCAATTGGTCTACACCTCGGACCTTCTTTAGGCATATAATATTAAAATAAATATTATATCCTATTTCTTTTAACCTCTTCTTTGCCTTTTAGAATAACCACTTGATGACATTAGTGATGACGAAACTTGGACATCAACCTCTTGACATCAATGACAACAAAACTTGTTTATATTTCCAACGATTCATTAATTTTACACAAAACCCATCCATCCTATTTGCTCAAATCAATGATAGAATGCAAAAAGCTAACTTTCTATTATAAGCAAGTAGGTGCAAACAAAAACATATGGAAGCCATATATATATAAATTATATATATGGTTTTGATTTATAAAATTATTAATAAATTTATTTAAATTTATAAAAGTTATTAATTGCATGTTATTATTTAACTGCCTTAAATAAAAATTAAAGCTTGAATCTTGTTAAGTGATATATATATGATTATTCAATTATAATGCCACTTTATGGTAATATAGTATAAAATATAGTTTAATTGTATGAAAATAATTTGAAAACATATAAAAAATTATGAAAATTTAATTTTTATAAATATAAAGACTATATAAATATTATAATATTAAGATGTTTAAATAAATTATTTTTTATTTTAAATTATTCATTATAAAAATTAATTTTTTAGTGTGATTATTATGTAAGTTAATCCTTTATACCCACTTAAAAAGAACCCGCATTCCTACTGCGAATATTTTGTTCGTGGGATGTTTATTTCAATGAATGACTGTTCGACGTCTTAGATTTTGAAGGGGATCCGTGGTTTCCTCTTCCATATATCCGACGTCATTGTCTAGAGATCAGATCTTTCGACTTTAAGAAAATGTAGTGGAATCTTTAAGAAAATGTAGTGGAAAGAGAAAATGTTATTATAGGAAATGTGGATAAATTAGTGCCAACTACTAAGAGGTTGGTTGGTAGTTCGATAGTTCAATTTTGGTTTTAATTTTTAAATAATCTAAATTTTTTATTAATTTTGTTGAAAAGATTAACTGTTTCTAATGTATAAAAAATAACATATGCCACCTGTGATGGGATTGAAAACATGAATTTCAATGCTTGAAAAGAGGGGAATCTCACTACCTATCTTGTGCTTATCAAGGTATTCAATCCCATGAATGTCAACGCTTGAAAAAAAGGGGATTCTCACTATTTATCTTGTGCTTATCAAGGCATTAGCTGTAAGAAAGTGACCAATTTATCGTTGGTGGATATGTCTGATGTCTGAATTGTCAAAGTATGGTTGACATTAATGGTCATGTCCTGTCACCCAAAACCTTATGATTCATGATATAGAGGTTCCTAGACAATACTTGGGCAGGTCTATTATGGCTTTTCAAATCTGTTAAGACCAAGGCATGAATGCAAACTAAAGCAAGCCTTGAAAAAAATGATTAGCTATGGGTTTGATCGTTTTTACATAATTTTTTTTAATTGATTGTTGATTATTTGTATTAAGGGTATGCGAGATAAACAACATTTAATTTTAGAATGTAAAAGCATATAAAGATATTTGAGTTACTTAATAGTTTATTGATAAAAACAATGTAAAATTTGTTTGGAGAGGAGAAAGTAAGAGAATTTATCATCAAAACCATAACACAAGGTTAACATTATAGAAAGACAAATAATTAGGTAACATTTATGATTAATAACCATAGTTCTTTGTAAATTCATTGTCCCATAGAATATTTTTAGCCTTGTGGATGTTAAAAACCTTTTATTCTATTCCTAATATTGTCCATGACAACGCGACGATTTGAATCCAAGTTATGCTCAAACAATTGCATTCAATATGCTATAGCTCTATAATACCTCAAACAAAAGGTCACCAATAAAATTGGAACTTTAGCTTACTATGTGAAATTTACTATTTCCCATTGCTTGCCCCAAAACCATTAGACTATTGAAAACTTTGTGAGCATAGGATTAAAACCTTGGTTGACATGTGATGTTGTCTTATATTAATAAACATAAAAAACAATAGAATAACCATCCAAAAGAGGGTAGTAGAGGCTTAAAATGCCCTATTATCATTTTAAATAAATGTTTAAATGTTACAACTTTATGGCTATGGTCCAAAAGAATATTTTTGTCTTGTAAATGCAATTAAAATAATTTCATTTAATTCTTTTTATTTCACATTCCTTCCCTTCCGTGAGATCCATTTGACTTTAAACATGCTCATTTATTTTACATCATGACCAACTTGTGTTTATATTATTGCATTCCATTCACCATTTGCTTCACGATACCTTGAACTTTACTAAATTAAATTAATACAATATATTAATTATTTATTTTATATTTTTCAATGGTTATATGGGATTGAAACACATGTATTACATCACGCCACATAGTGGTATTACAAAAAAGCTTGGATAGTATTTGTATATTACTTGGCAAGATTCAAACTTGGGTCTCCTCCTTGAAATGTTGAGGAATCTAACTGGTTGAGCTAATGCCACTTGATATTAATTATTTTTTTTACTAAAACATATGTTTAAAATAAAAAAATTAACATTGTAATTCTAGGTTCCAATCCCATGGGAAAACACCTTGTAGATTTATTAGGACATCTACCCTATACATCCATGAAGATAACTAGAGTTAGGGGTCAAAATTATGGATTAGGTCAAGTATACCTACAATATAAATCTAAGTCCATCTCGATGGTAGAATATTTTTAACTTTTCATTTCTACCATTTATCTTTTGAAATTTTAGCATTTTTGAATTATATGTTTCTTAGATCATATTTATTTTTTATGATAATCCATTATTTACTTATTTAGGAAAAGAAAAAATTGTGCAAATTTCTTTTGATTTAATATAACTTTGACTAACCACCACCCTCTATGAGCAAAGAGGAACTCAAATTCGGTTTCACTCTGAAGATCTAATTGCCAAGGGTCATACCTACAAGAGTATGAATCCATAGAAGAGTTGAAGTTCCTTTAAAATTATCTACGTGTTTCCTCTTGAGGAAAAAGACTTAACTCCATGTTGATATTACCTTTCTTAGTAGGTTATAATTATGTCGTTTGCAATGTGTGCCCTCCACATATGAAGAAAGCATAAAATTATTTAAATATTGGCTCCCTCTATAGAATCAAAGGACCCAAACAGGTTTTGAACATGTTGGGATAGAACTATCTCAGTTCTCCTTTCCTTTTGCTTTCTTGGGTAGGTTTAGGGCAGTCTTTTTCTGTTTTTCCTTGGGTGTTTGCGGGGTTCTATATTTTTGTCACCTATTTGGCATCCTTCTTGTAGTGGTTGTGGGATCCCTTTAAAACCCTCTTTGTTTTTAATAGTGAAGAAAAAAGGACCCAAACAGGTCTAGAAATCAAAGTCTTAAAAACCTACGAATTTGCAAGACCATTGACCCATAATTGACCAACCAATTTAACCACCCTCCAATATACATTTTTATGTATCCTTTTTATTGTTCATTTCTTTCTAGGTAGCATATCACCCAAATCAATTGATAATTGCCCTATCAACTATTGAAAATGTTGAATATTAAAAATATAGGTTGAAGATTATGTGGCATTTAGGGTTACTAATAACAACTTGATACCTTTTATAACTACCATAAAGAAATCTGAAGCAGAGTTACATTAAACAAACACATACAATCCAGAAAAGATAGATAAAATCACAAATGAGCCAAATATTTCTTGCATTCTATTCCACAAAGATAGAGCTTTCAGAGACTAACTCCTTACAAATTCAAAATTTCTCCTTTTTTAACTCGTTTTCCCTTTTTCCCGCCTAAAACCATAAAAATTCAAATTTGAATTTTGGGGGAAACTTGTTGAGGTCATAACTTCGCGCTCGTTGACCCGATTTACTATTACAACATGTTTTCAAAAATGGCACAAGACGAGCTAAGCAGGGTTGCCATTGGCTCTTTGAGCCAAGACTAACGTCTAGTTGAAAATCCCCAAATTTGACCTCTAAGACCTTCAAAAATCTCCTGCAAGTTAAACTAGTTTTACTAGTTTTACAAAATTAAATAATTACAATTTTTTTCAGGTGATGCAAGATCACTCTTACACCACTGGACGCTCCTGCATCAGACACCCAGGGTAATTTTGAGAAGTGACCTTCACTTCTCTGTTGTTGGAAGAAAACTAAGGCATTCAACCTTAGCCTTCAACAACCAAGATGAATCTTCAATAGGTCTTCCCTTCCATTTAACCAAATATTCTGCATACTGCCTATTTTTGGTACTTTTGTCGATGCGGGTATCTAGGATCTCTTCTATCTCTTCCGTATCTGGAGTAGATGCTAGAATATTCCACGATTCTACTAATGGTCCCTCACCATTGTCTCCTTCATGGTATTCTTCCAAATCTGAAATGTTAAAAATAGGTGATATGTTAATCCCACTTGGCAATTCCACTTATATGCATTGCTTGAATCCTATTTTTCTATGATTTTGCATGGTCCAAACTTCTTCATTTTTAGCTTGTTATAGGTTTTAGCAGGAAACCTTTCTTTTCTCAAATGGACCATAACTTCATATCCCACTTCAAATTCCTTAAATCATCACTTCTGGTCTGCCCTTGTATTGTACTGAGTATTCATCTTAGTAATATGCTTCTTCACTTCTTCATGCAAGCTCTTCAAATGCTCTGCAAAGTCCTCAACCTCAACACTACACTTTTCCCCTATATCCATCTTCCTCAACTCAGAAGCATTTCTTGGACTGCTCCCATATATTATCTGGAATGGAGATTTGTTAGTACTCCTATTGATAGAGTTGTTGTATACAAATTTTGCCTGTGCAAAAACAAAATCCTATAACTTAGGCTTATCTCCTACCAAGCATCTCAATAGATTTTCCAAACTTCTATTAACCACCTCTATTTTTCCATCAGTTTGTGGGTGGTATGTAGAACTGAATTTAAAATTTATCTTCAATTTCTTCCATAAGGTTCTTAGAAATACCCAAAAAACTTGGTATCTTTTTAGAAACTATACTCTTTGGTAGACCATGAAGTCGTACAACCTCTTTGAAAAATAAACCTGCAACATGAATTACATCATTAGTTTTCTGGTAGGGAATAAAATATGCCATCTTTGAAAACCTGTCAACCACCAAAAATATGGAGTCATTTCCCCCCTGTGTCCTTGGTAGGCCAAGAACAAAATCCATGTTGATGTCCTCCCATGGTCTCTCTGGTACATGTAATGGCTGATATAATCCAGTGTTTTGTCTCACACCCTTGGCCATATGAAATACTCTGCAACTTTGCACAAATATCTTCACATATTGTTGCAACTGTGGCCAATAGTAGTTCTCACTAACGAGGGCAATGGTCTTATCTTGACCAACGTGTCCAACAAACCCTCCATTGTGCTTCTCCTTGACTAGATTCTCTCTCATTGAAATCCTTGGAATGCATAATTGGTTTCCTCTAAAAAACATTCCATCTTGGATTAGAAAATCCAACCACTTAGTCTTGTCCAAAGTAACAAGTTCTAAGCAAGCTCTCCAAGCCTCTGCAAAATCAGGATCTTTAGGATACAAACCCTTAAGTTCATCAAACCCTACAACTTACACCTTCATTTCTATAAATAAACACTACCTTCTACTTAAGGCATCTGCAACTCTGTTTGATTTTCCAATCCTGTGCTTCAACACAAAGGTATAACTCTATAGAAACTCAACCCACTTCAAGTGCCTCTGATTTAGCTTCCATTGCCTATTAATATACAGTAAGGCCTGATGATTAGTATATAGAACAAACTCTTATGGAAACAAATAATACCTCCACTTCTTCAGAGCCTAAACTATAACATAAAACTCTTGATCATAAATTAAATACTTCTTCCTAGCATCATTGAGTTTCTCACTAAAATAAGCAACAGGTTTACCTTCTTGACTCAATACAACTCCTATGGCACTACCACTAGCATCACAATCTACCTAAAATACCTTATTAAAATATAGAAGTGCCAAAATAGGTTGCTCTATGAACTTCTTCTTTAATATATCAAATCTTGTATCTGCTCCTAAGGTCGACTTATATTCTTTCTTATCCCCTCTCATTGTTTTTGTAAGGGGTGCACAAATACTGTTGAAATTTCTAATGAATTTTTTGTAAAAACTTGCTAGACCATGAAATGATCTTACATCAGTTATGCTCCTTGGAGTAGGCCATTCAATGATAGCCCTCACCTTTTCTAGGTCTATTTTTAGACTTTCGATTGAGATAACAAATCCCATATACACTAACTCCTTCACAAAATTGTACTTCTTCAAATTAATCAACAATTGGTCCTCCCTCAGCTTCTCAAAAACCCTTCTGATATGCATCAAGTGCTCTTCCAGGGTCTTGCTAAATATTAAAATATCATCCAAATAGATAATGACATATTTTCTTAAAAATTCCTTCAATACCTCATTCATCAGCCGCATGAATGTGCTTTGTGCATTGGTTAGCCCAAATGGCATGACCAACCACTCATACAAACCTTATCTTGTCTTTAAGGTTGTCTTCCACTCATCTCCTTATATGACACGAATATGATGATACCCACTCTTTAGGTCAATCTTTGTGAAGTACTTGGCTCCACTCAAATAGTCCATAATATCATCCATCCTTGGCAATGGGAATCTGATCTTATTAGTAGCTCAGGAGTTAGTACACATTCTCCACTCTCCATATTTCTTTGGTGCTAGTACTGTAGGTACTACACATGGACTCAGGCTCTCCCGAATTAGTCCCTTTTTTAGCAACTCTTGGACTTTCTTGTTTAGCTCCTCACTTTCTACATGAGTCATTCTATGGGCTGCCTTATTGGGAAAACTAGATCCTAGTACCAAATATATATGGTGATTGATCTTCCTCACTTATGTCAAACCCTCCAGCACATTATCTGATATAATATCTATAAATTCTTCTAACAAACCTAAGACTTCTATTGGGGTATTTTTGAATTCTTCTTCTCTAACACTAGTAATTAATGCATAGCACATATGCTCATGCTTCAAACCATCCAAAAACATTCTACCTTCAACTAAATAGATTATGGCACTCCTATATACTTTTTTTTCCATCTCCTTCAGGGGATTCAGCTTATCGTGCACTCCATTATTTGTCAGGATGTAAGTGTTGGTATGACCATCATGCACTGTACACCAATAAAATTGCCATGGCCTTCCCAATAGCAAATGACAAGCATCCATAGGTAGGATGTCACACAGGACCTCATCACGGTAATTTCCAATATTAAATTTTACCAAGCATTGCTCACTGACCAAAGCCCTATGGTCCTTCTACAACCACACAATACGATATGGATGCGGGTGTCTCTTCCTCTCTAATTGCAATTTGGTAACCATTCCTTCTAAAACTAGGTTATATGTGCTACCATTGTCTATGATAATATTACAGACCTTACCTGCACATTTACACCTTGTGTGAAATAAGATCTTCCTCTGATCTAGGTCTCTCTCCTCATTCAGAAAGGCTCTCCTTGTGATTAGCACTTCTCCTCTTTCTGCTTCTTAAGAGTGCTTAGATTCAACATCTTCATCAACAATAACAGCTCGAGCATTACCTTTGGGTCTCTTATTTGTCCTCTCTTGGTGTTGTGGACACTCGTATGCTCAATGTCTTTCTTCCCCATAGTGGAAATAGGTTCCATAAAATATTCCACTTCCAAACCCTCGTCCAGACCTTCCTCTTCCTCTATGGTAACCATTTTTCTAATCACAGGGGTGGTAAGCATTATATCCCTTTTGGTCCTAACTACTACTGGCTTCTCCATTCTTCTTATGATCTTCATTTCATACTCCATTTGTTCTTCCACCACTTCTTCCACCATGACCTCTTCCTCTTTTCTTGCTCTCAAATCTTATTTTCAGCTTCTTTGCAACCCTCAGGGCAAACTGGTAAGAATCCTCTATGGTGGTCATCTTAACTAGACTTAACTCCTCTTGAATTCTTGCTCATAACCCATTAATATAATGGGCTACCTTCTCCTTGTTGGCCTCAGAATGGCCTATTATGATTAAAATTTTATAAAACTCCTGTGTGTATTCTTTGATAGACTTACTTTACTACCTCAAACCTTGCATTTTCTTTAGCAAATCCAACTCGTAGTTAGTTGGAATGAACTGCCTCTTCAACTTCTCCAACATTCGCTCCCATTTTTTTATCCTTTCTTTCCCTCTTTTGTTTATATCTAGTTGCACTCCCTTCCACCATATGCTAGCATGATACCTTTAGCTTGGTCTTAGAAAAATTGACCCTATCAATATCTTCAACCTCCTCATACTCAAAGTATTCTTCCAAATCATTGATCCAATCAATCAACTCCTCTGGATCAATATTTCTAGAATACGTAGAAACCTCCATCTTCGGTCTCTTTCCAATATGAGATATGGCTTTGTATAACCTAGATTATGCAATATCTACTATCCCTTCTTCTTTCTCGAACTGGTTCTCTTCTTCTTTAACTTTATCTTCACTACCATCTTCTCTCATTGGCTCAAACCCTCTATGCAGCTCCTCTTGTAGAGCCTAAAATTGCCTCTGCAAAGCTTTGAAATATTCTTCTTGCACCATATTTCTCCCACCACCATGGTTTCTTCATAGAGGTATTCTAATCACTTCTCTCACAAACCCTAACCACAGATCCTAGTGTAAACTGCCTCATGTTCGGCAATCTGTTTACACACTCAAGAACTCTCGCTCTAATACCACTTGAAGCAGTGTTACATTAAACAAACACATACAATCCAGAAAAGATAGATAAAATCATAAATGAGCCAAAAATTTCTTGCATTCTATTCCACAAATATAGAGCTTTCAGAGACTAACCCCTTACAAATTCAAAAATTCCCTTATTTTAACCCGTTTTCCCTTTTTCCCACCTAAAAACATCAAAATTCAAATTTGAATTTTGGGGGCAACTTGTCGAGGTCATAACTTTGTGCTCGTTGACCCGATTGACTATTACAACATGTTTTCAAAAAGAGCACAAGACGAGCTAAGCAAAGTGGTCCTTACTTCATTGCCCTAAGGTACGTGTCTAGTCAAAAATCCTCAAATTTGACCTCTAAGACCTTCAAAAATCTCTTACAAGTTAAACTAGTTTTACAAAATTAAACAATTACAATTTTTTTTGGGTGATGCAAGATCACTCTTACACCACTGGATGCTCCTACATCAGACACCAAAGGTAATTTTGAGAAGTTACCTTCACTTATTTGTTGTTGGAAGAAAACCAAGGTGTTCAACCTTAGCCTTCGACAACCAAGATGAATCTTCAACAGGTCTGCCCTTCCACTTAACCAGATATTTTGCATACTGTATTTTTTTGGTACTTTTTCCGATGCAAGTATCCAAGATCTCTTCTTTCTCTTTCATCTCTAGAGTAGATGCTGGAATATTCGACAATTCTTCTACTGGTCCCTCACCATTATCTCCTTCATGGTATTCTACCAAATCTGAAATATTAAAAACAGGTTATATGTTAAGCCCACTTGGCAATTCCACTTCATATGCATTCCTTGAATCCCATTTTTCTATGATTTTGCATGGTCCAAACTTCTTCATTTTCAACTTGTTATAGGTTTTAGCAAAAAACCTTTATTTTCTCAGATGGACCAAACCTTCATCTCCCACTTCAAATTCCTTAAACCATCGCTTTTGGTCTGCCCTTGCCTTATACTGAGTATTCATCTTAGTGATATGCTTCTTCACTACTTCATGCAATCTCTTCATATGCTCTGCAAAGTCCTCAACCTTAGCACTACACTTTTCCCCTTGTATCCATATTCCTCAACTCATAAGCATTTCTTGGACTGCTCCCATATATTATCTGGAATGGAGATTTGTTAGTACTCCTATTGACAAAATTATTGTATGCAAATTCTGCATGTGGCAAAACCAAATCCCATATCTTAGGCTTATCTCCTACCAAGCATCTCAGTAGATTGCCCAAACTTCTATTCACCACATCTGTTTGTCCATCAGTATGTGGGTGGTATGCAAAACTGAATTTCAAATATGTCTTCAATTTATTCCACAAGGTTCTCTAGAAATACCCAACAAAATTGGTATCTCTATCAAAAACTATACTCTTTGGTAGACCATGAAGTCATACCACCTCTTTGAAAAATAAACTTGCAACATGAATTGCATCATTAGTTTTTTGGTAGGGAATAAAATATGTCAACTTTGAAAACCTGTCAACCGCCACAAATATGGAGTCATTTCCCCTCCGTGTCCTTAGTAGACCAAGAAAAAAATCCATGCTGATGTCCTCCTATGGTCTCTCTAGTATAGGTAATAGCTGATATAATCTAGTGTTATGTCTCATACCCTTGGCCATCTAGCATACGCTGTAACTTTGTACAAATATCTTCACATCTTGCTGCAACTGTGGCCAATAGTAGTTCTTACTAACGAGGGCAATAGTCTTATCTCGACCAAAGTGTCCAACCAACCCTCCACTATGCTTCTCCTTGACCAGATTCTCCCTCATTGAACTCCTTGGAATGCATAATTTTTTTTCTCTGAACAACATTCCATATTGGATTAGAAAATCCAACCACTTAGTCCTGTCCAAAGTAACAGGTGCTAAGCAAGCTCTCCAAGCCTCTCCAAAAAATTAGTATCTTCATGATACAAACCCTTAAGTTCATCAAACCCTACAACTTACACCTTCATTTTTTTCAATAAAAACCGTATTCTACATAAGGCATCTCCAAATCTATTTGTCTTTCAACTCATGTGCTTCAACATAAAGGTATAACTCTATAGAAACTCAACCCACTTCAAGTGCCTCTAATTTAGCTTCCCTTGGCTATTAATATACCGTAAGGCTGATCATTATATAGAACAAACTCTTTTAGCAATAAATAATGCCTCCACTTCTTCAGATCCTGAACTATAGCATAAAAATATTGATCATAAATGGAATACTTCTTCCTAGCATCATTGAGTTTCTCACTAAAATAAGCAACATGTTTACCTTCTTGACTCAATACAACTCCTATGGTACTACCACTAGCATCACAATCTACCTAAAATACCTTATTAAAATTTGGAAGTGCCAAAACATGTTGCTCTGTGACCTTCTTCTTCAACATATCAAAGCTCTTATCTGCTCCTAAGGTCCACTTAAATTCTTTCTTATCCCCTCTCATTGTTTCTGTAAGGGGTGCACAAATACTGCTAAAATTTCTAATGAATTTTCTAAAAAATGTGCCAGACTATGAAATGATTTTATCTCAGTTATGCTCCTTGGAGTAGGCTATTCAATGATAGCCCTCACCTTTTCTGGGTCCATTTTTAGACCTTCGGTTGAGATGAAAAATCCCAGATACACTAATTTCTTCACAAAACTACACTTCAAATTAATCAGCAACTGCTCCTCCCTTAGCTTCTCAAAAACCCTTCTAATATGCATCAAGTGCTCTTCCAGGGTCTTTCTAAATATTAAAATGCCATCCAAATAGACAATGACAAATTTTCCTAAAAATCCCTTCAATACCTCATTCATCAGCCGCATGAAAGTGCTTGGTGCATTGGTTAGCCCAAATGGCATGACCAACCACTCATACAAACCTTCTATGGTATTGAAGTTTGTCTTCCACTCATCTCCTTATCTGACACGAATCTGATGATACCCACTCTTTAGGTCAATCTTTGTGAAGTACTTGGCTCCACTCAAACTGTCCATAATGTCATCCATCCTTGGCAATGGGAATCTATATTTTATGGTGATCTTGTTAATAGCTTAGGAGTTTGTACATATTATGCACTCTCCATATTTATTTGGTACTAGTACTACAAGTACTACACATGGACTCAGGCTCTCCCAAATCAGTATCTTTTTGAGCAACTCTTGGACTTGCCTGTTAAGCTCCTCACTTTCTACAGGAGTCATTCTATGGGCTACCTTATTGGGCAAACTAGATCTTGGTATCAAATCTATATGGTGACTAATATTCCTCACTGGTGGTAAACCCTCGGGAACATTATATGATATAATATCTAGAAATTCTTCTAACAAACCTGAGACTTCTACTAGGGTATCTTTGCATTCTTCTTCTCTAAATCTAGGAATTAATGCATAGCACATATGCTCATGCTTCAAACCATCCAAAAACATTCTACCTTCAACTAAATAGATTCTAGCACTTCTACATAATTTTTTATCCACCTCCTTCAGGGGCTTCAGCTTATGGTGCACTCCATTCTTTGTCAGGTTGTAAGTGTTGGTACGACCATCATGCACTACACACCAATCAAACTACCATGGCCTTCCCAATAGCAAATGACAAGCATCCATAGGAAGGATGTCACATAGGACCTCATCACGATAATTTCCAATATTAAATTTTACCAAGCATTGCTCACTGACCAAATCCCTATGGTCCTTCTACAACCACGCAATACAATATGAATACGAGTGTCTCTTCCTCTCTAATTACAATTTGGTAACCATTCCTTCTAAAACTAGGTTATATGTGTTACCATTTTCTATGATAATATTACAGACCTTACCTTCACATTTACACCTTGTGAAAAATAAGATCTTCCTCTGATCTGGGTCTCTCTCCTCATTAAGCAAGGCTCTCCTTATGATCAACACTTCTCCTCTTTATGCTTCATCAGAGTGCTTAGATTCAACATCTTCATCAATAATAACAGCTCAGGAATTACCTTCGGATCTCTTATTTGTCCTCTCTTGGTGTTGTGGAAACTCTTATGCTCGATGTCCTTCTTTTCCACAGTGGAAAAAGGTTCCATGAAATCCTCCTCTTCCAAACCCTCATCCAGACCTTCCTCTTCCTCTATGGTAACCATTTTTCTAATCACGGGGGTGGTAAGCATTATCTCCCTTTTGGTCCTAAATACTACTGGCTTCTCCATTCTTCTTATGATCTTCATTTTGTCCTCCATTTATTCTTCCACCAGTTCTTCCACCACGACCTCTTCCTCTTTGCTTGCTCTCAAATATTATGTTCAGATTCTCTTCAACACTTAGGGCAAACTAGTAAGCATCCTCTATGGTGGGCATCCTGACCAGACTTAACTCCTCTTGAATACTTGCTTGTAACCCATTAATATAATGGGCTACTCCTTGTTGGCCTCAGAATGGCCTGTTATGATTAAAATTTTTTAAAATTCCTCTATGTATTCTTTGATAGACTTACTTTACTACCTCGAAACTTGCATTTTCTTTAGCAAATCCAACTCGTAGTCAGCTGGAATGAACTGCCTCTTCAAATTCTCCAACATCCACTCCCATTTTTTTATCCTTTCTTTCTCTCTTTTGTTTTTGTCTAGCTGCACTCCCTTCCACCATATGCTAGCATGACCCTTTAGCTTGGTATTAGCAAAATTTACCTTATCAGGATCTTCAACCTCCTCATACTCAAAGTATTCTTCCAAATCATTGATCCATTCAATCAACTCCTTTGTATCAAGATTTCTAGAATACATAGAAACCTCCATCTTCGGTCTCTTTCCAATTTGAGATATGGCTCTCTATAACTTGGCTTGTGTAGGATCTAATACCTCATCTTCTTCCTTGAACTAGTCCTCTTATTATTCAACTTAATATTCACTACCATCTTATCTCATTGTCTCAAACCCTCTACGTAGCTCCTCTTGCAGAGCTTGAACTTGCCTCTACAAAGCTTTGAAATCTTCTTTTGGCACCATATTTCTCCCATCACCATGGTTTTTTCATGGAGGCATTCTGATCACTTCTCTTAGAAAACCTAACCACATATCCTGGTGTAAATTGCCTCACGTTCGATGATCTATTTACACACTCAGGAACTCCCGCTCTGATACCACTTGAAGCAGAGTTACATTAAACAAACACATACAATCCAAAAAATATAGATAAAATCACAAATGATCCAAAGATTTCTTGCATTCTATTCCACAAATACAAAGCTTTCAGAGACTAACCCCTTACAAATTCTAAATTTCCCCTTTTCCCACCTAAAACCATCAAAATTCAAATTTGAATTTTGGGGGAAACTTGTCGAGGTCATAACTTCGCACTCGTTGACCCGATTGACTATTACAACATGTTTTCGAAAAGGGCACGAGACAAGCTAATTGTAGTGGTTATTGGTTCATTGCACTAAGGCCCATGTCTAGTTGAAAATACTCAAATTTGACTTTTAAGACGACCAAAAATATCTTGCAAGTTAAACTAGTTTTACTAGTTTTACAAAATTAAATAATTACAATTTTTTTTTTGGTGATGCAAGATCACTCTTACACTACTGGATGCATCTGCATCAGAAACCTAGGGTAATTTTGAGAAGTGACCTTCACTTCTCTATTTTTGGAATAAAACCAAGGCGGTCAACCTTACACTTTGACAAGCAAGATGAATCTTCAACATGTCTGCCCTCCCACTTAACCAAATATTCTGCATACTGCCTGTTTTTGGTACTTTTACCAATGCGGGTATCTAGGATCTCTTCTATCTCTTTTGTCTCTAGAGTAGATGCTAGAATATTCTATAATTCTTCTACTGGTCCCTCACCATTGTCTCCTTCATGGGATTTTACCAAATTCGAAATGTTAAAAGAGGTCATATATTAAGCCCACTTGGCAATTCCACTTCATATCCATTGTCTGAATCCCATTTTTTTATGATTTTGCATGGTAAAAACTTCTTCATTTTTAGCTTGTTATAGGTTTTAGTAGGAAATATTTCTTTGTTGAGCAAGGTGCAGCGACAATATTGTCATTGTTGTCAACATAGTCAGATAAATCGATTGATGCAGCGGACAGGAGTTTAGAGGTCACTCAGAGTATGTACAGTGATGTAAAATGCTTATGAGGATGTTTACCCACCTTTTTGCATATTTTTTAAGAAGACCTAAGTGGCCCATATGCTAAAGATCAAAGAAAAAGCAAAACACCGCAAAGAAAAAAAAATGTCGCGATATCGCAACATGTTGCATTTTTGCGGTCCAAAGCAAAGAGAAAATGCAAGAAGAAAAAAAAGTGTCGCGATATCGTGACATGTTGCATTTTCGTGGCCGAAAGAGCAAAGAGAAAAAAAATTCGTGATATCGTGAAATGTTGCATTTTCACGGCTGAAATAGCAAGGAGAAAAAAGTGTCGGGGTATCGTGACATGTATTTTCACAGGCCAAAGCAAAGAGAAAGAGCAAGGAGAAAAAAGTGTCACGATATCGTGACATGTTTTAGTTTCACGGGCCAAATCAAAGAGAAAGAGCAAGGAGAAAAAGTGTCATGATATTACGACATGTTGTATTTTCATAGGCCAAAGCAAAGAGAAAGAGCAAGGAGAAAAAGTGTCGCGATATTGCGACATGTTGTATTTTTGCAGGCCAAAGCAAAGAGAAAGAGCAAGGAGAAAAAGTTTCACGATATCTCGACATGTTATATTTTTGTGGGCCAAAGCAAAGAGAAAGATCAAGGAGAAAAAAGTGTCGCGATATCGCGACATGTATTTTTGCGGTCCAAAGCAAAGAGAAAGAGCAAGAAGGAAAAAGTGTCACGATATCGCGACATGTCGCATTTTCGTGACTCAAAAAGGTCAGGAAGGTAGAGAAACAAAAGTTTTGCGATATCACGATATGTCACATTTTTGTGACTCAAAAAAGGTAGGCAGGCAGAGAGACAAAAGTGTCACGATATCGTGACATGTCGCATTTTTGTGACTCAAAATGGGCAGGCAGGAAGAGAAACAAAAGTTTCATGATATCGTGACATGTCACATTTTCATGACTCAAAAAGGGTAGGCAGGCAGAGAAAAAAAAGTGTCACGATATCGTGACATGTCGCATTTTTGTGACTCAAAAATGGCAAGCAGGCAGAGAAACAAAAGTGTCACGATATCGCGACATGTTGCATTTTTGCGACTAAAAAAGGGTAGGCAGGCAGAGAAAAACAAGTGTCATGATATCGCGACATGTCACATTTTCATGACTCAAAAATGGCAGGCAGGCAGAGAAACAAAAGTGTCGTGATATCGTGACATGTCTCATTTTTGTGACTCAAAAAGTGTAGGCAGGTATAGAAACAAAAGAGTTGTGATATCGTGACATGTTGCATTTTTGCCAAAGGAACATAGTAGTTGACAGTGCGTCTGATATTAGTGATGAACACCAGGATGGTGAAACTAAAGACTGTATAGTGACGTGGACCCATAAGGAATATTTAATGATTTAAAATCATTTAAGATGGTCGTTACACATGGAAAGAAGCAGATGAATGCCCATGTGAAGAAAATGAACAGTCATGGAAGGAAAAAATGAACAGTCATGGAAAGAAGTGGATGCATGCCCATGTGGAGAAAAGGAAACGAAGGGCCTCAAAATAGAAACAAAAAGCCTTTTCAAAAACCAAAATGCATGCATGCACAAAGGAAAAGAAAACAAATAGTCATGAAAAAGAAAATGAATAGTCATGAAGGAGAAAACAAATAGTCATCGAAGGAGAAAACGAACAGTCATGAAGGAGAAAATGAACAGTCAACGAAGGAGAAAATGAACAGTCATGAAGGAGAAAACGAACAGTCATGGTAGGAGAATATGGTGTCAATTCTTTGAAATCATTTAAGATGGTTGTTACACATGGAAAGAAGCGAATGAATGCCCATGTGGAGAAAACTAATAGTCATGGAAGGATAAAATGAACAGTCATGGAAAGAAGCGGATGCATGCCCATGTGGAGAAAATGAACAGTCATGGAAAGAAGCGGATGCATGCCCATGTGGAGAAAAGGAAACGAAGGGCCTCAAAATAGAAACGAAAAGCCTTTTTGAAAACCAAAACGCATGCATGCACAAGGGAAAAGAAAATGAACAGTCATGAAAAAGAAAATGAACAGTCATGAAAAAGAAAATGAATAGTCATGAAGGAGAAAACAAATAGTCATCAAAGGAGAAAATGAACAGTAATGAAGGAGAAAATGAACAGTCATCAAAGGAGAAAATGAACAGTCATGAAGGAGAAAATGAACAGTCATGGTAGGAGAATATGGTGTCAATTCTTTGCATGTGACATGTTTAATGAAATGCCTTATCAATATATATAAAAGAAGGTGTTACAATTGACAAGTGGTATATGAGAATATGAAAGGAGTTACAACTGGAGTTACAAAGAGAAAGGATAGTTATAAAATAAGTGTTGCTTGGAGAATTTCAATGGTGATTTTTTTTTGTGAAGAGCGCAGAGTGTGTGTGTTTTGTGAATTGTGGTAGATGTTGGGTAAGCAATAGACCAGTCAGGGTCTTGTAAAAGTGAAGGCATTTTTATGTCAATCTTCTAGTTTCAAAATTGAAGTCCAAGTTGGTGCTTGGCATCAAGGGTTGGTGCTCCTTCCAGTTGGTGCTGGTAAATCAAGGGTTGATGCTCCTTCCAGTGGGTGCTGGTAAATTGATTGTAAAGTTGGTGCTTTGCAAGGGCTGGATTTGGATGGGAGTCCAAATAGTCATTTTGAAGAGTAGCCAAATCGGTGAACCTCGGTACATCTTGTGTTGTCTGATGTTCTCTTGTTATACTTGATTTATTTGTTTTTAAGTTTTCATTATTTTTATTTTAAGAGTTTAATATTTAATTTTTAAAATAGCTACACTGATTCACCCCCCCATATCAGTGTCATTGTAAGACTAACAATTGGTATCGAAGCCAGTTTCCCTTGTTAGGCTAAATCAGCTAGGGTTGATCTTGGATTAGTACGTAATGGGTAAGAAGAATAGATCCTCCTCAAATAAGGTATCTCAGTCAGTTTCAGTTCTTGTGGAAGAGAAAATTGAACTAGAAAAGATAGAAGGAGTGAATTCTGAAGTATGTGATGAAAACCTTGAGGTTGAAGTATATCTAGAAGGTGAGTTGATCGCTGCACTTGAAGAGTTGTATATAAAAAGGAAAAATAATAAAAGACTGTCCAAGAAGTTGGAAGAATATGGGGATAATATTGAAGATCTCTTCTTACAAATTCATAAATCCAAAAAAATAGAAGCCTTGAAGTCACACCTGGATGATAAAGGCGATGTATGTAGAAAACGTGAAGAGGAATCTAACAAAGTTATTAGTGATCTAAAGCTGCAAGTAGAAGATTCCAAAAGGATTGAAGAAACTCTCAGGTCACAGATCAATGAAAAAGAGATTGTTTGCTGCAAACAAGAAGAGGAGATTGTTTTATTGAGGAAACAACTAGAAGAGGCCAATACAAATATCAAATTTGAGAAGAGCACAAAGTTGCTAGATAAAATGATAAGGCAAAAAAGAAGCTCCATGGGTAAGCTTGGTCTTGGATGTAAAGCTGAACAACCTTCATCTTCTAAACCTGTAGAGAAGAAGAAGTCCACTTCTGAAGGTCAAAGAAAGAAAAGGTTGAAGTTGAATCTTCAAAAGGAAAAAAATATCAAAGGAGATCTACAACAAAGCAACCACAACAAAAGAGGTTCTATCATTCTCACTTCATTCATAATAATGCTTTTAATGGCTATTGTTTTAGATGCAACCATTACGGTCACAAGGCAATTTATTGTGGATTGAATAATAGATCAAAGAGTTATGCTGGTAGAAATACGTCTATTTTTTGGATTGAACACCATGTGCAATGTTTTAAATATAATGGTCATGGGCACATACCAAGATTTTGTCTAAGAAATTTTGTATCTAATCTAAGGCAAGACAGTAGATTTCATTAGACATAAAGAATGCAACATAGACAGGGAAGAAATCATGTGTATCAAATAAAGGAAAATAATCATCCATCAAGGATGCACAAGAGACAACCACCTAGTAGAAATGTTTTTTCACCTTTGATGGATTATGCAGTAGAATGTTATAACTGTCATAATTTTGGGCACATTGCAAGAAATTGTTGAAGTACATTTGCATCAAATCAATTTCAGGGAAGAAAATTTCAACCAAATGGAATGAGACAAAATAGAAAATTTCTCGAAAAACATGCACAAGCTACTGAAAAAGAAAATTCAAAACAAGAGCCCAAAACTGTTATCAAACCAGAGTGGAGAAAGAAAGAAGAAAGGAAATCATGTCTCCTTGGACTGAAGGAGACTACTCCTCTATTGCACTAAGCAACTCCAGGTAGCACATCCTTAGGGGGAGCAATCTTAAAGTTTTATTTTAATGCTCCTATGTATGTGTTTAATTATCTAAGGATGAAATGCAAGTAGTTAGGGGGAGTTGTCATATAGTTGTCAAAGTGTGTTTCAGTTCATGTAGTTGTTTGTGGAGGTACCATAAAGGGTGGTGATTAAATTGAGAGTTGTCACCATTTGTAGTATTGTTATATGTCAGTGTTGTAATTTTGATGGTTCTTACTGTCATTGTTCAAATTTATGGATTATAACAGTTTTGATAATTTGATTTAGTGAAAGAATGTTGCCCTAGCTGCATATATGTGTTTCAATAAAAATAGTGTGTATTTTTACTACACATTGATGTGAAGATTGTTAGATCTATTATGACGCTTTGGTGAAAATATTTAATTTGCGTGCAAAATTAGAAAGCTCACATTTTATTATTGCATTCAAAGTGGCTACATGAGTAGGAAGTTACATCAATACAAATTGAGTACAAATATTCAGGGAGACCCCACAGTTGGTGTTCAGACAAGAAGAAGAGTAGTAAGCAACTACTCTCTATTATCCAACATTGAGCCCAAAAATGTTGCTGACGCAAGCAAAGATGAAAGTTGGATGAAGGCAATAAATGAATAATTAGATTAGATCGAGAAAAACAAAACTTGGGAGTTAGTACCAAGACCTACAAATAAAAATATAATCGGTACTAAAAGGATCTTTCGAAACAAATTGAATGAAGACAGACAGGTAGTAAGGAATAAAGCAAGATTGGTATGTAAATGTTATGCAAAATTTGAAGGTATTGACTTTGAGGAAACCTTTGCACCTATGGCTAGACTAGAGGCAATTAGAATGTTTCTGGCTTTAGTAGTTTACAAGAATTTCAAAGTTTATCAAATGGATGTGAAATCAGCATTTTTGAATGGGAAACTCGAAGAAGAGGTTTATATTGAGCATCCAGATGGTTTCCAACTTGGTGATGATCCCAACTTGGTTTGCAAGTTGAAGAAAGCATTATATGGCTTAAAACAGGCACCTCGAGCATGGTATGCAAGGCTAGACAACTATCTTACTCAACAAGGGTTCAAGAAAGGTATGGTGGATAGTAATCTGTATGTCAAAATAGAAAATGGTCATCTTATTGTTCTTGTTGTATACGTAGATGATATCATATTTGGTAGCAGCAAAGATGAGTCATGTAAAGATTTAGCAAATAAGATGCAAAAAGAATTTGAAATGTCAATGATTGGTGAACTTTTGTATTTCCTCGGGTTGCAAGTTAATCAAAATGAGAAGGGCATATTTATTTCTCAAATTAAATATGTGAAAGAGATACTAAAAAAGTTCACAATGGAGGATTGTAAGCCAGTTAACACTCCTATGACAATAGGTTGCAAGTTGAGAAAGGATGAAAAATCTCTACATGTTGATCAAACCATGTACAAATCTATGATTGGGAGCTTATTGTACTTGACATCTACCAGACCAGATATTTTGCAGGTAGTATGCATGGTAGCATAATTTTAGGCTAGTCCCAAGAAGACTCATGTGACAATAGTGAAGAGGATTCTTCGGTACCTCAAGGGTACTATGGAGTATGGGTTATGATATCCGAAAGGTAAGGACTTCACCCTTATTGCGCATTTAGATGCAGATTGGACAGGATGTGTAGATGACAAAAAGAGTACCAGTGGAGGTGCATTCTATCTTGGAGACAGGTTGGTCGCATGGCACAGTAAGAAATAAGAGGCAGTCTCCTTATCCATAGCAAAGGCAAAATATATTGTAGCGACAACGTGTTGTATGTAGGTATTATGGATGAAACAAACCCTAAAATATCTTGGTATTAACTTCAATGAGCCAATTTTAGTTAAGTGTGATAACATCGGTGCCATTAACATCTCAAAGAATCATGTTATGCATTCTTGCACAAAACATATTGTTATCCGGTATCACTTTTTGAAGGAGAAGGTTGTGAAAGGTGAGGTTAAGTTGGATTTTGTTCCAACAATAGAGAAAGTAGCGGATATCTTCACAAAACCATTTCCCAAGGAAGTCTTTGAGTACCTTCACAATAAATTGGGAGTGGTCATGCTTCCCAAAAATTGACTAGCTATCGGGACCACATTCTTAGGGGGAGCATTTGTGTATTTGTTTATCTTTTTGCTCATGTTTGTGATTTTTGCTAAGTGTAATAATTTTTGCCTAAGAATATTGTGCATGGACTCAGGGGAGTTTACAGCAACCCTTTGATATTGTTGTCAAATGAGGAGAAGAGTTACAAGAAATTGCATGTGTGTTGCCAACAATTCCAAAGGGGGATATTGTTGAGCAAGGTGTAGCGATAGTATTGTCATTGTTTTCAACACAGTCAGATAGATAAGTTGATGAAGTGGATAGGATTTTAGAGGTCACTCAGAGTATGTACAGTGATGTTAAATGCTTATGAGGATGTTTACCCACATTTTTGCATATTTTCCAAGAAGACCGAAGTGGCCCATATGCTAAAGATCAAAGAAAAAGCAAAACATCGCAAAGAAAAAAAAGTGTCGCGATATCATGACATGTTGCATTTTAGTGGTCCAAAGCAAAGATAAAATGCAAGGAGAAAAAAAGTGTCACGATATCGCGACATGTTGCATTTTCACGGCCGAAAGAGCAAAGAGAAAAAAGTGTCATGATATCACGACATGTTGCATTTTCGTGATCGAAAGAGCAAAGAGAAAAAAGTGTCACAATATCGTGACATGTTGTATTTTCATGGGCCAAAGCAAAGAGAAAGAGCAAGGAGAAAAAGTGTTGGGATATCATGACATGTATTTTCATGGGCCAAAGAAAAGAGAAAGAGCAAGGAGAAAAAGTGTCGTGATATCGTGACATGTATTTTCACCGGCCAAAGCAAAGAGAATGAGCAAAGAGAAAAAGTGTCGCGATATTGCAACATGTTGTATTTTCGTGGGCCAAAGCAAAGAGAAAGAGCAAGGAGAAAAAGTGTCGCGATATCGTGACATTTTGTATTTTTACGGGCCAAAGCAAAGAGAAAGAGCAAGGAGAAAAAAGTGTCACGATATCGCGACATGTATTTTTGTGGTCCAAAGCAAAGAGAAAGAGCAAGAAGAAAAAAGTGTCGCGATATCGTGACATGTCACATTTTTGTGACTCAAAAAGGGCAGGAAAACAGAGAAACAAAAGTGTTGCAATATCGCGACATGTCGCATTTTCGTGACTCAAAAAGGGTAGGCAGGTAGAGAAAAAAAAGTGTCGCGATATCGCAACATGTCACATTTTCGTGACTCAAAAAGGGCAGGCAGGAAGAGATACAAAAGTGTCGTGATATTGTGACATGTCACATTTTTATGACTCAAAAAGGGTAGGCAGGTAGAGAAACAAAAGTGTCACGATATCACGACATGTCGCATTTTTGCGACTCAAAAAGGGTAGGCAGGCAGAGAAACAAAAGTGTCATGATATCGTGACATGTTGCATTTTCATGACTCAAAAAGGGCAGGCAGGCAGAGAAACAAAAGTGTCATGATATCATGACATGTCGCATTTTCATGACTCAAAAAGGGCAGGCAGGCAGAGAAACAAAAGTGTCACGATATCGCGACATGTTGCATTTTTGCCAAAGGAACAGAGTAGTTGACAGTGCGTCTGATATTAGTGATGAACACCAGGATGGTGAAACTAAAGACTGTATAGTTACGTGGACCCATAAGGAATATTTAATGATTTGAAATCATTTAAGATGGTCGTTACACATGGAAAGAAGTGGATGAATGCCCATGTGGAGAAAATGAATAGTCATGGAAGGAGAAAACGAACAGTCATGGAAAGAAGCGGATGCATGCCCATGTGGAGAAAAGGAAATGAAGGGCCTCAAAATAGAAATGAAAAGCCTTTTCAAAAACCAAAACGCATGCATGCACAAGGGAAAATAAAATGAATAGTCATGAAAAAGAAAATGAACAATCATGAAGGAGAAAACGAATAGTCATCGAAGGAGAAAATGAATAGTCATGAAGGAGAAAACAAATAGTCATCGAAGGAGAAAACGAACAGTCATGAAGGAGAAAATGAACAGTCATGGTAGGAGAATATGGTGTCAATTCTTTGCATGTGACGTGTTTGATGAAATGCCTTCTCAATATATACAAAAGAAGGTGTTACAATTGACAAGTGGCATATGAGAATATGAAAGAAGGAGTTACAACTGGAGTTACAAAGAGAAAGGATAGTTATAAAAGGAGTGTTTCTTGGAGAATTTCAATGGTGATTTTTTTTTGTGAAGAGTGCAGAGTGTGTGTGTTTTGTGAATTGTGGTAGATGTTGGGTAAGCAATAGACCAGTCAGGGTCTTGTAAAAGTGAAGGTATTTTTATGTCAATCTTCTAGTTTCAAAATTGAAGTCCAAGTTGGTGCTTGGCATCAGGGGTTGGTGCTCCTTCTAGTTGGTGCTGGTAAATCAGGGGTTGATGCTCCTTCCAGTGGGTGCTGGTAAATTGATTGTAAAGTTGGTTCTTTGCAAGGGTTGGATTTGGATGGGAGTCCAAACAGTCATTTTGAGGAGTAGCCAAATCAATGAACCTCGTTACATCTTGTGTTGTGTGATGTTCTCTTGTTATACTTGCTTTATTTGTTTTTAATTTTTTATTATTTTGATTTTAAGAGTTGAATATTTAAGTTTTAAAAGAGCTACACTGATTCACCCCCCCTCTCAGTGTCATTGTAAGACTAGCATTCTTTTCTTAGATGGACCATAATTTCATCTCCCACTTAAAATTCCTTAAATCATCACTTTTGGTCTGATATTATCTTGTATTGAGTATTCATCTTAGTAATAGGCTTCTTCACTTCTTCATGCAAGCTCTTCATATGATCTGCAAAGTCCTCAGCCTCAACAATGCACTTTTCCCCTGTATCCATCTTCCTCAACTCAGAAGCATTTCTTGGACTGCTCCTATATATTATATGGAATGAATATTTGCTAGTACTCTTATTGATAGAATTGTTGTATACAAATTCCACCTGTGGCAAAACCAAATCCCATCCCTTGGGCTTATCTCCTACCAAGCATCTCAGTAGATTGACCAAACTTCTATTCACCACATCTGTTTGTCCATCAGTCTATGGGTGGTATGCAGAACTAAATTTCAAACCTGTCTTCAATTTATTCCACAATATTCTCTAAAAATACCCAATAAACTTGGTATCTCTATCAAAAACTATACTCTTTGGTATACCATGAAGTCATACCACCTCTTTGAAAAATAAACCTACAACATGAACTACATCATTAGTTTTCTAGTAGGGAATAAAATGTGCCATCTTTGAAAACCTGTCAACCAACACAAATATGGAGTCATTTCTCCTCTATGTCTTTGGTAGACCAAAAACAAAATCCATTTTGATATCTTCCCATGGTATCTTTGGTACAAGTAATGGTTGATATAATCTAGTGTTCTGTCTCACACCCTTCACAATCTGGCATACTCTACAACTTTGCACAAATCTCTTCACATCTTACTGCAACTATGGCTAATAGTAGTTCTCACTAACAAGGGCAATGGTATTATCTCGACCAAAGCATCCAACCAACCCTCCACTGTGATTCTACTTGACCAGATTATCCCTCATTGAACTCCTTGGAATGCATAATTGGTTTTCTCTAAACAAAATTCCACATTGGATTAGAAAATCCAACCACTTAGTCCTATCCAAAGTAATAGGTGCTAAGCAAGATCTCCAAGCCTCTACAAAATTAGAATATTTAGGATACAAACCCTTAAGTTCATCAAACCCTACAACTTCCACCTTCATTTATAATAATAAAAACTGCCTTCTATTAGTGTCAAAGAAATAGATGAGTGGAAGATAGCCTTCAAGACAAAAGAGGGTTTGAGTGGAGCCAAGTACTTCACAAAGATTGACCTAAAGAGTGGGTACCATCAGATTCATTTTAGAGAAGGAGATGAGTGGAAGAAAACCTTCAAGACCAGAGAGGGTTTGTATGAGTGGTTGGTCATGCCATTTGGGCTAACCAATGCACCAAGCACATTCATGCGGTCGATGAATGAGGTATTGAAGGATTTTTTAGGAAAATATGTCATTGTCTATTTGGATGACATTTTAATATTTAGCAAGACCCTGGAAGATCACCTAATGTATATCAGAAGGGTTTTTGAGAAGCTGAGGGAGGATTAGTTGCTGATTAATTTGAATAAGTGAAATTTTGTGGAGTTAGTGTATCTAGGATTTTTCATCTCATCTGAAGGTCTAAAAATGGACCCAAAAAAGGTTAGGACTATCATTGAATGGCCTAATCCAAGGAGCATAACTTAGGTAAAATCATTTCATGGTATAGCAAGTTTTTACAAAAAATTCATTAGAAATTTCAATAGTATTTGTGCACCCCTTACAGAAACAATGAGAGGGGATAAGAAAGAATTTAAGTGGACCTTAGGAGCAGATAAGAGCTTTGATATTTTGAATAAGAAGGTCACAGAGCAACCTATTTTGGCACTTCCAGATTTTTATTTTTTTTGAAAAAAATGAAAACTTGTATTAATACAAAGACCAGATACAAGCGGGAGAGAACACATCCCGACCCAGAACCAAGAGCAACACAACAAGGACAACACACAAAGGCAACACTAGCAGCCACAGGACAAAGAGAACAAATGGCGTGAAAAGGCGACATGTCGTGAAAACACGACATGTCACGAAATCACGACAGTCACCCCCGACACGACCGCTTCGGTGCCAACAGTCGCGATAACACGACATGTCACGAAATCACGACATGTCACGAAATCGTGTCATGATATCGTGACATGTCGCGATATCGCAACATGTCACGAAATCGTGACATGTCGTGATATCGCGACATGTCGCAAAATCGTGACATGTTGCGATATCGCGACATGTCACGATATCGTGACATGTCATGATATCGCGACAAGAAGGGCCCTCGACAGCTGCCCACAAAAGGAGTAGCGAAAACGCGACGAAAAAACTAAACGACACTCATGCCACAAAGGGGTCGCGATATCGCGATAATTAACCATCCAATTGCTTAAGAGCCAAACGTGCCGCGATATCATGACAAAAATGCCAAGCTGCTTCCAATTAACCAAACTGTCGTGAAATCGTGACACATTAACACCTTTGAACTGCATCTTCAAAAGAGGCGCGATATTGTGACAAAAACCCAACAAGAGCCGCGACAGCGCGACATGTCGCGATATCGCGCAAGAAATTTGCCAAAGGCCGCAAAGGCACAACCTATCGCGAAATCGTGACAAAAACCAACTCGAGGCCGCGACAGCGCTACAGGTCGTGATATCGCGACAATTTTCCTCCCAATCGCTTAAGTGCCAAACGTGTCACGATATCACGACAGGATTTCCTTGCAGCTTCCCATTCTCAAACTTGTCACGAAAACGCGACAAAATTTTAACTTTGCTTTTCAAATTCATAAAGGGTACGAAATCACGACAAGAACTCCACACGGACCACGAAAGTGGGACCTGTCGTAATATCGCGACTCGCGATATCGCGACAGAAACTCACCAAAGGCCGCAAAGGCTCAACCTGTCACGATATCACGACAGCAACCAGCCAGAGGCCGCGACAAAGACTACATGTCGTGATATCGCGACAAAAAATTTCCTTAGCAAAAAAAACTTTGCACATTATTTCAAAATTTGTTCAAGGCCTTGTCTAATCTTTGCATCCTCCACAGACATATTACTATGCAGATGCATCCCAACCTCTCTCTCAAAGACCCATCTTAGCAAGGAAATCAACCGCTTTATTAAGAGATCTACTAGCATAAACAGGTATCACATCCTCTAATTCCTTCCAAAGCTCTTTAATTTGGGAGACCAGAATCCGCAGCATCCAAGCTTTTAAGGCAAAGTTCCTCATGCAATCAAGAGCACCAACCAGGATTTGGGAATCAGACTCAATGATTATCTTTCTATGACCCTGCTTGACGACCCATATGGAGGCAGATTTAATAGCAAAGGCCTCAGCTTCATTGTTTGTGGAATATCCCAGACCTTGCAATTCCCAATAGAGCACAGTCCCAGCATGATCATGGCAAATAACTCCACTTCCAGCATTGCCCGGATTGCCTTTTGCAGCTCCATCAGTATTGATTTTGACCCAGCCTTCTGGGGGAGGTTTCCAACAACTTCTTACCTGTCTCTCAAGATCAGCAACTCTCCCTTCCAAAGGCTTAGAAGCAAGCTGATTTTCCTCCTCAGCATAGATGGCAACGGTTTCCACAACTTTTCTCCAGATGACCTACCATATCCCATCCACCGAAGAGAAGGTTTCATGAAAAATACGAGCATTTCTTTCCAACCACACCTGCCACCAAATAAAAAGGAAACCGAGCTCCCAGCCAGTACGAAGAGCTTTAGATGTAAATCTACCTCTCTTCCAGCTTTCCCATAAATTGGTCCGAGACAAGTCTCCAATAGCCTGAAGTTTAAAGTGGGAAAACCAACGATGCCAAATCTGCTGTGTGAAAGGACAATCAAACAGAAGATGATCCGCAGTTTCCTCATTCCTATAACATAAAACACACTGGGAAGGGCCAATGATGCCTCTAATTCTGAGATTGTCAAAGGTCAAGATACCATTATGCATCAGCTGCCAAGCAAAGAAGTTCACTTTCGGCCAGCCCTTGGGATGCCATATCTTCCTCCATTCATGAACTGGAAAAGAGTGTGGGGGGGGCTCAGGAAGGATCGAATCATAGCCCTCCTTCACTGTATAAACCCCAAGGTTCCCAAAGCCCCAGGAAAGCTCATCCTCCTCATCTCTCCCAATAAGAAACCTTTCTGACAATAGTTTTTCCAGAGTTGGAGCCTGCTCCGGAGGGATTGGAATAGGCCACTCACCCATCCGCTTAAACTTTTGAACCTTATACTCCCCCAATTGGCTGGTATTGAAGTAGCTCTCAATATTAATCCATCCCTTATCTTCAAGAGCTGATTTTAACGGATGCAATTCAGGAAACACAACAAGGATAGGAGGATTATGATCCCAAGAATCAGTCCAGAACCGGGCCTTCTCCCCTCTCCCAACTTTCCAGAATAATTGATCTTTGATAATGCGAGATCCGATCTTGAGCGCCTGCCACACAAGAGATCCATTACCCTCCAAATGAAAGCGGCCCAAGTCATTGGGATGAACAAGACCCAAGTATTTACTAGAAAGGATTTTGCTGAAAAGGGACGTAGGCTGGGAAATCCACCTCTAATACAATTTACCAGCCAGGGCCCGATTGTTAAACTTGGAGCTTCTTAATCCTAGCCCACCTTTTTCCTTGGGCTGGGTGACCTTATCCCAACCAACCAAGGCCCATTTTCTCTCTCCTTTGGCACCTTCCCAGAGAAAACTTCTAGCCACTTTGTCCAGCTCTTTCCAAATTGATGGAGGGGCAGCCATAATAGAGAATTTATAAATTGGCATGGCCTGAATAACAGACTTCAGGAAATTTAGTCGGCCCCCATAGCTTAACCATCTATGAGACCAGTGATTCATTCTCTCTTTGATGCCATCCAAAAGGTCCTTCCGAAATCAGCTTTCGCTTTTTGAAATGCAGAGGAACCCCCAGATAAACAACAGGAAGAGAGGTCCTAGTGAAACCCAGGATCTCCATAACTCTCTCTTGTGACCTTTGATCAAGGTTAAAGAAGACCACTTTTGATTTTGTTTCATTGATGACTTGATTAGAAGCTCGGAGGTAGACGTTAAGAGAATCTTTGATTCCTCTTGCTTCCCTGAGGCTGGAAACTCCCACCAAACCAGTATCATCCACAAACTGTAAATGAGTCAAAACTTTAGCCCCGATTTTAATTCCTATTATCTGTCCTTGACGTCTTCTTCTTAGGAGGAGTCTGCCTAATCCTTCAGCCAAGATGAGAAAGAGATAAGGAGAGCAAGGGTCTCCTTGGCGGAGACCCCGAGAGTCTCCAAAAGGTGGCGAGGGAAGTCCCTTAATTAAAACAGAGTAGGAAGGCGTAGAGATACAACTCAAGACCCAGGCAATCCAGTCCTGAGAAAAACCAAAGGCTGCCAACATCTTGACCAAGAAGCCCCACTCTACTCGTCATAAGCCTTAGACATATCCAGCTTGATGAACATTCCTTTGTTACCTAAATTGCGCATAGAATGGATAGCCTCCTGAGCCAAGATCACTCCATCCAAGATCTGTCTTCCTTCAACAAAACCCCCTTGCTCAGGGGAGATTATATTCTGAAGAAGGGGTTTTAGTCTTTCAGCCATAATTTTAGTGATTATTTTGTAGATCACATTACATAAGGCAATAGGTCTGAAATCAAAAATGTGAACCCCCCCCTCTCCTTTAGGAATTAAGGTGATAAAGGTGTGATTTAGAGCCTTGAGCATTCTTTTGTTAGTTCGGTACTCCTCAATGACAGCCAACACATCCTCCTCCAGGATATCCCAAAAGGCCTGAAAGAACTCAATAGGGAAACCATCCGGACCAGGCGATTTTCCTGTGCACATCCCAAATACCACCTTCTTGAGTTCATCACAATCAATGGGCTTAAGAAGGGCCTGATTCTCTTCATGAGAAATAATAGAGGGAATGCCCTCAATGACTTCATTTTGGGCTTCCACATCATGCTGCATACTTTCCTTGAAGAGGTTTGAGAAATACTCCATAGAATGGGAGTGCATATCAGGGAGAGTGTCAAAAGAGTTTCCATTCTCATCTTGAAGGAATTCCATGTTATTCAATTGCCTTCTAGCACAGGCAGAGCGATGGAAAAATTTTGTATTTCTGTCTCCTTCTAATAACCAAGTATTTCTTGCTCTCTATTTCCAGTAGATCTCTTCTTGATTATCAATGTCCTCAATCGCTTTGCGTAAAGCGTCATCCTCAAATTTAAGATGCTCATAAATGATTCCTTCTCTGAATTGTTTTTGCACCTCATTCCATCTGGCCAACAAGGGAGCCCGTTGGAGCTGGAAATCGGATTTGTTAGTTTGCTTCCACTGTTTTAGTTTACTCTTAACAAAAAGAAGCTGTTTATGAAATTTGAACATAGCTATTCCTAAAGGGAGACGACCTTCTTCCCACCACTGTGGAATTTTCCTTCGTAGGTCCTCTTTTTGCAACCAAAATTTTTCAAATTTAAAAGGTTTGTAATACCTCCCTGACATAGTCCCTCCCTCCAGAAAAATGGGAGAGTGATCTGAGACTGGGCCCTCCAAAATCTGGAATTTGATATTCCATCTAACATAAGCTTCCTCCGAGACCAAAAATCGGTCAAGCTTAACCCTCCTATTGTATGGCTCTCTTCTCTTATTAGTCCAGGTAAAGTTTGTACCAGGGCCTTTGATATCAACAAGGTTAAAGGCCTGGACTTGGGCAATAAATAGCCGGTCCCTGGTATCCAAAACTAGGATGCCACCTTCCTGATCCCTAGCAGATAATTTAGCATTGAAGTCCCCAACAATAATCCAATCATAATATTCTCGGGAGAACCTCATGTTTTGAATAGCTTTCCATTGAAACCGCTGACCATCGGTGTTCTGATCCCCATAGAAATTTGTAATTAAGACTTGTTCAGCTGTAACAATATTCTTAAAAAGAGATGTGAGGACACCTCTCCAGGCTATATGTTCTATTGCTATCCACGCCAGAGGATTCCAAAGAGTAGCAATCCCTCCCGAGTCACCTAGAGCAACCATCGCCATATGGCCAGCACCCCTCCAGATTCGGCTGACAATTTTACTCATAAGGTCTAATGACATTTTTGTCTCCTGAATGAGCAGAAAGTCTGTTTTACTTCTCTCTAAAAGTCTTTGAACAACATATTGATGGGTTCTACTGTTTAAACCCCTCACATTCCAAGATTGAATAATCATTGGAAACCTTGGGAGCAATACGAATCAATTGTTATTGCCAATCATCCATTGATTAGCTTATCTCCTTGCACTGCAATTAGATCCTTATTGGATTTCCTGCCCACCCCTTGGGAATTACTGTTTTTCAACCTCTTCTCCACCTGGGTAATCCCAAGAACTGGTCTTTCTCTGAACTTTTCTGCAATTCCCATGGTAACATCTTTGATAGCTGGCTGTACTGGGGAGTGGATTACCAGAGTCCCTGGGTTTTCTTGCTGCAAAGTCTCAGAGGAGTCAATCACCTGTTCAAGGATAGGGGTTGATGAGGGAGGAACATGAGTAAGGATGATATTATCCTCAAGGTTCCCATCTGTTCCTTCCATAATTTGGTCTTCTTGATCCACAAGAGATTTGAAGATTTCATACCGGTTGGTTGGCTTGGGATGAGCTTGCTCCTTGCCATTTCTCTTTTTGTTTCTTCTTCTCTTCTGCTATTCAAAGCCATCTTTCTGGCCCTCATAACCATGGGGAATTATGGGTGGTTCCTTGACCGAAGTGGACTTACCCTCTCGGGGGCGATTTGACATTCCCTGTGGAGCATCCGCTTTGGTGCTCAAGATATTTGGGCAGAGCCTTGCCAAATGGCCATGCATATGGCAGACTCTACATCGGAAAGGTAGGGCTTCATAGTCTAACTCGTTGTATCCAGGAGTGTCCTGCTAACTCCAGTTCCATCTCAGCTGGTAGCGGTTGGCTAATATCCAGTTCTACACAAATTCTCGCATAAACAGTAGTGTTTCCTTCTATGGTATCCTTGGAAACTCCCAAAAATCTACCTAGAGAGTTGCCTATTAGTTCAAGAATCTGCTCACCCCAAAACTCCATCGGGAGAGCATACAGCCGGATCCAAACCGGGACAGCCATGGGCTCAATGCGAGGGTCAAAACCCGCTCTCCACGGTTGGACAAATAACCCTTCCGGGCCATGGCTCCTCTTCTCTGATTCAAATGCTCTGTTTCTATCCAATAAGGAAGAAAAACTAATAATAAAATACCCATTGCTTATGGGCCATAAGGAGTACTCACCGATAGGCTCCCAGTTTTGTCTCACCCAGGAATGCAGAAAGTGCAGGGTGGGTCGAATGCCCATGAATTTGTAGATCAGATCATGAGTAGCATGATAGTTTATCGTGTCTTCGACCAGCTCTGGTTCAATGACTATCTTCGGTCTTGACGCAGATTGTGGGAGACATCCATTGACTCTATGCACAGGAGAACCCTTGCCCGCATTCCTGGAAAGCAGATGGAAAGCACTCCACTGAGAATAATCAGAGGAAGATGCAGGGTTTTCTTGTAATATCTCCGCATAAGAGGTCTTCTTCCCCTCAAGAAAACCTGGAGGAGACCCCATTGGGCCCTCCCGGGGCAACGAAAGAGCCGACAACAAAGACCAGCAGCAAACCCCAAAAGACCCTGGAAGAGGCTTCTGAACAGAAACCCTAGAGCCTCGACCGTCGGTAGTTTAGAAGGTTTCCCGCCAAATCGCCAGAGCTCAAAAATTCACTTTCTAGTGTTCAACAGGGAGAATCGGCACTTCCAGATTTTAATAAGGTATTTTAGGTAGATTATGATGCTACTGGTAGTGCCATAGGAGTTGTATTGAGTCAAGAAGGTAAACCTATTGCTTAATTTAGTGAGAAATTCAATGATGCTAGGAATAAGTATTCAGTTTATGATCAAGAGTTTTATGCTATAGTTCAGGCTCTAAATAAGTGGAGGCATTATTTATTACCAAAATAGTTTCTTCTATATATGGATTTCCTCTAGTGTCAATGTAATCTCCCTCACATGGAGGTGGAATGTACCCCTATCAAGATATCATTGCTCTATGAGGGCCAATAATTACCATGTGTCTGCTTGCACAGTCTTAATCCATGTTATGCCCTCTAAGCCAATTTACCTCAACCATTCCTAGTCTACATCACTCAACTTGTCCCTCATATTTGGGTACTCTAGGTTGAATCAATGTTGTACCCAAAAATTCTTCAACTACACAATAAACCATCTATAAGTACCATTAGTTCATTTCTCCAAAAATCCAATCACATCTGCACCAAAACAACCAATAGTCTAAAAATATATATATATATATATTACAAAAGTTTTCCAAAAACATTACAAAACCCTCAAACCCACAAAAAAATGCATTAAAAAACCCTCAAACTCAAAAAAACATTGCAAAACAAAAAAAACTCCAAAAAAATCCCTTCCCCCTTTCTCTTTTTCAAGAAAAAAATTCTTGCCCCCCTTATTTTCATATTCTTAAAAAAAATAAACAAAAAAAAACATACAAAAACATAGCACTGTAACACAACTAGTATTCATAAATAACACTACTTACAATAAGGGCACTACACTACATACCTTCACTACACTCACTCCAACTCCTATAATAGAGCTCCTTTCTATCATATCACTCCTTATTCTTAGTCATCATGTGTAAATGATATTGATACCCCCCCCATGTCTATTTATACCCTATCCTACCTCTAATCGGCCCAATAAATCACTTTACCTACTTTCAACTAGTTCAGTCAATCATTTTGCCACCTCTAACCATTGTTGATGGTCACCACAACATGCCTCCAACCATTTATGATGGTTAGCAACCATTCATTATGGTTATCAACCATTCATGATGGTTAGAAACCATTTTTTATGGTCGTCAACCATATTTGACAATTATCCCCCTATTCCTAATAGTCCCAAGACTGTCCTACCATCAACATACACCTATTACTCCTATTTTGCATTCACCACTTCATCAATTCACTCCATTAGCTTTCTTTTTCATCCAATTTTTGTCAATCATATCCCCATCATCCTCCATTCTATCTTCTACCTACTCATCACTTAAGGGGGTAGATAAAACCCTAATTTTTTAAAAAATCATTCATATTTTTGCTAGGGAAACAAGCAAATTTTTGGATCATTCATAATGGTCAACATGCAAATTTTTGGACAGATTCTTGGGATGGTCACAAGCCTTTGATAACTCAGTTTCTTGATTGGAGGCCTTGGATGGAGGAGCTTCACCGAGATAATTGGATAAAGGTGGCTAATTACTGTCGATACCATACTGGTAATTCAAAGGTTGGTAGATATTGGATCCCTATTGAGGACTAGCCTATTCAAATCCTAGAAAGGCAAAGACAAGATATCCAAGGCATCCTTCATATGAGATCCCTCTCTTGGTCCCATGAAAAAGATTTTTTTGGATGGAACAACACTACTAAGGGTGAGTATTTAGTTGCTCAAGGTTATTTGATCTTATTCCATAATAATCCCAACCATTCTTTTGACATATTTTCTCAATTGTGGGCTCAAAAGCTCTGGCCTAAGGTGAGGTTCTTTAATTGGCTTTTATTACATCGTAGGGTGCTTACTGGTGAGCAACTTATGAAGCATGGTTTTCATGTCCCTTTTAGATGTGAAATGTGTGAAGAGAATGTAGAAAATATCAACCATATTTTTATTGAGTGTACTTTAGCCTCTAAGCTATGGAGGAGAATGGCAACTTTTCTTGGCTTATAGTGGTCCAATTTTTTCACTTTTGAACAGCTTTGGAGGGATTGGCCTAATCAAGAGGGTGTTGATCATTTTATTAGGCAGTTAGTTTGGATGGGTTCTACCATTCTTCTTTGGAATATTTGGAATGAAAGGAATAGCCAAATTTTTAATCAAGATAGGAAGGATATTCACCATATTTGGCAAAATACCATAGCCAACTTAGTTGAATCAGTCCATCAACTCCTTAATCACCCCCAAAACTCCCACCAAATATGGGATCAAGTGATGCAAAGATTGAAGATTAAACCTTCTAAGGGCAAGCAACTTAAAGGGAATGTGAGTATTAATAAGATGGATAGGACTAGAAATTGGCAACCTCCTCCTAAGGATTTTGGAAAAGTCAATACTGATGGAGCCTCTAGAAGGAACCCTGGAAAAGCCAGTGTGGGAGGAATTGATAGACTTTCAGATGGCTCCCTGGTTTTTACTTTTGATGAGAATTTGGGTATTCTTTCCAATAACCTTGCTGAGGGGTATGGTATCCTTAGAGGCCTTCAGGAGGCTACTAAGGTTGGTTGGGAAAAGGTGTTAGTTGAGTCTGACTCTCAACTTATGATTAATCTCTTGAAGACTCCTTCTAAGAATCATAATGTGGATTGGAGAATAAAAAGAATTATTGAGAAGATTAAGTTAATCTATATGGGATTTTTGAAAGTTGATTACAATCATGTGGTCAGAGATCAAAACAAGAGTGCTGATGCTTTAACTAATTGGGCTTTGGACAAAGGTGATATTACTTGTTATGGCCAGCCTCCTATATGGTGGGCTTCTCAAATAGGGAAGCTCTTATTTCTATCATTTCTTTGGATGGATCCAGTTCTGAAGGTACCTAGTTTCTTCTTGTTTTTTTTTTTCTCTTTGGTTCATTTAGTTTTTTTAGTTCCCTAGCTCATTCTATTCTTTATTTTGTTTCCTCTGTTGATTCTTTCATTAATAGTCTTCTGGTCTAGATAGGTCATTGTTTTGTTCATTTTTTTTTTTCTTTGTCTTATTTTTTTTTTGTTTAGTTTTTAAAGGTGGGTGGGTTCTTTTGTTTTGTTTTGTTTTTGTGTTCTTTGTGTTTTTTTTTTGTTCTTCTTGTGTTTTTGTTGTTTTGTTTTTTTTTTATGTTTTTTGTTATTGTTCTTGTGTTTTTTCGTTCTTGTTCTTGGATTTCTCTTTGTTTGTGTTATTTCATTTTTTTATGTGAGTGTTTTCTATGTTTTTTGTTTTTGCTTATTGTCTGTTGTTGGTTGTTTTTATTTTATTTATTTTATTTTTTAGATTTTGTTTGTGTTTATTTTTCATGTTTTTTTGGGTTATGTCTTTGTAGTGTTCTGTTGTTTTTGTCTTGTTTGTGTTTTGTTATGTGGTTCTTGTGTTTTTCTATGTGGTTTCTGTTGTGGTTTCTTTTATATTATTGTGTGTTTTTGGTTGTGCTTTTGGTTTTGACACACTCAAGGAGTATGTTTTTTATTTTATTTTATTATTTTTATTGTTATTTACTTTTTTAAATTTGGTTTTGTGTGTTTGTTTGCTCCTTGAGTATGTCAAAGGTGGTAGGCCAGGTTCGAGTCCTGGGTGTTTTTTGCGGAATGGATACCCCTGACTCCTTGGGTCTTACCCAAAAGTGGCATCCCTTTTGGGATGTTTTCCACAAAAAAAAAAAAACAAGCAAATTTATCCATTGGATCAAGTGTCTTTTGCTTTTGCACTACATTGTGTTTTACACATTGCGGTACAAAAAGGGGCATCTATAGATACCAAATTTTAGTCATTTGTAGTTGCATTTCCACAAAACCACCAAAAAACCCTTCTAACCATTTTAAATTAATAAAAACCCCCAATTTACCACAAAACCATCACATTTTCCCCAAATTCTTTCAATTTCCCTCAAAAATTTATTTTTTCCTTCTAATTTTTCAATTTTGTCAAATTCCTCCTAATTCCCCCTATTTTCCTCTAATTTTTCCTTCTTCCCTTTTAGTGGTCTCAATTTCCCTCTTATTCCCTCTAACTCTTCTTAATTTTCCCTAAAATTCCTCCTAGCCTTTCTTTCCCCTAAATTCCCTTTTAATTCTTCTAAAGTCTTCTAAGGTCTTTTATTTTCTTCTAATTTCCCTTTTCCTCTAGTTTCCCAAATTCTTCCAATTTCCTCTAATATCCCTCTAATTTCCTCCTACTCTATTTAATTCCTATAATCCCCCTCTTAGCTCCCCTAATTTCCTAATTTCTACCTAATCCCCTTTATTTATTCCTCCCTCCTCTTTAGAATTCTCATAGCTCTTCTTATTCACTTAATTCTTCCACTAAGTCTTTCATCAGCCTCTCATTAATTCTCAATACTATATTAAATCATGGTCAAATACCTATGGAATGTGCACATCAATTTAAAATTCTCTTTTATATCCTAATCCTTCATCCAAAATATTCACCCATAGTCCTTCATTTATTTCACTTGGTCCCCTACTCATACTTCCCTCTAAATTTGAACAATTTAAAAATACAAGAAAAAGGTTAAATTCAAAAGGAGTAAATTGAAAAATTCAATGCCTTGTCCTCCTCATCCTCCATTTCATATTTTTAAAAATTTAAAAATAGTGCACACATCACCCTATGCATACATCTCCCCATGGCCCTCACTCTCCCCTAGGTCACTTTATGGAAATTGGGTGGATGAGAGTTCACTCCACCCAAGGCCATTTAATTTAGAGGATGCACACTCCACCAAGTGGAATCCTTTAGATTTGCATTGGCCCTTGCACCATCCAAATGGCTGCCACATCTCCTCCACATCAACTCCATGCCACCTACCTCTCCTCTTGCTCAGATCCTATAAATCTCCCTCCACTTCCATCATTTTAGAGAGAGATCATATGCCTATGTTGTTATGCTACCAAAACTTGGCTAGGCACCCTTCCTACTCTTGGAGAGTCACCTGCCATTAGCATAATCCTTTAGGATCTTACCCATGGCGGCTATGTAGGATGCTTGAGGAGTCCAACATTGACTTTGATCATCAATTCTGCTCAACTTGACTAACATCCAACCATCCCACCTACACCAAAGGAGCCCTAGAGACCATTTGAACCCCCCAAAAAGGTCACCTTGCCCCTCCTACAATCTAATCCCAACTATTACAGATGGCCATAAAAAACCAACCATCCTTGATGGTTATACATAATTGACCATCTCTGATGGTTACCTAGTGACATAATAGACAAATTACCCACTCACCAAATAAGTATAATAAGGTATAAAGCATAATGTTTCTTTGGTTTTATGAGCTTTTAAAGTGGTTTTATAATCATCTACATGGTTTTCATAATCTTTTACTATCTTTTCTTTGACAAGGACCTCATGCAATGAAATCCTTTTAGATGCTACTAACTCCATCTAATTTGCATGTATGCAAGTCTTTGCAGTAACTGATATAGAATCAGGATGGTGTAGGCAACACACACACAAAACCCACCCACAAACTATAATTATGGCATGAATAAAAGTTGCACTTGCTAACTTGTAAAATGGGATCACTCCCTTTTGTTTTCATTCAAAAGATACTATGCTTTAAACACCCCTTTGGTAGGGCTTCATTGTACTCAAAGATTTTTTTTCTCATAATATATGTTGCTTGCTTTTTCCTTTCATTTCTATTGCAAGGTGTATTTTACTATGTTACGAATCATTATTATTAAGGGTTGTGACCCTTCATAATTGTTCATATTTATAATTCATCATAAAATATATTATTTACATTGCTTATTCTAAACAGATAACTGCCCTCTCTAAGTGACATTATTTATTTCCATCTTCATATTTTTATATTCATGTGTGTTACATTATTCAAGAAAGGAGTTAATATCCTTTCAACTAGTATCAGAGCTTCATTTCATGAAAGGAATCTACCATATGTAAACACATTCTTGATATTTTTCCTCTAGTTCATTCTGTAGCTAACCAAGAAAAATACAACATAACATTCTTCTTCAACTTGGTGGTCTACCAAAAAGTAGGTTTACATCAGCATAAAGGTCCTTTATCTTTAGCAAGCTTAACCTAGTTCTAGGCTATTTTTGTGGAATGCAGGCAAGGGCAAAAGTAAACTCGATCACTAAATATTCAGTTTTGTGATATTAGAATAATCTTACAGGTTGTATAAACTTTGCACTTTTATTCCCTTGAGTTTCACATTTAGGAGAAGTTTTTGTACATTCGGTGTGCTCCATAGAATGGTACTACTAATCTTGAAAGGATTTCTAGGACTTCATGTAAAATATACTTTTTTGAATATAAAAATATACAATGGAAATATCTTTACACACTCACCACTCCATCACTGAATCGTGATGTGGTTAGCAGCTTCACATCTTAAATATTTCATAAATAGTTCTTCAAACCATCCAACCACCAAATATCATGCGTACAGGGTGTGCAAGAATTATAAATGTTTAAAAATTATAATCTTAGAGGAGGCAATAAATTATCACGTGGTGATATCGATCGAATACGTCTATTATGTAAGTAGTAATCAAATATATCTTCTATGTCAGTAGTAATACTACATGTAAACATCTCCAAGATAGAAAAATCACCACCCTTGGTCATCCACAGTAGAATATGTATACATTAGAACCAAAAAATTAATTCTACCACAAATTAACATCATTTTTTTTGTGTGATAGTCCCATTGTTGATCAGTGTGCGCCTAGTCACTATGACCATTGGCGTCTAGTCATCGTGATCATTGTGCATCTAATCACCATAATCTTACCACTAATTATGACCATTATAATTCAACTCTGGGTTATATCTACCAATTGATACCATTTATAATGTGCTTGTGACCATTGTGATAATCCCACCAATTCTCAAATTGAAATTTGAAACTCAAAAAGAAGAAAATATATCAAACTAGTCACAAAATTGAGAGTGGATGGAATTGAGTCAACGAAAGACTACAAAAAAATCCTTCATCGATTAATGAATTTATGACCAAAAAATGACCACCAAGAAATCCCAATCACATCACTAGTTTTAACCAACACTACTCTTTTACAATGACTTCTCCAAACCAAATAGATTTTGCTCTCAATAACCTGTCTCCCAAGGAATCTATACCAATTCCTACAAATGTGGATGCTTCTCTACAATATTATCTGACTCAAAAAGAATCAATATTGAAATAAATGTACATGAATCTATAAGATATTGAGTCCCACATTGCATCCATTACACCACCCCTTACCCCTCTCTCACAAACTACCTTAAATTCCAAACCTTTAAATAGTCACCAAATACTAGTTGCTACAAATCAATGCTTCACTAATGATTTAGATCTAGAAGTAGTGGCACTTCCTAGTACTTGGAATGGCCTCATGATTTCCACATTTCTAAAATTGACATGTCCATATTTGAAGGTGCTGACCCTCATGAATGGTTATCAAAGATGGGAAAATGTATTCGATTACATCGTATCCCTGAAATAGGATATGTTACGTTTGTAGCTTCTAAAATGGGTACACAAGCATATCAATGGCTATTATGACAACTTCATGAAAATCAATATCCTCTTTTATGGCTTGAATTTAAGGAAAATTTTCTTTGAATATATGATAAATGAGCATCCCAATCATATGTGGTTCACCTTATGCAAATCAAGCAAACAGGGTCAGTAGATGACTATATCTTAGAATTTACTAGTCTACTCACCTATACCCACGAATTAAGTCCTATGGTGGTGGTTTCAACCTTTTTATATGGTCTTGAGGATAATATTTGCAAGGAAGTTGACATACATGACCCTTATACCTTAGATGAGGCACAATGTATCGTGCAGGTAACTGAACAAAAACTCCAAAATGTTGCTCTTCCATAACGTCAGGACCTCAACTTTCATCAACCTTATCATAACTTCAAGCATCCCACATGATTCTTTTGTTATAAATATCATTCAAATCACCCATGTGAGCAATCTTGTGTACAAAATTAGAACTTTCATGTAGAATATGAAGATACTTCAATTGTTGAAGAAGAGGATACACCTCAACCAGAGTCATCTATAGAACCTATAAATGAGGAAATACCAGAAGATGATATAGTGGCCCTCTTGGTCCATGCACTCATAGGTATTCAATCCCATCACACTATCAAGGTGAAAGGATACATTAAAAACCAATGTGTTAATATGTTGATTGAATCTGGAAGTACATATAACTTCATTGACTATAAAATAGCCAAATATTGAATCTGTATATCCAGACATCCAATCAAGATAAATTCCAAGTACATCAATGGAGGAAACGCTCAATGTGTAGGTCAAAAATCCAAGTGAAGAACATGTGCTTATACTAAGAGGGGGAGTGAACAATATACAATAAAACTTTTTACTTTTTAATCCAAATAATAGCATCAACAATATTAAAGTAGTAAACATCACACAAAGCATCACACATATGAGAGACATGATTCTACATGGTTCACCTAATGCGGGCTATTCTACAAAGAAAATATTTCTTATAAATTTTTCTCAAATAAATTCTCTTGGGAATATTTTCCCTACAATGTTTATGGACCTCTGTCCAAAGGAGACACCAATCCCCTAAATCAAGTTTATGGATCTCTATCCACTGGAGAACTCCTTTCTCCTATTGCTCTGGCTGGTGATCCTCTAGAAGACTACTGCCTCCACTACACTGGCTTGTGGATTTCTCTCCATTGAAGACTCTTGTCCTCACTCAGAATACCAGTACTCACTACCCTGGCTAATGTATCTCTATCCACTGGAAACTACTATCCTCTACTCTCTTGTCACATCCAAAGATCTGTCTCAATCTACACTAAACATAGTCCTTCAGTCTAGTACAAATCTGATCAATATCTATCTCTGGTATAGCACAAATCTATCCTCAAATATGCACCAAATATGTTCTCAATCTCTATCCTCTAATCTGTATTATAAGATTCTACAAAAGCTTACTCAAAAATGTCAACAAGTCCTCTCAAATACTTACCTCAAATCTGCTCAACAAGTACATACTAGAACTTGTCCAATCTCATAGAAACATAAAGAGAATTGTTAGAAACCCAATATGCTTCAACTCAATACTCAATTACTTTCTCAATTCAATTCAAAATATAGAATGGTTTGTTTTATGGAGCTTGAACAATCACTTCACACACCCACTTGACTAGGCTAAACCAAATCTACCCAACCAATCACTTAATGAAATCTTTGCTCACAAACCCTAGTCCGAGTATATGATTCTTCACTAAAAAAATTTCCAAAAATGATCAACAACAAATGCTTATAAGACAACTCTCACATAACAATGATACCCATGTTCTTTTCAAACCCTAGTTCTTTTATCAACCAATAGCTTCAACAATAATGCTTATAAAACAAGGTTTTAATAACAACTATTTATTCCATAAAACCTTGAAGCATTAACTCAAACACACTCAATAAGGAAGCCCTAACAAAATACTTTTCACTCCAAACTTATTTTTAGAAAACCAATCAATCAACTCAACTATGTAAGAATGTGCTCATACCTTTTCTTAATGATGAAGGAACCTCAAATATTTGTCACAATCACAACCACTTCTATGCCAAAATCAAAGAGGTTAGAAGATAAATCTTTCTCACAATGTAATGTAGAAACTTAATTACACCTTATCACTCCATCTATAAAAACAACCATAAACATACATAAAATATTTTTCCAATAACACCTTATAATCTCCCAACTAAAATAAATTTAAAATCCACCAAAATTTTTCTCAAAAAACTCTTTAATTAAATTTTAATGTCAATAATAACTTTGGAAATAACCAAATCAACTTTTCTTATAACTCTAATAACATAAATCAATTACAAAACAAGTAACCTTTCATATACCCTTATAAATCCAAATAACACCTTATGAAAACATTAGGCAAATAAAATATTTAATAAAAATTACCTTTGCCACATGTGGGATTTGAACCCTCAATCATTGCCTCCTTGTGCGCCCTAGCCGTGGGCTTGCCCACCGCATGTACTATATGCACAATTGGAAGGCTAAGAGCACCTCATACTTTTTATTCCAAGTATGGCGCTCTAAAAGAGCGCGTACCAAATTTTTTTCTCCTCAGCACTCAAGACAAACATGCCAACAACCTCCATGTGAATTGATCGTGGTCACTTCCACTCCCAATGCTCTCACAAAATGCACACTACCAATGGACCACACTGTCCAATGTGAGTGAGGCCTTAAGCCCTCTTCTTTCATCTTCTTCTTGGCGCTAAAAGATAAAATGAATTCTTTGTCTTCTTCCTCAATGATTGAACGAAAATACTCTTTTCTTGGTTGCATGAAAAATTAATCAAAGAAGGGTAAGTTTTGAATGCCCCTTTGGCATATTATTTATACACAAAATTCACCATATGGCTTAGACGTCGGTGCTATTATAACCTTTATAATTTATAAATTATTTAAATTATAAAAGAAATTAAATTTTATAAATTAAATTTATAAACCTTTGAATTTAATAAAAAGTAAAGCCTCCTTGAGATAAAATTTAAACCTTCATTTGTACTTCACTGATTTGATGAAAATTATTCTGCCACTATGGTTTTAATAAAAACCTTTATAAAACAATATTTTGACAACTTTCCTTCAACTCTTCGTATTGCTCCTGGTTTCAATGATGGTGTACTCCATGGTATTAATGACAACTTCATGTGTTCACCTTGGCATCAATGACAACTTCTCACCTTGACATCAATGACAACTAAATGAGCTCAAAATGTCCAACAATTGCCCCCTTTGTCATTGATGGCAACCCAAATTATTTTTACCAAAAACTTAACCTTTCATTTGTTCTGCTCACCCTGGGACATTGCTCCCCCTGGCTCAATTCTCTCTCCTATTTTACCAAATACTAAATCTCTCTCCCTTAATCAAATCTATCTCCCTTTGACATCAATGGCAAATGGTCACCTTTGGGGCTCGAGGCTAAGAATGAGCCTCTTAGCTTAGCCCCTCCCCCACATTCTCTTGAGGTGGTAATTCTGGGGTGGGATTATTACTCCCAGTATTCCTTGAAGATACTCAAAGGTTTCCTTTGAAAGTGGCTTGGTGAAAATATATGCTATCTATTCCTTTGTAGAAATATATTCCAGTCTGACATGTTTATCTATCACTTGTTCTCTCATAAAATGATACTTAATCAGAATATGCTTTGTCCTAGAGTGCATCACTAGATTTTTTGAGATACTTATAGCACTTGTATTATCACATAGTATGGGAATAGGATGATCATGTTTTATCTTGAAGTCTTCTAGAGTTCTCTTCATCCATAAAACCTATGTACAACTGGCTACTGCTATAATATATTCTGCTTTTGTTGTAGATAAGGATACTGAAACCTACTTCTTACTTAGCCAAGAGACTAAAAAATCTCCAAGAAAGAATGCTCTTCCACTTGTAATTTTTCTGTCATCAATACTACCAACCCAATCTGCATCTGTATATATTGTCAGTGTGAAACTGTCACTTTTGGGAAACCAGAGCCCAAAATCCATAGTCCCTTTTAGATACCTAAAAATTATTTTTACCTCTACCACATATGTTTCCTTAGGTGCTTCCTGAAATATTGCCACTAATCCCACTGTCTGTACAATGTATGGTCTTGTAGCTATAACATACAATAAGCTTCCAATCATGGATCTGTATAATCTTTGATTTGCTTCTGGAGATTCATCATCCTTACTTAACTTGCATCCTATGACCATGGGGTACTTACTGGTTTATAATCCTCTAACCTAATTTTTTTTTAAATTTCTTTTATATACTTGGATTGTGATAGAAATACCCTTTTCTCTTATTATGAAATCTGAAGTCCAATAAAGAAGGATAATTCACCAAACATAGACATCCCAAATTCATTTTGCATTTTCTTAGCAAATTCTTTACACATCTTATCATTTTTTCCCCCAAAAATGATGTCATCAAAATAGACAACCACAATTAATAGATATTTTCCCTCATTTTTGATGTATAAATTGTTGTTTGCTATTCCTTTTCTGAATCCCTGTTCCTAAATATACTTATCCAATCTAGAGTACCATGCTCTCAGAGCCTGCTTCAGACCATACAGTGCCTTTTTAAATTTGCATACATGATCTGGTTTATCTTCTAATATGAATCCTTCTCATTGTTCAATATAGACTTCTTCTAGAACTCCATTTAGAAATGCTGACTTGACATCCATATAATATACCTTGAATTTTTTGAAACTTGAAAAGGCTAAAAACATTCTTATGGCTTCAAGTCATGCGACTAGAGCAAATGTTTCATCAAATTCAATTCCTTATACATTGTTTCTTGCATGATGAGTACAATGTACAACTCTATGATCATATTTATTACAAGAAAAGCAATGACCATGGAAGAAATTATGTAACCTGTTAGGATGTCTTAGAGTTTGTGGTGAAGTAATATTCCTCTTGTGATTAACTCTTATCCAAGGTTATCCTTTGTTTTATTCCTTTGCTTGCTTATCCTTGTTTGAGGTTTCTACTTTTTGAAGACTTTATTCCTTTTTCTATTTCTCATGTTCTACATCTTGTAGTGCCTTGGTCCTTTCAACTTCATTCCTTAGGTGGACAATTTCTACTTCCAATATTTCACATTTTTTTTCCTTGGATTTCAATATATCTATCATGTCCTGCTCAATTTTCTTTCCTTATTCCACCCTAATCTTTGAGTTTTGTGAGATTTTTTATAAGTTCCATCCTTGCTTCTTCATATTTTTGAACTTGTTACTTTAACCTTGAATTCTTCTCTCTAAGTATTTCCAACTAACTGAGAGCAACAAAGAATTCCTCTTTTATTTCAAACATGGTCTCTTATTCATTTTCTTAATTCATGTGTGTTACTGATAGATCCTCCTCCAAGTTGTTAGTATTTTCACGGAGAGACATGCTCTAATACCAATTGAAGAACATGTGTTAATACTGAGAGGGAGGGTGAACAGTATACATTAAAACTTTTTTCTTTTTAATCCAAATAATAGAATAAAAAATATTAAAGTAGTAAACATCACACAAATAATAACACACATGAGAGACATGATTTTACGTGGTTCACCCAATGCGGGCTACTCTATGGAGAAAATATTTCTTATAAATTTTTCTCAAAAAAAATTTCTTGGGAATCCTTTCCCTACAATATTTATGGATCTCTATCCAAAGAAGACACCAATCCCCTAAATCAATTTTATGGATCTCTATCCATAGGAGAACTCATTTCTTCTCTTGCTCTGGTTAGTGACCCTCTAGAATACTACTGCCTCCAGTGCACTGGCTTGTGGATCTCTCTCCATTGAAGACTATTGTACTCACTCAGAAGACCTATCCTTACTGTCCTAGCTAATGGATCTCTATCCAATGGAGACTACTATCATCTACTCTCTTATCACCTTCAAAGCTTTGTCTTAATTCTATACTAAACACAGTCCTTCGGTCTAGTACAAATCTGCTTAATCTCTGTCTTTGGTCTAGCATAAATCTATCCTCAAATCTGCACCAACTCTTTTATCAATCTTTGTTCTTTGATTTGTATTCTAAGCTTCCACAAAATCTTACTCAAAATTGTCCACAAGTCCTCTCAAAGACTTACCTCAAATTTGCTCAACAAGTCCACACTAGAACTTGTCCAATCTCATAGAAACATAAAGAGAATTGTTAGAAACCCAATATGCTTCAACTCAATACTCAATTACTTTCTCAATTCAATTCAAAATATAGAATGGTTTGTTTTATGGAGCTTGAACAATCACTTCACACGACTAGGCTAAACCAAATCTACTCAACCAATCACATAATGAATTAATCCTTGCCCACAAACCCTAGTCCAAGCATATGATTCTTCACTCAAAATATTTCCAACAATGCTCAACAATAAATGCTTATAAGACAACTCTCACATAACAATGATACTCATGTTCTTTTCAAACCTAGTTCTTTGCTCAACCAATAGCTTCAACAACAATGCTTATAAAATAAGATTTTAATAACAACTCTTTATTCCAAAAAACCTTGAAGCATTAACTCAAACACCAATAGGAAAGCCCTAAGAAAATCCTTTTCACTCCAAAATTATTTTAAGAAAACCAATCAATCAACTCTACTATGGAAGAATGTTCTCATACCTTTTCTTGATGATGAAGGATCCTTAAATATTTGTCACAATCACAACCAATTCTATGCCAAACTCAAAGAGGTTAGAAGATAAATCTTTCTCACAATGTAATATAGAAACTCAATTACACATTATCACTCCATCTATAAAAACAACCATCAACATATATAAAATATTTTTCCAATAACACCTTATAATCTCCCAACTAAAATAAATTTAACATCCACCAAAATTTAACTCAAAAACCTCTTTAATTAAATTTTAATGGCAATAATAACTTTGGCAATAATCAAATCCACTTTCCTTATAACTCCAATAACATAAATCAATTACCAAACAAGCAACCTTTCATATACCCTTATAACTCCAAATAACACCTTATGAAAACATTAGACAAATAAAATATTTAATATAAATTACCTTTGCCACTATTGGGATTCGAACCCCCAATCACTGCCTCTGTGTGCACTAGATGTATGCTTGGAAGACTAAGAGCACCTTGTGCTATTTATTCCAAGTTTGGTGCTCTAAACGAGCATGTGCCAAAAAATTTTCTCCTCAGTGCTCAAGACAAACACGCCAACAACCTCCACATGAATCAATCATGGTCACTTCCACTCCCAACGCTCTCACAAAATGTACATTGCCAATGTACCACACTGTCTAATGTGAGTGAGGCCTTAAGCCATCTCATTTTGTCTTCTTCCTAGCACTAAAAGACAAAAAACATTTTGCCTTCTTTCTCAACGATTGCAAGAAGATACTCTTTTCTCGGTCGCATAAAAAATTAATTGAAGAAGGGTAAGTTTATAATGCCCCTTTGGCATATTATTTATACACGAAATTCACCATATGGCTTAGATGTCGGTGCTCCATTAAATTTGATGATGTCAGCACTTTTATAACTTTTATAATTTATAAATTATTTAAATTCTAAAAGAATTTAAAATTTATAAATTATATTTGTAAACCTTTGACTTTAATAAAAATTAAAGCCTCCTTGAGATAAAATTTAAACCTTCAATTGTGCTTCACTAATTTGATGAAAATTATTCTGCCACCATGATTTTAATAAAACCTTTATAAAATAATATTTTGAAAACTTTTCTTCAACTCTTCACGTTGCTCCTGGTGTCAATGATGGTGTAATCCATGGTATTGATGACAACTTCATGTGTTCACATTAGCATCAATGACAACTTCTCACCTTGACATCAATGACAACTAAATGAGCTCAAAATGCCCAACACCAAGGTAAAAATCCAAATGGGAAATTATACATGGACAAGTACACTTTTTTTATGAACCTAGGTAGTTCGGATGTCATTCTAGGATCTCAATGGTTATCTCAACTTGGGGATGTTACTCTTAATCTCCAAAAATTATATATCAAGTGGTCAAAAAATGGAAAAAATATTTGCCTTCAAGGAATTCAACCTCCTCCTTCTCACATAGTGAGTTCACATTGCATGGAAAAATTATTGCAAAAAAGTGGCTATGGTTATATTGCTCAAATAAATTCCCTTGAAGTTAATTCCTCAGATTATTCATCTCCAAATCTACTTAGGGATCTTCAAAGCACTGTACATAATTATAAAGTGGTATTTGGAGAACCATATGGGCTACCTCCTAAAAGGTCACATGATCATGCTATCCATTTAATTCTTGGTAGCCTACCCCCTAACATACGACCTTATCACCATCCAAAACCAATAAAGACTAAAATTGAGAAACTTGTCCTAGTCATGCTAGAACACGGAATCATTCAACCAAGCACTAGTCCATATTCATCTCTCGTTGTGATGACACACCATAAGGATAACTCATGGCGTATGTGTTCTAATTTTTGTTCCCTTAAAAAACTTACCATAAAAGAAAAATTTCCTATTCCTATCATCGATGACTGTTATATGAACTACATGGTGCACAATATTTCACTAAGCTAGAATTAAGCTCAGGTTTTCACCAAATTAGGATTAGAGAAGAATATATCCCAAAAATAACCTTTCATACACATGAAGGCCACTATGAGTTCTTAGTCATGCCTTTCGGTCTAACCAATACCGCATCTACTTTTTAAAGTCTTATGAACCATATATTTAGACCATATCTTCATAAATTTATTCTAGTTTTCTTTGATAATATCTTAATTTACAAAAAATCTTGGAAGGACCATTTAGATCATGTCGACAAGGTTCTTTCTTTATTACAAAAGGAGAAATTATTCGTTAAAATATCCAAATGTGCATTTGTGGTCAAGGAAGTAGAATACTTGGGTCACATAGTATCTCAAGAAGGAGTTAAAGTGGATCCTAATAAAATCAAGGCTATTCAAGATTGACCTTTACCAAAGACACCCAAAAATATTCAAGGATTCTTAGAACTCACAGGTTATTATCAAAATTTTATCTACAACTATGGGAAGATTGTAACACCTCTCATAGCTCTTACAAAAAAGGATGATTTCCATTGGAATGATGCTACTTCACAAGCTTTCAATACCCTAAAATAGGCTATGTGTTCCACACCCATCTTATCCACTCCTGATTTTAGCAAGCCCTTCATCATTGAATATGATTCTTTGGGGATTATTATTGGAGTCGTTTTAATGTAGGAAGGTTATCCCTTAGATTTCAAGAGTAAACAACTTTCTAGAAATAATTTGGGAAGATCCACTGACAAAAAGGAAATGTTGGCTATTCTACATGTGATAGAAAAATGGAGGCATTACTTATTAAGAAGTCACTTCATCATCAAAACCGATCATAGTAGTATTAAAAATTTCTTGGAACAATGTATTTCCTATCTCAAACAAAATAAATGGTTGATAAAACCATTAGGTTACAATTTCATCATTGAATACAAAAAGGGTAAATAAAATATAGTATTTTATACATTTTCTCATCAATACGAAGATGAAGTAATCATAAACTTAATATCAGGCTCGTGTTCCTAGTGGCTTGCCCAAATTCAAAAAGAATGGATGGACAATGAAGAGACCACTCAAATAATCCATGCTATAAATTCAAGATCATCTGTGCATACATACTTCTATTATGAGGATGGAGTACTTTGCAAGACAGATCAGATTCACCTCTCCTTATTCTACTCTTAAATCCACAATTCTCCAAGAAGTCCATGCATCTCCAATGGTAGGATATTCCAGATTCTTAAAAACCTACCAAAGAGCAAAGCAATAATTTTTGTGGAAAGGTCTAAAATATGATATCAAAACATTTGTGGCTGAATGTGAAGTCTATCAATGTAACAAAGAAGAAACAATCAAAGCACCCGGTCTATTACAACCATTACCCATACCTAATCATTAGTGGGAGAACATTTCTATGGATTTCATCAAGGGGCTACCCAAATACAAGGGTAAAATAGTGATTTTTGTTGTAGTAGACCGTCTCTCCAAATATGCTCATTTTAGTGCCTTACAACATCTTTATTCGACAGGTAAAGTGGCTAAATTATTTTTGAATTCAATCTTCAAACTACATGGTATGCCCAAAACCATTATCAATGATCATGATACTATATTTATGAGCAATTTTTGGATGGAATTATTTTACCTTGGTGGTACCAAGTTAAATATGTCTTCTACGTATCATCCAAAATCAGATGGTCAAACCAAGATAGTTAACAATTATTTAGGAACCTACCTCTGATGTTTTTCTCAAGATAAGCAACATCATTGGATTCAATGGTTTTCCTTAGTATAATGGGGGTATAATACTCTTATCACACCTCCTTTAATATGTCACCCTTTGAAACCTTGTATGGACAAAAACCACCATCTCTCATGGATTATGTGCCTAGTACTTATAAGGTGGCTCAGGTTGATGACTTGTTACAACACCATCAAATGATGCTTACTCTTCTTAAAGACAATTTGATCCAAGCACAAAATTGTTTGAAGCAACAACATGATTTAAAGTGCTCTGAATGATAATTCAAATTTGGTGACATGGTTTTCCTACGCTTACAACCTTACAAACAATTATCATTGAAGATTACGTCTAGTAAAAAATTGGTGCCTCACTTTTATGGACCTTACAAAGTCATTCGTCGCATCAGTGAAGTCACCTATCACTTGGAGTTTACTCCTTCCTCTTGCATCCATCCGATGTTCCATGTTTCCTACCTCAAACCCATTATTGGTCAAAAGGTAAGATCCCAAACAAAGCTTCCACTACCTAATGATGAAGGTCGTATAACTCTCCAACCATAAGCCATTCTTCATACCAGAGATGACAACTTTGCTCATGTCACATTCAGGAGTTTCTCATTAAGTGTTAAGATATTCCAAAAGAATATGCTACTTGGGATTTTGAGAGTAATATCCAGTCTTATCCAGCTTTGAGGACAAAGCTTTTTGAGGAGGGAAACCATGTTACAAATCATTATTATTAAGGGTTGTAACCCTTCACAATTGTTCATATTTATAATTCATCATAATTCCATTTCATTCATCATCAGATATATTATTTACATTGCTTATTTTAAGTAGATAACTACCCTCTCTAAGTGGCATTATTCATTTTCATCTTTACATTTTTATTTTCCTGTGTGTAACATTTTGCAAGAAAGGAGTTAATATCCTTTTAATTTGATCTTCTTCCTATCTTTGTTATCAAACAAGCTTTCCAAAGTGACCAAAACCTTAGGGATATGATTGTTTTTTATCTATATGATATATTTTTGGTCTATCTCATCTTGAATTTCTTCTTGAATGGTTGATAAATAGGCTTCCCTTACTAGGAAACCAATGATCTGTTCATTGCTTTCAAAAACTTTCTAGAATATTTGCTTTTTTGGTACTGCAAGTCTAAAAATAATTTTGATCCCTTGTCTTTTGTAATGCAAAAGGGTTGAAATTAGTTCTCCTCACTACCAAGGAATCAATGAAGGTGTTATATATTCTAGGAATAAAATAATATTTAGGGCATCAAAGGATTCCATCAAATCCCATACCCTATTACTGTATACCTTTAGGTAATGGTGCTTACTACTGCACCTCTCTCTTACTTAATTAATAGTTAGTTCAAAATCATCGTATATATTCAGTATCTTGATGCCCATGCTCTCATATTGCATTAACCTAAGGTACAAAGCCTCATACTCTGTGATATTGTTGTTACAAGACCGTGTTGGTCTATATTCAAAATTCTTTGCACCTTCTAACTGAGACTGCAAAAATATACACTAGCACCAGTCCTATTTTTAAATATTGCACCATCAAAGTGCATGTTCCAAGTCTCTATATCCCTAAATTACTGATTGGATATGGTAGAGACCCTTTTCTCTATTTCTAAGGAAATTCTATATGTAGCCATGCTTGTTCCAAACTGACTATAATCTTCTTTGAATGAAAATTTATACTCAACCTCTAGTTCTTAAAAACTTTCCACCAGTTCAAACTCATCTAGAGGAGTGAGGTTACACATGCCTTAGATTTTTTCAATATGATAGGACACGGGCTTCTCAAGAGTAAAATGTATTCTCTTTCCCTTAAAGGGAATCACCATACTAGAGTAATCCATGTACATACATCCTCCAAATTTGGCAGTGAATTCCCTTGAAAGACACAAATTAAAGTAAGGCTCTAGGTCTACCACCACTATTTCTTGTAAAATGGTTACCTCTGGATATCTATGCAACCTCATTAGAACATCCTTTATTACCCATACTATCTTTACTAGGGTCCCATACAACTACAAAACTATAGGACAAGACCTGGTATATTCCATTCCCATATCCTTGCAGACTGCCTTGGGCATAATTATGGTGGAAGCCCATGAATCGGTCATGTAGTTATGGAAAATCCAACCCTCCATCCTCAAATAAATGTAAAAGGGAAGGGGTTTGTTTTTTAGGGTAGTAGGGAACATCTTGTCTTTCCTAGAGGGCATGTTGAGGATTGTAGTAGCCTACTTTTCCTAGGGATATTTGCTTAGATAAGCCTTTAGTAGGTCTATTTTTCCAGGGATAAAGAGAGTATCATGAAGGCTAGCCTTTGAGGGTATTCTTGTCATATACTCTACAATGTTATACTCTGATTTCACTAAAGAGGAACTCTCAAAATTTCTCTCTGGTTCACCATACTTCATTTTGTATTGTTGTGTGGCCTCAATACTTTGCTTCCTAGTTATGGAGGGAAATCTAAGTTTTTCTTGTGCTTCATTCTTGGATCTCATCCCTTCTTTGTCATTTTATTTGTCATATATTATAGGGAATTTGGTCTCCTTTTCTTGGCATTTTGGGACCATATCCCTCTTTTCATTTGCTTGGGGAATAGGGAAAAAATTATTACCTTGAAGGAGAGCATCTTTCTTCTTTTGGAAAGGGACTTGAAACTGACCCATATTTTGTGGATCAACCTACAAGGTCTTCTTACCTGATCTTGTGGATTTCTTTGTAAAATATGCATGGATCTATAGGAATTTTGATACTAGACATGCAAAGCATTACTAAAATATTAAGAACTGATTGATTTATTCCATGGGATCAACTTTGTATAAATATAAAATTTTATCAATATGAGTTGTTCGATTACAACTCAACAAATCTAAACTAGTCTAAACTAAGAGTTCACCTGACTCATGGAAGAGTGGTAACTCAAGTAAGACTATCCTAGTAGAACTTAAGAGAACATAAATTTATTCTAACACCCCCCATTAAGTGATACTAGGGGTGTACAGGAGATGAGTCCCAACAACAAGGCCTGATGAGGTACTCATGTACAATGAACTTTTATAGAAGAGATGGTAAAAAAACCCCATGGGAAAAACCATATTTCAAGAAGAAGAAGAAGAAGAGGTATGTCTTTGGATGGTGAATATTGTCCTCTAATGAACAAATAAAAAGAAATAAGTCCTGGTAACAAGGCTTGATGAGGTACTCATATATAATATATTACATACAATTAGAATAACATAGAGGTGAAAACCTCTGTGCACCCTTCTAATGCATTTTCTTAACTCCAATTTTCTCTCACAACTGAATGTAACACGGAGAAGGGAAGGATTTGGTGAAGATATCTGCAATTTTATTTTCTATGGGAATGTACTCCAATTTTAGATCCCCTTGTTGAATATGTTGTCGAATGAAGTGCATGTGAATCTCAATGTGCTTGGTGCACTGATGTTCCACTGGATTGCAGGTAATATGAATTGTGCTCTGATTGTCACACCAAAGGGTAATGAGTTTGTTATGGAAAAACTAAATTCCCTTAGTATCTATTGAATCCAAAGAGCTTCTTGACTAGCTAAAACTATTGCCCTGTATTCTGCATCTATGGAAGATAAAGCTACTACCTATTGTTTTTGCATGACCAAGCAATAGGTGAAGAACCAAGACAAAAAACATAGCCAAAGGTGGAACATTTGTCTTCAAATAAACCTGCCTAATTAGAATCTATGTAACCATTGATATCCATGGATCCATCCTCATATAAGAGCCCAAAGTGAGTAGTTCCTTACAAGTAGCGGAGGATTATCTTGGTTGCTTGCCAATGATTGAAATGAGGTTGATGTGAGAATCTAGATATTAAGCCAACATCATATGAAATATTTGGGTGAGTATGAGTGAGGTATAATAGACTTCCTACAAGTTGTCTATAGAGAGTAGCATCACATAGAAGGGACTTGCAAGAAGTACTTAGAGTGATTCCAGACTAAAAAGGTGTGGAAGAAGGTTTGCAATCAGTCATATTAAACCACTAAATAAGGTCTAGAGTATATTTATGTTGACATAATAAAATTCTTGCATTTGTTTGAGTTATCTAAAACCCAAGGAAGTAATGTGCTAAATCCATATCAACCATCTCAAATTTATCAAAAAGGGAGTCTTTGATAGTTTAGATGTGATAAATGGCACTACCAGTGAGTTGTATATCATCAACATAGAGAACAAGTATGGTAATGTTTTATTCATCCCTCCAAATATAGACTGTGGCATCAGTCTCACAATGAGAAAAACCTGAGGATAGAAGGAAGGAGTCCATTTTTTCATACCAAGATCTAGGAGCCTATTTGAGACCATAGAGATATTTCCTTAGTATACAAACAAGGGAGGAGTCTTGAATAAATCCAGTAGGTTGTTCCATGAATATATCCTATTTTAAGTCACCATGTAAGAAAGCACTTTTAACATCCATTTGAAAGACTGGCCATTTTTTGGAAGTAGCAAGTGCAAAAACCTGTCTTACAGAATCTATTTTTGCAATTGGTGCAAAGGTTTCAAAATAATCAATACCTTCAATTTGTAAAAAATCTTTAGCTACTAAGCAAGCTTTGTCTTTGTCAATCCCTCCATCAGGTCCATACTTAGCTTTGTAAATCTATTTACAGCGAACCAATTTCCTTCCTTTATATAGTGGGACTAGATCCTAAGTTTTGGTTTTGATTAAGGAAGAGAATTCATTCTCCATGGCATCATCTCATTCTTTTATACTAGTTGCTTCTTTGAAGCATTGAGGATCTATTGAAATGGACTAACTGACAAGACCAAAACCCATGGAGTTTCTGAATTTGGATGATAGAAGATTTTGGATGTAAGGAGTGCCTTCTTGAACTATGGTGTGGGTCCATTTAGGCATTGTAGAAGGATTCATGGATGCGGTAGGACTTTGAGGAGGATTTTGAATAATGGGATCCTCATTTTGGTCATTTATCTCAAGGATGGTATCTTCACTATATTGGGGCTCAAATGTTGGAGATGGCTCGAGATAATTTTTGTTGGAAGATGATTGAGGATCTTTATGAGGGAATGTTTCATCAAATTGAAATTTTTGTGAAAAAATACCTCATGAGTTGTGGGATCAAGGAGTGTAGCACCCTAAAATTGGCGCAGTGAAATCTTAATAATTACATTTACTCTAGTAAATAATTTAAATTCAAATTTTAACCTCCCAAACCGCCCGTTAACCACCGTGTAATCCGTTTCCCCCTTTTCCATGCCATTTTTAGAGGTTGTTTTGACCGTTTGACGATATCATCGCCGATCAGACGATATCGCCTCAGATCTGACGATTTCGTCTGGGCTAGGACGTCCAGACGATCTTGTCCCAAAACTAATTTTGCACAATTAGCTTCTGTTCCAACGGGTCTCTAATCCAGGCATAAGCGTGTCTACGCCGTTAGAGACCCTCCCCCATTGGAGATCTCCCAAATAGGGATGATCTCCAACCTCCTAACCTCCCTCCTAAGCCTATTTAATCCTAAGCCCTCCCCTTAGCACCCCCTGGCTGAAATCCTCTGTAAACTGACTTCACACGCATTAAGATATCTCAAATTATTATTTGCATTAGTTCTATACCAATTTTGTTGTAGGTACCTTAGTGTTTTTCAGCCGGAGCAAGCTTACATCGTCGCAGACGATCCTGTTCAGATCGGAGGCGATCCTGTCGAATCAGAGATGATTTCATACCAATGCGAGATGATTTCGACTGCAGTCAACATTGAGGCAATCAGTGCCTAAAGTTTGCATTTCTTCATCTTTCAATCTATTGTTTTATTCTACAATTAGCTAGCTTATTCGATTATTTTATGCTATCTTGCATTTTGGAGTTCACCCATCTAGATTAAATGCATAATTAAGTCATAATTATTATGAAATTAGCATAATGCATTCATGTTTCTGCTTATAAGTTTCAGTTTGATATTGTTACTATCATTTTACATTGTTTCCCTATGTTAGAATAGTTGTATTTTCTATGTTTTGCACCTATTTCTCTGTTTGCAAGTCTCTGACGAATTCGTCTGATGAATTCGTCAGATCTCAGATGATCTTGTCTGATCTCGCATGATCCTGTCAAATCAGAGGCGATCCTGACTGCTTCAAGAATCAGAATCTTCATCAGACATCCGGATCAGGTATTTTTCTTTTAATATTCTTTAATTTCTCTATTTTCTGTCTTAATTCTATTTTCTGTATTCATTTAATCTGCATCTTCATATAGAATAGCTTAGACGCATTTTGGCCAAACCTAGGACTTGAATGCTTAAGGCTAAAACGAACACATAAAACACATTCCCAACCTAGGCGTGGAAACCGCCATTGAATGTTTCCTGGTGAACCCACCATCCGTCGAAAAATCACCAATATACACCTCCCTCGAGAGGCGGGACCTTCGCAAGGCCTCTCAATCCGAGGTACCACGCCATCCTTTTCACATCCCCCTTTCGGGCACGGATCCTATAGCCTGAAGGTAAGGGTGTGAAAAATTTGGAGCGATACATTTTGGTGAACCCGACGTGAATGCATTGTAAACCTTTTGAAAACAAAAACAAAAAAAAATAAAACAACTAAAACATAGATGCATTTCAGATCATTTAAATTTAATATCATGTTTAGATGGTAGCTCCTAAGAAAATATTAGCAAGTTACTATAAATGTTGAAAACCAATTGGCAGCCATAGAAATCAATTTTGTGCTTAGTGTGCCTGAAACAGATAGAAATCAACTCTTGTGGGACGAACTTGATAGAAGACTTAGTGTCATTTCATCTAGGTCAACAAAACTTAAACAAATCAAGAGGCTTATCCTAGATAGAATCCTGGATCCTCATCAACTTGTCTTTTATCATGAACTTCAGAGAGCCTGCCATAGATGGTTAGCTTATAGGAGAGCTCTTGTATCTTCAAAATTGTTCACCTTCGAGGAATACCTCGAGAACGCAGCCATTGTACACCAGTTCCTAGGTCTTGTAGAAGACCAAGAGGTTGTTCTTACAGATAGGGAAAGATGGAATAGAGTTCCTCGAGCTATGTTATATCGAGAGTATTGCCACGAGCTTTACTTCTATCAACCAAAATCTGAGACAGATAATATCACTATAGCTCTTTTCATTAAATTTTTAAAAGAAAACTTTCAATTTGAAGAAGAACACTTCATGACTCCTAAAGAACTCGAGCCCATTAATGATATTTATAAATTGTTTATAGAAAACTAGATCATTACTTTCAGTCTTATTATTTCTTGCATTTATTGTGTTATTTGTTGTCTTTACAATATTATTTCAAAAACAAAGAAAAACTAAAAAAAAAACATAACAAAAACCAAAAACATTTCATTTTAAATATTGTAGTAGGTATATAATTAATATATACCTCTTAAGCTTGTTGCATATATATATATATATATATATATATATATATATATATATATATATATATATATATATATTTGCTGAAATCTAAAATTAAGGCACAATGCCTAAACTTAGGAATGGTAAACAAACTGAAGGAGAAGAAGAAGATTGGTTACAAGATAAAACTAGAGACCCAAATGTCCTTCCCGAAGATCAAATTCGGAAGGAAAAACTCTAGATCAACCAGAAGATGACCTAGGTGAAGATAATGAACAAGAAGAAAGTGTTAAAGAGGATGGACCCTCATCCCCTAGAGTAGCTCCAGATGGAACTATTGCTTTTGACAACGTAGATCATTTTCAGAAATTTCTCAATGATAACATTGACGCCCTTAATGTGGCAGTTCGTATTGATAAAGGGCAAATTAGTGACACTCAAGCAGCCATGGAACATACGTTTGATGTGCACACTAATCCCTTGTCTTTCATTGATCAAGAAAGTGATAAGGCTCGGGACCATCCAATACAGATATGGTCACTATGATTCAAAACATGTCAAAACAACAGAGTTACCCAACCTCCTAAGGAACCCGTTATTCAACCTAAAATCATTCCCACACAAAAGAAAACTTCCTTCACTACTTTACTTCGCCAAACTATTGATCAATATGCTTCAAGTAAACAAAAACCTAAAACGAAGCCAAACACCAATTTTCAACAATCTGGAATACATCATAATACAACTTCAAAATTCCTTCATAACACCTTTCCTACCAACAATTTACACAATAGCAACATAGCATCTAATCTTCATGTCCCTCCATCATATGCTCACAAATCCCATATCAATGCCCTACCGAACCAATATGGTGGGCAAACTAGTAATCTGGAAGCCATGGTGAAACAGTTAGCTTCGCGTATGGACCAGATAGATCCCTACCGTCCCTCGTACAATTATCGAGAGATATGTAGTCAACCTTTGGATCCCATAGTTGTAGCTCAACCATACCCTAAGCATTTTCCCATGCCCATCTTGCCTATATATAAAGGAACCGAAGATCCCATAGAGCATCTTCGCATGTTTAGGATAGCATGTCATGATATATCACATGATGACTTGCTATTACTAAAAATGTTCCCAAAAAGTTTAGGTGGAATGGCATTAGAGTGGTACTATCAATTGCCCACTCATTCTTTGAGAAACTTTGAAGAAACAACTGAATCTTTTGTCCATCAATTTAGTGCCTACATCGAGAGGCATGTAACCATTAAAGATTTATACAACTTAAAACAAGACAAGGATGAATGTTTTGCTGATTTCTTAGCTAGATGGAGGCAGTTGATAGGAAAACTGCACTTTGTGCTACCTTATAGGGAAATGTTGGACATTTTTATCAATAATTTACAAGAACAAATATCTTATGAGCTATCAACCGCTACTTTAACTACCTTCGATCAAGCTATAGATTTAGCTCGAAGAGTAGAAGATGCCCTCATTAGGAGAGGCCAACTTAGGAAGAAGGATGATGAGAAAACATCCAGAAATCAATATAAAAACAAACAAGTTGTTGGTGACGGAGTCACTGACAACAAAAATGTTGCTAATATCAATGCAACGAAGACAACAGAAAAATTTATATTGAAACCTCCTGACAAACCTCCTCGAGAATTTACTAGATTGAATCAACCCTTATCAACTATTTTACCTCAATTACTCGAAAGAGGTTTGATCCAATTACCAGCTATCCGAGAACCTGATCCAACTATACCCGGATACAGAGCTGACTTACACTGTGATTTCCATAGAGGACCTGGACACTCTACCAACGCTTGTAAAAGGTTGAAACATAAAATACAGGATTTGATTGATAATAATGAAATGGAGGTGCAAGCCTTCCAACCTAAACAAAATGCTCCTAATAATGCTCAAAAGACCATTCCCCAAAATCAAAATCAAAATGCTAATCAATCATTAGACATATTTCAACACCCTTTACCAAGACATGGTAAAGAGGTGGCCAATCAAATCGAACATCATAATGTTCCTCCTCCTACCCGATATGTAGGAACCATTAGCGGACAATTACCTGTTCAGGATCCTCAAATATTTGACACAACCTTATCCCTGGTTACGACCAGGCCCTTACATAATATTCCAACTCCCGATTCTAGTGATATAGAATCAGATACTGAAAGTGAAGTGGACATCACTTCAAACCAATCGAATAGTTCTGAAAATGAATCAGATCCTATTCAACCCATCACAGATGCTATGGTTCCAGAAGAACCATTTCCTAGAAGAGTTACTACTCGACCTTCTTCTAATCAATTCCTCCCAAATGAACAAGCCATAAATGCTCGACCGAGACCAGTTCAACGTCCTCAATATAACATTGTAGGTACCATTGGAGTCGTTACCCGACAACAAGCTCAAAATTCTCAACAAGAACCAAATCAGAATGATGGATCAGCTCCATTTGTTTTGAAAAATCCCAATAAAGGGAATCATGCTCCTAATGTTCAACCTAAACCCCCTTACAATATTAATGAGCAATTATCCAATACTACAGCCATAATTTCCCTTTTGGATTTATTAAGATCTTCTCCTACCCATAGGGATGAGTTGATGCTTACATTAAGCCAAATGATGGTACCTCAAAACATTCAACTCGAAGCCATGGCCAATACTATCATCACTCGAGAGGTTGATTGTATTGACTTTCGGGATAAAGATATCCCACAACACAGTTTACATAAGGATAATCCCTTATATATTATCGCTCTAATTGGAGATGTAGCTGTCAAACGAGTCTTGATTGATAATGGCTCATCTCTAAACATTTGCACTTTTGACTTCTACCAAAGATTTGGCTTTAGAAGTGATGAAATGAAGAAAACTGATATGATTATCAAAGCTTTCAATGACGAAACACAAGAAACGTGTGGAGTTATTACCATCCCATTGCAAGTTGGTCCTAGAACCCTAGATACAACCGTGTTTATTGTACATTGCCCCGCATCATACAATATACTTTTGGGTCACCCTTGGATCAATGCGATGCGAGCGGTCCCATCAACTTTACACCAATGTGTTAAATTTGAATTTAAAAATCAGTTGGTCACTATCCATGGTGACCCTAGACCCTTTGATATGTGTGCTTTGGCGTAACCTGTTGGAGTGCAATTTTGCCCCCCTCTGTCATCCACACATCCTAATTCTTATTTTTCATCTAAAACTGTGAAACACACACCCATAACTTCACCTATTTCCCCTCCATTAATTTCATCCTCCTATATAGATCAACAATCTTCTAAACAAATCACTCTAGAACCTCAAAAAGATCTTCAATCTACAACCAATCCTTCATGTTCTATCCCTATAATTTCAAAACCTATAGACCCATCTATTAACACTTCCACATTATCAACATCTATCATACCTTCCACATCTAAAGATATAGGGAATGATCCTTCTACATCTTATGCTCTTTCTGATGAACTTTTACCAGATTTATCCACAATCTTAATATCAGAAAAAACAAATGCTTTCATGCAAGATTCAATTCTTTTAAATAACTTACCGCCATCTCCTCGTACTTTGGGCCTCCCACAACCTATGGGAAGTACTTACCAAGTCGGGAGTTGTGCCTTCATTTATAAAGGATATGACTGGGGAAGAATCCCTCGAAATATCAAAACTCATCATGAGGGATACGCTCGATGTTATTTTACCAATGAATATATTAAAGCTAAACCCATAATGCTTAAAATGGGATATAAAGGGAAAGGCTTGGGACCTTTCCAAAATGGCATGAAAGAACCTTTCGAGGTAGAACCGTGGCCTGCCCACTGTGGTGTGGGCCTATTTCCTAGTAAGGGTCAACCCTTTCCTTTTGAAGATGATGATCAACTCATATGTTATCAAGATTATTTGGATAGGCATGATGATTTGCCTCTAAAAAATCAGCCATTTACATGTAACATGCTATCCATAGCTTACCCTGAAATTATTTCTGACCCCGATGAAGAGTTGGAAGGAGATATCTTCCATGATGTCTCCGTTGAAGAGATGTTACACAATGGATTTTATTTTGATGGTTCTATACCAACTATAGCCCAACTTGAGACCACTAATCCTCAAGATGAATTATCCAAATTAACCTTACAAGAATTACAAGAATTGGGCGTTTCACCCGCCCCACCTAATTTTGAAAGAGATCTACACATGGAGGTAGAAAACGTCATTAAAATTAATATTGGAACCGAGGATAATCCTCACATAATCAATATTGGATCAGAATTAAGTCAAGAAAAACAAGAACAATACATTGCATTCCTTAAAGAGTATGAAGATGTCTTCGCTTGGACATATGAAGATATGCCAGGTCTAGACCCTTCCGTAGTCATGCATCATCTAGTGGTCCATCCGGATGCTAAACCTGTTAAACAAAAACTTAGAAAAATGCATCCCAAAGTGGCTCTGCTAGTCAAAGGGGAGTTAGAAAAACTCCTGAATGTTGTTTTTATACAAGCTATTGATTATGCTGAATGGATCTCAAATGTAGTTCCAGTTACCAAGAAAGAAGCCACCAAAGTTAGGGTTTGCACAGATTTTAGAGATATTAACGCTGCATGCCCTAAAGATGATTTTCCTCTTCCAAACATGGATCAAATCATTGACTTTACTGTCGAGAGTGGGATGATGTCCTTAATGGATGGATTCTCTGGTTATAATCAGATCAGGATAGCTCCTGAAGATCAGGCTAAAACAACCTTTATTACCCCCTGGGGTACTTTTTGTTGGAAAGTGATGCCATTTGGCTTAAAGAACGCAGGTGCAACCTATCAACGAGCTATGACTTATATTTTTCATGATATGATGCATGATATCCTACATGATTATGTAGATGATATTATAGCTCGCTCTATTATTGAAGATAATCATTTAGATGATTTGAGAAAAGTTTTTAATCGATTACGAGAATATCTTATTCGATTAAATCCAGCAAAATGCATATTCGGAGTTAAGTCCGGTAAACTATTAGGGGTTTTAGTTTCTTTACGTGGTATCAAAATCGACCCTCTCAAGATTGCGGCTATCACTGATATGCCCGCACCTACTAATATATCTGAGTTACGAAGTTTACAAGGTAAGCTTCAAGCCATCCGTCGCTTCATCGATAAGTCGGCAGACAAAACCGGTCCCTTTCTTAAACTCCTTAAGAAGGATGTCCCTTTTAATTGGGACGACGAATGTAGAGAAGCTTTTGAACTTCTCAAACAATACCTCCTTAATCCACCCGTGCTTTCACCACCTAAACCTCGATCGCCCATTTCTCCTATATATTTTAGCTTCAGATTCTGCCTTAGGAGCTATGTTAGCTCAGCTTGATGATGAAAAGAGAGAACGTGCTAATTATTATATTAGCCGAACCTTCATCAGCTTATGAAACCCGCTACACAACATTAGAAAAACTATGTCTAGCAGTCATGTTTGCTACGCAAAAATTATGACATTATATGCTTAGTCAAAAAACTTATGTCATTGCTAAATACGATCCCTTAAGGTATCTCATGAGTCGACCTTATTTATCGGGTCGCACAGCCAAGTGGGTTCTTGCTCTAAGCGAGTTTGATCTCACATTCATAGGACATAAGTCTGTTAAGGGTCAAATCATAGCAGATCAATTAGTTGCCGCACCCTTAGAGTCTACCCATCCCCTCATCATTGAGTTTCCTGATGAATGCCTTCAATTAGAGGCATACCATATTGAACAATGGTCCTTATACTTTGATGGAGCCCGATGCATGAGTGGGGCTAGTGTGGGTATTATTTTAATATCCCCACAAAAACATCTTATTCCTCTGTCCTTCAAATTAACATTTGCTTGCACCAACAATATCGCTGAATATGAAGCTCTAATCCTTGGATTACGAGCTGCCTTGGCACTAAAAATTAAACATCTGTTAGTTTTTGGTGATTCTCAACTGGTTATAAACCAAATTAATGAAGTTTATCATACTAGAGATGATAAACTGTGCCCATATAAGGCCTATGTTTTACAACTAATGTCTCTATTTGATCAAGTTACCTTGGAAGCTATTCCTCGAACTTGCAACCGTGCAACTGATGCTATGGCCGTAACTGCATCTCTCCTGCCCTTGGAGTTAGATGACGAATATGCCACTATCATTATTCGTCGACTCCAGGAACCCGCTTCAAATAAGTCATGCTTAGAACCTTTGGATGTGTTTCTAATCAATGAAACTACTCCCGAACCTTGGTATATGGATATATTTGATTTTCTCCAAAATGGGACTTTCCCTGCCAATTCTAATAGAAACCAACGATCGGTTATTACGTAGACGAGCAAGTCGATTTGTAATAATTGGCAATACTTTATATAGGAGATCTTTTGAAGGTATCCTATTAAGATGTTTGAATTTAGAAGAATCCAAATCAGCCTTGAGTGAAGCCCACGATGGATCTTGTGGAGGACACTTCAGTGGTAGTGTCATTGCTAAAAAGCTCCTTAGGATAGGATACTTTTGGCCTACCATGGAGAATGATGCACATGATTATGTGCGCCATTGCGACAAGTGCCAGAAACATGCCGACCTTGTCCATGCGCCCGCACAAGAACCGCAGGCTATTTCATCTCCTTGGCCCTTTTCAAAATGGGGTTTAGATATTATTGGCAAAATCAATCCTGTGTCATCCGATGGACACAAATTCATCATAACCGCCACCGAGTATTTCACGAAGTGGGTTGAAGCTATGCCTTTAGCTTCCCGCACCGGCACACAAGTCTCTAAATTTATTTTTAATCAAATCATTTGTAGGTTCGAAATTCCTGCAAATCTCATCTCTCGACAATGGAACTTGTTTCAAAAATAAAGATGTTAAAAAATTATGCCAAAAATATAAGATTCAACATCGCCGGTCCACTCCCTATTATCCTCAGGGTAATGGTCAAGCGTAAGCATCTAACAAAACCTTAATCAAAATTCTCAAAATATTGGTCAATAAACCGGCCGTGACCGGCACATTCAATTATATCCAACCTTGTGGGCCTATCGAACTAGTGTTCGAACCCCCACTGGAACTTCACCTTTTGTTTTGGTTTATGGTGCTCAAGCCGTTTTTCCCTTTGAATTAGAAGTTCCTTCTTTGGCTCTACTACTTCAAGATACCGAAGTAGGAGATGAATATCGAGCCGGCAGACTCAGTCAGCTGGAACTCCTAGATGAAAAATGCATCAATGCTTTGGAGCATCTCCGTGCCTACCAAAACAAGCTTAAAAGATCATATGCTAAAAAAGTTCGTCATCGATCCTTTGAGATCGGCGACCTTGTTTTAAAAGAAAATCAAAAAAATACTAATGCAACTAAGGACCTTAAAGGTAAATTTGAGCCCAACCGGCTTGGACCATACATTATCACTCGCTAAATTTGAATCAGAGCATACAAATTATCTACCTTAGATGGTAAAGAACTTAAAGAACCCATGAATATTTTGCATCTTAAACGTTACTATGTATAAATTTGGTCATTTCATCCTTGTATATATTTGTTTAAAATATTTCAAAATCACTATCTTGTATTTCTTTCAATTTATAAATTCAAAAACACCAAAAACATTCATAATCATCAAAATCTTCAAAACTATTTGTTGTATTTATTTATGGCACTTGTTAATTTTTTGTTCAAAAACAAAAATAAAAATAATGATAAAAATATAAAAACAACAATATTCTTGACTCTTTCAAAACCAAAACAATATAAAGAAGAAAGAGAGAGTCAACATTCTCAAAACTTCTCAAAAATCATTTATATATATTTTCTTACAATTATTGCAGTTATATGTTTCAAATTATTTTGGATAAATTAGCATTTATTTGGAATCCCTCACTTTCACACTCACAAAAATAAATATCTTGATTTTATCTGGCATGATTACTAATCTCTCTTATATCAAAGTCCACAAAATTCAATTAAATAAAGTTTGAGCATAGAGAATTGATCTTGTTATTTACTTAAACCAAGCACATCTTTTCACAATAAAATGATTATATTTGTAATTTCCATGCTTTGCTACATAGTAGAAGTGGTTTCTTGAGCGAAAAGTTTCCCCTGCTATCCTATCATGCACATGGTCTAGAATCTTTGAGAATTGGCAAAAGGACAAGCTCACCCCTACCCGTAATAAAAATCCCTTGCTCTACAGCTAATCTGAGCAAGTATCCCTAGTATAGAACAAAAGGCAAAGTTCAAGAAAAAGAGGAAAAAAAAAAATGTTATTTTATATCATTACAACAATATTTCAAGCATTATCTCAATTATCAAGCAAAAATACAAAAATAAAATAAAAGAAAAAGAAAAGAAAGCAAAAAGCAAGAAAGCAATAAAATCCCTTTCCCTACCCTTTGAAAAGAAAAGAAGGGTTGATGAGCTTGAATCCCTGGAATTCTCAATTATTCGAAAACTGTGAGGTAAGCCCCATAACAGGTGGTTTGTGCCCAACCTCGCTTGGCCTTGGGTAACTCCTAGCATGGCGATATGTCCGTCACATTAGCGACCTTCTTTTGTACAGACCTATGTCTCGCTTATGGATTAGCTAGCTCTTGATAATCCGACTTACATAGTAGTCTAGTATGGTTATATGCATCTACATCATGGTTAATGAACACTTATTTGGTTTATTCAAATCACTTGTATCATATTATCTTGCTCAAAACTGGTAAATGAACATAGCAATTGCACACACATTTTATATTTGAGAGATTTTGTGTATCATTATGATAAATCAAGATTGGAAATGAATTCACATATGCACATGGGATTCCTTATAAATCTAAATTTTGTCTTTAAAATACTTTGAAATATTTTTTTGCAAATTGTTTGGAATAATTCATTTTCTTCTTTCAAGTACAGTTGTTTAGATAAAGAACTATATGCATAATAGAAAAATCAAAATTTCTTTCAAAACCATACAATCAAAAACATATATATATATATATATATATATATATATATATCGACTTTCGCGACGATGGTATAGTTCCAAAACCAAAATTGGAATTTTATGCCTAGCGCAAGTCCTCATCTTCATATTTTCTGTTTATTAAAAATCAACCATGCAATAAAACTATCTATTTTTCCTTGATTTTCACGATGATGGTATAAGTCTATACCTACATATTCTATGCCTAGCGCAAACCATTGTAACAATTTTTATTCCCCATTTATTTAAAAATCATGAAAACCATATGACTTAAATCATTATGTTATACAAATTATGCTTTACAAACAAACAAACACATTATCATTATTTCATGTCATTATGTCAACCTTCAATTTTGTAATGATGGTATAATTCCTAAGGAATTATCCAAAAATTTTATCACACTTAGGAATTTATGCCTAGCAAAAATCATTTTAACATTATTTCATGCATACTATTTTTATGGAAATCTGAAAAACAAACCATCATCATCATCATTTGCACCATTGCACCAAAGTCTTAAGACAGTCTCTTAAGCACTCTTTTACTTTTAACAATATTTCTATACTGGGATTAGCTTGACGACCGAGTGAGCGACGACTCCATGAAATGGTCTATAATAGCGACAATGTCCTTTGAAATTATTGTTAGAAGTCTCTTTTTATCTTTTATCACATCACATCACAAACAACCAATTTGTTACATCAGATTATTTCATTTAAAATCTTACAGCATGACATCAAAATTATAATATTTCCAATGACATAATTACATGAATCATCAAATCAATCAATCAAACATAAAAGCATCATAAAAATACATATACACAAGTCATATGATCAAAAAATATCTCATCTCATATATATATCAACAATATATACATCATCATCAAAACTGGATTGGTATGCCACAATCTGTACCTCGGCATACTCAATCCTCTATCAAAAATAATAAATACTATCATATCAATCTGTACAATGTAGTATAGTAGTCTAGCCTCGAGAACCCCTCGAGCTCTCAACCTCATCTCCTCCCCCGCCCTGAGGTGGACGAGGTGGCCCCATCGTAGTATGAGTGGTACTACGAGTCCTAGTCATCGATCGAGACGAAGTCCTCGATGACCCGATCCTGATCGACTCTACGATGTTAGCCGACAGTGGTAGTCTATCCTCCTCTGGCACCATCTGATAGTATAATGTCTGATAGAAAGTGATTTGGGCAATAGCCCATGCCAGCTCCCTAGTGCTCGCCCCTCCGCCCCGTGCTCTGAGGCATGCAATCTCATCTCTGAGCTGTGTAACCTCAGCTCGATGTCATGCAGCCTCCTCCTGTAGGGTCTGCACCTATGCTTGGAGATGGATTGTCTCCGCTCGAAGAGTCACTGTCTCGCTACTCTCCCTAGTGTCGACACCCTTGCCCTTATCGGGCGATGGTGGCCTCTCTCTCTATGGAGAAGGGGGTCTCTCCTCCCTCCTCTCCCTCTGTCGTGGCCTCTCCTGCGCCTGTGGCCTCCTTAGCTCTCTCCCGCCATGACCCTGGGCTACCTCCATAGCCGCCTGGTATCGCCTCCCTATCCGATGCACAACTACATGTATCGGACCCTGAGCCCTCATCATCCGAGGAGGGCGGATGCCTACGTACTATGCATCGTAGCCATCGGCTACCCTTGCATCGTCCCCATCCACTGGCTGAATGGGGGCATCGTCCGAGTCCTGACTCTAGAAGCGCTGCATGTCTGGAGCCCCGCTCACTGTGGTGTTATCCCGGATAGTCCGAGAAAACTCGTAATCCCTGAGAGATGGGATCCCCTGCTGTAGACCGAACTATCACAAAACTCGGTCGTAGCGATGGAGCTCCACCTCTCCCCTCTCCATCCACAACCAACAAACTCGCCTGATGCGAGCCAACTCCTGTCCATCCTCGGCCCACCCTGGGTGCTCTCGCCATGGCCTCCAGGTGATCTGGTCCGGGACAAGGTCATCCAATAGTCTCCGGGACATCGGTAGGTCAATCCGCCATTGTGACCCTCTTCGGAGCCACCAGTAGAAAACTCGGGGCCTCTCCCCATCAATCCCTATCAAAGGAAGCCCTATCGGCCTCTGCACTATAATGTGCTCCCAGCACCAAACCCGTAGGAGCGATGTCATAACTAGACATCGACCGCCCTTGTACACGACCCCATGCAGGATCCTGTACAACCGACATAGAACAAAGCTGCCCCAAGAAAATCTGTAACCATGGTCTCGCATATCGCAGATCACATCTGCTAGCATCCATGGTACCCTGCACCCACTCTGGTGGCACAGCAGAAGTCCACCAACCACTCCGACCAAAACCTATGTGAGTCTAGATGCCCCAGGCATCTGACGTAGCGCCTCGATGTTCACTCCGCCCTTCTCCAGGGTGAAGCTCGGGTCACCACACAACCGCCCCATAGCATGGCCCTGATTGGCCGTAGGAGTGATCAACCATCCTTGTATGGGGATTCTTAGAATCCTCCATACATCCTCTAGTGTGGGAGTCATCTCCCCTGTAGGTAGCCAAAAACAGGAAGAACCCGGATACCACCTCTCTCGCTAGGGCTGTCAGTAGCCCCATGTCTGTAGACACTTGTGGCATTTCTGCCACATGCCGTAAGCCGGCCTCGTGCCACTGATCCCGCTCTGCTTGTGTTAGAGCGACCAAGTCATCTCTCAACCCTCCATATTTCCATTCCCCGCTCTTTAGCAAACCTCTCTGCAACATAAACAACAAAACAACAAACAATCATTAATAACAAACTCAAGTGATTAATAATGCAAGTTAAAATAAGTTCAATTTCATCAAATGATGATATCGTCCACTATTGGACGATATCGTCCCAAATTTGAGCACAATCATCTCCGATTTCGCAAGCCGAAATCGTCCCTAATTTGATGAAATCGTCCCCCTTTCGTCGATTTCGCCCTTAGACGAAATCGGCGAACTTGAGACGATTTCATCGAAATCGGGACGATTTCGTCCCGACGACGTCGACGGCCCAAAAACGGCCGCGATGCTCAAAAATTCATTTAAAATTCACCTAAAAAGCATGTAAATTCAAATTAAAACATTCTAAACTAAGTTTAGACTCTTACCCGTAGCCCGCGCCGGACCTCTGTCGATCTGTGCGCCGTCTCCACCATTTTTGCTTGCAGAGCTCTAAAACCAGAAAAAATGAACAATAAAAATGAATTAGGGTTTTACCCTATTTTTCTTAATTTTATTCAAAACACAATTAAAAACATTTTTTAAATTTTGCTTTTTCGCGTTTTTACCTCAAACGTTCGATTTGGGTAAAAACACGGAGGGGGCACCATAGTAAGCTGTCGTACGATTCGACCAAGAATCATCGCCTAAAAATGGGAATAATTTTTGCTTTCTCGTAGATCGAGAAGAACTCATCTTTAACGCATTTTCTTCAAAAATTCGCTAAAGAGGGGGCAAAATGTAGCACCCTAAAATTGGCGCAGTGAAATCTTAATAATTACATTTACTCTAGTAAATAATTTAAATTCAAATTTTAACCTCCCAAACCGCCCGTTAACCGTCGTGTAATCCGTTTCCCCTTTCCCATGCCATTTTTAGAGGTTGTTTTGACCGTTTGACGATATCATCGCCGATCGAACGATATCGCCCCGGATCTGACGATTTCGTCTGGGCTAGGACGTCCAGACGATCTTGTCCCAAAACCGATTTTGCACAATTAGCTTCTGTTCCAACGGGTCTCTAATCCGGCAGAAGCGTGTCTGCGCCGTTAGAGACCCTCCCCCATTGGAGATCTCCCAAATAGGGATGATCTCCAACCTCCTAACCTCCCTCCTAAGCCTATTTAATCCTAAGCCCTCCCCTTAGCACCCCCTGGCTGAAATCCTCTGTAAACTGACTTCACACGCATTAAGATATCTCAAATTATTATTTGCATTAGTTCTATACCAATTTTGTTGTAGGTACCTTAGTGTTTTTCAGCCGAAGCAAGCTTACATCGTCGCAGACGATCCTGTTCAGATCGGAGGCGATCCTGTCGAATCAGAGACGATTTCGTACCAATGCGAGACGATTTCGACTGTAGTCAACATTGAGGCAATCAGTGCCTAAAGTTTGCATTTCTTCATCTTTCAATCTATTGTTTTATTCTGTAATTAGCTAGTTTATTCAGTATTTTATGCTATCTTGCATTTTGGAGTTCACCCATCTAGATCAAATGCATAATTAAGTCATAATTATTATTTAAATTAGCATAATGCATTCATGTTTCTGTTTTTAAGTTTCAGTTTGATATTGTTACTGTCATTTTACATTGTTTCCCTATGTTAGAATAGTTGCATTTTCTGTGTTTTGCACCTATTTCTCTGTTTGTAGGTCTCTGACGAATTCGTCTGACGAATTCGTCAGATCTCAGATGATCTTGTCTGATCTCAGACGATCCTGTCAAATCGAGGCGATCCCGATCGCTTCAAGAATCAAAATCTTCATCAGACATCCGGATCAGGTATTTTTCTTTTAATATTCTTTAATTTCTCTGTTTTTTGTCTTAATTCTATTTTTTGTATTCATTTAATCTGCATCTTCATATAGAATAGCTTAGACGCATTTTGGCCAAACCTAGGACTTGAATGCTTAAGGCTAAAACGAACACATAAAACACATTCCCAACCTAGGCGTGGAAACTGCCATTGAATGTTTCCTGGTGAACCCACCATCCGTCGAAAAATCACCAATATACACCTCCCTCGAGAGGCGGGACCTTCGCAAGGCCTCTCAGTCCGAGGTACCACGCCATCCTTTTCACATCCCCCTTTCGGGCACGGATCCTATAGCCTAAAGGTAAGGGTGTGAAAAATTTGGAGCGATACAAGGAGCCTGTAGGCTTTCATTTCCTCACAATAACCAACAAAGATAAGTTGCTTGCTCTTTTTGTCTAGAGCCTTCCTCTTTTTCTTTGGGATGTGTGCCCAAGCAGTACACCCAAAAACTTTAAAAAATGAGACATCAGGTTTGGAGCCAGTCCATGCTTCTTCGGGAGTCAAATGGCCAAGAGCTTTATGAGGTGTGCGATTTTGAATATAGTTTGCACAGTTAATAGCTTCAGCCCAAAAAATTGTTGGAAGATCTCTTGAGTGGAGCATACAGTTTGCCATTTCTTTCAAAGATCTATTTTTCCTTTCTACAATGCCATTTTGTTGAGGATTATGGGAGACTGAATGTTGATGAATTATGCCATGAGTTGATAGGAATATGGAGAACTCATTACTGAAGTATTCCCCCCCATTATCTGTACGAATTTGCTTGATTTTGCAATTGGCTTGATTTTCAACTAAGGCTTTGAATATTTTGAAGTGGGATAGCACATCACTTTTGTATTTCAGAAAGTAGACCCAAGTTCTTCTTGAAAAATCATCAATGAAGGTTAAGGCATATTTTGCTCCTTTGAAAGAAGGCTCTGGGAAGACCATCAAGTCACTATGGATTAACTCTAGAGGGGATGAGGCCTTTTGAGAACTACTTGGGTGAAAAGGATTTTGATGTTGTTTACCAAGAGCACATCCAGGGCATACTCCATCAATAGAAGAGACTTTTGGTAACCCTGTTACCATTTCATGAGTATTCAACTCTTTTAGATAGTTATAATTGAGATGTCCAAACCTTTCATGCCAAATTTTGCTTTCAAGATCTCCATGTGCAACAAAACAAGAGGCTCTATCTAAATTTTTGAATCCATTGAAGTGAAATAGGTGAGTGTTATGATCAATATCTCCTTTTGCTATGAGAGAGTGAGGTTCTTGAAATTCTCTTATTTCAACCCCTGTTGGTGAAAATAGAACTATTTTTCCCTTTGAAGAAGTACAAATATGATAGATGGATAGGATATTTGTAGCTATATTTGGGACATAGAGAACATTATTGATATACCCACCATCAATGGATATGTCACCTTTTCCTTTGACAGGGATAAAGGATGAGTCACCAACTTCTATGCTACAAGTTGAGCTGGAGGAGATTGAAGAGAATGACTCATGTGAAGAAGTCATATGATGAGTTGCCCCTGAATCTAGAACCCAATATTTTGATGGAGTTTTTATATTTTTGCCTTGAACATTTAAGGCTTTTCCTATCTGCTTCTTGATGTCTATTTTGTGATCCTTCATTGCTGCCTCTAGTTGTTGTAGTCTTTTCCAACATTTGTTCATAGAGTGTCCATCCTTTTTGCAATGTGTACAAGTTATAGGGCCTCTTTCTTTCTTTTTGAATTTTTCTTTAGTGGAGGTGGATGCTACTAATGCTTTTGAGGAAGAGGGAGAGATCTCATATTTTGCAATTTTTGTTTCCTCTCTAGTTAGCCTATCACAAAATTCCTCTAAAGAGGGCATTTTAAAACTTGTACCAAGTGCATATTTTGTAGACAAAAAGGTGGTGGAAAAAATTTGAAACACTCCATTTAACTTAGAAAGAATAAGATAGATGCATTCTTCTTCTGTTTTATTCTTGCCACTGCCTTTTAGTTGAGTGAGGACTTCTTTAAATTTGGTGAGAAAGTCAACAATATTGTTGAAGTCTTCAGGAGATAATGTTGTTAATTCTGCCTCTAGCTGCATTGACCTTATTTGATCCACTTTACCAAACAAGTTCTTTAATTTTTTCCAACTTTCAAATGGGGTTTTACATTCTGAAATGTGAAACCATAAGCTTTCATTTACATTTGTGCTTATAATACCCATTGTTTCATACATCTTCCCTTTATGAACAAATATCTCATATTATTTTTCAAACTCAGGTTGTTTCTCTTCTAGCAAGTGTGTGAGCCCTTTTTGAGAAATGAGATTTAATATTTTTGGTTTCCATGTATGATAGTTGTGAGGGGTGAGTGGGTCAATTGTATTCATTTTGTAAAAAGAATATTGCAGTGAACCAATTATTCCCCCCTTTACTGCATGAAGCTTTAGATAAGACAATGATGCACCTTCCTTCAATTATAGTAGTGTGGAGCAAGAATTCCTGTGAAACAAGGCAGCAGAAGCCAAACCTCTATACCAAACTTCTAAATTTACCCGCCCTTACGAGAGGGAAACTATAAGTAAATTAAGGAGTTCGATACGTGGAACATAGGCAAAGGGAAGCAAGAATAACCTGCCAGACCTTTATACCGAATCTTCTTAATGACCCGCCCTGACGTGAGGGAGACTATAGGTCAATGAGAAGAATGATACGTGGAACATAGGTGATTATATCGAAGATATGGGCCAAAAATTTGGTGCCTTTCTTGAATATGTTTGATTTCTTAGAGTGAATTTTGAAGTGTATTGCAACTATAACATATATGAAATGCTCCAGGATGTGGTGCAAGCATCAAACATCAAATTCCCAAGAGAGTGTGTCAAAACCAATGCAACAATCTGTGCTAAGTATCACCTTCAAGAAGCAAGCAACAGTAGTAATGCAGTAAAAGGTGCAACAATGCAACAGTAAGAAGAGCAACAGTAGTAGAGTCTGCAATTTATGAAGTTAGACACATGAAGAATCCCCCCCTTTGGTTTGAATCCATTAAGAGTAGGTGCAATATGCAACACTACCATAAACAACCCCCCAAAAGATATTTTATTGATGATTTTACAAGGAGATTCTCACTTAGAATACCTTTAAAAATAGGTAGAGAACAGTGAGATGGTCTTTTAAGAAAACTCATACAATGTTGTTCTTCTTGAAGAGGAACAATTGAGCTTAAAAAACATTGAGCTCACATACATATTCTAGCACCCGATAGCAGTAAATTTATACAAGGATGCCCATTCTTTTAAAAAATAATAGTGCCCTCTCACTGAATAAAAAAATAGCACCCTCAAACTTGGATTATCCAGGTAAATCTTATGCCCGAACCCTCTGATATTCTATCTTATTTTGGTTGCAGTCGAATGACGATGAGCTCTATGCTTGTGGAGTCACCTTGGTGTGAAGGTATGTAGCCCCAAGCTCTATGCTCGAACGACGTCCCAACTCTACGCTCAAGTTGAATCTTGAGAGGTATCAAAGGTGCCAAAGCTCCTGGTTCGCATCTACTATAGTCGAACGACGTCCCAACTCTGTTCTCGAGTGGAATCTACGAGGTTCAAAGGTGCCAAAGCTCCTGGTTCACATCGAAATCCTTCCTTACTGACGTAGAATCGAAGTCAAATTCTTTTCACTGGATCACAAAAACATTAGAGCATTTAAAATCTTTCCTCACTTGTGGTCGAGTATATGGCTCCCTACAAAGTGGAAAAAAGTACTGATGCACTGCTACAGAGGGGGTGACTCGATTTATAGTTTGGATGTGGGTGAGATAGGATGAATAAGACCTCCATGATGAACAAATAACTGAAGAGATGCCAGTAGAGGCACCAAGGAGGAAGACGTTGAAAGACGTCCATTGGATGGACGCCAAGCTGATTGAGGGTGGGCGAATACTGAAAAAGCTCCAACACGATAGTCTCTAGGAACACGTGCAAGATAAGGGCACCGATGAAGACTCAATGGTGCACGTAATTCAAGGGCACCAATGATTTTTCATCAATAAAATGGCACCAAGGAAGATAAGGGTGCCAAGGTGATTTCACTACCATGGAGGGAACGTTTCGAAGGATGATGAGCTATAGTCAAGCAAACGAGCGTGATCGTGCCAAGAGAATGAGGCACGAAATTCGAAGGGCACTGAGCAATATTTTTGAATGTGATATTCGCCAAGCGCAGAGCTTGCTGACCAAAACTATCAACGTCAAGGAGATCAAACTTCCACAAGAAAACCTATGGGAAAAATATTCTTTCAACAAGAAAGAAATTGATGAGAAGCTTCGAGTGGAGAGTCTCGGGTCATGGGTGCATGATCAAAGAAACGTAGCAGAATATTTCTTCTTGAATGGCCTGCGAAGACTGTTAGAACATGCTTCTAAAGGAAATTGAAGCATGTACTTTGCATGATATTTATACCATATGGTAAATATTTCAACTTATAACAAAAACCAATCTCTTTTAAATCTTCAAAATGAGAATTAAGGCTTGAAATATTAGTAGTAATACCACAAAATTACATTCATGCAATGAGATATACGCAGAAGGTAAATTCAAACACTTTTCAACAAAATAAAATAATTTTGTTGAAAAAAAATGACTTATGAATAAAGAGTATGACTACTTTTAACTCTAAGCAAGTTTTTGTAGTAAAAAAAACTTATCCAAATAAGGTGAACCAGCTCTATGAAAACCTGAATGCAAGCAAAATCTAGCCTAGCTCTGGTACCATGTAGGAATTTTGATACTAGACATGCAAAGCATTACTAAAATATCAAGAACTGATTGATTTATTCCATGGGATCAACTTTGTATAAATAGCAAAGTTGATCAATGTGAGTCGTTGGATTACAACAACTCAACAAATCTGAACTAGTCTAAACTGAGAGTTCACCTGACTCATGGAAGAGTGGTAACTCAAGTAAGACTATCCTAGTAGAACTTAAGAGAACAAAGATTTATTCTAATATGATCAACCTACAAGGTCTTCTTCCCTGATCTTGTGGATTTCTTTGTAAAAGATGCATGGTATCTATGGAATTAATGTTGGATTTCTTTTAAAAAGTGATAGAGGTGTTCTACACCTTCTTCCATACAAGGCCTCAAATAAAGCCATTCCCAAGGATGCATGGTATCCATTATTATATGCAAACTCAACCAAATGCAAATAGTCTTACCATTTAGAATTTTAATCCATGCAATACATGTGAAACATGTCTTCAAGAACTTGGTTAACCCTCTGAATTTATCCATTTGTTTCTAGATGGTAAGAAAAACTTATATTCAATTTAGTGCCCAATACATGATGAAGAGACTACCAAATTTTTGACGTAAACATAGAATATCTATCTAATATTATCACCATAGGAAAACCATGTAACCTAGTTATATCCTTAGAAAACTTATTTACCATAACCAATTCATCATCCCTTATATTTTCCAGTATAAAATGTGTAAATTTAGTCAACTTGTCTACCACTACAAGTATTGCATCATATTGATACTTTGTTTTAGGTAAACCCACAATAAAATCCATGGATATAACCTACCACTTCTGAGTAGGTATATCATGTGGGTACAATTTTCCTACTAGATGTTGATATTTTACCTTTACCTTTTGGCATTCCAAACATCTAGCGATGAAACTATTAATATATTGTTTCATTCAAAACCAATAAAAGGTTTTTTTCATATTTCCTCTCATATTTGCATCTCCTAGATGAGTAGAATATTGAGAAATATGCACTTACATAATAATTCTCCTTAAATCATCATTCTTGTGTATAAAAATCCTATCTTTGAAATAGAAAAGTCTATATTTTATGTTTAAATCCCCATTTTTCTTGAGAATTTTCTTGAGATTTTTCTCTATTTTAACCTAAATTTCAATGCAATATTAATTTTGGAACTGTATTTCCTTGAATTTATCAATCAAGTCAACCTGAATCTAGGTTAATGTTATATACCTTCTCCTACTCAAGGTTTCAACAACCTTGTTTTCCTTTCCTTTGATATACTTTATACCAAAGTCATACTCGGCTAGGAAATCTATCCACCTTCTTTGCCTTGAATTCAACATAGGTTGGGTAAAGATATACCTTAGACTTTGGTGGTATATACTTAGCTTTAAAGGTTTCCTCAAAAATAGTTCCTCCAAATCTTAAGATCATGCACAACCCCTACTAACTCTAGGCCATGTATGTTAACTTTTGATGCTATATACTTAAGGTAAAATAACCTCAATATATCAAATAAAGTTACAATATGAAATATAAGTTACAGGTAATATTATAAACATATAAAACTCATAAATAACTTATGAAAAACTCATAAAAAAGCCATTAAAAATGCTCACAAAAATAGTATCTTGATAGAATAAATATCCCAATACATAAACTTTTTAATACTCTCACTTTCTACCTCACTTCATAGTGTGTCTCTCACATACACATATATATAATGGAATGTGATGCTTCATATGGAGTACTCTTTGCCTTAACTCTTCTTGAGACTCTTCACTTTCCTACTCTATGGACTCATGTGTACATGGACTACTATGCACATTTACATTATTGAATACTTTACACATTCTAATAATACGTGTGTATTTATTACATTGCATAAAGTAAATAATCACACTCTAATCTAGGATACTCTCCTAATATAAATATGTACCCAAGGTGGTACATTATCATGTACCAAATAATTTAATATATTCTAATAATGTATAGCATAATACAACTCATGCTTCTTGAGTTTCTTGGATTCATAAGCTAATACAACTTCATTTTGGGATAACACCCCCCCCCAAAACTTCTAAAGAAGCATGTATACATACTTTAAAACTCCCAAGAGTATTAGGTATCTTGATAATTGGTGTTCTAGGCAAATTATTCTTTAGAATTTAAAAGATAACCTCACACTTATCCATCCATTTTAACCCTTTTACTTTCCTCTAAAGGTTGATAATAGAGTAGACAATTCTTGAGTACTCTTTCACAAGTTGCCTATAATAACCAGTTATTCCCATGAAAATTCTTACTTTAGACACATTAATCGATACAGGACAGCTTAATATGGCTTCAATTTTATTGGTATCAATAACAATCCTCTTTGTAGATATAATATACCCCAAATATTGAACTTGTAAGAAATATTATTCATATTTTGACAACTTTCCATAAAGTTAGTTCTTCCTTAACACCTCCAACACCAACCTCAAATGTCATTCATGTTCTTATCTAGTGTAATATTATATCAAGATATCATCCAAATATATAAAAACAAAACAATATAGATATTTCTTGAACATATTCTTCATCAAATTCATAAAAGCCACTTGTGAATTTGTCAACCAAATGGTAACATTGTGAACTCATAGTGTCCATATCTAGTCTTGAAGGTTGTTTTGTGAGTATCCTCCTCATTAATTCTTATCTGATGATATTTTAATATCATATAAATATTTGAAAATATAGTGGCATCCTTTAGTTGATCAAAGAGATCGTAAATATTTATCAATAAATACATATTCTTGATGGTTATCTTATTAAAAAATTTGTAATCAATACAAAAAATTAAGGAACCATCTTTCTTCTTCACAAATAACTCTAAAGAACCCCAATGGGACACACTAGTTTTAATTAAACCTTTATCCAATAAATATTGGAGTTGCACCTTTAGCTCTTATAACTCAATAGGAGTCATTTTTTAATGTGTCCTAGTAATAGGTTCATCTCTAGGTATTAATTTAATGGTGAAATAAAATTCATATTGAGGAGGTAGGCCTGGGATATCTTCTAAAAACACATCCCTAAATTCATGTAGAATTGGATGTTTCTTAAATATTTTTGTATCTCCATTATCACCTTTCTTATCATTTATCTTAACTACATACAACATCCCACCTCTCTTTATTTCCTTCTTATGTTGCATAGCCAATAAAAAGTATGGTGAAAAATACCCTTGCCTAATTTGAACCCTAATTCTTTTCTTATCCTTATTAGTATAATCCATCCATATTTCTTGGAAATTGATTAGAGCTCCATGAGATTTTAGCTCTATGAGATTTTAGCCAATCCATCCCTAAAATAATATCAAAGGCATGTAGTGGTGTTACATATAAATTTTAGATAGCTGATCCATTGGGTAAGGAAATATTAGTAGTAGGTAAGCATTGATTTACTAAGTCTATATAGATCCATATTCAACTATCTACCCTTGTGCAAAAAATCTAGGTTTTTATGGCATATCCCTAATAATACTAGTAGAAATAAAACTATATATAGCTCCATAATCAATTAAACCATTTAAATTCCTATTTAACAACCTATCATTTAATAGCATGGGAGTTTTTTGACCATCTAGGTTCTGATTTCCTATGGTTGCATAGATTCAATGAGGTTGCTCCTCGGAGCTATTACTCAACTCTAGTTATTGGGGACACTTATTTGCATAATGAGGATCCCCACAAATAAAACAAATTGTCATGGATGTCTAATTCCTTTTCTTCCTTTTGTGCCCTATATCCTCGTTCTAAGCTAAATTATTTTACTTCTAAGGTCAAGGTTTTGAATTGTCCTTATAGATATTTTTTTGTTAGAATATTATTGTTATAATGTGCACTATGCCTATAATTGACAGGTTGACATTTGTCTTCTGTCACTTGTCCCTATCTTCAGTTTGAGTTGGAGTGGTGTCTTCTGAAAGACACTTGGAGTGGAGCTCATGACAAGTGTCATATCTCCCTCCTAAGCTTGATGCTTATATATTGTAAGATAACTTGTAAATAATTTAATGCCTTTTGTTCAGTCCCAACATCTGGTATCAGAGCGGTGAGATCCATGGAATATGGAGTCAGGGAGTATGCTCTCCACTCGTTGAGTGGATCAAAAACCAAAAACTCTATTTATTTTCTATTTTTTTTAGTTTCCCTAATTTAGAGGACAATCCTCGCCATCCGAGGACAAGCCTCAAATTTTTTTTTAGGGTTTGATGTTTTTATCCAAGTTAGAGCGGAGAACCACCGGGTCTCTAAGCACGGCCTTGATGAGCAAATTCTCGGACTGAAATATATTTTTGAGAAGCGTGAGCTTCGGAAGAAGCTCGCCGTCAAGGCTGACGCCGAGAATGCGAGGCTCCACTGTCAAGATTTTAGTTAGGTTTTCCCCTTGGAATCCGAAATCTTTGAGTAGTTGGACTTTCGGTTCCATTACTCTTTCCACGCTGATGATCAACAATTGGGGGTAAGTCGTCATTATCTTTGCAATCTGTGTGTGTGCAGCCGTATCTGTTGAGCATGGCGACAACTTGCTCCACGTTTTGAAGGGTTTTGAGCCTCTCCAACTGCGGGACGAGCTTGAAAACTTGTGCGATGTTGGTGGAAGACAAGTTAAATTTCGCGTTAGCGAAGACTGCGAAGGGGTTTTGCAGAGGGGCATCAGCGGTACTCTCAGCAAGTGTTGAGAAAGTTTTGAACAAAAAAGAACGTGAAGACGGAGCTTCGAAAACCGCTCGAAGGCGAGCAGGAAAGTGAGAAAAGAGCTTCATGATCATGATTTTCGTGGTTGCTGTAATATTCTCTCTGACCTCGGGATTTTTCCTGTGTGTTGAGTCTGGAAAGGACTATAAAGCCTAGGTTTCTACTTTGGAAAAAGTTGAAAAGTGGAGGCGGACTTGGATCTGGGCCTTTTTCAACTTCTCGTTGAAATCCTCGTTGTAGAGGTCGTACCAGCCCTCGGCACTTGTTTCCTCTCTGGTAGCGGCAGCACCCACCGCGAGAGGGCTGGGCCTTTTGGATTCAAGATCTTCACCATTTCTGCTGCCCCGGACACCTTGGAGACAGTGCAGGACGTAATTTCGAAGCAGCTATCGATTGATCTTGATACCGTCAAGCCCGAGACCAATTTTGCCGATCTTCGGAGCGAACTCTTTGGACACTATGGAGATAATGATGGCGTTGGAGGAGAAGTTTGAAATTTCGATCGAAGAGGTGGAAAATAAAAAAATAAGTAAATGAATATTATGTTAGCGTGATTACAGAGGGAGACCATATCTGAAGCCCACTACCCACTTCAGAAGGACTGGACTGCGCGCGAAGACATTTGCGCCCATCATCCCACTCGACGTTCCAACACTGTTTGCCTCGCGTGATCTACGGCTGTCTCTGAAGTGGCTACTATCAGAGGATGGAGAGTGCGTGTCTGCTGCTACGTCAAACATAACCAGATCGTGCAGGCACCCCCTCATGTGAGATTTCAAATTGATTTGGATTTTAACACCGAGATCCATGCAGGTATAACGCAAGCAAGAAACATTCATCGACGGGGTCCACATTTTTTTTCTAATTTAAAATTTCTTGTTATTTTTGCGAGATTCAAATATTGCCCCTTGCCGAAGTTTCAAAATGAACCCAAATTCAAATTTTTGAATGTGTTGTAAAGGTTGTATGCTCTTGCAAGTGAAAAAACCCTAGCTGCTATTTTTTTCATTTAAAAATCCTCTTCATGTGCACATGAGGATGTTTGACATAACGGTAGCAAAACTCTTAAAAATCCCATATTAAGCATTTTGTCCTAGATTACAACTCGGAGGGGTGACCACTTGGGAATGACCCGAAGTTGCACACATTTGTAGAGGGTCTTTGTTTTTTTGCCTTCTAAAAGCATCAAATTGTATCTGACTATAGGCGTATTTATAGTCGTTGGAAAGAGAAATTCGAGGGGGATCCATTGGTGCAATTATTTTTTAGTTTTGAGACCTTTTACTCAACTGAATTTTGACTTGAAGTTTTATATTGTAAACAGAGTGCATTTTCGGTTGCATCCGACACTCTTGGTTGATAATTTGGTAAAAATTGTGAGGAGCCAATTTCTAAGTCTTTGGGAGGACATTATGCCAAGTCATTTATTGAATTTGGGGGCAATCTTGTAAAAGGAGACATTGATATTGTCTCATAATTTTGGAAGCACATTTGGGGCTAATTTGTTTTTTAGCCAAGTTTTCAATACAAATCATCAACTTAAGGGGTGATTTAGGACCCCTTGTCCCTTGTCGGTGGATTCATTTTGTGGCACTCTCTTGGCCACTAGGTGTTTGTTGCTTGCATCTTCTATTTTGGGCTTTGTCTACATTTTATGCTTGTTATTACCCTTGCATAACTTTGGGTTTTATAATTGTAATCAAGTGTAGTTCATACACACTTGACACTAAGCCATATACAAGCAAGCAAACACATACGGGCATTTTCAGCAATAATACATTGGCACATTTATTGTAATAATTCTACAAAAAGCAAGCATCACACTTTTATAACCGCCTATGTTCCACGTATCAACTGCTCAAATACTTATAGTCTCCCTCACGTAAGGGCGGGTATATTGAGTAGTTTGGTATAAAGGTCTGACAGGTTATTCCCTTTCAAAATCGCCTATGTTCCACGTATCAACTGCTCAAATACTTACAGTCTCCCTCACGTAAGGGTGGGTATATTGAGAAGTTTGGTATAAAGGTCTGGAAAAATTCTAATTCTTACTCTCTTTGGATAGAAAAAGGCACTTATGTTCAACTTAACCCTCCCACTGTTGGAATCTCTTGAAGATTCAGAGTGGAAAAACTAGGCGAACCCTCCTCTGGATCTTCAGCGGTGTACCCTAGATTTTTTTGAGGGCTCTAATTTGGCATTTGTCGTACTTACTTCATCCTTTGTTGAGCTCCCTTTTCTTTTGATCCTTTTCTAAATCATGGCTACTACAAATCTATTAAGTGGACTTACAAAGAAACTTGAAGGAGCACAAACTTTTGCAAATTGGAAGTATGAGATGGAGTCAATATTAATGATGAATGACATGTGGGACTTTGTGAGAGATAGGCAGGCTAATGAAGACCCACTCATTGCACCTACAGACCCTAAAGAAAAAGCACAATTTGAGAAGAATTCCAACATAGCTTTAAGTTTAATCAAGCTAGCTACAAGAATTCAATGCAGAGAAACTGTAAGGGCTGCAAAAACACCTAAACAAGCATGGGATGCTCTCAATAGATTGTTTGATAGGCCAAGTCAAGATAATATTTTGTATCTCAAACAAAAATTGCACAATCTATGTATGAAAGGCTCACTTACCGATTATCTTATGGAAGTGAAGTCTATTAAAAATGATTTCTTAGCTGCTGGTAAAACCCTAGATGATAATGAATTAATTCCAATAATGTTGCATGGTCTTCCTTCAAAGTTTCACTCCTATGCTACCATGTTAGACTTGAGTGGTAAAACAATGAATTCAACACTTGAGGATATTGAGATCCTACTTAAGAAGCATGAGCAAGCCCTAATCAAAGATGAAGAAATTGAAGCCACATCAACAACTTTTGCCACCAAGGCAACTTTACAGCCTAAACAAAACAAGGGTCAAAATCAGCATAATCAGAATCAAAGGGGTAGACAACATCAGAGATACACACAGTACCAACAATAGCCAAATCAACAGTACCATCAACAACCACGTCAGCAATAGTACCAGTAGCAGCCACAACAGCAGTAGTACCAGCAGTAGCAAAGATGGCAAACAAGACCTCAAGGGGGTCAAAACAACAATCAACAAGGGTGTGAATATTGTGGAAAATGGAATCATAATATTGCTAATTGCTATAAAAGGCAAAGAGAATAGGGAGAACCACAAAATAATAATATGAACACATTGTATGCAACCAACCAAGTTAATGTTGAAGATAAAGAATGTTGGTATATTGATTCTGGAGCAACAAAGCACATGACAGGAAGGCAAGATTGGTTGACCAAGGTTCAGCCCACATCAAATCAATTCATTACTTTTGGTGATGAAAGTGCTCTACCCATTGAAGGTGTTGGGGAGGCACCACTTACTTTGCATGATGGTAATAATGTTCCTGCAACAGATGTTTTGTATGTGCCTGGTCTTAAAAGGAGTCTTCTTTCTATTGGACAACTTACAGATAAGGGCTATAATGTCTATTTTGAAAAAGAAAAATGCTACATTAAGGAACCCAATGGCAATGTCAAGGCCATGGGAGTGAAAAAGGATGGTGTTTACTACCTCCTTACAAAATCTGTAACACAAACATCTTTGCATACAACAACTACTTTCTCTTTGGAGTACATGTGGCATGAAATATTGGGACATTTAAATTTTAATAATCTTCAAATGATGGCTACAAAAGGATTAGTTAAAGGACTTCCACATATTAAGGAGTCAAAATGTTTTTGTGAGCCATGTGTGATAGCCAAACACCACAGGCAACCATTTGAAACAGGAAAGGCATGGAGAGCCAATAGACCTTTGCAATTAATTCATTCAGACATTTGTGGGCCAATGTCTGTTCAATCTTATACTAGGGCTAAATACTACATCACTTTCATTGATGATTACAGCAGAAAGGTATGGATCTACCTAATTCAATATAAGTGGCAAGCCCTTGATAAGTTCAAAGAATTCATCGCACTTGTTGAAAGAGAAAGTGGCTATCAAATCTCCACCTTAAGATCAGATAATGGGGGAGAATATGTCTCCAATGAATTCTTTAATTTTTGTAAGTATCATGGGATAAGGAGGCAATTCACAACCCCTTATACCCCGCAACAAAATGGAGTTGCAGAGAGGATGAATCAAACAATCACAAATAGGGCAAAATCAATGTTACACACTGCTAAATTACCTAACTCATTTTGGGGAGAAGTTGTTCTTACTGCTGCATACTTGACTAATAGGTCATACACAAAGGCCTTACATGAAAGAACACCTGAAGAAGCATGGAGTGGAAGGACGCCCTATGTGGGCCATTTGAGAATATTTGGATGTGATGCCTATGCTCATATTCCTCATAAGAAAAGGAAGAAGTTTGATGATAAGAGCCAAAAATGCATCTTTGTTGGCTATAGTGATAGTGCCAATGCATATAAATTATATGAGCCTATTGCCAAGAAAATCATTTTATCTAGGGATGTTACCTTTCATGAGTATCCACCATCTAATCCTCCTAAAGCCCCCACTTTAGAAATAACTAATGAAATAGTTGCTCCATTCATGCATACAATATCATCTAGTCCTTCCCCTTCACTCATAAATCAAGAAATTCATCCACAAGAAGAACTTCCTACAAATGATCCATGTCCTCCATCTCCTCCTCCTAATGATCAAGTAACATCATCCAATCCTTTACCCAAGTGGGTTCAAGCCACAATAGATGAAGCCCAAAATCATTTGCCCACCTATACAGGTAAAAGGCCTTCAACCCTAAGACACCAAGTGAATTATGCCCTAATGGCCAAAGTCCTTAGCCAACCCGAACCTTCTAATGTCAAAGAAGCACTTGGTGATCCTAAATGGGTTCATGCCATGGATCAAGAATTGGATTCCATTGAAAGGAATCACACTTGGGAGTTAGTTGATTTACCCAAAGGAAAATATACCATAGGCACAAAATGGGTATACAAAGAAAAATATAAAGCAGATGGCTCACTAGATCGCTACAAGGCTCACCTAGTAGCTCAAGGCTATAAGCAACAAGAGGGAATTGATTATGAGGAGACCTTTGCTCCTGTGGCTAAGATGACTACAATCAGGACAGTTATTGCTATGGCAGCTCAAAAACATTGGCCAATATATCAAATGGATGTCAAAAGTGCATTTCTAAATGGTCATTTGAAGGAGGAAGTGTATGTGAAACAACCACCAGGATACACAGTTGAAGGCCAAAACAACAAAGTCCTCAGATTAAAGAAAGCTCTATACGGGTTGAAGCAAGCACCCCGAGCTTGGTATGCAAAGATTGACTCCTATTTTCTCAACCTTGGTTTCACTAGATCTGTAGCAGAATCTACTCTCTATGTGAAACATTGGAGGAACCACATCATTTTGGTTACATTGTATGTGGATGATCTTCTCATTACAGGTGATGATATAGAAGGAATAAGGTTGCTCAAGGAGGACTTATGCAAGAACTTTGAGATGACATATTTAGGCCTCCTCCACTATTGCTTAGGAATAGAGGTATGGCAACAGCCTGGTAAGATTTTTATCTCACAGGCTAAGTACATTCAGTCTATTTTGGAGAGGTTTCGCATGGAGGAGTGTAAGCCCTCTTTAACTCCCATGGAAACTAGATTGAAATTGGTAAATAATGATGAAGAAGAAAGGGTTGATGGTACACTTTACAGGCAACTAGTTGGAAGTTTGATCTACTTAACTTCAACTAGACCAGATATTTGCTATTCAGTTGGCCTTATTTCCGATTCATGCAGGATCCTAAGAAGAGCCATTGGATAGCAGTTAAGAGGATTGTGAGATTCCTAAAGGCCACACCTCATCATGGCCTTATGTATAAATCAAGTGATAATTTTTCCTTGATTGGATACATAGATTCAGATTGGGCCAGTTGTCCTGAAACTAGAAGATCTACATCAGGTTATTGCTTTCAATTAGGCAAAGCCTCTATTTCATGGAGCACAAAGAAGCAGAACACAGTTTCACTATCTTCAGCAAAAGCAGAATATAGAGCAGCAGTTGAGGCAACTAAGGAGGCAATATGGTTGAGGCAATTAATTCAGGATATAGGGCTATTCATACATGGTCCAACATATATATATTGTGACAATCAAAGTACCATCAAGATGACCAAGAATCCAGTTTTCCATGCTAGAACAAAGCACATTGAGATCCATCATCACTTCATCAGAGAAATGGTCCAAGAAGACATTATACACATGGAGTATGTACCAACTCAATATCAAGTGGCAGACATCTTCACCAAGTCACTTGGGAAAGACAAGTTTTCTCAGTTTAGCAATTTGCTATACCTATGTAAAAGAAGTCAACATTAAGGGGGAATGTTATCTAATGTTGATTTATCTTTTTAGGATAGTGCACATTAAGGGGGAATGTTAGAATATTATTGTTATAATGTGCACTATGCCTATAATTGACAGGTTGACATTTGTCTTCTGTCACTTGTCCCTGTCTTCAGTTTGAGTTGGAGTGGTGTCTTCTGAAAGACACTTGGAGTGGAGCTCATGACAAGTGTCATATCTCCCTCCTAAGCTTGATGCTTATATATTGTAAGATAACTTGTAAATAACTTAATGCCTTTTGTTCAGTCCCAACATTTTCTTATAATTCTATTTTTTTCCATTGTTCCTATTTCTAAACATTGAGTTTCCTTTACTTTTATTATTTTTCTATTTATCATATTTTATAAACCCAAAACTCTTCCTCTTATTGAGTTCTTATTTCTATCCTTTTGTAAACACCCCATAGTTGAAGAAGGTCTTGTTGGTATGTTGATTTATCTCTTCCTATTGAGATAAATCATATGCCTTATATAGGTTTTTTGGCTTAATAAAATTAATAAATATTTGAATCTTAGGATCCACTCCCAATATGAAATTATGCACCTTCAATTTTTCATTGATATCATACTCAGGAACATATTTCAAGAGCTTGATAAATTTTTTATAATACACCTCCATAGTCAATGTACCCTGTTGGAGTGTAGAGAACTCAAATTTCTCTACATAAAATTAATCTGATAAGAATCTCTTCTTAAATGTCCTTATAAAATTATCCCATTTAAGTTAATTTGCTTGGATTCCTCTATCTACCTTGAATGTGTTCCACTATTCCAAGGCTACTTATTGGAGATGAAAGGTTACCCAGATAGTTTGGATTTTGGGAAAATAATTCTTCATGGAAAAGAAATTTTCCAACTCATCCAACCAAAATTTTTCTACATTACTACCTTCTCTTCCATTAAATTTATATAAATTGACATTATTTAGGTCCTTGGAAAGCTAAGTTTCAATTTTTACCCTCATGGACTCTCTAAAAATAGGTTCCATATCCTATCCATAAAAGGGAGTTGGATAAGTTATAATTTCTCCAAAATTGTACTTAAGATTAGTTAGTTTCATCTCCCCATGAACTAACTTAGACCATTATCACTCACCTAATAATGATCATGGTCACACTTTCCTACCCACAAGGTTCCATATCTTATAAGACCATTATCATTCACTTGATAATGATCATGATAAAACTTGGCTTACCACAAGGTGTTGTAGGCCCAAAATGGCCACATCCTTAGAAAATATTTGAAAATATTTTCTAAAGTAAAGAGATGTCCTAGTCCATGCATGATTTAGTGTATTTTACAGTGGCACAACACAAGATGTCCTACACCATGGTTAGAACGGTCAAAGTTGTGTTTTAGTTACTTTCAAAAAGCAAGATACAATATATTTTCTAAGGCAAATTGGAGATGTTCTAGCCCACATTAGAGTGCATTTATTAGTGGCATAGTGTATTTTGTTCTAGCACGTGCGAGGAAAATACTAACTTTAAGCATTGTTCTATCCCACTAAGGTTCAAGTGTATTTTAGAGTGGATCAGAACACATGTTCCACATCATGGTCAAAGTAGTCAACATGCATCAAATAAAGTTACAATGCAGTGGGCTAGCACCAAGTTTCATAAAGCACATTTTTTACACTACATTCTAAGCGAAGTAGAGCAAGATATTCTACCCTGCAGTCAACGATGGTCAAAGTTCAATAGAATGGATTTCAAATAGCAGGCTATGAACACTTTTTTCTACACCACGAACATGAAAAGGACTTAGATAAATTTAAGAGCAAGGGCAGCAATCTAGCAAGATGTTCCATCCCACATAGATTGAAGTGTATTTTCCAATATGCTCCAACCCATGATCAAAGTGTTCAAATTAAGCCATAAGTTGTTCTGAAGAGTGATCTACATCATGTTCTATGTTGCATGCTCCAAAGCATTTTGAAGTATTGATATTGGTTGTTCATGAGCAGATCAATAGTTGGTTTATGCTAATGATATCTCAGACATACAAAAGTAGATTCTTTGCGAACATGAACCAATTTATTAGAGTGAGCTAAAAGGTGAAGCATCCATAAGGCCAAGAATAAATAACATAGTTAGTTACAAATATATGACTAGTTAAATGATATTGTAGACACCTAAAAGTTGCACATAGCTACCTCTACGTACTTGTAGATCCTTTTGGACACTTGTAGGTTTACATAGGCCATCCTAGACACCTCTAGGCTATTGTAGACCAGTGTAGACTATTGTAGATGGCTCTAGACCTATGTAGACTATTTTAGACATGCGTAGACTATTGTAGACATGCGTAGACTAGCGTAGATCACTCTAGATTAGCGTAGCATATCGTAGACTTACATAGGCTACATCACTAGTTTATAGGTACAAAACCCTATTAAACTACTCAATTCACATCATAACCACTTTGCATCCATCAAAGGATCACTCATCAATCACCCAAGGCCACTTAAGCCCTTCCTAGACTTAATTAGGACCCCACAGGGCTATTAGTTCCCAAAAAGTCTTAATTAAAGTTAATCCAAATTCTAATTTTAAAGTGACTTCACTTAAAGTGCACTTTTTGGATTATAAAGATTAATTAGGTTCCTAAACCCTAATTAGTCCTAATTATTCCCTCCCACATGTGTGTGCACAAAGTTGGTTAGGATATTTTTTAGGAAACCCTAACCTAACCCTAATCTAACCTTAGAGTTGACTAATCCTAGTTAACCCTAATCTCTCCTCACACATGTGTGAGGATGAGATATTTCCTAAGGGAATGTGAGGATGACACCTCACAAACCCTAACCTAACCATCCTAGAACCTAACCTTAGGGTTTAGTTCTCCTAACCACACCCCCTACCCCTTAGGTTTATCTATAAATAGTGGACCTAAACCCTCATTCTACCTCTCTCTCTCCTTTTAGCCAAAGCACAAAAACTCTACCAAAATGCATACTGAAGCACAAACACAACAATATGAACTTGAAAAACAATAGTACAACACCTGAGGAGCCCATCCATGCAAGGATTTCCTTTAGAAGTCACTCACAGCTGAATTCACCCCCTAGCCTACGAATCTAGCACCAATTCCCCCCCAGCCTATGAATTGGGTCTACGGGTCCCAAATCACCCCAAATTTGTTAGGTAAGCCTTATTTGACAATATTATGATGTTTCCCATAGTTTTTATAGCATTTTAGTTCAATTTCATTTACTATTTTTATTATCTTTCATCAATATGGGGCCTGACCAAGGCAAGCCCCCAAACACTCTAACCCTATTTTTTAGGTCATAAAATAGGTGACAAAGCATCCACATCAACAACAATTATGGCCCACATACGTAGGAAGCCCACCTACATCGAGGAACCCAAGAGCAGCTATCAGTCTATTTGATGTTCATTATGAAAAGGATTCCTTATAATCCTTATTGTAACCTATGAATTCCATTTTAAATGAATAAAGAGCAATTTTTTGGACATGTGCATTTACTTTGTATTTATGTTTGAGAAAATAGCAGCTTTTTCCCATTTCATTCTGGCATGCCCAATGGGACCCCCACACAGGATTGTGTTGGAATAGTTTTTAATGCAAATCTAATGCAATCTCCTATTTTTATGTTGTTGCAGGTACAAATCCAGACTTCCCAGAGATCCCTTAAGCCCTGAAAACCCCTTCAAACCTTCAGAATGGGGATTTCAGGCCTCTATATCTGATTCACCCCTGACCTATGAATTCAGATCCAATTCACCCCTCGACCTATGAATTGACCCTAGAAGCCTCAAAACCCCCCAAATTTGTAGGGGTGAGCAGTAGAGAAGCAAACCAGACCACCTGTAGCATCAGAATCCAGGTATTCCCCAAAAATTTCTCTGTTCTAACATTTATGTGCCAAGAAATATTTACTAATAAATGCATCGGTACATTTGGTAAATTTCCTTTTCTTACACATCCATCATGCTTTGAATGTTGACTTTAGTTGTAGAAACCTGCACAAAACCAGAAAGTTCAACTTCCTTTATTTTCAAGAAATTTTTGATTTCTTTTTGCAAATCGCATGTTGCATAAGTTGTGCATTTCTTTCTTGTTCCATTACATCAATTTCCTTCCAAATGCATTTCAGATTTTAATTCTAAAAATCAGATTTAGAATTAGGAGTTCTTGCAAATCCCTTTTGCACATTTCCTTTGAAGAAATTTTGAATTCCTTGTTTGTACAAAAATCGAAGTCAAATTCCTTTCATGCATTTAAGAATTAGGATTTTTCAAATTTCTTTTTGCACCTTTCATTAAAGCAAATTTCAGATTCCTTTTTGTAAATACAAATTTCAGATTCCTTTTATTATCATTAAATTAGGATTTCCCCATTTCTTTCACAAATCCCCCGGGTAAATCGCAATTGTTACATTTCTTTCTACATATTTAGTTTAATATTACCTATTTATCTTTGTATAAATCCTTCTTACATTTCTTTCATGCTTTGAAATTAGGGTTCCATAAACCCCTTTCCTCACATGTGTTACATTGCTTGTTTACATGCTTTCATAGGATAAATCCTAGTTTCTTTTCCAAAAGGCACTTAGGACTAGATTTCTTTTACAAAATGCATCTTACTTTAGCCTTTGCTTCCAAAAAGTACACCTAGAGCTAGAATTTTATTTCAAAAGAGCATTTAGTTAGATTTATCACTTTATATATCATCGTTAGCAAACTCAAACCCACACACACACGTGGTTCAAAAACAAGTGGTGAGATTGGACTTCATCCCCAATCCATCACTCGAGACTGGTGTGGCAGGAGTAGTACCCTCCACCATCTCACCTCCTTAGACACTTAGTAGCCATACGAGAGGTTTTCTAGATTTCATCACCAGAAAACCCCCCACTTTTGAGATTGGGCTCCTGGATTTCATCACCAAAAGTTACCTTCAGAGTGGGATAGGATTAGACGCCTTCATCCACAAGGCTCACATAATTTGTGGACATGATAACTATCATTCTTGACTAAGCCCACTCGAGGGTGAAGTGAAAGCATGGGGTTGTTGACCATGCCTAGCATATCTTAGATAGTACCACCTCTTCTCATGAGAGGATATAGTGAGCTCATTCCAGCATATTGAGTTCTCCCCTTTTAGGCTATCATTTTACCATACCTTCCATATAGGTCACCATTCGCACATCATGATATTGTTCTATTCTGTGCATATTTGGGTGTTGTAGGAGGTTCGATATCGATGACACTCTTGATATTCTAGAGCATTCACTCCACTACCTATGATTCTACCTAGGAAGTATCAACATCAAAACACACCAAATCAAACAACACACTTTATTTCTTGCATTTAGAACTGATTCTAGTTTAGCATTGTTTGCATGATCACAAACTGGTTTTAGCACATCACACCATGCAACACTTTGTTATTTAGCTCCATATAGCTTATCACCTTAGTTTGAGTCCATACCTCATAGGGTTACCACCAACCCCCTTCACACATCATCATGCTAGTTATTACCCATAGCCATGCATGTGAGCAAGCACACCCTATAGAGGAGGCACCTAGCACCCCTTCTAGTCAGGTCATCCCTCCTCCTTCGATCATGAAGGGGAAGTCCACATACACACATGATCCACTCATAGATTTTGATCCATGCTATCCACACATGATGACTCATGGTGAGATGTCCACTTTGAGTGAAGCCCTTGCTACTTCACTCGTAGAAGACTATCCACTTATTTTACCTGTATCATCACCTAATCCACCCACCACATTCTATGATCATGTGATCTACACTACTCCAGGACAACCTAATCCTTTATTTACCATATATGAGGAGACTCCACCTACGTCCCCCACCTTTGCACACCCTTTCTTCTAGATTTTATCTCAATCCCTCTTTGAGAATGACTCTTCCCTGTTGAACCGCACTCACCCTGAGGTTGCATCATTTACCCCTACTGTAGGGATGGTCTCAGACCCTTCCTCCTCTACCATAGGTACCCAGATGCCATCCTTCCAAACCGTGCAATAACAACCCCCTTGTAGGAGCAACAAGCACCCCCTTAGACATCACATCCATACTCTTCTCAAGAGTCCCAACCATCATCATCCCAACAACCATTCTTTACAATTTTTGAGGACCTATCATAGCCACCTCTCCAAACCCAAAATATGCAATACCAACAACAACAACTAGCAATTCCCACCCAATTAGGAGTGGATGCATTCCTCTCTTTAGTTTCCCAAGATCCTACCCTAGAGACTTACCCTCCTTCCTCCTCATCATTCCCACCTCCATCTCAGGTGTTTGGAATGTACCCTACCCAATCCTTTGCTCAACCTTCATCTACATCGACATTTAGGTTACCTCCTCCTCCTCCTTTTTAGGCCCCAACTGCTAGTCTTCCTCCCACTTATGGATCAAGACCCATAACTTACACTCCTACCCCTCCAGGCTACTCTACATAGTTTAGCTATGCCACCTCCCATCCTTCAGGATAGAGATAGGTTCTATATTTTGACACCTCATCTCGACCACCCCTAGCATCGGTAGCCTCGATACCTCCACCATTACCTACTGGATCTACTTTCTTTATGCCTCCCCCTTTATGGTCATCACCACCTATGACCCAACCATTACAATAGGCTCCTACATAGCAGCTACCTAATAGGTACCCATACCACAATAATACATCCCACAATCACAATACTACTATCCCCAACAAACAACCATTCCACAACCTAGTGTCCCACTAGCCGTGACATCATACATCACTCAACACCCATCCTACCAGGACCAGTTGCAATAATTCCCCCCTTAGTACTAGGAATAACAACAACTATAATACCCACCACATTCCCAAGCTCAACCCATTGTAGCATAGTCCTCCACACCCTTAACACCTGAGGTTCAACTCCTATGAGATGAAGTTAAGATGTTAAACCTACGCATGACCAGTTATGGACCACAAAAATTGACATATGATGAACTCTACAGTGAGCTAGTTCATCCATCAATGCCTATCCCACCTTACCCCTACCACTTTGAGATCCCAAAGTTTGACAAGTACAGAGGTAAGGAAGATCCTAGAGAACATGTCAGTAACTATCACTCAACTTGCTACCAACTTCATAGTAGCAATCCCCTTATGTTGCGCACCTTCTCCCTCTCCCTTGTAAGGCAAGCCTTAGACTGGTATAACATGCTTCCATGCCATAGCCTGTATACCTTCGAACAATTAGCCAACTCCTTCCTGGAACACTTTTCCATAAACATTAAGAAGAAGACTAACTTCTCATATGTCTACACCTTATGACAGGTTGATGATGAACCCATCATTAAATTTGTGTCAATATGGTGATCGATCATCCATGATCTAACCCATAGCCTCCCTACCACTGAGCTAGTGACACTCTTCTCCAAGAGTTGCCACAAACACATTTCCACCTCCCTATAACTTCACCAAAGTCATACCTTTGAAGAAGCTATTGCCCAAGCCAAAGTAATTGAGGACATCAAGGTCCAATCAGGAAAAATCAAGTTAATATAGAAGCCCAACTACAATTCTAACTTCTATTTTAATAGAAATATGCCCAACCAACCTTTCCCTCGACCACCACAAGCCAATCAAGTGGTAGCTACTACCTTAGCACCCACACCAGTTTCACAACCTCTTCTTCCTCAATGCCAAATATTTCAAACCAATGTGCCTCCCCCTCCTAGGCCTCAATAGCCTCATGATATGCACCCATAGGCCCAATAATGCAACCTCACCCCACTTTCTGAACCATTTCCAGCCCTCTTCTAGAGGTTATATGAAGGAGGTCACATCTTATTACCCGAGATCCGACCATTGGATCCAAACCTACCTAAGCCTCATGGATACAATGAGCAAGCCTTCTACCAATACCATCGATAGCGTGGCCATGATATCAATTCATGTCACTCTTTTCATGCTCAAGTTCAAGACCTAATTGATAGAGGTACCATTCAGGTTTCAAACCCTCTTGCCCCACAAAATCAAAACCTAGGGATCTTCCAGAACCCCTTACCTGACCATAGGGGAGCTAACCCCCAAAGACCACTAGTCAATCCACCAGGGCCACCTAGGCAAGTAAACAGTGTCCAACATGATCCCCCATCACGCAGTGTAGTGGGTATGATCAACCTTACTACATGCAACCAATGATACCCATCACACCAAACAACACCTATTGTTTCCCCATCGATCCAACTCACATCACCGCAACCTTCTACGATTCCTAGCACCATACCACCTCCACCACAAAATATCATTACAATCCATGGTAGCCTTACCCACCAATTATGAAATACCCCCACTCAGCTATCCATTTTTGACCTCCTACAACAATCTCAACCCCATCATGAGGCATTGAATGATATCCTACACTCCATCGATCTGGAGACACATGACATGAATGCCTTTGTAAACTTTGTAGGGAACATCCCATGATGCCTTCAACCCTCCATTAGTTTCCATGATCATGAGATTATAAAATTGGTAGGAGAAGGAGTAGATCCTCCTCTCCATATCCAAGCAACCATCAATGACATCACCTACAAGTGTGTCCTCATTGATACTAGTTCTTCCATTAGTATTATCTCTACAATGGCATTGCATCACTTGCATATACCACCAACCCATTTTTCCACTCCATCTCTCGACCTTCATGCCTTTGATGGTTCCATGAGACCCATGGTAGGATCCATCATCTTACCTATCCAAGTAGGCATTCGTACCATCTCCATCCTTTTTCACATCATCCAAGGGGAGATGCAGTATAACATCCTCCTTGGTCACCCATGGATTAGGGACATGTAGTGTGTCCCTTCCACACTACATCATTGCCTTAAGTATATCCATGATGGACTAGTCCATTGCATTCCTATCGATGGGGATCCCTTTAAGTTCTACAACATAGTAGACCTCCCACCAACACCTTCCTTTTCTTCCATGCAACTCTTTCCTATATCTTCCCATAAATATATTGGAGCATCGACATCTTCCCCAACATCCACTTCACTACCACAAACCTCATCATGGACACACACCTCGATGTCTACACCATTAGCACCACCTTCAGTAGCACCTAACCCTACTACCATACCTTTCTCACCACCATCATTATGGCCACCACCACCATCACATCCATCATCATCCACAATTCCACCCGTGATACCATGACCATCATCACCTTCTTCCTCATGCCCTATCGCTTCACCTAGCCCATCTTCCCCTATGAAAACCCCTATCCTACCTATATCACAAACACCTCCCCTTCCCTTTCACCCATGGCCTAGGTCATTCACTTCCTAGTGTAGTCTAATATTGACACCCTCTCCTCCTTCATAGTTCCCATAAGCAAACCACCCTATCCTAGCTATCAACTATTGAATGCCATGAGTGGGAATAGTGAGCTTCTCACCTTGATGACCAACTATTACACCCCTCCTCCACCACTATAAGAGAGTCTCATATTGCACCATCATCCTCTGATTCAGACTTGCCACCTCAGTCACCATCATGTACATCACCATGTATTTCTATTTTTATGATAAATTCAGGCCTAGGGGATTACAATGTGCATGATGCCCATGTACATCCACCTATCATCCAGTCCATGTGAGACTTCGACCACCCCTCAGCCTCGATGTTGACCATTGGAACCATTATACAACTAGGATCCCCTAATAATCATACCAACTTTGTCTATGTAGGAGTTGATTCCTCACTCCCACCTATAGTACCTCCACCACCACAATCTAGCTTTTGTGGTACAATTGATCACCTCGCTAATCCCTATTTCACCTTATACTACCTTTAGAATTTCCATTGGCATAGATTTAGATTAGGCCACTATGAGCAAGGGTTGCATACACCCATTAACCCTCATGTCCAATCCCCTACCGATAAATCTAGATTAGGTTATCATCCCACCACCATCCACACACTTGAGGATGAGTTACAGGATCTCACCCTACATCCTTCTCCTCTTCCAACACACACCTTGGAAGAATACATTGACATGGACATCCTAGAGGACACTCCATCACCTCACTCTACCATTATAGTTCCATGTGATTTCTTCCAAGAATCACCTTGTTCTAACACCACATCTTCATGTTGTGTCGATGAATTGATAAGCCAATTTGTGGCCCTATCCTTAAATTCTCATCACCTAAAGTAGGACATGACATCTCCACCACCATCACCAACATATTCAGCCCTATTCCTACCTATACATCGACAACTTCAATGAGCTGCTACTCGACCATGTTCTCCATCGGTTATCTTGCACCCTCCTTTAAGCCTTTTAGGATGCTCATGGGTTGTCGAGTCATCATCACCAAACTCTTCACCACCAACATCCCCCATAATATCGGTTAATATGGTTGAGGTGGATCTCTTCTCTCCACTTTGATACACACACCATCCAACATGTGATGACACACCAAACCCCAATTTCATCGATCTCATACACATCTCACCCATACCGGTACCCCAAGATTTCCTACTCTCACCACATGTCTTGTGCATTGTGAATGCCCCTTCATCATCTATGCCACCTCACATACCATAGGTGCACCACACAGACATCTATCTAGATGATGAGTATGACATTATCGAGGCCATCGATGACCTCCACCTCATTCCAGTTCTTGAACAATTGCGTGATGGTTCTCACATGCTCATCGAAGAAACCATCGATGTAGATATTGATGATGATCCTGAGAATCCCCACATTGTCAAGCTAGCCGCTAGCCTTTCCATTGAAATAACATGCTCTATTCACTACTTTCCTTTAAAAGTATATTAGAGTCTTTGCATGGTCCTACAAAGATATGCCAGGCCTCGATCTAGCTCTTGTAGTACACAACCTCATGCTAGACAAAGATGCTAAATCGGTAAGGCAAAAACTATGATGCATGCACCCAATAGTTGCATTACTCATCAAAATTGAGCTACAAAAGCTCCTCAATATCGATTTTATAGTACCCATAGATTACCCCGAATGGGTCTCCAACATGGTTCCAGTACCAAAACCATTCGATGAAGTTCGTGTTTGCATCGACTTTCATGATTTGAACAAAGCTTGTCCCAAAGACAACTTCCCACTACCTAACATCGACTCACTCATCGATTCTATCATAGGCCATGAGATGATCTCCCTCATGGATGGATTCTCTGGTTATAACCAAATCAAGATCAACCCCACTGATCAACACAAGATATCATTCACAACCCCTTAGGGGACCTTCTGCTATAAGGTCATGCCTTTTGGCCTTAAAAATGTTGGGGCAACCTACCAACATGCCATGACTTATATATTTCATGATTACATGCACAAAAGTGTGGAATATTATGTAGATGACCTCATCATGAAGTCTAAGAAATGCTCACAACACCTAGATGATCTCCACTAGATATTTGACCATTTATTAGAACACAATGTCCACCTTAACCCAAAGAAGTGTGTCTTTGGAGTTACCTCAAGCAAAATATTAGGGTTCATTATCACTCAATATGGCATTGAGGTAGACCCTAACAAAGTAAAGGCCATCATCGAGATGCCCCCACCTACTACCTTAAAACAACTGCATAGCCTCCAGGGCAAGATAACCTCCATTCACCACTTCATTGCACAACTATCAGACAAGTGCAAACCGTTCAACCATCTCTTGCAAAAGGGAGTAAATTTTAAATGGGATGATAACTACCAATAGGCCTTTGATGCTATCAAAGCTTACCTCACTTCCCCACCAGTTATGTCTCCTCCAAACCCATAACTACCACTAATTTTGTACATCTCAACTATATATTTTGTGCTAGGTACATTTCTAGCTCAAAATAATGCACTCGACAAAGAGCAAGCCATATATTACATAAGTCGTATGCTAGTCAGCTACGAAGTTAGATACAAGTACATGGAAAAGCTATGCCTAGTTGTAGTTTTTGTCACCCAAAATATTTTCCATTATATGTTAAACCACACAACCTTTGTCATCACCCGAGACAACCCCCTTTGGTACATGATGAACAAAAGCTATCACAACTCTCAAATAATGAAATGGATCATGCTCCTAACTAAATTTGACCTAGAATTCATTTCATAAAAATCCATTAAAGGATAGGTCATCATAGACCAACTTGCAGAAGCTCCCTTGCTTGATGATCAACCTCTACTCATTCAACTTCCCGATGATTCCATATTCCACATCATAGAAGTCGAAGAATATGTCGAGCCTAAATCATTGGCCTATTTAACCCTATACTTTGATGGCTCTCGATGCACTCATGCTGGGGGTGCAGGCATTATTTTCTTCACACCCAAAGGGGAACCACTCCCCTTCTCATTCAAATTGGACTTCCCTTGTACAAACAACAATGTAGAATATGAAGCCTTGATCCTAGGATTAAAATAGGCCCATGCCATGCATATCAAATGCCTCCACATCATAGGTGATTCCCTCCTAATAGTGAACCAAGTGAAAGAGACCTAGCAATGTCATTGTCTAGTTCTCCAATAATACAAGTAGATTGCACAACTTCTTTCCTAATTTGAGTGGTATGACATCGAAGCCACTCCATGATCATCAAACCATTTTGTGGATACAATGGCCTCCTTAGGATCATTAATACCACAAAACCCATTATCAGATACCACATCAATATCCATTCATACACTCACCCAATCTACCATATCACCTACATCTCCTATAGATGATGGTGGCATTCATATGGTCGATACCGAACCACATGACCCTTGGTTTATGTAGATAAAATATTATATCAAATTAGGATTCCTACCATGTGACTTACCACATGCTCAATATCGAGCATTCAAGCAAAGAGTGATCTGCTATACATTGTTGGGGGACATCCTCTATCATCGTAGCTATGATGGCATCCTCTTGCATTGCCTAGAACCCCAAGAATCTCAATGGGTTGTACAAGAAACCCATGATGGTACTTGTGGTGGCCACTTCAGTGGCATGGCAATCACAAAATGCATCCTTCACATGGGATATTATTGGCCAAATATGGAGCATGACTATTGTGAATACATGAGGCATTGTGTCAAGTGCCAACAACATGCAAACCTCACACACCTTCCATCTCAAGCACTCCAACCAATCCAATCCATGTGGCCTTTTTCACAATGGGACCTCGACCTTATTGGAAAAATCACACCTACTTCATCAAGCAACCACAAATTCATCATTATAACCACAAAATATTTTACAAAGTGGGTCAAAGCCATCCCACTTGTCCAAACCATAGGAGCCAAGATCACAATATTTATTATAGACCATATCATATGCCACTTTAGAATTCCTTCCCAAATCATCTCTGATAATGGGAAATCCTTTAAAAATAAAATTTTCTATGCCCTCTATGCCAAATTCAATATCCATCATAGTTTCTCTACCCCATACTACCCACAGGGTAATGGCTAGGTAGAAGCTACAAATAAAACAATCTATTCCATACTTCATAAAATAGTAGTAGAATCTCATCATGACTGGCATAACCAAATACCCTTAGCTTTGTGGGCTTACCATACGAGCATACGTACTCCCACTAGGGCAACCCCTTTCTCACTGGTCTATGGCATCGAAGCCATCATACCCCTTGAACTCGAGATACCTTCCTTGAGAGTATCTATGAAGGAATTCATTGATGATGACACTGCTCATCAAGCCCATCTTGATCAACTTACACTCCTCGATGAGCATCATATCCATGCCATCGAACACACACATGTCTACCAAGATCACCTTCGTCATGCCTACAATAGTAAGGTACATCAATACGAATTCCAAATTGGTGATCTAGTTCTCAAAGAGAACCAATAGATCACAAGTCAACCTCACCAATAATGAGACAAGTTTACCCCAAACTGGTTGGGCCCCTTCATCATCACACACAAGTTTGGTTTAGGTGCCTATCATTTGGCTACTCTCGAGGGTCTCACTAAACCTAAACCTATCAATATCCTTCACCTTCATGCATTCAATGCCTAGCCCACATAGGCATTCATAGTCACAAATAGTACACACTACTATTCACACACACATCACCCACCATGCACACCATGATACGTGCATGCCTTTACTTTACAATTACATTATACATGTATTTTTTCTTTTTATGTCATTTATATGTTGTTGGTATCTATTTATTTTTGTAGGATTCACATCATCTACCACTACGCCATCAATAGTGATACATGATGGTACACACTTGCCACCAACATCACAATGTCCCACCATGTAGGACCATCCAACACCACCCCTAGTATCGATTACACTAGCTGATCTAGCTAGACCACCTGCTACTCTTCAGACTAGATAGTCTTCACCTTCCTCCCATTTAGACCATCACACTCCACCCCGATGCCTCTCACCTCATCGTAGAGGGTCATCCTACTCACCTCATTCAGGAGATAGCTAGGTCTCCCTATCCTCCTTTGATGAAAATGAGGAAAGCTCCCATATCCATACCTAGGGGTCTCCTCCACCTCCACTTGAGGATGCAAGGAACCCCTACTCACCGACCTCTCCACCTCACCATCTTTTAGGAACCTACCACCCTCCCAATCGAGGATACACACCTCATCCTACATATCCTTCATGCCTACCTCCCCCACTCTTGAGTGGGATGTCTCCCTATGCTCAAGCCTTGTAGTCACATGCTTCCCAAGCCACTTCTACATGCATACCTCCATCCCACACATGTCATTATCCATAGTTAGTTCCTGCACCAACCATCCTCTAGATGCCACCCTCACCACTTTGTGGCCTACCATTCCAGCCAACCTCACACTCTATGAATGTATTCCACTCACCCCCATTATCACCTCATGCTAGTTCCTCTTCCCATGCATACCACACTACTCCCTATACATTGGAGTCTCACTCTCCACCTTCTCTGATCTTATCACCTCCATATCCTGATATCCAACACATCCTAGCTCGACTCGATGCCCTCGAGTTACATTTGAGCCATTGTCATTGCCTCACATCTACTCACCAATCTACCATACCTCATACATCCTCACCTCCACCCAAGTCTATTCCTCATCCCAAGGTTCATCCCACATCTGAATCTTGACCCACTCCTCCACCATTCAACCTCACTCCATCCACTTCCCACACACCTCCCATGGATCCCTACATCTACCCCATACCTATCCCATCCTCACCATTATCTAAAATGTTTCACCATCTCCTTCACCAAGACCTCCTGGTATTACCTAAAATTAGGCCTATTGACCCATCGCATCCCAAACTATGAAATTACCATGAACATCAATTTTTTATATACCATCGACAACTAGGTCATGACATTGATGCTTGCCATACATTCGAAACCCTAGTAGACAACATGTTGATTGGTGATCACATCCCATCATCTGAGCATTCCCATTCATCCACCCAACTTCAGAGTCCCCCACATCGCATTATCCCCTAAAATTTACCATCATGTGAATCCTTGATAGTGCCATCCTACTACATTCACCATATGTCCAACTACACAAATCACCAAAGCCCAAGCAACATCATCGCTTCACCTCCCCACTCATGACCTGACCCACATCACTTCACTCATCAGTAGTTTCTCTTCATATTTCCTCCTTCACTCTTCTTCTACTTCTTCTTCTTACTTCCTCGCATAGTTGTATGGTCATGCTTCGAGTGGCTACATACCTACGTTGATCTATTTTATTTCTTCTATCTTCATTAGTCTTTGGTAATCCCCTCATCTCATTGGTTACCAATGCCTATTTCTTCTCATTTCTTCTAGTTGTAAATCCCATCTTCACATTCTTCCTCTTTTTGTCATTATCACATGCATTCCCATAGGTCACAGTTTACTCACCTATCATCACACACACCCCACATGCTGGGGCAACCATCATCATACACACCTACTACACACACCCCACATACTGGGGCAACCATTATCACAACATCATGCTTTTGTCATGACGATACACCATACTCATCTGTAGATAAGTTTCCCAAACTTCTCCCTCTACACCTCATGAGCTTCCTCTTGTAAATATTGCATTCCCCCACTTGCATCATTTACATTACATCCATTGCATATATCCATATGTTTTTCATTATAATTTCTTTTATAGTTTGTATATTCTTCCCCAAAATGCGCCTTCAACAGGAGTAACACATGCACTTGTTAGCATCACCACCTGGATGTCCATTCCCCCTTTTCAGGATTAGGGTATACATAGGTGTCATGTTAAGCTTTGACCACTCACTAGTTCAGTCAATCAAATGTCACCTCTAGCTGATAGGTTTTACACACTCCTTATAGTTCTTTAGGCTAGTTCAACTTCTCTCATGGACCATTCACACAGGTTACACATTAAACAAGTTTTGAGTCTAGGGAAGATAACACCTTGCATAGATATCACCATCTAGCGAATGGTTTCCCTTGCTCATCCTATCACTTGCATGGTCAACATACGACCTAGGGATAAACAAAGGGATAAGCATAAGCAAAAGTAATACAACTGGGCAAAAAACAAAAGACAATGCCCATACAAAAAAAATACAGAGAAAAGAAATAAAAACATAAAAAACAATAAATGAGGGGCAAAAAATAAAAGGAAATACCTCTAGATATCACCAGTGTTATGCTTCATCACCTTTGGTCCTTAGGTTCAACATAACATCATGGGATGATTTCCATCGCTAGCAATAGGCTCTAAGAGCCTGCCTACCAGTGGAATAGTCTTACAAGTGGTGACATATCTATCACATTAGCGACCTTCTTTTGTACATATCATTGTTTGCTTATGGATGAGCTAGCTAGTTTGGCCATGTCTACAATGGGTTAATCCTACCTCCCTCAAAATGGATAAATGAACCTCACTCATTTACACACATAGGTCCATGATAGACTCTGAACTAGTCAGATTAGTTATGAGTTACCACAAAAACTTGCATAGTTTTGGGTCTGAGATTTGATTATCAAAACTACATTGGTCAAAGTCATTACATATACCTTATACCATCCTACATCCCTGATATTATGGAATGGATCACATTCACATAGGTACATGCAATGATACAAGTGCTTCCTTTGCACATTTCAGTCTTCTCATACATGCATCATCACATCTATGTTACATGCATTTACTAAAAATTGCATCACATCACATCATATTGCATTGCATTAAACATACAATCCTTCACATCATTCTATAGTATATCTACACTACAGTTTGATCATACATCTACACCCTACCACATATGTATATCCATGCATTATACATTTACTTACACATTACATTATGCTATCTATACAAACACAATTCAAACACATTCAAATTAACATCAAACACACATGTATATATAAAATACGACACCAAAAAGGTATATATATCATCCATAAAAAATACCCATAGGCTACAACCTGGGACCATGCCCATCATACAAAATATAAAACTACCCATAGGCTACAATGGTAATCGACCTAACTACCACCAGGAGCCTCTCCACTCCCCTCATGGCTCACCATCCCTAGTGCTATCCCACGTGCCACTGCAGCCCTACTGGACTCCACTTGCTCTCCCGATATCTGAGCCCCTATAGGAGATAACACCATTTCTGAGCTCATAACCACATCTCTACCTACTACCACATCCTACATCCCAGCTCTCATACCTCTTCGACCAACTGAAGATGCACTCTAATGACTCCATTGAGAAGGTACCCGTACACATGTCTGTGTCCCTAACTATGACACCACCTGATCATAGTTTAGGAGTGGGATCCTATTAATCCCCAAAGAGTACTCACAAGCCACCCACCTTGCTACCTCTATAGCCAACATCCCTCTCCCAAACTTGATACTCTCCTATAACTACTCTATCTCCACTCTTAGAGTAGCCACATTAGTTGGAGCCTCCACGTGTGCTCCCTCAACCCCCTCTCATCCCTATCACTACCTCACCAACTCAGCTCATAGCTCTGTAATATCTACATCTCGAGCAACCAATGCAGATTGATCCCTCTCCATATTTGCTACCATCTGAGCACACCTATCCTCAAGAGCCTTCTGAGAAGCATCACTAGAGGTCTCTAGAGATATCAACCTCTCCTCCAAGTCTATCATCTCTACCCACCTATGACTCTCACTCTCATGGAGATCTCCCTCTAACTATCATACTCAAGCATGTAACAATAGTACCTCCTCCTCGACCTCCTACCTCTCCTATTGCTTGATGGGAATCTCCTCCAACCCATCAGAGAAACCCATATCTAGGGTATCATCCAAGCCACCCATAGCCATACCTCCGCCTAACTCCTCCATGGCTAAAATCTCCTCCATAATAGAAATCTCCCCCAAAGGCTGCTCTCCACCACTCATAGGAACCTCCTCTACCCTCTCTATAGATGAACTCAAGGTACCACCCAACCATCACCTAGAGCATCATAGAGGTACCTCTGTCTCACCACCAGGTCTATCCTGTGACCTCACCCGAGTGCCTCTCACTGCCCTCCTCCCTACTATAGGCACCCCACCACTAGGTGGTACCCATCGGTCTACCACACCTACACCTAGCTCCCAACTCTACATCGCCCACCAGGCATCAAACTCTGGTGTAGTCCTAGCATCACTCACATCTGGGATCATAATCGATGGGTCCCTCTTAGTGATCCATGGCAACACTATAGGTGGCTGCCCCCTATCACCCCATCACCTATAATATACAATAGGAGCCTCTAGAATATCCTATTGTAAGCCAAATTATCACCTGACTCGATCAAACTAAAAGTACTCGGCCTATCAAGTATATCACCCCACTAGCCACCTCCCTCGATGAATGGCTCCCAACTACTCACCATCCTTCTCCCATGTCACCCCACCCATCCAAGGCCTCCACTCAATGACACTCGGTATCAACCTCCCAAACTTGACCCTCCAAAATAGAGGATCACCCTCATGTGGCCTCTTAACCCCCTTCTCCTCATCCGTCCTCCATCTGAGAGCATAAGGTAAATGTTCTTGTCCCTCCACATGAGCCTCATAAGGCAACAATGATGGCCTCTCAATAGAAATATGCTCCCATGCCCACACCTATAGTAAAGGAGTCCAACTCAATCCTTTCACCCAACATGCACCACATCATGCAACTCCCTATAAACCTAGGCCAACAATGTAGGTGCCCATGCAAACATAGTATTACACTCTACCATATCACTGACAATATCCAACATATTCTAGGTAAACAATACCCTAGAAGTGTCAAGAAGAGCATATGTCGAGATCATCATCATAGCTACACACTGATGCTTAGATATCTTCTCATTATTCCATAATAGCTCATAATCCATCTTCCTGATATCTATCTCCCTCCACTCCTCACCAAATAATCACTCCATCATAGCCTCCTTTGTATCATCTGGTGCTGCCCTCACTGGCACATCCTCAATTAGTAATTTATAGATCCTATACACATCTTCTAGGGTGATAGTCATCTCACCCATTGAAAAGTGGAAGGTGTTGCGATCCACATCCCATCACTCACATAATGTGGATATATATACCCGTTGGCATGAATGCTCTTGCATTCCCACATGCCTCTAAACCATATGATATCCAACCACTTTTGATCATCTTCATTGTCCATAAGCTTATCAAAATCATGCTTCATCGTATGGACATGATGACGTGGCTCGATCATTTTCACCTATTCATACACAAACAACAACAAAATTCACATCATTCTAATGCATAATCATCCAATTAAATAAAATTCAATTTTATTTAAACACATCACACACAAATTAATTTATTTTAATTTGACACGCACTTTGAGACATAAAATAGTGCACAATTCACATTTCAAAACAAATAAAAAACATAGTCACATATTTGGATACCCATTTTGCCATTTCATGGTAAAAGTTCAAACAGATGTGAAAAATAGTACATATTTGGCTCCCAATAGTTAAATTTACAATTATCCACATACTTACTATGGCACAAAATTCAAAATCATGTCAATCCATCAGACATACAAAAACAAAATACATTTTTGAACACCCATTTGCCCACTTCATGGTGAAAGTGTCGACAAATTTCAAAAATAGTATACAAATCTACATGAAGTTCGAGGTCAAAGTTACCACAACCTCCCCAAAATGGTAAACATGCCAAATCACATAACATCACAAACACAGTCACATTTCTGAATACCCATTTGCCCACTTCATGGTGAAAGTTCAAACAAAAATTAAAAATAGTGCAAATCGGGCTCCCAACAACCAATTTTAAATTCAACATTATCTACACCTTGGCACGTAAATCAAACACACACCAAATGCAATCATATACCAAAACAAATCACATTTTTGGATACCCATTTTGCCCTTCTACGATGAAAGTGTCAACGATTTTTAGAAATAGTATACCTACAGTGGAAAACTTAATAGTCAAAGTTTTCTAATTTACATCCTAATGGCCTACATTCAGATAACACACCAAATGAGGATAAATCAAAAACATAGTCACACAATCACATACCCATTTCCTACTTTTATAGAGGAAATTCAACCACATTGCAAAAATAGTGCACCATCGCTCCAAAAATGGAAAGTCAAACTGAAAGACTACTCTACCCATCACCCGATCAAACTACAGTGAAAAATGGTCAAACCTAAAAACCGATCACACTTTTGGGTACCCATTAAGCCTGTTTAACACTTTGTGTTCCAATTTTAATAAAAATTTACCTAAATTTTTAAAATAACATGAAAACCTCCCCCCTATTTCATGCTTTTTGGAAAATAAAATAAAAAAATAAATAAGAAATAGAGCACTTATCGGTGGATCACCACATCGAGCTCTAGTGCCAGTACATCCTCTCATCATCCTGCACCTCGATCCGATCAACTACAAGCGCTCTACATCACCAAACATCACTCCCTCCTCACTCTCCAAGTCCACCGACATCAAAATGACCACCCCACGCTTCCAAAAAAGCTTAAATACACCTAAAAACCCTAATTAGGTCAAATTCACCCCTCGACCTATGAATTTGACCCAATTCACCCCTTGGCCTATGAATTAGCCCAATTCACCCCCGAACTATGAATCCAGATCCAATTCACCCTCGACCTACGAATTGAGCCTAGAAGCCCCAAATTGACCCAAATTTGATTCCAAACCCTACCAAACCTGCCCCTCTTCCTATCCATCTAATTTTTCATCAATTTCATCATGCATTTTTCTTCTATCAACCGATTCATCACCACATCACCACATTCCATTCACCTCATTGTTGATTCCTCGTTTGAGGGGGTATTCATATCCAAAATCCAGCTTTGCATGCAACCAAACAACCAAACATCCAAATCATGGATATCACATCTATCTACAAATTTTTTTACTGAATATTATCTTATGATTATAATCTCAATCCCAACCAGATATTTGTTAGATCAGGAGAGTTGTGTGTAACAATGGAGAGGTCACTTTGGCATTCATGGTACACAATGAATGACATGGTTGACTAATTCAACACAATATTTGGAGAAGGATTTCACTCTGGCATTCATGATACATAATGAATGACACATTTGAATAATCCAAATGTTAACTAGCTCAAATGGTTTGACACTTGTCACCATGTACTCATCAATCAATCAACAACAAATATTTGAATAGGCATTTGTTCTATTCATATTTTGGACCATCCTACATTGGTCGCAAAAGCAAAGCAATCAAAATTTGCCACCCCCAAGCAACTAGTATGACATCAAAAAATATCATACAGACTCAACAAAACCATCATGTTGCATCCGCAATCATCCATTTCCATTCATCGATATTATTTTTCATTTTCTCTCTTTCTTCGTTCCCCTCTTCTTCTTCTTTGCTTCTTCTCTTCTCTCCCCTCTTGGCTATCGATCAATGTTGTATGGTCATGCTTCGAGTGGCTACATACCTTTTATTGGATCCCATTCTCTTCTCTTCTTCATCTTCTACTTTCTCCCATCATATTTTTGTATTAAACTATGTGCCACACAATATAGTACAAAAAGGGGTAAAATGTAGACACCTAAAAGTTGCACATAGCTACCTCTACATACTTGTAGATCCTTTTGGACACTTGTAGGTTTACATAGGCCATCCTAGACACCTCTAGGCTATTGTAGACTAGTGTAGACTATTTTATATGGCTCTAGACCTATGTAGACTATTGTAGACATGCGTAGACTACTGTAGACATGCGTAGACTAGCGTAGATCACTCTAGATTAGCGTAGCATATCGTAGACTTACATAGGCTACATCACTAGTTTATAGGTACAAAACCCTATTAAACTACTCAATTCATGTCATAACCACTTTGCATCCATCAAAGGATCACTCATCAATCACCCAAGGCCACTTAAGCCCTTCCTAGACTTAATTAGGACCCCACGGGACTATTAGTTCCCAAAAAGTCTTAATTAAAGTTAATCCAAATTCTAATTTTAAAGTGACTTCACTTAAAGTGCACTTTTTGGATTATAAAGATTAATTAGGTTCCTAAACCCTAATTAGTCCTAATTATTCCCTCCCACATGTGTGTGCACTAGGTTAGTTAGGATATTTCTTAGGAAACCCTAACCTAACCCCAAATCTAACCTTAGAGTTGACTAATCCTAGTTAACCCTAATCTCTCCTCACACATGTGTGAGGATGAGATATTTCCTAAGGGAATGTGAGGATGACACCTCACAAACCCTAACCTAACCATCCTAGAACCTAACCTTAGGGTTTAGTTCTCCTAACCACACCCCCTACCCCTTAGGTTTATCTATAAATAGTGGACCTAAACCCTCATTCTACCTCTCTCTCTCCTTTTAGCCAAAGCACAAAAACTCTACCAAAATGCATACAAAAGCATAGACACAATAATCTGAACCTGAACAACAACAATACAGCACCTGAGGAGCCCATCCATGCAAGGATCTCCAACAGAAACCACTCACAGCTGAATTCACCCCCGGCCTACAAATCCAGCACCAATTCACCCCCCAACCTATGAATTGGGTCTACGGGTCCCAAATCACCCCAAATTTGTTAGGTAAGCCTTATTTGACAATATTATGATGTTTCCCATAGTTTTTACAACATTTTAGTTCAATTTCATTTACTATTTTTATTGTCTTTCATCAATACGGGGCCTGACCAAGGCAAGCCCCCAAACACTCTAACCCCATTTTTTAGGTCATACAATAGGTGACAAAGCATCCACATCAACAACCAGTGGTGGCCCACATACGCAGGAAGCCCACCTACATCGAGGAACCCAAGAGAAGCTATCAGTCTATTTGATGTTCATTATGAAAAGGATTCCTTATAATCCTTATTGTAACCTATGAATTCCATTTCAAATGAATAAAGAGCAATTTTTTGGACATGTGCATTTACTTTGTATTTATGTTTGAGCAAATAGCAACTTTTTCCCATTTCATATATATGACTTAGATATTGGTTTTGATAGCCTAGAGTTGAACCGTCATGAAATATCAACAAGTTGCAAAGTCGAGCTATGAAGGAGCGCAAGATCACATAATTTATTCAGGTCTCAAAATGAATGAAATGATGCCAGCTCAACATTATGCCGATCTGGTATTTCTTTCTCCTTGTAATATTTTATTTTCTTCCTTTAATAAAAAACTAGTAATAGAGGTCGAACCCTCGATGTTTAGGGTTGGTTATAGAGTGTTTGTTTGCCCTGTTGTGTAATATTTTTCTACAAGATAATAGAAGGAATATTACTTGGATGTTTACCTCAGAACTTGTGTTTTCACTAGTTCTATCGAGAGACTCAAGTTGTGAATTAATTTTTGCTAATGTTGTTATGGTTAGTCTATTCTTGCTGATATTGCATTACTAGCTTAGAGCAATTGAAATATTTTCATATTTAAATCTATGCTTGCAAGAAGTTCTTTTCCATTAAATTTTGATACTGATATTATTCTGCTAAATTGTATTATTAGTATTATAGATGTTGAAATAGCTTGTTGGATTATGTCTCTATTTTGTGTTTCTTGATGAATATTATCTATTTATTGAATGTTGTTAATCTAAAGTGTGAGATACTAGAATTGTTTTTTTAGAAAGGTTTTCCTTCTGGATGCCTATGTTGTTAGCTCTATTTGGCCACTGTTTTGATTATAATTTATTAACACTAAACCTATTTCTATACCTATCTCTTAAAATTTTTAACTGAGCTTACATGAGTCAACACCTTATTAGTTAACAAGGAACCAACCTACTCTGGAGGTTATATTAGAATAATATTTAATCCATCCAATGTTAAGGTCTGAACTGTGATTAGTGGGTGCATGCCTAATCAAAAAACTAGAAGATAGAAAGTCATAGATTTGAGTTATGCTTGATGTTAATTTGGATCCCAACAATTTTTGGTACACCTAGGGAGACCCATTAATAAGAAAAATTAGTTAACCCACCCTTTATTTATTTTGTATCTTTTCTTGAAGGAATCAAGATTTGGTGAATTATCTTGATCTTGTTAAGTAGTGAGCAATAAATTCAACTGGTGACTCTCTAAATGTAAGAAACCAAAAATCCATCCCTATGGCTTGTATTTTTTCATGAATACTAGGTCATCTCCAAAGAATAACCTAGGTTCTTTCATCTACTACAAGCTTCCTTTTAGAGGATATTCTGTCATAAGAGATTTGAACCAAGAATACTAGGTCATATTTTAGAGGATCTTCCTACAGAGCCCCCAAGGCCACCTCCAGCAAGAACGACAAAAATAAATATGTCTCAAAATGTACCCCCTAATAAACCCCTACAAAAATATCCTAGTTGGAATATAGCTGGTCCCCTAGGACTAGCTCATATGCATGATATTCCCCTAACACCTCTAGGATACCATGCATATTTTACAAAAAAATCCTTTAGATTAGGGAAGAAGACCTTGTAGGTTGATCCACAAAAGTTGGGTCAGTTTCAAGTTCCTTACCAAAAGAAGAAATATTATCTCCTTCAAGGTAATGATCTTTTCCCTATTCCCCAAGCAAAGGAAAAGAGGGATATGGTCCGAAAAGACCAATAAAAGGAGGTTAGATTCCCTAGAAGATATGACAAATAAAATGACAAAGAAGGGACGATATCCAAGAGTGAAGCACATGAAAAATTTAGATTTACCTCCATAACCAAGAGGTAAAGGATTGAGGCCACACAACAATACAAAATAAAGTACGATGAACTAGAGAGAAATTTTGAGAATTCCTCTTCAGTGAAATTAGAGTATAACATGGTAGAGGAGATGAAAAGAATACCCTCAAAGGCTAGCCTTTATGATACTATTTTTATCCTTGGACAAATAGAACTTCTAAAATCTTCTCTAAGAAAATATCCCCAAGAAAATTAGTGTTGAGCAAAGTGCAGCAAACAGTATTGTCATTGTTGTCAACACAGTCAGACAGATTTATTGATGCAATGGACAAGAGTTTATTGAACAGCAAGGTGCAGCCAAAGTACAATGGATAGGAGTTCAGTGTTGAGCAAGGTGTTGCAGGAGGATTGTCATTGTTGTCAATACGATCGGTTAGATCTAATGATGCAATGGACGGGTAGTTCAGAAGTCACTCGGATGCGAGAGGATAAAGTTCAAAAGTTAGTCGAGATCATGAGTCCTTAAATGATAGATGCACGAAGCAGAAAACATAATTCAGAATGAGAAGAAGAAGTCTTCAGAACCTGAGATGTCAAGAAGCGAAAAGGTTTTTTGTGAAAACCAAGGCAGTCAAAATAAAAAGTTTTATTTAAAATCATGGATAACATATTTGAAATGGGTTTTTCTTAAAACCCAAGTTGGCTCTTCGTTTCGTTGAAAAAGATGCCCCGGTGATGAAGATATTTAATTTTAAATATTTAGTTTAAATTTTATTTTATTTAAAATTTAAATTAAAATATTAAATTAAATTAAAAGGGCCGACGTGTTACTATTTCACGGCAATAAGCTACAGGAAGGTGACGAAGGTGGAGAAGAGTTTGAGGCCGACAAAGTTAAATCCGGGCCGACGGATTTTAGGGTTTGGCGGTGACAAATTCTAGGGTTTCTCAGTCGACGTTCTTCTAGGGTTTGTTTCTAAAATTTCTTCTATAAAAGCAAGGGTTCTTCGAGTTTGAAAGATGGGGTGTAAAGATAAAGTGCAAATGCGAGCATAGTGTTTGTGAAAGTGAAGTTCGTGTTGAGCAGAGAGCAAGTCGTTTCGATTCAGAATGAGAGCGAAGTGATAGTTCTTCGGAGTTGCAATAAGGTGTGCATTGCGATGAGATAATGTGCGAAGAGCGAGTAGAGTGACTTGTGCGAAGATAAGAGCATGATGTGCAAAAGTTGTGTTCTAAGTCTGAAGTGACGAGTGCACGGTTTACGAAGTGATTGATCATCCGAATGCAACGAGAGAGTGCAAAGAAGTACGAGAGAAGAGGTGGAATAGTGCGACTCATTTTGCGCGAAAGCAGCAGAATGCAGAAAAATAGCAGACCGTGAAAATTGAGGTGAAAGTTTTATTCTGTAATTTTTATTATTGTCTTCCAAGTTGTTGCTTGGATTAAGGGGTTGGTGCCTCCTTCCAGTTGGTGCTGGTAAAGGATTATGTAAAGTTGTAGCTTTGCATTGACTGGATTTGGATGGTAGTCCAAGCAGTCTTTTTGAGGAGTAGCCACATTGGTGAACCTCGTTAAAATGTTGTGTTATGTGTGATGCTTTCTTGATGCATTTAGTATCTCTTTTATCTGCTTTAAACTGCTGTTGGTTTTAAAATCATATGTTTTAGAAATTTTAAAGAACACACTGATTCACCCCCCCTCTCAGTGTCATTGTGATTACAACAATTGGTATCAGAGCCAGGTTCCCAATTTTGGCTAAATCAGTCAGGGTTGATCTTGGATTAGTACACAATGGCTAAGAAGAATAGATCCTCATCCAAAAAGGCATCCCAGTCAGTTTCAGTTCTGTAGAAGAGAAATTTGAACCGAAAAAGGTAGAAGAAGTGAATCCTGAAGTCTGTGATGAAAATCTTGAGGCTGAAGTAGATTTTGAAGGAGAGTTGATATCTGCACTTGAAGAGTGGAGTATAGAAAAGAAAAAGAACAAAATACTGTCCAAGAAATTGGAAGAATATGGGGATGAGATTGAAGATCTCTTCCTACAAGTTCAAAAGGCCAAGAAATCAGAAGAAGCCTTGAAGACACAGCTGGATAATAAGAATGATGTATACAGCACAAGTGAAGAGGAATATAAAAAGGTTATTGTTGATCTAAAGCTGCAAGTAGAATAGAACAAAAGGATTGAAGATATTCTTAGGTCTCAGATCAATGAGAAAGAGAGCGTATGCTTGCCAACAAGAAGAAGAGATTGTTTCATTGAAGAAACAACTAAAAGAGGCCAATATAAATCTTAAATTTGAGAAGAGCACAGAGTTGCTAGATACAATGATAAATCAACAAAGAAGCTCCACGGCTAAGTTTGGTCTTGGATATGAAGCTGAACAACCTTCATCCTCCAAATATGCGAGAGAAGAAGAAGTCCTCGGTTGAAGGATTGAAACAAGAAAATTCTGAAGCTGAATCCTCAAAAGGAAGAAAATATCAAAGAAGATCTACAGCAAAGCAACCACAGCAAAAGAGGTTCTCTCACTCTCACTCTTTTAATAATAATGCTTTTTATGGCTATTGTTCTAAATGCAACCACTTTGGTCACAAGGCAATTTATTGTGGACTGAACAATAGATCAAAGAGTTATGTTGATAAAAATACTTCTATTTTTTTGAGTGAACACCCTATGCAATGTTTTAAATGTAATGGCCATGGGCACATAGCAAGGTTTTGTTCAAGCACTTATGTATCCAATCTAAGGCAATACCATAGATTTCATCATACACATAGAATGCAATACAGACAGGGAATAAAACATGTGCAATGTTTTAAATGCAACGGTCAAGGGCACATAGCAAGGTTATGTCCAAGCACTTCTATATCTAATCTAAGGCAAAACCCTAGATTTCATCAGACACAAAGAGGACAACACCGACAAGGAACATATCATGTGCATAAAAGAAAAGAAAATAATCATCCATCAAGAATGCACAAGAGACAACCCCACAAGAGAAATGTTCAAGTTCACGAACGAGGAGCAAAATAGGGATGTTGTTGAAAAACCCAAGCCCAAGTTCGGGAAAGTCCGGAGAAAGACGGAAGAAAGGAAATTGTGTCTCCTTGGAATGAAGGAGGCTACTCTGCCATTGCTCTAAGCAACTCCAGGTGGCACATCCTCGGGAGGAGCAATATTAAAGTTTTATTTTAATGCTCCTATGTATTTGTCTAGGTATCTGAGGATGAAAGGTAAGCGGTCGGGTTAATGTTGTATAGTTGTTAAAGTGTGTTTTTCAGTTTATATAGTGGTTTGTGGAAATGCCGTGAAGTGTGGTGTTTAATTTGAGAGCTGTCACCATTGGTAGTTTTGAGATATGTCATCTGTTGTACTTGTTGATGATTCTTAATACCACTTGTTCAAAATTACGAATCATAATAGTCCGAGATAATTTGCTCAACGAAAGAATGCTTGCCCTAGTTGTGTATTTGTGTTTCGAGCGGCATGTATTTGTTTTTACTCTTTGATGTGAAGATTGCCGGATCTTTCATGACACCTTGGTGAATATATTTAATTCACGAGACGGTTTTGTTTTAACTATTGATTTAATGCCGGTCCAAGGATAAGAAGCTTGAGGTTGAGTAAGGTGCACTACGGTTGGCCATAAAGTGTTTGACAAAATGTCATCTTTCGACATGCATAGTTGAAATTAAGAGTTGGCAGTAAAATTGCAATGCTAGACAAAAATTGGTACGAGATGTGAGTCACTTGTCAATTTTGTTGACAAAAGTGAAATCAGCATGTTGAATGGGAAGATTGAAGAAAAAGTTTTTTTAATGAGCAGCCAGATGATTTCCAGCCTGGTGATGAATAGTTGAGTTGCTTTCATAGTGGTTGTTTTGATCAAGTTAATGCTTTTCTTGATACATGATTTGGGCTTACTCCATTGAGTTTGATTTGAGCAAGTTATTCTTTGCCTTGGTGATTTATGTTGGTGGCTGTCTTGTTCAAATACCTTTGGAAGGAAAAGGATGTCTACTAGTTTCCTTTTCATGTAGTGATTGGTTGAATGCTTCAAGGTTAATCTTGAGTTGAATGATGTTGGTTAAACCTTGTCTATAAGCATTGTTGCTAAAGCCCTAATTGGTTGAGAAAAGATGTTGGTTGTCTTGTGGTACGGTGTTTGGTACTTGCACAGAGTTGAAAGTGGATTGAGGTAGCTCTTTGGATTCTCACTCGAGAGAGAGACAAACAAGCTGTCATTGGGTTCAAGCTTGTTGAGAATATATCCAAGATGCATGGTGAAGTTGTATGCGAGATGTTGCTTGGCATTGCGAGAACAAAAAGTTGGCTATATAAGATTATTGTATGCCTTCACTAACGGTGGACAAGTTTGAGTTTGCAAAGCAACGAGAGGGTAATTGCACGGAAGACAGTGGTTCGGTCATGTTCTTACACATGTTATATTGGTGAAGTTGACGGTGATGGTGTCATTCATTGGTTATTCTTGCTATTCACATTGTTGATTTTATTGATGCCTATTATGCTTATCATGATGTTGTCAATCAGTGAAATGAAGTGGTCTTGGACTCAGGGGGAGCATTTGTGTATTTGTTTTTCTTCTTGTTCATGCTTGGAATATTTGCTAATTGTAATAATTTGTGTCTAAGAATATTGTGCATAGACTCAGGGAGAGTCTGCAGCGGCCCTTTGGTATTATTGTCAAAGGGGGAGAAGATTTACAGGAAAATTGCACATGTGTTGCCAACAATTCCAAAGGGGGAGATTGTTGAGCAAAGTGCAGCAAACAGTATTGTCATTGTTGTCAACACAGTCAGACAGATTTATTGATGCAATGGACAAGAGTTTATTGAACAGCAAGGTGCAGCCAAAGTACAATGGATAGGAGTTCAGTGTTGAGCAAGGTGTTGCAGGAGGATTGTCATTGTTGTCAATACGATCGGTTAGATCTAATGATGCAGTGGACAGGTAGTTCAGAAGTCACTCGGATGCGAGAGGATAAAGTTCAAAAGTTAGTCGGATCATGAGTCCTTAAATGATAGATGCACGAAATAGAAAACATAATTCAGAATGAGAAGAAGAAGTCTTTAGAACCCGAGATGTCAAGAAGCGAAAAGGTTTTTTGTGAAAACCAAGGCAGTCAAAATAAAAAGTTTTATTTAAAATCATGGATAACAGATTTGAAATGGGTTTTTCTTAAAACCCAAGTTGGCTCTTCGTTTCGTTGAAAAAGATGCCCCGGTGATGAAGATATTTAATTTTAAATATTTAGTTTAAATTTTATTTTATTTAAAATTTAAATTAAAATATTAAATTAAATTAAAAGGGCCGACGTGTTACTATTTCGCGACAATAAGCTACAGGAAGGTGACGAAGGTGGAGAAGAGTTTGAGGCCGACAAAGTTAAATCTGGGCCGACGGATTTTAGGGTTTGGCAGCTGACAAATTCTAGGGTTTCTCAGTCGACGTTCTTCTAGGGTTTGTTTCTAAAATTTCTTCTATAAAAGCAAGGGTTCTTCGAGTTTGAAAGATGGGGTGTAAAGATAAAGTGCAAATGCGAGCATAGTGTTTGTGAAAGTGAAGTTCATGTTGAGCAGAGAGCAAGTCGTTTCGATTCAGAATGAGAGCGAAGTGATAGTTCTTCGGAGTTGCAGTAAGGTGTGCGTTGCGATGAGATAATGTGCGAAGAGCGAGTAGAGTGACTTGTGCGAAGATAAGAGCGCGATGTGCAAAAGTTGTGTTCTAAGTCTGAAGTGACAGTGCGTAGTTTACAGAAGTGATCGATCATCCGAATGCGAGGAGAGAGTGCAAAGAAGTACGAGAGAAGAGGTGGAATAGTGCGACTCATTTTGCGCAGAAGCGACGAGAATGCAAAAAAATAGCGAGACCGTGAAAATTGAGGTGAAAGTTTTATTCTGTAATTTTTATTATTGTCTTCCAAGTTGTTGCTTGGATTAAGGGGTTGGTGCCTCTTTCCGGTAGGTGCTTGGTAAAATAGGAGTTGGTGCTCCATTCTATTGAAGCGAGATAAAGTTAAGGGGTTGGTGCTCCTTCCAGTTGGTGCTTGGTAAAGGATTATGTAAAGTTGTAGCTTTGCATTGACTGGATTTGGATGGTAGTCCAAGCAGTCTTTTTGAGGAGTAGCCACATTGGTGAACCTCGTTAAAATGTTGTGTTATGTGTGATGCTTTCTTGATGCATTTAGTATCTCTTTTATCTGCTTTAAACTACTGCTGGTTTTAAAATCATATGTTTTAGAAATTTTAAAGAACACACTGATTCACCCCCCCTCTCAGTGTCATTGTTATTACAACAAGTAGGCTACTACAGTCCTCAACATGCCCTCTAGGAAAGACAAGATGTCCCCTACTACCCTAAATAACAAACCCCCTCCTTTTGACATTTCTTTGAGGATGGAGGGTTGGATTTTTGTAGCTGCATGATTTATTTATGGGCTTCCACCATAGTTATGCCCAAGGTAGTCTACAAGGATATGGGAATGGTATATATTAGGTCTTATCCTAGAGTTTTACAATTTTATGGGATTCCAGTAAAGATATTTTGGACATTTTGAGTTAATGAAGTTGTCATTGATGTCAAGGAATGAACTATCGTTGATGTCAAAAGGTCAAAAGGAGCAATGAAAAAGGTTTATGGCAAAAGAGTTTCATAATATTTATTTTTAAATATTATGTGAAGAAGCAAATTTCACGACATCGCCTTAAGGGCCCTCTATTGCAATGGAAAACAAGTATAAAAGCATTCAAAGGGAAATAGCATAAATATGTAATCTAAATGAAATGAAACAAATGTGTGATAAATAGGGTGGATTTATCCTTTTATTTATTCATCTATTGCTTCAAAATAGGATTACAAGGCATCCCCTTGAGGGCTTTACAAATTTGATACAATTTCTCCATTACAATGTTCAAGGGACCTAGTCCCTTGAAAGGGGCCTTTAAGGCAAAGTACTATGGTGTGAAACTCCTACTTCCCACACTCGATAGCTATTATTGGGCTGACAAGATTATGCCTCCTTAGCTCCTCCTCTTGCCTAGTATTCCTATTCCTAAAGACAAGGGATTGGAACGGGGTTAGTAGCACCTACATTATAAAAGAAACACATAAAACCATGAAAGGAGAGCATATTCTACAACAATAAAAGGTGATATACATGCATGAAAACCGATATACATTAAGCATAAATATGTGATTGATTAATCTAAATAAAAATAAATAGATTTAGAGGCAATATCTAAGTCTAAACTATGTAGAAATTGTGACCATTCCTGGGTGAGCCAGATAAACCTGTAACATTGGGGACCACCAATACTGCATAAAAACTCCAAACTGCTTCAAATTTGGACCAGAGGTTTCTATAGACATTCCTAAGGGGAATATGGAGGAATTTATTTGAAATTATAAACTATTTGGAAACCATACCTAGGTGTGCCATGGACAGACTGCTGACCGTCCCTAGGTGGGACGATTACAAAATTGACTTAATTTTGTCACCTATGGCTGTGGGAATTAGTCCAAAACTTGGAAAGGATGTTGTAAACATATGGAGCCAAAGAATTCTTCAATTTTTCTAGTTTGGTTTCAATGGTTCAAGCCTATTGCCCTTGAAATCACCTTCAAAAGTAAGAGGGTTTCAAGGCCAAGGCAAAGGCATGTTTTGGTTTGGTTTGAAAAAGGGTGAGGATAGAATTGGGTAGCACTTCATTGTGAAAATGCTCTAATTATACTTTTTGAATTGGGAGTTTGAAACTACTTTTATAGCCCAAGAGGGCCCTTAGGGCAAAATGGAATCTTTGCCATGCTAGGCAAGTGATGCCATGTGTCCTAACCATGTCAGGGGGTGATTGGGAGAAGGTTACCCCTTTTGGTACTCCTAATCAACTGTCCCACTATATATTAGTAGGTCACTAATCAATTTAGGGTGATTGTATGTGCTAATGGTAGTCTTTGATTGCCATTTAGTGCATACTTTGACTTTTTTAAAGGTCCAGTTAGGGTCCATCCCACCCAAGGACGGTTGCTGATGTTCATCCCTGGGTGGTACGATCACCAACTGTGACTGTACCTAGGTGGGACGGTCACCATTAGGAGCCCCAAAACTACTTCAGACTGCTAGGAACCCTCCAAAATAAGTTTTGGAGTCTTTTGGAAACATTTTGCTAGCCTAGAGGGGTGCTTAATAAGGCCATATGTTGTCGGTAAGAGGGCATATGTAATGCACTGATAGTATTATCCAATTTACATGATTTAGGTGTCTATATTATGTAAAATATTTTTATTAAAACCATGGTTGGGAAAAATAAAAGGTTTTTATTAAAACCATGGTTGGGCAAAATAAAATGTTTTTATTAAAACCTTAGGTGGGAAAATTAAAAAGGTTTTCTAAAACCTAAGGAGGCTTTAATTTTTAATAAAGCCCAAAGAAGATTTAAAATATAAAAATTATAATATTTAATTTTTTTGGAATTTAAATAATTATAATTTAAAATAATTTGAAGGCAAATGTTAGTGTTGACTCCCCAATGCATTTTCCTCCGCCGACATGCATGAAAAATAAGGCATTAGGTATTAATACCTTATCCATTCCAAATATTGGCATTCGATTTAATTGCATTCCCATTATACAAAGAGCTCATGCGAAATTTGAATTAAGTACCTCAAACAAAGTTTGGTTACCGCCACATTGAAGGAAGAGCCAAGGGATCTTAAGGTTTAAGAGGAAGTCAAAGCGTGTATTGTGCTTTGAGGCTCCAAGTGGAGCATGTGGCTCACACATCGTGGAAGCCACGACCAAGGTACTGTGGAGATTTTGGTTCAAGTTCGAGCCTTTAATAAATTTTTGAAAGTATTTTTATTTGCATTTGCTAAGGTTTAGGAGGAATAAGGTGGAAGTTAGGTTATGTAATTAACCTAAGTGTTGAGGAAATAAATTTGTGTACGAAGGATTGATTTTTGTTAAAGTAAAAACTAGGGTAATATTTTCTTACCTTAGTAAAGTGGGAAATTAATTTATTGCATTATTTTATAAAGTGATTTGTTTAATTAATGCAATATTAAAGATGGAGTCATAAGTAGAGTTTGGATTATTTTTGAGATATTTTTGAAAAGGGTTGTGATAAAAATGAATTGTTAAAATGTTATTTTTATGAGTTATAATTTTGGAATAAGTGTTTTGGTTAAATATTTGTGGTTTTGGATATCATTTTAAGGAGTAATAAGGTGTAATTAAGTTTGATTATTTTTGTAAGTAAGAATTATTTTGTGAAGAAGTTAGTGTGATATTTTATCATCTAACTATTGAGATTGGAAAAAGAGAAAATTATGATTGAGAAAGGTTTTATAAGGTCACTTCTACATCAAATAAAATGTATGGGCATATTCTTCCTAGTGAGTGATTTTTGAATGTTGTGAATGCAAAGTTGGAGTGAAAAGTATTGTTTGGTAAGCATTGTTGAGTGTGTTTTGAATTAATGCTTCAAGGTTTTCTAGAATTGAGAGTTGTTGATAAAACCTTGTTTTATAAGCATTGTTGTTGAAGTGATTGGTTGAGTGAAGAACTTGAACTAGGGTTTGCAAATATCATGAGTATCATTGTTATGTGATGATTTTTTTATAAGCATTGTTTCTGAAGTGATTGGTTGATTGAAGAACTAGAACTAGGATTTGTAAAGATTATGAGTATCATTTTTATGTGAATATTGTTTGATAAGCATTGTTGGAAAAATTTGAGTGAGTGTTCATATACTTGGACTAGGGTTTGTAAGCAAATATTAATTGGTTGAGAAGATTTTATTGAGCCTAGTCAAGTTGATGTGTTGATGTGATGGTTCAATTTCTGTAAAACAGATTGTTCTATGTTCTGAATTGATTTAAGAAAGAGGTTGAGTGTTGATGAATGTGAAACATATTGAGTCTCTAACAATTATCTATATATTTTTGTAATAAAAGAGAGATTGAAAGTGATTGATAATTTTGTGAGCATGAAGCATATTGAGTCTCTAACAATTCTCTATATGTTTCTATGGTAAAATATTGATTGAAAGTGATTAAGCATTGTGATGAGTGTGAAGCATATTGAGTCTCTAACAATTCTCTATATGTTTATGTTGTAAAAAGAGTGATTGAAAGTGATTGAGCATTGTGGTGAATGTGAAGCATATTGAGTATCTAAAAAATCTCTTTATGTTTCTTGGACAAGTTCTAGTGAGGGCTTGTTGAGTAGATTGGAATAAGTTCTAGTGAGGACTTGTAGAGCAGATTTGGATAAGTTCTAATGAGGACTTGTTGAGCAGATTTGGACAAGTTCTAGAGAGGACTTGTGGATAGATTAGTGTGATATTTTATGGAAGCTTACAAGGCATATTTGATATAAGTCTTTGAGAAGACTTGAGACTAGAGTTGATTAATTTATTTGTTCAAATATTGAGATAATATTTAGGGCATATCCAGTAGAGTTGATTTGTGATTGAGTCAAGATTTGTGTTAAGGCTTGAGGATAGATATTGAGGAAAATTTTGTGCTAGATCAAAGTACTATGTTTAGTGCAAATCAAAGGATAGATATTGAGGATATATTAGACCGAAGGATTGTGTTTAGTGCAGATTTGAGGACAGTGTTTGGTGCAGATTTGAGGACAAGTTTGTGCTAGATCAGAGACAAAGATTGAGCAGATTTGTACTAGACCAAAGGACTGTGTTTAGTGTAGATTTAAGATAGATATTTGAATGTGATAGAGTATAGAGGATGAAAATATTTAGTGGATAGAGATCCATTAGCCAAGGCAGTGAGGACAAATGTCTTCAATGGATAAAGATCCATTAGCCAGAGTAGTGGGGGCAATAGTTCTTCTAGAATATCACCAGTAAGAGCAAATGAGAAAGGAGTTATCCTATGGATAGAGATACATGAACTTGATTAGGGTATTAGTGTCTCCTTTGTATAGAGATCCATAAAATTTGTAAAAGGGAAAGGATTCCAAAAATATTGATTGAGAAAATTTTAGTGAAATATTTTCTCCATGGAGTAGCCCACATTGGGTGAACCACATAAAATTGGAGTCTCTATTGTGTGTGGATTTGTGCATTGCTTTGATTACTATTGTTGATATTGCTATCTATACATTGCATAATATTGATTGAGAAAGAAAAGTAAAAAGTGGTCTTATACTATTCACCCCCCTCTCAGTATAAGCTTATGTCCTTCAATATAGTAGGGGTAATAAAGGATGTTATAATGAGGTTGCATAGAGCTCCAAAGGTAACCATTGTGCAATAAATAATGGCGGTAAATCTAGAGCCTTATTTTAACCTGTATTTCAAGGGAATTCACTACCAAATTGGGAGGATGTATGTACATGAATTACTCTAGTATGGTTATTCCATTTAAGGGAAATAGAATAAGGATTACGCTCGAGAAGCCCATGCCTTATCATATTGAAAAAATCAAAGACATGTGTAACCTCACTCCTCTGGATGAGTCCAAACTGGAGGAAATTTTTGAAGAACTAGAGGTTGAGGATGGATTTTCATTCAAAGAAGATTACAGTCAGTTTGGAATAGGCATCGGTATAGCATTTCCTTAGAAATAGATAAAAGGGTCCCTGCCATATCTAATCAATCATTAAGAGAGACAGAGACTTGGACCATGCACTTTGATGATGTAAGATGTAAAAACAAGGTTGGTGATGGTGTATTGTTGTAGTCTCAGTTAGAAGGTGCAAATATTTTTGCATATAGATTGACATGATCTTGTACCAACAATATCATAGAGTAAAAGGATTTGTACCTCAAGCTAATGCAAGCTGAGAGCATGGGCATCAAGATACTAAATATATACAATGATTCTAAACTAATTTTTAATTAGGTAAGTGAGAGGTGTAGTAGTAAGCACCATTACCTAAAGGTATACAAGAATATGGTATGGGATTTGATGGAATCCTTTGATGTCCTAAATATTAATTTTATTCCCAGAAGATAGAACACCTTGACTAATTCCTTGGTAGTAAGAGTACATAATTCATCCCTTCTACAGATATAGGAGTTACAAAATATAGAGAGATCAAAATATTTTTTAGACCTACAATACTAGACAAGCAGATCTTCTGGCAGGTTTTTGAAAGCGATGAATAGATCATTGATTTCCTAGTAAGGGAAGACCATATATCAACCATTAAAGATGAAATTCGAGATAATATAGACCAACAAGATGCAATATAGCTAAAAAATAATCATATCCGTAAGGGGTTGGTCACTTTGGAAAGATTTTTTGATAACGAATATAGGAAGAAGATCAAATCCATGGATATAAATGAAAAATCTACAAGAAAATTGAGATCAAAAAGGAAAAGAAGCTCAAATTTGGAGTTCAATGATCTCTAGAAGAAGACAAGGATATCAAAGTCTTGTTCCTGAAATACCAAGACATTGTGGCTTGGTCATATGAATATATTAAGGTATATGATAAAAAGGTGATCCAACATACAATTGAGCTAAAACCAAATGTAAAACATTTCAGGTAGAAGTAGAGGCCTATGAACACCAGAATTGAATCCATAATGAGAGAAGAACTATTAAAGCTAGTGAAATCTAAAATTTTATATCCAATCAAACACTCCACCTAGGTAGCTAACTTGGTTCTTGTAAGAAATAAGAATGGATATATCTACTTGTATATGGATTTTAGGGATCTCAACCAGGCATCATTAAAATATCACTATCCACTCCCTCAGATCGATCAGATCTTATAGATTATTATAGGAGCAGAGAGGTTCTCACTATTATGTGTATTCTTTGGTTACAACCAGATTTGGGTGAAATATGAGGATCATTTCAAAATAACATTTACCACCAAATGGGGTATTTTTGCCTATCAGATAATGTATTTTGGTCTATCCAACATAGAAGCCACATTCCAAAGAGCGATGAATTATGCCTTTGTAGAGTTGATCAACAAAGTCATTCTAATCTACTTGGATGACATGGTTGTATTATTGCATGAGAATCAAGATCACCTAGTATATTTAGAGCAAGTTTTTAAAAAGTGCAGGGAATTTGGTATCTCTCTCAACCCAAAGAAGTCATTTTTTGTAGTCTATGAGGGAAAATTGTTAGGTCATGTGGTCTCTAAATAAGGTATGGCTATCAATCCAAATAGATTCAATTCAATTCTTGCTATTCCATTATCTATGAATAAGAAATATTTGTAATATTTCTTCAACTAGATCAATTTTATCATAAAATTCATCTCTGATTTTGCTCAAAGGGTGAAACCTATCTCAGAATTGCTGAAGAATAATGCAAATTTCAAATGGACTGAAGTGAGAAAATAATATTTCAAGATAATAAAATAGTCCATTGCCACTGCTCTAGTTCTAGTGAACCTTAAATTCAACAAATATTTCATTTTGTAGGCTTATGGAGCTGAAGAGAGCTATGCATCTATCCTCACTCAAAAAAATGATGAGGGAGAAGAATATCCCATATTATTTTGGAGTCAAACTCTCCATGAGTATCAGGTCAAGTACAATTTTAGTGAGAAATAATTATTTACAATGCTGAATTCATTGAAGAAATTTAGGCAATACTTTATTTAGAGTAAAACCCTGGTATACGTAGTTCACCCAGATGTTAGAAGTTTCATTTTACAAGGTGAACTAGGAGAAAAAAAAGCTAGCTAGATTACCAAGATCAAGGATTATGAAAAGGAAATATATCCTATCAAACTAGTTAGAGGTAGAGCATTATGCCAAGGTTTAATAGAAATAATAGTTATAGTAGAAGTGATAGATTGGCAATCATCAGTAAAGATCAGACTAAAGAGTTGCAATCAAGAGAATTAGAATGGGTTGAAAAAATGACCAAATAATTTTATATAGGAGTTTATCCCCATAATATTAACCCATAAAAAAGGAGAAGATATAGGCTTCAAGCCTTGAAATATGTCTTACTACCATAAGGACTATACAAGAAAAATATTGATGGAGTCCTCTTAAGATTTTTGGAAGAATATCAGAAGCAAAAGGTCATTAAAGAGTTCCATGGAGGATTATCTGGAGGATGCTTTTTAGGAAGGTAAATAACTTTAAATATAATTAGGTCAGGTTATTATTGACATACTATTTTAGGTGAGACCTTCAATTTTACAATATCCTATGATGAATGCTAGCGGTATGTGGGGAGAACCATAAATACATCATTTTCCCTCAAGCTGATTCAGGTTGAAGAGCCTTTTCAGTAATGGTAGCTAGAATTCATTGGGATAATTAATCCAAATTCCTTAGTAGGACATAAATATATTTTGACTACCACATATTACCTTACCAAATGGGTAGAGGCCATTCTCATGAAGAAATCAAATCAAGAGGTGGCAATCGACTTCATGGAGAACTTGATCACAAGGTTTGGTATCCCAGAAGCTATAGTAAGTTATAATGGCCTAGAATTTATAGGAGCTAAGTACATTGAGTTTTATAGAAAGTATGGAATCACTATAAAAATTCCTCCAACTACTATCCTCAAGGAAACAAATTAGCAGAGTAAAATCTACTTAGAATCCTAAGGAGATCATTAGAGGATAACAAAAGAAGCTAGCATCTATTATTAGAACAAGCTTTGAGGGAAGATAGGATCACCATAAAAAATCCATTAAGACCTCCTCTTATGCCTTGGTGTATGGAAAAGAAGTAGTATTACCTACTCATTTGGAAATCCTTGCTCTCAAGTTGATAGAAATAAAAGAAGAGTCTCAGTAGAATCTAGTTGAAATCAGGTTGACACATTTACTTCAGCTAGAAGAAAAAATGACTCAAGCATATGAAGACTTCCAGAAGCACTCATTTGATATTAAGGGATGGTTTTATAAGAAAACCGAATTCAAAAATTTCAAAGTAGGAGAATTTTTTCTAAGGTGGAATGTGGAAAGAGCCAAGCTAGGGCACCATTAGAAGTTTGAATTTTTCTCGGATAGTCCTTTCAAATTAGCTAAGGTTAAAGAAAGCAATATTTTCTAGCTCAAATATCTAGAAGGAAACATGCAACTAATTTTGATCAATGGTTTTCATCTGAAACTCTACTTTGATTAAGATATACATTTATTGTAACATATGTACATATATTGTATTATATTGTTTTTTCTTTGCTAAAATTTTTCATTTTGTAAATTAAAAAAAAGATAAAATATTGCTTCAAAGCAGTTTAGTGGTTGAAAATAATTTTTTGGTTAAAAGGCAAGGTTGTAAAATAAACTAATGGTAGCAATAGACTATGACATATTTTCCATACCACTCTCCAATAAGCGAATATGGCAATGGGATACGACATGTGTTCCATGCTACCCTTCAATGAACAAAAGAAGTTGCAGACTACAACATCTGATCTCTTCCACTCTAATAAAAATAAAGTTATGAAAAACACCATAATTTCAGTGAGTACTTCATGCCACAACCAATCAACAATGGACATGATGATTCCTACCACCAAGACTCATAACTTTGAATTAAAAAGTGTGCAATGAATAGTTTTTGCATCGATCGCATTAATGGTGGAATATATGCATGCAAGAATATTTAAAATATCAAAATGCAAACCCCATTAATTTTGTGAAGTGGCACTCACTTAGAAGAAAGATCCAAAGTAGTAGGTAAATGAATCTCACGAATAATAAATAAAGAAAATATTCTAAGAATTTTTGCAAATGATGACCTAGGCAACTATATTGATAAAGTAGAAGCAATGGCTGACACCAGATTCATTCTTAAAGAGAAATAAACTTAAAAATAGTATCAATGACAAATATCAAAGAGGTAAACCTATGATAGTCCAAGTTAATTGCGTTGTTCACTCCTTTTTATATTTTTATATTTGTGATTTGGTTCATCCCTGTCCTGAATTAATAGCAACCATTGTCAAGTTTTATGACCTTAAGGTAAAAGCAGTAAAAATAGCAGATGTCAAATCCCTATATAGTATCATAGCCAAGGCTTCTCATGAAATTTTTGCTATATGAGTAGAATCACTTGTAAGACCTAAAAATTTTGATGTAGCCGAACAAACTGGATATTATTCCTAGCAAAGTGTGTTTATAGTCAATTCAAAACTATCAAGCCCAGGAATGGGCTGCCCAAAACACCAACTCCTATTGAGTAATTCACTAACCCAAAGCTCTTCTCCATGTTGGCCTACTTAGAAGGTTTACACTTTAACTAGTATGTGAGAGATTGGCAAATAGCTACTATATATTGCATTTCAAATGAGAGAATGTATAAGCCTAAAGCAGAAGAAGGTATCGAGGTAATTTACTTTGACTGGCCAACCTTCCTCACTAAGTGAATGCATGAGCAATTGGTTGGAATGAAAAAAGGTTTAGGCCCCCCTTCTTTTTACCACTATTCAAATTTGTTATGGATGTTTTATACTACTATAAGGCACATGATGCCATGGATTCTGGTGAAAGATAAGAATGAAAAAGGAGATCCTATTCCTATCTATTATTGGACCGCTCATATAAGGAGCACAAAATCATTTTACATGTTCAATTTGGAATTTCTAGGGCTAGCATTGAAAATCATGTATGGGAAATACCCTAGATTACCATCTTTGGCTAAAAAATTTCTAAGAGTAACAAACATCAAAGAGGGATACTGGTATATCCTCATAGAGGGCATTGTCATCAGACTCTATGGTTTCATTGGAAAACTTTTTTTTTGCCACATTTTGTGACTAATAGGTTGTTAGCCTTGGAGTACTTGAGGCAGGTAGACTTCATAAACATGAATTATGACTCTAGTAAAGGGAGGAAATGTTTGTTGACTTACTCTCGTAATGTCGATGATATAAAAATAGTTAGAAGGGTTCAAGGTGAAAAAATCATCCAATATTTGGAGAGGTTAGGCCTTTTGTACATCCCACAGAGATGGAGGTATGACCTTGATGACAAGTTCACAAAGAGGAATATCACCCTTAATAAAAAAAATCTCTCAATTTCAAGAAAAATTCAAGGCCTCACTTTGAAAAGGGGAGGAATAATAAATAAAGTGCTCCATTGAAATGAAATGTTACCAAAATGAAACAATTACCCCCATGGAGAGACTTTTATGAATAGATAGTCGATTTTGATTCTACAAAAAATAAAGACCACTATTTAAAGGAGTCTAAAATTAAGGATGTTGAAAATAAAAAGGGATGAACAAAGGTAAAATTATAGATTGGTGGAAGATGAGGGTAGAAATAGGTACAAACAACTCCAGACTGGGTCGATTGATAGATGATAAATTTTTTGAGTGGTATGACAAACCTATTAATACCTTGAAAGTTAAGGATGTTAAGAATTTGGTATTGATTTATAAGAAAGATAAAACATAGGAAAAGAAGAAAACTCAAGTAGTATCATATTATCCTTTCCCACCTTCATAGGAAGAAATGTAAGAAGCGAAGATTAATGCTCCACTAATTACTGAATGAGTCCCTAAAAAATTTGAGCCCTCACAAGAGCAACTGAAGAAATATTTTGTAGGGTCCTAGATTATGTGCAAAATACATTACTCTAATGATAAGGCAATAAATACATAATTCATTCAGATAGCAAATAGACCTAAACATATAGCCTTGGGTAGAGAGCCTCCTAAGGCTAAGATAAATTAGAAGAAAAAACATGACAATTTTGTATTCATGCCTTTGAGTTTCACTACTATGAAGACAACTAATTTAAATCCTACTACTAAAGATGTACCATAGGAAGATCAATATGAAGAGGATAAAAAGAGTGATAAGCCTACAATGTATAAATTTTATAAGGGAAAGGCTAAAGACACACTAGGAAAACCTAGAAGGAGGTCTGCAAGAAATTGAAAGTGGATTAGAGTGTTGAACAAGTCCCTATTTTAGTTGCAAATCTGCCAGTACAACAAGTGCAACACCAAAGTGTAGAGGAGATTCTTGAACACCCTAGGTGAAGGTTATATTTCTATTTGTATCGCTCCAAATTTTCCGCACCCTTACCTTCAGGCTATAGGATCTATGTCCGAAAGGGGGATGTGAAAAGTATGGGATAATACCTCAAACTGAGAGGCCCTTTGAAGGTCCCGCCTCTCGGGGGAGGGGTATTAAAGTGATTTTTCGACGGATGGTGGGGTTCACCAGGAAACGTTTAGTGGCAGTCTCCACGCCAAGGTTGGGAATGTGTTTGATGTGTTCAATTTTATCTTTAATCATTCAAATACTAGGTTTGGCCAAATGGATCTAAACTGTTCTATATGAAATGTAGATTTAAATGAATACAGAAAGCAGCAATGAATATCAAGGACAGAGAATATACTGAATAAAGATAAGTTAAACCTAATTTTGAATGTTTGATGGAGGTTCTGATTTTTGAAGCAGTCAAGATTGCCTCTAATCTGACAAGATCATCTTTGATCTGACAGGATCGTCCCTGATCTATTGATCTGACAAGATCATCTCTAATATGACAAGATCATCTCTAATCTGACGAGATCATCTCTAATTTGACTAGATCGTCTCTAATCTAACAATATTGTCTCTAATTTGATGAGATCGTCTCTAATTTGACGAGATCGTCTGACGAATTTGTTAGAGACCTGTAATTACAAAAATGGATACCAAGAACAAAAAATACAATTGCAAAAGCAAGGGAAAATGATAGAAATGAAAGTATGAATGCTAGAATGACAAATTTAGATAACAAATTAAGTAAAATGCATTGTTTTAATGACTAACTTTGACTTTATTATGCATCTAGGCTACATGAGGTGAACTCCAAGATGCAAAGCAGTAATAAGCTTAACTAATGCAAAGCAAAACAATAAAAAAGAGTAAAGAAATGCAAACTCTGGGCACTGATTGCCTCCAATGTTGGTTGCAGTCGAAATCATCTGCAGAATATGAAATCGTCTCAAATTTTTGCGTGATCGTCCGAGATCATACAAGATCATCTACGATGATCTGAGCTTGCTCCGACTAAAAAATGACAAAGTTCCTACAAGAAAATTTGAAAATGGACAAAGACAAATAGTAGTCTAAGACATTCTAAGGCAAATAAAACTTGAAGTACAGAAAAATTCAGCCAGGGGAATGTCAAGGGGAGGGTCTAAGATTAAATAGGCATATGAAGGAGGTTGGGAGGTTGGAGATCATCCCAATTTGGGAGATCTCCAACGGGGGAAGTCTCTAACTGTGCAGACACGCTTTTGACCAGGTTAGAGACGTCGTTGAAACATAAGCTAATTATGAAAAATTAGTTTTGGAACAAAATTTTCTGGACGTTCTGCTCCAGACGAATTTGTTCGATCTGAGGTGATATCGTCTGATCGACGACGATATCATCCAACGATCACAACAAATCCTAAAAATGGCATGGAAAATGAGGAAAGCGGTTTAACAGGCGGTTAACGGGCGGTTCGGGGTTTAAAATTTAAATTTTGAATTATTACTAAGGTAATTTTAATTATTTAAGGTTTTACTGTGCCAATTTTAGGGTGCTACATTTTGCCCCCTCTTTAGCAATTTTTTTGAAGAAAATGCGTTAAAGATGAGTTCTTCTCGATTTATGAGAAAGAAAAAAATTATTCCCATTTTTAGGCGATGATTCTAGGTCGAATCGTACAATTGCTTACTATGGTGCCCCCTCCATGTTTTTTACCCAAATCGAACGTTTGAGGTAAAAACACAGAAAAGCAAAGATTTAAAATACTAATTTTTAAAATAAATTAAAGAAAATATGGAAAACCCTAATTCATTTTTACTGTTCATTTTTAAGGGACCAACTCCTCCACGTCAGGGTGGGGAAGGAGATGAGGCTGAGAGCTCAAGGGCTTCTCAAGGCTAGGTGTCGAGATTATAGATTTTGAGAGATTGTTGAGAGGATTGAGTATGCCAGGGTAGAGATTGTGGCATACCAATCTAGTTTTGATATGATGTATATAATTTTTTGATATTTTGATATATATATGATCTTGTTTCTGATGATATAACTTGTTCATATGTTGTTATGATGCTTTAATGTTTGAATTGTTTGTTGATTGGATTGATGATTCATGTAATTATGTCGTTTGAAATATTATAATTTGATGTCATGTTGCAAGATTTTAAATGAAATAATCTGATGTGAACAATTGGTTGTGATGGTGTGATTTGATAAAAGAAATAAAAAAGGACATTGTCGCTGTTATAGACCATTTCATGGAGTCGCCACTCACTCAGTCGTCAAGCTAATCCCAATATAGAGATATTGTTAAAAAGTAAAAGAGTGCTTAAGAGACTGTCTTAAGACTTTGTGTTGTGATGATAGAAATGATGATGGTTTTGATGATTTGTTTTCAGATTTTCATAAAAAATAGTATGCTTGAGATACGAAAATATGATTTTTCTAAACATAAATTCCTAAGTGTGATAAAATTTTGAACAATTCCTTAGAAACTATACCATGGTTGCAATATTGAATTTGAACATAATGACATGAAATAGAATAAGTGTTCGTTTGTTTGTAAAGCATAATTGTGTAACATAATGATGCAAGTCATATGTTTTGATGAATTTGTTTTCAAAATAAATGGAACATAAAATTAGAACAATGATTTGCGCTAGGCATAGAATTATAGGTATAGACTTATACCATCATCACGAAATCCAAAGAAGAAAAGAGATTGTTGGTTTTATGCAAGATGAATTTTTGACTTTTGTGATAAACAAAAAAATAATAATATGAAAATTTTGTTGGAAATCATTTTTGTGATTTTGATTTTGTAAAAAGGTGTATGTAATTACGTTGATACAAACAACAAATTCTGAAATAAAAGGATAAAATCATTCCGAAAAGAGTTACAGGAATATTTTAAATTATCTCAAAGAGAAATATAGATTTATAAGGAATCCTCATGTGCAAATGTGAATTCATTACCGATCTTGATTTATCATAATGATACAAATCTCTCAAATACAAATGTGTGTGCGATTGTATTGTTCATTCACCAGTTTTGAGCAAGATAATTTGATACAAGTAATTTGCCTTGACCAAATGAATGTTCGTTGACCATGATTTATATGCATGTAACCGTACCAGGGCTACTATGTAAGTTAGGTTTATCAAGAGCTAGCTAATCCATAAGTTGACAGAGGTCTGTACAAAATAAGGTCGCTAATGTGATAGACATATCGCCACGCTAGGGATTACCCAAGGCCAAGCGAGTTGGGCACAAACCACCTGTTATGGGGCTTACCTCACAGTTTTCGAATAATTGAGAATTCCAGGGATTCAAGCTCATCAACCCTTCTTTTATTTTCAAGGGGTAGGGAAAGGAGTTTATTGCATTTTGATTTTGCTTTTCTCTTTTGCTCTTTTTTTTTTTTTTTTTGCTTTGATATTTGAGATAATGCTGAAATAACTTTTTTCTTTTTCTCTTTTTCTTGAACTTATATTTTCTTCCTATGCTAGGGATACTTGCTCGGATTAGCTGTAGAGCAAGGGATTTTTATTCTGGGTAGGGGTGAGCTTGTCCTTTTGTCAATTCTCAAAGATTCTAGACCATGTGCATGATAGGATAGCAGGGGAAACTTTTCACTCAGGAAACCATTTCTACTATGTAGCATCATATCGAATGTGCAATGAAATCATTTTAATGTGAAGAGATATACTTGGTTCAAGTAAATAACAAGATCAGTTCTATATGCTCAAAACTTTATTTAATGTCAATGTGGACTTTGATATAAGAGAGATTAATAATCATACTAAATAAAATCAAGATATTTATTCATGTGAGTGTGAAAGTGCGGGATTCCAAATAAATGCTAATTTATCCAAAATAACTAAAAATATAACTGCAATACTTCATAGTTTAAGAAGTACAAAACAAAAGATTATTTTTTTGAATATTTTGATGATTTTGATGTTTTTGATTTTGATTTATGATGGAATTGGTGGTATATACAAGATGATCTATATACACTATACAAGGTTATTTGAGTATAGCATGTCTAAGGTTGCTTCAAAATCAAAGGTGGTTTTGAAGGATAATTTGGTTGCGATGAAGGTAAGAACAAAAGGTGATAAATAAAAGGTAGCAATAACAAAAGCTTTGTTATAATGTAAAATAATGTAGCAAAATATTTGACTTTTATATGTGTAAAATTGATCATGTTACAAAATAAAATGTAAGCAGGATAAGAAAGTTCTCCATTCTTATGACTATCTTCCATGTCTTGATAAGATGGAGGGAGCATATGTGAAAGATATGCATGGATGTTATTTAGTAAACAAGGATGATCATATATGGATAAAAAAAAGTGATGGATAAAAGATAATTGTGATAATAGAGAATGTATAGAACTTGATGTTTCAACCATTAAATATTCTTCAAATGGTTTTGGGTCACCATGTATGGTAACCATTTTATTTGCAATTTCAAACTTCAAACATTGGTGAAGAGTGGAAGGGACAACCCACATCGTATGAATCCAAGGACTTTTGAGAAGTAGGTTGTAAGGTGAAGGGCAATATGCTACATAAAATAGAGTATCCAGGATCTTAGATCCAATATTGAGGGGAAGAATTATAGTACCTTGAGCTTCTTGAATTTCATTGTTAAAATATTTTATAATAACATTTGATTCATTAAGATCTTCTTCCTTTAATTTGAGTTTTTGGAATAATTGATAAGTGCATAAATTAAGAGAGGAGCCATTATCTACCATGATAGTTTTAACATATGTTTCTTTATTATATTCTGTAATGTAAAGATAGTAGTCTTCTTGTGGAGTAGAGGAAGGAATATCCTCATCATAGAATGAAATATGGTTAACCTCAAGAGGGTTGACACCATTAATTATGTTCTTAGAGAAAATATGATGAGGAACAAATTGTTGGCTCAGTATCTTGAACAAAGTTTCCTTATGAGAACTTTGTAATACTTCTAAAAGGGATATCTTTGCTGGAGGATTAATCACTTGTTGTTGGCTATAAAAGTGGATTTTAGATTGATATTTTGATTCTAAATATAAGCTTTCTATGCTTACATTCCATTTTGGATCATTCTCTAGAGCCAAAGATAGTTGTGAAGGTTGGTCCAATGAGGAACCCATATCTTGAATATCGGATTGAGTTGATTGAACTTGAGGTTGCTCATTTGTAGTTTCTATTACAATATTAGTAATATCATCATGATGGGACACATTAACATGCAATATTTTATTGGTTTCTTGTTGTTGATAATTGAATAGGGGTTCTTGGCAGATCCCCATGTCTTGATTGATTATTGGTATTTTTTGTGTAGGAGTTTGATAGTTTACTAGAGATTTATAATCAATTGTAGATTGTAATTCCTTTATATTAAAAATACCCTTATCAATCAAGTCTTGAATTGCACATCTTAAATCTTTACAATTTTGTGTCATATGTCCATCTACTCTATAATATTCACAATGTAGCTCAGGTTTAAACCAATCTGTTGTGGTATCAAGTTGTCTTATGGAAGGGAGTTCAATCTTATTTGTATCAAGTAAATGCTTGAGAATTATATCCATTGGTTGATTAAGCTTTGTAAATGTACGTGATGAAGGTTTTTGAGAGGTTTTTGATATGTGCCTTAGGAGTTCAGTCATAAAAGGACCTAATGGTTTCTCACCTCTATTTTCTTTATTATGGGTAGAATGATTATAGAAATATTTTGAAGTATGATGTGAGCGCATGGTAGGATTGAAAGAGTAAGTATTTTTTTGTTGAAATGGATGTGTTGTATTGAGAGAAGAATATTGAAAAGGTGGAGGAGGATTGTATGTGGATTGATAAACATAATATGGATATATGGGAGAGTTATGAAGAGGATTGGAAAAGGGATTGTCCTATTGGGTTAAGGATGAAAAATGAGAAAAGTGTGATGGAGGTGATGCTGAATAGGGATGAGGTTGGTCAAAATCAACAAATGTTTTTGGCTGAATTAGAGGCAAACTCTGGGCACTGATTGCCTCCAATGTTGGTTGCAGTCGAAATCGTCTATAGAATATGAAATCATCTCAAATTTTGGTATGATCATCTAAGATCATACAAGATCATCTATGACGATCTGAGCTTTCTTCGGCTAAAAAATGACAAAGTTTCTACAAGAAAATTCAAAAAGGGACAAAGGCAAATAGTAGTCTAAGACATTCTAAGGCAAATAAAACTTGAAGTACAGAAAAATTCAGCCAGGGGAATGTCAAGGGGAGGGCCTAAGATTAAATAGGCATATGAAGGAGGTTGGGAGGTTGGAGATCATCCCAATTTGGGAGATCTCCAACGGGGGAAGTCTCTAACCGCGCAGACACGCTTTTTCTCAGGTTAGAGATGTCGTTGAAACAGAAGCTAATTATGAAAAATTAGTTTTGGAACAAAATCGTCTGGACGTTCTGCTCCAAACAAATTTATTTGATCTGAGGTGATATCATCTGATCGGCGACGATATCGTCCAATGGTCACAACAAATCCTAAAAATGACATGAAAAACGAGGAAAGCAGTTTAACAGGCGGTTAACGGGTGGTTCGAGGTTTAAAATTTAAATTTTGAATTATTACTAAGGTAATTTTAATTATTTAAGGTTTTACTATGCTAATTTTAGGGTGCTACTCTATCCCTTCTTCTCCTTCTGCTTTCCCAAAGAAATCCCCTTCTCATTCTCAAGAAAAGTTTGAACAAAAGGTGCCCTCTCCCCTTCATAACTCACCACCTATTTCATCAGCCGATATAGAGGGTCAAACCAATCCATCCCCTCTACATTCATCTAAAATCCCAATCACATCATCTCCTATCATTCCGTATCCACACTCAAAACCTCCAATGTCATCATAAGGACAAGTTGTTTCATCTCATTAAACTTATATCGCCCAAATTTTTTGCACCCTTACCTTCAGGCTAAAGGATCCGTGCCCGAAAGGGGGATGCGAGAAGGATGGGACAATACCTCGGATGGAGAGGCCCTTTGAAGGTCGCGCCTCTCGGGGGAGGGGTATAAGGGTGAATTTTTGACGGATGGTGGGGTTCACCAGGAAACTTTAAGTGGCAGTTTCCACGCCTAGGTTGAGAATGGGTTTGATGTGTTCATTTTATATTCAATCATTCATATTCCTAGGTTGGCCAAAATGAATCTAAGCTATTCTATATGAAATTTTGGGTTTATATGAAGACAACAAACATGAATGAATCCTAAATACAGAGACTATGTGAAATGGAGAGGAATACACCTGATTCCTGATGTCTGATGAAGATTCTGAAGCTTGTAGGAGTCCATATGATCATCTGTAATTGTATAGAATCATCCCAAATCATAGGCGATCATCTGAGATCAGACAAGATCATCGAAAACCTGACGAATTCATCAGATAAATTTGTCAGAAACCTGCAATCATGGAAATAGACACCAAAAACCAAAAATGCAATTGCAAGAATGATGCAAAATGATAGAAATAATAGTATAGATGCTTAAATAATAAATCCAGATAGCAAATCAAATGGGATGCACTATTTTAATAACTTATTTTAAATTTTATCATGCAAATATGCTAAATGAGGTGAACTCCAGGATGCAGAACATAAATAAATCGATCTAATGCATAATTAAATAAGAAAGAAAGGTAGAAAATGCAAACTCAGGGCTCTGGTTGCCCCCAATCTGAACTATAGTCAAAATCATCTGCAATCGTACGAGATCATCGCCGATCTCGACAGGATCATCCGAAATCATGTTGGATCACCTACGACGATCCGAGCTTCCTCCGGCTAAAACACAGTAAAATCTTGCAATAAAACCTGAAAATACAAATGCAAATGATGGGGGCGAGGATGTTCTAATACAACAAAAAACTAGAGTTGCAGGGAAATGATCAGCTAGGGGGATAAACTAGGAAAATCCCAAGTTTATATAGGATTAGGGGGAGGTTAGGAGGTTGGGGATCATCCCAATCTAGGAGATCTCCAACGTAGGAATCTCCAACCGCGTAGACACGCTTCTGCCCGAGTTGGAGAGGTTGTTGAAACAGAAGCTAATTATGAAAATTTGGTTTTGGGACGAAATCGTCTGGACGTTCTGTTCTAGACGAATTCGTCCGATTTGGGATGATATCGTCAGATCGACGACGATATCGTCCAACGGTCAAAACAAATTCTAAAAATGGCATGAAAAATGAGGTGAGCGGTTAACGGGCGGTTTCGGGGTTAAAATTCAAATTTTTAATCTTTTTACTGATGGTTTAACTGCGCCAATTTTAGGGTGCTACATTTTGCCCCCTCTTTAGCAAATTTTTTGAAGAAAATGCGTTAAAGATGAGTTCTTCATGCTTTACGAGAAAGCAAAAATTTATTCCATTTTTTAGACGATGATTCTAGGTCGAATCGTACAACTGCTTGCTATGGTGCCCCCTCCGAGTTTTTACCCAAATCGAACGTTTGAGGTAAAAGCGCGAAAAAGCAAAAATTTAAAAATTTAAAAAAATGTTGTTTTTTAAATAAAATTAAGAAAAATAGGGTAAAACCCTAATTCATTTTTACTGTTCACTTTCGTTGTTTCAGAGCTCTGTAGGGAAATGGTGGAAATGACACACAGATCGACAGAGGTCCGACGCGGGTTGCGGGTAAGGATCTAAACCTGATACATTATGTTTTTAACTTGATTTGTTTAATTTTTTACTTTAAATTTTAATTGTTTTTGGTCATCGTGGCCGTTTTTAGGCCATCGACGATGTCGGGATGAAATCGTCCCAATTTCATCGAAATCGTCCCTATATCGCCGATTTCGTCTAAGGACGAAATTGGAGAAATAGGGGCGATTCCATCCAATAAAGGACGATCCCTAAATTGAACAAAAGGGAGACGATTTCATCCTACCAAGGACGATTTTACTAAATTTAGTACGATATCGTCCAATAATGGATGATATCATTTTTTTGATGAGATGAAATTGATTTTAATGATTATGTACTAATGATTTTTTGTTGTTTTATTATTTATTTTGTAGAGGGGATTACTAAAGAGTCAGGAATGGAAATACGGGGGGCTCAGAGATGATGTAGCCATGCTCGATCAGGCCAAGCGGGACAGACTAGTAGAGGTTGGACTACAACATGTGGCAGAGATGCCACAAATTCCTATAGACATGGGGCTACTGACAACCCTAGCAGAGAGATGGTATCCGGGGTCATCCTGCTTTCGACTATCGATAGGGGAGATGGCTCCCACTCTAGAGGATGTATGGAGGATCTTGAGGATCCCCATACATGGGTGATTCATGACTCCTTCGGCCAATCAGGGCCATGCTATGATGCGATTGTGCAACGACCCAAGCTTCACCCTGGAGAAGGGCAGAGTGAACATCGAGGCATTGAGGCAGATGCCTGGGGCATCTCGATTGACTCAAGTTTTGGTAGGGGTGGTAGGTGGCCTACTTCTATGCCACCAGAGTGGATGCAAGTTACCGTGGCTCCTCTCAGATGTGGTCTACGACATGAGAGACCATGGTTATAGGTTTTCTTGGGGCAGTTTTGTACTATGCCGCTTGTATAGGATCCTTTACGGGGTCGTATACAAGGGAGGTCGATGTCTAGTGCTGACATCACTACTACAGGTTTGGTGCTAGGAGCACATTGCGGTGCGGAGGCCGATAGGGCTTCCACTGATAGGAGTTGATCGGGAGAGACCCCAGGTTTTCTATTGGTGGCTCTAGAGAGGGTCACAATGGCGGATAGATCTGTCGATGTCTCGAAGGTTGCTAGATGACCTCATCCTAGATCAGATCACCTGGAGGCCATGGAGAGAGCATCCAGGGTGGGGAGAGGATGGACAGGAGTTGGCTCACATCAGGCGAGTCTTCTGGTTGAGGATGGAGTGGGGAGAGGTAGAGCTCCATCACTACGACCGAGTTTTGAGGCAGTTCGATCTACAAGGGGATCCCTTCTCTTAGGGATTATGAGTACTCTCGGACTATTCAGGATAATACTACACTGAGCGGGGCTCCAGACATGCAATGGTTCTAGAGTCAGGATGCTGATGATGCCCCCATTCAGCTAGTGGATGGGGATGACGTTGGGGTAGCAGATGGATATGATGCCTAGTATGCAGGCATCCACCCTCCTCGGATGATGAGGGCATAGGGTTCGATGCACGTTATTGTGCAATGGATGGGGAGGCGGTGCCAGGCTACCATCGATGCAGCGAGGAGTCATAGAGGGAGGGATCAACGATGACCTCCTTAGGAGAGATGCCGAAGAGTGCCACAAGCTCTAGAGAGACCATAGCAGCTAGAGAGGAGGGAGGAGGGACTCCCTTCTTAGTAGAGGGATAGGCCACCATCGCTCGATAAGGGCAAGGGTGTCGAGGTGGGGAGAGAGCGAGATGTAGGGAGAATGCCTACCTATGAGCTCAGGTGCAGATGCTAGGATGAGGCTACATGACTCAGGGCTCGGAGCGGAGGGGCGAGCATGCAGGAGCTGGCATGGGCTATTGCTCAGACCACGTTCTATCAGGGAGTATACTTCCAGCTGGTTCTAGAGGGCTAGAGGATACAGCTACTAGGCATTGTGGAGCCGGTCAGGATGGGGTCATCGAGGACATCCTCACGATCGACGTCGAGGACCCACGAAATAGGACGGACTCTGATGGGACCACCTCCTCCACCTCAGGGTGGGAGAGGAGATGAGGCTGAGAGCTCGAGGGCTTCTCGAGACTAGCTGCACATTGACTATAGATTGTATATTTTTGAGAGGATTGAGTATGCCAGGGTATAGATTGTGGCATACCAATCCATTTTGATATGATGTACATATATTTCTTGATATATATATATATATATATTTTTGTGATATGACTTGTGCATATGTTTTATGATGCTTTAATATTTTAATTGTTGATTGATTATTCATGTAATTATGTCGTTGAAAATATTATAATTTTATGTCGTGCCATAAAATTTAAATGAAATAATCTGATGTAAACAAATTGGTTGTTGTGGTGTGATTTGATGAAAAAATAAAGTGACTTCTAACAATAATTTCAAAGGACATTGTCGTTGTTACATGACCATTTCATGGAGTCGCCGCTCGCTAGGTCATTAAGCTAATCCTAGTAGAGAAATATTGCTAAAAGTAAAAGGGTGCTTAAGAGACTTTCTTAAGACTTTTGTGATGTGATGATGAAAAATGATGATGGTGATGATTTGTTTTCAGATTTCCATGAAAATATTATGCATGAAATATTAAAAATATGATTTTTTCTAGGCATAAAATTCCTAAGTGTGATAGAAATTTGAACAATTGCCTAGGAATTATACCATCGTCGCAAAAAACTGAATGTTGACATAATGAAATGAAATAGAAAAGTTTTCGTTCTTTTTAAAGCACAATTGTGTAACATAATGATTTAAGCCATATACTTTTATGGATAAAAATGGGAAATAAAATTAAAACGATGGTTTGCGCTAGGCATAGAATTTTTAGGTATAGACTTATACCATCATCGCGAAATCCAAAGAAGAAATTGATATAATAGTTTTATTGCATAGTTGATTTTTGAGTTTGAGATAAACAGAAAATATAAGATGAGGACTTGCACTAGGCATAAAATTCCAATTTAGGTTTAGGAACTATACCATCGTTGCGAAAGTCAAAAATATATAAATGTGACTTTATTGCTAGATTTTTGAACATGTTTTGAAAGAAAATTTTGGATTTTGAAAAAAAATGTATTTAATTGTTTTTACGCTAAGCAGTTATTCTCAAGTAAGAAAATCAAATTATTCTAGAAGATTTGCATAAATATTTTAAATTATCTCAAAGACAAAATTTAGATTTATAAGGAACCCCGTGTGCATATGTGAGTTCATTGCCGATCTTGATCTATCATAATGATACAAAATCTCTCAAATACAAATGTGTGTGCAATTGTATTGTTCATTTACCGATTTTGAGCAAGATAATTTGATACAAGTAATTTGAATTAACCAAATGAGTGTTCGTTAACCATGATTTATATGCATATAACCGTACCAAACTACTATGTAAGTCAGGTCATCAAGAGCTAGCTGATCCATAAGCAGACATAGGTCTATACAAAAGAAGGTCGCTAATGTAATAGACATATCACCACGCTAGGAGTTACCCAAGGCCAAGCGGGTTGGGCACAAACCACCTGTTATGGGGCTTACCTCACAGTTTTTGAATAATTGAGAATTCCAGGGATTCAAGCTCATTCACCCTTCTTTTCTTTTCAAAGGGTAGGGGAAGGGATTTTATTGCTTTTTGCTTTTTCTTTTTTTTTTTCTTTTTTTTTTTGTATTTTTGCTTGATATTGAGATAATGCTGAAATATTGCTGAGATGGTACAAAATGCTACTGAAATAATGCTTCTTTTTCTCATGATTTTTCTTGTTTTTCTTTTTCTTTTTCTTCCTATACTAGGGATACTTGCTCGGATTGGTTGTAGAGCAAGGGATTTTTATTCTGGGTAGGGGTGAGCTTGTCCTTTTGTCAATTCTCAAAGATTCTAGACCATGTGCATGATAGGATAGCAGGGGAAACTTTTCGCTCAAGAGACCACTTCTACTATGTAGCATCATTTTGAATTTGCAATGAAATCATTTTAATGTGAAAAGGTATACTTGGTTCAAGTAAATAACAAGATCAGTTCTCTATGCTCAAAACTTTATTTAATTCAACTGTGGACTTTGATATAAGAGAGATTAATAATCATACCAAATAAGATCAAGATATTTATTCATGTGAGTGTGAAAGTGAGGGATTCCAAATAAATGCTAATTTATCCAAAACAACTGAAAATATAACTGCAATACTTCAAGAATTGACAGTGCAAAAATAAAAGATGTTTTTGAAGATTTTGATGATTTTGATTTTTTTATATTTTGATTTTGATTTATGAATTGAGAGAATACATAATATTACTATTTTTGAAATTTTTATATGAATTTACTAAAATGAGACAAGATGTACAATATATACAGTGACGAAATTACCCTAATTATGCATAATAGCGCTTAAGATGCATAATGTTCATAGGTTCTTTAAGATCTTTACCATCTAAGGTAGCTAATCTGTATGCTCCCGATCCAAATTTAGCAGTGATGATATATGGCCCAAGCCAGTTAGGTTCAAATTTACCTTTAAGGTCTTTAGTTGCATTAGTATTTTTTTATTTTCTTTTAAGACGAGGTCATCGATCTCAAAGGATCGGTGATGAACTTTCTTAAGATATGCTCGTTTGAGCTTGTTCTGGTAGGCTCGAAGATGCTCCAAAGCATTGATGCGCTTCTCATCTAGGAGTTCCAGCTGACTAAATCTGCCAAGACGATATTCATCTCCTACTTCAGTATCTTGAAGTAGCAGAGCCAAAGAAGGAACTTCTAATTCAAAGGGAAAAATAGCTTCAGCGCCATAAACCAAAACAAAAGGTGAAGTGCCCGTGGGAGTACGAACGCTAGTTCGATAAGCCCACAAAGCAGGATATAATTGAATGTGCCAATCTCGGCCAGATTTATTGACCAAGTATTTTGAGGATTTTAATTAATGTTTTATTAGATGCTTCTGCTTGGCCATTACCCCGAGGATAATAGGGAGTGGACCAACGATGTTGAATTTTATATTTTTGACATAGTTTCTTTACATATTTATTTTTGAAACAAGTTCCATTATCCGAGATGAGATTTGCAGGAATTCCGAACCTACAAATAATTTGATTGAAAATAAATTTGGAAACTTGGGTTCCAGTGCAAGAAGCTAAGGGCATAGCTTCAACCCACTTCGTAAAATACTCGGTGGTGGTTATGATGAATTTGTGTCCATCGGATGACACAGGATTGATTTTTCCAATAATGTCTAAGCCCCATTTTGAAAAGGGCCAAGGAGATGAAATAGCCTGTAGTTCTTGTGCAGGCGCATGGACAAGGTCAGCATGTTTCTGGCACTTGTCGCAATGGCGCACGTAATCATGTGCATCATTCTCCATGGTAGGCCAAAAATATCCTATCCTAAGGAGCTTCTTAGCAATGGCGCTACCACTAAAGTGTCCCCCACAAGATCCATCATGGGCTTCACTCAAAGCTGATCTAGACTCTTCTAGATTCAAACATCTCAGTAGGATACCTTCAAAAGATCTCCTATATAAGGTATTGCCAATTATGACGAAGCGACTTGCTCGTCTACGTAATAACCGACGTTGGTTTCTATTAAAACCTTCAGGGAAGGTTCCATTTTGAAGAAAATTGAGGATATCAGTGTACCAAAGTTCAGGAGTAGTTTCGTTGATTAGAAACACGTCCAAAGGTTCCAAGCATGATTTAATTGAAGCGGGTTCCTGGAGTCGATGAATAATGATGGTAGCATATTCGTCATCTAACTCCAAGGGTAAAAGAGATGTAGTTGCGGCCATGGCGTCAGCCGCACGATTGCTAGTTCTAGGAATAGCTTCCAAGGTAACTTGATCAAATAAAGATATTAATTGTAATACATATGCTTTATATGGGCACAATTTATCATCTCTGGTCTGATAAACATCATTAATTTGATTTATAACAAGTTGAGAATCATCGAAAACTAATAGATTTTTAATTTTTAGTGCCATGGCTGCTCGTAATCCAAGGATTAGAGCCTCATATTCAGCAGTGTTATTAGTATAGGCAAACGTTAATTTAAAGGATAGAGGTATGAGATGTTTCTATGGAGATATCAAAATAATACCTACACCAACCCCACTCATGCATCGGGCTCCGTCAAAGTATAAGGACCATTGCTCTGAATGATCTACCTCTAATTTAAGGCATTCGTCAGGAAACTCAATGACGAGGGGATGGGTGGATTCTAAGGGTGCAATAGCTAATTGATCTGCTATGATTTGACCCTTAACAGACTTCTGTCCTATAAACGTGAGTTCAAACTCGCTTAGCGCAAGAACCCACTTTGTTGTGCGACCAGATAAATAAGGTCGACTCATGAGATATCGCAAGGGATCAAATTTAGCAATAACGTATGTTTTTTGATTGAGCATATAATGGCATAGTTTCTATGTAGAAAATATGATTGCTAGACATAACTTCTCTAATGTTGTGTAGCGGGTTTCATAACTAATTAATGTTCTTCTAATGTAATAATTAGCACGCTCTCTCTTCTCATCATCAAGTTGAGCTAACATAGCTCCTAAAGCAAAATCTGAAGCAAAAATATACAAGATAAATGGGCGATCAGGTCTAGGTGGTGAAAGTATAGGTGGGTTAAGAAGATATTGTTTGAGGAGTTCAAATGCTTCCTGACATTCATTGTCCCAATGGAAAGAGACATCCTTCTTAAGAAGCTTAAGAAAGGGTCCAGTTTTATCTGCCAGCTTATCGATGAAGCGACGGATGGCTTGAAGCTTACCTTGTAGACTCCGTAATTCAGATATATTTGTGGGTGCGGGCATATCAGTGATAGCCACAATCTTGAGAGGGTCAATTTTGATGCCACGTAAAGAAACTATAACCCCCAATAATTTACCAGACTTAACTCCGAATATACATTTGGCTGGATTCAATCGGATAAGATATTCCCTTAACCGATTAAATACTTTTCTCAAGTCATCTAAATGGTCATCTTCTTCAGTAGAACGAGCTATAATGTCATCTACATAATCATGTAGTATATCATGCATCATATCATGAAAGATATAAGTCATGGCTCGTTGATAGGTTGCACCTGCATTCTTTAAACCGAATGGCATCACTTTCCAACAAAAGGTCCCCCAAGGGGTAATAAAGGTTGTTTTAGCCTGATCTTCAGGAGCTATCCTGATCTGATTATAACCAAAAAATCCATCCATTAAGGATATCATTCCACTCCCAATAGTAAAATCAATGATCTGATCCATATTGGGAAGGGGAAAATCATCTTTAGGGCATGCAACATTAATATCTCTAAAGTCTGTACAAACCCTAACCTTAGTAGCTTCTTTCTTAGTTACTGGAACTACATTCGAGATCCATTCAGCATAATCAATGGCTTGTATAAAAATAACATTCAGGAGTTTTTCTAACTCTCCTTTGACTAGTAAGGCCACTTTAGGATGCATTTTTCTAAGTTTCTGTTTAACAGGTTTAGCATCCGGATGGACTACTAGGTGATGCATAACTACATAAGGGTCTAAACCTGGCATATCTTCATATGTCCAAGCAAAGACATCTTCATATTCTTTAAGAAATGCAATGTATTTATCCTATTTTTCTTGACTCAATTCTGATCCGATGTTGATTATGTGAGGGTTATCCTCGGTTCCAATGTTAATTTTTATGACATTTTCTACTTCCATGTGTAGATCTCTCTCAAAATTAGGTGGGGTGGGTGAAACGCCCAATTCCTGTAATTCTTCCAAGGTTAACTTGGATAATTCGTCTTGAGGAGTCATGGCCTCAAGCTGGGCTATACTAGGTATAGAGCCATCAAAATAAAATCCGTTATGTAATAATTCCTCAATGGAGACATCATGGAAGATATCTCCCTCCAACTCATCGTCGGATTCAGCGATCATCTCAGGATAAGCTATAGATAGCATATTACATGTGAATGGCTTATTCGTTAAATGCAAAGCATCACGTTCATCTAAATAATCTTGGTAACATATAAGATGGTCATCATCCTCAAATGGCTGACCCTTACTAGAAAATAGGCCCACACCACATCGGGCGGGCCACGGCTCTACCTCAAAAGGTTCTTTCATACCATTCTGGAAAGGTCCCAAACCTTTCCCTTTATATCCCAATTTAAGCATTATAGGTTTGGCTTTAGTATACTCATTAGTAAAATAACATCGAGCATATCCATCATAATGAGTTCTGATGTTTCTGGGTATTCTACCCTAGTCATATCCCTTATAAATAAAGGCACAACTCCCGACTTGGTAAATACTTCCCATAGGCTGTGGGAGGCCCAAGGTATGAGGAGATGGTGGCAAATTATTTAAAATAAGGGAATCTTGCATAGAAACATTCGTTTCTTCTGATATAAGAATTTTAGATAGATCGGGTAAGAGCTCGTCAGTAAGAGCATAAGAGGTAGAAGGAATATTTCCTACGTCTTCTGATGTGGAGAATATGCATTTGGTGGATATAGACGGTGTAGAGGTGTCAATAGATGGGTCTATTATAGGTATAGAAGTTATAGGAGTAGAACAAGAGACATTGGTTGTGGGATTAGGATCTTTCTTAGGTCCTAATGCGGTTTGTTCAGAAGATGGTTGAGCTATATGTGAAGGTGCATCTGATGGAGAAGAAGTAGATGACATTGTGGGTGTGAGTTTCACATGTTTAGATGGATAATGAGAATTAGGATGTGTGGATGACAACGCAGGGCAAAATTGAACTCCAATAGGTTCTGCCAAAGCACACATATCAAAGGGTCTTGGATCACCATGAATGGTAACCAACTGATTCTTAAATTCGAATTTAACACATTGATGTAAAGTTGAGGGAACAGCTCGCATCGCGTTGATCCAAGGGTGACCCAAGAGTATATTGTACGATGCAGGGCAATGTACAATAAACACAATCGTATCCAAGGTTCTTGGACCAACCTGCAATGGAATGGTAATAACTCCACACGTTTCTTGTGTTTCATCATTGAAAGATTTTATGATCATATCAGTTCTTTTCATTTCCTCACTTCTAAACCCAAATATTTGGTAGAAGTCAAAAGTGCAAATATTTAAAGATGAACCATTATCAATCAAAACTCGTTTGACTGCTACATCTCCAATTAAGGCGGTAATATATAAGGGGTTATCTTTATGTAAACTATGTTGAGGTATGTCTCTATCCCGAAAGTCAATACAATCAACTTCACGAGTTATTATAGTATTGGCCATGGCTTCGGGTTGAATGTCTTGTGGTACCATCATCTGGCTTAATGTGAGCATTAATTCATCTCTATGTGTAGGAGAAGATCTTAAGAGGTCCAAAAGGGAAATTCTAGCTGTAATATTTGATAATTGTTCATTAATATTATAAGGAGGTTTAGGTTGAACATTAGGTGCATGATTCCCTTTATTAGGAACCTTCAAAACAAATGGAGTTGATCCACCATTCTGAATTTGATCTTGTTGAGAATTTTGAGCCTGTTGTCTAGTAACAACTCCGATGGTACCCACAATATTATTCTGCGGATGATGAATGGGTCTTGGTCTAGCGTTTATAGCTAACTCATTAGAAAGTAATTGGTGAGACGATGGTCTAGTAGTGACTCTTCTTGGAAATGGTTCTTCTGGAACCATATGACTTGTGATAGGGTGAATAGTATCTGATTCATCTTCAGAACTATTCGATTGATTTGATGTGATTTCCATATCACTCTCAGTCTCATATTCTGTATCACTAAGATCAGGTATCTGAATATTATATAGAGGCCTGGTTGTAACCATGGATAAAGTTGTGTCAAAGGTTTCCAGATCATGAACAGGTAAATGCCCACTAATAGTTCCTACATATCGGGCAGGAGGAGGAACATTATGATGTTCAATTTGATTAGCCACCTCCTTACCATGTTTTGGTAAGGGATGTTGAAAGATGTCTAATGACTTATTGGCATTCTGATTCTAGTTTTGTGTGGTGTTCTGTTGAGCGTTATTAGGAGGATTTTGCTTAGGTTGAAAGGCTTGTACCTCCATCTCATTGTTATCAATCAAGTCCTGTATTTTATGTTTTAATATTTTACAAGAGTTGGTAGTGTGTCCAGGTCCTCTATGGAAGTCACAATGTAAATCTGCTCTGTATCCGGGTATAGTTGGATCAGGTTCCTAGATATTTGGTAATTGAATCAAGCCTCATTCTAATAATTGTGGTAGAATAGTTGATAAAGGTTGATTTAACCTAGTAAATTCTCGAGGAGGTCTATCAGGAGGTTTCAGTACAAACTTCTTCGTTGTCTTTGCAACATTAACATTAGCAATATTTTTGCTATCAGTGACTCCATCACCCACAACTTGTTTATTCTTATATTGATTTTTGGATGTTTTCTCATCGTCTTTCTTTTTAAGCTGACCTCTCCTAATGAGAGCATCTTCCACTCTTCGGGCTAAGTCTATAGCCTGATCGAAGGTGGTCAAGGTAGCAGTTGATAATTCGTAAGATAGTTGCTCTTGCAAATTATTAATAAAGATGTCCAACATCTCCCTATAAGGTAACACAAAGTGCAATTTTCCTATCAATTGTCTCCACCTAGCTAGGAAATCAGCAAAGCATTCATCTTTGTCTTGTTTTAAGTTATACAAATCTTTAATGGTCACATGTCTTTCGATATAGGCACTAAATTGATGAACAAAAGACTCGGCAGTTTCTTCGAAATTCCTCAAAGAATTAGTGGGTAATTGATAATACCACTCTAATGCCATTCCTCCCAAGCTTTTCGGGAACATTTTTAGTAATAACAAGTCATCATGTGATATATCATGACATGCTATCCTAAACATACGAAGATGCTCTATGGGATCTTTCGTTCCTTTATATATGGGCAGGACAGGCATAGGAAAATGTTTAGGATACGGTTGTGCTACAACTATAGGATCTAAAGGCTGACTACACATCTCTCGATAATTGTACGAGGGATGGTAGGGATCTATCTGGTCCATGCGGGAAACTAACTGTTTCACCATGGTTTCAAGATTACTAGTTTGTCCACCATATTGGTTCGGTGGGACATAGGTATGGGATTTATGAGTGTATGATGGTGTGGCATAAGGATTAGATGCTATATTGCTATTATGCAAAGTGTTGGTAGGAAGAGTATTATGAAGGGGATTTGTAATAGTATTATGTTGTATCCTAGATTGTTGGTAATTGGTGTTTGGTTTTGTTTTGGGTTTTTGTTGATTTGAGGTATGTTGCTCAATAGCTTGGCAAAATAGAGCAGTAAATGATGGTTTCTTTTGTGCGGGAATGACCCTAGGCTTGTTAACAGGCACTTTAGGTGGTTGGGTAACCTGTTGTTGTTGCATGTTCCGGATCGCAGCTACTATATCCAAATTGGATGGTCCAGCTTGATCACTCTCTTGTTCAATAAAGGACAAGGGATTAGTGCATGTGTGAAATACGTCTTCTAGAGTTGCTTGAGTGTCACTAATTCGATCCTTGTCCATATGGACTACTCTATTAAAAACACCGATATTTGTGTTAATGAACTTCCAAAATTGTTCCATGTTTTCAAAAGTGATAGCTCCTCCCGGAGACATTTTAGGGGATGAGGATCCTTCCTCTCTATTAGTTTCTTCTTGTTCATTTGCTACAACAAGCTCTTCTTCTTGTTGGTCTAGGATTTCTTCTTCCTGAACTTGGTCCTCAGGAGGGACATTTTGGTCAATTAATGGTCTTCCTAACCAATCTTCATCTTCTTCGGTTTGTTTTCCATTCCTAAGTCTAGGCATTGTGCTACACTTAGGTTTTAGCAAATATATATACTTATATATATATATATATATATATATATATATATATATATATATATATATATATATATATATATGGTAGGGTTGAGAGGTATATATTTTAACTATATACCTACTATAATACTTAAAAAGGAAATGTTTTGTTTTTTTGTTTTTTTTTTTGTATTATTATTTCACAAGTATAAAAATAACAAACAACATGCTAGTTGCAAGAAATAACAATAGTAAAAAGAATGACTTAGTTTTCTATAAATAGTTTATGGATATCGTTGATAGGATCAAGTTCATTAGGAGTCATGAAATGCTCCTCTTCAAATTGGAAGTGGTTTTTCAAGAACTTGACAAAGTGTGCTATGGTAATATGATCTACTTCAGACTCTAACTTATAAAAATAAAGTTCATGGCAATACTCTCGATACAACACAGCTCTAGGAACTCTATTCCATATCTTTCTATCCGTAAGAATGACTTCTTGATCCTCTATACGAGATAGAAATTTATGTACTATAACTACGTTCTCAAGGTATTCCTCAAAGGTGTACAATTCTGAAGACACAAGTGCTCTTTTATCTGCTAACCACCTATGGCAAGCTCTCTGAAGTTCATGGTACAAAGTCACTTGATCGAGATCCAGGATTCTATCTAGGACAAACCTCTTAATTTGCCTAAGTTCTGCAGATCTAGATTCAATAATACCCAATCTCCTATCAAGTTCATCCCACAAAGGTTGGACTCTATTTGTTTGAGGTACTCTAAGCACGAAAGTAATCTCTATGGCCGTTAATTGATTTTCAACATTTATGGTGACAACTCGTCTTCTATTATAATCTACCATCTAAATATGATATGCAAATTTAATAGTTTTCTAATGATTCTAGATGTTCTTAATAATGTGTTTTTTTTTTTTGGATTGTTTTCAAAAGGTGTTTTAGTTTCACGTCGGGTTCACCAAAATGTATCGCCCAAATTTTTTGCACCCTTACCTTCAGGCTAAAGGATCCGTGCTCGAAAGGGGGATGCGAGAAGGATGGGACAATACCTCGGACGGAGAGGCCCTTTGAAGGTCGCGCCTCTCGGGGAGGGGTATAAGGGTGAATTTTTGACGGATGGTGGGGTTCACCAGGAAACTTTAAGTGGCAGTTTCCATGCCTAGGTTGAGAATGGGTTTGATGTGTTCATTTTATATTCCATCATTCATATTCCTAGGTTGGCCAAAATGAATCTAAGCTATTCTATATGAAATTTTGGGTTTATATGAAGACAACAAACATGAATGAATCCTAAATACAGAGACTATGTGAAATGGAGAGGAATACACCTGATTCCTGATGTCTGATGAAGATTCTGAAGCTTGTAGGAGTCCAGATCATCCCGGATATGACAGGATCATCTGCAATTGTACAGAATCATCCCAAATCATAGGCGATCATCCGAGATCAGACAAGATCATCGAAAACCTGACGAATTCATCAAACGAATTTGTCAGAAACCTGCAATCATGGAAACAGACACCAAAAACCAAAAATGCAATTGCAAGAATGATGCAAAATGATAGAAATAATAGTATAGATGCTTAAATAATAAATCCAGATAGCAAATCAAATGGGATGCACTATTTTAATAACTTATTTTAAATTTTATCATGCAAATATGCTAAATGAGGTGAACTCCAGGATGCAGAACAGAAATAAATCGATCTAATGCACAATTAAATAAGAAAGAAAGGTAGAAAATGCAAACTCGGGGCTCTGGTTGCCCCCAATCTGAACTACAGTCAAAATCATCTGCAATCGTACGAGATCATCGCCGATCTCGACAGGATCGTCCGAAATCGTGTTGGATCGCCTGCGACGATCCGAGCTTCCTCCGATTGAAACACAGTAAAATCCTGCAATAAAACCTAAAAATACAAATGCAAATGATGGGGGCGAGGATGTTCTAATACAACAAAAAACTAGAGTTGCAGGGAAATGATCAGCTAGGGGGATAAACTGGGAAAATCCCAAGTTTATATAGGATTAGGGGGAGGTTAGGAGGTTGGGGATCATCCCAATCTGGGAGATCTCCAACGTAGGAATCTCCAACCGTGCAGACACGCTTCTGCCCGAGTTGGAGAGGTTGTTGAAACAGAAGCTAATTATGAAAATTTGGTTTTGGGACGAAATCGTCTGGACGTTCTGTTCCAGACGAATTCGTCCGATTTGGGACGATATCGTCAGATCGGCGATGATATCGTCCAACGGTCAAAACAAATTCTAAAAATGGCATGAAAAATGAGGTGAGCGGTTAACGGGCGGTTTCGGGGTTAAAATTCAAATTTTTAATCTTTTTACTGATGGTTTAACTACGCCAATTTTAGGGTGCTACAAAAATCATTCCATGAGTTTTACTTCCATTCCTATGTCCTTCTCAATTGCAACTCTAGAAATAAGCACAAATTCAACTATTATCACCACTAATTCACTATCATCAACCTCTGAGTCTATCCTCCCTTATTTTATAACTTTCCCTCCCCTTACAAGTCATCCCATATTGGCTTCTCTGTAGAAAGGAAAATAAGTTTCACAAAATATTCAATATTTTTGGGTGGAGAAACTATTTAAGCCTTCAAATAAGATAACTATAAAGAGAAAGACAATAACCGTTGATCCAATGATAAGGCAAATAAAAGCTAGATCTATTATCCCTCTAGTGAGTAAACCTAAAGAAGAGATGACAACACACGATTATTGTCTGGAGGAGTATACTAAAGATATTGAGCAGTTGCCAGAAGAGGATGAGTTGGTCATAGCAAAAGCTCATCTTGAAACTTTTTATGTCAAGATTGACATCTATAGGGAGAAGGTTGGAAAGTTAGAGGAAAATATAGAGAGGCTAGAGAAGACAGTTAGCAATCAAAAGTAGGTAGAAAAGGCTATCATAAATGAATTCAAGAGCTGACAAAACCAATATCAGGAGGTAGTAAAACTCAAATATCAATTTGAAGAGTAGAATAGAAAGAATGAAGATTAAGCTAAAGAAATATAGGATTTGAAGCACCAACTTCAGATTGAGAAATCTAAGGCCTCATGATTTTCAAAAGGAGTAAAGAAGGTTAGAAAAGAGCTATGGTCTAAATTCCTTGATAAATGCTCTAAAATACAACCCATCATTGATTATATGGATGATGCCAACCATTTTCTCCAAAATACCAAAGAATATTTGGATAAATTTACTCAAGAGTTGCAGCCTATGGTGATACCAGCTAAACAAATATACAAGCTATTTGAATGCAAGTTTAATAAAACTACTAAGCCTATACTCAATAAGGCATAGAAAATTTATAGACTAGCTTCCAGAGTTGTGGTTAAAAAGAATAGATTACTCCAAAAATGTTGGTTGTTATCAGATAATATTGAAGGCACAATTCAAGATATAGTAGATATCAACCAAGAAATGACTCAGTATGGTTTTGGAGGACTCTAGATTGAAAACAATACTTTATTATTAGAAAAGGAGATCAAGAAGAACATATCCTTAATAATCTATGATGAATTTGAGATATATGCTTGGGAATATTCAATTGATCAAGAGCAGGTCTCCCAAATGATTAAAAACGTAAATGGGCTCAGGGATCTGATGAAGGAATTGGTGAATAAAGGTAGCTTTGTGAATTATGAAGAAACCTCTAAGTTGGAATATATCCATAAATAGCTTAAAGAAACTTCCAATCCTTTTGAGGCCATTTGGAGTCAAGCTTTTTAGACTCTAAAATTGATGATCCAATTATTTGAGAATGATATAAAGCCCAAAGATAAGCAAGAAGCTTCCCAAGAAGAAGAATTTGATCAATAATAATACAAAAATGAATAAGGAACTTAGCATGAAGAATAATAATCAGATAAGGTTGTCGAAGACTTTGAAGATACATAGAAAGAACAACTCAATGGTCAAGTTTCAACGAAAGAATGAGCAGGAATAGAAAGCCCTATAGCTTAGTCATTTTTTGTATTCATGTGGAAAGTGTTAAATATTGCTTTGATTCTGACACTGTCAGAAAACAATCATAAATGCATGAAGAATAAGAGCAAAAAATGAAAAATTCGTGAAGATATTTTGATCATGTTGGTCAGGGTTATAAAGGAGAGCATAGTTCCATATTGCCTGACATGAAGCAGTTCTCAATATGAGGAGTTGTAGGTATCATTATTTCTAGCATGATTTCCATATGAACTGTTATCCTCTAAATGAATTCATAAATGTTCTATAGGATGATGGTCATATAGAATTTATTCTATGAAGCATAGCTCATAGATTTCATATTTTTCACTCTTGATGCCCAATGGATATGATTTTGAGTTCCAAGGCTGTACAAGTAAATCCCCCTAAGAGGTGCCAAAATATAGATCCAAAATGGCCACATCCTTAGAAAATTTTTGAAAATATTTTCTAAGGTAGAGAGATGTCCTTGTTAGCGTACTGTTCTGTTAGCGTAGCTATTCTACTTTGTTTGCATTATATTCTTTAGCAAACTGTTGCAACCATGTAACAGCTCCGGTGTTCTATTCCCGGCTGTTACCGATGTATTTAAACAATGTTGCGTAATACAATTATTGTTGCACAATTCTACATGGCATCAGAGCCAGCGATGAGCAGGGAGGCGTGACGAGAAGCCGAGGTTGGAGAAACTGGGCGGTTGTGCAGTTATTTTTTTTTGTTGCACAGACGCGACAGAAGGAGAAAGCAGGCTGCTCGACCCGCAGTGACCAGACTCCCCACCGCTCACCGACGTAGACACAGCCGACGCACTGCGTCGCAGGAGGGCCCGGACCCCGTTGTGCGCAGCCGATGGGAATGTGCATCGAGGAGGGAGGGACCACTCCCCGTGTGTGCGTCGCAGACGCGCGACACAGGAGGGTCCGCGCTCCCTCCCACGCAACGTTTGTGGCAGACGCGCGACTAGGAGGGTCCGCGCTCCCCCACGCGACGTCTGTCGCAGACGCGCGATAGAGGAGCTATCGTCGCAGGCCCGTGCGACAGTCTGTCGCACAGGCCGTGCGACAGGAGGGGAGGCCCCCCCCTTGGCCGACGCTGCGGGGGGAATTTAAATTTCCCACCCGCCGCGCCGGGGGAGTATAAACCCCCCCCCCCACCCGCGCGATCGCACACTCCCTCACCCACACCCCCCCCGGACGCGAACGAAACCCCCCCCTCCCCGCGTTGAGCGCTGCGCGCAGAGCCAGCACGAGCGCGGTTGCAATCGTGCAGAGGGCGGGACAGGCGGACTTGAAAAAAAAAAAAAAAAGGAGGCGGAATTTTATTTTTCGAAGAGAAATAAAAAAAAAAAAGCAAACCAGAGACGCCGCGTTTTTTTTCGAACGGTGGACGGCGGAGGAGCCGCGATTTTTTTTTCGAACGGTGGACTGCGGAGGAGGAAGCAGCGTAGCAGTCGGAGGCCGCTGCAAAGGGTGTTGAAAACGGAGGGTGTTGAAAAAGGGGAGAGGGATCCCTTTGGATCAGCCCGCAAGCTCACGTGGTCGTGAGCCGTGCGGTAAGGCTCAGGGAGCCTGCAGGTCGGGGGTTCAAATCCCGCCGACCCCCCCAAGGTATAATTTTTTTTTGCAAAGTCATTTTTTAATTATTATTTTTTTAATTAAAATTTTTAATTTTAATTTTTTTAATATAGTTTTTTAAACTTTATAAATTAAAATTTTAATTTTAATTTATTTTTTCTAAAGTTTTAAAACTATATAAATTAAAATTATTTATTTTAATTTTAAATTTATAATAATTATTAAAATGCTTTGTTAAAGAAAGCCTTTTTAAGGGGGGATATTTTTTCAAAAAATCAAAGGGGGATAGTGAGTAATTTTTTTGAAAAATAGCAATTTGGCATTGTAAAAGGTGCATTTTCGGTTGTGACCGACACCTTGTGGGTTATTCTTGTGGGCAATTTTTTTTGTTGTATGTTGCATATTTCATTTTTGCACTATAACATTAAAAATTAAAATCAAAACACTCCCTAAGTCCCCGGAATATAAAACCCATCCGTGCAATTTTATTGCACTGTAGCGTTCGGTATTTGTGATACCTCTGGCCAGCACTTACAGGTAAAGCTGTCGTGATTTGGCTACTGTATCCGCCGCCTAATATAGTCTGCTATAACGACGTATGAGCTTGTTCTCTATAAATCGTCGGGGAGGAATAAGTACGCCATTTTTGCATTTTTTTACTCCATCCACTACCCTTTATCGCACTTGTGTTTAGGCGTAAATCCTGACGAAGTATTCTTCATAGTGTTTAGGGGAAGTTACGCCCCACGCATGAGAAGAATCTTCTATGGTAGGTGCCATCAACAAGGCGATTCCCTTTCAGTACCGCTTATGTTCCACGTATCGTATGATCTCTAAAACTCACCTATAGTCTCCCTCACGTAAGGGCGGGTGATTTTTGTTGATCTTTCTAAATACCTATAGTTTCCCTCACGTAAGGGCGGGTATTTTGTACGGTATATTGGCCTAGCAAAAGGTATATCGAAAGGGGGACCAATTGGTGATATAAGGAACCTTCACTATGGCCGTTGTTGCAAAGTTGATGGTGATCCGCATCGGTTATTGAAAGGTCCAAATTATACACCATGGAAACATAAGATGAAGGCTATTCTCCAAATGGAAGATTTGTGGGATATTGTTCTTGGAGTAGCAACTAGGCCTTCACCAACAGCGGGATCCACGGGTCCTTCGGCGGATCGAGATAGCTTTTGACAAGAAAGACGGTAGAGCAAAGGTGCTCATTTTGTTTGCTTGTTTCGGATGAAGTGCAACCTCATATAGGTGACAAAGCAAGTGGTAAAGAGGCATGGGATGCCCTTAGAACCATCTATGAGGGGAAGAATGAATCCACCATTCTTCATCTTCAACAACAACTTCATAACTTTGAGTTTGAGGCGAGGGTGAAGCGGTTGAACTCTTTACGTGCGAGTGTATGAGTTGAAAGAGAAATTGAGTTCTCTAGGAGATACTGTGGACGAAAAGCTTCTCATTTCACTTGTGATGAGAGCTTTACCTTCTTCATTTGATATGTTGATAACCTCCATCCAGGTGTCTCAACGACAAATTACCTACATCGAGTTGGTCAATCTGCTTCAACAACGGGAGGCACGCCAACTTCACAAGGATGATTCTTCCAATACGGCCCTATACACCAACGAGGCGGGGTTCTAGGAAGAAAGGTAATGGGCAAAAAGGAGGCAACTTTCGGAAAGGAGGAAATTCTCAACAGGATACGAAAGGAAAAGGCAAACAACCTCAACGAAGAAGAGGTGGTGCAAGATCCGTGAGAAAGACAACCATGACACCAACGGTGTTGGCATAAGAACAAGCGAAAAGGCCAAAACAAACCACAAAATAAGAACAAGCAACCCCGAGGTGAATGTTGTTGTTGAAGAATCGACTCGGATTCTGAATGGGCACACAAGGTGCTCATGACTACCACAGATTCCACAGAGAGGGATCCTATTTGGTATGTCGATTACGGAGCTAGCAAACATATGATGGCGACGAGATCGTGGTTTGAATCATTTGTGGCCAAAGAGGGCAAACCTGTCACCATTGCTGATGATAAAACCTACAGGGTTCAGGGAGAGGGTACAGTTTCAGTCACTCTTCCTGATGGCAAGTGTCAGATTGACAAAGTCCTCTATGTTCCGGGATTGGCCAACAATTTGTTGTCAGTGACACAAATCCTGGACAGAAATATGGTTGTCAACTTTCGTGTTGAGAATGGAAAGAAGTGTTGTACCATTACCAGGAAGGGTAAGCAGTTGCAACGACTTCATATAAGCACGGCTTATTTGCACTAGATGCTATCTCTACTCCACATGTTGCCATGGTTGTCTCTACCAAGGAGGCAACTTCCCTATGGCACAAGAGATATGGGCATCTTAGTTACGGCTACTTACTTGAGCTCGGCAAGTATGAGATGGTAAAGGGTCTTCCTTCCCTTTACGCCACATTGCCGGTGTGCTCGGTCGCTAGCGGGAAAGCAGCATAGAGTACCATTTGAGAAGAGCTCTACAAGAGCACGAAAACCTCTGGAGCTAATTCACACCGATCTATGCGGTCCTTTCACACCCAACAGTGTTGGAGGGAAGAGGTACTTTCAGTTATTCGTAGATGACTACTCACGAAAGATGTGGGTTTTCTTTCTCAACCTGAAATCTGAAGCTTTCGCATTCTTCCAGCAGTTCAAGAAATCCGTTGAGAAGGAGTCAGGGGCTTCTATCAAAACCCTCCGCTCAGATCGAGGGGGAGAGTTTACCTCTAATGAATTTTCTGCATTCCTAGATAAGCATGGGATCAAGATACAGTTAACAACTGCCTATACTCCTCAGCAAAATGGAGTTCTTTGAGAGAAGGAACCGTTCTATCATGGAAATGGTTCGTTGTATGCTCAGAGGAGCTACTCTTGGGCAACAATATTGGGCGGAAAGCTGTCACCACTGCGGTGTATCTGTTGAATAGGGCACCCACAAAGGCCCTAAAAGGAATGACTCCACAGGGAAGCATGGAGTGGTCGAAAACCCTCCATATCTCATCTACGTATTTTCGGATGTCAAGCTTTCATGCACATACCGAAAGAGAAAAGGAAGAAGCTAGATGAGAAAACACTGAGATGTATTTTTCTTGGTTATTATGAGCACTCTAAAGGATATCGGTTGATAGATCCTTTGACCAAGAAAATTCATATCAGCAGAGATGTTGTCTTTGATGAAGCTTTCACATCACAGAGCACATCTAAGGTACACCAAGATATTGTGGAACCTAAGGAAGAGAAGATTCCTTCGTCAGCACGAGACAGGGAGGTCCTTCTACATCTTCTTCACCACCATCGAAGAAGAATCCTAAATGGTGTACGAATACAATCAGAGATGCAAATTTATCCAATCCTCCCAATTTGAATTTGGATAGACCTCATACACGCAGTATGGCTCAAAAGGAAAGAGAAGCCAGAGAAACCGGTGAGGTTGATGATCTTTGTCAATCTTTTGAGGAACTTTACGTGACTCCAAGTACGAGAAGTTGAGGATATGGATATTGATGATGACAGGGCATTCATGTCTACCATAGATAGTCTTGAACCTGCATCAGTGCAAGATGCTCTCAGTGAGCCTCAGTGGAAGGCCGCTATGGATACCGAGTATGAGTCTCTGATGAAGAATAAAACTTGGAAGCTTGTTGATCTGCCGCATGGAAAGAAACCTATTGGCTGCAAATGGGTATACAAAGTCAAGTACAAGGCAGATGGAACAATTGATAAGCATAAGGCCCGTCTTGTTGCAAAGGGCTATGCTCAAAAGGAAGGCATCGACTATGAGGAAACTTTTGCACCTACTTGCTCGGATGACCACAATTCGGGTTATGTGTGCTATGGCGGCACAATATGGGTGGAAAGTTCACCGGATGGATGTCAAAAGTGCCTTTCTAAATGGTGATCTCCAAGAAGAAGTCTATATGACTCGGCCTGAAGGATTTGAAGTGGAAGGCCAACGGCAGAAAGTTTGCAAATTGGTCAAATCCTTGTATGGTCTGAAACAAGCTCCTCGAGCTTGGTATATAAAAATGGACAATCACCTTATGCAGCATGGATTTAAGAGATGTCTATCAGATGCAAACCTCTATTTCAAGAAACAGGGTTACGAGATAGTGTTGCTTGTACTCTATGTGGATGATCTGCTCATTACGGGGAGTTCAGAAACTATGATCTCTCTTGTCAAAAGAAACTTGTGCAAATATTTTGAGATGACGGATCTCGGACTTCTCCATTCTTGTCTTGGTACGGAATTCAGCCGGAAGGAGCACTCCATCAAAGTGTCTCGAGAAAAAGTATGCCAAGACATTGTTTGGATAAATATCGCATGGTAGTTGCAAGCCAATGGCAACTCCAATGGAGAATGGACTTCGAGTTATCGCGATATGATGACTCACCTCGGGTAGATGGTACTCTCTATCGACGGTTGATTGGGAGTCTCATATATCGACCAATACTAGGCCGGATCTCGTATTTCTTGTCAACTATCTTTCGAGGTTCATGCGGGAGCCTAAGACCACTCATTGGAAAGCGGCAAAACGTGTTCTTCACTATGTCCGTGGTACTATGGAATATGGCCTAGAATACAAGAGGAACAACAAATTCTTCTTGCAAGGATACACGGACTCCGACTATGCCGGATCATTTGATGATCGCAAGTCAACTTCGGATACATTTTTCATACGGGATCCGGTCCTGTCTCTTGGCACAGCAAGAAGCAACCGGTGGTTGCTATTTCATCAACGAGAGGCGAGAATATCGCGCCGCACGTGAAGGTGTGTGCGAAGTGATATGGTTACGTCGCATTCGACAAGTATGGGCCATCCATCAAAATCTCCAATACACTTGTTTTGCGACAATCGGGGTGTTACGAACCTCGTCAAGAATCCGAGTCCATCATGAAAGAACAAAGCACATTGACACACAATGTCATTTCATTCGAGATGAAGTTCCAAAGCACTGAATTCAGCTTCGACACATTCCCACCGATGCTCAAGTTGCGAGACATTTTCACTAAGGCACTTGGACGTGTCAAATTTGAATTGTTTCGCGGCTCACTTTGTATTGCAAAATAATGTAAGGGGATGTTAGTAGTCTAGTATAGCTATTAGTTATTACATTACCCAAATAATGTAATAAAGGGGGATGTTAGCGTACTGTTCTGTTAGCGTAGCTGTTCTACTTTGTTTGCATTATATTCTTTAGCAAACTGTTGCAACCATGTAACAGCTCCGGTGTTCTATTCCCGGCTGTTACCGATGTATTTAAACAATGCTGCGTAATACAATTCTTGTTGCACAATTCTACAGTCCTAATCCGCACGTACTTCGATGTATTTTGTAGCTATGTAGCACAAGATATCCTATACCATGGTCAAAATGGTCAAAGTTGCATTTTGGTTACTTTCAAAGAGTGGGATATAGCATATTTTCTAAATAAAATGGGAGATGTCCCAGCCTGCATGAGACTTAGTGCATTTATCAATGGTACAACACAATTTGTTCTAGCCCACATGAGGAAAAGACTAACTTTAAGTGTTGTTCTATCCTACTGAGGTTCAAGTGTATTTTAGAGTGGACTAGAACACATGTTCCACGTTGTGGTCAAAGTAGTCAACATGCATAAAATGAAGTTACAATGTAGTGATCTAGCACAAAGTTTCATAAAGCACATTATTTTACACTGCATTCCAAGTGGACCAGAGCAAGATGTTCTACCCCGTGGTCAGTAATGGTAAATGTTTCATGAAACAAATTTCAAGGAGAAGGCTATGAACACTTTGTTCTACATTGCATACATGAAAAGGACTTAGACAAATTTAAGTGCAAGGGCAACGATCTAATGAGATGTTCCATATCATGCAAATTGAAGTGTATTTTCTAATATGCTCTAGCCTATGGTCAAAGTGGTCAACTTAAGCCATAAGCTATTCTTAAGAATGGGCTACAACATGTTCTATGCCACATGCTCCCAAGAATTTTTGAAGTATTGATCTTGGCTATTCACAAGGAGATCAATAGTTAGTTTATGTTGATGATATCTCAGGCATACAAAAGTAGTCTTTATAAACATGAACCAATTTATTGAAGCAAGCTAGAAGGTGAAGCATCCATAAGGCCAAGAATAAAGAACACAATTAGTTACAGATCTATGTCTAGTTAAATGATAAATGGCCTAGATCTTGATTTTGATAGCCTAGAATCAAACCATCATGAAAGATCAGTAAGTTGTAGAGCTGAGCTACAAAGGAGCGCAAGATCACACAGTTTCTTTGAGTCTCAAAGATGAATGAAACGATGCCACCTCAACATTCTGTCAATCTAGAATTTCTTTCTCCTTGTAATGTTCCATATTCTTACTTCAATGAAAAACCTATTAATAGAGGTCAAACCCTCAATTTTTAGGGTCAACTCTAGAGTGTTTGCTTGCCCTGTTGTGTAATATTTTTTTGCAAGATAATGAAAGGAATATTACTTGGATGTTTACCTTAGAACTGGTGTCTTCAATACTTATATTGAGAGATTCAAGTTGTGAATTTCTTTTCTTCTAATGTTTTTATGGTTAGTCTATTATGCTGATATTGGATTACTAGATTAGAGAAATTGAAATCTTTTCATAGTTGAATCTATGCTTGCAAGAAGTTCTTTTTTGTTAAATCTTGATACTGATATTATTCTGCTAAATTGGATTATTAGTATTATAGATTTTGAAATAGATTCTTAGAGTATGTCTTTGTTCTATGTTTCTTTATGAAGATTATCTATTTCTTGAATGTTAATATCAAGTGTGAGACACTAGAAATTATTTGTTAGAAAGGTTTTCCCTGTGGATGCCTATGTTGTTAGCTCTATTCAACCATTGTTTTGATTATAATTTCTTAACTCAAAACCTCTTTCTATCCCTATATATTAAAATATTTAGCTAAGATTACATGAGTCAATAACTTATTAGTTGACAAAGAATCAGCTTACTCTGGAGGTTGAATTAGATCAATCTTTAACCTATCCAATGTTGAGGTCTGAACTATGATTATATATTAAATACCTAATCAAAAACTAGAATATAGACAATCACAACTTCGAGTTTTTCTCGATGTCAATTTGGATCCCAAAAAGTGCCATCCCTAATAATAAGATATACTCTCTAGGATTTTACTCCCTGGTCTAATTGATCAAGATGGCATACAATACCCACCTTATCCTAAGTCAAATTAAGGTCCCTAGTAGATTAAGCCTCCCCAAAGTAGCACATCAAGTCAAGGTTCTCTCCATGGAAGCTTCTAGTCCTACAACCTAGGCTCTGATACCAATTGTAACAACCCACCAAATAGACCAAAGGGAGAGATACTTTTTTTTTACAAGGATTAACTCATAAAGAATACCTAATATATTTTAGCAGTATAAGGTATTACCACATTTTGAGTTCATTGTCATTGCAGATGACACTCAAGTGGAAGAGTGACCAATATCTTATACTTCTAGGGTTCACTTTTCTAAACCTCACCATTTAGAAAATATAACATCCATGGTCTCCTCACCTTTTCAATACCCTCATCTATATAGGAAAACTTGACCATGACATAGGGATTATATTTTAAGGCCCATAACACTTAAATGGGGATGTCTTTTCCCTAACCCTACATAAGTCTATCTATGTAGGATTATTTTAGTGTGATTCCCTAGTGATTAGTTACCTACACCTCCATGGGATAAGGCCATTACCACTCACCTAGTAATGAATATGCTCACTCTTACCTCACTAAAATGTGCCACCACTATAATATCTTATGAATGATTCAATGGATTATCCCATACCAATCGACCATTTAGATTCCTAGACCTCACTACTATGAATACATCCAAGCCTCACAAATATGGTCTACCCAAAAGCCTCACCACTATGGGACACCTGAGCCTCACCATTCAAAGTGTATCATTCACAAATACCTAGTTATTGCCTCACTACAAATCCTACTAGGATTGGATATATCTTGATTCAAGGGTTTTCTAATACGGTTCTATATTCATGCCCAAAAAAATAACCCCCATCCAAACCCAAGAGTCTAACATTTAAAAGGAAATAAACATATCTCCCAAAAGGAAATAAAGTGTTATGTTAAACCATAGTTAAATTCAATATAACACATTGCTAAAGACTAGAAATTTTAATTACTTTTAAAGCATAATACTAGCATTTAGCATTTTCCTTTATTTACAATAAAAAGGATAACAACATCTAAAGAAAACATCACCATAATCCATCAATTAGATTCTATCAATTTCCAAAAATAACACATCCTTTCCATTATTGCAAATAACTATCTATTTCCATGATCTTTACATAAAATAATAATAACATTTAATATTTCATTCTTGAGCAAGTCTCAAAATAATATAACAAGAGTATTTACAAGTCATCATTTTCTTCATAATTTCCATACAAATACTCTCCAAGTAATAACATTATTACATATCAATATAAATGGTCCTTAGTTCATCTTCTCTTTCAAGGTCCTCCTTTTGATAGATCTTTCCCATGAACTTGAATAAAAATTTAGGGATCAAGACAACTCTTACATGCATATTCAAGTCTAGATGCACTATGAAAAGAAAGCATACAATAATGTAAGAACATCATGCAAGAAAAGCATTGAGAGAATACCATACTTCTCTCAATAATGGATTCCTTAGCTACTCAAGCCTCAGGAAACCCATTATTTAATCCTTCAAAACATTTTCTCATTAAAAAAATATACATTCAACGTGCTGGAACTATACTAATACTCAAATATGTATATTTTTTCTTTATTTTCCATAAGTTTAATATACACATTATTAAATAATTGAAGAAAGGTATTCAATCATGTTTAAGAAGTTGATATCCAAAACAAAGCATACTGTTAAATTAAATAATACTAGTTGTTCATAAATTGTGCTTGCAAAAGCATAAACAACTCACATAAATTCAACCTTCCCACTAATTAGCTATGGATTAATGGATACAATATTTAAATCAATAAAGGTAAAATTCACCTTTCTAAAACACATAATATTCAACAATAATAAAAAATTTCTCATGCTTAATAAAGCTATTAAACCCATAGTTATAAAACTAGAAATAAACATCATAACTCACTTCCTCCATTCAAATATTATCCAAGCTTAACATGATCCTTGGAAAAAGAACTGAATACTCCAAAACCTCATTGGATGACTCTATATTACCCTACATTGATTAAGGTTTGGGTGGCTATGGCTAAAATAAAGTTCAAACATCAAATATTGACTCATAAGATGCTAAAGCTAGGATGAAACCAATGATCTCCTAAAGCCTAATTACTCCAATTAAGGTTCCTCCCTACTCTCTAGAAACTTAAAACAAATCTAAAAATATCATATGTAACATCCATCATCTCCTTTACATCCTAAAGGATGTGCTAAGCTACCAAGGATATAAATTATCCACACAAGAAACATAAATGATAGATGTAACCTCAAAAGTGAATGGATATTTTATCTCCTATCCTATCAGATAACCAAACCTATAGAACATCACACAAAGAAGATAAAAAAAAGAGATCAAGGTTCAACTCAATTTAAACAAAAATTTATAGATATTCCAAACAACAAGGTGGTGAAATATCCCCATGGTCACCCAATTTAAGCTTCTATTTTTTGGGTGGACCATAAGAAGCAATGACTCAAAACAAGTCATAGATTCCTTACCTAGAACAACTAGGGCAAAATATAATAAGATTCAAAAATTATGAGTCTTACATGGTGAGAGCATAACCAAACCGGATCAAACTTATGCTTTACCAAGCTCAACATAAGCTTAAATAAAAGAAGGAAATTTCCTTAAACCATGACCTCCTATAGGAAAATATTCCCAACAATCCCAAAGACAAGAAAAAGCAACAACAATTGACAATGTGAGCAAATACGTAAGTCTAAGCAATAAAAAATTGCATAAAAACAATGCACCTAGCATGAATATATTATTTCAACCATAAATCATATGAAACATTCATTCATAAAGAAAAACCAAGAGGAAAAATACCTTTGTAAAAGCACTCCAGTTAATACTTCCTTCTTTAGGCTTTCATTTCTAGATTGTCTCTCCAGCTAGCTCTTAAAACTTGGTAATTCTCCCAACATACATTTCCTAAAGGATATTAACGTCAAAAGCAAATATTTCTTACATGCCATCTATTATGCACAAGAGTAACATTTTCAAATCTATTTTATCACAAGATTGTCAATTATACCAATGTTGCCAACTTTATTTATTTAAAAAAATCTCCTTTGAAGTTTAACTTATTAAAGCTTACCTTAATTTATTAATACCCAAAGGTCTAGCTTTAACAATTAAATCATTATCTCATTAATTCTATTGCTATTCTAATGCTAATATTATTTACTAACATTAGGATTAAATCAATTACTTACCTCCTAGAATTAATTTAATTAATATTAAATGTTAATATTAACCATTAACATCGATTTATTTTTAAGTATTAATTATTAATACTTAACTTGATAAAATCATTAACCAACCAACCTCAAAACACATACATGAATGCATCACAATAATAATTTTCTAGTCTAAGATGCAATCATTAATATGCACAAATAATGTTTTTTTCTTGAGTAGGAGGCTTTATGATAACTATAGTCTATAACATTGTTATCTTCCTATTAAGGATGGATTTTTTTCTTATAACAACCTCATTTCTTGATGATGCATTTTAATAAAACATACATATATGCAATGCATATATATGAGGGTATTCTTTTACCCTTGATTTGTTGATGAGAGTTTCATGCATCATTTTCCTTTATCTCTCAACTCTGTTGGTTTTCCTATACCAATCCATACATGAGAGTACCTAGCTCCATAGCCACAAAATTCATCAATTGTACCATATTCTAAAAGTACCATAATCCAACTTTAGAAAGCATAACTATCAATAATCTTGATAGAACACAATAATATTATGCATTAATATCCACACATTAGTCTATAAATCATATAACAAAGGTAGTCATATCACGAGGGTCATTAAAACATCATTATATAATGGCCACTAACTATCATGATCCTATGCTACCCTATATATTGAATACATAATCCATTATATAAAAATTCTTATGTACATCATCTATAGAATTACATGGAAGCTACAAAGAATAATATGGTACATAAAATTTGTAGGGGTTATGGCTACAAAATCTACCCTTGGATACCTTTTATTATGTATTAGGCATATTGCATTAGTGGGAGATATGATCAAGTATGATTGACATGACATGGACATCCTAAGACATCCATTTATTCCTACCCTTGAGCTAGATCTAGTTCTTCCTATGTTAGCTACTATTGTAAGGGTCACTTACTCTATTGATATTGATCCTATACAATCCATGCATCATGCCTAAGCCTAAGTTATTGCTTTATCTCACAAAGTTGGTAAGTAGTAGGGTATCCTCTCAACATGGATGAAAATGATGCCATGATGGCACGTATAACTATACATACCAATTTGCTACTTATATGGGCCAACTAAGGATGGTGATGCTAGTACTAGGCTATCAAAATCTACTAGGCTACATAGGGTAACTCTATATAATAAATCAATTAGCTCTCACAATCACTAGATTGTCTCTATAATTACATGGAAATAAACTTCTAAGATCATGATGTACTAAATGTATCATAATATTTTCATGCTAATATAAAACTATCCATAAAATAAAAAGACATAAATATCGAGCTAGGTATGGGATTGGTCTATAGGGTATACCTAGATTATCAAGTCATCTTGTGTAGTCCTCCTCCTCAAAGAATAATCTCTCTAGATCGATGGTGTCCATACTAACTTTGGACATGAATATCTCCTTCAAAGATGTTTCCTCATTTGATTTCTACCTTGACTCCTCTAGTATTACCTCCTCCTTTTAATGGGTACTCCTTTAGTTATCACCTCCTCTACAGCCTCCTCCTGATTCCCTAGAGACTCATCACATCTATTTCATATAGGTACTATGGTTGGTAAGTTTGTATTAATGGGTTTCTCATTGGATAGATCCTATTGTATAGGGATAGAAATGATAGTCTCTTTAGATCCCCTTAGTCTCTATGTTATTGTTTTCTCCTTTTTTTTGCTCTTTGATGGTGAGCTCTTGTTGGGGTACACATGCAAGGATGGTCTGTTAAATATATTTGCTTCTCTCTCCTATCTATGTCACTAATGTGGAGATGGGAGATGGAGTTACCTATTTATATGTGGATCCTTGAACAATCTAGGAACCTACTCCATCCTATACAAATTTAGCATCTTGTAGTGATGGTCTTGTAGCACCACCATCAACTACATTGTATCTAGTTGATGTCATTTCTAGTGTCTAATCTAAGTTTAGATGGTGGTACAATATCAATATGATCCAATGATGTAGGATTTGCATCAAAATATAAAATTGCACTCATTGTTCTTCATGCACATGCACCCATCTCTTATCCCAAATCTCGTGGGTTGTATCCAATGGTATACCTAGTGGCTGGTATATGGTTAAATAATCCCAAATCCATGACTATAGTAGATGAATAGGTCTAATCCCTTGTATCTATATCCTTGGATCTAATATAGGTCATGGTACAACAATGTTAGCAGTGCTTACCTATAGAAAAAACCCATGTTTAGTCCCCTTTGGCCCTTCTCCAAATCCAGGTATGATAAAATATAGGAGCACAATGAGAATATTATTCACACCTTTGGAAAAATACAAAAAGGTCAATAAGAGGAGGATCTATATATGTATTACAAGTGGTATTTAATTATATTAGTGAACATAATCCAAAAAATCATTTATTACATGTGCATATTCCTCATATGAGTCATCTACTTGGCTACCATCAATCAAGTTTTTTGAGTAGTGATAATCCACAATGTTTATCCCATGATAGGAATTCAAATAATGTAGTACATATCCTCAAGAGTAGTAGTGATATTTATCTACTCATACAGAGTAGGATGTCACATGTATTCTAGAAGATCATAAAATATTAATAAAGACCCCAGTGAGGAGCAATATAAGACATCTCTAGTAGACTTCTCATTTGTATCTTTGTTAGGAGACCTCTTGCCTTTACTATCATGTGCTACTAGGGCCACCCATACATCCATTGTTCCCCCATATCTAAAGGAAACCCTATCCTATCGTGTTGTTGTTCCCTACCTCAACCACCGTAGTGTTGGTGTCCTATAAGCTTTGGTTGCATCCTTGGACTTAGTCCCTCTATTCTCCTATCTTTCTATCTACTATTCTCGAAGGAATATTAGTCTAAAAATGAAAATGCATTTTTCATGATTACCACAATCACTAGTTTTTGACCAAGATCATTGATTTGGACCAAGATCACCCTTATTTGGAAAAGATCATGATCACCCTTTTTATGTGTGACCATAATCATAGCTTTCATCTACTTGTTTTGACCAGGATTACCTCTTTTTTTGTTTTTTCTACAATAATTGATGTTAGCTAAGATTACCACCTTTATGAAAAGTGACTATCTTGGTTCACCTTTATTTGTAGATATTTTAGGGCACTTTTGAGCTATTTTGTATTGTCGTACTTGGACCCATTACCTATATGATGTGGTGGTCCTAATGTCACTATTCATTTTGTCTTAGCTGCTTCCTAGCTAGCCTAACTAAGTGATTATCCATTTTTGTTGTCTTTACATTTTTATTAATTTTAGAAAAAAATGACAAAGTGGGTCAAGGACCTAAATCCCTAAAAAGGCCTTGTTTTCTCACCATCAACCATCTCTATGTGTCAATCCGATATTGTATGATATAATGATCATGTAAAAAGATTGTATGTGCAAATGAAATGAAAATTGAAAATGAAAATTTTACTGTCTATTTATATTTTGAAATATTTAATTATAAAATTCATTTTCTACATAATATTTTGTTGATTTTTATAGGGATGTCATATGGTTAGTGATTCTATGTTTTTTGGCTCACTTTGAACTTTTTAGTGCACTCTATTTTTGTTCATTTCACACCCATGTAACACTTATCAATGATTTAGGTATTTTTGCAATTAAATTTGTTTTTCCTAAGGGATCATAATTGGATATCCCCTGTGGTTTTGCTCACAATCCTAAAGGAGGGACAATATCTAATAGTAAAAGGAGCACTAATAACAAACTTGCAAGTGGTAGAGAGTCTCATACTATTAATATAGAATAGGCATGGACTAACCTTGTTAGTCCTTGGGTATGATGACAATGGGTCATATTGGTTGATGGTTTTGGTTCCCTTATATCATCCAATTTGTCACCTTTTTACCATATTTCCTTGTCATTTCCATTCACTAACTTTCCAAAATTTTAAAATAAGGATAGATACATGATTAAGGGATCCTAGTAATGTATCCTAAATAATGTATCCTAGTGATCAATGTTTTTGTGATTGCCACTTTAAGTGGCAATAATGATCAGTGATCAATTTTTAGGGTTCTTTTATATGTAGTCATGATCTTAGCATATTTTTATTCATAGGGTGAAGATCACACATCATTTTTATTTATGAATGTAATTTTATAGCTCTAATAAAAGTTTAATCTAATCATCCTATTTAAAAGAAAATTTTATTTCTTTCATCTATTATAAATACCCATTCTATCATTGTTAACCCACTTACTTGCTTTCAACATTCTTACATCATTTTACTACCTCTACTATTATTGCAATAGATAACATTATTTTAGCTCTCTCTATTTCTCTTATTTTTACAAGTATTACTAAAATCATCGACCATTGGTTCATTTTCTTCCATGAAGGACAATGAGAAATTCCACTAGGATTTGTAGTTAAAGATTGAATTTGTTGCTCATGGACTAGTTTCCAAGGCAATTTGAGTTGCCTATATTGATAGTAGATGTGGTCCTTGTTATAGTGATGATATTGTAAGAAAGATATAATATTATTGAGTGTTATTGTATCGCTCCAAATTTTTTGCACCCTTACCTTCAGGCTATAGGATCCATGCCCAGAAGGGGGATGTGAAAAGGATGGGACAATACCTCGAGGCGAGAGGCCCTTTGAAGGTCCCGCCTCTCGGGGGAGGTGTATAAGGGTGAATTTTTGATGGATGGTGGGTTCACCAGGAAACTTTTGAATGGCAGTTTCCACGCCTAGGTTGATAGTGTGTTTGATGTGTTCATTTTTATGCTTGATCATTCAATTCCTAGGTTTGGCCAAATGAATCTAAACTATTCTATATGAAATGCAAATTTAAATGAATACAAAAAATAGATTTAAACAAAAAATACAGAGAACAAGCTAGATGAGAAAAACCATACCTGATTTCGGATGTCTGATGGAGGTTCTGATTTTTGAAGCAGTCCAGATCGCCTCTGATATGACAGGATCGTCTGATATCAGACAAGATCATCTGAGATCTGGCGAATTCGTCAGACGAATTCGTCAGAGACCTGCAATCAGAGAAATAGACACAGAATACAGAAAATGCAGCTATACTAACGAGAGGAAAATGATGTAGAATGATAATAATAATATTAAACTGATAATTACAAAATAAAAATATAAGTGCATTACAATGATTTAATGACAATTATGACTTTATTATGCATTTAAGCTACATGGGTGAACTCCAAGATGCAAAATAGTAATAAGTCTAACTAATGCAAATCAAAACAGTAGATAATGGACAGAGAATGCAAACTCAGGGCATTGATTGCCCCCAATGTTGGCTGCAGTCGAGATCATCTGCAGGATACGAAATCGTCTCGAATTTTGGCGTGATCGTCCGAGATCGTACAGGATCGTCTACGACGATCTGAGCTTGCTCCGACTGAAAAATAGTGAAGTTCCTACAAACAAACTTGGAAAAATACGAAGGCAAATAGTAATTTAAGATACTCTAATGCAAATAAAACTCGTGTTACAGAAAATTTCAGCCAAGGGAATGTCAAGGGGAGGGCCTAAGATTAAATAGGCATAGGAAGGAGGTTGGGAGGTTGGAGATCATCCCAATTTGGGAGATCTCCAATGGGGAAGTCTCTAACCGCGCAGACACGCTTTTGCCCCGGTTAGAGACGTCGTTGAAACAGAAGCTAATTATGAAAAATTAGTTTTGGGACGAAATCGTCTGGACGTTCTTCTCCAGACGAATTCGTCCGATCTGAGGCGATATCGTCTGATCGACGACGATATCGTCCAACGGTCACAACAAATCCTAAAAATGGCATGGAAAACAAGGGGAGCGGTTTAACAGGCGGTTAACAGGCGTTTGGGGTTGAAATTTGAATTTGAATTATTACTAAAGTAATTTTAATTATTTGCTAAGGTTTACTGTGCCAATTTTAGGGTGCTACATTTTGCCCCCTCTTTAGCGAATTTTTCGAAGAAAATGCGTTAAAGACGAGTTTTTCCGTTTTACGAGAAAGCAAAAATATACTCAATTTTTTAGACGATGATTCTTGGTCGAATCGTACGAATGCTGACTATGGTGCCCCCTCCGTGTTTTTACCCAAATCGAACGTTTGAGGTAAAAACGCGGAAAAGCAAAAATTTTAAAAATGTTTTTAATTGTTTTTGAATAAAATTAAGAAAAATAGGGAAAAACCCTAATTCATTTTTACTGTTCATTTTCTTGATTTCTAGAGCTCTACAGACAAAAATGGTCGAGACAACACACCGATCGACAGAGGTCCGACGTGGGCTACGGGTAAGGATCTAATCCTAGTAGATTAGGTTTAATGTAACTTTATGCAATTCTTTTGATTTAAATTTGATTGTTTGGGGCATCACGGCCATTTTTAGGCCGTCGACGCCGTCGGGACAAAATCGTCTCGATTTCATCGAAATCGTCCCTAGATCGTCGATTTCGTCTAACGGCGAAATCGACGAATTAGGGGCGATTTCGTCCAACAAGGGGCGATTCCCAAGTTGCGAAATCGGAGACGATTTAGTCCTCACAAAGGATGATTTTGCCCAATGTGGGACGATATCATCCAATGGTGGACGATATCATTTTAAACTTGATTTTAAGTTGTTTAATTTGCATGCTTGAGTTATTAATGATTTTGTTGTTTTATTGTTTGTTTTGTAGAAGGGATTACTAAAGAGCCAAGAATGGAAATACGATAGACTAAGAGATGACTTGGCCGCTCTTGACCAGGCAGAGCGTGACCGACTAGGACAGGTCGGTCTACAGCATGTGGCAGAGATGCCACATGTATCGACTGACATAGGGCTACTAACAGCCCTAGCAGAGAGGTGGTATCCGGGGTCGTCCTGCTTTCGGTTATCGATAGGGGAGATGGCTCCCACTCTAGAGGACGTATGGAGGATCCTAAGGATCCCCATACAGGGACGGCTGATGACGCCTATGGCCAATCAAGGCCAGGCGATGATGAGGCTCACTGGAGACCCGAGCTTCACCCTGGAGAAGGGCGGAGTGAACATCGAGTCGCTACGGCAGATGCCTAGGGCATCTAGGCTGACACAGGTTTTGGTAGGGGTTGTCGGTGGCTTACTGTTGTGCCACCAGAGTGGATGCAGACTACCGTGGGTGCTCTCAGACATAGTCTATGACATGAGAGACCATGGGTATAGATTTGCATGGGGGAGCTTTGTACTCTGCCGCTTGTATAGGATCCTGCATGGGGTCGTATACAAGGGAGGTCGATGTCTGGTCTTGACATCATTGCTATAGATTTGGTGCTGGGAGCACATTGCGGTGCGAAGGCCGGTAGGGCTCCCATTGATAGGTGTTGACCGAGAGAGACCTCGGGTTTTCTACTGGTGGTTATAGAGGGGTTCACAGTGGTGGATAGATCTGTCGATGTCTCGAAGGTTGCTAGATGACCTCATCCTAGACCAGATCACCTGGAGGCCATGGCGAGAGCACCCCGGGTGGGTAGAGGATGGGCAGGAGCTGGCTCGCATCAGGCGAGTCTGTTGGCTGAGGATGGAGCGGGGAGAGGTAGAGCTCCACCGCTATGATCGAGTACTATGATAGTTCGGTCTACAGTAGGGGATCCCTTCTCTCAGGGATTACGAGTACTCTTGGACTATTTGGGATAGTACTACATTGAGCGGGGCTCTAGATATGCAATGATTCTGGAGTCAGGACATGGACGATGCCCCCATCCAGCCAGTGGATGGTGACGACGCTAGGGTTGTTGATGGCTATGATGCTTGGTACGTAGGCATCCGCCCTCCTCGGATGATGAGGGCATAGGGTCCAGTACACGCTATGGTGCGCCAGATGGGGAGGCGATGACAGGCTGCTATTGAGGTAGCGCGGGGTCACGGGGGGAGAGAGCAACGACGGATCTCATAGGAGAGACGCCAGAGGATGGCACGGGCTCCATAGAGGCCATGGGAGACAGGGCGGAGGGAGGAGAGGCTCCCTTCATAGCAGGGGGAGAGACCACCATCGCCTGATAAGGGCAAGGGTGTTGACATAGGGGAGAGCAGTGAGACAGCGGCTCTCTGGGCTGAGGCTGCCCACCTCCGAGCTCAGGTGCAGTCACTGCAGGACGAGGCCACTCAGCTGAGGATGCAGGTATGGACACTACAGGATGAGACGACACGGCTCAGGGTGTAGAGCGGAGGAGCGAGCAGGGATGATCTAGTGCGGTCGATGATGCAGACCACATTCTACCAGGGTGTATACTTCCAGCTGGTTCCAGAGGGCCAGAGGGTACAGTTGTCGGCCAACATTGCAGAACCAGTCAGGCTGGGATCGGCGAGGACATCCTCCCGATCGACGACGAGGACCCGAGATACATCTCGGACCTCTATGGGACCACCTCCTCCATGTCAGGGTGGGGGAGGAGATGAGGCTGAGAGCTCGAGGGCTTCTCGAGGCTAGGTGTCTATGGACTGCATAGATTTTATAGAGATTGTTGAGAGGATTGAGTATGCCAAGGTATAGATTGTGGCATACCAATCCAGTTTTGATATGATGTATATAATTTTTGGATATATATATATATATATGATCTTGTTTCTGATGATATGACTTGTTCATATGTTTTTATGATGCTTTACTATTTGAATTATTTGCTTATTGGATTGAGGATTCATATAATTATGTCATTTTGAAATATTATAATTTTGATGTCATGTTGTAAGATTTTAAATGAAATAATCTGATGTAAACAATTGGTGGTTGTGGTGTGATTTGATAAAAAATAAAAGGGACTTCTAACAATAATTTCAAAGGACATTGTCACTATTATAGACCATTTCATGGAGTCGCCGCTCACTCGGTCGTCAAGCTAATCCCAGTATAGAAATATTGTTAAAAGTAAAAGAGTGCTTAAGAGACTGTCTTAAGACTTGGTGTTGTAATGATGGAGATAATGATGGTTTGATGATTTGTTTTCAGATTTTCATAAAAATAGTATGCATGAAATAAGAAATATGATGTTGCTAGGCATAAATTCCTAAGTGTGATAAAATTTTGAACAATTCCTTAGAATTTATACCATGGTTGCAAAAACTGAATTTGAACATAATGTCATGAAATAGAATAAGTGTTTGTTTGTTTGTAAAGCATAATTGTGTAACATAATGATGCAAGTCACATGTTTTGATGAATTTTGTTTTAAAATACATGGAAAAGAAAATTAGAACGATGGTTTGCGCTAGGCATAGAATTATAGGTATAGACTTATACCATCATCGCGAAATCCAAAGAAGAAAATAGATTGTTGGTTTTATTGCAAGATGCATTTTTGACTTTTGATAAACGAGAAAAATAATAATATGAAAATTTTGTTTGAAATTATTTTTGAGATTTTATGAGAAGATGTATGTAATTGCTTTTATACAAAACAAAAATTCTGAAATAAAAGGATAAAATTATTCCGAAAAGAGTTACGAGAGATATTTTAAATTATCTCAAAGAGAAATGTAGATTTATAAGGAATCCTCATGTGCAAATGTGAGTTCATTACCAATCTTGATTTATCATAATGATACAAAATCTCTCAAATACAAATGTGTGTGCGATTGTATTGTTCATTTACCAATTTTGAGCAAGATAATTTGATACAAGTAATTTGCCTTGACCAAATAAATGTTCGTTGACCATGATTTATATGCATGTAACCGTACCAAACTACTATGTAAGTTAGGTTATCAAGAGCTAGCTAATCCATAAGATGACAGAGGTCTGTACAAAAGAAGGTCGCTAATGTGACAGACATATCGCCACGCTAGGATTTACCCAAGGCCAAGCGGGTTGGGCACAAACCACCTGTTATGGGGCTTACCTCACAGTTTTCGAATAATTGAGAATTCCAGGGATTCAAGCTCATTCACCCTTCTTTTCTTTTCAAGGGGTAGGGAAAGGAGTTTATTGTATTTTGCTTTTGCTTTTCACTTTTGCTTCTTTTTTTTTTTTTGTACTTTTGTATTTTTGCTTGATATTTGAGATAATGCTGAAATATTGTTGTGATGATTCAAAATAACCTTTTTCTTTTTCTCTTTTTCTTGAACTTTTCTTTTCTTCCTATGCTAGGGATACTTGCTCGGATTAGTTGTAGAGCAAGGGATTTTTATTCTGGGTAGGGGTGAGCTTGTCCTTTTGTCAATTCTCAAAGATTCTAGACCATGTGCATGATAGGATAGCAGGGGAAACTTTTCGCTCAAGAAACCATTTCTACTATGTAGCATCATATTGAATTTGCAATGAAATCATTTTAATGTGAAAAGATATACTTGGTTCAAGTAAATAACAAGATCAGTTCTCTATGCTCAAAACTTTATTTAATGCCAATGTGGACTTTGATATAAGAGAGATGAATAATCATAACAAATAAAATCAAGAGATTTATTCATGTGAATGTGAAAGTGCGGGATTCCAAATAAATACTAATTTATCCAAAATAACTAAAAATATAACTGCAATACTTCACAAATTGACAGATATAAAAATAAAATATGTTTTTGAAGATTTTGATGATTTGGATGTTTTTGGTGTTTTTATATTTTAAGTTTATAAATTGAAAGAAATACAAGATAGTGGTTTTTTGAAATGTTTTAAACAAATATATACAATGATGAAATGACCAATTTTTATGCATAGTAACGTTTAAGATGCATAATGTTCATAGGTTCTTTAAGTTCTTTACCATCTAAGGTAGATAATTTGTATGCTCCTGATCCAAATTTAGCAGTGATGACATATGGTCCAAGCCAATTGGGCTCAAATTTACCTTTAAGGTTTGTAGTTGCATTAGTATTTTTTTGATTTTCTTTTAAGACAAGGTCACCGATCTCAAAGGATCGAGGATGAACTTTCTTAAGATATGCTCTCTTAAGCTTGTTTTGGTAGGCGCGAAGATGCTCCAAAGCATTGATGCACTTTTCATCTAGAAGTTCTAGCTGACTAAATCTGCCAGCACGATATTCATCCCCTACTTCAGTATCTTGAAGTAGTAGAGCTAAAGAAGGAACTTCTAATTCAAAGGGAAAAATGGCTTCAGCACCATAAACCAAGACAAAAGGTGAAGTTCCAGTGGGGGTTCGAACACTAGTTCGATAAGCCCACAAAGCAGGATATAACTGAATGTGCCAGTCTCGACCGGTTTTATTGACCAATTTTTTGAGAATTTTGATTAAGGTTTTATTAGATGCTTCCCTTGACCATTACCCTGAGGATAATAGGGAGTGGACCAGCGATGTTGAATTTTATATTTTTGACATAATTTCTTGACATCTTTATTTTTGAAACAAGTTCCATTATCAAAAATGAGATTGGCAAGAATTCCAAACCTACAAATAATTTGATTAAAAACAAACTTGGAAACTTGTGTTCCAGTGCAAGAAGCTAATGGCATAGCTTCAACCCACTTCGTGAAATACTCAGTGGCAGTTATGATGAATTTGTGTCCATCAGATGACACAGGGTTTATTTTTCCAATGATGTCTAGGCCCCATTTTGAAAAGGGCCAAGGAGATGAAATAGCCTGCAGCTCTTGTGCAGGCGCATGGACAAGGTCAGCATGTTTCTGGCACTTGTCGCAATGTCACACATAATTATGTGCATCAGTTTCCATGGTAGGCCAAAAATATCCTATCCGAAGGAGTTTCTTAGCAATGGCGCTACCACTAAAATGTCCCCCACAAGATCCATTATGGGCTTCATTCAAAGCTGATCTGGATTCTTCTAAATTCAAACATCTCAATAAGATGCCTTCAAAAGATCTTCTGTACAAGGTATTACCAATAATCACAAAGCGACTTGCTTGTCTACGTAATAACCTATGTTGGTTGCTAGTGCAACCATCAGGGAAGGTTCCTTTTTGCAAAAAATTAAATATATCAATATACCATGGTTCAGGAGTTGTTTCATTGATGAGAAACACATCCAAGGGTTCTAAACATGATTTGCTTGAAGCGGGTTCCTGGAGTCGATGAATAATGATGGTAGCATATTCATCGTCTAACTCCAAGGGTAAAAGAGATGCAGCTGTAGCCATAGCATCAACCGCACGATTGCTAGTTCGAGGAATAGCTTCCAAAGTAACTTTATCAAACAAGGATAACAACTGCAAAACATATGCTTTATATGGGCGTAATTTATCATCTCTGGTCTGATAAACATCATTGATTTGATTTATGACAAGTTGGGAGTCATCGAAAACCAATAAAATTTTGATTTTCAATGCCAAGGCAGCTCGTAATCCAAGGATAAGAGCTTCATATTCAGCAGTATTATTAGTGCAAGCAAATGTTAATTTGAAGGACAGAGGAATAAGATGTTTTTGCGGAGATATTAAAATAATACCCGCACTAGCCCCACTCATGCATCGGGCTCCGTCAAAGTATAAGGACCATTGCTCTAAATGGTCTGCCTCTAGTTTAAGGCATTCATCAGGAAACTCAATGATGAGGGGATGAGTAGATTCTAAGGGTGCAACAGCTAATTGATCTGCTATGATTTGACCTTTAACAGACTTTTGTCCTATGAAGGTGAGTTCAAATTCGCTTAGCGCAAGAACCCACTTGGTTGTGCGACCAGATAAATACGGTCGACTCATGAGATATCGCAAAGGGTCGAATTTGGCAATAACATACGTTTTATGACTGAGCATATAATGTCATAGTTTTTGTGTAGAAAATACGATTGCTAGACATAATTTCTCTAATATGGTATAACGAGTTTCATAACTGATGAGGGTTCTGCTAATGTAATAATTAGCACGTTCTTTCTTCTCATCATCAAGTTGAGCTAACATAGCTCCTAAGGCAGAATCAGAAGCAAAAATGTACAAGATAAAAGGACGATCAGATCTAGGTGGGGAAAGCACTGGAGGTTTGAGGAGATATTGCTTAAGGAGTTCAAATGCTTCTTGGCATTCGTCGTCCCAATGAAAAGAGACATCTTTCTTAAGAAGCTTAAGAAAGGGTCCAGTTTTGTCTACCAACTTGTCGATGAAGCGGCGAATAGCTTGAAGCTTACCTTGTAAACTTCGTAATTCTGATATATTTGTGGGTGCGGGCATATCTGTGATAGCCACGATCTTGAGAGGGTCAATTTCAATGCCACGTAAAGAAACTATAACCCCTAATAATTTACCGGACTTAACTCCGAATATGCATTTAGCAGGATTTAGTCGGATAAGATATTCCCTTAACCGATCAAATACTTTCCTTAAGTCATTTAAATGATCATCTTCTTTGATGGAACGAGCTATGATATCATCTACATAATCATGTAGGATATCATGCATCATGTCATGAAAAATATAAGTCATAGCTCGTTGATAGGTTGCACCTGCGTTCTTTAAGCCAAATGGCATCACTTTCCAACAAAAAGTTCCCCAAGGGGTAATAAAGGTTGTTTTGGCCTGATCTTCAGGAGCTATCCTGATCTGATTATAACCGAAAAATCCATCCATTAAGGATATCATTCCGCTTTCGACAGTAAAGTCAATGATCTGATCCATGTTGGGAAGAGGAAAATCATCTTTAGGGCATGCAACATTAATGTCTCTAAAATCGGTGCAAACCCTAACTTTAGTGGCTTCTTTCTTAGTTACTTGGAACTACATTTGAGATCCATTCGGCATAGTCAATGGCTTGTATAAAAATGACTTTCAACAATTTTTCTAGTTCTCCTTTGACTAGTAAGGCCACTTTGGGATGCATTTTTCTAAGTTTTTGTTTAACAGGTTTAGCATCTGGATGGACTACTAGATGATGCATGACTACAGAAGGGTCCAGACCTGGCATGTCTTCATATGTCCAAGCAAAGACATCTTCATAGTCTTTAAGAAATGAAATGTATTTATCTTGTTTTTCTTGACTTAATTCTGATCCAATATTAATTATGTGAGGGTTATGTTCGGTTCCAATGTTAATTTTTATAACGTTTTCAACTTCCATATGTAAATCTCTCTCAAAATTAGGTGGGGTGGGTGAAACACCCAATTCTTGTAATTCTTCCAAGGTTAGCTTGGATAATTCGTTTTGAGGAGTCGAGGCCTCAAGTTGGGCTATACTAGGTATAGAGCCATCAAAATAAAATTCATTATATAACAATTCCTCAATGGAAATATCATGAAAGATATCTCCCTCCAACTCATCGTCGGATTCGGAAATCATCTCAGGGTAGGCTATGGATAGCATATTGCAAGTAAAAGAATTATTCTTTGGATATAAAGAATCTTGTTTATCTAGATAATCTTGATAACATATGAGATGGTCATCATCCTCAAATGGAAAGGGCTGACCTTTACTAGAAAATAGGCCCACACCACAGCGGGCAGGCCACGGTTCTACCTCGAAAGGTTCTTTCATACCATTTTGGAAAGGTCCCAAACCTTTCCCTTTATATCCCAATTTAAGCATTATGGGCTTAGCTTTAATATATTCATTAGCAAAATAGCATCGAGCATATCCATCACAATGTGTCTTGATGTTTCGGGGTATTCTTCCCCAATCATATCCTTTATAAACAAAAGCACAACTTTCGACTTGGTAGATACTTCCCATAGGTTGTGGGAGGCCCAAGGTACGAGGAGAAGGTGGGAGTTTATTTAAAAGGAGGGAAGTCTGCATGGCAGTGTTGATCTCTTCTGATATAAGAATTTTAGATAAATCGGGTAAGAGCTCATCAGTGAGAGCATAAGAGGTAGAAGGAACATTTCCTTGATCTTCTGATGTGGAAAGAATGCCTGTAGTGGATGATGATGTTATAGGGATATCGATGGATGAGTCTATCGGTATGGAAGTTATAGGGGTAAAACAAGAAGCATTGGGTGTAATTTTGGGCTCTTTTCGAGGTCCTAATGTGGTTTGTTCAGAAGATGGTTGAGCTAAATGTATAGGTGTAGTTGAAAGAGTAGATGATGTTATGGGTGTGTGTTTCACACGTTTGGATGGATGATAAGAACTAGGATGTGTGGATGACAGGGTAGGGCAAAATTGCACTCCAACAGGTTCTGCCAAAGCACACATATCAAAGGGTCTAGGATCACCATGAATGGTAACCAACTGGTTTTTAAATTCAAATTTAACACACTGATGTAAAGTGGAGGGAACCGCTCGCATCGCATTGATCCAAGGGCGACCCAAAAGTATATTGTACGATGCAAGGCAATGTACAATAAACACGGTCGTATCTAGGGTTCTAGGACCAACTTGCAAGGGTATAGTAATGACTCCACACGTTTCTTGTGTCTCGTCATTGAAGGCTTTGATAATCATATCCGTTCTTTTCATCTCGTCACTTCTAAACCCAAATCGTTGGTAAAAGTCAAAAGTGCAGATGTTTAAAGATGAACCATTATCAATCAAGACTCGTTTAACAACTACATCTCCAATTAGGGCAGTAATATATAAGGGATTATCCTTATGTAAACTATGTTGTGGGATATCTCTATCTCGAAAGTCAATACAATCGACTTCTCGAGTGATGATAGTATTGGACATGGCTTGAGGTTGAATATTTTGAGGTACCATCATTTGGCTTAATGTAAGCATTAACTCATCCCTATGGGTAGGAGAAGATCTTAACAAGTCCAAAAGGGAAATTCTGGCTGTAGTATTGGATAATTGTTCATTAATATTGTAAGGAGGCTTAGGTTGAACATTAGACATATGATTCCCTTTATTGGGATTTTTCAAAACAAATGGAGCTGATCCATCATTCTGAGTTTGATCCTGTTGAGAATTTTGAGCCTGTTGTCTGGTAACGACTCCGATGGTACCTACAATGTTATATTGAGGACGCTGAATTGGTCTCGGTCTAGCGTTTATGGCTTGTTCATTAGGAAGGAACTGATTAGAAGAGGGTCGAGTAGTAACTCTTCTAGGAAATGGTTCTTCTAGAACCATAGAATCTGTGATAGGTTGAATCGGATCTGATTCATTTTTAGAACTATTCGATTGATTTGAGGTGATGTCTATTTCACTTTCAGTATCCGATTCTACATCACTAGGATCCGGTGTTTGAGTATTATATAGGGGTCTGGACGTAACCATGGAGAAAGTTGTGCCAAATATTTGAGGATCTTGAATAGATAATTGTCCGCTAATAGTCCCTACATATCGGGTAGGAGGGGGAACATTATGATGTTCGATTTGATTAGCCACCTCTTTACCATGCTGTGGTAAAGGATGTTGAAATATGTCCAATGATTGATTGGCATTCTGATTCTGATTTTGGGGAATGTTCTTTTGAGCGTTATTAGAAGCATTTTGTTTAGGTTGGAAGGCTTGCACCTCCATCTCATTATTATCAATCAGATCTTGTATTTTATGTTTTAATATTTTACAAGAGTTTGTAGCGTGTCCAGGTCCTCTATGAAAATCACAATGTAAATCAGCTCTGTATCCGGGTATAGTTGGATCGGGTTCCCGGATAGCTGGTAATTGGATCAAGCCTCGTGCTAGTAATTGGGGGAGAATGGTTGATAAAGGTTGATTTAACCTAGTAAATTCTCGGGGTGGTTTATCAGGAGGTTTCAATATGAACTTCTCCGTTGTTTTCGTAGTATTAACATTAGCAATGTTTCTACTATCAATGACTCCGTCACCCACAACTTGTTTATTTTTATACTGATTTCTGGATGTTTTCTCATCATCTTTCTTTTTGAGCTGACCTCTTCTAATGAGAGCATCTTCCACCCTTCGAGCTAAGTCTATAGCTTGATCGAAGGTGGTCAAGGTAGCAATTGATAGTTCATAGGATAGTTGTTCTTGTAAATTATTGATAAAAATATCCAACATCTCCCGATAAGGTAACACAAAGTGTAGTTTTCCTATCAACTGTCTCCATCGAGCTAAGAAGTCAGAAAAACACTCATCTTTGTCTTGTTTTAGGTTGTACAAATATTTAATGGTTACATGCCTTTCAATATAGGCACTAAATTGATGCACAAAAGACTCAGCGGTCTCTTCAAAATTTCTCAAAGAATGAGTGGGTAGTTGATAATACCACTCCAATGCCATCCCCCCTAAGCTTTTTGGGAACATTTTTAGTAATAGCAAATCATCATGTGATATGTCATGACATGCTATCCTAAACATACGAAGATGCTCTATGGGATCTTCGGTTCCTTTATATATAGGTAGGACAGGCATAGGAAAGTGTTTGGGATATGGTTGTGCTACAACTATAGGATCTAGAGGTTGACTACACATCTCTCGATAATTGTACGAGGGACGGTAGGGATCTATTTGGTCCATACGGGAGGTTAACTGTTTCACCATGGCTTCCAGATTACCGGTTTGCCCACCATATTGGTTCGGTGGTACATGAGCATGGGATTTGTGAGCGTAAGAAGGCGGAACATAAGGATTCGATGCTATGTTACTATTATGCAAATGATTGGTAGAAAGAGTATTATGAAGAAGATTTGTGGTAGCATTATGTTGTATCCCAGATTGTTGGAAATTAACATTTGGTTTTGTTTTAGGCTTTTGTTGATTTGAGGTATATTGATCAATAGCTTGGCGAAATAGATCAGTGAATGAAGGTTTCTTTTGTGTAGGAATAACCCTTGGTTTGGTAACAGGCACTCTAGGTGGTTGGGTAACCTGTTGTTGTTGCATGTTCTGGATTATAGCAGCCATGTCCAAATTGGACGGTCCGGCTTGATCACTCTCTTGATCAACAAAGGACAAAGGATTAGTGTGTATGCGATATATATCTTCTAGGGTTGCTTGGGTATCACTAATTTGATCTTTATCCATACGAACTGCTCTATTAAGGGTGCCAATATTGTTATTGAGAAATTTCCAAAAATGTTCCATGTTTTCAAAAGTAACAGCTCCATCTAGAGTTATTTTAGGAGATGAGGATCCTTCCTCTCTATCATTTTCTTTTTGTTCATTTGCGTCCACAAATTCTTCTTCTTGTTGGTTTAAGGTTACTTCTTCTTGAATTGGTTCTTCAAGAAGGGCATCTGGTCTATTGGTTTTTCCTAACCAATCTTCTTCTACTTCAATTTGTTTTCCATTCCTGAGTCTAGTCATTGTGTCTAAATTTAGGTTTTAGCAAATATATATTAATATATTTGCAACAGATCTTGGGAGGTATATATTTTAATTATATACCTACTATAATACTTAAAAGAAAATGTTTTGATTTTTTTGTTATTATATTTATTTATATATATTTTATAAAGACAATAAACAACACACTAAATACAAGAAACAACAATAATAAAATAATAACTTAGTTTTCTATAAATAGTTTATAGATGTCATTGATAGGATCAAGTTCATCAAGAGTCATAAAGTGCTCCTCTTCAAATTGGAAATTGTTTTTCAGGAACTTAATAAAGTGTGCTATAGTGATATTATCTGTTTCAGTTTCTGTTTTGTAAAAATAAATCTCATGGCAATATTCTCGATATAACACAGCTCTGGGAACTCTATTCCATATTTTTCTATCTGTAAGAACGACCTCTTGGTCCTCTACACGAGACAAAAATTTATGTACTACAACTGCGTTATCGAGGTATTCCTCAAAGGTATACAACTCAGAAGACACAAGGGCTCTTTTATCTGCTAACCACCTATGGCAAGCTCTCTGAAGCTCATGATACAAAATCACTTGATCGGGATCCAGGATTCTATCTAGGACAAACCTCTTGATTTGCCTAAGTTCAGTTGCTCTAGATGAAATGAGATCTAATCTCCTATTAAGTTCGTCCCACAAAGGTTGAACCCTATTTGTTTGAGGTACTCTAAGCAAAGAGGTAATCTCTATAGCTGCTAATTGGTTTTCAACATTAATGGTGACAACTCGTCTTTTATTATAATCTACCATCTAAATATGACATGCAATCTTTGATTCTAAATGCATTTATGTTTTGTTTTTTTTTGGATTGAATTGAATTGTTTTCAAAAGGTTTTTAGTTTTCACGTCGGGTTCACCAAAATGTATCGCTCCAAATTTTTTGCACCCTTACCTTCAGGCTATAGGATCCGTGCCCGGAAGGGGGATGTGAAAAGGATGGGACAATACCTCGGACTGAGAGGCCCTTTGAAGGTCCCGCCTCTCGGGGGAGGTGTATAAGGGTGAATTTTCGACGGATGGTGGGTTCACCAGGAAACTTTTGAATGGTAGTTTCCACGCCTAGGTTGATAGTGTGTTTGATGTGTTCATTTTTATGCTTGATCATTCAATTCCTAGGTTTGGCCAAATGAATCTAAACTGTTCTATATGAAATGCAAATTTAAATGAATACAAAAAATAGATTTAAACAGAAAATACAAAGAACAAGCTAGATGAGAAAAACCATACCTAATTTCGGATGTCTGATGGAGGTTCTAATTTTTGAAGCAGTCCAAATCGCCTCTGATATGACAGGATCGTCTGATATCAGACAAGATCATCTGAGATCTGGCGAATTCATCAGATGAATTCGTCAGAGACCTGCAATCAGAGAAATAGACAGAATACGAGAAAATGCAGCTATACTAACAGAGGAAAATGATGTAGAATGATAATAATAATATTAAACTGATAATTACAAAATAAAGATATAAGTGCATTACAATGATTTAATGACAATTATGACTTTATTATGCATTTAAGCTACATGGGTGAACTCCAAGATGCAAAATAGTAATAAGTCTAACTAATGCAAAGCAAAACAGTAGATAATGGAGAGAGAATGCAAACTCAGGGCACTGATTGCCCCCAATGTTGGCTGCAGTCGAGATCATCTGCAGGATACGAAATCATCTCGAATTTTGGCGTGATCGTCCGAGATCGTACAGGATCGTCTACGATGATCTGAGCTTGCTCCGACTGAAAAATAATGAAGTTCCTGCAAACAAACTTGGAAAAATACGAAGGCAAATAGTAATTTAAGATACTCTAATGCAAATAAAACTCGTGTTACAGAAAATTTCAGCCAGGGGAATGTCAAGGGGAGGGCCTAAGATTAAATAGGCATAGGAAGGAGGTTGGGAGGTTGGAGATCATCCCAATTTGGGAGATCTCCAATGGGGGAAGTCTCTAACCATGCAGACACGCTTTTGCCCCGGTTAGAGACGTCGTTGAAACATAAGCTAATTATGAAAAATCAGTTTTGGGACGAAATCGTCTGGACGTTCTTCTCTAGACGAATTCGTCCGATCTGAGGCGATATCGTCTGATCGGCGACGATATCGTCCAACGGTCACAACAAATCCTAAAAATGGCATGGAAAACAAGGGGAGCGGTTTAACAGGCGGTTAACAGGCGTTTGGGGTTGAAATTTGAATTTGAATTATTACTAAAGTAATTTTAATTATTTGCTAAGGTTTACTGTGCCAATTTTAGGGTGCTATAGTTATTCATGCTTTTTTTTGTGATATTTGTGGATGATATGGTCCTTGATGCCCTAGGTTATCACAATATTTTTTGCATTAGAATTCAACCTTACATATGCTTTGTAGATTATCTTAGTGTAGTAAGATATTGTATTCTCATCTAGGGATATTTATTTTGATTATGATAGTATTATCTCAATTACTACATTGTATTGGTTAAGTATTTGGACTTATATTATATTAATTTGTGTGATTGTGTAGACACCTAAATCGTGTAAATCGGATAAGACTATCAATGCATTACATATACCCTCTTATAGATAACTTATGGCATTATTAGGTACACCTATAGGCTAGCAAAAGGTTTCCAAAAGCCTCCAAAACTTAGTTTGGAGGGTTCCTAGCAGTCTGGGGCAGTTTTGGGGCTCCTGCTGGTGGTCGTACCACCAAGGGACAGCCACAGTTGGTGATCATCCCACCCAAGGACAACCATCATCAACCATCCTTGGGTGGGATGACCCCTAACTAGACCAAATAAAAACTCAAAGGATGCACTAAATGGCAATCCAAGACTACCATTAGCATGTCCAATCACCCCAAATTGATTGGGGACCTACTAATGGATAGTAGGACAGTTTATTGGGAGTACCCGAATGGGAAACATTCTCCCAATCATGCCATGACATGATTAGGACACATGGCGCCACCTGCCTCGCATGGCAAAGATGCCTTTTTGACCTAAGTGCCCTCTTGGGCTATAAAATGAGCTCCAAACTCCAAATTTCAAAGGAGGAGAATTTGGAGAATAGAGCAACTAAGTGCTGCCCAAATAATATCCCATATTTTGTAAACCAAACATGCCTTTGCCTTGGCCTTGAAACCCTCTTCATCTAAAGGTAATTTTAGGGGAAAATAGGCTCAAAACACCAAACCCAAACTGGCCAAATTGGAATATTCTTTGGACCCATATGTCAACAACACCCCATACCACTTTTGGACCAATTACCATGGCCATATGTGACAAAACTAAGGTAGCTTTGTGACCATCCCACCTGGGGACGACCAATAGTCTACCCATGGCACACCCTGGGATGACCACAAAATAGGGTGTAACTTTAGATAAATCCCTCCATAGTCCCCTTAGGAATGTCTAGAGAAACCTATGGCCCAAATTTGAGGTAGTTTGGAGGATTTTTGATGCCATTTTGGTGATCCTTGATGTTGCAGGTCTATTTGGCTCACCTCGGGATGACCAGCAGTTAAGCACAGTTTCACCTTTAATATTGCCTCCAAAGTTGCTTATTTGCATTTATATTATATTATAATATGCATATGCTTATTGTATATTGGTTTTTGTATATGTAGATCACTTTGTTTAGTCGTAGTATATGCCTCTTTTGCTATGTTTTCAAGGCTTTCATCCTTTTATGAAATAGGTGCTATTAACCTGATTTTAGTCCCTTGTGTGTAGGTGTAGGTATTCTACATAGAAGGAAGGATCTAAGAAGACCAGAAGAATAGGTTTAAGGATAGCTCTCAATCATGAGATGTGATATTTACATCAACAACCATAGGTTACACCACTTTAAGGCCCATTTCAAGGGACTAGATCCCTTGAACATTGTAATGGAAATTATATCAATTTGTAAAAGCCCTCAAGGGGATATTTGTAATCACATATTTGAAGCTATACATTGATTAAATATAAGGATAAATCCACTATTTGGTTATTCATTTGCTTCATTTTGATATATTACAAGTTTATGTGTTATTTCCCTTGAATGCTTCATAGATGCTTTACATTGCAATGAAATGCCCTTAAGGCGGTGTAGTAAATTTCATGTCTTCAATGGTGATCGCGGTATATGATGTCTTTTTATCTCCCCTCTGGATGATGCTAATTTTGACCTCTTTTTTTGGTTTTCTCTATTGCAGGTACTAACCGCTCTTAGCAAAAATAGCCTCTCTACTGCTCCATGGCACTGGGTGAGATGACCAACTCCATGGCACTGGGTGGGAAGACCCCTAATCTGTGACCATACCTAACTGGGAAGGCCACAAAACCAAAGGGTTTTTGCAAAAATTTGTAGAAACAACTACTTTTTAGGTCCATTTCATACCCCTCTAAATAGTCAATTTGCAAAATTTCATGTTTTTATCGCTTATTCTTTTCATAGAAAGGTTAGAGTTTCTCTTCCCAAAAATGTGCATTAATTAGTTCTAAAAAATAGAGAAAAGAACAGTAGAATTTCTACTTTTTTTCTGGTTTGATAGCTTGCCACTTGCCCAAAAAGGGTTAAGTTCATATAGGTGTTTAATTTCAATGCTTTCCTTTTATGCTACTAACGAATCTAAAAGAAAAATGCATCTTCATGCATTTAGTCAAAAATCATTGAGTGCTTTATTGTTTTCTTTCAAATATTTTAAAAGGAACACACACACACCATGATCCACTTAAACATTGGTGAGTTGGACTTCATTCCCAACCATTGATAGAGTTCAATGACGATGGGTTTCATCTCCATCCATTGACTCAAATCCTATGAACATTTTTCTATTGGCCAATACTGACTCCAAGATCTGTCCTAACCATGCAAAATAACATGCATTCATATTTGAAGGGGTGTATCACTGTGCATAGGGTGTTGGTTGAGGATCGATAGGACCTATGCTCCCTGATCGGGTATGGATTTCATATCCATACTTTGGTTGGTTCATGTGACAAGAATTTCACTCCCGATTGTTGAGCTAAGAGTATATAGGTGAAAACCACTTAAAATTTGAGAATATCATTCAACGAAATATTCTAAAGTGTTGCCACCACTGGTATTGATAAATATTTAATCCTTGCTGCTCCTCCTGCATTCAAAGAAACAAAAAATCATCGATAGTACATGTGTATGATAATGAAACTTGCAAATCTGAAAGAGTACTATTAATGAATGTAAAAGATGAATATAACGATTATTAAAATGAATCCAAATAGACTAAAATTTTGACAGAAGTGTAATCATGTAACTAGCAAAATACTACAAAAGAAACAGTCACCAAATTTGATACAGATCCATATTCATCCCTGGGTCGGACGAGTAAACCTACAACATTTTGGTACTCATTCCAGGGTGAGGCGAGTAAACCTATAACAGTTTGGTACTCGTTCTGAGGTGAGACGAGTGAACCTGCAATAAGGCAGGGGGTGCCTGAAGGCAAACCACCCATGGGTTGAGACTTTGTTTAAACACCAATCCACTTGGGATGGGTCCGAAACCTGTTGTGATGTGTTTTCAACAAATTGGTAGGCTATTGTGGTCAGAAAAATTAGGTTTTTGGTTCTTGATTCGTGCCTTCAAAAGTCACCCAATAACCTCTCTTTTGATTAAGAGATTATGGATGTAAAAGCATAAATTGTAAGTTAGTAAACTGGCAGCACTTCGTCGCTCAAAATGCTCCTTATCTGTATATCTTTGGGTGAGGAAAACTCACCATTTTATAGACCCAAGGGGTCTCTTTGAATTAGCATGCAAAAGTGCTACTTAGCATGAATGCTTTTTTAGGGAAGAGAAGACTTCTCCCTGATCAAGGTCTCCATAACTGCTTCTGTAACTACTGCTGCATGCCCAAAAGAACTCACTCGCACTCCCATGCAATGAAGGGAGAGTTAAGTATCTAACTTGAGTTGTAATGAAAAATCCCACTCTCACTCCCATGCAATGAAGGGAGAGTCAAGTGGCATATCTGAGTTGTCCTAAAAAGCTCACTCTCATTCCCATGCAGTGAACGAAGAGTTAATTGGCAGATATGAGTTTTCAAAAGAACTCCATCACACTCCTATGCCATGAAGTAAGGGCTAAGTGGTAGTTCTAAGTTGTCATGTGTCGAGGTTTGACTTTTTGCAGGTCAAACCTGGAATTCGTCCCACCCCAGAGTGAGTGATGATTAGGATTTATTAGTAACCTAACCAACTTTGGATGTCCCAAGTATGGAAAGGGCATGCCTTCTTGAATCCTTGCTTCTAACGAGCTAAGGAATTGGATTTCAAGTATTAACCTATTTTGGTGAGGTGTGACTTGAGCTTGGGCATTGATCTATCATGAATAGGCAAAGGGCGCAACCTTTTGTCTATGGGAACCTTGTGTTCATAATTCACAAATGCCAAGTGTTTAATCAGTTTATGATTGTTGCTTGTTTGCTGCCCCAAGGAGTGTGATTGTCTTTGTCAATGATTCTTTGAATGTGTGTCATTTCCAAGATTGGGTATATTGTTGTTGATTGGTAACTAAGTGTGACTACCCCCTAAAGCGACGAATCGATGAGGGAATGATTGACATGAGAAAAGCGACGAGTCACTTGACCCAAGATGGCTTAGGTAAGGGTTCTTTCAGATGTTATCTGATGAATGCGCAAGCAGTTTCCCAATTTTTGTGACCTATTTTTGGTGGGTATGAACCCATTTTGGGACACCATTTGGGGTTAACATTGGTGAAAAGCTGATCTCTCATGGAGCGGTCCGACCATGGTAGCCTTCTTAGGGAGACAGATAAGGACAATGTAAACCCCGAAGTTGGTTTTTTGATGCCAAGAGATTAAGTACAAGAGCACTTTTGTCCAACAATTTTTAGTGGTTTTGTTGGCATTTGTCATTTTTATATTTTGGTTGATTTTGATTTTTTTTTTTGGTATTCATTCCTGGGTGGGACGAACTCCATGATGGTACTCGTCCGGGGGTGGGACGAGCGCTCCTATGAGGAAAAAGTTCTCATTCCAGGCAGGAATGAATACCAGCAAGCAAAAAATATAAATATGCAAAAATGATGGATTTGGCTCATTTGCACTGTTCATCACGAGCGATTTGGAGCTCTGAGGAGGAGGAGGGAGATTTTATGATGCGAAGTGCTGTCGAATTTTCCAGCTACCATGGGTGCACAAATCATGATCGCCATTGAAGGCACGAGATTCTAGAAGATTGAAAGCAAAACTAATGTGATGTATTCAAAACCAAAATTAACGCTTAAGATCCTATAAAGTGAAATGCATGAAATGAAAGAAAAGAGACGAATTTAAATGAGATAAAAAGAAGTACAAAAAGCACAACCCTTTTTATTTATACTCTTCCAATTTGGTTACAAAGACGTCTCTTCTCTTTTAAGGGGTAGGAGCGTTAACATAGTTTCAATTACAATCATGGATTTAGTGTTCCTCCTTCCACGTGCCCACATGTGAAATGGGCGAGCCAAAGTGTTGCCGTCGCTGGTATTGATAAATCTTTAATCCTTGCTGCTCCTCCTGCGTTCAAAGAAATAACAAATCATCGGTAGCACCTGTGTATGATAATAAACTCACAAATCTGAAATATTACTGTTAATGAATGTAAAATATGAATATAACAATTATTAAAATGAATCCAAATAGACTAAAAATTTGACAAAAGCGTAATCATGTAACTAGAAAAATACTGCAAAAAAAATAGTCACCAAATTTGATACAGATCCATATTCATCCTTGGGTCAGACGAGTAAACCTACAACAGTTTGGTACTCATTCTAGGGTGAGGCGATTAAACCTGCAACATTTTGGTACTCATTTCGAGGTGAGACGAGTGAACCTACAATAAGGCATGGGGTTCCCGAAGGCAAACCACCCGTGGGTTGAGACTTTGTTTTGACACCAATCTGCTTGGGATGGGTCTAAAACCTATTGTGATGTGTTGTCGGCAAATTGGTAGGCTATTGTGGTCAGAAAAATTAGGTTTTTGGTTCTTGATTCATGCCTTCAAAAGTCACCCAATAACCTCTCTTTCGATTAAGAGATTATGGATGTAAAAGCACAAATCATAAGTTAGTAAATTGGCAGCACTTCATCGCTCAAAATGCTCCTTCTCTGTATCTCTTTGGGTGAGGAAAACTCACCATTTTATAGACCCAATGGGTCTATTTGAATTAGAATGCAAAAGTGCTACTTAGCATGAATGCTTTTTCAGGGAAGAGAAGACTTATCCCTGATCAAGGGCTCCATAACTGCTTCTATAACTGTTGTTGTATGCCCAAAAGAACTCACTCGCACTCCCATGCAATGAAGGGAGAGTTAAGTAGCTAACTTGAGTTGTCATGAAAAATCCCACTCTCACTCCCATGCAATGAAGGGAGAGTCAAGTGGCATATCTGAGTTGTCCTAAAAAGCTCACTCTCATTCCCATGCAGTGAATGGAGAGTCAATTGGCAGATATGAGTTGTCAAAAGAACTCCCTCGCACTCCTATGCCATGAAGGAAGGGCTAAGTGGCAGTTATGAGTTATCATGTGTCAAGGTTTGACATTTTTTGGGTCAAACCTAGCATTCATCCCACCCTAGAGCGAGCGATGGTAATCGTCCCTGGGTGGAATGAGTACCAGTCTGCACTCGTCTTTAGGTGGAGCGAATAAGTAGCAGAGTGCCTAAAAGGTGCCAAATTGATCTTTGACTTTTAAAACTACTATGAGAGTGGTTAGAACCATTTTTTTAACCTCTGGGGCTACCTTGGTAGTTGTGTGTGTTAATGCGATCAGTTTTTGCAGTCACATAATTGGATTGGTTTTGTTTTGGTGTCTATAGATGCCCCATTTTGGAAAGCGCTACACATGGTGCAGTGTTGAGCAAAAGTAGATAACCAAAGCACTAATGATTAGGATTTCTTAGTAACCTAACCAACTTTGGATGCCCCAAGTATGGAAAGGGCATGCATTCTTGAATCCTTGCTTCTAATGAGCTAAGGAATTGGATTTCAAGTATTAACCTATTTTGGTGAGGTGTGACTTGAGCTTGGGCATTGATCTATCATGAATAGGCAAAGGGCGCAACCTTTTGTATGTGGGAACCTTGTGTTCATAATTCACAAATGCCAAGCGTTTAATCAGTTTGTGATTGTTGCTTGTTTGCTACCCCAAGCAGGAGCATGATTTTCTTTGTCAATGATTCTTTGAATGCGTGTCATTTCCAAGATTGGGTATATTGTTGTTGATTGGTAACTAAGTGTGACTACCCCCTCAAGTGACGAATCGATGATGGAATGACCGAAATGAGAAAAGTGACAAGTTTCTTGACCCAAGATGGCTTAGGTAAGGGTTCTTTTAGATGTTATTTGATGAATGCGCGAGCAGTTTCCTGATTTTTGTGACCTATTTTTGGTGGGTGTGAACCCATTTTGGGATGCCATTTGGGGTTAACATTGGCGAAAAGCTGATCTGTCATGGAGCGGTCTGGCCATGGTAGCCTTCTTAGGGAGACAGATAAGGACAATGTAAACCCCGAAATTGGTTTTTTGATGCCAAAAGATTAAGTACAAGAGCACTTTTGTCCAACAATTTTTAGTGGTTTTGTTGGTGTTTGTCATTTTTATATTTTGGTTGGTTTTGATTTTTTTTTTTTTTTGGTATTCATTTCGGGGTGGGACGAACTCCATGATGGTACTCATATGGGGGTGGGATGAGCACTCCTCTAAGGAGAAAGTGCTCATTCCAGGTAGGAACAAATACCAGCAAGCAAAAAATATAAATATGCAAAAATGACGGATTTGGCTCATTTGCACTATTCATCGTGAGCGATTTGGAGCTCTGAGGAGGAAGATTTTCTGATGCGAAGCGTTGTCAACTTTTCTAGCTACCATGAGTGCACAAACCGTGATCGCCATTGAAAGCACAAGATTATAGAATATTGAAAGCAAAACTAATGCGATGTATTCAAAACCAAAATTAATGCTTAAGGTCCTATAAAGTGAAATGCATGAAATGAAAGAAAATAGATGAATTTAAATGAGATAAAAATAAGTATAGAAAGCATAGCATTTTTTATTTATACTCTTCCAATTCGGTTACAAAGACGTCTCTTCCCTTTTAAGGGGTAGGAGCGTTAACATAGTTTCAATTACAATCATGGATTTAGTGTTCCTCCTTCCGCGTGCCCACATGTGAAATGGGCGAGCCAAAGTGTTTCCGCCACTGGTATTGATAAATATGTAATCCTTGCTGCTCCTCCTGCATTCAAAGAAACAACAAATCATCGGTAGCACCTATGTATGATAATGAAACTTGCAAATCTGAAAGAGTATTGTTAATGAATGTAAAAGATGAATATAACGATTATTAAAATGAATCCAAATAGACTAAAAATTTGACAGAAGCGTAATCATGTAACTAGCAAAATACTGCAAAAGAAATAGTCACCAAATTTGATACAGATCCGTATTCATCCCTGGGTCGGACGAGTAAATCTGTAATAGTTTGATACTCATTCCAGGGTGAGGTGAGTAAACCTGGAATAGTTTGGTACTCATTTCGAGGTGAGACGAGTGAACCTGCAATAAGGCAGGGGTGTCCAAAGGCAAACCACCCATGGGTTGAGACTTTTTTTTGACACCAATCTACATGGGATGGGTCTGAAACCTATTGTGATATGTTGTCGGCAAATTGGCAGGCTATTGTGGTCAAAAAAATTGGGTTTTTAGTTCTTGATTTGTGCCTTCAAAAGTCACCCAATAACCTCTCTTTTGATTAAGATATTATGGATGTAAAAGCACAAATCGTAAGTTAGTAAACTGGTAGCACTTCGTCGCTCAAAATGCTCCTTCTCTGTATCTCTTTGGGTGAGGAAAACTCACCATTTTATAGACCCAAGGGGTCTCTTTGAATTAGCATGCAAAAGTGCTACTTAGCATGAATGCTTTTTCAAGGAAGAGAAGACTTCTCCCTGATCAAGGGCTCCATAACTACTTCTGTAACTGTTGTTGCATGCCCAAAAGAACTCACTCGCACTCCCATGAAATGAAGGGAGAGTTAAGTAGCTAACTTGAGTTGTCATGAAAAATCCCACTCTCACTCCCATGTAATGAAGGGAGAGTCAAGTGGCATATCTAAGTTGTCCTAAAAAGCTCACTCTCATTCCCATGCAGTGAATGGAGAGTCAATTGGTAGATATGAGTTGACAAAAGAACTCCCTCACACTCCTATGCCATGAAGGAAGGGCTAAGTGGTAGTTCTGAGTTGTCATGTGCCAAGGTTTGACTTTTTGTAGGTCAAACCTGGCATTCGTCCCACCCCGAAGCGAGCGATGGTAATCGTACCTGGGTGGAACGAGTACCATTCTGCACTCGTCTTTGGGTGGAGCGAATAAGTAGCAAAGTGCTTAAAAGGTGCCAAATTGATCTCTGACTTTTAAAAATGTTGTGTGAGTGGATAGAACAATTGTTTTAACCTCTGGGGCTGCCTTGGGGGCTGTGTGTGTTAATGCGATTAGTGTTTGTAGTCACATAATCGGATTGGTGTTGTTTTGGTGTCTACAGATGCCCCTTTTTGGAAAGCGCTGCACATGGTGTAGTGCTGAGCAAAAATAGATAACCAAAGCACTAATGATTAGGATTTCTTAGTAACCTAACCAACTTTGGATGCCCCAAGTATGGAAAGGGCATGCATTCTTGAATCCTTGCTTCTAATGAGATAAGGAATTAGATTTCAAGTATTAACCTATTTTTGTGAGGTGTGACTTGAGCTTGGGCATTGATATATCATGAATAGGCAAAGGGCACAACCTTTTGTCTGTGGGAACCTTGTGTTCATAATTCACAAATGCCAAGAATTTAATCAGTTTGTGATTGTTGTTTGTTTGCTACCCCAAGTAGGAGCGTGATTGTCTTTGTCAATGATTCTTTGAATGCATGTCATTTCCAAGATTGGGTATATTGTTGTTGATTGGTAACTAAGTGTGACTACCCCCTCAAGCGACAAATCGATGAGGGAATGACCGACATGAGAAAAGCGACGAGTCACTTGACCCAAGATGGCTTAGGTAAGGGTTCTTTCAGATGTTATCCGGTGAATGCGCGAGCAGTTTCCCAATTTTTGTGACCTATTTTTGGTGGGTGTGAACCCATTTTGGGACGCCATTTGGGGTTAACATTGGCGAAAATCTGATCTCTCATGGAGTGGTCCGGCCATGGTAGCCTTCTTAGGGAGACATATAAGGACAATGTAAACCCCGACGTTGGTTTTTTGATGCCAAGAGATTAAGTACAAGAGCACTTTTGTTCGACAATTTTTAGTGGTTTTGTTGGCATTTGTCATTTTTATATTTTGGTTGGTTTTGATTTTTTTTTTTTTGGTATTCGTTTCGGGGTGGGACGAACTCCATGATGGTACTCATCCGGGGGTGGGACGAGTGCTCCTCCGAGGAAAAAGTGCTCATTCTAGGCAGGAACGAATACCAGCAAGCAAAAAATATAAATATGCGAAAATGACGGATTTGGCTCATTTGCATTGTTCATCGCAAGCGATTTGGAGCTCTGAGGAGGAGGAGGGAGATTGTCTAATACGAAGTGTTGTCGAATTTTCTAGCTACCATGAGTGCACAAACCAGGTCGTCAAGCGACAGAGCCAAAGTGAGACCAATAAGTGAACTATCTCCGCAAGTTTTAATTTGAGAAAGTGTAAATGTGTTTTTATTGTGCTTTTCTTTTGTGTAAGACATGGAACCCTAATTAATTAATTAAAAGGTGAATGAATTGGATTAAAGACCATGAAACAAAATGAAACGTGTATGCAAACCGATGAAAACCTAGATGGAAAACCGTAGAATAAACCCAAATGAAACTTAGAGTAACACCTTAGGGTAACCACGGTTATATAAAAAAATGTTTTTTATGTGAATGGTAAAACTTAGGTCGAAACCGGAGGTAAACCATGGCAATTTTTGTCTATTTTGAAAATGAAACCCTAGATAAAAAAAATGGATGAATTTTTTGTTTGAATGGTAAACTTAGGAAAAAAAAAACGTAGGTAAACCATGTCAAATTGTTATTGTGGAAATGATGAAAAATGAAACCCTAGGGTAAAAAGTGATGAATTTTTTTGTTTTGAATGGTGAACTTAGGTTAAAACCGGAGGTAAACCATGTCAAATTTTTGTTTTGTTTGTATGAAATTAAAGATGAAAAATTGATGAATTTTTTTGTTTAAATGGTAAACTTAGGTCGAAACCGTAGGTAAACCATGTCAAATTTTTGTGGTTTTTATGAAATGCAAGATGAAAACTTAGATTAAAATTGATGATTTTTTTTGTTTAAATGGTAAACTTAGGTCGAAACAATAGGTAAACCATGTCAAATTTTTGGCATTTTTTGTATGAAAATAAAGGTGAAAAATTGATGCATTTTTTTTTTGTTTAAATGGTAAACTTAGGTCGAAACCGTAGGTAAACCATATCAATTTTTTGTGTTGTTTGTATGAAATTAAAGATGAAAATTTGATGAATTTTGTTGTTGAAATGGTAAACTTAGGTCGAAACCGTAGGTAAACCATGTCACTTTTTTGTATGAAATGAAAAATTGATGAATTTTTTTTGTTGAAATGGTAAACTTAGGTCGAAACCATAGGTAAACCATATCAATTTTTTTGTTGTTTGTATGTTTGTAAATTGTAATAGATGTACATGTGAATGAATGATGTTACTGTATATTGATGCATTTTTGAATATGTGATGGTGATTTGATGCATGTTTTTGATGTGTTTATGTTTTGTGATATGCAGGTGGTGAAGAGTCGATATCGGGTACCGACTATTTTTTCTAGTGCCCATGAAGCGTTGAGTGCAGAGGACTAGGAGTGGCTTGATGCCTTAGGGCTCAAGCATGTGGCTCAATCGGAGCCAGTTGTTGGGGATCGATCATACTTGACAGCTTTTATTAGTCTATGGTATGTTCAGACGAACACCTTCCATATCTCGAAAGGGGAGATGACAGTTACCTTGGAGGATGTGTATCAGATTCTTTAGATTTCGATAGACGAGGTTCCCATTCGGATGACACCATGAGGCCAGAGGATGACTGTACTGACCCAATGTTTTGGACATGGGGAGGACTTGGGTGTGGATGACGCATTGCAAAGAGCGGAGGATGATTGTCAGGTGGGTGGGATCTTAGTGCGGTGGTGGTACGAGAGGAGGGTGTTGGGAGTGAGGCATACACTACTCATGAGCCTCATTTCCAACATGCTGTTTCCAGAATCCTTGGGGGTGAGGTTCCCATGGAACCTACTAGAGGTGGTGTGGTAGTTAGTGGATTGTCCTATGACAGAGCCTGTGATCATGAGATGGGGTCAGACACTCTTGGCTCAACTATATGATGAGTTTTATGAGGTCTGCTGCCGAAAGCGAAAGGGGATTGGCTACAGTTACTTGTTGCAGTGCTTGGCCTGGTAGCATATAGCTATGGAGCAACCACAAGGGCTACCATGGACTACACAGGTTGACATGGTGGATAGAGACATTGGTTATGGTGCTTTATGGTATCGATCTGAGGAGCGAGGGTAGAGTCAACAGTTTGCGGGAGATGTGGACCATTACGTAGATGCATTGGCATGAATGACTCCAGGAGATGTGGTGTGGATGCCATATCAAGATTGTCCCACATGGCCAGATGCTAATGAGTGGCTTCAGCAGGTCCAGAGGGGAAGGTGGGTCATTGGATGACACGAGACAGAGTAGGAATACTTCCATTATCTTCGAGTGACATGACAGTTTGGGGTATGCCAGGGGTTGCCTAGGGAACCCATAGTCTATCAACGTCAGAGCGATGAGAGGACTCTAGTTGTGTTGATCCTTGAGTTGCTAGGTGAGGAGGCAGATATAGTACTGGACACTCCAGATGTGGATGACATCGGAGTCACTACCAAGTACCAGGAGTGGTGGACGCTTCGGCGATGATGAGGTGAGGGGCCATTGGGAGGGGATGAGGCAACGAGAGGTGGAGAGGGTGCAGAGGCACCAGGAGAGGGTTGGGGAGCTCCTGTTGATGTGGACATGGTGGAGGTGGCAGATGCAAGAGAGGACTTTTATGAGGAGGAGCAGCCAGAGATGCAGGATGCTCCGAAGTAGGTCAATGCTATAGAGCAAGCCGATGCTCCAAAGAGGTCGATGCAGCCAGTCGTGTTGGGGGATACAAAGGCGGGGTTGCATGCTAAGATAGCATGATTGATGGAGGTGCTACAGAGGTGAGATGGGGAGCTTGGGGAGCTAGTGTAGGAGAGGGATCTCCTATGGACGAGTGTTGCGACCTATCATCAGTGGGAGAGGGACTGGTTGCGGCAACGATATGAGCTAGAGTATGAGATTACCCGCCTTGGTATGCAAGTACTTGCATTCTCGGGAGGTGGATCATCACAACGCTTGAGAGGGAGCGACATGGAGCAGACAACATCCTCGCAACGGAGGTGACGAGATGAGGGAGAGGCTAGTGGGCATGGGGTAGGGGCAAGCAGTAGCTGCCCTGAGAGGTCTCAGAGGACCCGCACCATGGGGGGTAGTTCCCCTCACACTGATCCTGCATGATCATGGTGGACGATGTCCTAGACTTGGGGATTTTGAGTTTTTGGATTGTGGTAGCGAGGTCCGAGGACCGGTTCATTGTAGCCTGTAGGCAATTTTGTTATGAGATATATATACAGATGACTCTTTTTGGTGTTTATATATTTTTTATGATTTATTTTTATGTACATGTTTTTACATTGATGTATGCATATGCGATTATGAATGTTATGGGTCTAATTTGTATGATGTATGCATATGGAATGAATGAAATGAGTTGTTTGATGATTTGTCGATGCACCATAGACTGTACAAGATTTGACTGACTTGCTATATTAATGGGATAACTTTGTGGAATGCTTGTGCATGTGAAAACTTTGTTTTTGTAGTTTGTCTATTTTCTAATGATGATGGACAAAATGAAATGTACCAGTTGTTTGAAAATGTAGTTAAGCTTTTCTGAGATGTAGATATTTTAACTAACTGGCCAAGACCGTACATTTATCTTGCAAGACTTTTGAACAAGGTCTAAATTTGACTTGAATTTAACCAAGTTGTTTCACATCCCTGTGTGTGCAATTGAGTTCGTTGATGTGGTATTCATCAGGATACTGCCAGTGCCAGATAGGCTATCAACCAAACCTGTACTGACGATCACCTAATTAGCTCCACTAACTTCATTGTTGTATTTAGCAAGATTAATCCATGTGACAATCTAAGGTACCATAGGCTAGCTCATCCACATGCAAAAATTGGTATGCGCATACACAAAGCTAATGTGACAGACATATCGTCATGCGGGTAGGATACCACCATTGCCAGGTAGGCTGTCAACCAAACCTATAATGAGGATCACCTAGATGTTTTTTGAATGCTAAGAATTTCCAGGGATTCAAGTTCAGGCTGTTTGGTGGTTGAATGATTTGGGAGACTTGCTCGTCTATATAGTGATGAAAATCACTGTTTATTTTTCTCTTTGTTTTTTTTTTTTTGAGCAAGGATTTTGAATAGTGGTGATAACCACTATTATTTGATTTTGTATTTTAAGCTTTGTAAGTTTGAGCTTGTGAATGGCCTGGATCCTGTTGGTCTTGGGGATGACTACCCATCTTGTTTAGGGACATGTAGTATGAATCCTTACAACTTTGGGACACAAGGAGATAATGGAGATTATGAAGTAAGGGCATTGATCTTTTAGGTCTAAGGGATGACTACCCATCCTAGTTAGGAGCGTGTAGTATGAATCCTTACAACTTGAAGACCAAAGGTGAGTGGATATGGTTGTGATGATGGTTTTTTGGAATGGTGTTTGTGAATAATGTTGATACTTTTAGGTCTTGGGGATGACTACCCATCCTTGGCAGGGACGTGTAGTATGAATCCTTACAACTTTGGGGACCAACTATGATTGGGATTTGTGGGAGTGGTGAAAACCACTATTTATGATGGGGAATGGATAGGGAATAACTTGTCCTTTTGTCAATTCTCAGCATTTTGGAACCATTCGCACAGGGGGATGAACAGGCTAATCTTTCACCTATGGTACCCAAAACCGCTTTGTAGGTTGTTGTTACATTCACACAACTTAGGAATTATTATATGTGTGTTAATTTGTGTTGGGATGCTATGTAACAAGGTGTGATCCAAGTAAAACTTTCCCATGTAAAATCTGTTTAACTATGTACAGTTTTGGCTAGAAAATTAAAGACAGCTAAATGACGAAAACCCTATATACATTAGGAAACAATTGACTATGCTAAAAGAAAATGGGGATATGCTAGATGTATGTGTTTATGAAAATGGTTTTGATGCGATGGAATTGCCAAGTAATGATAGCCTATGGTTCTTTTGACTTGTAAGACCTAGCGAAGTATGCAATGTAGGGATGCGATGCCTAATGCAACCTATATTTTTGTATTTTGAATTTTATGAGAATGCATGGAATTGAAATGCAATTGTTTTTGTAATTTTGATATATATATATATATATATATATATATATATATATATATATATATATATATATATATATATATATATATATATTTTGAGTATGCATGGAATGGAAATGCAATTGTTTTTATGATTTTTGATGATTGTATTGTTTTTGTTTATTTTTGAATATTTATTTTGACCAAGCAGTTATGGTAACACTTGGAGCGTTTGGTGTTGACCAAAGGGTTTATGGATACCTTTGGAGCATTTTTGAGGTGATCAGGCGATTATGAGAATCCTTGGAGCTTTTAGTTTGACCAAAGGGTTTATATATACCTTTGGGGCGTTTAGGGTTGACCAAGCGATTATGAAAATCCTTGGAGATTTTAGTTTGACCAAAGGGTTTATAGATACCTTTGGGGCATTCAGGGTTGACCAAGCGATTATGAGAATCCTTGGAGCTTTTGGTTTGACCAAAGGGTTTATAGATACCTTTGGGGCATTTTAGGGTTGACCAAGTGATTATGAAAATCCTTGGAGCTTTTAGTTTGACCAAAGGGTTTATAGATACCTTTGGGGCATTCAGGGTTGACCAAGCAATTATGAGAATCCTTGGAGCTTTTGGTTTGACCAAAGGGTTTATAGATACCTTTGGGGAATTTAGGGTTGACCAAGCGATTATGAGAATATTTGGAGCTTTTAGTTGGACTATGGATCTCTAGATGTGGAATGGCCTCAAATGACTGATGTTCAAGGGTTTTGTTTCCTTGATTCCTTCAAGAGAGGCAAGCTGGTATATTCCAGGTCCTATTCTACTGTCAATGATATAAGGACCTAACCAGTTTGCCACGAACTTGTCCCGTAAATGGGATGCCAAATTAGAATTTTGTTGGTTCTCTTTTAAGACCAAGTGTAGCACCCTAAAATTGGCACAGTAAACCTTAGCAAATAATTAAAATTACATTAGTAATAATTCAAATTCAAATTTTAACCCCAAAACCGCTCCCAAACCGCCTGTTGCCCGTTTCCTCATTTTTCGTGCCATTTTTAGAGTTTGTTTTGTCCGTTTGACGATATCGTCATCGATCAGACGATATCACCTCAGATCGGACGATTTCGTCTGGAGAAGAACGTCCAGACGATCTCGTCCCAAACTGATTTGTGCATAGTTAGCTTCTGTTTCAACGACGTCTCTAATCCGGGCAGAAGCGTGTCTACATCGTTAGAGACCTCCCCCATTGGAGATCTTCCAAATTAGGATGATCTCCAACCTCCTAACCTCCCTCCTAAGCCTATTTAACCTTAGGACCCCCTCTTGGCATTCCCCCTGGCTGAAATTCCCTGTAACATGAATTCTACATGCATTAGACTATCTTAAACCACCATTTGCATTTGTATTTTTCCAAGTTTGTTTGCAGGAACTTCATTGTTTTTCAGTCGGAGCAAGCTCAGATCGTCGTAGACGATCCTGTTCAATTCGAGACGATTTCGTACCAATCCGAGATGATTTTGATTGTAGTCAACATTGGGGGCAATCAGTGCCCAGGGTTTGCGTTTTCTCACTTTGTTTGTTGATTTATCCTGCATTTAGTTAAATTTGTTATTATTCCTTATTGTTCTGCATCTTGGAGTTCACCCATATAGCTTAAGTGCATAATGAAGTCATAATTTGTCATTAGAACGTCATAATCTACTTGAATTTTTATTTGTGATTATCACCTTAGCATCTATGTTGCCATTTTACACCATTTTTCTCTGTTAGAATAGTTGCATTTCTGGTATTTTGTATCTATTTCTCTGTTTGCAGGTCTCTGATGAATTCGTCTGATGAATTCGTGATCTCGGATGATCCCGTCAGATCTCAGATGATCCTGTCAAATTCTAGATGATCTGGACTGCTTCAAAAATCAGAACCTTCATCAGACATCCGGATCAGGTATGGTTCTTTAATCTAGCTTATTCTTTCTATTTTCTGTCCAAATCTATTTTCTGTATTTATTTAATTTGCATTTTCATAATAGAACACTTAGATTCATCTGGCCAAACCTAGGACTTGGATGTTTAAAGATAAAACTGAACACATTAAACACATTCCCAACCTAGGCGTGGAAACGCCACTAAACGTTTCCTGGTGAACCCCACCATCCGTCAAAAAATCACCTTAATACCCCTCCCCCGAGAGGCGGGACCTTCAAAGGGCCTCTCAGTCCGAGGTACCATCCCATCCTTTTCCCATCCCCCTTTCGGGCATGGATCCTTTAGCCTGAAGGTAAGGGTGCGAAAATTTTGGAACGATACATTTTGGTGAACCCGACGTGAAACTAAAACCTTTTGAAAACAAAAACAAAAAAAAAACATAGATGCATTTAAAATCATTAGAAAAATACTAAGTTGCATATCATGTCTAGATGGTAGCTCCTAAGAAAATATTAGCAGTTACTATAAATGTTGAAAACCAATTAGCAGCCATAGAAGTTAATTCTGTGCTTAGTGTGCCTGAAACAGATAGAAACCAACTTCTGTGGAAAGAACTTGATAGGAGGCTAGGTGTCATTTCATCTAGATCAACCGAACTTAGACAAATCAAGAGGTTTGCCCTAGATAGGATCCTGGATCCTCATCAACTCATTGTTTTATCATGAACTTCAGAGAGCCTGCCATAGGTGGTTAGCTTATAGGAGAGCTCTTGTGTCTTCAGAATTGTTCACCTTCGAGGAATACCTCGAGAACGCAGTTGTTATACACCAATTCCTAGGTCGTGTAGAAGATCAAGAGGTCATTCTTACGGATAGGGAAATATGGAGGAGAGTTCCTCGAGCTATGTTATATCGAGAGTATTGCCATGAACTCTATTTCTACCAACCAGAGTCTGAGACAGATAATATCACTATAGCACTTTTTGTTAAATTCTTGAAAGAAAATTTCCAATTTGAAGAAGAACACTTCATGACTCCTGAAGAACTTGAGCCCATTAATGACATTTATAAATTATTTATAGAAAACTAGATCATTGCTTTCATTATTATTTCTTGCATTTATTGTGTTGTTTGTTATCTTTATAATATTGTTACAAAAAAAAAAAAAACAAGAAAAAAAAAATAGAAAACATAACAAAAACCCAAAACATTTTATTTTAAATACTATAGTAGGTATATAATTAAAATATATACCTTGTTGCATATATATATATATACAAGTATATATATATTTGCTGAAATTTAAAATTAAGCACAATGCCTAAACTTAGAAATGGTAAACAAACTGAACAAGAAGAAGAAGATTGGTTGGGAGGCAAAACTACAAACCCAAATGTCCTTCCTGAGGATCCAATTCCGGAAGGAGAAACTCTAGAACAGCCAGAAGATGACCTGGGTGAAGACAATGAACAAGAAGACAATCTTAAAGAGGAAGGATCCTCGTCCCCTAGAATAGCTCCAGATGGAACTATTGCTTTTGATAACTTAGATCATTTCTGGAAATTTTTCAATAATAACATTGGTGCTCTTAATATGGCAGTTCGTATTGATAAAGGACAAATTAGTGACACTCAAGCAGCTATGGAAGATATGTTTAACATACACACTAATCCCTTGTCCTTTGTTGATCAAGAAAGTGATAAAGCTGGACCATCCAATAGAGATATGGTCACTATGATTCAGAACATGCCAAAACAACAGGTTACCCAACCCCCTAAGGAACCTGTTATTGAGCCTAAAATCATTCCCACACAAAATAAAACTTCCTTCACTGCTTTACTTCGCCAAACTATTGATCAATATGCTTCAAATCAACAAAAACCTAAAATGAAGCCAAACACCAATTTTCAACAATCTGGGATACAACATAATACAACTTCAAAATTTCTTCATAACACCCTTCCTACCAACAATTTACGCAATAGCAATATAGCATCTAATCTCCATGTCCCTCCATCATATGCTCACAAATCCCATATTAATGCCCTACCGAACCAATATGGTGGGCAAACCAGTAATCTGGAAGCCATGGTGAAACAGTTAGCTTCGCGCATGGACCAGATAGATCCCTACCGTCCCTCGTACAATTATCGAGAGATATGTAGTCAACCTTTGGATCCCATAGTTGTAGCACAACCATACCCTAAACACTTTCCCATGCCCGTCCTGCCTATATATAAAGGAACTGAAGATCCCATAGAGCATCTTCGTATGTTTAGGATAGCATGTCATGATATATCACATGATGACTTGCTATTACTAAAAATGTTCCCAAAAAGTTTAGGAGGAATGGCATTAGAGTGGTACTATCAATTGCCCACTCATTCTTTGAGAAATTTTGAAGAAACAATTGAATCGTTTGTCCATCAATTTAGTGCCTACATCGAGAGGCATGTCACCATTAAAGATTTGTACAACTTAAAACAAGACAAAGATGAATGTTTTGCTGATTTCTTAGCTAGATGGAGGCAGTTGACAGGAAAACTGCACTTTGTGCTACCTTATAGGGAAATGTTGGACATTTTTATTAATAATTTACAAGAACAAATATCTTATGAGTTATCAACTGCCACCTTAACTACCTTCGATCAAGCTATAGACTTAGCTCGAAGGGTAGAAGATGCTCTCATTAGGAGAGGTCACCTCAAAAAGAAAGATGATGAGAAAACATCCAGAAATCAGTATAAAAACAAACAAGTTGTAGGTGACGGAGTCACTGATAGCAGAAACATTGCTAATATCAATACAACGAAGACAACAAAAAAATTTATATTAAAACCCCCTGATAAACCTCCTCGAGAATTTACTAGATTAAATCAACCTTTATCAACCATTCTACCTCAATTATTAGCATGAGGCTTGATTCAATTACCAGCTATCCGGGAACCTGATCCAACTATACCCGGATACAGAGCCGATCTACACTGTGACTTTCATAGAGGACCTGGACATGCTACAAATTCTTGCAAAATATTGAAACATAAAATACAAGACTTGATTGATAATAATGAAATGGAGGTGCAAGCTTTCCAACCTAAACAAAATGCTCCTAATAACGCTCAAAAGACCATTCCCCAAAATCAAAATCAGAATGCTAATCAATCATTGGATATATTTCAACATCCTTTACCAAACCATGGTAAAGAAGTGGCCAATCAAATCGAACATCATAATGTTCCCCCTCCTACCCGATATGTAGGGACTATTAGCGGACAATTACCTATTCAGGATCCTCAAATATTTGACACAACTTTATCCTTGGTCACGACCAGGCCCCTACATAATTTTCAAACTCCCGATCCTAGTGATGTAGAATCAGATACTGAAAGTGAAGTAGACATCACCTCAAACCAATCGAATAGCTCTAAAAATGAATCAGATCCTATTCAACCTATCACAGATGCTATGGTTCCAGAAGAACCATTTCCTAGAAGAGTTACTACTCGACCCTCTTCTAATCAATTCCTTCCTAATGAACAAGCCATAAACGCTCAACCGAGACCAGTTCAACGTCTTCAATATAACATTGTAGGTACCATCGGAGTCGTTACCAGACAACAGGCTCAAAACTCTCAACAAGATCAAACTCAGAATGATGGATCAGCTCCATTTATTTTGAAAAATCCCAATAAAGGGAATCATATGTCTAATGTTCAACTTAAGCCTCCTTACAATATTAATGAACAATTATCCAACACTACAACCAGAATTTCCCTGTTGGATTTGTTAAGATCTTCTCCCACCCATAGGGATGAGTTAATGCTTACATTAAGCCAAATGATGGTACCTCAAAATATTCAACCTGAAGCCATGTCCAATACTATCATCACTCGAGAAGTCGATTGTATTGACTTTCGGGATAAAGATATCCCACAACACAGTTTACATAAGGATAATCCCTTATATATTACTGCTCTAATTGGAGATGTAGTTGTTAAAAGAGTCCTGATTGATAATGGTTCATCTCTAAACATTTGCACTTTTGACTTCTACCAACGGTTTGGCTTTAGAAGTGATGAAATGAAGAAAACTGACATGATTATCAAAGCTTTCAATGACGAGACACAAGAAACGTGTGGAGTCATTACTATACCCTTGCAAGTTGGTCCTAGAACCCTAGATACAACCGTGTTTATTGTACATTGCCCTGCATCGTACAATATACTTTTGGGTCGCCCTTGGATCAATGCGATGCGAGCGGTTCCCTCCACTTTACACCAATGTGTTAAATTTGAATTTAAAAATCAGTTGGTCACTATCCATGGTGACCCTAGACCCTTTGATATGTGTGCTTTGGCAGAACCTGTTGGAGTGCAATTTTGCCCCGCTCTGTCATCCACACATCCTAATTCTTATTTTTCATCTAAATGTGTGAAAAACACACACATAACATCATCTACTCCATCAACTACACCTATACATTTAACTCAACCATCTTCTGAACAAACCACACTAGAACCTCAAAAAGATCTTAAATCCACAACCAATCCTTCATGTTCCATCCCTATCATTTCAAAACCTATAGACCCATTCATTAACACTTCCACATTATCAACATCTATCATACCTTCCACATCTAAAGATATAGGGAATGATCCTTCTACATCTTATGCTCTTTATGATGAACTTTTACCGGATTTATCCACAATCTTAATATCAGAAAAAACAAATGCTTTTATGCAAGATTCAATTCTTTTAAATAACTTGCCACCATCTCCTCGTACTTTGGGCCTCCCACAACCTATGGGAAGTACTTACCAAGTCGGGAGTTGTGCTTTTATTTATAAAGGATATGATTGGGGAAGAATACCCAGGAATATCAAAACTCATCATGAGGGATATGCACGATGTTATTTTACTAATGAATATATTAAAGCTAAACCCATAATGCTTAAAATGGGATATAAAGGGAAAGGCTTGGGACCTTTCCAAAATGGCATGAAAGAACCTATCGAGGTAGAACCATGGCCCGCCCGATGTGGTGTGGGCCTATTTCCTAGTAAGGGTCAACCCTTCCCTTTTGAAGATGATGATCAACTCATATGTTATCAAGATTATCTAGATAAACAAGATTCTTTGTGTCCAACGAATCAGCCATTTACATGTAATATGCTATCCATAGCTTACCCTGAATTGATTGCTGAATCCGATGAGGAGTTGGAAGGAGATATTTTCCATGATGTCTCCGTTGAAGAGTTGTTACACAATGGTTTTTATTTTGATGGTTCTATACCAACTATAGCCCAACTTGAGGCCACCACTCATCAAGACAAATTATCCAACTTAACTTTAAAAGAATTACAAGAATTGGGCGTTTCACCCGCCCCACCTAATTTTGAAAGAGATCTACACATGGAAGTAGAAAACGTCATTAAAGTTAACATTGGAACTGAGGATAATCCTCACATAATCAATATTGGATCAGCATTAAGTCAAGAAAAACAAGATGAATACATTGCATTCCTTAAAGAATATGAAGATGTCTTCGCTTGGACATATGAAGATATGCCAAGTCTGGACCCTTACGTAGTCATGCATCATCTAGTAGTCCATCCGGATGCTAAACCTGTTAAACAGAAACTTAGAAAAATGCATCCCAAAGTGGCCCTGCTAGTCAAAGGGGAGTTAGAAAAACTCTTGAATGTTATTTTCATACAAGCTATTGATTATGTTGAATGGATCTCGAATGTAGTTCCAGTCACCAAGAAAGAAGCTACCAAAGTTAGGGTTTGCACGGACTTTAGAGATATTAACGTTGCATGCCCTAAAGATGATTTTCCTCTTCCAAACATGGATCAAATCATTGACTTTACTGTCGGGAGTGGAATGATGTCCCTAATGGATGGATTCTCCGGCTACAATCAGATCAGGATAGCTCCTGAAGATCAGGCTAAAATAACCTTTATTACCCCTTGGGGTACCTTTTGTTGGAAAGTGATGCCATTTGGTTTAAAGAATGTCGATGCAACATATCAACGAGCTATGACTTATATCTTTCATGATATGATGCATGATATCCTACATGATTATGTAGATGATATTATAGCTCGCTCTATTAAAGAAGATGATCATTTAGATGATTTGAGAAAAGTATTTAATCGGTTAAGAGAATACCTTATTCGATTAAATCTAGCCAAATGCATATTCGGAGTTAAGTCCGGTAAGCTATTAGGGGTTTTAGTTTCTTTACGTGGTATCGAAATCGACCCTCTCAAAATTGCGGCTATCACTGATATGCCCACACCTACCAATATATCGAAGTTACGAAGTTTACAAGGTAAGCTTCAAGCCATCCGTCGCTTCATCGATAAGTTGGCGGACAAAACCACTCCCTTTCTTAAGCTCCTTAAGAAGGATGTCCCTTTTAACTGGGACGACGAATGTACAGAAGCTTTTGAACTTCTCAAACAATACCTCCTTAACCCACCTGTGCTTTCACCGCCTAGACCTAATCGCCCATTTCTCCTGTATATTTCAGCTTCAGATTTGCTTTAGGAGCTATGTTAGCTCAGCTTGATGATGAGAAGAAAGAACGTGCTAATTATTACATTAGCCGAACCCTCATCAGTTATGAAACCCGTTATACAACATTAGAAAAATTATGTCTAGCAGTCGTATTTTCTACGCAAAAATTACGTCATTATATGCTCAGTCAAAAAATGTATGTCATTGCTAAATATGATCCCTTGAGGTATCTCATGAGTCGACCTTATTTATCGGGTCGCACAACAAAGTGGGTTCTTGCTCTAAGCGAGTTTGAACTCACGTTCATAGGACAAAAGTCTGTTAAGGGTCAAATCATAGCAGATCAATTAGTTGCTGCACCCTTAGAGTCTACCCATCCCCTCATCATTGAGTTTCTTGATGAATGCCTTCAATTAGAGGCAGACCATATTGAACAATGGTCCTTATACTTTGATGGAGCCCGATGCATGAGTGGGGCTGGTGCGGGTATTATTTTAATATCCCCGCAAAAACATCTTATACCTTTGTCCTTTAAATTAACATTTGCTTGCACTAATAATACTGCCGAATATGAGGCTCTAATCCTTGGATTACGAGCTGCCTTGGCATTAAAAATCAAACATCTGCTAGTTTTTGGTGATTCTCAGCTTGTCATAAATCAAATTAATGAAGTTTATCAGACCAGAGATGATAAATTGCGCCCATATAAAGCATATGTTTTGCAATTGTTATCCTTGTTTGATAAAGTTACTTTGGAAGCTATTCCGTGAACTAGCAATCGTGCGGCTGATGCTATGGCCGCAGCTGCATCTCTTCTGCCCTTGGAGTTAGATGACGAATATGCCACCATCATTATTCGTCGACTCTAGGAACCCACTTCAAATAAGTCATGTTTAGAACCTTTGGATGTGTTTCTAATCAATGAAACTACTCCTGAACCTTGGTATATGGATATAATTGATTTTCTCCAAAATGGGACTTTCCCTGCCAATTCTAATAGAAACCAGCGTCGGTTATTACGTCGACGAGCAAGTCGATTTGTAATAATTGGCAATACTTTATATAGGAGATCTTTTGAAGGTATCCTATTGAGATGTTTGAATCTAGAAGAATCCAAATCAGCTTTAAGTGAAGCCCACGATGGATCTTGTGGAGGACACTTCAGTGGTAGTGTCATTGCTAAAAAGCTCCTTAGGATAGGCTACTTTTGGCCTACCATGGAAAAGGATGCACATGATTATGTGCGCCATTGCGACAAGTGCCAGAAACATGCTGACCTTGTCCATGCACCTGCACAAGAGCTGCAGGCTATTTCATCTCCTTGGCCCTTTTCAAAATGGGGCTTAGACATTATTGGCAAAATTAATCCTGTGTCATCGAATGGACACAAATTCATCATAACCGCCATTGAGTATTTCATGAAGTGGGTTGAAGCTATGCCTTTAGCTTCCTGCACTGGAACTCAAGTCTCTAAATTTATTTTTAATCAAATCATTTGTAGGTTCGGAATTCCTGCAAATCTCATCTCGGACAATGGAACTTGTTTCAAAAATAAAGATGTTAAAAAATTATGCCAAAAATATAAGATTCAACATCGTTGGTCCACTCCCTATTATCCTCAGGGTAATGGTCAAGCAGAAGCATCTAACAAAACCTTAATCAAAATTCTCAAAAGAATGGTCAATAAAACTGGCCGTGACTGGCATATTCAATTATATCCAGCTTTGTGGGCCTATCGAACTAGTGTTCGAACTCCCACTGGAACTTCACCTTTTGTCTTGGTTTATGGCGTTGAAGCCGTTTTTCCCTTTGAATTAGAAGTTCCTTCTTTGGCTCTACTACTTCAAGATACCGAAGTAGGAGATGAATATCGAGCTGGCAGACTCAGTCAGCTGGAACTTCTAGATGAAAAGTGCATCAATGCTTTAGAGCACCTTCGTGCCTACCAAAACAAGCTTAAAAGATCATATGCCAAGAAAGTTCGTCATCGATCCTTTGAGGTCGGCGACCTTGTTTTAAAAGAAAATCAAAAAAATACTAATGCAACTAAAGACCTTAAAGGTAAATTTGAGCCCAACTGGCTTGGACCATATATTATCACTACTAAATTTGAATCAGGAGCATACAAATTAGCTACCTTAGATGGTAAATATTTAAAAGAACCTATGAATATTATGCATCTTAAGCGATATTACGCATAAAATTTGGTCATTTCATCATTTGTACATATTTTGCATGTTGTCTCATTTTAAATATATTAACTGTTTAAACAAAAACAAATGAAAAAAATAAAAAAGTCAAAACAACAATATTATTGACTCTTTTGAAACCCAAAAAAAAAATAATAAAGAAGAAAGAGAGAGTCAAAATTATCAAACTCTTCACAAATATTTGTTGTATATATTTCTTCTTCAAGTATTGCAGTTATATTTTCAAGTTATTTTGGATAAATTAGCATTTATTTGGAATCCCCCACTATCACAAACACAAAAAAATAAATATCTTGATTTTATCTGGCATGATTACTAATCTCTCTTATATCAAAGTACACAAAATTCAATTAAATAAAGTTTGAGCATAGAGAATTGATGTTGTTATTTACTTAAACCAAGCATATCTTTTCACAATAAAATGATTACATTTGTAATTTCCATGCTATGTTACATAGTAGAAATGGTTCTTGAGCGAAAAGTTTCCCCTGCTATCCTATCATGCACATGGTCTAGAATCTTTGAGAATTGGCAAAAGGACAAGCTCACCCCTACCCGGAATAAAAATCCCTTGCTCTACAGCTAATCCGAGCAAGTATCCCTAGTATAGGAAGAAAAGAAAAGTTCAAAAGAAAAAGAGAAAAAGAAAAAGGTTATTTCAGCATTATCTCAAATATCAAGTCACAATACAAAAATACAAAAAAAAAAAAAGCAAAAGCAAAGAAAAAGAAAAAAAGCAAAAGCAAAAGCAATAAAATCCCTTTCCCTACCCCTTGAAAAGAAAAGAAGGGTTGATGAGCTTGAATCCCTGGAATTCTCAATTATTCGAAAACTGTGAGGTAAGCCCCATAACAGGTGGTTTGTGCCCAACCCGCTTGGCCTTGGGTAACTCCTAGCGTGGTGATATGTCCGTCACATTAGCGACCTTCTTTTGTACAGACCTATGTCTGCTTATGGATTAGCTAGCTCTTGATAACCCGACCTACATAGTAGTCTGGTATGGTTATATGCATCTAAATCATGGTTAATGAACACTTATTTGGTTCATTCAAATCACTTGTATCAAATTATCTTGCTCAAAACTTGGTAAATGAACAATGCAATTGCACACACATTTGTATTTGAGAGATTTTGTGTATCATTATGATAAATCAAGATTGGTAATGAACTCACATACGCACATGGGATTCCTTATAAATCTAACTTTTGTCTTTAAGATACTTTGAAATATTTTTGCAAATTGTTTGGAATAAATTCATTTTCTTCTTTGAAAGAACAGTTGTTTAGTATAAAGACAACTACATGCATTCTCAAAAAAATCAAAATCATTTTCAAAACATGCAATAAAGTTACATTTATATATAACTTTTGACTTTCGCGATGATGGTATAGTTCCAAAACTAAAATTGGAATTTTATGCCTAGTGCAAGTCCTCGTCTTCATATTTTATGAAGACCAAAATTACAAATCAACCATGCAATAAAACTATTATTTTCTTCTTTGGATTTCGCGATGATGGTATAAGTTTATACCTAAATATTCTATGCCTAGCGCAAACCATTGTACCAATTTTATTTTCCATTTATTTAAAATCATAAAAACATATGACTTAAATCATTATGTTACACAATTATGCTTTAAAACAAACAAACACCTATTCTATTTCATGTCATTATGTCAAACTTCAATTTTGCAATGATGGTATAATTCCTAGGGAATTATCCAAAAAATTTATCACACTTAGGAATTTATGCCTAGCAAAAGTCATTTTAAAATATTTCATGCATAATATTTTCATGGAAATCTGAAAAACAAATCATCATCATCATCATCATTTGCATCATCACAACAAAGTCTTAAGACAGTCTCTTAAGCACTCTTTTACTTTTAGCAATATTTCTATACTAGGATTAGCTTGACGACCGAGTGAGCGGCGACTCCATGAAATGGTCTATAATAGCGACAATGTCCTTTGAAATTATTGTTAAAAGTCCCTTTTATTTTTATCAAATTATCACATCACAAACAACCAACTTGTTTACATCAGATTATTTCATTTAAAATCTTACAGCATGACATTCAAACCATCATATTTCCAAATGGCATAATTACATGAATCATCAAATCAATCAAATCAAAACATTAAAGCATCATACAAATACATAAGACAAGTCATATGATCAAAAAATATCTCATCTATATATATCTCAACAGTATATGTACATCATCTCAAAACTAGATTGGTATGCCACAATCTGTACCTAGGCATACTCAATCCCCTATCAAAAATAATAATAAGCACTATAATCAATCTGTGCAGTGCAATCTATAGCAGCTAGCCTCGAGAACCCCTCGAGCTCTCAGCCTCATCTCCTCCCCCACCCTGAGGTGGACGAGGTGGCCCCATCATAGTCCGTGTGGTGCTATGAGTCCTGGACTCTGATCGTGATGATGTCCTCGATGACCTCATCTCGATAGGCTCCATAATATGGGCCGACAGCGGTAACCTCTACCCCTCTGGCACCATATGGTGGTATAGTGTCTGATAGAATGTGACCTGGGCAATAGCCCATGCTAGATCTCGAGTGCTCGCCCCTCCGCTCCATGCTCTGAGGCATGCTACCTCATCTCTGAGCTGTGTGGCCTCCTCTCGATGTCGTGCAGCCTCATCCTGTAGAGTCTGCACCTCTTCCTAGAGACGGACAGTCTTCACCCAGAGAGTAGCCATCTCACTACTCTCTCCTATGTCCACACCCTTGCCCTTATCGGGCGATGGTGGTCTCTCTCTCCATGGAGAAGGGGGTCTCTCCTCCCTCCTCTCCCATTGTCATGGCCTCTGCTGAGCCTATGGTCTCCTCTGCTCTCTCTCATCGTGACCCTATGCCACCTCAATGGCCGCCTAGCACCGCCTCCCCATCCGATGCACAACTATGTGAATCAGACCCTGAGCCCTCGTCATCCGAGGAGGGCGGATGCCTGTGTACCAGGCATCATAGCCGTCGACTACCCCTATGTCATCCCCATCCATCGGCTGAATGGGGGCATCATCTATGTCCGGACCCTAGAAGCACTGCATATCTGGAGCCCCGCTAACTATAGTGTTATCCCGGATAGTCCAGGAAAACTCGTAGTCTCTGAGGGATGGGATCCCCTGCTATAGACCGAACTGCCTCAAAACTCGGTCATAGCGGTGGAGCTCCACCTCTCCCCTCTCCATCCTCAGCCAACAGACTCGCCTGATGCGAGCCAGCTCTTGTCCATCCTCGGCCCACCCTGGATGATCTCTCCAAGGCCTCTAGGTGATCTGGTCGGAGACAAGGTCATCAAGTAGTCTCCGGGACATTGGCAGATCTATCCATCATTGTGACCCTCTCCGGAGCCACCAGTAGAAAGCTCGGGGCCTCTCCCTATCAATCCCTATCAGTGGGAGCCCTATCGGCCTCCGCACCATGATGTGCTCCCAGCACCAAACCTGTAGTAGAGATGTCATAACCAGACATCGACCGCCCTTGTATACGACCCCATGCAGGATCCTATACAATCGGCATAGTACAAAGCTCCCCCAAGCAAACCTGTATCCGTGGTCTCTCATGTCATAGACCACATCTGTCAATAGCCATGGTACTCTGCATCCACTCTGATGGCATAGCAGTAGACCACCTACAACCCCAGCCAAAACCTGTGTCAGTCTAGATGCCCCAGGCATCTGTCATAGAGATTCGATGTTCACTCCGCCCTTCTCCAGGGCGAAGCTCGGATCTCCGCATAGTCGCATCATCGCGTGGCCCTGATTGGCCATGGGAGTGATTAGCCATCCTTGTATGGGGATCCTCAAAATCCTCCATACATCCTCTAGTGTGGGAGTCATCTCCCCTATCGATAATCGAAAATAGGAAGAACCCGGATACCACCTCTCTGCTAGGGCTATCAATAGCCCCATATCTGTAGAAACCTGTGGCATCTCTGCCACATGCTGCAAGCCAACCTGAGCTAGCTGATCTCACTCTACCTGAGATAGAGCGGCCAAGTCATCCCTCAACCCATCGTATTTCCATTCTCTGCTCTTTAGTAATCCTCTCTGCAACATAAACAACAAAACAATAAAAATCATTAATAAAACAATCATTAATAATGCAAGTAAAGCAAGTTCAATTTAATAAATGATGATATCGTCCACTATTGGATGATATCGTCCCAAATTTGAGCAAATTCGTCTCCGATTTTGCCAGTCGAAATCGTCCCCTTTTTGATGAAATCGTCCCCATTTCGTCGATTTCGCCTCTGGACGAAATCGACGATATCGAGACGATTTCGACGAAATCGAGACGATTTCGTCTCGACGACGTCGACGGCCCAAAAATGGCCGCGATGCTCAAAAATTATCAAAATTTAATCTAAAAAGCATGAAATTCAAAATTCAAGCCTTCTAAACTAAGTTTAGACCCTTACCCGTAGCCCGGGTTGGACCTCTATCGATCTGTGTGTTGTCTCGACCATCTTGTCTGCAGAGCTCTAGAAACCAGAAAATAAAAAATGAACAGTAAAAATGAATTAGGGTTTTTCCCTATTTTTCTTAATTTTATTCAAAAACAATTAGCAACAAATTTAATTTTGGCTTTTCCGCATTTTTACCTCAAACGTTCGATTTGGGTAAAAACACGGAGGGGGCATCATAGTAAGCTGTCGTACGATTCGACCAAGAATCGTCGCCTAAAAATGGGAATAAATTTTTGCTTTCTCGTAGATCGAGAAGAACTCATCTTTAACGCATTTTCCTCAAAAAATTTGCTAAAGAGGGGGCAAAATGTAGCACCCTAAAATTGGCACAGTAAAACTTAGCAAATAATTAAAATTACATTAGTAATAATTCAAATTCAAATTTTAACCCCAAAACCGCTCCCAAATCGCCTGCTGCCCGTTTCCTCATTTTTTGTGCCATTTTTAGAGTTTGTTTTGTCCGTTTGACGATATCATCGCCGATCAGACGATATCGCCTCAGATCGAATGATTTCGTCTGGAGAAGAACGTCCAGACGATCTCGTCCCAAACTGATTTGTGCATAGTTAGCTTCTGTTTCAACGACGTCTCTAATCCAGGCAGAAGCGTGTCTGCATCGTTAGAGACCTCCCCCATTGGAGATCTTCCAAATTAGGATGATCTCCAACCTCCTAACCTCCCTCCTAAGCCTATTTAACCTTAGGACCCCCTCTTGGCATTCCCCCTGGCTGAAATTCCCTGTAACACGAATTCTACATGCCTTAGACTATCTTAAACCACCATTTGCATTTGTATTTTTCCAAGTTTGTTTGCAGGAACTTCATTGTTTTTCAGTCGAAGCAAGCTCAGATCGTCGCAGACGATCCTGTTCAATTCGAGACGATTTCGTACCAATCCGAGATGATTTCGATTGCAGTCAACATTGGGGGCAATCAGTGCCCAAGGTTTGCGTTTTCTCACTTTGTTTGTTGATTTATCCTGCATTTAGTTAAATTTGTTATTATTCCTTATTGTTCTGCATCTTGGAGTTCACCCATATAGCTTAAGTGCACAATGAAGTCATAATTTGTCATTAGAACGTCATAATCTACTTGAATTTTTATTTGTGATTATCACCTTAGCATCTATGTTGCCATTTTACACCATTTTTCTCTGTTAGAATAGTTGCATTTCTGGTATTTTGTATCTATTTCTCTGTTTGCAGGTCTCTGACGAATTCGTCAGATCTCAGACGATCCTGTCAAATTCCAGACGATCTAGACTGCTTCAAAAATCAGAACCTTCATCAGACATCCGGATCAGGTATGGTTCTTTAATCTAGCTTATTCTTTCTGTTTTCTGTCCAAATCTATTTTTTGTATTTATTTAATTTGCATTTTCATAATAGAACACTTAGATTCATCTGGCCAAACCTAGGACTTGGATGTTTAAAGATAAAACTGAACACATTAAACACATTCCCAACCTAGGCGTGGAAACTGCCACTAAACGTTTCCTGGTGAACCCCACCATCCGTCGAAAAATCACCTTAATACCCCTCCCCTGAGAGGCGGGACCTTCAAAGGGCCTCTCAGTCCGAGGTACCGTCCCATCCTTTTCCCATCCCCCTTCCGGGCGTGGATCCTTTAGCCTGAAGGTAAGGGTGCGAAAATTTTGGAACGATACACCAAGTCACCAACCTGAAATTCCTTGAGGTGGACTTTCATGTTGTATGCTCTCTTAAGTCGCTCTTGATAGATACGTAAATGCTCGAGAGAATTTACACGTCGTTTGTCAAGCAATTTTAGTTGATCTAACCAGGCCTATCGTATAGTGTCATCATTGATGAACTCTTGCATTGAAATGTGTAGGGAAGGGATTTCCAACTCAAAAGGCATGACTGCCTCAGAGCCATACACCATCGAAAATGGAGTTTCCCCAGTGGGCGTCCGAATGCTGGTGTGATAAGCCCATAGGGCAAGCAGGATCTGAATGTGCCAGTCCTTATGATTGTCCACGATTGTCTTTTTAAGAATGGCGACTAGCATTTTGTTTGATGCCTCTGCTTGCCCATTTGCCTGCGGATAATAGGGTGTTGAAAAACTGTGCTGAATTTTGTACTTTGTGGTCAAAGCACGCACGTCTTTGTTCTTGAATGGTGTCCCATTATTTGATAGGATCTTGGATGGAATACCAAAATGACATATGATGTTATGCAAAATAAACTCCGTAATGCGGGATCCAGTCATAGTGGTTAGCGAAATTACTTCCACCCACTTGGTAAGGTAGTCTATGGCTGTTAAAATAAATGTGTGATGACAAAATGACGTAGGGGAGATCTTTCCAATTAGGTCAAAAACCCACTGCAAAAAATGCCAAACCAATTGGATCGACTGCAAGGCCTAAGAAGGTACATGTGTCAAATTAGCATGGTGCTAACATTTCACGCACTTCTTCACATATGTGCAAAAATATTGCTCTAAATATGGCCAATAATAACCCATGCAAAGAATGCGCTTTACGATGGCCATATCGCTGAAGTGGCCACCACATGTACCATCGTGAGCTTGGGTGATCGCCCAAGTGGACTCTTGCTGGTCCAAACAACGAAGGAGGATTCCTTCATAATTTTGATGATATAAAATGTCTCCTAACAAGACATGCTTTGCCATTTTCTGTTTGAATGATCTTTTCATGACTTGTGTCAATCCAAGTGGGAGGTTACCTAGCTTGAGGTAATCTTGAATGGGTGTGTACCAATCCTATTGATCAGAAACCTCAATAGTATGAATGACCAATCCCTCTTGAAGTCCATCCCTAGAAAAAGCTGAGCGGGAAAGAACTTGTAAAAACAACGTGGTGTTGCTATTAAGAGGGGTCAGGGAGAACAAGGACCCCCAATTGGCTCAAGTCAAATGATCAAGGATTCGAGAGAACTTATCCGAAGATGGTTCAATTTGGATCAAGTGGATTCCTAGCATCAAATCAGAGCTTGCACGCTCCATCACGGATTGCGATAATGTTTTAACTTGAATGGTTGTCATTTCACCAGAAGGGTCTTGTGGGATTAATGACCCCAAGGAGGCCATAGTATCCACAAAATTATTTGATGATCGATGGAGTGCCTCGATGTCATACCATTCAAGTTGTGCCAGGAATTTGTCCACAAGGGCTTTGTAGGTCTGCAGAACTTGACATTTACATTGAAAAATCCCTTTCACTTGATTGACAATCAACAATGAATCACCAAAGATGTTTAGACGTTTAATGTTCATGGTGATTGTTGTTTGAAGACCTATGAGCAAGGCTTCGTATTCTACATTGTTGTTGGTGCATGGGAAGTCTAATTTAAATGACAAAGGCATTGGAGCACCTTGTAGAGTGAATAACACAATTCTCGTGCCACCCCCTTGCTCACATTTAGAACCATCGAAGAATAGGTTTATGTCAGCCTGTGACTCAGGCTCATCAGAATCTGGTGATTCTAAAACATGGAAGACCCCATCATCAGGTAGTTCAAAAGTCAGAGGCTAATCGTCTTCAAGAGGAGCCTTAGCTAGTTGATCGGCGATGACTTGAAATTTTATGGATTTTTTTCCAATGAACTCTATGTCAAACTCCATCAACAACATGATCCATTTCATCGTGCGGCTACTATGATAAGTACGACTCATCATGTATCACAATGGATTCTCCTTAGACACAACATATGTCTTATTACTGAGCATGTAGTGGCATAGCTTTTTGGTAGCAAACACCATTGCCAAGAAGAGCTTTTCAACGTATGCATAGTTAAGTTTATAACTGACCAGGGTGCGGCTAAGATAGTATGTAGTCTATTCTTTGTGAAGTTCATTTTTTTGGGATAGCATGGCACCCAATGCCACCTCAGTAGTTGAGATGTATAAATAGAACGACACTCCTAGTCTAGGTGGTGCCAATACTGGTAGTGAAACCAAGTACTATTTAATGTCGTCAAAGGCTGACTGGAACTCGTCATCCCAATGAAATGTGACCCCCTTATGCAATAATTTATTCATGGGTCGGCATTTGTCAGATAAATGTGCTATGAAGCACTTGATCGATGCAACCTTTCCCTGCAAACTCTTGAGCTACTTTATGGTGGTTGGGGGAAGCATTTCAAGGATTTCCTTGACTTTGTTTGGGTCTACCTCGATTCCTCGTTTGGAGACTATGAAATCCAAGAGCTTTCCAGAGGTGACACCAAAGATGCACTTCTTGGGGTTTAGTCTGACTTTATGTTCAATGAGGTGATCGAGGACCTTGCTCAAGTCATCGAGGTGATCTGGGTGCAAAAGATATTTGGCCAACAAATCATCCATGTAATCTTCCAAAGTCTTGTGCATGTAATCATGAAAGATGTACGTCATGGCACGTTGGTAAGTGGCACCAACATTTTTAAGACCAAAAGGCATGACCTTATAGCAAAATTTCCCCCAAGGTGTTGTGAATGCCATTTTGAGTTGGTCCTTAGGATTGATACGAATCTGATTGTATCCTGAGAAACCATCCATAAGGGAAAGCATTTCGTGGCCCGTTGTGGCGTCTACCAATGCATCAATGCTTGGCAAGGGAAAATCATCCTTAGGACTTGCTTTGTTAAGATCTCGAAAGTCGATGCATATGCGAATCCTCCCATCGGGCTTCTTGATGGGAACCATGTTAGACAACCATGGAGGATAATCCACACAGATGACAAACTGGGCATCCAACAACTTTTGTAACTCATATTTTACCATTAAGGCCACTGTTGGGTGCATCTTGCATAGTTTTTGCTTTACTGGCTTGATTTTTGGATCAAGCGTTAAATTATGCATGACTAGCTATGGGTCTAGTCCCGACATATCCTTGTATGACCATGCAAAAACCTCCTTCTTTTCCTTAAGAAGGGCAACATAATCGGCTTGCTCTTCGAGGGAAAGACTTACCCCCAACTTGAGAATCCGTGGATTCATTGGATCTGTGTCGATGTCTACATTAGTCGTTGCCTCGACTGACATGTGGGATCCGTCCTCCAACTGGTGTGGAGTTGGGATCAGGTGGATATCATTTGCTGAATTAAGATCATCATTAGGAACGTCAAGTTCCTCTTCGGCATGGAAGACATCCTGAGTCTGTCCTGGAGTGAAATGAAACATCCCACCACAAGGCCAATACTCTGATGGGGATGGTGGTGTGTCAGCATGATCCCAATCTATAGCCTCTATGTCTAGATGCAATGATCATGTTGGATTGGTTGGATCATGGATGGGGGCGATCAAGTCAATGGAGATCATGTTTATGAGATGATTGTAACCTCCATTACCGTAGGTGTGATAACTCTAACATTCTGGATGTTCTTGATGCGTTGGATCTGGCTCTGTAGGCACTGGCACAAAGGGATCAGCCCTATGCATGGACATGCAAACAGGGTCTGCCCTAGGCACTGATGGTTTGATAGGGTCTCCAGGAGAAAGATGCTCTCTGTATACCTAGAGTGGCGGGTGTAGTAATTGCTATAACTACGCCGGGTTGAGGTGCCACCTATGTCTTGGACCTATGTGTAAGTGTTCAAACATGTCATCTATGTCCAAGGGATATCGTTGTTGCATTTGTCGCATGTGGTTGAGATAGGCCATCTTAGTTTCATCTTTCGAATCATTTTCGGAGAACCACATGCCTTCGTTAACTCCAAGGGTTGCTTGCGACACATGGGGCTCACCTTGTTCAAGCAAATTTATGTGGTCCCATCTAGGTTGTTCCACCCTCTGTGGGGGGACCGGATTGTCTTGAAGTGGCATGTGCTCAATTGGAGCATCCAATGGGAACATCGTCAGGAAGCTTTCTTGATCATCATTCATTGGATATTCGTGCGAATGATCGTACTTCGACTCATCTTCGGAAGACCCTTCTTGGTCTTGTCCATATTCCCCTTGTGGGTGAGTCCATGAGGTTTCTCCTTGTTCGGTCGAAGGGAAAGGGTTGTTGAGGTCAACAAGGTTGTTTGTTTGTAATGGGAAATAATCTCCCAATGTATAAGTTGTATTTGGATTGGCATATGAATCTAATGCCAACCCATCCTTGTTGCCTATCCCTAGGCCTTGCATGTTTTTGACCAAGATGTCGAGGGGCAAAGGGTGATTAAACCCTACTCTTGACTTGTCATAAGGCATTTGGTATCTTGGTTGGCACAAAACACGCACTCCTTGTTCATACCTGCCTAACATGTATCCATGCCAATTGCATTGGCTAAGATATCGTAATGCGAAGTCTGGGTTAGACAGATAATTGACATCTTCCACAAAGGGCTCTTCATCTTCCTCTTCTCATCGGGAAGGTTCAACGCCATGATCCAGGCCCCCAAAAATAAAGTTTGTCTGATTAGGTGGGTAGCCTAAAGGAACCACGAAGCCTATGGGGAGTCGAGGTCTTCCCATGTCTTGCATAGACTGAAGTGTGGGCATTGCAACAACATTGCGCACTATATACTCCCCCATGCCTGTGTTAGACATCTCAACAGTAATCGTTGGTGATTGAGAGGAAGCGAATGGGAGTTCTCCTTGAGTCCACTCCATGTGGGGTGAACGAGGCGTCTCGACTTCCATTCTATTAGGCACCTCTTCTATCGAGATGTTGGAGACTAAGGGTGGTTCCGCTTCCAGGGGCTTCTTTCCTTTGTCCATTGGTGTGGCCACCATAGGTGGCATCATTGTGGGAGGACCGGATGAAGAAGATGCACCTGCCTAGGAATTTGATTGATTTGGTAATGGAGATTCTTGCTTAATCGGACCCCTTTTAGATGGATTTAACTGGAAATCCACATGCATTGAAGGAAGGGTCGACTACGACATTAATTACACTGAATTATAGTATTTAAAAGGTTCTAAATCTATGGGGACCACGTGCACTTGTCCTTCAAATGTGTACTTTAAACATTGATGAGCAATTGAAGGGACACACTTCATATCCCGGATCCAAGGCCGCCCAAGCAAGATATTGTAAGCCATCTCACCTTCTAAAATGTGGCACAATGTATGAATGGTCTTTTGTCCCACTTGTATGGGTAGGACAATTGTGCCAACTGTCGAGCATATCACATCATTAAATGCTCAAAGAGTGTAAGTGGAAGGTACAATGTGAGAGGCTGGCGACTTCAAATGTTTCAGTGCAGCGGTTGTAATAATGTTACTGGACGAACCAGTGTCTACCAACACCCGCTTGTACAGAGTCTCGTTGACCCGCGCAATAACATGTTGGGGTGGATCCACTACATCCCCAGTCACCATTTTTAATTCATCTTCCCTAAAGGTGATGACTGGTTTGGTACACTGTTTGACATGCCCCACAAAATTGTTGAACGAATTCGCTTCATGGGGTTGCAGCTCAATTGCCTTTAATATCTCCATGAGAGCTTCCCGATGGGGCGTCGATTGTTGAATAAGCTCATATATGGAGAGCCTAGCCGAGGTAGTCCTTAGACTTTGAGTAAGTCTAGTTCGAATCGTGGCCACTGGTCTAGGCGGGGGCAGCTGTGTAGGATTCGGTTGAGGTTGTGACATGGATGGAACTTCCCTTGTGGCTATCGCGGGGGCAGCTCCTGGGTATCTCTTGTTTCTTGTCACAATGTTGATCATCCCAACATACCCCTCCATGGGGCAATTCTGCTGCACTTCGTTGACATGAAGAGGTTTTGCTTGTGCATCATGTGTGGGTAAAGGATCTCTGAAAACACCCATTTGTTGGTTGTTGGGTGCGATGGGGTTATCCACTACCAATGTGTTATTGTCAATGAGGTCTTGCACTAAACCTTTGAATTTCCAATAGGCGTTAAGGTCATGCCCTTTCCTTCTATGGAATCTACAATAAAGATCCTCTCTGTAGCCCTTAGGCTTTGGCGCATTAGGATCGATTGTTTGAATTTCTGGCAGATTAATCAAGTTTACCACTGACAAACGGTCAAACAAAGAGTCCCTGGACTCGGTGTATGGTGTAAATTGCCGCCTAGGGTGACGCTACTGATTATGGTCTTATTTTTTATTATCTTTCTCATAGTTATTGTGAGGCACCACCTGATAATTAGCCTTTGGAGGCTGTGTTGCTAGGGCAGGCTTAGGGGCATTGATAGCAACTTGATTGACCACGATGGGTTTCTGTTGCGTATTCCCTATTTTGGTGCTCTTGTTCCATTCTTTTTTCTTAGGCTTGGCAATTTTGCCATCCTGTATCTTGATCTCTTCGATAATTCTAGCTTGTGCCAGAGCTTCTTCTAAAGTGGCGTATTGCTGCAGCTGCAATAGCACAGAGATCGATCGCAAACAACTCTTTGCGAACATTTGAGTTAGGTCAAACATAGGAGGGAGGTAGGATAGCTTTGAAAGCAACGTCCTCCATCGATTCCCATATGCCACCATAGATTCCTCCTCATATTGCTTGAGGCTAGCTAGATCACTTAGTGACGCCTTTTTCTTTGTGTTGAAAGCGAAACATTCTAGGAACGCGTCCACTAGCTGATCCAAGTTGTAGATGCTATGCTTTGGTAGATGGGTAAACCAATCCGAGGTAGGTCCTATGAATGTGGTTATAAATGTTCTTAATAGCAATGCATCATTGTCTTGTATACCGAAGCATTGGCTCAAAAATTGAGTCACATGCTCTTGAGCATCTTCATCCCCTCTAAAGAGTGCCAACTGGGGCAACTTAAAATGTTTGGGGTATGGAGGTGTTGGCACTGACGGATGCACAGGATGACTACGGAGTTGGCGTAAGGTAGGCTTTTGGGGCCCAGAAGTCTTGAGTTCCATAGTCTCTAAGCATTCTAACAACACTTTGTATGCATCGGAGGACTTAATCTCCTCCTCCTTGGTTTGCTCCCACTCGTGGGTTGCGGGGAACTTGAGGCCTTTGGAGGGATAACTGGGTAGCATCCCTTCTACCTTGATAGGGCGTTTCAGCCCACTCTTCTTCTTGGTCATAATCCTCATAAGCTTCTTGAGGAGTGTCTGGCCTAGGCCTATGAACATTGATAGGTGCCCATGGAGGATGCCCATCACGGTTGTGGGGAGTGGCCTCCCGCTCAAGCCTAGGAGGTCTTAGAGGTAGTGCTTGATGAAGTCGCAGAGACCTATCTCGCACTAGGGGGTTGTGCCTCACATACATCTTAGATTTCTGTGCGCGAGGGACTAGGGCCTTCTCAGGCGCATTGTTGTGAAGCAATTCAGTTGTCTGACGTTGAATGCGCTCTTGGTTAAGGCGACACAAATGTTCTAATTGCTGTTGGTCTTGCCTAAGCCACGTGATCTGCGCTTGGCAGGTGGCTAGTTTGGCAAATGCCAAGTCATTTTGTTCCACCGTCTCTGGGTTAGGAGGCCTAGATGCCTCCCCTACATGCCTTTCTCGGTCATGATACTCTGAGACCCCTATCTATTGCTTCCCTCTATCGAGGTTAGCAGCATTGACTTGAAGCTTTGGTCTCAATGAGCGATTTGGATATAAAGCGGGTGTAGACATGCATCGTTCCCACGCTATGTACTATCCTTGAGGAACGTAGTGATCTTCCTCACATTCTCTGTTATATGCATAAAAGGTGCGAGCAGAATTGTCTTGCCCTGTCGGGAGAACTTGATATTCTAGATATGGTCTAGTGTGTCTGACATTAATCAGGGGTAAATTAGGAGTAACGACATCATATGGTTCCTCCTTGTGGACCCTTTGTTGTTCTAGAGCAGTACATAGCGCTTCATCACTAGGCCACCCATAACGAACTTCCAAGGGAGGCCTTGTATCTAGGTCACGTGCTACATGTAGGTTGTCTTCTTGAAAGGATCTTTTCTGAATGGGAGTACCCCCTAAGGAGGTGCCTCTATAGTCTTGTCTAGTGATGGCATGAGTTGGAGTGCCCCTCAAGGAGGTGCCTCTAAAGTCATGTTCTGTAACTGCATGGTGTGGACTAACTTGTGTATCCTGCCGCCAAGGCGGGATGGCCAAGTCTTTAGGGCTATATCGGAGGCGACTTGTCCCCCTTGGTGTATCCTCTGCAGCTTCTGCCCGTGATTGGGCTTGGCTACGAGTGTACACCATGGTGATGTTAACCTAAAGATGTGGAAACTCTTTTTATGATTTTTCTCTTTATGATTTTTTTTTTTTAAACAAAAAATAGCACACACACACAAGCAATGATTATCTCTTTTAAAGATTAATAGTGTGCCCTAAATCTGGTTTAGTGTGTTTTGTTGTTTGTTTTTTTTTTGAAATATTTTTATGAAAACCATTTAAATGCAATTATGAAGGCTCTTATAACTCCCAAAATGGTCGCCCTTCAATATACCATTGCCGAACCGATATACCAACCTCTCTATATACCCGCCCTTACATGAGGGAGACTATAGGTACGTGAGAGCAGATGATACATGGAACATAGGCGGTACGGAAGGGGGATTGTCCTGTTTATGACACCTACCATAGAAGACTTATCCTCGTGCACTGGGAATCACCCCAATGACACTCGGTCAGCTTTCGTCAGGATTTACGTCGAGCAACAGTGACAATCGGGGTAAATGAATGCAAAATTCAAGCCAAGGTGGTGATGAACCCACCGTTGGTCTTGATCAAGGGCTGGGGTTTTACGACCAGCTCCTTGGTTTAAAAATGCCACGTGATGTGTGTGGGGTTCCTTTTAATTTGCAAAAATTGAAACAGGAAAACAAAAAGGAAACTTTCCCTAAGCCATACAAAAACTGAAAACCAAAAAATAGAAAATAGAAAACAAAAATTTGATAGAGGCTTGTTAAAAACCCCTACCTCTTCTCTGCCCACAAGGATGCTTCTGATTTTTTGGTCTAAAAAATGCACAGAACGCTATTCGTCCCTGGGTGAGACGAATATCAAAATAGTATTCATTCTAGGGTAGGATGAATGCCTATTCGTCCCTGGGTGAGACGAATCCCAATTCTGTAATCGTCACTGACAGAAATGAATAATAGTCTGATGACTGAAAAATAGGTACCTGTAATCAAAACAAGCAATTTCAGATCAAAAATCTAACCTAAAAAAAAATAGAGGACAGAAGGTCCCACCGTGATCGCCATTGAAAGCACAAGATTTCGAAAGATTGAAAGGAAAACTAATGCGATGTATTCAAAACCAAAATTAATGCTTAAGGTCCTATAAAATGAAATGCATGAAATGAAGGAAAAGAGACGAATTTAAATGAGATAAAAAGAAGTACAGAAAGCACAACCCTTTTTATTTATACTCTTCCAATTTGGTTACAAAGACGTCTCCTCCCTTTAAAGGGGTAGGAGCATTAACATAGTTTCAATTACAATCATGGATTTAGTGTTCCTCCTTCCATGTGCCCACATGTGAAATGGGCGAGCCAAAGTGTTGCCGCCGTTGGTATTGATAAGTCTTTAATCCTTGCTGCTCCTCCTACGTTCAAAGAAACAACAAATCATCAGTAGCACCTGTGTATGATAATGAAACTCGCAAATCGAAAAGAGTATTGTTAATGAATGTAAAATATGAATATAACGATGATTAAAATGAATCCAAATAGATTGAAAATTTGACAAAAGCGTAATCATGTAACTAGCAAAATACTGCAAAAGAAATAGTCACCAAATTCAATACAGATCCATATTCGTCCCTGGGTCGGACGAGTAAACCTGCAATAGTTTGGTACTCATTCTGGGGTGAGACAAGAAAACCTACGATAGTTTGGTACTCATTTCGGGGTGAGACGAGAAAACCTGCAATAAGGCAGGGGGTGCCCGAAGGCAAACCACCCGCGGGTTGAAACTTTGTTTCGACACCAATCCGCTTGGGATGGGTCCGAAACCTGTTGTGATGTGTTGTTGGCAAATTGATAGGCTATTGTGGTCAAAAAAATCGGGTTTTTGGTTCTTGATTCGTGCCTTCAAAGTCACCCAATAACCTCCTTTTCGATTAAGATATTATGGATGTAAAAGCACAAATCGTAAGTAAGTAAACTGGCAACACTTCGTCGCTCAAAATGCTCCTTCTCTGTATCTCTTTGGGTGAGGAAAACTCACCATTTTATAGACCCAAGGGGTCTCTTTGAATTAGCATGCAAAAGTGCTACTTAGCATGAATGCTTTTTCAGGGAAGAGAAGACTTCTCCCTGATCAAGGGCTCCATAACTACTTCTGTAACTGTTGTTGCATGCCCAAAAGAACTCACTCGCACTCCCATGCAATGAAGGGAGAGTTAAGTAGCTAATTTGAGTTGTCATGAAAAATCCCACTCTCACTCCCATGCAATGAAGGGAGAGTCAAGTGGCATATCTGAGTTGTCCTAAAAAGCTCACTCTCATTCCCATGCAGTGAATGGAGAGTCAATTGGCAGATATGAGTTGTCAAAAGAACTCCCTCGCACTCCTATGCCATGAAGGAAGGGCTAAGTGGCACTTCTGAGTTATCATGTGCCAAGGTTGGACTTTTTGTAGGTCAAACCTGGCATTCATCCCACCCTAGAGCGAGCGATGGTAATCATCCCTGGGTGGAACAAGTACCAGTCTGCACTCGTCCCTGGGTGGAGTGAATAAGTAGCATAGTGCCTAAAAGGTGCCAAATTGATCTCTAACTTTTAAAACTACTGTGTGAGTGGTTAGAACCATTGTTTTAACCTTTGGGGCTGCCCTGGGGTTGTGTGTGTTAATGCGATCAATGTTTGCAGTCACATAATCGGATTGGTGTTGTTTTGGTGTCTATAGAATGCTTTATTGTTTTCTTTGAAATATTCTAAAAGGAAAACACACGCACCATGATCCACTTAAAAATTGGTGAGTTGGACTTCATTCCCAACCATTGATATAGTTCAATGACAATGGGTTTCATCTCCATCCATTGACTCAAATCCTATAAACATTTTTCTATTAGCCAATACTGACTCCAAGATCTGTCCTAACCGTGCAAAATAGCATGCATTCATATTTTAAGGGGTGTATCACTGTGTACGATGTGTTGGGTGAGGATTGATAGGACCTATGCTCCCTGATTGGGTATGGATTTCATATCCATACTTTGGTTGGTTCATGTGACCAGAATTTCACTCCCGATTGTTGAGCTAGGAGTATATAGGTGAAAACCACTTAAAATTTGAGAATATCATTCAACGAAATATCAAACACAAGAAAAGTATTTTCTTTATAATGCAACACATATTGAAACACAACAAATATTTTAGGATTCACATATAATTTTTTTTATATGAGATAATCACTTTTATGCTTGTGTGTATCTATTGTTTATTTGTTTCAAATTCATATAAATTGTAAAGAAGATAAACACATAGTAGTTAGAGTATATAGCTATGGTACGTACCAATAGCCAAGACCATTCAGTGGTAAAAGCTATGGGTAATAGAGAAGAGGATGTAGGACGTCCTCGTGTTGAGCCTAGGGATAGGATCATTCCTCCCTCGAAATCAGCTACTCTTCCCAGTCGTAGACTGATTGATGAGTGGATGGTTACTCCTAGAGAGTTAACTAGAGAGTCTACCTTATATGGGACCCCTTCACAAGGTACTCCTATAGGTCATAGTCCTATTTTGGTAAAGTATCTCCCTAATTCATATGCTACAAACACCTTCTTTTGAGAAGAGTCACCGCATAATGAGGTGCCTCCACATAGAGCAATACCATGTGTTCGTGTGCCTGCTCGATCCTCTACTCCTGATCATATACAGGAGAAATAGCTCACACCTCGATTAGGGTTGAATGATCATCTCAAAATTTCAAGTCACCCTACTCCAAGGTATTAAAATCACAATGAGTATGATACTCGTCAAATTAGGCAACCTTATTCCACCTTACCTTACCTTGTTTACAAGGGAAGACCTAAGGAAAATCTAGATTATCCTCATGAAAATGTTTCAATGAAAGCATGTTGTGCCTCTGAGCTAGTGGTATTTCAAAAATATTTATTTAGAAGATAACCTCAAGTCAATGCAACTGCCCTAAATCAAGGGAAGCACGTAATTGATCTCATAAATCCGCCTAAAATGGATAAACAACAAAGCAATAATGCTAAGGTACGTAGATCTAATACAGTTGATAAAATTAATAATTTTATCTAGAGATATGCTGACCGCCAAGATGATATTAATCAACTTAGGTCAGATAAACATCGCTTAGATCTCTTAGACCAATGGTAGCAAATAGAGAAAGAAAAAATTTAACAATAAATTCAAGAAACTTTGTGTCATGGATCTGTAACTCCAAGTATGCATATACAAGAGGATCACCTGAGGAAACCAAATTTATAACAAGATAGGTCTCCTAGACCTAATCCTATGTTCCCTCCTAGACCTTGTAGGCCTGAACATAATGCATATTATAGGCCAAACATAGATCACATTCAATAGGTATTAGTTACTCCTTGTAGCCCCATACCTGAAACACCTTATGGGGCCTACGATGATTTGGAACAAGACGAGGATTATGTAGAAGCACCTTATGGAGGCATGGTTGATGTCAATCAACCACCCCAACCTAGGATTAATATTCCTCATCCACCTCTACAAGTTCAAAAAAGAAGAAGATAATATTAAATCCTCGGATGTGTATCAATCTTTGCTTGCATGCTTAGAAACTATAGAAGGTAAGACAGCTGGCAATGGGATTCAAAAGCCTACTTTGTGTCAGCTAAAGAACCAACCATTACACCCATCCATTCCTTCCCTGGTCTATCTTGAGCATTTCAAAATACCCAAATTTGATATATTCAAGTGTGAAGAAGATGCTCAAGAGCACGTTATTAGATTTCTAAATCTGCGCTTCAACATACAGGACAATGATGCATTTATCCTAAGAAATTTGTTGAGTACCCTCATTGATCCCACCATTGAGTGGTTCAACCAACTTCCAAAACATAGCATCTACACATTTGAACAATTTTCTGATGCATCTTTGGAACATTTCACCTTTAATACCAAAATAAAAGTGACATTAACCGACCTCATAGGAATGAAACAAACCAAGAATGAGACAATCACTGACTATAGAAACAGGTGGAAAAAACTTTTGGCTAAGCTACCCTATCTATTGCCAGTGACTGAATTAACTTGTTTTTTCTCAAAGAGTTTCTTGAAACCCATCTCTTTGACATTACAATTACAACAATACCCTACCTTGGAAGAATCTCTAGCATAGGCTAGAAACATAGAAGAAATCAAAATCCAAGAGGGAGAAATAACAAAACCTCATAATAAGGAGTGGACAAAGAATCCTAAGAATAGCTTAGCACCTGCAAAGCTAGCTATGGTCAATCAAGTGGCCATAAATGTTCCTACGCCTCCTCAAGTTATGCCCCCCCAAAATGTGAACTATAAGGCTCAACCTCATCCTGCGAGTTATAACAATAATGGTACAACGAACCAGGGACAAAAATAGCATCGCCCTCAGCGACAATTTACTCCCATCGCTAAATCCATGGATTCTATTTTCGATCAATTGTGGGCTACAAAGATGGTTAATTTACTAGATATCAAACCCAACGATCTGGAAATAGGTAAACCCAAGCTTATGGGATGTCGAGAGGATCAATATTGTAAGTTTCATCAACAAGGTGGCCATGATTTACAATCGTGCTATGGTTTTAAACATGTAGTACAAGACATTATTGAGAGGAATGAGCTTACAATAGATGCTCCAATAGCTCCTACCAATCAAAAAATGGGTATTTTCAAAGACCCTTTACCAACTCATGAGGTACAAGAAGCACTTGCTAAACCAATGAATGAGGTGAACCAAAAACAACCTATTTAAGGGTATGTTGGGATGGTGAGTATTGTGACAAAAAAAATAGATATTCAAGTCAAGTTGCATAGCCTGTAGTTTCAAATGATGTTCCAACTACGTCTCAAACTACACCACCTATAGTACAGGGCCTTCCTTCCAGGCAAATAGTGATAATTAAGAGCAAGCTTGCACAAAGCTTGAGGACCACATCATCATGACTGTCCATCTGTGAGTTGATCCAACAATCACCTCCACATCGGGATGCCTTGATGGATATTTTAAAATCCATAGATTTGCAACCATAGGAGTCCAACTCCTTCATAGATTTTGTGGGACATGTGCAACAATGCAAAGAACCAGTCATACAATTTCATGAGCATGAGCTAAAAGAAATAGCCAGCGATGTGGTAGATCCTCCTTTACACATCATTGTATGTATAAATGAGATACCATACAAGAGAGTGCTTATAGAAACTAGGCCCTCAAGTAACATCATAACAACTAAAGCACTAAAGCATCTTAAATTTCCAGTATCTCATGTTGTGGCATCAACTTACACTCTTCGTGCTTTCAATGACACAATATGCTCTACTTTCGGTACCATAGTTTTACCCATTCATGTGGGACAAAATATTATACCGATATTGTGCCATGTGCTAGAGGGTGATATGGCCTACAATATTTTTCTCGAAAGACCTTGGATACGAGATATGAAGTGTGTCCCCTCCATCATGCATCAATGTCTTAAATACACTCACAAAGGGCAAGTACATGTAGTATCTGCCGATCTAGAGCCCTTCAAATACTACAACATGTTGCAGCAGATACCAGAGTCAACATTACCTTCGACTCATGTAGACTTCCGATTAAATACACCTGGTCAAATTCTACCCATTCTACCACCTTCATCATCATCTACTCCATTCTCATCATCACCACATTTAGAGAAAGCTTTTACATCATCAAACCCTCCATCGAGGAATACGTCGAAGAGGCCTATTAATGAGAGCCCAATATCAACTTTCGTATGATATATCCAGGTTGGGAAATAATAAAACCATACCATTGGATGTCCTCATCGAGAGTATTGAACACCTTTGCCTAAGTCATCAGGCTAAGCTCACCCACGATCCATATACTAATAAAAATCATATTCATTCCTTGGGAGATCATTTCCCCATAGACATGACAGATCAAGGTCTTTCTAGTGATGTCGCCCAACCCCATGAAGTGGGGGAGAGCTCACACACCTTGAAATCTTATAGTGAGGAACAAGACCAAGGTCCTCCTCATGAATGGATGAGTGATGATGAAGATGATTATGGCATCGCACCCATTAACTATCATAGCTCAGATGATGAATACGAGTGCGTGTTCCCTTTGGATGATGAGGATGAATATTATCTTCATATGTTATTCCCCGTCCAAGGACCCATCTGACACTAGTTGTTGCCTCGTGAAGAGCAGGCTCACCCTCTTCCACATAGGCCACCACCAGTTATTCCATTTCCACCCGAGCCACACCCGTGAGTTATGAGACAACATCAGGTCTCTAGACCCACTCACCCTAGAGTAGGAGATCATGTATCCATCAACATGATTTCCATAGATTTAACGACACCATTGGTGAATCCGAATAACCCATCCAAGCAATTGCATCTTGATTTAGAGGCAATTGACTTTGATCGAGGAGATTCTTCTCCATCGCCCTCAAAGTATTGGCCTTGTGAGGAAATGTTACAACCATTTAACTTTTCTTCAAGAACTACTCAGGATGTTTTTCAAGCTGAGGTTGACCCTGAATTTCCTATGGAAGAAGCAAACCTAGCTGATGACATTCACTTAATTCCCACCCCACATCAGTTGGAGGATGGGTCTCACATGTTGATTGAGCCAACAATTGACAAGGATATCGATACAGATCCCGATAATCCCCATACCATTAAATTAGGGGAAGGTCTCTCCCTAAGTGAACAAGATGATTTCATAGCTGCATTGAAAGCAAGGATTAAAGCTTTTGCTTGGTTGTATAAAGATATGCCAGGACTAGACCCAAATATAGTCACGCATAATCTTACATTAGACCCCAAGATCAAACCTGTTAAGCAAAAGTTAAGAAAAATACACCCAAAAGTAGCCTTAATGGTGAAATATGAATTACAAAAGTTGTTGGATGCTGATATCATCATCTCAGTAGATTATCCGCCATGGGTTTCAAACATGGTTCCCATCAAAAATCCTGATGGGAGGATTCACATTTGCATCGACTTTCGAGATCTTAACAAAGCGAGTCCTAAGGATGAATTTCCCTTACCTAACATCGATGTGTTGGTAGATGCAATAGCAGGACATGAAATGCTATCCCTAATGGATGGATTTTATGGATATAATCAGATTCGTATTAATCTAGAAGACCAAATCAAAACGATGTTCACAATGCCTTGGGGGACATTCTGTTACAAGGTCATGCCTTTTGGCCTTAAGAACGCTGGTGCTACCTACCAACGAGCCATGACATATATCTTCCATGACTACATGCACAAGATTTTGGAATATTACATGGATGATTTATTGGAAAAATATTTATTACGCCATGAACATCTCGATGTACTGTGTAAGATCCTAGATCGCCTCATAGAGCACAATGTTAGACTTAATCCCAAAAAGTGTGTCTTCGGTGTCACATCTGGTAAAATTTTGGGATTCATAGTCTCCAAGAGAGGCATAGAGGTAGATCCCAACAAGGTCAAGGCAATATTAGAAATGCCTCCCCCAAAAACCATTAAGCAACTATGCAGTTTGCAAGGAAAGGTCGCATCCATAAAACGCTTCATAGCATAGTTATTGGATAAGTGTCGACCCATGAATAGGTTGCTACACAAGGGGGTCTCATTTCATTGGGACGAAGAATGTCAAAATGCCTTTGACGAGATAAAATAATACTTGGCTTCACCACCTGTATTGGCTCCACCATGACCAGGAGTGTCATTCTATTTATATATCTCAGCTACTGAGTTAGCTTTGGGTACCATGTTGTCCCAAAAGAATAAATTTCACAAAGAATAGGCTACCTATTACATCAGCCGCACACTGGTCAGCTATGAAGTTAGATACGCATATGTTGAGAAGCTATGCTTAGCAGTGGTCTTTACCACCAAAAAGCTACACCATTATATGTTAAATCACACCACATATGTTGTATCTAAAGAAAATCCATTGCGCTACATGATGAGCAGAACATATCATAATAGTCACATGGCAAAGTGGATAATGTTGTTGATGAAATTTGACCTAGAGTTCATTGGATAGAAATCTATCAAAGGACAGGTCATAGCCGATCAACTAGCAGAGGCTCCTCTATAGGATGATCAGCCTCTAAATATAGAACTTCCTGATGATGGAGTATTTCAAATTTTAGAATCACCTAATTCTACAGATCCTGAGTCACAAGCGGACATAACTCTATTCTTCGATGGTTCCAAGTGCGAGCGAGGTGGTGGTGCAGGTATCATGTTTTTCACACTGTAAGGGGCTCCCATACCTCTTTTGTTTAAACTCGATTTTCCTTGTACCAACAACAATGCTGAGTATGAAGCTCTCATCATAGGACTTCAGACGACAATCGCCATGAAAATAACAAAGTTAAACATTTTTGGTGATTCCTTACTCATAGTTAATCAGGTAAAAGGGATTTTCTAGTGTAGATGTCCCATCTTGCAAGCCTACAAAGCCCTAGTGGACAAAATCCTGGTAAAATTTGAATGGTATGATATAGAGGCACTCCCTCGTTCATCTAATCATTTTGTGGATACAATGGCTTCCTTAGGGTCGCTAATCCCGCATGACCCTTCAGATGATATCACAACTATCCAAGTAAAAATGCTAGCACAAGCTGTGACTGAGCGTGAAGAGCATAAGGCTATACTAGTTGTTCACATGATTCAGATTGAGCCTTCTCATGAAAGGTTCTCTCAACTACACCAATATTTGAATAATGTTAACTGGGGGACTTTGTTCCCTCATAATCCTTTTGATACTAGCACAATGCTATATCTCCAAGTTCACTCTCAATCAGCATTTGCACGAGACAAACATCAAAGGGATAGCATGATTCATAATATTGAGGCTTCTTCAAAGCAATATTGGGCCATCCAGATTAAATATTATCTTAAACTGGGTAATATTCCACCTGGATTGTCGCACACCGCAAAGCGAGCATTCAAAAAAAGGTGGCAAAATATGTCTTAATAGGAGACATAATGTATCATCGGAGTTATGAAGGTATCCTCCTTCGCTGCTTAGACTCACAAGAGTCAGCTTGGGCCATCACCCAAGCACACGATGGTACATGCGATGGCCACTTTAGCGGCATGGCCATCGCCAAGCGCATTCTTTGCATGGGCTATTATTGGCCAACTTTAGAGCAATATTGTTGTGCTTATGTTAAGAAGTGCGTGAAGTGTCAACACCATGCAAATTTAACACACGTACCTTCACAGGCCTTACAACCGATTCAATCGGTCTGGCCATTTGCACAATGGGGGTTTGATTTAATTGGGAAAATCTCACCTGCCTCATCGGGCCGTCACACGTTTATCATAACGACAACCAAATATTTCACAAAATGGGTGGAAGCAATTCCCCTTACCACAACGACTGGACCTCGCATTGCGGAGTTCATACTACATAACATTATATGTCATTTTGGTATTCCATCCAAAATAGTATCGGATAATGGAACACCCTTTAAAAATAAGGATGTGCGTGTGTTAACAACAAAGTATAACATAAAGCATAGCTTTTCCATGCCCTATTATCCATAGGCCAATGGGCAAGTAGAGGCATCAAATAAAATAGTAGTAGCCATCTTGAAGAAAACCGTTCAAGAAAATCATAAATATTGGCATAATCAATTACCTCTTGCCCTTTGGGCCTATCGCACTAGCATTCGGATGCCCACTGGGGCAACTCCATTTTCACTAGTGTATGGTGCTGAAGCCATCATGCCTCTGGAGTTAGATATTCTATTGCTGTGCATTTCCATGCAGGAATTCATCGATGATGATACAACTAGGCAAGCTCGGTTAGATCAGTTAACGTTGCTTGATGAATGACGTGTGAATGCCCTCGAGCATCTACGTGTTTATCAAGAGCATCTTAAGAGAGCTTACAACTTGAAAGTACATCAAAGAGGATTTCAAGTAGGTGATTTAGTTCTAAAGGAAAACCAGCAAAACTCAAATTTGCCCTCCAATTTGTGAGACAAATTTGTAGCAAATTGGCTAGGTCCATTCATCATTACACATCATATTGGACCTGGAACTTATCACCTAGCATCCATCGAAGGAAATGAAGAGCCTGAACCCATGAATATAAGTCATTTGTGACCATTTCATGCTTAGAGCACCAATAAAATGCCCCTAGGTAGTCGTAGACACTTTCTAAGTGTCGTTGCCCGCCTAGGTCACCCTAAAGGCTCCTAGTGGTCTTTGACCATCTAGGTCACATAAAAAATCTCCTAGACTATCTATGATCATCTAGGTCAACCTTAAAATCTCCAAAGGCATCCATAAGCCCTTTGGTCACAACCAAATGCCCCTAGGTAGTCGTAGACACTTTCTAAGTGTCGTTGCCCACCTAGGTCACCCTAAAGGCTCTTAATGGTTTTTGACCTTCTAGGTCACATAAAAAAGTTCCTAGACTATCTACTATCATCTAGGTCAATCCTAAAATCTCCAAAGGCATCCATAAGCCCTTTGGTCACAACCAAATGCCCCTAGGTAGTCATAGATACTTTCTAAGTGTCGCCTAGGTCACCCTAAAGGCTCCTAGTGGTCTTTGACCGTCTAGGTCACATAAAAAAGCTCCTAGACTATCTACGATCATCTAGGTCAACCCTAAAATCTCCAAAGGCATCCATAAGCTCTTTGGTCACAACCAAATACCCCTAGGTAGTCGTAGACACTTTCTAAGTGTCGTTGCCTACCTAGGTCACCCTAAAGGCTCCTAGTGGTTTTTGACCATCTAGGTCACATAAAAATATCCTAGACTATCTATGATAATATAGGTCAACCCTAAAATCTCCAAAGGCATCCATAATCCCTTTGGTCACAACAAAATACCCCTAGGTAGTTAGACACTTTCTAAGTGTTTGCCTAGGTCACCCTAAAGGCTCCTAGGGTTTTTGACCATCTAGGTCACATAAAAAAGCTCCTAGACTATCTACGATCATCTAGGTCAACCTTAAATGCTCCAAAGGCATCCATAAGCCCTTTGGTCACAACCAAATGCCCCTAGGTAGTCATAGACACTTTCTAAGTGTTGTTGCCTGCCTAGGTCACCCTAAAGGCTCCTAGCGGTTTTTGATCGTCTAGGTCACATAAAAAAGCTCCTAGACTATCTACGATCATCTAGGTCAACCCTAAAAGCTCCAAAGGCATCCATAAGCCCTTTTGTCACAACCAAATACCCCTAGGTAGTCGTAGACACTTTCTAAGTGTCGTTGCCCACCTAGGTCACCCTAAAGGCTCCTAGCGGTCTTTGACCATCTAGGTCACATAAAAAGCTCCTAGACTATCTACGATCATCTAGGTCAACCCTAAATGCTCCAAAGGCATCCATAAGCCTTTTGTCACAACCAAATACCCCTAGGTAGTCGTAGACACTTTCTAAGTGTCGTTGCCCGCCTAGGTCACCCAAAATGCTCCTAGCGGTTTTCCATCATAGGTCAAATAAAAATGTTCCTAGACTATCTACGATCATCTAGGTCAATCCAAAAAGCTCCAAAGGCATCTATAAGCCCTTTGGTCACCTTAAAACACTCCTAGGTAGTCCATGATTATTTAGGTCAACCCAAAATGCCCCTAGGTGGTCTATGACCATGTAGGTCAAGCTAAAATGCTCCTAGGCAGTTTACAACTATCTAGGTCAAACCTAAATGCTCCAAAGGCATCTATAAGCCCTTTGGTCACCCAAAAATCTCTAATGGCATTCATTAAGCCCATTTGTCAACTTGTACATATATATATATCAAAATAACAAAAAAAAATCATCAAAATACAAAAATATTGCATTGTATTGCATTTTTCATCACTTGCATTATAATCATAGGTGCATTAGGCATACTCATCATTGCATTATGCATCATTCCAAATTGATCATATATGTCTAGCACTAGGTCTGTACACTAGGCATCTATTTAAATCATTGTTGTTATGAGTTAATATTACCACCTATGTATAATACAGTATATTACATATACCATTTACATTATATGTATGTTTTCCATCACTTAGCCATTATTAGTAAAGCATAGTTAAAGTTTTCGGTCACTCAGCCATATCTAGTTGTCTTCTCAGATTTTGTAGAAAGCTAGCATGATTTTTAGAAGGTAGAATCCTACTTAGATAATGCTTGGTATACATCAAAATCCCAACACAATTTTCACATTAATAAATCCAAGTCTAGCACAAGGAAAGATGAAAACTATGAAGTAGTCTAGGTTACTTTCAAGTGAAAAGGTTATCTTGCTCATCCCCCTATGTGAATGGTTCAAATATGCTAAGAATTGACAAAAGGACAAGTTCCTCCTTACCCAAAATCCCTTACCCTACACTGGGGTAAGTATCCCAAAGAAAGAAAATCAGTAATGATTATTATCCCCCCTAGTATTGAAAACATACATTGCCCTACACTAGGGCAAGTATCTCAAAGAAATATTCCAAAGAAAATAGTGATTATTATCACTCTCGAATATGCATAAAGAAACAGTGATTATTATCACTAGGAAAAGCAAAAAGAAACAGTGGTTCTCACCACTATTACAATCCCTTGCTCAACAAATCAAAATGAGCAATTCCCTTGAGAAAGTCAAAGAAAGGTAGGGACTCCGAAACTTGAATCCCTAGAATTCTCAGCATCAGAGAACCATAAGGTGATCCTCATTACAGGTTTTGTGGATAGCCTACTTGTCAATGGCGGTAGCCTCCCACATGACGATATGTCTATCACTTAAGCAACTTGTTTAGGTATAGACCAATGTTTGAATGTGGATGAGCTAGCTTGTTGTAACCTAGGTTATATAGTGGTCTAATCCAACTAAGTATGAAACTCAGGATAATGAGACTCGTAAAATGATCTCTAGTGTCGATGGGCTGAATAAATCCCATTTGCACTAGGGTAATCTTATGTGTTATCATGGCAATGAACTCACGTGCACACATAGGGATATTGATTATCTTGGTTATCTTAGTAGGTGCATACTTTGTCAAAATATCTTGTATAGTTAGTATATGACTTTTGATTAGGTAACTAGAGTGTTTGAGTCTCTTAAAAACTATCAAATAAAATCATATCACATTACATTATCCATTCCATTTTACATCATGTTGTCACATGTTTGTCAAAATTACAATGTCCATCAAATAAAGTGTTATAATAACATGAAAATAATCAAGATACATTTTGTATAGTCTATGGTGCTAGCATATAATGCATCAAATAGTCATTGTAAATCCATCATACAAAAATTAAATCTAATCAATCATTACTTTCAATAATACACATTTAAAACTTTTGTTTATTAAGTGGTATTCATGATCTAGGATAGATACTGGTTAAATATTAGCAATAATATTTAGACGACCACTGACTATATTATGCATACCTTTTAATTTACAAAAGCATATAAAATGAAGCATCCACATCTACATATCATCAAATTACATCATCGGATAAATACATGCATCCATGTTAGAAATCCATCATAACATCATATAGCAAATATAAAAATTGCATTCATATCATAAAGTAGTCAAATGACATAATGATCAAAGCTAAGTCATATATATATATATGTCCATATATGTAAAAGCCAAAAGCAACATCATAGTCCATAAACTACCCATAGGCTACAATAAAAGCGAGTCATCCGACTTTGCAATCCAAAAAACCAAAAAGAACCATCAGAGTCTGCTGACCATGGTCACATAGGACCGGTACCTCGACTCTCTCCTCTGCTCTTAGTATGAGTCTATCATGAGCTCCTCGACCTACTCCCCTTGATCTGCTACCTCTAGATACCTCCATCCTCCAAGAAGTACTCGGAGCCCTCATTCGAGCAGACGAGTGTCCCATCCCACTCCCCTGGCTACGTTATGATCCAATAGCTAATGCCCGATCTAGTATGCGCCCCTTATAATGCACTATCTCATCCTCCATCATATCCATGTAGGTGCGCTCCTCTCAACACCTAGTCTGATAGGTCACTACCAAACCCTAGAGATGTGCTATCTCCTCCTACATCTTGGCTAGCTCACCACTACTAGACTCCCCATGGCTAGGGCCTTGTCTACCGACCTATGCTTAAAATGTAGCTATCACTGTTGCCTACCTCTCCATCTCCTCCTATGCACTCTACACTTGTACCTATAGTAAAGCGACAACTCTACCTACCAGCATCTCATGCTGCTAACTCTACCTACAGACCTTGATCTCCCAAGTCTCCCTCATCAAAGCCAACTAGATCCTATACATCTATCAGCTCCACCCTATCCACTGATACACACTGACATACAACTCACTCACCTATGTCTACCTCCTCATCATCTGGAGACTCACCAAAACCCTCCTCATCTAGAGCACCCCTAGCTGCATCCGCTACCCTGGCAGCTGCATCCCCTCCTAGTGGTCCCTCCCCTCACCACTACCACATGACCCACCATGCATCATACTCCTCTGTAGTGCCCACATCATCTGAGTTTGAGACTACCACCTCAGAATCTGACTCATCTCCCAACTCCTCTACCATAGGCCATGCTAGAGTCCTCTCATCCCCATGATGATGATAGACCATCGGCTCACTAGGAAATCCTTAGCATAGCCTAAACTATCATAGCACATGATCATAAGAGAAGTACTCTCACTCTATGCCATGTCACCCTATCAACCACCTACCTCATCGAACTCGGTGTAGATGTGTCAAAGCCTCATCCTAGGTAGGACAATCCTTGTAGGGTCTCCACTCAATATCCATTACCTTAAGCCATGCAAAATCCTCTACATAGTGCTCTACCTCCCCAACATAGTGTTGGCTATGCCCTGACTCATGCGACCTCATCCATAGCTCTCCATAGCCAATCTCCCTATCCGGTAGCTCTACTCGAGTGGTCCATGGTAGTCCCCGTGGTCTCTCCATCATAATATGCTACCAAGCCCAAGACTATAGTAGAAATTTGTAGCCCAAACCCTTCCACCCATGAGAGTAGATCTCATATAGCTCACCATATAACTATGCCAATAAAGTAGGACCCCAAGCCATCACTATCGGCTCCTCCTCTATGCAGTCAACTAGAGTAAAGACCAGCTCTATTAGGTTCCATGGGAACCTAGCTCCTGAAGAGTCGGGTAGCAGCATGTTGCTGATCAAGGTCATCAAAAAAGTGTGCCTAATGCCAAGCGCACCCTCCTAGTACCATCTAGACACTAAAATCCCTCCACTAATCATATCAGTCAGGACATCCTCCCAACACGCGTCGAAGTACCTCCGCACTATGACCTCTCGTCGCTCTATCGGAGAAGATACTATCTAGCGCCCCTCTATAGAAATACATAGTATCCGATAGATGTCCTCTAGTGTCACTATCATCTCCCCCATAGCTAAATGGAAAGTGTTAGTGTGAGGGTCCCATAGGTCTATCAAAGCAATCAGATAGGCGCGGTCTCCCACCATGGGATCTAATCGCGTAACTTGCTTCAGATCGATGGCATCAAGCCAATGCTAGTATGTAGTATTAAAATGGTCTCTAGTGACCTGAAAGAGACTCGGTACCCTGTACCGACTCCTAACTATCTGCTCATGCAAATCAGGGTGTCAAATAGGCCCTAAAAATGCAAATTTTTGCTATAAAAACACTAAAAAACACATAAAAAAGGGCCTTTTCTGGCCCAATTTTTGGCCATCCCACCTAGGGACGGCCCCTAATTTGGTAGCTTTCCCACCAAGGGATGGCCACTAGTAACCATCCCTCATAGGTACGGTCCCCAAATAGGGGTAAAATAGGGTCAATTTGACCCTTAAAAATGCCCTAAAAACCTTAAAAAACATAAAAATTGATTTTTAACCCTAATTTTTTGCAAATAAAGCATGCCTAAGGTTAAATTTTATGTATTTCAGTCCTCCTAGGTTTTTTAAATCATGGGTGTGGCTGTAGTCATGAAATTAGAGCAAAAATTGCAAAAACTCAATAAAATAGGGCAGAGGAAGCATGTAATCCATACCCGTTTCGCACTGGCTCCACCACCCGATGCGTCCGTTGGTTGGCTCATGTTGTGGGTTGATATTTTATTAGCACTCCACTTCATAAAAATCTCTCCTACCTCCTCTCCTCTCCAACTTCTCCAAGCAAGTTGCACAAATGAGCTAAAATGGCCCTTTTTGGCCTTTTATAGCTCCAAAAGAAGCCGACCGCTCTTGGGTGGGATGAGCACACTTTTGGCTGGCCATACCACCCTGGGAAATTCAAAAATACTTCCCTCATCCCCCCTAGGATGGTCATAAGAAAATTGCACTTAAAAACATCAAAAATATCAAAAAATGGGCCAAAAACCCACCAAAAACAAGGCAAATTGGGCAAGAAAATGAGAGGGATCTAGACTGAACCTATAATAATTTTGGATGCATAAAAAGACTCTATTTTAGTCCCCAAGAAGGCCTACATGGATGGACCACCCCACGGGAATGATATATTGGGCCTTTTGCTTCCAAAACTATTCATCAAAACAGTCAAAAATCACCTCCGAATAGGTATAGTACCATGGGTAAAATAAAGAGTTACCCTAATTAAGTCATATGTGTCAAGTGACTCATCACTTTAGAATTTTTCATACCCTCATAGAATCATCACTTGAGGGGGTAGTCATCATAATGAAGTCATAAATCAAATCAACATTAAAACATTCAGAAGTGTAAATTCCATGCATTCAAAAGAATCTTGGCTAGAGATAAATTTGCAAGCCCATGCTAGGGCAAAGAAACAGCATAAGAAGCAAATTAAATAGGCTTGACCTCCTTGAAACCTTAGGAATTGACCCATGTAAAGGTTTACAAGAATACAAGGCACCAAGACCTAGTATGCCCTAAGCCCCATAAGACTGTTACTACAACACGACTAAAAGGTATACCTGCAATCGATCCTTCGACTATGTCAATAGAAAGGATTCCAAGAATGTATGCTTTTCCACAATGAAGGCATCCAAAGTTGATTAGGTTAATGAACAACCTTGATCATTCAATGATTTAGTGATCTATTTTTGCTCAACACTTTGTTTCACATCACGCATCCCAAAAATGGGGCATCTATAGACACCTAAATCATGTAAATCGGATAAGACTATCAGTGCATTACATATGCCCTCTTATCGACAACATATGGCCTTATTAGGCACCCCTCTAGGCTAGAAAAATGTTTCCAAAAGCCTCCAAAACTTAGTTTGGAGGGTTCCTAGCAGTCTGGGGTAGTTTTGGGGCTCCTACTGGTGGTCGTCCCACCCAGGGATGGCCACAGTTGGTGACCATCCCACCTAGGGATGGCCATCAACAACCGTCCCTGGGTGGGATGACCCCTAACTAGACCAAATAAAAAGTCAAAGGACATGCTAAATGGCAATCCAAGACTACCATTAGTATGTCCAATCACCCCAAATTGATTGGGGACCTACTGATGGATAGTAGGATAGTTGATTGGGAGCACCCAAATGGGCAACCTTCTCCCAATCATGCCATGACGCGATTAGGACACATGGCGCCACCTGCCTCGCATGGCAAAGATGCCCTTTTTCCCTAAGTGCCCTCTTGGGCTATAAAAGGAGCTCCAAAATCCCAATTTCAAAGGAGGAGAATTTGGAGAATAGAGCAATGAAGTGCTGCCCAAATCATATCCCACACTTTGTAAACCAAACACGCCTTTGCCTTGGCCTTGAAACCCTCTTCATCCGAAGGCGATTTTAGGGGAAAATAGGCTCAAACCACCAAACCCAAACTAGCCAAATTGGAATATTCTTTGGCCCCATATGTCAAAAACACCCCATACCACTTTTGGACCAATTCCCATGGCCATAGGTGACAAAACTAAGGTAGTTTTGTGACCACCCCACCTGGGGACGGCCAGTAGTCTGCCCATGGCACACCCCGGGATGACCATAAAATAGGGTGGAATTTTAGAGAAATTCCTCCATAGTCCCCTTAGGAATGTCTAGAGGAACCTATGGCCCAAATTTGAGGTAGTTTGGAGGAGTTTTGATGCCGGTTTGGTGATCCCCAATGTTGCAGGTCTATCTGGCTCACCTCGGGATGACCAATAGTTAAGCATAGTTTCACCTTTAATATTGCCTCCAAAGTTGCTTATTTGTGTTTAAATCATCTTTATATATGCATATGCTTATTGTAGATCAGTTTTTGTATATGTAGATTGCTTTGTTTAGTCGTAGTATATGCTTCTTTTGCTATGTTTTCAAGGCTTTCATCATCTTATGAAATAGGTGCTATTAACCCCATTTTAGTCCCTTGTGTGTAGGTCCAGGTAGTTCTACGTAGAAGGAAGGAGCTAAGAAGACCAGAAGAATAGGTTGAAGGATAGCTCTCAATCATGGGATGCGATATTTACATCAACAACCATAGTTTACACCGCTTTGAGGCCCCTTTCAAGGGACTAGATCCCTTGAACATTGTAATGGAAATTGTATCAATTTGTAAAAGCCCTCAAGGGGATATTTGTAATCGCATATTTGAAGCTATACATTGATTAAATATAAGGATAAATCCACCATTTGGTTATTCATTTGCTTCATTTTGATAGATTACAAGTTTATGTGTTATTTCCCTTGAATGCTTCATAGATGCTTTACATTGCAATGGAATGCCCTTAAGGTGGTGTAGTAAATTTCACGTCTTCAGATTGTACGAGATATATATTTTTCCTATAATAGTAACCTTGTGAGTGAACATTAGCATTTAATCATGACTTATTATTATTATTATTATTATTATTATTTTAAGTGGGGTTTTGAAAGGATTCCCCTTTTCCTTTTGCATTGAATTTGTCACATTAAGCTTTTTGGTGTTGTTGATATTTGAACCTTGGTGTGGGCTATACCAATTATTTGTCTCATTCATAACAAAGGAACCATTTAAATTAATCATGAGGAGTTTTATGAAAGTGTTGGGTTGCAATTAATTTTGTACTCATAAAAAGTGTTCCATTTCATTGATAAGTAAAGGGGTTGTGGGTCTAATTTAGTCCACATTACAGAGAAATCCTTTTTAGAAAAATAAAAGGTTAAGTATACAGAATTTTTATAAGACCAAGAATATTCTAAGGTCACAACTTCGTGAACATCATGTCAATTTGAGGCTACAATTTCATGGGATTAAACAAAGTGACGTATACGTAAAAAAGGCCTGAAATTGCACCTTATTTAAGGATGATGTCAAAAAAAATTCAAACATACAGGAATGAGCAAAATCTAACTTTTTTGGATAAATAACATAATAAAGTTAGCACAGGATTGGGCAAGTTCTAAAGTCGTGATGCAAAAAATGACTCATCACCCATAATTTCTATAGTTATGGGACCAAATAAAAAGATGAAAAGTTAAAATTACCCAAACCTATGTCAAAGTTAATAAAGAGGTGAAAGAGCATAACGTATGCATGGGACCAAAACATACCCAAATCTAGGCTATTCAATAAGATAATGCTATAAATATGCTAGTCACCTGAAATCACACCAATAAGAGACATCATCAATAAAAATAATTAACCAAAATCATGCTCATAAAGAAATAAATAGAACAAAGGGTAGCCCAAGCCAAGGAATGCCCAAAACCATGGAAATTCTACAAAATGAGTCTCAAAAATAAGTGAAAGGTCTTATATACCCAAAAATACCACAAACTTAGAAAACTTTATAAAAACAATTTAAGTACTAAGAGTGCTCCAAACCATGACAGCGATGCAACACAACATGTTTCAGCCCGTGGTCAACCCAATCAAAATTACACTCAACATATTTTGAATTTTGGTAGAGAGCACAAGACATATGGAGTGGCTTGAAATAAGATTTTACCCTATGTGACCTAGCATATCGTTCTACCCCATGGTTAGTGAAATCAAAGTTGATAGGTTTGTCATCCAAATCATGGGCTAGAGCATGGTTCCACACTGTGCGACTCAACGCGTATTCCATACCATGCGATCCAATGCATGGTTCTACACTATGGTAAACCTGGTAAAACCTAGCAAGTTGGAATTCCAAGAAGTAGGCTAGATCATAGCTCCATATCGTGTACCTCAGTACAATGTTCTATGCCATGGTCAATATTGGTCAAAGTTGTAAGTTGGCATTCTAAATCATGAGTCAGGATATCTTTTGAAATAATGTTCTACATCATAGCCCAAAATATAAAGAGTGTTATATTTAAGATAAAAGTAGTAGGCTAGAACATTTTCTCATGTCGTGTGGCCTAGAACATAGTTTACAATCAACGTAAAAGGCTCCTTTTTTCAAGCACATGATCAAAGCAGTCAACATTTTTAAATTAAAATTTCAAGGAGTAGGCTAGAACACATTCTATGTCATTAAAAGAAGTAAGAAGAAAATGATTCATCATCTCTATATCATAGGGTGTTGCAAACCATGATTAGGTATGGCGAGTTCTTGATGCTCTAATATTAGCCATTCAACAAGACATCAATGGCCCATATGCAATGTATCTTAAGCCATGTACAAAAGTAGGGTTTGACTTGGTACAAATCCATAGATTGTTGTTTGAAGATTTCTAAGATAGAAGTGAGTAAGAAAACAAAGCGATATAATATTAAGAACCACAAGTGGATTCAATTGCAGATCCATGATGAGATAGCCTCAGCAAGAAATATGGACGGTCTTGATTCCAAATCGACTCAGTCTAAATTTAAAAACCATGAGATTGGAGTGACTTGTGGAAGCCAAGTTGCAGAAGAGTGAAGGATGGTGCAACTTTATTCTTCCTTCAAAATAAACAAGAGGCTACCACTTTAGCACCTTGTCAATATGGCATTTTGTCTTTCATGTAATGTTCTAAATATTTTAAATATTTTAAAATGCACGTAAAACTAAAAATAGAGGTTGAACCCCTATTTTCAAGGGTCAACTCTAGAGTGTTTGCTTGCCATACTACTATATATTTTCTTATAAATCAATTGAAGTAGCATTACTTGGATGTTTGCCATAAAATTGCATCTTCTTTAATTTCATGAGAATTCAATCTCTATATCATAGGATGTTGCAAACCATGATTAGGTATGGCAAGTTCTTGATGCTCTAATATTAGCCATTCAACAAGACATCAATGGCCCATATGCCATGTATCTTAAGGCATGTACAAAAGTAGGGTTTGACTTGGTACAAATCCATAGATTTTTGTTTGAAGATTTCTAAGTTAGAAGTGAGTAGGAAAACAAAGTGGGAGAATATCAAGAACCACAAGTGGATTCAGTTGCATATCCATGATGAGATAGCCTCAATAAGAAATATGGATGATCCTGATTCCAAATCGACTCAGTCTAAATTTAAAAACCATGAGATTGGAGTGACTTGTGGAAGGCAAATTGCAGAAGAGTGAAGGATGGTGCAACTTTCTTCTTCCTTAAAAATAAACAAGAGGCTACCACTTTAGCACCTTGTCAATCTTGCATTTTGTCTTTCATGTAATGTTTTAAATATTTTAAATATTTTAAAATGCACGTAAAACTAAAAATATATGTTGAACCCTTATTTTCAAGGGTCAACTCTAGAGTGTTTGCTTGCCATACTACTGTATATTTTCTTATAAATCAATTGAAGGAGCATTACTTGGATGTTTGTCATAAAATTATGTCTTCTTTACTTTCATGAGAATTCAATCTATGGAGTTATTTTTGTTACTACTACTATGGTTAGTTTATTCTACTGATATTGGATTGCTAACTTAGAGCACTTTGAAATACTTCATGTTTAAATATATGTTTTGAGGAGGCTTCCTTTTCTATTAGTCTAGGTATTGATCTAATTTTTCTATTTGGATTATTAGTACTCTAGATGTTTGAAATAGTCTTTGAAGTATGTTATGCACTCTAATGATGAATATTACTGGTTTCGAATGCTGTTAGTATTAAGTGTGGATTACTAGAAATTGATTTGTGGGAGGTTTTCTTGTAGTTGCCTATGTTGTTAACTCTATCTAACCACTATTCATCCATTATTTTTTTGACCCTTACCCCATTTCTATCCTTATATTTATACATTTAACTGATATTAAATGATTCAACACTTCGATTAGTTGAAAAGGTATACCAACCTACTTTGGAAGTTGGATTAAAGTTATCTTTAACTCATCCAATGTCAATTTTTGGACTATGATTAGCAAGTGCACGCATAACAAGATCATTGTAGATGATAGTCATAATTTCAAGATTACCTTGATGTCAATTCAAACCCTAATAGTTTTAGCACACTTGAAGGGACACTATTTACAAGAAACATTTGTTCACCCACAATATTTCATTTCTACTCTTCCCGAAGGAATGAAGATTTAGTGGATTGTATTGACCTCATAAAGCAATGAAAGAAAATTCACTTGATGACTCCTTGAGATCAAGAAACTAAGAGGCCTTTCCTAGTAGCTCATATTTTCATGTATATCAGGTCATCTACTAAAAACAACTAAGACCCTATCACATTTTATGAGCTTTCCCTAAAAGGGTCCAAAATTATAAGAAGTTTATTCTTGAACTCGTAGTTGGAAGAAGTTCTAGTTGAATCATCCCCTAGGGTACCCCCAAGACCAACTCCTAAAAAACCCTAGTAAACATGGTTGGTCAATAGAATGTAAACCCAAACCAAGCTCCGTAGAAATACCCTAATTGGGATATTGCTGGTCCTTTAAGCCTTGCCCAAATGCATGACATTCTCCAAGCTATATCCAAAGCTATACCCACATATGATGGTTCAAGTAAAATTTCTTATTAGCATTGCTAGGATATATTGAACTTAGCAACCATACACAACATTAGAAATGAATATGTGATTATTAGGATTGTAGCCCTATCCTTTAGAGGTAAAATTTTGCATTGGTTTAGAACCTTGGAAGACAACAACATCACTTCATGGGTTTCATTATCCAAATATTTTATAGAATAATTTAATGAATATGCTGATCCTTTTTCCCTCCTAAACTATTTTACATATATGCAAAAACATCAACAAGAATTAGTCTCTAATTTCAATCTAAGATTCAATAGGACCTAGAAAAGAATACCACCTAAAGCTAGACCAGTTGCCCCTCTTGCTTTCATGTACTATATCTGATATCTTGGGTCATAACTTGGGCTAAAAACTCAATAGTTAGGAGTATCTACCTTTTTCCAAGTGTATAATGCAATTGTAAAGGCATAAAATATCCTTATTAATATAGGAAGGCTACCTCCAAATATATTCATACCCTATTTTTTTTATGTTCCTCAATTCCAAGCTAAATTTGCTATAACCTCCTACATGGACCCACCTTCTTTGTCATCACCACTCCCTCAAGTGGCTCCAGTCCCAACTCCCAAAATATCATCTACCTCAATTTCCTTTCCACCACTCCCATCTCAAGTACCTTAAGAATCCACCATGTTGCTTGATATCTAGACTATATTAAAAATAATCAATAATAAGGGAAATATAATGGATAATAGAGAGATGGAAATATATAAGCAGAGAAGGTATCCCTACATTAACAGATATTAAAAGACTAGAACCAGTACTAGCATAGAGGCCAAGGTTAACACAAATAAAGAAGATCAATAATATGCCTCTTAGACCAGTCTGGTTAATATTTGGTGCCTTGTATGTAATGATATACATGATTCAGATTCCTATGTCATGTACCAATACCATGTGCAACAGACCATAGATAAATTTAATAGGAATCAAAATGGTATATTCAATATGTTGTGGTAGCCAGAATAGACCATGGTTGAACAAGATCTTTGTAAAGAAGAGTATGTTTATATCATAACTAGGTTAGGGAAGAAGACATTACAGGTTGATCCACAGAAGATGGGTCAATTTTAGGTTCCATATAAAAAAAAAAACACACCCCTGCAAAGTAATGATAAATTCCCTTTTCCTAAAGCAACTAAAAAAAGAGATGCAACTCTTAAGGGCCAAGATAAGGGGATCAATTTTCCCAAAAGGTATAATAAGGAAAGTGATAAAGAAAGAATAATTCCTAAAGATGAAGCACAAGAAAAGCTAAGATTTCCTTCTATCACTAAGAGGTAAAGGATTAAAGCTACACAGTAGTATAAAAAAATGGAGATTCAAAGAAGAGATATGAGAAGCTCCCTTCCAAAAAATAAAAATATAACATTATGGAGGAAATGAAGAGAATTCCATACAAATAAAGTCTCTACAATACCTTGTTTATTCCTGGTCAGATAGATATGCTCAAGGATTCTTTGAGTAAAAAATATCAAGAAAAGCAAACCACCACAATTCTTAGTATGTCCTTTGTTAAGGAGAAGATGAATCCCAATGCTCTGAAGAACAAACTACCTCCCTTTTATATTTCCTCGAGAATGTAGGTTTGGATAGTCCACAACTATTTGATTGATTTAGGTGCTTCAACCATAGTCATGCCTAAAATAGTTTACGGTGAGATGGATATGGAATATACCCGATCCTACCTTGGAGTTTTACAATTGGATGGTACACCAATTAAAACCATTGGAGTAGTAAAGAATGTACTAATGAGACTTCATAGAGCTCCAAAAGTAACTATTGTGCAAGAAATAGTGGTGGTGAACATAGAGCCTTACTTTGGTCTATGTCTTTCTAGAGAGTTCACTACTAATCTAGGAGGCTATATGTACGTGTATTACTATGGCTTGATGATCCCACTTAAAGGAAAGAGGATAAGGATAACACATAAAAATCTTATGTCCTATCACATAAAAAATAGAAGAGGATATGTGTAACCTCTCAGCTCTAGATGAATTTGAACTAGTAGAAAGTTTTAAAGAGTTAGAAGTGGAGGGTGAACTACCATTTAGAGAGGATTATAGCCAATTTGGAACAGGTTTGGGCATTTACAATATTTTCTTAGAAGAAAATAAAAATACCTCTACCATCTACAATCAATCCTTGAAAGAAATAGAAAGTTGGACTATGCATTTCAATCAAGATCCAAAAATGGAGTTGGTGCAGGCATAGTCCTACAATCCCTTTCAAAAGGTGTGAACATATTTTATTATAAACTAACATGTTCTTGTACCAAAAATGTTATAAAATATGAATTTTTATGCTTGGTATTGATGTAAGCAGAGAGTATGGGAATTAAAATTCTAGACATATATGGAAACTCTAAGTTGATTGTTAATCAAGCGAGAGAGAAGTGCAACAATAACCACAATTACCTAAAATATTATAGGAATAGGGTATGGGATTTTATGGAGTATTTTTATGCCATTAATATCCACTCTATTCCTAGGAAATATAATATGTTGGTTGATTCTTTAGCCATTAAGGGTTCAAATTTCAGCCCTTCTTCAGATATGGTATCATCAAAGGACATAAGAGTCAAACTAGTCTTTAGAACTACAGTACTAGACAGATAGATTTTTTGGCAAGTTTTTAAGAGTGATGATTATATTATTGAATTTTTGGTGAGGGAAGCTTACTTATCTAGTGTGCAGGAGGAGCTACCTCATGAAATAGATCAACAATATGTCATTCAATTAAGTAAAAACCATATCCCTGAGGGTTTGATCACCCTAAAAAGGTAGGAAAAAATATGAGCTATGGAGGTCAATGAAGAAATCTATAAAGAGATCAAAGTTGAAAAGGATATAAAGCTTATAGTTGGTATCCAATGTTATCCAAAGGAAGTAGAGGAAATCAAGACCCTATACCTCAAATATCAAGATATTATAGCCTGGTCATATAAATATCTAAAGGTATATGATAAAAAAGTGATTCAACATACTATTGAGCTAAAGGCTGATGCAAAGCCTTTCAGACAAAAATAGAGGCCTGTAAATCCTAGGATTGAATCCAAAATGAGAGAAGAGTTGCTAAAAATTCTGAAAGCTAAAATTATCTACCCAATTAAGCACTCTACATGGGTGGTTAATTTGGTTCCTATCAAAAATAAGAATGTAGACATATTTTTATGTGTAGATTTTAGGAATCTGAACCAAGCATCACTAAAATATCACCACCCCCTCCCTCAAATTGATCAAAATTTTCAAATTATTGTAGGGCCTGAGAGTTTTTTCTTATTGTATGACTTTTTAGGATACAGCTAGATCTGGGTAAAAGATGAAGATCAATTTAAGACAACCTTTACTACTAAGTGGGGAACTTTCATCTATCAAGGGATGCCTTTTGTCTTATCTAATGCTAGGGACACTTTACAAAGAGCCATGGAATATGCTTTTGGGAAGATAATAAATAAAGTCATCCTCATATATCTAGATGATATGGTTGTGTTTTCTCACAAAAAACAAGCTCACTTGCAACACTTGGATCAAGTTTTAAAGAAATATAGAGAGTTTGGTATCTACCTAAACCCAAAGAAGTAATTATTTGTAGTGCATGAAGAGAAAATATTATAAAATATTATTTCTAAAGAAGGGATGTCCATTGACCCTCATAGAGTAAAGTCAATTCTAGCTCTACCTCTTTCTATGAACAAGAAGGATTTGCAATATTTCTTTGGAAAGATTAATTTTATGAAAAAATTGATCTCATAATTTGCTCAAGTGGTTAAACCTAGATCAAAATTTCTAAAAAATAATATGGATTTCAAGTGGATTGAAATAATAGAATAACTTTTGATATTATTAAGTAAGCTATCACTACTGCCCCAGTCCCAGTGAACCCTAATTTTAGCAAGGATTTTATTCTATACGCCTATGAAGATGAAGAGAGATATGCATTGGTACTAAAATATAAGAATGATGTTGGAGAGGAACATCCCATATTTTTTGGAGTCAAACTCTTCATGAGTACCAGAATAAATATAACTTTATTGAGAGGCAAGTATTTACAGTGATGAAATCATTGAAGAATTTTAGGCAATACTTGGATCAAAGTAAAACTATTGTTTATGTGGTACACCCAGATGTTAGAAGTTTCATATTACAAGGAGAACTAGGAGATAAAAGAGATGGTTGGATTACCAAAATATAATAATATGGTATGGAGATACATCCTACTAATTTGGTCAGAGGTAAAGGTCTATGCCAGGGAATGATAGAAAAATATTATTTGATCAGTTAACAACTTATCAACCATAAAACTTTGGATAGAATGAGGACAACTCTCCAAAGGGTTCATTTTGGATTGATCATATGACAAGTTAATTTCATACAGGTGTGTGCCCTAAATACCTTAATCCTTCACAAAGAATAATGTATAGGCTTCATGCCAGAAGGATTATATATGAAGAATATTGATGGAGTTCTGTTAAGATGCTTGAAGGACAATCAAAAGCAAAAGGTCATTGAATAATCCTATGAAGGGTGGTTAGGAAGGTATTTCTTAGGAAAGGTCATGACTATGAAAATAATAAGGGTAGAATACTATTGGCCCAATATATTTGCTTATGCCTTCAAGGTAATAAGAGCATATTACAAGTGCCAAAGGTATGTAGGGATAAACAAGAATGCTTTATTTCCCCTCATGCCAATCCAAGTTGAAGAACCTTTCCAACAATGGGGGTTAGATTTCATTGGAGTTATAAATCCTAACTCTTCAATAGGTTATAAGTATATTTTGACTACTACAAATTACTTCACAAGATGGGTTGAGGCTATTCCAACCAAGATTTAGACCAAGAAATGGTAATTGAACTCATGGAGATCTTAATCACAAGGTTTGGGCTTATTGAAGCCATAGTATGTGATAATGGTCCTACTTTTATAGTTGCAAAGTATATCAAGTTTAAAAGTAAATATGGTATAATTTTGAAGACTTCCTCTAAATATTACCCTCAAGGGAATGGGTTAGCCAAATCCACTAACAAAATTTTTATCTGAATTCTGAAAAGGGCACTGGAAAGAAAAAAAATAAGTTGGCACCTTCTCCTAGAGTAGGCTCTATGGGCTGACAATATTACTATCAAGAGGTCTATGAATACATATTTTTATGCATTAGTATATGGGAAAGAGGCCATTTTGCCTACTCATCTGGAGATACAAACTTTAATGTTGGCCAGCTAGAATGGTGAATCAATTCAAGATATAGTAGAAGCCATATTAGTACATCTCTTATAATTGGAAGAAATGAGAACCCAAGAATATGAGAATTTCTAGAGGCACTCAATATACACCAAGGGATGGTTTGATAGAAAGGCCAGATTCATAAATTTCAATGTAGATGATTTAGTCCTAAGGTAGAATGTAGAGAGATCCAAGTCTGGAAACCACCAAAATTTTAATTCTTTCTAGGATGGTCCATTCAAAGTAGCAAAAGTCAAAGAGAATAATTACTTCCAATTTTGTGACCAAGAAGGAATCTTGCAGCTGATCCTGGTTAATGGATACCATCTAAATATTTAATTTGAGTAAAAGGTTCTTCAATGTAACATATGTACATATTTATATTATTTTTTCTTTATTTTTTTGTATAGAGAAAAGAATAAAAATAAAGGGTAGTGGTACACAACACGTTCTCAATCGAAGATCAAAGAAGTAAAAATGTGTTCTGCTCCACCATATTTTATGTGATGCACCCAAAAAGAATAAAGACAAGGATGATTTGTAGGTCATGACATGTTCTACACCATGACCAATCAATGAATGATGCATCATTCACAAGCCATCATGCCAATTTAGTCATTTTTGAATTTGAAGCATGTGAAGGAGTAGTGGCTCATCTACCACATTAATGGTATAAGGCATTCATATGGGATACTTAAAGTTTCAAATTTAACTATTGCTTATTTCACAAGCAGTGCTTAGTTCCCTGAGAGTGCTAACAGAGTATTGAAACAAACTTGTAGAGTGTCAAAGAAGGGTGATTTTAGAAAATTTTCTAGGGATGGAACCAAAAGGTACAAAGCAAGTGGTTCAACAATAAAGCGATGAACTACAGTGCTATGTTGATAAAGTAGAGGTAGTATCAGATATGAAAGTAACATAGAGAACAAGAAATAGGCTCAAACAAAAAATGAATGACAAATTTTAGTGAGGAGAACCAATGACGGTTCAAGGTATTTATGCCATACACTCCTTTTTTTCATTCTATATTTGTGATTCAATACATCCCTACCCAAAATTGATATCTGCTATAGTGAAGTTCTATGACCCTAGGTTTAAGGTGATAAAAATATCTAAAGTAAAAACCCTTTTGAATATAATTGCTCAGGCTTACCGGGATCTTTTTTCTATGGGTAGAGACCATCCTATGAACCCTAAACCATTTGATCCACAATGCCAAGCTAAATATTATTCACTGCAAGGGCATTTTCATGATGGTGATCCTTTTATAAAATGTGTCTATAGTTATACTAAATGATAGAATCTAGGAATACCATATCCAAAACCCTAATTACCATAGAGCATTTTACCTATCTAGAACTCTTCACCATGTCATATTGCCTAGAGGATATAGATTCTAATAAATATGTAAAAGATTGACAAATAGCCACTGTTTACTACATATATAATGATAAAATGTACAAAGCATCGAATGAAGATAAAAATATTAGACCAATTTATTTTGATTGGTCGACTTACCTTTCTAAGAGAATTCATGAGCAGTTGGTGAGAATGAAGAGTGATTCAAGTCCTCTTTTAGGCATTGCTCTAACCTAATATGGATGTTCCTTAGTATCATGAGGTAAGAGATGCCTTGGATTCTAGTAATAATTAAAAATGACAATGGTGACCCTATATTAGTCTACCAATGGACCAACCATATCAAGAATATTAAATCTTACAATAAGTTCAATTTGGAATTTTTAGGGCCAACCTTAAAAATCATGTGTCCAAAGCCCTAGATTACCTCCTTTGGCTAAATACTTATTACAGGTGAACCAAGTAGAGGAAGAATATCGGTACATCCTCATTGAGGAAATAGTCATCAAACTCTATAGCTTCACTGGGAAATCATTTCTACAACCCCACTTTATCACCAGTAGAATGTTGGCTTTAGAATACTTAAGATAAGCTGATTTCATCAACATCAAATTCGACATCGATAAAGGGAGAAAAGTGATATTGATTTACCCTCGCAATGTGGATGATATCACTATAACCAAAAGTATTAATATGAGCAAATTGCATGGTATCTAGAAAATATTGGTCTTATGTATATTTTGTAGATATGGAGATATGATCTAGATGACAAGTTCCTAGAAAGAAATTTTGCCCTAAAAAGAGAAAGATTCCTCAAATTTGAAAAAACTTTGAGGCCTCACTTTGAGAAGGGAAAAAATAACAAGGAAAATGCCCCCTTAGAGTGCAATGTTAGCAATATGGAGCAAATTCGCCCTTGGAGATATTTTTATGAAAAATTAGTTTATTTTTATCCTGAAAAGAATAAAACCCACCAGCTAAAAGAATCCAAGATCAAAGAAATGGAGGAAAAATATCACTGGGATGAAGGTAATATTTGGGAATGGTGGAATATGAGAGTAGAGATAGGTGCTATAAAGGCCATGTATGGTTGTCAATAAGACACTGATTTCTCTGAGTTATATTATAAACACATTAATACTTGGAAGGCCAAGAATGGTAGAAGCCTAGTGTTGAGCTACAAAAAAACATGAGTGAAAGGGTAAAATAAAGATCAAGTAGTCTCAATCTCTCCCTATCCAAATTCATAGTAAGAGTTAGATAAAATTGCAATGGATACACCACCAGTAACTGAAAGAGCTCAGACCACTTTTGATCCTTCACAAGAACAATTGCAGCAATACTTAGTAGGTGTTGTAATGATAAAAAATATGCATTATTTTGGAAGGGGCCTAGGTAAATATGAAATAAGAAATGTAGAGAATGTCCAAAAAAGGAAAAGGCTAAAACATATTGCCTTGGGATGGAAAAAATATTTGTAATATCCATAAGAAGGTGATACAAAAGATAGCTTTTTCTCACACATATAAAATTCACTGTTGCAACCCCTACAAAGTCAACTCTAGTTTTTGAAGTTGCATTGCAAAAGGTACAATGTCAGGATGACCCCTAAAAGAGTAAACCTATAGTACCTATTGTATTCAATAGAAAAGTAAAATATTCATTAGGGAGGTCAAGAAAGAGGTTAGTAAAAAGTAGATGGATCAAACACAAGTAGTTGAACAATCCCCAGTACCAACTATAGAGCAACCACCCCAACAGACACAACAAAAAGGTGTGGACAATATTTTTTAGTATTTTTATTTGGTAGATGAAGTTATGATCCCTATCCTTTCTTCTCATTTTCCTTCTCCATTCCTAAATAAATCTCCATCCCATTATCAAGAGCAAGAGGAATAAAAACCATCATCCCCACCTCATAGTTTGCCACCCACTTTACCAGTAATCATAATATCTCAATTCAATCCATCTCCCCCACATTCACCATAATTCCTAGTGTCATATCCACCTAATCGCACTTCTTCACCCTCAAAATCATCATCAATTGTATTAGTATGAGGGCAATCCTTTTCATCATCACAACCTCATCCCATGACTATAACATCCATCACTATTTCTACACCATCTACAACCTTTGTAATAAGCACAGATTCCACCATCATTAAAACCAATTCCTTTCCATCTATGCCAGTTCCATTCTTTCCCTCACTCATAACTACTTCCACTCTTGCAAATCATCCTACAACAACTTCTTTGTAGAAAGTGAGAAATATTTCATTAAAGGTCCAAATTTTCTAGAGCAATAAGTTGGCTCAGCTTTCAATATAGGTTGCTAGATGGAGAAATACCATGATTATTGATTTGGTGGCTATACAAAGAACATCTATCTCCCTCACCCCCTTGTCATAAAACTAGAGGAAGAGATGACTATAGAGGATTATCATCTAGAAGAGCATACAAAAGAGATCATTCAATTACCAATAGAAGATGAATTGGTCATAGCTAAGGCTCATCTTGAGACCATTTATGTCCAAAAAAATATTTTCAAAGAGAAGTGTGAAAATTTTGAGGGAAATATTGAAAAGTTGGAGAAAAAAATCAGCAACCAGAAGAAGGTGGATAAATTTATGAGAAATGAAGCCAAGAGTTGGAAAAACAAGAACCAAGAGGCCATCAAATTCAAGGAGTATGTTGAAGAGCTGAAGAAGAAGAATGAGGTCTAGGTCAAAGGAATACAAGCCTTGAAGCAGTAGCTTTAGGTTGAAAATTCTAGAGCTATAGGTTTGTCTAAAGACAATATCAAATCGATCAAGAAACAAATATGGTCTAAAATCCTAGAAAAGTGCTTAGAAATCTAGCCTATAATTGACTATATAGATGAGGCCAGTAATTTATTGTAGGTAACCAAGGAATATTTGAATAAGTTCAATGAATATCTACAACCCATCATGGTACAAGCAAAGAAAATATATAAGTTATTTGAAAATAGATTCAATGAAACCACCAAACCTATCCAAAATAAGGTATGGAATACTACAAGATTAGTATCCAAGATTGTAATAAGGAAGAATAAGCTGCTCCAAAAGGGATGGCTAATGATAGATATAATCAAAGTAAAGTTGTAGGAGATCATATATATCAACAAAGAAATGATGTAGTATGGTTTTGAAATGAAAATGACATCCTTTTGTTAGAAGACCTCCAAAATAGTATAGGATCAACCATATAGGATGAGTCTAAAATAAACACCTAGGAAGACCCGATCAACTAGGATCAAGTCTCTCAACTAATTAAAGACTTAACCAGGCTCAAATAATTAATGGAGAACTTGGTAAATAAGGGATATTCCATGTCCTATGAATAAAATACCAAATTGGAGTTTTACCACAAGTAGCTGGAAGCATGAGATTTCGGAAATAAAACACTGAGATGCAATAAAAACAGAACTAAATTGATGCATAAAATAACACGGATAGAATTAAATTAAAAATAGGAGAACAACCCTTTTTATTAATGTAATTCCGCTCGGTTATAGTATCTCTCTTCAGTTACACGTTCTCGGTTACAACAGATGAACAGTGATCCCCTTTCCGCATGCCCACATGCAAAATGGGCGGGTCAAACTGTATTGCCGCCGCTGGTGTTTAATGAATTTTATCTTGCTGCTGTTCTTCCTGCAAAAGAAACAGTAGACTGTCAATAGCACCTGCAACAAGAAGACAGAACGTTTGACTGTAGAGAGCAGTGAGAAATGCACGTACAAGACTGATTAGCTGCTTTGAATGAAACAATTCTAAATAAACCTGCAACTGTTACAGAGAATAGCATGCATATTCGAAAACATATGTTATAGAGCATGAACTATTTTAATCATATTTGAAGACAGCAAGTATTCGAACATGATAAAACATAAACTATTGCTTCAATACGTTTGAAAATAGCATATACAAAACGTAAACGGCTTTAATCCATTCGAAACAGCATAAATTGAATTAGCACTACGAACATATGTGGGATGCCCAAGCGGGCCGCCCTGTAAAAATCCGACTTCGACGCCAATCCACTAGGAATTGGCTCAAAGTCCCGGATAACGTGTTGTCGGCAAATTAATGGATTATTGTAATCCTATGGTCGGGTCTGAAAGTCAGAAGAATGTAGTGAAGAAAGACTGTAAACGAGTCTCTGGTTTTGCAGCACTTCGCTATGCTTCAGAAAAATGCTTTTTTTTTTCATATTGCATTGAGTTGGTTTTTATAGAGGATTTCGCCTCTAACGCATTAATGTTAAACCCTAAATCCACAAGGGCCACTCAAATTTGATCCTTATCGGGCCATTATGGGACCTAGCTCGCACTGACAAATCGTAGTTATGAGGCGTGGCCTCGGATCGAATATTTTGCTAACATCGCTTGTCTCATTAATGTCCGCTGTAAAATCCACCATTTTACAGAGCCATGGGGTCTCTTCGAGAAGGCACACGTAGAGGTGCCACGTGGCGGTCGTTCCTTGGATGGTCGAATGTATGCTTTTGATTGGTGACGTGTCTGCTTTTGACTTTGGCCAGGTGTTGGCTTGAGGCCCAAAGTGTCGCGATATCGCGACACTTTGGGCCGGCTTTGGCTCGGGGCCCAAAGTGTCACGATATCGTGACGCTTTGGGCCGACTTTGGGTCGGGGCCCAAAGTGTCGCAATATCGCGACGCTTTGGGCCGACTTTGGGTCGGGGCCCAAAGTGTCACGATATCGCGACGCTTTGGGCCGGCTTTGGGTCGGGGCCCAAAGTGTCGTGATATCGTGACGCTTTGGGCCCGCTTGGTCGGGGCCCAAAGTGTCGCGATATCGCGACACTTTGGGCCCGCTTTGGGTCGGGGCCCAAAGTGTCGCGATATCGTGACACTTCGGCCAGGGCTTGGTTTTTGACAAAAGGCTTGGCACGGATAAAGGCTTGGCTTGAAGAAGGCTTTGAAGAAGGCTAAGAAGGCTTTGAAGTTTGTTAAAGGCTCTAGAATGACCGACTTTGCTCTGCTCATTTTTTGATCTTCCGAACTGCTGTGCAAGTGGCCAAGACCACTGTTTGACCTCTAAAGGCTGCCCTAAAAGCTGTGTATGTGCATGCGATCAGTGTTTGTAGTCACTTAATCGAATGGTGCTGTTTTGGTGTCTACAGATGCCCCTTTTTGGGAAGCGCTGCGGGTGACGCAGTGCTGAGCAAAAATATACGACCAAAGCACTAATGATTAGGGTTTCTTGGTAACCTAACCAAATTTTAATGCCCCAAGTATGAAAAGGGCATGCATTCTTGAATCCTTGCTTCTGACGAGCTAAGGAATTTGATTTAAAGTGTTAACCTATTTTGGTGAGGTGTGACTTGAGCTTGGACATTGATCAGTCATGATTAGGCAAAGGGCGTAACCTTTTATCCACAGGGGAACCTTGTGTTCATGCTTCGGGAATGCCAAGTATTTGATCAATTTAATGATTGCTTGTTTACTGCCCCAAGCAGGAGCGTGATTGTCTTTGTCAATGATTCTTTGAATGCATGTCATTGCCTTGATTGGGTGTGTGCTTGTTGATTGGTGACTAAGTGTGACTACCCCCTCAAGCGACGAATCGATGAGGGAATGACCTTCGTGAGAAAAGCGACGAGTCGCTTGACCCAAGATGACTTAGGTTAGGGTGCCTTTAGAAGTTTTTCCATTTGAGCACGTGCAATTTCTTGACATTTGGACCTATTTTTGGTGGGTGTTAACCCTTTTGGTGATGCCGTAATGGGGTGAAATCATCAAAAACCCGTCTTCCCGTGGAGCGGTCCAGCTATGATAGCCTTCTTAGGGAAGTAGGAGAATGAGAATTTGAGCCCCGACATCGATTTTCTATGCCAAGAGGTTGAGTGCAAGAGCACTCGTGTTTGGCAATGCTTATTGCTTATGTTTTTTGTGTTGCATTTTTGTGATGTTTTTGTTGTTTTGATTTTCTTTCTTTGCGTATATGTCATGATTTTATGCGCAATGATTGATGTTGATGGGTGCATGCTACTTGATATGGATGGATGCATATGGTATGATAATTACCAATGTTGTATGTTGATTTATTTTGATGGATGCATGATGAATGCAAATGCATGTGATATGCAGAAATGAAATGGATGTATGGACTTAGTGATATTTGGTTATGGCACCATAGACTGTTTAGAACTCCATTACTTTGCTATGTACAAATGTGGTGTTTCTTCTTTTTGTATTTTCTGATGGTATTGCAAGGATGAAAAGTAGTGTAATTGGTTTAAAAATGTAGCTAAGGTTTTCTGAGACTCAGACAGTTTTAACTCACTAGCCATGACTGTACTTTATCTTACAAGACTTTTGAACAAGGTATGAATCGGACTTGTTTTTAACCAAGTTATTTCACATCCCTGTGTGTGCAATTGAGTTCATTTATGTGGTATTTTTTAGGATACCGCCAGTGCCAGATGGGCTTTCAACCGAACCTGTACTGAGGATCACCTAATTAGCTCCACTAACTCCTTTGTTGTATGTAGTTAGATTAATCTGCGGTGTTCTCCAGGATACCATAAGCTAGCTCATCCACATGCAAACATTGATCTATACACAAGTTAATGTTATAGATATATCGTCATGCGAGAAGTTTACCGCCAGTGACCGATAGGCTATCAACCAAACCGATACTGAGGCTTGCCTCATGACCTATCAGAATGTTGAGAGTTCCAGGGATTCAAGGTCAACTCCCTTCTTTTCTTCAATTGTATTGGGATACTTGCTCGTTATAGTGATAATAATCACTGTTTATTTTGATTTATTTTTCTTTTCTCTTGAGCAAGGGATTTGGATATGGAGTGACGATAATCACTATTCTTTGTGCTTTTTTTAGATGTGCACTGTAGGGTGTCAAATTTTGAAGTTTTGACATTTTGCAAATTTTTGACGTTTTGCAACTTTGGGATTCTTAGGGAATTGGGTAGGGAGGATGCTTGTCCTTTTGCCAACTCTCAGCATTATTGGGGTCATTCGCACAGGGGGATGAGCAAGATAACCGTTTCGCTTATGGTAACCTGGATTACTGTGTAGGTTTCATCCTTCGTTCACACAACTCGAGAATTTTTGTGTTTTAATTTGTGTTGGGATGTTACGTAACAAGGTGTATTGCAAGTGTAACTCTACCTTCGTAAAATCTGTTTGACTTGATACATTTCATTGCTAAAGAGCAAAATGATGACTGAATCACGAAAAACTCTTGATACATTACAAGACCACTGACTCTAGTGTGGTAAAGTGCATGGTGTTTTGTTGTTTTTGTAAAATGGAACAGTGTGGAACAAGATGGACTAGTAGAACCATGGTGTCTATGGTGCCGTTGACCTGTACGACCATGAATATGCAATGTATGGATGCAATGCTTGGATGCAGCTATGTATTTTTGTACTTTTGATGGATTGATTGTGGTGAATATGAAGATGAATTGCGAGAAGAATTCTCTATTTGATGATTTTGAGTATGCCTAGAAATGAAATGCAAATTTTTGTTGTTTTTGATGATTTTTGTTGTTTTTGAATGTTCATTATTTTTGACCAAGTGATTGTGGAAATCCTTGGAGCGTTTTTGGGATTGACCAAGTGATTGCAAGAATCCTTGGAGCTTTTGGGATTGACCAAGTGATTGCAAGAATCCTTGGAGACTTTGGGATTGACCAAGCGATTGTGATAATCCTTGGAGCATTTTGGTTTGACCAAGCGATTGCAAGAATCCTTGGAGCCTTTGTGGGATTGACCAAGCGATTGTGATAATCCTTGGAGCATTTTGGTTTGACCAAGTGATTGTGATAATCCTTGGAGCATTTTGGGATTGACCAAGCGATTGCGATAATCCTTGGAGCTTTTGGGGTGACCAAGCGATTGCGATAATCCTTGGAGCTTTTGTGGGATTTGACCAAGCGATTGCAAGAATCCTTGGAGCATGTTGGCTTGACCAAGCGATTGCAAGAATCCTTGGAGCCTTTTGGGATATGGCTCTCTTTAGATATGAAATGGTCACAAATGACTGATATTCAAGGGTTCTTTTTCCTTGATACCATCAAGGGAAGCTAGCCGATATGTCCCGGGTCCGATTTTGCTATCAATGACATACGGACCTAACCAATTTGCCGCAAACTTGTCCCTTAGGTGGGATGGCAAACTAGAATTTTGTTGATTTTCCTTCAAAACCAAATCACCAATGCGAAAGTCCCGGAGGTGAACTTTCATGTTGTAAGCTTTCTTAAGTCGCTCTTGATAAATGCGTAAATGCTCGAGAGCATTAACGCGTCGTTCGTCAAGCAACGTAAGCTGGTCTAACCGGGCCTACCACATAGAATCATCATCTATGAACTCATGCATTGATATGCGCAGGGAAGGAATCTCCAACTCTAGAGGCATGACTGCCTCGGAGCCATACACGAGTGAAAATGGAGTGGCCTCAGTGGGCGTCCGAATGCTAGTGCGATAGGCCCATAGGGAAAGTGGGATTTGAATGTGCCAATCCTTATGATTGTCTGCGACTATCTTTTTAAGGATGGCAATTAGCATTTTGTTTGACGCCTCTGCTTTCCCATTTGCCTGCGGATAATAAGGTGTTGAAAAGCTATGCTGAATCTTGTACTTTGTGGTCAAAGCACGCACGTCTTTGTTCTTGAAATGTGTCCCATTATCCGAGACTATTTTGGATGGAATACCAAAATGACATATGATGTTATGCAAAATGAACTCCACAATGCGAGGTCCTATCATAGAGGTAAGCGGAATTGCTTCCACCCACTTGGTGAAGTACTCTGTGGCCGTTATGATAAACGTGTGACGGCCTGACGATGCAGGGGAGATATTTCCAATTAGATCAAAGCCCCATTGCGAGAACGGCCAAGCAGACTGGACTGTCTGCAAGGCTTGAGAAGGTACGTGCATTAGATTGGCATGATGTTGACACTTCACGCACTTCTTGACATAGGTGCAACAATCTCGCTCTAAAGATGGCCAATAATAGCCCATGCAAAGAATGCACTTTGCAATGGCCATTCCATTGAAGTGGCCACCACATGTACCATCGTGTGCTTGGGTGATTGCCCAAGTGGACTCTTACTGGTCCAAGCAATGAAGGAGGATTCCTTCATAGCTATGACGATACAAGATGTCTCCTATCAAGACATACTTAGCCGCTTTCTGCTTGAGTGCTCATTTTGCGGCATGAGTCAAATCAAGTGGGAGACTACCTAACTTGAGGTAGTCTCGGATGGGTAAATACCAGTCCTGTTGATCATAAACCTCAATAGTATGAACAACCAATCCCTCCTGAAGTTCATCCCTAGCAAATGTTGAATGGGATAGAACCTGCAAGAATAGTATTGTGTTGCTACTAATGGGAGTAGGGGAGAACAAGGACCCCCAGTTGGCGTGTTTCAGATGATCTCGGATTCGAGAGAACCTATCCGAGGATGGTTCAATTTGCATCATGTGGATTCCTGGCGTCAAGTCTGAGCTTGCATGCTCCATCACGGATTGCGATAAGGTTTTGACTTGAATGGTTGTCATATCATCAGAAAGGTCCTGCGGAATTAGTGCCCCCAAGGAGGCCATTGTGTCCGCAAAATGGTTTGACGATCGAGGGAGTGCCTCGACATCATACCACTCAAGTTTTACCAGGAATTTGTCCACAAGGGCTTTATAAGCCTTCAAAACTGGGCATTTGCATTGATATACCCCTTTGACTTGATTGACTATTAACAGCGAATCACCAAAGATGTTCAATCTTTTGATGTTCATGGCGATTGCTGTCTGAAGACCTAGGAGCAAGGATTCATACTCTGCGTTGTTGTTGGTGCACGAGAAGTTTAATTTAAATGATAGGGGCATTGGAGCACCCCATGGTGTGAAGAATACAATTCCCGCACCACCACCTTGCTCACACTTAGAACCATCGAAGAATAGGGTTATGTCGGCCTGTGACTCAGGCTCATCAGAATCTGGCAATTCTGAGACATGAAAGACCCCATCATCGGGTAGTTCTATGACCAGAGGCTGATTGTCTTCAAGAGGAGCCTCTGCTAGTTGATCGGCTATGACTTGTCCTTTGATATATTTTTGTCCAATAAACTCTATGTCAAATTCCGTCAACAACATGATCCATTTTGCCATGCGACTACTATGATAAGTACGACTCATCATGTATCACAATGGATTCTCCTTAGACACAACATACGTAGTGTTGCTCAACATGTAGTGGCGTAGCTTTTTGGTAGCAAACACCACTGCCAAGCAAAGTTTCTCAACGTATGCATAGTTAAGTTCGTAACTGACCAGAGTGCGACTAAGATAATATGTAGCCTGTTCCTTGTGAAGTTCATTCTTCTGGGCTAGCATGGCACCCAGTGCCACCTCAGTAGCTGAGATGTATAAGTAGAATGACACTCCTGGCCTAGGTGGTGCCAATACTGGCAGCGAAGCCAAGTATTTTTTGATCTCGTCAAAGACTGACTGGCACTCGTCATCCCAATGAAATGTAACCCCCTTATGTAATAATTTGTTCATGGGTCGGCACTTGTCAGATAATTGTGCTATGAAGCGTTTAATCGACGCGACCTTTCCCTACAGACTTTTGAGCTGCTTGATAGTGGTTGGGGGAACCATTTCAAGGATTGCCTTGACTTTATTTGGGTCCACCTCGATTCCTCATTTTGAGACTATGAAACCCAAGAGTTTTCCAGATGTGACGCCAAAGACGCACTTCTTGGGGTTTAGTCTAACTTTATGCTCCATGAGGCGATCGAGGATCTTGCTTAAGTCAGCGATATGATTTGAGCGCAAGAGAGACTTGGCTAACAAATCATCCATGTAATCTTCCAAAGTTTTGTGCATGTAATCATGGAAGATATATGTCATGGCACGTTGGTAGGTGGCACCAGCATTTTTAAGGCCAAAAGGCATGACCTTATAACAAAATTTCCCCCAAGGCGTTGTGAATGCCGTTTTTAATTGGTCTTCAGGATTGATACGAATTTGATTGTATCCTAAGAAACCATCCATTAGGGAGAGCATTTCGTGACCTACTGTAGCGTCTACTAACGCATTGATGCTTGGCAAGGGGAAATCATCCTTAGGACTCGCTTTATTCAAATCATGAAAATCGGTGCATATGCAAATCCTCCCGTCAGGCTTCTTGACGGGAACTATGTTGGAAAGCCATGGCGGATAATCCACGCAGATGACAAATTGTGCATCCAATAGTTTTTGCAATTCGTCTTTGACCATCAAGGCCACTGTTGGGTGCATCTTACATAGTTTTTGCTTTACAGGCTTGATTGTCGGATCAAGCGTTAAATTATGCATGACTAGCTACGGGTCTAGTCCTGGCATATCCTTGTATGACCATGCAAAAACCTCCTTCTTCTCTTTGATAAGGGCAATGTAGTTGGCGTGCTCTTCATGGGAAAGACTTACCCCCAGCTTGATAATCTATGGATTCATTGGATCTGTGTCGATGTCTACGTCAGTCGTCTCCTCGACTGACATGTGGGATCCGTCCTCCAACTGATGTGGAGTCGGGATCAAATGGATATCATTAGCTGAATTTAGATCTATGCTTGGAACCTCAGGTTCCTCTTCAGCTTGAAAAATATCCTGAGTTGTCCTTGGGGTAAAATGAGGCATTTCACCGAAAGTCCAGTACTCTGTTGGTGATAGGGGTGAATTGACGCAATCCCAGTCGATGGCATCTATGTCTAGATGCAATGACCGTGCTGGATCGACTGGATTGCGGATGGGTGCGGTCAAATCAATGGAGATCATGTGGATGGAATGAATTTGGTCTCCATTACCATGGGCATGATAACATGATTCTTCTAGATGCCCTCTATACTCTGGATTTGGCTCTAGGGGAACGGGCACCAATGGATCGGCCCTCTGTGCTAAATTGAGGACAGGGTCTTCCCTCGGCACTATTGTTATGATAGGGTCTCGAGGTGGACGGTGCTCATCGTGAATGTGGAGCCATGGATCTAAGATCAGGTCCCACCCTACTGGGTCGACCCACCATTCATGCCCTAATCGTATGCCCATCTGTCCCATTAGATCTTCATGAGTTAAAGCACGATAATGTCATTGCGCATGTCTGAGATAGTCCATCTCAGTCTCATCTTCTGAGTCACTTTCGGAGATCCAAAAATGTTCATTCTCTTTAGTTACTATTGCTTGCGATGTTGAGGACTCTCCTTGCTCCAATAAGTTAATCTGGTCCCATTGCGGTTGTTCCACTTTTGGTGGAGGGACCTGACTCTCTTGACATTGTGCTGACTCAACTGGAATCTCTAAGGGGAACAGCTTCGAAAAGATGTCCGGACACCATTGATATTCTCTTTGGGGATGGGTATCCGAACTTTCACCTCTCTAGCAAAGGAGAGGGATTACTGCTGTTACCAAGGGTGTTTGGTGACCATGGGAGGTAATCTCCCAATGTAAATTATGTTTTTGGGTTGGCATAGAGATCTAGTGCCAATCCCACCTTGTTGCCTATTTCTAGGTCTTGCATATTTTCAACCAAGATGTCCAAGGGCAGGGGGTGGTTGAACCCTACTCCTGACTTGTCATATGGCATCTGATATCTTGGTTGGCAAGGGAGACGCATCCCTTGCTCATATCTGCCTAGCCCGTATCCATGCCAATGGCATTGGCCAAGATATTTGAGGGCAAATTGTGGGTTTGACATATAATTGATGTTTTCAAAAAAAGGTTCTTCGTCTGCTTCCTTTTGCTTACATGGTTCAAGACCATGATCAAGGCCCCCATACACAAAATTTGTCTGGTTGGGTGGGTGACCTAGGGGAACAGCTGTTCCTATGGGAAGGCGAGGTCTTCCCATATCCTGGACTGACTCTAATTCGAGCGTTGCCACAACATTCTGCACTATGTACTCCCCCAGGCCTGTACTAGCCATTTCAACAATGATTGTTGATGCTTCGGAGGGAGGGAACATGAGTCCTTCCTGAGTCCATTCCATGTTTGGTAGGTTTGGGGTCTCAACTTCCGTTGTGCTGGATATTTCCTCTGTTGATATCGTTGATATTGTGGGCAACCCCTCTTCTAAGGGCTGAGCCTCTTCCATGATTTGTTTTCCCTTGTCCTTCTGTGTAGCCATGACGGGTGGCGTTGATGATGAAGGAGCAGATGATGAAGTCTTACCTAGCTGGGATTTTGGTGATTCGGTCACCAGTGGTGCTTGCGGTATTGGACCCTGTTTAGATGGATTTAATTGGAAATCCAAATGCGTTGAAGGGAGGGTCGACTGAGGCATTAGTTGTACCGCATTGCAATACTTGAAGGGTTCTAAGTCCATTGGGACTACGTGTATTTCACCTTCAAAAGCATACTTTAAGCACTGGTGAGCGATGGAAGGGACACATTTCATGTCCCGAATCCAAGGCCGCCCTAGCGAGTATATTGTAGGCCATCTCGCCTTCCAACACATGGCACAATGTTGGTGTTGTCTTTTGTCCTACCTGGACAGGTAGAACAACCGTGCCGACTGTTGAGCATATTGCATCATTGAAAGCTCACAGTGTGTACATGGAGGCTGTGATATGAGAGGCTGGTAGCTTCAAATGTTTCAGGGCTACAGTGGTAATAATATTACTGGACGAGCCAGTATCTACCAACACTCTCTTATACGGGATCCTGTTGATCTGTGCAACAACATGCAGGGGTGGATCTGTCGTGTCATTTGATATTGCTTTGACTTCATCCTCTTTGAAGGTGATGACCGGCTTAGTACATCGTTTTACATGTCACACGAAGTTGTTGAAATAATTTGCTTCTTGGGGCTGTAATTCGATGGTTTTTAAAATGTCCATAAGAGCTTCTCTATGAGGTGTTGATTGTTGAATAAGCTCGTAAATGGACAGCCTAGCCGATGTGGTTCGCAAACTCTGCATGAGTTTGGACCGTAACGTGATTTCTGGTCTAGGCGGAGGTGACTGTATAGGGTGTTGCTGAGGTTGTGACGTTGTCAGAACTTTCTTTGTGGCTTCCGCAGGGGCAACTGCTAAGTATTTTTTATTCCGCGTCACTATGCTAATCATTCCCACAAATCCTTGCATGGGAAGATTTTGGTGCACCTCATTAACTTGGAGAGGTTTTGCCTATGCCTCGTGGGCAGGCAAGGGGTCCTTGAATACCCCCATTTGTTGGTTGTTTGGGGCTATGGGGTTGTCCACGACCAATGTTTTATTTTTGATTAAATCTTGGATTAGTCCTTTGAACTTCCAGCATCCATTCAAATCGTGTCCCCTTTGCCTATGAAATCTAAAGTATAGTTCCTCTCTATATCCCTTAGGTTTAGGAGCGTTAGGGTCTATAGTCAGGATCCCTGGAAGGGTTACTAAATTTGCCGTTGACAAGCGATCAAATAAGGAGTCCCTAGACTCCGTTTAGGGAGTGAATTGTCGCTTAGGGCGACGCTGCTGATTCTGCTCCTGTTTCTTGTTATCTTTCTCATAACTAGGAGGCACTACCTGGTAATTGGCCTTTTGAGGCTGCATGTCTTGCACTGGCTTGGAAACATTGATTGCAACTTGATTAACCACTGCGGGTTGTGATTGCGTATTCCCAGTCTTAGTGGTTTTATTCTACTCTTTCTTCTTAGGCTTGGCAATTGTGCCTTCACCTATTTTAATATCTTCTATGACTCTGGCTTGCGCCAAGGCTTCTTCTAATATGTCGTATTGCTGTAGCAGCAATAGCCCAGATATTGATTTTAAGCAACTCCATGCGAACATATGAGTGAGATCAGACATAGGGGGACGGTAGGGTAGCCTGGAAATCAAAGCCCTCCATCGGTTCCCATATGCTACTATTGTTTCCTCCTCATACTGCCTGAGGCTAGCCAAATCACTTAGTGATGCCTTCTTCCTTGTGTTGAAAGCAAAGCGTTCAAGAAATGCATCCACTAGTTGATCTAAGTTGTTGATACTGTGTTTGGGCAATTGTGTAAACCAATCTGAGGTAGGGCCCACGAATGTGGTTATGAAAGTTCTAAGCAATAATGCATCATTGTCTTGGATGCCGAAGCATTGACTCAGGAACCTCGTGACATGTTCTTGTGCGTCCTCCTCACCTTTAAAGACTACCAATTGTGGCAACTTGAAATGTTTAGGGTAAAGAGGTATGGGTACTGAGGGATGCACCGGATGACTGCGAAGTTGTCGTAGTGTGGGCTTTTGATGCCCAAAAGCTTTTATATCCATAGACTCCAAATGCTCTAATAGCGCTTTGTATGCATCGAAAGATTTTATTTCTTCTTCTTTGGTTTGCTCCCATTGTGGGTCAAGGGAGACTGGAGGCCTATGGGGAGGTGGTCGATTGGCAGCCCTACCGCCTTGATGGGGCATGTCGACCCATTCTATTTTTGGTTCATACTCCTCATAAAACTCTTGAGGAGTCTCGGGCGAGCCCTATGACCTTGATCGAGTCCCCGCTGAGGGTACCCATCATTGTTCCAGGGAATGGCCTTCCTTTCAGGTCTATAAGTTCTCGGAGGCAAAGCTTGACGAGGTTGCGGGGACCTATCCTGCACCAACGGGTTATGCCTCTCATACTGTTGTGCTCTTTGGGTGCGAGGGGTTGGCACCCTTTCAGGTAGTTTATAGCGTAACTCATCTGCCTCGCACTGCATGCGCTCTTTATTTAGGCGGTATAAGTATTCTAACTCCTGATGACCCTGCTCAAGCTGCGTGATTCACGCTTGGCGAGCGGCATGTCTGGCGACTGCTGGGTCAACCGGGTCTACCCTCTTTTGTTGAGGAGGCTTGAATGTTTTGCCTATGTGTTTGCCTCGATCTTGATGGTCGAAAATTTCAATGGGTTGCTTCCCTTTGTCGGGGTAAGCGACATTTGTTTGAGGTTCTGGCCTCGATGTGTGATCATGATATCTGGCAGGTGCAGAAACACAAGGTTCCTGCATTGTTTGTTGTTCTCGATGAATGTGATGATCTTCCTCGTACTCCCTTTTATGGGTGTGAAAGGGGCGGGCGGAGTTAGCTAGCCCTGTGTAAAGAGCCCTGCGCTCTGGATGTTGTTTTTCTATTCTGATGGGAGGTAAATAAGGGACGCCATATCCACGTCGCCCCTCCAAATGGACAGTATGCCTCTCTAGTGCTTCATCGCGCTATGGCCATTCAAACCTAGCTTCAAGAGGCGGTTGTCTACTTATATTGAGATCTGCATGTGAACCATCTTCCCGAAAGGGGGTGTGTTGAATGGGTGTATTCCAATGAGGAGGTTCCCAATAGTTCCTTCTTGAAGTGGCCTGATGTGGACTTTGTTGTAGGCCAGACTGCCAAGATGGTATGGCTAGGTCCTCAGGGCTAAAGCGAAGGTGACTAGCGCCCTCTCTTTGTGTACCTTCCGTAGCGTTTGCCCTTGATTGGGCTTGGCTACGAGTGTACACCATTGTGATGTTTCGCTACTATCTAAGCAAATTTTATCTCGTTTATGATGATTTGTCTTTTTGTGCACACCAAGCAGAAATGAACACACACACATACACAAAGCCGTGATTATCTCTTTTACGGATTAAATAGTGTGTCCTAGACTGGCTTAGTGCATTTTGGTGTTTCGTTTTGTGTTTGCAATTTTGGAAGAACATTTAAATGCATAATGTTGGCTCATATGACTCCCATAAATGGTCGCCCCTTCAATATACCATTTTTCGGACCGATATACCAACCTCTCTATATACCCGCCCTTACGTGAGGGAGACTATAGGTACATGAGAGCAGATGATACATGGAACATAGGCGGTACGAAAGGGGAATCGCTCTATTTATGACACCTACCATAGAAGACTTATCCTCGCGTGCATGGGAATCACCCCAATAACACTTGGTCAGCTTTCGTTAGGATTTACGTCTAGCAACAGTCGCGATCGAGGTAATGGATGCAATATCTCAAGCCAAAGTGATAATGGAATCCACCTTTGGTCTTGCTCAAGGGTTGGGGTTTTACGACCAACGCCTTGGTTTAAAATACCACGTGGTGTGTGGGGTTCATTTTACTTTGCAAATTTGAAACAGGCAACTGAAAAAGAAATCTTTCCCTATGCCAGACAGATAATACTAACTGAAAACAGCAAGTAAAAATTGCAAAGAAATTTTCTACCTTTCTTTAACAAATTTTTTTTTAATTATTAAATGAATAATTACGCAGATAACTACATAATTAAATAAAGCAAGAAAAATCTTTAAGAAAAATTTCTCTACCTTATTTTAATAATTAAAAAGATTTAATTATTAAATGAATAATTACGCAGATAGCTACATAATTAAATAAAGCAAGAAATTTTTTAAGAAAAACTTTTCTACCTTACTGTAATAATTAAAAGAAATTAAAATGACAGTAAATGAAATAACCTGAAACTTCGCAACATAAAATGATATGGACGGCTAGAATCGTTACCTCCTTTTTGCTCGAAATTGCTGTTTCTGACCTCCGGCTAAAAAGAAGTACCTGTTAAGCACAAGACACAACAAGTTTAATTAACTTCTGTGATTTTTAAAAATATGGGAACCGGTCCCACCGTGATCGCCACTGAAAGCATGAGATTTCGGAAATAAAACACTGAGATGCAATAAAAACAGAACTAAATTGATGCATAAAATAACACGGATAGAATTAAATTAAAAACAAGAGCACAGCCCTTTTTATTAATGTAATTCCGCTCAGTTACAATATCTCTCTTCAGTTACACGTTCTCGATTACAACAGATGAACAGTGATCCCATTTTTGCATGCCCACATGCAAAATGGGTGGGTCAAACTGTATTGCCGCCGCTGGTGTTTAATGAATTTTATCTTGCTGTTGTTCTTGCTGCAAAAGAAACAGTAAACTGTTAATAGCACCTGCAACAAGAAGACAGAACGTTTGACTGTAGAGAGCAGTGAGAAATGCACGTACAAGACTGATTAGCTGCTTTGAATGAAACAATTCTAAATAAACCTACAACTGTTATAGAGAATAGCATGCATATTCGAAAACATATGTTATAGAGCATGAACTATTTTAATCATATTTGAAGACAGCAAGTATTCGAACATGATAAAACATAAACTATTGCTTCAATACGTTTGAAAACAGCATATACAAAACGTAAACGGCTTTAATCCATTCGAAACAGCATAAATTGAATTAGCACTACGAACATATGTGGGATGCCCAAGCGGGCCGCCCTGTAAAAATCATACTTCGACGCCAATCCACTAGGAATTGGCTCAAAGTCCCGGATAACGTGTTGTCGGCAAATTAATGGATTATTGTAATCCTATGGTCGGGTCTGAAAGTCAGAAGAATGTAGTGAAGAAAGACTGTAAACGAGTCTCTGGTTTTGCAGCACTTCGCTATGCTTCAGAAAAAATGCTTTTTTTTTATATTGCGTTGAGTTGGTTTTTATAGAGGATTTCGCCTCTAACACATTAATGTTAAACCCTAAATCCGCAAGGGCCGCTCAGATTTGATCCTTATCGGGCCATTATGGGACCTGGCTCACACTGACAGATCGTAGTTATGAGGCATGGCCTCGGATCGGATATTTTGCTAACACCGCTTGTCTCATTAATGTCCACTGTAAAATCTGCCATTTTATAGAGCCATGGGGTCTCTTCGAGAAGGGACACGTAGAGGTACCACATGGCGGTCATTCCTTGGATGGTCGAATGTATGCTTTTGATTGGTGACGTGTCTGCTTTTGACTTTGGCCAGGTGTTGGCTTGAGGCCCAAAGTGTCGCGATATCGCGACACTTTGGGCCGGCTTTGGCTCGGGGCCCAAAGTGTCACGATATCGCGACGCTTTGGGCCGAATTTTGCTCGGGGACCAAAGTGTCGCGATATCGTGACACTTTGGGCCAGCTTTGGGTCGGGGCCCAAAGTGTCACGATATCGCGACACTTTGAGCCGGCTTTGGGTCGGGGCCCAAAGTGTCGCGATATCACAACGCTTTGGGCCGGCTTTAGGTCGGGGCCCAAAGTGTCGCGATATCACGACACTTTGGGACTCGTTTGGGTTAGGGCCTAAAGTGTCACGATATCGTGACACTTTGGGCCTGCTTTGGGTCGGGACCCAAAGTGTCGTGATATCGTGACACTTTGGGCCCGCTTTGGGTCGGGGCCCAAAGTGTCACGATATCGCGACACTTTGGGCCCGCTTTGGGTCGGGGCCCAAAGTGTCACGATATCGCGACACTTTGGGCCCGCTTTGGGTCGGGGCCCAAAGTGTCGCGATATCGTGACACTTCGGCCAGGGCTTGGTTTTTGACAAAAGGCTTGGCGCGGATAAAGGCTTGGCTTGAAGAAGGCTTTGAAGTTTGTTAAAGGCTCTAGAACGACCGACTTTGCTCTGCTCATTTTTTGATCTTCCGAACTGCTGTGCAAGTGGCCAAGACCACTGTTTGACCTCTAAAGGCTGCCCTAAAAGCTGTGTATGTGCATGTGATCAGTGTTTGTAGTCACTTAATCGAATGGTGCTGTTTTGGTGTCTACAGTAACTTAAATAAATGACCAATCCTACCAAGTTAGCTTGGGATCAAGCATTAGAAATATTGAATCAAATGATTCAAATATTAGAAGCAGAACCAAAACTAGATGTTGAAGAAGAGGAAGAGGCTGATGAATAAGGAGAAATTTAAGAGGGAGAGAAAATATATTATGAAGATATACACCAAGAAAATGGTGATTAGGATGAAGAGAATGCAGAAGACACTGAGAAGACACAAGAAAATAAGGTCAAAGAATAGGACTAGTAGGAAAAGGCGCACAAGTAGAGAAGCTTTTCTACTAAATAAGCTAAGCATTTTGTGTATACCATAGTTGTCTAAAGAATCATATATGCATGTTTTTTAGGTTGTTTTGAACATGACAATGCCAGAGAATAATCACAAAGCATGAGCCTACAAAAAAGACATGTAAAAGTCTTAATGCTAAGTTACAAATAGAGTCATGATCAGATTGAGCTTATAAAAGGGAGAATTTATGTGTAACTAGATCAAAATTGAGATTATAGGAGTTGCAAACATAAGCTACCCTTTGTCTCTTGCATGGTTTCCTTGTGAACAGTTATGCTTTAAGAATCTTCACAAATGTTTGAAAGTATGGCTATCACACAAATTTTATTCTATGAAGCATAAATTTCTATAATCTACATATTGCTTCTTGCATAATTTCTATATGAATCGTTACTCTGAGTATCTTCACAAATGTTTTAGAGAGTGATGGTCATATGGAATTTATTCTATGAAACATAACTTGCTGATGACTGGAGTCTATTCTTTCCTTCAAATCCCCCTTTAATTCATTCATTCTCTCCACTGCATAGTTTTATTCCTTCCATCCTCATTCATTCATATTTTCCCTAAATATTCCCCCTCATCCATTCATCTAACTTCATCCTCATTAATTATTGCCATTTTTTTAACTCTTGATGCCCAATGGATAATACTCTGAGATATTCATGTTTTGCGAGCAAATCCACCTAGGAAGTGACAAAATGTAGGCCCAAAAACACCACATAATTAGAAAACTTTACAAAAATATTCTAAGTCCCAAGAGTGCTCCAAACCATAACAATGGCATAGTGCAACATGTTCCAGCCCACGATCAACCCAGTCAAAATTGCACTTGACATATTTCAAAGCAGGACTTAGAGAACAATAAATATGGAGTGGCTTACAACAAGTTTTTACCTTGTGCAACCTAGCACATAGTTCTACCCCAAGGTCAATGTAGTGAAATTTGATAGGTTTACCATCCAAAGCATGGGTTAGGGCATGGCTCCACACCACATGGCTCAATGCATGTTCCATATCGTGTGATCTAGTGCATGGTTCTACATTATGGTCAACTTGGTCAAATCTAGCAAGTTGGCATTACAAGAAGTGGGCTAGAGCATGGCTCCATACCATGTGGTCTAGAATACATATTCCATCCTGAGTGTCTCAACACAGTGTTCTACACTATGATCAAAGTTGGTTAAATTTATGAGTTGGCATTCTAAATCATGGTTTAGGATATCTTTTGAAACAATGTTCTACACTGCGATCAAAATTAGCAAGAGGATAATCTTGAATATAAGAAGGATGAGATAGAATATGTTCTCATGCTATGTGGTCTAGATTGTAGTTTAAAACCAATGCAACAAGGCTCCTTTATTCTAGCCCATGGTTAAAGCAATAAATATTTTTGAATTAAAATTTCAAGGAGTGGGCCAGAACACATTCTATACCATTGAAATAAGTAAGAAGAAAATGAGTCATCATCTCTATACCATGGGGTGTTGTAGACCATGAGTAGGCATGTCAATTTATTGATGCTCTAATCTTAGTCATTCAACAAGAGATAAATGGCCTATATGCCATGTGTTTTAATCCACGTACAAAAGTAAGGTTTGAAGGTTTTTGAGTTGGAAGAAACAAGGTTAATAAAGTGGTAGAAGATAAAAAATTGTATGTGGATTCAGTTCTATATCCATGGTGAGACAACCTCAATACGAAAGATAGATTATCCTGATTCTAGATCAACTCAATCTAAATCTAGAAGCCATGAGAGCCAAGTGACTTATGGAAGCCAAGTTGCAAAATAGAGAACGATGGCACAACTTTCTTATTCCTTCAAAATAAACAAGAGTCTACCACTTCATCACCTTGTTGATCTAGCATTTTAAATTCCTTGTAATGTTTCTAATATTTTAAATCTTTAAAAATATGTGTAAAACAATAAATAGAGGTCAAACCCTAATTTTCAAGGATCAACTCTAGAGTGTTTTCTTGCCATATTACTGTATATTTTTCTATAAATCAATTGAAGGAGCATTACTTGGATGTTTTCCTCAAACCTGTGTCTTCTTTACTTTCATGAGAATTCAATCTATAGAGTCATTTTTACTATTGCTACTATGGTTAGTCTATTATGCTTATATTGGATTGCTAGGTTAGAGCACTTTGAAATGCTTCAGGTTTAAATATATGCTTGGAAGAGACTTCTTTTTCTATTAGTCTAGGTATTGATCTAATTTATCTATTTAGAATATCAGTACTATAGATATTTGAAATAGTCTATGAAGTATGTTATGCACTCTAATGATGAAGATTACTGGTTTTGAATGTTACTCTTAAGTGTGGATTACTGGAAATTGATTTTTGGGAGGTTTTCCTATAGTTGCTTATATTGTTAGCTCTATCTGACCATTGTTCATTCATTATTTTCTAATCCTTACCCCATTTATATCCCTATATTTATACATTTAACTGATCTTAAATTATTCAACACTCATATTAGTTGACAAGGGGTACCAACCTACTCTCAAGGTTGGGTTAAAGTAATCTTTAACTCATCCAATGTTGGGATTTGGACTATTATTAGTGGGTGCATGCCTAACAATATCGTTGTGGAGGATAGTCATAGTCAAGATTACCTTGATGTCAATTCATGCCCCAACAGGTCTGGACTTGAGAAAATTCCAATTATAGGTCACTTTCAGATCTCTAACTACCATGATGCTAACTAGCTAAGATCCAAATCACCTCCAATTGAAAAGTGGATAGCTCTAATAAGGCTATGGGCAACTCCAATATTATGACCACTAACAAAAATTAGTTGCAAATCAATATACCTAGTTTAAATTCATGCTCAATATGAAATGAAATATTGACACACCATCATTTCTAGTTCTCCCATAAGACTATCATTCAAACAACCCTTCAATTTTCCTTCACCAAGAAAATTTAAAATTGTAATATATAAATGAAGAAATAAAAACACAACACCAAATAATAGAAATATAAAGTAGAACTCAAATAATATTATTGCACAATGAATGATTTATATTAATTGGGAGAATCTAAAAACTCCATTGTTATAATAATAATTCTTGACTTCTTTGATATAGATTTTACAATGGCTAGGGTTCTCCAAAACCCTAGCAAACAACGTTGGTAGTGTCTTCAAACACATCCTTGCTCCCAACAGAGGTGAGTGGGCTTCTAGTTATCTAATTTTGGGCCACTCTAGCTTAAGAAGTTGTCCAATGCTAATGTCACACTTCCAGATCTACACACACTAAAATAACAAATGAGTTAGTAGCAACTGTGAGGGATCCATAATGTGAGGCCCTCTATGATCAATACCAAAACCCTAACTATTTGTTGTAAATAACATGAACAAAACTAAAAATGCATGTAATAAAATAATAAACAATAGATTTACCTTACGTATTTGCTATTCTCTAATTTGATGAAGTTTGTTGCAGTGAATCGATGCGGTGATGCCTTAGCATCACCTGGAGGCTAGGGAGACTTCAAAAATTTTGGTGTAAAATGCCTATGGGTGCTAGGTGGCTGTAAGAAATGCTCATAGATGCTCAGTTATGGTTAAGGGCACTCAAAGGTTCTTGTAAATATAGGAGGAAGTTCCTAGGGGTGTTCAAAAATAGTAGGAAGCACTCGAAGGTCTTTGACAATTGAGGAGGAAGTTTGTAGAAGTAGATATGGTTGAGCGAGGGAGGCGACAATGGATGTGGATGACTATGGAAGGTGAGGATAGAAGGCAAGAGTGCTCGGATGCTCCAATAAACTCAAGGATTACTTAGGGAATTCATGACTTAGGGATTCAGGGCAAATTCTCATTTAGGGGTTGAGCCATCAAAATGGCTCCTATTAATAATCCAACCTAGGGCATACTTAGGGTTTCAACGACACTAATCATGTGGCTAAGATAAAAGCATATCAAAGGGTGGATATTAAATCTAGGGTGTGGCATGGATTGATGTAAATGGATGGATAGGATTAAATGAAATCGGATGGCTAGGATTAATTCACTTATATAAATATATATTTATTAAATATATAAAAAGTATAATATATAAAATATTAATATTAAATATATATAAAAAATATATAAATATATGTAAATAAATGGTGGAAATGGTAGGAAAGTCAGGATGAATGACAACAGGCTAAGTTTTGGTGTCTACATATGTCCCTTTTTGTACTACAATGTGTGAAGCACAATGTAGTGCAAAAACATGAGACATATGTTTTGGCTAGGTGTAGAAGCAACTTCTCTTTTGCAATGTGACACGAGCTTAGAGATAAAGAAATGAAATAATATAAATTTTGCGTAGCTTACCCCATCAATTGGTGAATGAGTTTGCAAATGAATCTCATGAGCCAATTGAAAAAAATTGTGCAAATGAATGATGCAAATGTGATACCATTTTTGCCCCAATGGTTGGAAGGGAATTGGTGAAAAATGTGACATGATGCATCTGTTTTTGCCCCAACAGATGAAGGGTTTTGTGAAAATGTGTGATGGAGAATGTATCTATTTTTGCCCCAATATATGAAGGAATGTTTACCAAATGTAGATGCCATGATCATGTAAGATGTATCCCATTGTGGGAAAGTCAAAACCAAATGTGGTTACCTCAAATTTGTGGTTATTCGATGTTGTTGAGGAATATGCCTTCGAGTGTCATTGATATACAAATATGAAAATACAAAAATAAAAAGTATACTTTGGAGGGCCAACTAGTGACTGTCAAATAATTTCTATGATTAGAACCAATCACCCTAGCTGAAGCCAATCACAATGATGATTTTCAAGGAAATGTGTAATGATGAAGTTTGATTTTATCCATGTGTTAAGCCCCATGAACTAGGCCATCAATTACAATTTTTGTGCAAATTATTCTTAGTAATGTTTCACTCAAAATTTGAAGTACCAAATATGATTATGATTTCAAACAAAGAGATATGGAATAATAAAAATGATCGTGTCCTTATGATAGGCTCTTCATCTTATTAAATTGTATGGATGCAAATTGCTACAATTGCCAAGTATATAGAATAACCCACTAGATACAAGGTTCACTCGAATGTTGTTTGAACTTGGCAAGTATGCAAATGATGATATGGAATAATTTTGGTGATGATGTATGAATGTGGAGAATGATGATTGTGGTTGTTTTGTGAGGATTTGGACCTTTCAGAAGTGATTTTGAAACTTATTAAGTGAATTTGCAATTTATGGTCATAAAAAAAAATTATGCATCCAAATCAGTTGGAATATTTACAAAACTTGTTAATATGATGAAAAATATGTATGGATGTAATGTGGAAATATTTGGAGGAGATAAGCCACTATTTTGTGAAAATTTTTCTTTTTGTAAAAACTGACGCCAAACACCTGTTTGTGCTTTTGGCCTGCATAAATACCTGCTAGTTTTTGAGTGTTTTTTAAACACCCATGGTGCTTTAGTACACTAGGAAACACCCATGGGAATCTCAAGGTACTTGAAGTAGCTATAAATAGCTACCAAGATGAGAAACCAAGATCATTTATGTGTTTGATAGTTTGCAAAGCTGCATATGGGAGAGTGGAGTGAAGTGAGGTGAAGTGATTTGAGCACGAAAGCTATGTTGGTAGAGGGAGTAGGTGCAGAGGTAGGAGATAATTTTGGAGCATGAGCTATGGACGTAATTCTCTTGTTTGTGTATTGTGCAAAGTTTTTATATTTTTGTGATTTTGTGATTTTGTGATTTTTTTTTAAATGACAAGTGTTTTTATACTATGTTGTAGCTTAGGATTTGGGAGGCTCGGCATTGGTTCTCACCTCTCATTCTTGTAATGAGGAAGTTAGTATCATATGATAATTGGGAGTTACTAGAGGATGTTAGGCTAGTGGAGGTATCCCAAGTTGATGTGGTGAGGGTTGATGAGGGGTACCTTTCTACCATGGTGGAGAGGTGGGATGCAGATAGGGGGACATTTTAGCTCCCTACAGGGGAGGTGACCGTGACCTTGGAGGATTTTTATCATATCCTCAAGGTTCTAGTGGAGGGGTTATGAGTTAAGGTTGGGCATGGTCAGAAGATAGATATGATGAATATATTTTATGATAGCTAGAAGGGTGTGAGGGTGGAGAGTGGAGGTATACCTTACTTGTCCATGTATGTGGACAAGGAGTTGGATGCCCTCCGTGCCTTGGTCATGTTTGTGTTGGCCAACATCATGGCCCTAAAAAATACTTGGTGTAGGTTCCCTTATAATCTAATAGGAGTAGTGATAAATATTCTCACCAAGTGAAAAGTGTACACATGGGCTCTTGCATTGCTGGTGCAAGTATACCGAGAGCTATATGAGGTGACGAGGCAGGGGAGGAAAGGATTGGGTTGCAGCTTGCTACTACAGTATTGGGGATAGGAGCACTTTAGTGTGGTTTCACCGAAGGGCTTACTGGTAGTAAGCTTGGGTACGAAGCAACCCTATTCTAGAAGATAGGTAGTGGTAAAGGAGGTACAACCAAGTAAGCTTGTGCAAACAAGCCAATGGTACCAAGATATTTGGGATGGATTGACATCCATCCAAGTGATATGGAGGTCATGGTGGACTTGTAGGTGGACTAGATATGAAGAGTACTTATGATGAGTGTGGTAGGCTAGGTGGGTGGTCAAGAAATATCACAGTGAGGCTGAGTACTTTCAGTTCTCATGAGTACTCTAATAGTTTATCTTGAGGTAGGAGGTCCTAGATGAGCCTCTACGCTATAGAAGGCATCGAAAGGAAATATGGCTACCCTATGCCAAGCTATAGAGGGTGACTTGTGAGGATGACAAGGATATGGATCTCTCATATGTGGATGATACAGGGGCTACTATGAAGTATGAGGTATGGTTCGTTGCATAGCCACCATGGATGCCACCTCAAGTAGTGGTTGATGGAGGTGGGGATGAGGCTGAGGGTGATGGTGAGCAGACCCATGAGACCCCCAAGCAACAATAGTGCCTTAGATCAGATAGTCAAAGTAAGAGGACTAAGGGCACAATGAGACAGGCTCTTAAGAGTGGGGAAGATGATGGATATGGATAGGATGCAAAGGAGGCTTTGGATGGACCTCTAGATTGGAGCGAGGAGGATTAGGTACAATTGGAGCAAAAGGTAGTAGAGCAGAATGCAAGGATCACAAATATCTAGGTAGAGCTAGCAGAGAGGGAGTGCTGATATAATATTATAGAGCTAAAAGCACAACAATAAATAACAGTAGAAAGTAAACAAATATGATAAGACAAGAGTAATTGCATAAGAAATATTATTATTAAATAATGGTGGGGAGCTGAAAAACTCCTTTGTACAATTAATTTTGCCTTGATAAAAATGTTGTGATACAATGAATACATATTTCTAGGGTTCTATGAAACCCTAGCTACAATAGAAAAAGTGTCTTCAGTGTGCTTCACTCCCAATAGAATGAGTGGGCTTCAGGTATCCATGTGTTCGGGCCACTCTAACTGTAGTAGTCTTCCAATGCTCTCTCTTGGTTGATGCTATCCAATCCTACACACACAACAAACAATAAAGTTGTTAGTAAACAAAAGGAGGGTTCCACACTGTGAACTCTCAGAAATGAAAACTAAAACCCTAGATCTATGTAAGTTGGATATGTAAGATGTAATAACAATAAATGATAACAAAAATTTAGATTTACCTTGCTTGTGATAATTCATTGCTTCATTTTTGTAGATCTAACGACAGATGACTTGATGCAACAGACTCTGCTTAATGCTTTGATGATTACATCAAGCTCGAGCATGCACTTGGTAGGCTCGAGCATGCACTTGGTAGGCTTTGGCATGAGCTTCACAGGCTCTGGTGCATACATGTGGGATACAATAGGCTCTGGTGAGTTCCTGGCAAGCTCTGTAGTGAGCTTCACAATATTTGGAGTGCACCTGTGGGTGAGGGAAAAAACTGTAGAAGCAGATCATGGGGGATGTGGAAGATTCAATGGATAGGGGATGATGGTGATGACGAAAAATGGTTGGGGTATGGATGCGGGGGCATCTGGAATGGTTGAATTCCTATGGCAAGCTAGGGTTTTGGATCTTTAGGGATCTATAACCTTATGCTTCACAGGGGCTTCTTTCACTGATCTCTCTATGTGTGAATATCTTCCAAGGTATTCCAGGGTTCTAGGGCTTGGGCATTTGCACATGCATTTATTTAAAATCCAACCTTAGGGTTTCTTAGGGTTTTAGCTCAACACTTTAGATCATGTGGCTAAGATTAAATCATATCCTAGGTTTGATATTGTACTTTAAGTATGGCATGGATTAATGAATATGGACGGTGGAGATTATATTAGATCAAACGGTTGTGGTTAATTGGATTTATAAATACATATTTTATAATAAATATATAATAATATAATATAAAATATTATATTAAATATAAAATAATTTTAAAATAATCTCAATTGGGTTAGGAAATGGTGAGAAAGGGCTAAAGTGGGCTTTTTGAAGGTGGTAAAGGTGTATTATGAACAAGTGGGTGGTAGGATGGTTAGGATGGAGGATTAATGACTACAATTTGGTGTCTACAGATGCCCATTTTCTACCATGTTGCGTGAAACATAATATGGTGCAAAAATATGAGACACCTACTTGGGCTATGGGTACAGAAGCAACTTCTCACTATTGTTGGATTTGAGCACTTATGTTGAAGATAAAAGAATAAAGAATTTTTGGAATTTTCATAGATTACCCCCTCAATTGGTGAATGAGAAGCATCTCATGAGCCAATTGAAAAATAATTTTGTGCAAGTGATGAAAGGTGATTGTGGATGATATGAATGATGTAACATGTGATGTGATTGTAGATGATATGAATGATGTAAAATGTGAGACCATTTTGCCCCAATGGTGAAAAAGGGGTTGGTGTGAAGTACCATGATGCTTGTGGATGACATGGATGATGAATGATGTGATACCATTTTTGCCCCAACGGTGGAAAAGGGGTCTTTGTCAAGTGTAGATGTCATGATCATGTAATATGTATCCCGTCATAGGAAAATCATAATAAAATTGTGGTTGCCCAAAATTTGGGGGTGATTCAATGCTGTTGAATAGTGTGATCTCTGATGCCATTGATATGCAAGTATGATGATGTAGATAAAAAATTAAAAAAATGGAACCGTGGATAGCCTGTTTGTGACTTTTCTCACAATTAGAACTAATCATCCTAGCTAGTACCGATCATTAGGTTTTAAAAAAAAATGATGAAATTTGAGTTTTTTGTTCATGTGTTAAGCCTCACGAACTAGGCCATCAATGACAACAGTTGTGCAAATTTTTCTTGGCAAGGTTTCACTCCAAAATGTGAAGTACCCAATGTGATTGTGATATTGGACAATGAGATAATTGATGATGATCATGGTCAAGCATCCTTATGGTAGGCTATCCATATTACCAAATTGCATGGATTTCCATCGCTACAATCATCTAGTTTGTAGAATAACCCACTAGATACAAGGTTCTCTTGCATGCTACTTGAAGTTTGACAAATTTTATGATTGATGAAATATGGTGATGGAAGAATGTTGGATGAAGAAATACGAATATTTCGCTCAATGTAGAGTTCACCTGTGAATGGATGATGTTGAATGTAAATGTGATCTATTTTTTCCCTAATAGATGAGGGGATTTTGCAATTTAGAATATGTGATGAGTGTATCTATTTTTGCCCTAACAGATGAAGGGGTTTTTGAAATGTGTAAACGTCATGAATGTGTTTATTTTTGCCCTAGCAGATAAAGGGGTTTTTGATGATGAAAATAAGATGATTTGTGTATGTTCTTTGCCCTTAATAGATAAAGGGGTTTTTGATGAGGTAAGTGTCCTTATGGTAATCTACCCATCCTACCGGATTGCATGGATAACCAGTCGCTGCAACCACTAGGTTACATAGGATAAATCACTAGATACAAGGTTTATTTATGAATGTTGCATAATGATAAATGAATGGATGATGTTAAATGTGAATGTAATCTATTTTTGCCCCAACAGATGAAGGGATTTTTGCAATTTGTAATATGTGATGAGTGTATCTATTTTTTCCCTAACAGATGAAGGGGTTTTTGATGCTGAAAAATGAAATGATTATGTCTGTTCTTTGCCCTAACAGATGAAGGGGATTTTGAAATGTGAGCATGTGATGAATGTATCTATTTTTTTCCTAATAGATAAAAGTGTTTTTGATGATGAAAGTGTCCTTATGGTAATCTATCTATCCTACCGTATTGCATGGATAACCAGTCATTGCAATCGCCAGGTTTCTAGGATAAACCACTAAATACAAAGTTTACTTTTGAATGTTGCATAATTATAAATGTTGCATAATTATAAATGAATGGATGATGTTAAATGTAAATGTGATCTATTTTTTCCCCAATAGATAAAGTGTTTTTTGCAATTTGTAATGTGTGATGAGTCTATATGTTTTTTCCCTAATAGACAAAGGGGTTTTCGATGATGAAAGTGTCCTTATGGTGATCTATTCCTACTGGATTGCATGGATAACCAGTCTTTGCAACCGCCAGGTTTCTAGGATAAAGTACTAAATACAAGGTTCACTTGTGAATGTTGCATAATAATAAATTAATGGATGATGAGTTATGATTTTATCCATGTTTCTAGCCCCACAAACAAGGACATTATGATTTTGTTGTCTATGTTTCTAGCCCCACAAACAAGGACATTAATGATGATAAGTGAATGTTATCTATTTTTACCCCAATAGATGAAGGAGTTTTTGATGAGGTAAGTGTCCTTATGGTAATCTACCCATCCTACTGGATTGCATGGATAACTAGTCATTGCAACCACTAGGTTTCTAGGATAAACCACTAAATACGAGGTTCACTTATGCATGTTGCATAATGATAAATGAATGGATGATGTTAAATGTAAGTGTGATCTATTTTTATCCCAATAGATGGAGGATTTTTTGAAATGTGGGAATTTGATGAATGTATATGTTTTTGCCCTAATAGATAAAGGGGTTTTTGATGATGAAAGTGTCCTTATGGTGATCTATCCATCCTACCGGATTGCATGGATAACCAGTCACTACAATCGCCAGGTTTCTAGGATAAACTACTAAACACGAGGTTCACTTGTGAATTTTGCATAATAATAAATTAATGGATGATGAGTTATGAATTTATCCGTGTTTCTAGCCCCATGAACAAGGATATTATGATTTTTTGTTTGTGTTTCTAGCCCCACAAACAAGGACATTAATGATGATAAGTGAATGCTATCTATTTTTACCCCACTAGATGAAGGCATTTTTGATGAGGTAAGTGTCCTTATGGTAATCTAGCCATCCTACTAGATTGCATGGATAACCAGTCGCTACAACCGCTAGGTTTCTAGGATAAACCACTAAATACAAGGTTCACTTATGCATGTTGCATAATGATAAATTAATGGATGATGTTGAATGAATTTATCCGTGTTTCTAGCCCCATAAACCAGGACATTAATGATGATAAGTTATGATTTTTGCTCGTGTTTCTAGCCCCACAAACAAGGATATTATGATTTTGTCTGTGTTTCTAGCCCCACAAACAAGGACATTAATGATGATGAAAATGTTGATGAAAAATACTGAATGAATCTCCGTGTTTTTGATCAACGGGTAAGGCTATGAAACTGAGTAAATGTGAAATTGTAATTTATGTATTATGTTTTTCCCTAATATATGAAAATGTTTTTGATGGATGTATCTATTTTTGCACTAATATATGAAGGGGTTTTTTATGAATGTATATGTTTTTGTCCTAAAAAATGAATGGGATTTTGAAATGTGAGCATGTGATGAGTGTATCTATCTTTTCCTAAATAGATAAAAGGGTTTTTTGAAATGTGATAAGTTCAAGGTAAATGGCGCAACCTTTGACAAAAGAACGCAATATTTTGAACCTATCAATGATTATGATGATGATGTGATGTGATACTAGGTAAAGGGCGCAACCTTTGACAAAAGAATGTAGTATTTTGAACCTGGCAATTGACTTGTTGATGATGTGATGTGATTGCATGATTAACTTATTTATTGCATTGGTGGGGAAGGTGTGAAACCTTGAACACCCCCAAGTTGTGATGATGTTGGATTAGGGGAAAGGTGTGAAACCTTAAACACCTGCATGTTGTGATGATGTTTGTTTTATTGGGTTAAAGGTTTGAAACTTTGAGGACCCCCTAGTTGTGATGATGTTTGATTAGGGGAAATGTGTGAAACATTGAACGCCCCCAATTTGTGTTGATGTTTTTTTGATTGGGGTAAAGGTGTGAAAACTTGAGCACCCTTGATTTGTGATATTTTTTTCTTGATAGGGAGAAAGGTGTGAAACCTTGAGAAACCCCTAGTTGTGATGATGTTTTATTAGGGGAAAGGTGTGAAACCTTGAACACCCCCAAGTTGTGCTGATGTTTGTTTGATTGGGGTAAAGGTGTGAAACCTTGAGCACCCTTGATTTGTGATCTTGTTTTCTTGATTGGGGGAAAGGTGTGAAACCTTGAGCACCCCCTAGTTGTGATGATGTTTGATTAGGGGAAAGGTGTGAAACCTTGAACACCCCCAAGTTGTGATGATGCTTTATTAGGGGAAAGGTGTGAAACCTTGAGCACCCCCTAGTTATGATGATGCTTGATTAGGGGAAATGTGTGAAACCTTGAGCACCCCCTAGTTATGATGATGTTTGATTAGGGGAAAGGTGTGAAACCTTGAGCACCCCCTAGCTATGATGATGTTTGAACTTTCTAGCGATCTTTGCATATGCGAGTTAGATATATATATATATATATATATATATATATATATATATATATATATATATATACATGGCTTTGATTTTTATGTTGTATTTTTGTGTGAATGCAATGTCTTTTTTAAGAATGTTTTTATGGATACCTAATGCAAGCTAAATGATATATGTATGCAAGCTAAATGTATATGGATGACTGACATGATGTATGTATGCATGAAAATGTAATCTATATGGATGATTAATGCAACTAAATGAAATGTGTATGGATGCTTTTGTGGATGCTTTATAAATGCTTAATGCAAACTAACATGATGTTTATATGGATGATTAATGCAACTAAATGATGTGGATATGCATGATATACTAGTGATCATTTATAGTTCAAAATTTTGTTGGCCATTTTTGTTGTCCATTGTTTGACAATCGGGGGTACCAAATTTAGTGGCTTTATGCAACTTTAACTTGTAATGAAGGCATGGATATTGACATGGAAGAATATATGGATGTTGATGTGGAAAAATATATGGATGTTGATATGGAATGAGTACTGCAAGATTTTCAAAGACTCAAACATACTAGTGTCCTCAACCAAACTCACTAAGGTTGTCTAACTTTCTTTAGGACCAATGTGTGTGCAAGTGAGGTTCATGTACCAAATCTTGAGCAAGACAATGACCCTATCCAATCAAGCACTAGTGTGTGTGCATGTGAGGTTCATTAAGCCATTATTTTTTTTTGGTAATTAAGGATCAAATTCATTGCAATCAGGTTTTCAAGGTTGACCCAAAACCTTTTACAATATCAGCTCTGAACTATTCCAGAACAAAATCAAATAAGAAATACTATCTTAGGCAAAAAGAACCCAACAGGAGCCCCCAACTGAAACAGCTAGAAGCACACGGCCCTCAGCATTCACCAACCCTCACCACTGTGATTTCGCAATAAAGCACGAAAAAGAGACAAGTCCAGCCTCCCCGCGATTTCGTGACAAGTCGCGAAAATGCGACATGTTGTGATTTCGCGACAACCGCTAACCAACAACAACCTTAGCTAGCAAATCTATGATTTTGAGACAGGTCATGAAAATGCGACATGTCACGATTTTGCGACATCAATTTGCCCTCTGCTTTGCCTATATGTCTGACGATGAAATTTTGACAAGTCACAAAAAAGCAACATGTCGCAAAAATGCGACATGTCACGATTTCGCGACAGCAATCAGACTTCTGCATCGGAGCCTCCTCCATGTCATGAAATCATGACATTCTAGAAAAGCGCTCCCCACTGCCACTTTTGGTCGTGAAATCATGACGACTATCCAACCTGCATCCTTTGGGTGTGAAAACACAAGAAGTCGCAAATTCGTGACATTTTTCGGTCAACGCATCACCTCCTCGACTTTGACCGCGAAATGGTGACACGTCGCGAAATCGTGACAGTTTCCTTCTGAGCTCAACACTGCTTCTTTTAGGCACGAATTTGCTACATTTTTCGGACAACCCTTTGCCTCCTCGACTTTTGGTCATGAAATCACAACTATCCAGCCTTAGTTTTTTCGCATCATTGCATCTTGTGGGCGCGAAAATGTGACAAGTCATGATTTCGCGACATTTTTTGGTCAATGCGCCACCTTCTTGACTTTGACCACGAAATGGCGACACATCGCGAAAACGTGATAGTTTCCTTCTGAGCTCAACACTACTTCTTTTAGGCACGAATTCGCACCAAATTTCAGTCAGCCCCTTGTCACCTTGACTTTTGGTCACGAAATTGCGACAACTATCCATCCTTAGCTTTTTTCCAAGAGTGCATCTTTTGGGTGCAAAAAAGTGACAAGTTACGATTTCGTGACATATTCTGGTCAACACGCCACCTCCTCGACTTTGACCGCAAAAAGGTGACACGTCTCGAAATCGTGACAGTTTCCTTCTGAGCTCATCACTACTTTTAGGCATGATTTCACGATAATTTTTGGTCAACCCCTTGCCTCCTCGACTTTGACCATGAAATGGCGACAAGTAGTGATATCATGACAGTTTCCTTCTGAGCTCTACACTGTTTCTATTAAGCGCAATAGTGCGACAAGTCACAAAATCACGACAGCAAATGGTCAAAGCCTCTCCTTCCCTGTGTTGACAACGATACTGCGACACGTCACGATATCACGATGATTTTGAACCGAGGTCATACTTGCATTTTTTGGTCATGAAAATGCAACAAAATTGCTTTAAGGGATAGAAAATAGCACTTCCTATTTCCAGACTCCACAGATGCATCAACATTGGCGATCATTATGGATAATCTTGTCAACATCACTTGGAACCCCGAGTTCCCAAGTGACCAAACTGTCGGCTTCCACCCCTAAATTGGCTAAGGCATCAGTAGTTTTGTTAGCTTCCCTAAATACGTGCTAGGCCCTTTGCTCATTCTTGGCATGGTAGAGGATCCTAGCCTCTTCGATGATAGTCTTAAACCGCCATGAAGGAATATTCCCGTTGCTTCGAAGGTTTATGATTTGTAGAGAATATCCTTCAATAATGAGGTTGTCTTCAAACTCCTGAGCCATTTGGAGACCCCTCCAAAGCGCTCTTACTTCTACCTCATTGTTTGTCCTGGTTCCCAACTGCTCAGAAAAGGCCATCACTAGTAAGCCTTGATGATTTCTCACAACTCCTCCAGCCCCTGCTATGCCCGGGTTACCTTTGGAATCCCCATCAAAGTTAAGCTTAAGCCAATCAGCTGGGGGTGGTTTCCACTTGACATTAACTCTAGGATTGATCTTGGGGGACACGGACTTCTCAACCAAGTTGAGATTTAAAGAGTGGGCGATTAGACTTTCCCAAAGGGGAGGATTGCGAGATTCAAGAGGAATAAGGTTAATGTTTTCACTGGTAAAGGAAAGGATATTATTGGTGATGGAGGTGGCATCATTGCATGACTCATGGAAAGCTCTATGGTTTTGTTCAAGCCAGATATACCATAGAAAATGATGGAGACAGATTTTCTAGAAAAACTTCAACCTAAGGCTAACGAAAGGATTTGGCCATTGGTGGAAGAGGTCAAGGATGGTGGCTGGTCTGACCTAGCAAATGCTAAAGGCTTGCAATAACCTATTGAGGATGCTCGAAGAGACTGGACATTCAAGGAATATGTGGAAAGTGGACTCCCAATTAGCCCTGCACAAACAACAGTGATTAACAACTATCAAACCTTTCATGATCAAATTGTCAATAGTAAGAATCCTGCCTTGAATTGCCAACCAAGAGAACATAGCAATTTTGGGAATAAGCTTTTTAACCCACACCAACTGAGTCTGAATAATGGGGTCCTCAGAATATACCGTTAGCAAATAATCAGATTTGACAGAAAACTGCCCACTTTCAGAAGCTGCCCAAATAATATGATCCTGCCCAGGGCTATTGGAGATGAATTGTTGGTGCAATATGCTTTGGATTTCTTCTGACTCTGCTTCAAAACCAGGGATCCTTAATTTTTTCCACCTTAGCCTTCCTCCGTCCTGCCTCATGAAATCAGCAACTTTCCTACCATAGCGATTCTCAGTGATTCTTTTGACCCTAGCAAGGTGAGGAAACTGAGATAACGCTTCATCCTTGGCCCACATGTCATCCCAGAATCTGATCATCTATCCATTGCCAAGGACCCATCTTAGGCCCTTCTTAATGACCTCTCTACTGGATAAGATGGATTTCCAGAAAGCAGACCCTCGTCTGAGCACCGTATCATCTAGGAAGTTGGAGCCTTGAAGATATTTCCTTCATATATTGGCAGTCCACTCATTCTCCTCATTATTAATAAGGTGCCAAGCTTGTTTAGCAACTAAAACTGAGTTTAGGAGAGCAACTCTTCTCAATCCTAGCCCCTCGAGTTCTTTCGGCCTACAAACCTTGCCCCAGCCCACAAGGTGGATCCTCTGCTTTTCTTCAGATCCAGACCAGAGAAAATTCTTTTGAATCTATTCAATTTTTTGGAAGACTCTGGTTGGAGCTCTAAAAATAGAGAGAAAATAAACCGAAATGCTCTGTAAGGAAGCCTTGATGAGGGTGAGTTTCCCAGCCTGAGATAAAAAGTGTCCTTTCCAACCAGCCAGTTCATTAAGCCATTATGAGTAGATTTAGGCATGACCTATTATGGAGATGACCTGAGGCTAGCTTGTCCTTATGTGCATTCAAAGGTATCCCTTTTTGGAGGAGAGACATGTCACCTCACATGAGCTTACTCCAATGCCAGTCAAGCATCTATAGCCCTAGTGGAGATTCACTCCATAGTCCCATGGGATTGATATTTTGGGCCTTGGGGATGACTACATAACTTTCTGAGGGGAATGTAGTATGATCCTTACAACTTTTAGGTATCAGGGGTGTTTTGGATTTTATTTGTTAATTTTGTATAGAGCTTTGGGGAATCATATTCTCAATCGAAGTATGATGATAATTTTGACCCTATCCTTACTACTCTATGTTTTTATGTTTATGTTTGGATAAATATTGGTAGTTGTGAAAACCACTAATTTTGGACTATGTTGCATGATGGGACAAGCGAGGGATATCTCCTTTTTGCCTTAAGGTGCTACTCAAGTATGGTACTATACCCCCTATCTCATAATGTTTTTAATGTGTGATGTAATGTGATGGGTTCAATATTGTTTTGTGATCGATTGACAATGCTCAAGACTTTCTTAGTGTATAAATTGTGTTTTTGGTCCTAAAGAAAATCAGACATCTATTTGGAGGTTGCTTGCTACACTAGTAATGGCTGAGTGACTAAAAATATAGGACTTATGATTTTTGACACATGATGTGGTTGACATATGAATTTTACAAGGGTTGCATGATTTCTTCAAACTAGGTACCCCCAATTTGTATAACTTAACTTTTTATTTGTGGCCATATCATCATTACTATGTTAGATCATTGAACATGGGATGAAATGAATGCAAATGTATATGCCTAATATAATGGAGTGTTGATATGCAAATGGAAATTGTACAATGCAATGGAATATGTATGATTAAATGTATGTGAATGAAACAATGTATGAATGCAAAAATGAAAATGCATGTCAAATGCCTAAATGTAAATGCAAATGGAATGTATGCAATATGGGAATGCCTATGTGAATGATTTTTTTTTTTAAAGCCATGTATATATACATATATAGTAATCACAATAAGCATAGAATACTTTCAAGTGTATGATGTTCATTGGCTCAGGTTTTTCTAATCCCCATAGCTTTGGAAGCTTATGACCAAAGGGCTTATGTGCCTTTGGGGATTTTTGAAATTGAAATTTGATGTGACCAAAGGGATTGAGTGCCTTTGGGGCTTTTTGAAATTGAATGTGACCAAAGGGATTAGGAGACTTTGGAACTTTTTGAAATTGGAATGTGACCAAAGGGATTGAGTACCTTTGGAGCTTTTTGATTTTGAATTTTGATGTGACCAAAGGGATTGAGTACCTTTGGAGCTTTTTTATTTTGAATTTTAATGTGAACAAAGGGATTAGGACTTTTGGGGCTTTTTGAAAATTGAATGTTACCAAAGGGGTTAGTGCCTTTGGGTATTTTTGAAAATTGAATGTGACCAAAGGGATTAGGAGCCTTTGGAACTTTTTTAAATTGGAATGTGACCAAAGGGATTGAGTACCTTTGGAGATTTTTGGTTTTGAATTTTGATGTGACCAAAGGGATTGAGTACCTTTGGAGCTTTTTGATTTTGAATTTTGATGTGACCAAAGGGATTAAGTACCTTTGGGGCTTTTTAAAAATTGAATGTGACCAAAGGGATTAGGATCCTTTGGAACTTTTTGAAATTGGAATGTGACCAAAGGGATTGAATACCTTTGGAGATTTTTTATTTTGAATTTTTATGTGACCAAAGGGATTGAGTACCTTTGGGGATTTTTGATTTTGGAATTTGATGTGACCAAAGGGATTGAGTACCTTTGGGGCTTTTTGGAAATGAAATGAAATTGGAATGTGACCAAAGGGATTGAGTTCCCTTTGAGGGTTTTTTTTTTTAATTTTGAACTCTTACCAAAGGGGTTGAGTACCCTTCCAATTCTGTCCAACCTAGCTTGTCTAGCCAACCTTACCCATCTCTGTTAATGATGAAATGGCTAAGTATTGAGCCATGTTAGTGATGAATATGGCTAAGGTTGAGCCATGTTAGTGATGAAATGGCTAAGGTTGAGCCATTTTAGTGATGAAATGGCTAATATTGAGCCATGTTAATTATGATATGGCTAAGGTTGAGCCATGTTAATAATAAAATGGCTAAGGTTGAGCCATGTTAATGATGATATGGCTAAGTTTGAGCCATGTTAATGATGAAATGGCTAAGGTTAGGCCATGTTAATGATTAAATGGCTAATGTTAAGCCATTTTAATGATGAAATGGCTAAGGTTAAGCCCTGTTAATATTAGTCATGAAATGGCTAGGGTTGAGCCATGTTAATGATGAAATGGCTATTGGTTAAGCCATGTTAATGATGAAATGGCTAAGGTTGAGCCATGTTAATGATGAAATGGCTATTTGTTAAGCCATGTTAATGATGAAATGGCTAAGGTTGAGCCATATTAATTATGAAATGGCTATTGGTTAAGCCATGTTAATGATAAAATGGCTAAGGTTAAGCCATATTAATGATTAAATGACTATTGGTTAAGCCATGTTAATTATGAAATGACTAAGGTTGAGTCATTTTAATGATGAAATGGCTAAGGTTGAGCCATGTTAATGATGATATTGCTAAGGTTGAGCCATATTAAGTATGAAATGGCTATTGGTTAAGCCATTATAATGATGAAATGGCTAAATTTTAAGCCATGTTAATGATGAAATGGCAAGGTTGAGCCATGTTAATGATGAAATTACTAAGGTTAAGCCACGTTAATGATGATATGGCTAAGGTTGAGCCATTTTAATGATGAAATGGCTAAGTTTGAGCCATGTTAGTGATGAAGTGGCTAAGGTTAAGCCATGTTAATGATGAAATGGCTAAGGTTAAGTCATGTTAATGATGAGATGGATAATATTAAGCCATGTTAATGATGAAATGGCTAAGGATTGTATAGGAAAGCTAGGTTAGAAAAAATTGGAAGGTTTGGCTACTGAAGTAGCAAGTGAGTTTGTTTTATTTTCCATTAAATTGTTTTAATCTAATGAAAATAAAAAATACTAAAGATAGTAAACACAAAACTTAACACTTATGCAAAATTTAAATTACTGAAAGAAAATAAACAAACAATCCTAAGTTTGAACCATGTGGCTTACCTTAGGTTTTGTTATTTTTCTTTATTAATGTGAGATTCCTTTTAAGTGATAGTTTCATGTGTTTTTATGATTACCTAATCTTGTTTAATGTAAAATAAAGGTAAAAACTAAGGCTGGTTGGGGCAATGAGATTCTTGTTGGTAATGACCTCCAACAAGTTTGCTCAAGGGTATGTCCTAAGGTGTCTAGGGGTAGATATTTGGTGGATGGATATGAATGCCACCATCACCAAACCTCAAGCAATAGTTGGTGATGAAATCCAACTATTATTGTTTAAAAGTGCAACGTGCAGTGTGTGATGTTAATTTTATATTTCTTGTTGTTTATTGTGTTCCAAGCAATATTAAAAGTAACAATATTCCTAAGTTTAAACTAGAAGCTAACATAAATATACAAATTTCGTCAATGGAAGTGAAGTACACCACTTGAAACCCCTACCTACAAATGATACCAAATGATATCAAAAGAGCACCGGAGGGTTCGTCCACTTCCTTGCTAAAGGTGCCACCCTAGAGCAGGACTACTTTTTGTATGTTCATGTTATTCCAACTTAAAAAAATAAAGCAAGCAGCTTTTAACCCTAATAATGCAACTAGGTATGATATTTTTGATTTCAATGCAAACAAGGATGCAAACAGTCACACCATTAAACAAGAAACCTAAAACTAAATGTTTTAACATGTAAGATGTAACTTGAAAATGCAACTTATGATGATTTTTTTTTATATTTCTTTAATGTGGTTAATTTTTAGCCCAAAACTAGAAATTACACATAGAAAACCAAATAAATAAATAAATAAATAACACAAAAATTTAAGCTAAATGGATGTAGGGCTTACCAGGAAATCCTACATTTTGATTAAGTAATTATGAGGTCTCTACTACTCATATTGAACTATAAATTTTTGGAGACATGATATGGCATGTTAGGAACCTACCCTCAAAATTTCAGCTTAATATGACTCCGGATGATTGATATATGTCCAAAAATGTGAGGGTATTTTATGCAGGAAAATGTACCTGAACACCTCTAGTCAACACCAGGCGCAACAGGGCGCCTGCCAGGCGCGGTAGGGCACTTATGTAGGTGAATAAGGATACATTTGTAGTCATATAAGGGAACCTATTATGGTCAATAGTCACCATAGAATGCCTGAACAACTTCTACAACTGTTGCAAAATTCTTCAGAAACCCTAGTAGTGAGATCGATGACTTTTACGCTTCTAAAAATACCTACAATAGACAAAAATAAAATCAAGTTAGCAAGGTAAATAAATTTAAATAATGAAACCCTAGTGGGGTCCCACTGTGATCATAATTTTTAGAGCTAAAAGCACAACACTAAATAACAACAGAAAGTAAACAAATATGATAAGACAAGAGTAATTGCACAAGAAATATTATTATTAAACAACAAGGGGGAGCTGAAAAACTCCTTTGTACAATTAATTCTGCCTTGAAAAAAATGTTGTGATACAATGAAAACATATTTCTAGGGTTCTTCAAAACCCTAGCTACAATAGAAAAAGTGTCTTCAATGTGCTTCGCTCCCAACAGAATGAGTGGGCTTCAGGTATCTGTGTGTTCGGACCACTCTAACTGTAGTAGTCTTCCAATGCTCTCTCTTGGTCGATGCTATCCAATCCTACACATACAGTAAACAATAAATTTATTAGTAAACAAAATGGGGGTTCCATGATGTGAAACCTTAGAAATGAAAACTAAAACCCTAGATCTATGTAATCTGGATATGTAAGATGCAATAACAACAAATGATAACAAAAATTTAGATTTACCTTTCTTGTGATGATTCATTGCTTCGTTGTTGTAGATCTAACGATAGATGACTTGATGCAGTAGACTTTGGTTCATGCTTTGATGATTATGGTAGGCTCGGGCATGCACTTGGCAGGCTCGAGCGTGCACTTGGCAGGCTTGGGCATGCACTTGGAAAGCTCTCATGTTAGCTTTGTAGGCTCTAGTGCACACCTATGGGATACGGTAGGCTCTGGTGAGTGCCTAGAAAGCTCTATAGTGAGATTCATAGGCTCTAGAGTGCACCTATGAGTGAGGGCTAAATCTGCAGAAGCATATCGCAGGGGATGTGGAAGATTCAACGGATGGGGGATGATGGCAGTGACAAAAAATGGTTGGGGGATGGATGTGGGGGTAGCTGGAATGGTTGAAGTCCTATGGCAAGCTAGGGTTTTGGATCTTCAAGGCTCTATAACCTTATGCTTCATAGGGGCTTCTTTCACTAATCTCTCTATGTGCGAATATCTTCCAAGGTATTCTAGGGTTCCAAGGTTTGGGCATTTGCACATGCCTTTATTTATAATCCAACCTTAGGGTTTCTTAGGGTTTTAGCTCAACACTTTAGATCATGTGGCTAAGATTAAATCACATCCTAGGGCTGAGATTGTACTTTAAGTGTGGCATGGATTAATGAAGATGGACGGTGAAGATTAGATTATATCGGACAGTTGTGGTTAATTGGGTTTATAAATACATATTTTATAATAAATATATTATAAAATAATATTAAATATTATATTAAATATAAAATAATATTAAAATAAGCCCAATTGGGTTAGGAAATGATAGGAAAGGGCTAAAGTGGGCCTTTTGAATGCGATAAAGGTGTATGGTGGACAAGTGGATGGTGGGATGGTTAGGATGGAGGATTAACGACTGTAATTTGGTGTATACAAATATCAATAGATCATGTATTTGTTATTGGCATAGATATATCAAGGTATTGGAGGATAGGTTTATGGAACATCATATTCCACTTCCAAATCCTCCAACCTCATCTATCTTTGGGGGTGCTAGGCATAGCGATTCTAGGCATAGTTCTAGGTCTAAGGCTCCTACTAGGTCACAGGGGTCCTCTTGGAGGGTGTAGCTAGTGCTTAGATGCACTTTTTGTATATGATCCTTGGTGTTCTATTGTATGTAGCCTTTTGTCATTCATTGTACATGTGATATTTATACATATATACATGGCTTTTACCTTTTGTGTTATATATATTTTTGTGAAGGATTTTTTTTGGAATGCATGTTTATATGGATGATTAATGCATATGATATGTTATGGATGACTAATTCAAGGTATAATTTATGGATGATTAATGCATGGGATATGTTATGGATTATTAAGTGGAATGTATGGATGATTAATGCAATATATCATGTATTAATGCAAGGTATAAAATGCAGATGTGTTAATGATCATTCATAGTTTAGATCTTGTTTGGCCATTTTATAGCATTGTTGTTTAATCAAGGGCACCAAACTTGGTGGGATGTGAGGTGAAAGACTCATGAACTGACATGGATTTTGACATGGAAGAAGATATGGAAAACTAACTATTTTACAAAGACTCGAACATACTAGTGGCATCAAACAAACTCACCAAAACTGCCTAATCTCTTTTAGGACCAAATGTGTATGCAATGAATTCATTTACCAAATTGATAGCATGGTAATAACTTGAGGCAATAAATAACCAATGCGTGTGCAATTTATTTCATTAACTCATCTTGATTAAATTGGGTAAACCTATTATGGATGATACCAAGAAGCTAGCTCATCCGTATGTGTTGTCAGAGGCCTCTTAGAAAGAGATGTGTCACCACCCATGAGCGTATTCCACTGCCCATAAAGCATCTATAGCTTCGATGGAGGCTAACTCCATAGTACATGATTTATGCTTTTGATATCTTAAGTTTTGGGGATGACTACCTAACCATCTGACTAAAAATGTAGTATGATCCTTACAACCCAATTATCAGTGGTGTGAGATGTAAAATATTTAGATTTTTTGTTAGGGATTTGTCCCTAATATTTCTTTTATTTTTGGGATTTGTGATAGTGGCGAAAACCACTATTTTTGTGGACTATGTTGCATTATGGGACTAAAAAGGATGACCCTTTTCACTTCAAGGTTCATACCAAGTATGGTCTTATCCCTATTTGACACAAGATTTTTTTAATATGTGAAATTGTGTTTGGTTCAAGAATTTTTTAGAGTCAATTCCCAAAAGTCAATATTTTATTAGTGAAATATGTGCAATGGTCCTCAAAAAAACTCAACATGTATTTTAGAGTTTTCTTAAAACACTAGGAGTGGCTGAGTGACCGAAAAACCTAGGACTTTTATGAAAATGTGGTTTGTGTGTATGGCAATTTGACTTTATAGACTTATGTGGACGACATTGTGAAGGTGCTCTTGATTAAAGCAACATGAATTTTTGTGGACCAATTAAAATATTGAACTTAATAAATTATCCCTAATATGACATGTGAAATGTGGATGTAAATGCAATGTATGACATGCAATTTTATGAAATTTGAAATGCAATGTGAAATATGTGTTAATGCATTGTTTTTGGAATGAAGTGTATATGCAAAGGAAATGCAATGTTGTGATTGAAATGTATGAAAATATTTTTGTGTATTAGACATGTATATATACATATATAGAAATAAAAACATGCATAGAATCCTCTCAAGTGTATGACATTAAGTGGTTTGGGTTCTTCCTCTCCCTCTAGATTGGCAAGCCTATAAGTACCATTACACAATATCTAAGTAGCAATGTATGGACCTAACCAATTAGCTACAAATTTATCATGAAGATGTAGTAATACATTGGTGTTCTATTGGTTCTCTTTAAGGACAAGATATCCTACTTGAAATTCACATAGATGAACTTTGGTGTTGTAAGCACGCTTTAGGCGTGTTGGAAATTTTGATTATATTGTGTTGTCATTGATGTCAAAGGATTATTGTCATAGGTTGATGTCAAAGGAGAGGATGTCATTGGTTGTCATTGACATTAAGGAAAATATTATAATATTTATTATTATAATATTGGTTGAGAAAAGCATTATAATATTTATTTTTGAATATTATAATGAAGGACAAAAGGCTTAAGATTTCATTGAAACAATGATTTAAAAATGAAGACAAGATATTAATATTATTGAAGGCAATAATATTAAATATGAAGGCAAGGTTTAAAGGATTAATATATTATATATTTATTATAATATTATAATATTTTTATTATAATATTATAATATTTTTATTATAATATTATAATATTTTTATTATAATATCAATATTTTAAGTTAGAATATTATTTGAGAACCAAGCAACTGCAAGAAATTCAAATTATTTTTGAATTAAGGTGGTTGAAATTATATGGGGTTGAAAAGGACAAGGTGGCACCGACGTTGGATGAAGACCAAATTAAATATATTAATACCTATGCCTAAAGTCATTTGAAACATGGTTAAAAATTTATCCATGCATTACCTTGATATTCGATTCATTGCACATGGTAGATAAGTCAAGGAAGGGATAACACAATTTTTAAATAGCAAATGGTAGAGGTTTAAGTTTGGATTGGTGTACATCAAATCCCATCTAGCCAGATAGACTAGCTAGTGGCTGAGCCACTGTGAAGACATTGTGAGGAGGAGGTTTCAGGTTTGAAACCCATCGTGGATGTTATTTTTTTGTTTGGTTGAGTTCACAATATGAGGAAATAAAAGGTGATTGGCACCTTTGTGTTCTAATGGGAAGTGTTAGCACAGTCAGTAGTGGCACCTTGGTTGGGTGCTTTGCTCTCACGAGGTGATATATTCGAATCACATTGATGGTAGAATAAAATAGATATTTAATTTTTATTATAATTTGATTTTTGTAGGAGATATAAAGTTGAGTTGTCATTTAATTTTTGCTCATTTGATATAGGAGAAATAAGATGTGAAAAGGGTCTTTTGGTATTGAAATTTAAAATTTGTTTAGAAGGATAAATAAGGTGTGATAAGGATTTTTTTTATTGTATGAGTTGATTGTATGTGTTTTAAGAGTAGGAGTTATAATGTGCTTTATGGTTTAATTATTGTGTGTATTTTTGCATGGTGAAGGAAATTTTAAAGGTTTTTGTTCTTTAACTAAAAGCCTTGTTTTGAGAAAGTAAAAAGAGTATAGAGCAATATTTTTGGGCACAATTTTTGAGGAAAAGTTTTTGTGATTATTTTGAAAAGAAGATTGACTAACCTCTTGAGGTGGCAAAAAGAAAATTATTTTGGAACAAGTTTTGAGGGCACACCTTCATCAAAGCAAGTTAAGAGGTATGTTAACATTATTCCTTCTCTAAGGTGGTTGGTTGAGAAAATATTTTAGAATTATAAGGTGGAGATAAAAGGGTTGATTAGTGTGTGTTGTTGGAAATATTTGAGCTAGGGTTTGAGAAAAAATTGTGCATCATTGAGTAGTGAATTTTTTTTGGTAGGTTAAATTAAAAGTGGGTTTTTATCAAGGATCCCAAAACTTGATTACATTGAATCAAGATTACATAAAAAGGAAAATTTCCAAGGAAGGACAATAGGAAAAATTTGAGGAAAACCAAAAGGAACAAAGGACGGAAAACACCAGAGGATACGAATCAGGAAAACACAAAGGAAGGTGCAAAGAAAATAGGAAAAGAACGAAAGCCTATAGAGGAAAATCATATAGGAAAGGAAATCCTACCAGAGAAGTAAATTGAAAACTTTAGGTGCTAAAAATAAAACTGAAGCTTTTCAAGGATGGGGAAAAGAGCCAAACTGCCCATTTTGCCAATAAAACATTGAGTAGTGAAATTGGAAACAATTGAGTTAGGGTTTTTTAGAACAACTTGTGCATTCTTCTTGAAATAATTTGTGAAGTATTTGTGCATTGATGTGAGTGACATTGAATGTGGATGAGCAAGTATTAGAGACTAGTTTTGTGAATCAAATTTATACACTAGTTTGATTTGATTTGAAATGGAATTGTAAGATATAGAGATTGGATTGGATGAATGTAAGATTTGTGAATGTGAAGAACATATGGGGTATTTTAAAATATAATTCTCTATATGTTCAAGAAGTTAAAAAAATTCTAGGTAGAATATGTCTGAACTACCTAGTTGAAGAAAGCATTTATGAAAGAGATATAAGCATTGTTTGTATGCAAGATTTTGAAATATTTGAGAAGGTTTCGTAAGCAACATTGAGGCATATTTGAGCAAGTATTGTGAGAAAACTTGAAGCAAAATTGAGGTAAATTTTAGCAAGTCTTGTGAGAATACTAGGGATGAAGTTGAATATATTTGTAAGAAGACATTATGGAAATTTAGGTAGATATAGAGAGCAGGTTTGAGGCATATTTGTGCATGTAATGTGTGTAGATTTGGAAATATTTTTAAGCAGAGTTGGAGTAGATTTGTGCTAACCTTTTAATGAGGTTTAGTTCAAATTTGGGTAGATATAGAGAGTAGGTTTGAGGTAGATTTGTGCATGTAATGTGTGTATATTTGGACAAATTTTTGAGTAGAGTTGGAGTATATTTGTGCTAGCCTTGTAATAAGGTTTGGTGTAGATTTGAGATAGAGTTGAGAGTAGGTTTTAGAGCATACCAGAGCATAGGGGGTAGAGTTATCTTATGGAGAGATATCCATAAACTAGAGAAGAGGGTATAGAGTTCTCCTATGGAGAGATATCCATAAACCAAATCAGAGGGGATAGATTTCTCCTATGGAGAGAGATCCATAAACCAGAGAAAAGAGTATAGAGTTATCCTATGGGGAGAGATCCACAAACTTCAGTAAAGGAGATAGAGTTCTCTTGTGGAGAGATTTCCATAAACCATAGTAGAGGGGATATAGTTATCCTTTGGAGAGAGATCCATAAACTAATATAGAGGGGATAGAGTTCTCATGTGGAGAGATATCCATAAATAATAGCATTGGGGATTGATATATCCTTTGGACAGAGGTCCACAAATATTGTAATAGAGAATTTATTCCTAAGATATTTGTTGAGAAAATTTAGAAGAAATATTTTTCAGTGGATGTAACCCATATTAGGTGAACCACGTTAAATTTATGTCTCTCATCTGTGTAATGATTTGTGCATTGATTTGTTATTACTATTGATATTGCAATTGATAATAGTGGATAATATTTTTTAGGAAATACAAGTAAAAGTTTACCTTATACTGTTCACCTCCCCCACTCAGTATAAGCTTGTGTTCTTCAATTGGTATTAGAGTGGGTTCCTTTGAAAATTCTAATAGCTTAAAGGAAGATATTACAAGATCATAGATGGCATCTCAAAATAGATCTTCAAAAAATAAGGCTCCATTGTTTGATGGGAACAATTATGCTTTATGGAGTATGAGGATGAAGACTTACTTTATGGCACATGGATATGAAACATGACAATCTATTGAGGATGGGATCACACCTACAGTTACTCTTCCCACAGATAATGATGGTAGGTAATTACATGTGAATAATGCCAAGGCTATGAATGGAATATTAAGTGGATTACATGAATTAGAATTTGTGACAGTTATGCAATGTAAATCAGCAAAAGAGATGTGGGACAAAATGAAGCAACCATATGAAGAAGATAGCAAGGTCAAGTTAGAAAAACTACAAAATCACAAGATGAGGTTTGAAGATCTGAATATGAAAGATGAGAAAGATGTTGCTAAATACTTACTTTATGTTTATGAAGTTGTTAATACCATGTGTGGACTTGGATTTGAAATTGAGGACTCCAGTGTTGCTCAAAATGTATTAATATCACTACATATAAGGTATGATGCAAAGGTTTTAGCTATAGAAGAGATGAAGGATATTGATAAGTTGAATATGGATGAGTTACATGGAATTCTCATAGCTTATGAGATGAGAACAAAAAAATGTCACAATTCCAAGAAAGAGGTAACTTTCAAAGCCTTGAAGAAGATAAAAGATATGAAACCAGAATCAAGTGATGAGTCAAGCAATAATGAAGAAGTTAACTATATGACAAGAAATAAGAGACACTCAAGAAAATACAAAGATATAAATACTATGAAATTTTTTAATTGCGGTGACTTTTATCACTATGCATCTAATTGTACACAAGATGGAAGCAATAACAATGAAGAGAAATAGGATTATAAGAAAAAGGAAGAACAAAAATTCAGGCATGAAAAAAAATAGGAATGGTCAAGGAAAGCATGAAAAGTTCTTTCAAAGGGGCAAGAAGATTTTCTATGTTAAAAATGCAAGCAGTGCTTCAAGTGACAGTGATGAAAGACTCTCAGATAGTGAAGAAGAAGAGATTCTTTTTTTGGAAATAGAAGAGGAAGAAAATACTCCTATTAAATATGAAGTAGAAGATGCTCCTATAATTGAAGACCTAGAGAAAGGTTCATAAAAAGAAGAAGGCATAATTTATCTACAAGAAGAACTTATTTTCGCTCTCAGAGAGTTGAAAACAGATAGAAATCAAAATTCAAGATTGAAGGCTCAATATCAAGAACATGAGGAAATAAAAGAAAAGCTTCTACAAGATCTCACAAACTCAAAATCTAAGGCAAGGATATTTAAAGAAGTAATGGTTGAAAAGTTAAAGGTAAAAGAGTTAGAATGTAAAATATTAGAACATGAAGTGGTTTCTCTAAGGATGGAAGTGAAATATTCTAAGGATAAGCTACACAAGTTTGGAAAAATCTCAAAATATTTGGATAAAATTATTAATTCACAAAGATATTCATTTATCAAAACAAGACTTGGTTTTGAAGAAGGACAAGGGAAATAATAAGAAGTGTCAAGCTCAAGATCAAAATGAAAGGAAGTTTCAGAGGAAGATATTGAATAAGAAAATAAGGTCTATATGGATAAGTTGAAGAATGGAAGCTTCACTAAGAAATAAAATAATGCACAAACAAGAAAAATGGATCATCACAGAGAAGGAAAAGAAAGGACTAAGAGAAAAGATGAATATTTCTTCAAAGGGAATTGTTTCTCATGTAATCATTTTGGTCACAAAGCTATGCATTGCAGGGTTCATGGAAAGAAGGAGCATGGCTTCACTAAGAGGAATTTCAACTCATTCAAATATGGATATTTATTTCAAGAGTATTGCTACTCATATAATCACTTTGATCATAAAGTAATCCAATACAAGGTTCATGACAGAAATTATTATGGCTTCACCAAGAGGAACTTCAAGTTATTTTCACCTTCCAAGAACTACAACATCGGGTGTTACAAGTGCAATAATATTGGTCATAAGGACAAGTGGTGTAGAATAGATTTTCCAAAAATTTCAAAGTCAAGCAAGAACAAGGACACTCAAAAGGATCAAAAGGGTATGATTATAAAAGTGTTGAAAAAGAAAAAGGGCATTGTATGCTGGGAGTAGATTAACTCCCACCCCAAAATTAATCACCTTAAGGAGTGGAGGTGGGGAGGGGACTAAGCTAAGAGTCTTATATTTAGCCCTAAAGGAGTCCTTTTTCCATTTATGTCAAAGGGGGAGAGATTTTATTAAGGGGGGGAGCATTCATTCAGAGGGAGCAGTTTATTTTTTTTTGAAAAAAATGAAAAATATGTTATATTTATAGAAGTTGTATTACAAGGTAAAATGAACTGGACAGGCATCAAGGGAGACAGAAAATCCTCCTCAAATCCCTCCAAGCTCAAAAATTACCCATAAAACATTACCTTACATAATGCAGATATCCATACCCTCAGCACTACCATAGCTGAATTCCAGTTTATCCAATTTATCTGAATTCCATAAACTATCCATTTATCTTCATGTTGTGTTGCTCTGTGGCCTTACTGTGATAGATTCATTAGACTCACTATATACTCTTCTTGTTCTACTATCTACTTGTATCACCTCCTGCATCCCTTGGATTCTTTGGCACAAGATTATCTGATTTTCCATCTGAGAGTCCACATATTGCCCTTTCTCCAGATCTTTTCCCCATTTTGCTAAATAGTCTGCCACCCTATTTCCCTCTCGCTTTATATGTGTAATAAAAACATCTTGAAAAACTTGCCAGATCTTTTGGACTGCTTCCACCTTCCTTCTCTCTCCAATTCCTAGCACCTGAAAGGGCCTAATCGGATCTAATATTCCAGCCCATACCTGAGAGTCTGTCTCTATCCACAACTTATGTAACTATAGATTTGCAGCTATCACTGATGTTGACAAGATCGCCTGTCCTTCCACTTCATTATTAGTTGCCTCCCCCATGCCTTCTGCTCTCCAATACACCTGTTCTCCTTTCCAATTTTGCATGATAATACCAAAACCAGCTTTCCCAAGATTTTTAGTAGAAGCCCCATCTGTGTTTGCCTTCACCCACTCTTTATGAGGTGGCCTCCACTCTATGTTATTCAATGGGATCACACCTGTGTACCCATACTTAAGTTGTTTATCTATTACAGTTATTCCAAGGATCCGTAGAATAATCACTTCCTCCATTTTTATATTTGTTTCCTCCTGTAATCTGATAAATAGTGTTTCTGTTACCTTGCTCATAATACTCTCCCATACTTGCTCCCTTGTTCTGTGCTCTGATCTAAATATGCGTGCATTTTTTTCTAGCCATAACTGCCACCATATGAAGCTAGGTCCTAGTTTCCATGCAATTTTCATTGTTTTAGTCTTAAAGCTGCACTATTTCCATTTCTCATAAAATCTTTCCTGGCTCTCAAAAACTTCCCAATGTTGTCTCATTTGTCTCCACCAATTGATCCATATGTCTTTAGCAAAAGAACACCCAAAAAATAGGCGATTCAAGGTCTCATCTACCTTTCCACACAAAACACATTTAGAGGGCCCAAAGAAACCTCTTTTTATCAAATTATTAAAATTCAAGCACTTTTTGTGGTTAATCAACCATGAGAAAATGTTAATTTTTGGCCATCCTTCCTTTTTCCAGACAAATTTCCATGGAAAGGGTGATGGGGTAATCTCGTATCCACAAACTACCTTGTATCCCTCCTTTGCCTTATAAATTCCCAACTTACTTCCTCCCCATCCAAGTATATCCCTCTTAGAACCATCCTGAATTGGGTGTCTTTGAAGATATCTCCACAGTTTTTCCATTAGTTCCTCTATACCCCTCACTGGCCATTCTTGGGGATGTTTCCACTGTAATAAATCTGGCACATGTTGATTCCATGATTTCATATAGTAAGAGGCTTTCCACCACCCTACTTTTTGGAGCTCTGATTTCCAGCTCTCCATCTCTGGGAATGTCTGAATAATTGGTTGTGATTGATTCCATGAATCCTCCCAAAATAAAGCATCCTTTCCATCCCCTAACTGCCAATATAGGTATGGCTTTATTAACTCTTGGCCTACTAACATTGTCCTCCATATGGTAGATCCCTCTCCTTCCACTTTGTATCTTGGAATGTTTTTCTCATCCACTCCTGGGTAATATTTAGCTTGTAAGAGTCTACTCCATAAACCCCCAATAGCTGTAATCCATCTCCAATATAGCTTCCCAGCTAGTACCTTGTTGCTCTGGAATGCTGATCTTATCCCCAATCCTCCTTGTTTTTTTGGTTGGCATATCTTCTCCCAACCCACTAGTGCTATTTTTTGTTCTTCCCTTGCACCTGACCACAAAAACTTTCTTGTGTGTTTGTCAATATCTTTTAGAATTCTCTTTGGAGCCTGAAGTACAAAAAATTTATAAACTGGAAGAGCTTGTAGCACAGCTTTAATCATTGTCAGCCTTCCTCCTAAGCTTAGCCATTTATGAGTCCAGTTGCTCAACTTAGCTTGAAGTCTATCCATCAACCCTTTCCACTCTTTACTTTTTGTTTTCTTTGTAGATAAAGGTACTCCTAAATACTATATGGGTAAAGGAGTTTCCATGAATTTCAACAATTGTATAATTTTATCTCTCACCCTCTTCGTTGTATTAAAAAAAACAATTTGAGATTTTTTTTCATTAAAAGTTTGCCCAGTAGCTTGAGTATACCCATCTAAAACTTCTTTTATGTTTCTTGCTACTATGAGATTGGCTTGACTAATAAGAGCAGTATCATCCACAAACTGGAGGTGATTTATCTCAATTTGAGAACTTATTTTCAAGCCCTTTAACCTCCCCTCTTGTCTCCCTTTTTTAACGAGTCTCCCGAGACCCTCTGCATAAAGGATAAAAAGGTAAGGGGAGATAGGGTCCCCTTGCCTCAGCCCCCTTCCTACTGTGAACATGGGAGAGGGACTGCCATTTACCAGAACTGAGAATGATGTAGTTTGTGTACAAGATCTTACCCAATCTCTCCACCCCTCTGCAAAGCCCATTTTTTCTAAAATATTTTGCATAAAGGACCAGTCTACTCTGTCATAGGCTTTAGAAAGATATAATTTAATAAACATACCTGGGTCCTTTTGTTTTGACATTGTTTGTATCACCTCTTGGGCCACTACTATTCCATCTAGAATTTGTCTGCCTTCAACAAAACCACCTTGCTCACTTGAAATCGGATTTGGTAAAAACTGTTTCAACCTTTCTGCCATAAGCTTTGTTAATATCTTGTATACTACATTACATAGTGAAATAGGCCTATAATTATCAATTATCTCACTAGATGGGCCCTTAGGAACCAAAGTGATAAAAGTATGATTCAAGGCTTTTAACATTTTCTTACTCTGTCTGATTTCCTCCAGTGCCTCCACCACTGCTTGGCCCACAATTTCCCAAAAATTTTGATAAAATTCAATGGGGAATCCGTCTAGTCCTGGAGTCTTTCCTGTTTGCATTTTTTGTATGATCTGTGAGGTTTCTTCCAAAGAAATTTCCTCCATTAATAATTTATTGTGTTCAGGTTTAACTAATTGTGGAATTGCCTCTAGTATCTTCTCTTGCCATATTGCATTCAAATTTTCATTACTGCTAAAAAGTGTATGGAAGTACTAATTTGCTATACTTTTCATTTCACTTCCACTGGTTTTTACCCGACCCATCATATCTCGTAAGACCCATAATTCTATTTTGTTGTCTCCTCGGTCGTTCCTGTCTTATGGAAGAAAGTTGTATTTTGGTCCCCCTCCTTTAACCATGTGATTCTGGCTCTTTGCCTCCAATAGATTTCTTCTTGTTCCTCCAAAGCTTCCTCTTTTCTAATAATTTCTGCCTCACGTTGTAACAGTTCTTCTGTGATAGTTCCTTGTCTTATCTCTTGAGCAATCTTCTCCTTTTGATCTGAAAGCATGAGATTCCGGAATAAAGAAAACAGTGTTCAGATGTAATAAAGATAAAACCAGATTTATACGTGAAATGACATGGATACAATCAAATTAAAATAACAGGAGCACAACCCCTTTTATTAATAAGATTCTAGCCCGGTTACAATAAATCTCTTTAATGCAATATTCTCAGTTACACCGGATGAACGGTGATCTCTTTCCGCATGCCCACATGATAAATGGGCGGGCTGTAGTGTTGCCGTCGCTTGATGTTTAATGATGATGAGTCCTCGCTTGTCGTTGTTCTTGCTGTAAAAGAAACAGTAAACGGTTAATAGCACCTGCGGTAAGAAGTCGAAACGTTTGTCTTTGTGAAACAACGAATAATGTATGCAAACATTTGATTAAATGCATACGTTAAATAACTCTACGTAACCTGCTACTTTTATAAAGAACAGAGAACAACAGGCATTCGAAATAACATGTATTCGCCAATATAAGACGTAAACTGCTATTTAACGCATTCGAATACAACATACATTATAAAAACATGGACTATTTTAACATGCATTCGAAATTAATCAAATAACGTATATAGGGATACCCAAACGGGCCACCCCGTAAAAGCTTAACTTCGGCACCAATCCACTGGGGATGGGCCCAAAATCTGGATAATCAGAGTTGTCGTCGAATTGATGGATTAAGGTAATCCAATGCCGGAATTGCAAGTTCAGATGAATACAGTCGGATATTCAGTTTAACAAAGACTTCGTTACTTTTCCGAAAAATACTTCGCTCTTTTTTACGTATCGAGCCGGTTTTATTTATAGAGGGTTCGGCCTCTGGGAACATTAATGTTCGAAACCCTAAATCCGTAAGGGCCGCTCAGATTTGATCCTTATCGGGCCATTATGGGACATGGCTCGCACTGACAGATCGCAGTTATGAGGCGTGGCCTCGGATCGGATATTTTTTTAAAACCGCTTGTCTCATTAATGTTCGCCGTAAAATCCGCCGTTTTACAGACCCGCGGGGTTTTCTTCGAGAAGGGACACGTAGAGGGTGCCACGTGGCGGTCGTTCCTTAGATAGTTGACTGCATGCTTTTGACTGGTGACGTGTCGGCTCGAGGCCCAAAGTGTCGCGATATCGCGACGCTTTGGGCCGGCTTTGGGTCGGGGCCCAAAGTGTCGCGATATCGCGACGCTTTGGGCCGGCTTTTGCTCGGGGCCCAAAGTGTCGCGATATCGCGACACTTTGGGCCCGCTTTCGGGCCAAAGTGTCGCGATATCGCGACACTTTGGGCCGCTTGAGGCCCAAAGTGTCGCGATATCGCGACACTTTGGGCCCGCTTGGGAGCCCAAAGTGTCGCGATATCGCGACACTTTGGGCCCGTGGGTGCTTGCTCGGGGCCCAAAGTGTCGCGATATCGCGACGCTTTGGGCCCGCTTTGTGTCGGGGCCCAAAGTGTCGCGATATCGCGACACTTTGGGCCCGCTTGGTTTTTGACAAAAGGCTTGGCGTGGATAAAGGCTTTGAAGTTTGTTAAAGGCTCTAGAACGACCGACTTTGCTCTGCTCATTTTTCGATCTTCCGAATCGTCGTGCAAGTGGTTAAGACCACTATTTGACCTCTAAGGGCTGCCCTAAAAGCCGTGGATATCAATGTGATCAATGTTTGTAATCACTTAATCGAAATGGTGCTATTTTGGTGTCTACGGATGCCCCTTTTTGGGAAGCGCCGCGGGTGACGCAATGGCTCGAGCAAAAATATACGACCAAAGCACTAATGATTAGGGTTTCTTGGTAACCTAACCAACTTTTAATGCCCCAAGTATGGAAAGGGCATGCATTCTTGAATCCTTGCTTCTGACGAGCTAAGGAATTTGATTTCAAGTGTTAACCTGTTTTGGTGAGGTGTGACTTGAGCTTGGACATTGATCAGTCATGATTAGGCAAAGGGCGCAACCTTTTATCCACAAGGGAACCTTGTGTTCATGCTTCGGGAATGCCAAGTATTTGATCAATTTAATGATTGCTTGTTTACTGCCCCCAAGCAAGAGCGTGATTGTCTTTGTCAATGATTCTTTGAATGCATGTCATTGCCTTGATTGGGTGTGTGCTTGTTGATTGGTGACTAAGTGTGACTACCCCCTCAAGCGACGAATCGATGAGGGAATGACCTTCGTGAGAAAAGCGACGAGTCGCTTGACCCAAGATGACTTAGGTTAGGGTGGCTTTAGATGTTTTTCCATTTGAGCACGTGCAATTTCCCGACATTTGGACCTATTTTTGGTGGGTGTTAACCCTTTTGGTGATGCCATAATGGGGTGAAATCATCAAAAACCCGTCTTCCCGTGGAGCGGTCCAGCTATGATAGCCTTCTTAGGAAAGTAGGAGGATGAGAATTTGAGCCCCGACATCGATTTCCTATGCCAAGAGGTTGAGTGCAAGAGCACTCGTGTCCGGCAATGCTTATTGCTTCTTTTTGTGTTGCATTTTTGTGATGTTTTTGTTGTTTTGATTTTCTTTCTTTACGTATATGTCATGATTTTATGCACAATGATTGATGTTGATGGGTGCATGCTACTTGATATGGATGGATGCATATGGTATGATAATTACCAATGTTGTATGTTGATTTAGTTTGATGGATGCATGATGAATGCAAATGCATGTGATATGCAGAAATGAAATGGATGTATGGACTTGGTGAGAGTTGGTTATGGCACCATAGACTGTTTAGAACTCCATTATTTTGCTATGTACAAATGTGGTGTTTCTTCTTTTTGTATTTTCTGATGGTATTGCAAGGATGAAAAGCAGTGCAATTGGTTTAGAAATGTAGCAAAGGTTTTCTGAGACTCGGACAGCTTTTAACTCACTAGCCATGACTCGTACTTTATCTTACAAGACTTTTGAACAAGGTATGAATCGGACTTGTTTTTAACCAAGTTATTTCACATCCCCCGTGTGTGCAATTGAGTTCATTTATGTGGTATTTGTCGAGATACCGCCAGCTGCGATGGGCTTTCAACCGAACTCGTACTCGAGGATCACCTAATTAGCTCCACTAACTCCTTTGTTGTATGTAGTTAGATTAATCTGCGGTGTTCTCCAGGATACCATAAGCTAGCTCATCCACATGCAAACATTGATCTGTACACAAGTTAATGTGACAGATATATCGTCATGCGAGAAGTTTACCGCCAGTGACCGATAGGCTATCAACCAAACCGGTACTGAGGCTTGCCTCATGACCTGTCAGAATGCTGAGAGTTCCAGGGATTCAAGGTCAACTCCCTTCTTTTTTTCAATTGTACTGGGATACTTGCTCGTTATAGTGATAAGAATCACCGTTTATTTTGATTTGTTTTTCTTTTCTCTTGAGCAAGGGATATGGAGTGACGATAATCACTATTCTTTGTGCTTTTTGAGATGTGCACTGTAGGGTGTCAAATTTTGAAGTTTTGACATTTTGCAAATTTTTGACGTTTTGCAACTTTGGGATTCTTAGGGAATTGGGTAGGGAGGACGCTTGTCCTTTTGCCAACTCTCAGCATTCTTGGGGTCATTCGCACATGGGGATGAGCAAGATAACCGTTTCGCTTATGGTAACCTGGATTACTGGGCATGTTTCATCCTTCGTTCACACAACTCGGGAATTTTTATGTGTTTTAATTTGTGTTGGGATGTTACGTAACAAGGTGTATTGCAAGTGCAACTCTACCTTCGTAAAATCTGTTTGACTTGATACATTTCATTGCTAAAGAGCAAAATGATGACCGAATCACGAAAAACTCTTGATACATTAAGAGACCACCGACTCGGTGTGGTAAAGTGCATGATGTTTTGCTGTTTTTGTAAAATGGAACAAGTGTGGAACAAGATGGACTAGTAGAACCATGACAACCTATGGTGCCTTTGACCTATACGACCATGAATATACAATGTATGGATGCAATGCTTGGATGCAGCTATGTATTTTTGTATTTTTGATGGATTGATTTTGGTGAATATGAAGATGAATTGCGAGAAGAACTGTCTATTTGATGAATTTGAATATGCCTAGAAATGAGATGCAAATTTTTGTTGTTTTTGGTGATTTTTGTTGTTTTTGAATTTTCATGATTTTTGACCAAGTGATTGTGGAAATCCTTGGAGCGTTTTTGGGATTGACCAAGCGATTGTGATAATCCTTACATTTTTTACCAACATTCAAGAATCCTTGGGGCTTTTGGGGTGACCAAGCGATTGCGATAATCCTTGGAGCATTTTGGGGGATTGACCAAGCGATTGTGATAATCCTTGGAGCATTTTGGTTTGACCAAGCGATTGCAAGAATCCTTGGGGCTTTTGGGGTGACCAAGCGATTGCGATAATCCTTGGAGCATTTTGGGGATTGACCAAGCGATTTTAAGAATCCTTGGAGCCTTTTGGGATATGGCTCTCTTTAGATATGAAATGGTCGCAAATGACTCGATATTCAAGGGTTCTCGCTTCCTTGATACCATCAAGAGAAGCTAACCGGTATGTCCCGGGTCCGATTTTGCTATCAATGACATACGGACCTAACCAATTTGCCGCAAACTTGTCCCTTAGGTGGGATGGCAAACTGGAATTTTGTTGATTTTCCTTCAAAACCAAATCACCAACGCGAAAGTCCCGAAGGTGAACTTTCATGTTGTAAGCTTTCTTAAGTCGCTCTTGATAAATGCGTAAATGCTCGAGAGCATTAACGCGTCGTTCGTCAAGCAACGTAAGCTGGTCTAACCGGGCCTGCCGCGCAGAATCATCATCTATGAACTCATGCATTGATATGCGTAGGGAAGGAATCTCCAACTCTAGAGGCATGACTGCCTCGAGCCATACACGAGCGAAAACGGAGTGGCCCCAGTGGGCGTCCGAATGCTAGTGCGATAGGCCCATAGGGCAAGTGGTATTTGAATGTGCCAATCCTTATGACTGTCTGCGACGGTCTTTTTAAGGATGGCAACTAGCATTTTGTTTGACGCCTCTGCTTGTCCATTCGCCTGTGGATAATAAGGTGTTGAAAAGCTGTGCTGAATCTTGTACTTTGTGGTCAAAGCACGCACGTCTTTGTTCTTGAAAGGTGTCCCATTATCCGAGACTATTTTGGATGGAATACCAAAACGACATATGATGTTATGCAAAATGAACTCCACAATGCGGGGTCCTGTCGTAGAGGTAAGCGGAATTGCTTCCACCCACTTGGTGAAGTACTCTGTGGCCGTTATGATAAACGTGTGACGGCCTGACGACGTAGGGGAGATCTTTCCAATGAGATCAAAGCCCCATTGCGAAAATGGCCAAGCAGACTGGACTGTCTGCAAGGCCTGAGAAGGTACGTGCATTAGATTGGCATGATGTTGACACTTCACGCACTTCTTGACATAGGTGCAACAATCTCGCTCTAAAGATGGCCAATAATAGCCCATGCAAAGAATGCGCTTTGCGATGGCCATTCCACCGAAGTGGCCACCACATGTACCATCGTGCGCTTGGGCGATCGCCCAAGTGGACTCTTGTCGGTCCAAGCAACGAAGGAGGATTCCTTCATAGTTGCGACGATACAAGATGTCTCCTATCAAGACATACTTAGCCGCTTTCTGCTTGAGTGCTCGTTTTGCGGCATGAGTCAAATCAAGTGGGAGACTACCTAACTTGAGGTAGTCTCGAATGGGTAAATACCAGTCCTGTTGATCAGAAACCTCGATAGTATGAACAGCCAATCCCTCCTGAAGTTCATCCCTAGCAAATGCCGAATGGGATAGAACCTGCAAGAATAGTATTGTGTTGCTATTAATGGGAGTAGGGGAGAACAAGGACCCCCAGCTTGGCGTGTTTCGGACGATCTCGGATTCGAGAGAACCTATCCGAGGATGGTTCAATTTGTATCATGTGGATTCCTGGCGTCGAGTCTAAGCTTGCACGCTCCATCGCGGATTGCGATAAGGTTTTGACTTGAATGGTTGTCATATCACTAGAAAGGTCCTACGGAATTAATGACCCCAAGGAGGCCATTGTATCCGCAAAACGGTTTGATGATCGAGGGAGTGCCTCGATGTCATACCACTCAAGTTTTACCAGGAATTTGTCCACAAGGGCTTTATAAGCCTTCAGAACTGGGCATTTGCATTGATATACCCCTTTGACTTGATTGACTATTAACAGCGAATCACCAAAGATGTTCAGTCTTTTGATGTTCATGGCGATTGTTGTCTCAAGACCTAGGAGCAAGGCTTCATACTCTGCGTTGTTGTTGGTGCACGGGAAGTTTAATTTAAATGACAGGGGCATTGGAGCACCCTCGCGGTGTGAAGAATACAATTCCCGCACCACCACCTTGCTCACACTTAGAACCATCGAAGAATAGGGTTATGTCGGCTCGTGACTCGAGCTCATCGGAATCGGCAATTCTGAGACATGAAAGACCCCATCATCGGGTAGTTCTATGACCAGAGGCTGATTGTCTTCAAGAGGAGCCTCTGCTAGTTGATCGGCTATGACTTGTCCTTTGATAGATTTTTGTCCAATAAACTCTATGTCAAATTCCGTCAACAACATGATCCATTTCGCCGTGCGACTACTATGATAAGTACGACTCATCATGTATCGCAATGGATTCTCCTTAGACACAACATACGTAGTGTTGCTTAGCATGTAGTGGCGTAGCTTTTTGGTAGCAAACACCACTGCCAGGCAAAGTTTCTCAACGTATGCATAGTTAAGTTCGTAACTGACCAGAGTGCGGCTAAGATAGTATGTAGCCTGTTCCTTGTGAAGTTCATTCTTCTGGGCTAGCATGGCGCCCAGTGCCACCTCGCAGCTCGAGATGTATAAGTAGAACGGCACTCCCGGCCTAGGTGGTGCCAATACCGGCGGCGAAGCCAAGTATTGTTTGATCTCGTCAAAGGTCGATCGGCACTCGTCATCCCAATGAAATGTAACCCCCTTGTGCAATAATTTGTTCATGGGTCGGCACTTGTCGGATAATTGCGCTATGAAGCGTTTAATCGACGCGACCTTTCCCCGCGCACTCCTGAGCCGCTTGATTGTGGTTGGGGGAACCATTTCAAGGATTGCCTTGACTTTCTTTGGGTCCACCTCGATTCCTCGTTTTGAGACTATGAAACCCAAGAGTTTTCCAGATGTGACGCCAAAGACGCACTTCTTGGGGTTTAGTCTGACTTTATGCTCCATGAGGCGATCGAGGATCTTGCTTAAGTCAGCGATATGATTTGAGCGCGCGAGAGACTTGGCTAATAAATCATCCATGTAATCTTCCAAAGTTTTGTGCATGTAATCGTGGAAGATATACGTCATGGCACGTTGGTAGGTGGCACCAGCATTTTTAAGGCCAAAAGGCATGACCTTATAACAAAATGTTCCCCAAGGCGTTGTGAATGCCGTTTTGAGTTGATCCTCGTGATTGATACGAATTTGATTGTATCCTGAGAAACCATCCATTAGGGAGAGCATTTCGTGACCTGCCGTAGCGTCTACTAACGCATCGATGCTCGGCAAGGGGAAATCATCCTTAGGACTCGCTTTGTTTAAGTCTCAAAAATCGGTGCATATGCGAATCCTCCCGTCGGGCTTCTTGACGGGAACCATGTTGGACAACCATGGCGGATAATCCACGCAGATGACAAATTGTGCGTCCAACAGCTTTTGTAATTCATCTTTGACCATCAAGGCCACTGTTGGGTGCATCTTACGTAGTTTTTGCTTTACAGGCTTGATTGTCGGATCAAGCGTTAAATTATGCGTGACTAGTCGTGGGTCTAGTCCTGGCATATCCTTGTACGACCATGCAAAAACTTCCTTCTTCTCTTTGAGAAGGGCAATGTAATCGGCTTGCTCTTCGGGGGAAAGACTTACCCCCAGCTTGAGAATCTGTGGATTCATTGGATCTGTGCCGATGTCTACGTCAGTCGTCTCCTCGATTGACATGTGGGATCCGTCCTCCAACTGATGTGGAGTCGGGATCAAATGGATATCATTAGCTGAATTTAGATCTATGTTTGGAACCTCAGGTTCCTCTTCAGCTTGAAAAATATCCCGAGTTGTCCTTGGGGTAAAATGAGGCATTTCACCAAAAGGCCAGTACTCGCTGGTGATAGGGGTGAATTGACGCGATCCCGACCGATGGCATCTATGTCGAGATGCAATGACCGTGTTGGATCGGCCGGATTGCGGATGGGTGCGGTCAAATCAATGGAGATCATGTGGATGGAATGAATTTGGTCTCCATTACCGCGGGTATGATAACTTGATTTTTCTAGATATTCCCTATACTCTGGATCTAGCTCTATGGGAACGGGCATGAACGAATCGGCCCTATGTGCCAAATGGAGGACATGGTCTTCCCTCGGCATTGTTGTTATGATAGGGTCTCGAGGTGGACGGTGCTCATCGCGAATGTGGAGCCATGGATCCAAGATCAGGTCCCACCCTGCTGGGTCGACCTACCATTCATGCCCTAATTGTATGCCCATCTGTCCCATTAGATCTTCATGAGTTAAAGCACGATAATGTCGTCGCGCATGTCTGAGATAGTCCATCTCAGTCTCATCTTCTGAGTCACTTTCGGAGATTCGAAAATGTTCATTCTCTTCAGCGACTATTGCTGGCGATGTTGAGGACTCTCCTTGCTCCAATAAGTTAATCTGGTCCCATCGCGGTTGTTCCACTTTTGGTGGAGGGACCTGACTCTCTTGACATTGTGCTAACTCAACTGGAATCTCTAAGGGGAACAACTTTGAAAAGATGTCCGGACACCATTGATATTCTTTTTGGGGATGGGTATCCGAACTTTCGCCTCTCTCTGGCAAAGGAGAGGGATTACTTGCTGTTACCAAGGGTGTTTGGTGACCATGGGAGGTAATCTCCCAATGTAAATTCTGTTTTTGGGTTGGCATAGAGATCTAGTGCCAATCCCCCCTTGTTGCCTATTTCTAGGTCTTGCATATTTTCAACCAAGATGTCCAAGGGCAGGGGGTGGTTGAACCCTACTCCTGACTTGTCATATGGCATCTGATATCTTGGTTGGCAAGGGAGACGCATCCCTTGCTCATATCTCGCCTAGCCCGTATCCATGCCAATGGCATTGGCCGAGATATTTGAGGGCAAATTGTGGGTTTGACATATAATTGATGTTTTCAACAAAAGGTTCTTCGTCTCGCTTCCTTTTGCCGACATGGTTCAAGACCATGATCAAGGCCCCCATACACAAAATTTGTCTCGGTTGGGTGGGTGACCTAGGGGAACAATCTGTTCCTATGGGAAGGCGAGGTCTTCCCATATCCTGGACCGACTCTAATGCGGGCGTTGCCACAACATTCTCGCACTATGTACTCCCCTGTGCCCGTACTAGCCATTTTAACAAGTGATTGTTGATGCTTCTGAGGGAGGGAACGGGAGTCCTTCCCGAGTCCATTCCATGTTTGGTAGGTTTGGGGTCTCAGCCTCCGCTAGCCTGGATATTTCTTCTGTTGATACCGTTGATATTGTGGGCAACCCCTCTTCTAAGGGTCGAGCCTCTTCCATGATTTGTTTTCCCTTGTCCTTCTGTGTAGCCATGACAGGTGGCGTTGATGATGAAGGAGCAGATGATGAAGGCTCACCTGGCTGGGGTTTTGGTGATTCGGTCATCAGTGGTGCTTGTGGTATTGGACCCCGTTTAGATGGATTTAATTGGAAATCCAAATGCGTTGAAGGGAGGGTCGACTGAGGCATTAGTTGTACCGCATTGCAATACTTGAAGGGTTCCAAGTCCATTGGGACTACGTGTATTTCACCTTCAAAAGCATACTTTAAGCACTGGTGAGCGATGGAAGGGACACATTTCATGTCCCGAATCCAAGGCCGCCCTAGCAATATATTGTAGGCCATCTCGCCTTCCAACACATGGCACAATGTTGGTGTTGTCTTTTGTCCTACCTGGACAGGTAGAACAACCGTGCCGACTGTCGAGCATATTGCATCATTGAAAGCTCGCAGTGTGTACGTGGAGGCTCGTGATATGAGAGGCTGGCAGCTTCAAATGTTTCAGGGCTGCAGTGGTAATAATATTATCGGACGAGCCAGTATCTACCAACACTCTCTTATACGGGATCCCGTTGATCCGCGCAACAACATGTAGGGGTGGATCAGCCGCGTCATTCGATATTGCTTTGACTTCATCCTCTCCGAAGGTGATGACCGGCTCAAGACATCGTTTTACATGTCCCACGAAGTTGTTGAAAGAATTTGCTTCTTGGGGCTGTAATTCGATGGTTTTTAAAATGTCCATAAGAGCTTCTCTATGAGGTGTTGATTGTTGAATAAGCTCGTAAATGGACAGCCTAGCCGATGTGGTCCGCAAACTCGCGTGAGTTTGGACCGTATCGTGATTTCTGGTCTAGGCGGAGGTGACTCGTATAGGGTGTTGTTGAGGCTATGACGTTGTCGGAACTTCCTTTGTGGCTGCCGCAGGGGCAACTGCTGAGTATTTTTTATTCCGCGTCACTATGCTAATCATTCCCACAAATCCTTGCATGGGAAGATTCTGGCGTACTTCATTAACTTGGAGAGGTTTTGCCTGTGTCTCGTGAGCAGGCAAGGGGTCTTTGAATACCCCCATTTGTTGGTTGTTTGGCGCTATGGGGTTGTCCACGGCCAACGTTTTATTTTTGATTAAATCTTGGATTAGACCTTTGAACTTCCAACATCCATTCAAATCGTGTCCCCTTCGCCTATGAAATCTACATTATAGTTCCTCTCTATATCCCTTAGGTTTAGGAGCGTTAGGGTCTATAGTCGGGATCTCTGGAAGGGTTACTAAATTTGCCGCTGACAAGCGGTCAAATAAGGAGTCCCTAGACTCCGTGTAGGGGGTGAATTGTCGCTTAGGGCGACGCTGCCGATTCTCGCTCCCGTTTCTTGTTATCTTTCTCATAACTAGGAGGCACTGCCCGGTAATTGGCCTTTTGAGGCTGCGTGTCTTGCACCGGCTTGGGAACATTGATTGCAACTTGATTAACCGCCGCGGGTTGTGATTGCGTATTCCCAGCCTTAGTGGTTTTATTCCACTCTTTCTTCTTAGGCTTGGCAATTGCGCCTTCGCCTATTTTAATCTCTTCTATGACTCGGCTTGCGCCAAGGCTTCTTCTAAGTCGTCGTATTGTCGTAGCGAAGAATAGCCCGTAGATTGATTTTAAGCAACTCCGTGCGAACATCTGAGTGAGATCAGACATAGGGGGACGGTACGGTAGCCTGGAAAGCAAAGCCCTCCATCGGTTCCCGTATGCTGCTATTGTTTCCTCCTCATACTGCCTGAGGCTGGCCAAATCACTTAGTGATGCCTTCTTCCTTGTGTTGAAAGCAAAGCGTTCAAGAAATGCATCCACTAGTTGATCTAAGTTGTTGATACTGTGTTTGGGCAATTGTGTAAACCAATCCGAGGCAGGGCCCGCGAATGTGGTTATGAAAGTTCTAAGCAATAATGCATCATTGTCTTGGATGCCGAAGCATTGACTCAGGAACCTCGTGACATGTTCTTGTGCGTCCTCCTCCCCTTTAAAGACTGCCAATTGTGGCAACTTGAAATGTTCAGTGGTAAAGAGGTATGGGTACCGAGGGATGCACCGGATGACTGCGGAGTTGACGTAGTGTGGGCTTTTGATGCCCAGAAGCTTTTATCTCCACAGACTCCAAACGCTCTAATAGCGCTTTGTATGCATCGGAAGATTTTATTTCTTCTTCTTTGGTTTGCTCCCGTTGTGGGTCAAGGGAGACTGGAGGCCTATGGGGAGGTGGCCGATTGGCAGCCCTCCCGCCTTGATGGGGCGTGTCGACCCATTCTATTTCTGGTTCATACTCCTCATAAAACTCTTGAGGAGTCTCTGGGCGAGCCCTATAACCTTGATCGAGTCCCCGCTGAGGGTACCCATCATTGTTCCGGGGAGTGGCCTCCCTTTCGGGTCTATAAGGTCTCGGAGGCAAAGCTTGACGAGGTCGCGGAGACTTGTCCTGCCCCAACGGGTTGTGCCTCTCATACTGTTGTGCTCTTTGGATGCGAGGGGTTGGCCCCCTCTCAGGTATTTCATAGCGTAACTCATCCGCTTCGCGTTGCATGCGCTCTCTATCCAAGCGGTATCGATACTCTATTTCCCGATGACTTTGTTTAAGCCGCATGATCCGGGCTTGACGAGGCGGCATGTCCCGGGACCGCCGGGCCAACCGGTCCGCCCTCTTTTGTTGAGGAGGCTTGAATGTTTTGCCCATGTGTTTGCCTCGATCTTGATGGTCGAGAATTTCAATGGGTTGCTTCCCTTTGTCGGGGTAAGCGACATTTGTTTGAGGTTCTGGCCTCGATGTGTGATTATGATATCTGGCAGGTGCGTAAACACAAGGTTCCCGCGCTGTTTGTTGTTCTCGAGGAATGTGATGATCTTCCTCGTACTCCATTTTATAGGTGTGAGAGAGGCGGGCGGAGTTAGCTAGCCCTGTGTAAAGAGCCCCGCGCTCCGGATGTTGTTTTTCTCGTTCTGATGGGAGGTAAATAAGGGATGCCATATCCACGTTGTCCCTCCAAATGGACAGTATGCCTCTCTAGCGCTTCATCGCGCTGTGGCCATTCAAACCTAGCCTCAAGAGGCGGTTGTCTACTTATATTGAGATCTGCATGTGAACCATCTTCCCGAAAGGGGGTGCGTTGAACGGGTGTATTCCAATGAGGAGGTTCCCAATAGTTCCTTCTTGAAGTGGCCCGATGTGGACTTTGTTGTAGGCCAGACTGCCAAGATGGTTTGGCTAGGTCCTCGTGGCTAAAGCGAAGGCGACTAGCGCCCTCTCTTTGTGTACCTTCCATAGCGTCTGCCCTTGATTGGGCTTGGCTACGAGTGTACACCATTGTGATGTGTCGCTACTATCTAAGCAGATTTTATCTCGTTTATGATGATTTGTCTTTTTGTGCACACCAAGCAAAAATGAACACACACATACGCAAAACCGTGATTATCTCTTTTAAGGATTGATAGTGTGTCCTAAACTCGGTTTAGTGCATTTTGATGTTTTGTTTTGTTTTTGCAATTTTGGAAGAACGTTTAAATGCATAATGTTGGCTCATATGACTCCCATAAATGGTCGCCCCTTCAATATACCATTGCCGGACCGATATACCAACCTCTCTATATACCCGCCCTTACGTGAGGGAGACTATAGGTACGTGAGAGCAGATGGTACGTGGAACATAGGCGGTACGGAAGGGGAATCGCTCTGTTTATGACACCTACCATAGAAGACTTATCCTCGCGTGCATGGGAATCACCCCAACAACACTCGGTCAGCTTTCGTCAGGATTTACGTCTAGCAACAGTCGCGATCGAGGTAATGGATGCAATATCTCAAGCCAAAGTGATAATGGAATCCACCTTTGGTCTTGCTCAAGGGTTGGGGTTTTACGACCAACGCCTTGGTTTAAAGTACCACGTGGTGTGTGGGATTCATTTTACTTTGCAAATTTGAAACAGGAAACCGAAAAAGAAATCTTTCCCTATGCCAGACATATAATACTAACTGAAAACAGCAAGTAAAAAATTGCAAAGAAATTTTCTACCTTTCTTTAAATTTTTTTTTTTTTTTAATTACGCAGATAACTACATAATTAAATAAAGCAAGAAAATTTTTTCTACCTTATTTTAATAATTAAAAAGATTTAATTATTAAATGAATAATTACGCAGATAACTACATAATTAAATAAAGCAAGAAAAATTTTAAAAAAAAATTCTCTACCTTACGGTAATAATTAAAAGAAATTAAAAATGTCAGTAAACGAAATGACCCGAAACTTCGCAACAGAAAATGATATGGACGGCTAGAATCGTTACCTCCTTTCTGCCCGAAATTGTCGTTTTCGACCTCCGGCTAAAAAGAAGTACCGTTAAGCACAAGACACAACAAGTTTAATTAACTTTCGTGATTTTTAAAAATATGGGAACCGGTCCCACCGTGATCGCCACTGAAAGCATGAGATTTCGGAAAATAAAGAAAACAATGTTCAGATGTAATAAAAATAAAACTAGATTTATACGTGAAATAACATGGATACAATCAAATTAAAAGAACAGGAGCACAACCCCTTTTATTAATAAGATTCTAGCCCGGTTACAATAAATCTCTTTAATGCAATATTCTCAGTTACACCGGATGAACGGTGATCTCTTTCCGCATGCCCACATGATAAATGGGCGGGCTGTAGTGTTGCCGCCGCTTGATGTTTAATGATGATGAGTCCCTGCTTGCTGTTGTTCTTGCTGTAAAAGAAACAGTAAACGGTTAATAGCACCTGCGGTAAGAAGTCGGAACGTTTGTCTTTGTGAAACAATGAATAATGTATGCAAACATTTGATTAAATGCATACGTTAAATAACTCTACGTAACCTGCTACTTTTATAAAGAACAGAGAACAACAGGCATTCGAAATAACATGTATTCGCCAATATAAGACGTAAACTGTTATTTAACGCATTCGAATACAACATACATTATAAAAACATGGACTGTTTTAACATGCATTCGAAATAATAATCAAATAACGTATATAGGGATACCCAAACGGGCCACCCCGTAAAAGCTTAACTTCGGCACCAATCCACTAGGAATGGGCCCAAAATCCGGATAATCGTAGTTGTCATCGAATTGATGGATTAATGTAATCCAATGCCGGAATTGCAAATTCAGATGAATACAGTCGGATATTCAGTTTAACAAAGACTTCGTTACGTTTCCAGAAAAATACTTCGTCGTCTTTCTTACGTATCGAGCCGGTTTTATTTATAGAGGGTTCGGCCTCTGGGAACATTAATGTTCGAAACCCTAAATCCGTAAGGGCCGCTCAGATTTGATCCTTATCGGGCCATTATGGGACATGGCTCGCACTGACAGAATCGCAGCTATGAGGCGTGGCCTCAGATCGGATATTTTTTAAAATCGCTTTTCTCATTAATGTTCGCCGTAAAATCCGCCGTTTTACAGACCCGCGGGGTTTTCTTCGAGAAGGGACACGTAGAGGGTGCCACGTGGCGGTCGTTCCTTAGATAGTTGAATGCATGCTTTTGACTGGTGACGTGTCGGCTTGAGGCCCAAAGTGTCGCGATATCGCGACGCTTTGGGCCGGCTTTTGCTCGGGGCCCAAAGTGTCGCGATATCGCGACGCTTTGGGCCGGCTTTGGTTCGGGGCCCAAAGTGTCGCGATATCGCGACGCTTTGGGCCCGCTTGGGGTCGGGGCCCAAAGTGTCGCGATATCGCGACACTTTGGGCCGGCTTGTCGGGGCCCAAAGTGTCGCGATATCGCGACACTTTGGGCCCGCTTGGTGTCGGGGCCCAAAGTGTCGCGATATCGCGACACTTTGGGCCCGCTTTTGGGTTCGCGATATCGCGACACTTTGGGCCCGCTTTGTGTCGGGGCCCAAAGTGTCGCGATATCGCGACACTTTGGGCCCGCTTTGGGGCGGGGCCCAAAGTGTCGCGATATCGCGACACTTTGGGCCCGCTTTGTGTCGGGGCCCAAAGTGTCGCGATATCGCGACACTTTGGGCCCGCTTTGGGGCCCAAAGTGTCGCGATATCGCGACACTTTGGGCCCGCTTGGTTTTTGACAAAAGGCTTGGCGTGGATAAAGGCTTTGAAGTTTGTTAAAGGCTCTAGAACGACCGACTTTGCTCTGCTCATTTTCCGATCTTCCGAACTGCTGTGCAAGTGGTTAAGACCACTATTTGACCTCTAAGGGCTGCCCTAAAAGTTGTGATATCAATGTGATCAATGTTTGTAATCACTTAATCGAAATGGTGCTGTTTTGGTGTCTACATGATCCTTGATTTCATTCTTTTGGATTCTAGTTATTTCCTTCTTCTGTTTACTCCACTCCTTTAGTTGGGTCCTTACATATTTTAGTTGTTTGTGGAGTTTGAATTGGGCTGTCCCAAATCTTGGTTTCCCTGATTTCCACCATTCCTTTATATGGTCCCCTAGCTCCTCATCTTTCAACAACCATAGCTCAAATTTAAAAGTTCCCACAACTTTATGATTATCTTCTTCTATGGTTAAACTTACTGGAAAATGATCTGAAGAAAGCCTATCCATGACCCTTGCTTGATGTTTGGTATGCAAATATAATTCCTCCCCCATGAAGAAACGATCCAAGCAAGATTTGACCATCTCACCTTCCTTTCTTCTATTAGTCCAAGTCATGGAGCTATCCACAGTTGGGATATCTATTAGATTCATTTGACATGTTATTGCTGAAAAAAACCTATCCTTTTCCTCAAGCATGGCTCTGCCTCCTTGTTGTTCCTCTATTCTAAGATTTGCATTGAAGTCTCCTCCCACAATCCATTGGTCCTCCGGGTAGTTTTCTCTAAAATTCTAGATGGCTACCCATTGATCCCTCTGTAATCTAACTGTTTGTGCTCCATAAAAATTCACTATAGTCCAAATTTTTCCAGTTTCCCTATTTTGTAACCGGACCATCAACACCCCTCTCGTAGAGGCCCCACCTATCTCTAGGAACAGTTGGTGATTCCACATAGTGGCCAGTCCACCTGATTTCCCTTGTGACGATTGAGTAAGGATCTCTCCTTTTTGCCATATCCTCCTATTTATTTTTTGTAAGTCTTCTCCTTGCATTTTGGTTTCCTGTAACAAAATTATATCTGGACTCATATCTATGATAATATTTTTGACTGCCTTTTGTCTGGGGTGATTGCCTAAACCCCTCACATTCCAAGTGATTAATATCATTGAGAATTAGGAGAGAAAAAATCAGCCATCGATTTTACCTTTCCGTTCTGGCTCAAATCTCTTCCCTGTTCCTCCATATTTTCCTTGTTTGACTTCCTCCTTGCAGATTGGTTTGGTTTTTGTTTCTTCTCCACTTTATGAATTCCTAGAATAGGGATTTCTTTGTTATTATTTCCTTCTTTCATCTCTATTTCCTGTGTCAAAAACATCCTCTGCTCTATTTCCCCTCTTATGGTCTCTCTTGTGGGTTGAATCTCCTCTTCCATGAGAGAGGTTGTGTCTAGTCTTGCTCCTTGCTTGTTCCCTAACACTAGATTGGAATATTGTTCATGATCAACTGTTGTGACTTGCTGAGTATCCTCCTCTAACCCTTCCATTTGAAAATCTCCTTCGGTTTCCAAGTTTCCCAGTTGTTTGAATATCTCATATCTATTGGTTGTTCTTACAACTCTTTCTCCTTGTCTCTGGTTACTGTGCTGATTTTTTTTGTTTGGCCTTCTCATTACTTTTTGAAAACCCTCAGAATCTATTGGGCCTTTCCCTTCCTTTTGATTTCCCTTTTGCTGAAGAGATTGACCTGCCATGTTAAAATTTTCTTTTGTCCCCTCTTGTTCAGATTGATGATCCTTAACTGTTGGGCACATTCTAGCTAGATGTCCAGGAGCGTGGCACACCCGACATCTGAATGGAATAGCCTCATAATCCAGTTGTTTGCGCCAGACAAAATCCCCTATTTTTAGGTCTATCTTTGTTGGAAGAGGTTTACTGAGGTCCATTTCTACACAAACCCTAGCAAACATTGCCGATCCTCCTAAAACTGTTTCTCTTGATCTACCTTGATAATGCCCTAATAAGTTGCCTATTGCCTCAAGTATCTCCTCTTTCCAAAATTCAAGGGGAAGGGCAAATAATCTTACCCATATTGGTATTGCTGTCGATTCCACCCTCGGGTCAAATCCCATCTTCCATGGCTGCAAGAATAGTCCCGCTGGTCCATGATGATATGGTCCTCCCTCAAATACTTTTTGTCGATCTGCCACCGATGTGAACTCCATAGAAAAATACCCATTTGCGAGAGTTAGAATTTCGTATTCTCCTTTCAGATGCCATTGTTTCCTTATCCATGTGTGGAGGAAGTGCAATGGTTTGAAACCCATAAATTTACCTATCAGGTTGTGTTTTGACTTATAAACAATATCCTCAGCTACCCAGTCCTCAGCTATTTCCAACATCGGTATTTATTTTGCTTGTGGTAGACATCCGTTCACCCTCCCAGGCAGAGAATCCTCCTTTTGTCGCTTCCCCATGGTGTTTATGATTTTATTTGCTTGTGTTTGACAGTCGTTGAAACTATCTTGGGTTCCACATAGCTTATCCCGAAATGAAATTCCTTCGTTTGGAGGATTTGGTATCGAAGTACCTATGCCCCCCATTCTTGGTCGTGATCCTTACTATTGACAGCCCTCTACCTCAGCTTCTGAAACCCCAGTTTTATTCCTCAGATCTCCTCTGAAGCACCTCCAAACTTCTGAAACCCTGTTTTGATCTGAACTTAATTCAACGTTTACCTAACCTCTATAGAATGTAATTACACTCTCGAGCAGTTTATTAGGGGGAGTAGATTTCGAATTCAATGGTTGTAAAATGAGTTGTTAGAAAGGGTTACCATCAATGACAAAGGGAGAGATTGTTGGAAATTTTGATTATATTGTGTTGTCATTGATGTCAAAGGATTGATGTCATAAGTTGATGTCAAAAGAGAAGATGTCATTGGTTGTCATTGACATCAAGGAAAATATTATAATATTTATTATTATAATATTGGTTGAGAAAAGCATTATAATATTTATTTTTGAAGAAAAAAGGCTTAAGAGTTTGTTGGAACAATGGTTTAAAAATGAAGGCAAGATATTAATATTATTGAAGGAAATAATATTAAATATGAAGGTAAGGTTTAAAGGATTAATATTATAATATATTTATTATAATATTATAATATATTTATTATAATATAAATATTTCAAGTTAGAATATTATTTGAGTGCCAAGAAATTGAAGGCAATTCGAATTAATTTCAAATTAAGGTGGCCGACATCATATGGGGTTGAAAAGGACAAGGTGGCATTGATGTTGGACGAAGACCAAATTAAATATATTAATACACGTGCCTAAAGTCATTTGAAATGTGGTTCAAAAATTCGTGCATGCATTAACTCGATATTCGATTTGTTGCACATGGTAGAGAAGGAAAGGAAGGGACAATATAGTTTTCAAACAACGAACGATGAAGGTTTAAGTTTGGATTGGTATACATCAAATCCCATCCAAATAGCTAGACCATATGGTGGCTAATCCAGTGCGAAGGCGTTGTGAGGAGGAGGTTTTGGGTTTGAAACCCATCATGAATGTTTTTGTTTTGTTTGGCTGAGATCATGGCAGGAGAAAATAAAAGGTGATTGGCATCTTTGTGTTCTCATGGGAAACATTAGTGTAGTCATTTATGGCCCCTTCGTTGGGAACTTTGCTCTCACGAGGTGAGAGGTTCAAATCACATTGAGGGCAGAATAAAATAGGTATATAATTTTTTAATATAATTTGATTTTTGTGTGAGATATAAGGTTGAGTTGTCATTTAATTTTTTCTCATTTTATATAGGATAAATAAGGTGTGAAAAGGGTCTTTTGGTATTGAAATTTAAAACATGTTTAGAAGGATAAATAAGGTGTGATAAGGATTTTTTTTTATTTTGTATGAGTTTATTGTATGTGTTTTAAGAGTAGGAGTTATAAGGTTCTTTATGGTTTAATTATTGTGTGTATTTTTGCATGGTGAAGGAAAGTTTAAAGGTTTTTGTTCTTTAATTAAAAGCCTTGTTTTGAGAAAGTAAAAAGAGTATAGAGCAATATTTCTAGGCACAATTTTTGAGGAAATATTTTTGTGATTATTTTGAAAAGAAGATTGGCTAACCTCTTGAGGTGGCAAAAAGAAAATTATTTTGGAACAGGTTTTGAGGGCACACCTTCATCAAAGCAAGTTAAGAGGTATGTTAACATTATTCCTTCTCTAAGGTGGTTGGTTGAGAAAATATTTTAGAATTATAAGGTGGAGATAAAAGGGTTGATTAGTGTGTGTTGTTGGAAATATTTGAACTAGGGTTTGAGAACAAATTATGCATCATTGAGTAGTGAAATTGGAAACACTTGAGTTAGGGTTTTTGAGAACAAATTGTGCATTCTTAAAATAATTTGTGAAGCATTTGTGTATTGATGTGAGTGACATTGAATGTGAATGAGCAAGTTTTAGAGACCAATTTTGTGAAGCAAAGTTATGCACTAGTTTGATTTTATTTGAAAGGGTTTTGCAAGAGATAGAGATTGGATTGGATGAATGCAAGATTTGCGAATATGAAGAACATATGATATATTTGATAATATCATTCTCTATATGTGTAGACACCCAAAATTCACACATTGCTACTTCTGCATATCCATAGGTGATTCCATACATCCCTAGGCTATTGTAGGCTATCATAGTCATGCGTAGTCATGTGTAGTTAGGTGTAGTCATGCGTAGTCATAGTCATGCGTAGTCATGCGTAGTAATACGTAGATTTCCATAATTTGCCATAGTAATATGTAGACTTCCATGTATCACTCCATCGGCTTTTAGGTCCTAAACCCTCATAAGCCTTCCAAATCACATCCGATGCATTGGGATATCATTCTATGGTCTATTCACATGCAATTGAGGCCCCCATGGGATATTAGTTGACTAAAATAATTAATAAGTCAATTACTAAATTCTAATTTAATGTTGACTTCACTTAAGTCACCTTTTTAGAGCAAATTTGATTAAAAGACCCCTTGATATTGATTAGCACTAATTACATCCTCCCACATCTGTGAAATTAGGGTTTGTTGAGATATTTCTTTAATAATGTCCTAAATTGACTTAAGCACCTCCTTATCAGGATTAGCCCTAATCCATCCTCACACATGTGTGAGGATGAGATATTTCTCATAAGGAATGTGATGTTGCCACATTGCATTTCTTAACCTAACCCTAGTCATAATCAAACCTAGGTTTAGTCTATCTAACCACCTGCACCTTTTATTTGCCTATAAATAATGGGTCCTAAACCCCTAATTACATCTGATTCACAAATTCAACAAAGCACAGTTACTCTACTAAAATGGAAAGCCAATATTGAAAAATAATTTCCCAGTGCACATAGTCAAATTTGAACGGTACACAAAGGTACCCTAGCTTCCTAGGATTCAACCCATTATAATGATTTTGTAGAAGAGGCATCACAACTTAGATCACCCCTTGCCCTATGAATCCGGCCTCAGTTTATCCCCGGGTGGTGAATTGGGTCTACAGGTCCCAAATCACTCCAGATTTGGGTGGTAAGCTCCATTTCATCTTATTATTACCTTCTACATAGTTTATTTCATGTTTTGTTCTATTTTTATGGTCATTTCATCTTCATAAATATGGGGCCTGACTAAGGCAAGCCCCTCATCATACTAACACCCTTTTGCAAGTTATTCACAGGTTATGTAGTAAATCTGAAGAGAGAAAGCATCATCAAACCAAAAACAACCCGATGGTGGCCCACATAAAAAGAATCCCACCTACACTAAGGGACGATCGAAGAAGGCATCAAATTGATTGTAACATTGTTAGGAAGAGAAATGGAAAAAGGGCATTATTTCCCTCTTGTAACACGTATCTTTTAATATCAATGGAATCATAGTCTCTTTGTTTAATGCATCATTGTGTTTTGTGTTAAATTATCAAATGTCATTTTCTAACCGTTTCAATATGTTCAATAGGTTAAATGAATTCTAGGTAGAATATGCCTAAAATGCCTAGTTGAAGAAAGTATTTTTGAAAGAGATATAAGTTTTTTTTATATGCAATATTTTAGAATATTTGAGTAGGTTCCATAAGTAGCATTGAGGTAGATTTGAGCAAGTCTTGTGAGAAAACTTGAAGCAGCATTGAGGCAGATTTGAGCAAGTCTTGTGAGAATACTAGGAACATATTTGAACATATTTGTGAGAATACTTGGTGCAAATTTGGGTAAATATAGAGAGCAAGTTTGAGGTATATTTGTGCATGTAATGTGTGCATATTTGGACATATTTTTGAGCAAAGTTGGAACAAATTTATGCTAACCTTGTAACGAGGTTTGGTGTAAATTTGGGCAAATATAGAGATCTAATTTGAGGTAGATTTGCATGTAATATGTGCATATTTAGACAATTGTTTGAGCAAAGTTGGAGTAGATTTGTGTTAGCCTTGTAACGAGTTTTGGTGCATATTTGAGACAGATTTGAGAGAAGGATTTGGAGTAGACCAGAGCAGATGGGATAGATTTCTCCAGTGGAGAGAGATCCATAAATCAAAGCAGAGGGGATAGATTTCTCCTATGGAGAGAGATCCACAAACTAGATAAAAAGGGGTAGAGTTCTCCTATGGAGAGAGAACTACAAACCAAAGCAAAGGGTATAGAGTTATCCTATGGAGAGAGATCCAAAAACTAGAGCAAAGGGGATATAGTTATCCTATGGTTAGATATCCACAAACAAGAGTAGAGGGGATAAAGTTCTCCTATGTAGACAAATCCACAAACGAGAGCAAAGGGGATAGAGTTCTCCTATGGAGAGAGATCCAAAAACTAGAGCATTGGGGATTAAGATATTATTTGGATAGAGGTCCAAAATAATTGTAATAGGGAATTGATTCCCAAGAGATATGTTGAGAAAAATTATAAGAAATATCTTCTCTATGGACATAACCCACATTGGGTGCACCACATTAAATTTGTGTCTTTCATGTGTGTGATGATTTGTGCATTGCTTTGTTATTACTATTGATATTGCAATTGATAACATTGGATACTATTTTTTGGGAAAGATAAGTAAAATTTTACCGTATACTGTTTATCCCCCCTCTCAATATAAGCTTGTGTTCTTAAATTGGTATAAGAGTAGGTTCCTTCAGAAAGTATAATATCTTAAAAGAATATATTATAGGAACATAGATGACATCTCAGAATGGATATTCAACAAATAAGGCTCCATTGTTTTATGGGAATAATTTTTCTTTTTGGAGTATGAGGATGAAGACTTACTTAATGGCACAATGATATGAAACATGACAATGTTTTGAGGATGGGTTCAAACTTATAGTTACTCCTCTCATAGTAGGATGGTAAGCAATTACATGTGAATAATGCCAAGGATATGCATGGAATATTAAGTGGATTACATGAATCAAAATTTGTGAAAGTTATGAAATGCAAATTAGTAAAAGAGATGTGGGACAAATTGAAGCAAACATATTAATGATATAGCAAGGTCAAGTTGGCAAAACTACAAACTCATAGGAGGAGGTTTGAAGAGTTGAATATGGAAGATGAGGAATATATTGTTAAATAATTACTTTGTATTGATGAAGTTGTTAATACCATGCATGGACTTGGATTCAAAATTAAAGACTCCAATGTTGCTCAGAAGGTAATTAAGATCACTCCTTATAAGGTGTGATGTAAATTTTTTAGCTATAGAAGATATGAAGGATATTGATAAGTTAACTATGGATGAGTTACATGGAATTATCATAGCTTATGAGATGAGAGCAAAAAAATATCACAATTCCAAGAAAGAGGTAGCTTTCAAAGCCTCGAAGAAGATAAAAGATAAGAAGCTAGAATCAAGTGATGATTCAAGAAGTAATGAAGAAGTTAACTATATGAGAATAAATAAGAGGGACTCAAGAAAACACAAAGATATAAATACTGTAAAATATTTTAATTGTGGGACTTTTATCACTATGCATCTAATTGTCCACAAGATGGAAGCAATAGCAATGATGAGAAATAAGATTATAAGAAATAAAGAAAGAAAATTTAGGCATGAAAAGTAAAATAGGTATGGTTAAGGCAAGCATGAAAAGAAGTTCTTTCAAAGGCACAAGAAGATTTTCTATGTTAAAAAGGCAAGCAGTGCTTCAAGTGAAAATTATGAAAGACTCTCAGATAGTGAAGAAGAAGAGATTCCATTTTTGGCAATAGAAGAGGAAGAAAACACTCTATTAAAGACCAAGTAGAAGATGCTCCTATAATTGAAGACCTAGAGAAAGGTTCGTAAAAATAAGAAGAAGGCACAGTTGATCTAGAAGAACTTATTGTTGCTCTTAAAGAGTTGAAAAGAGTTAGAAATCAAAATTCAAGATTGAAGGCTCAAGTTCAAGAACATGAGGAAATAAAAGAAAAGCTTCTACAATACCTCACAAACTCAAAAGCTAAGGCAAGGAGATTTAAAGAAGTCATGGTTGAAAATTTAAAGGCAAAAGAGTTAGAATGTGAAATATTAGAACATGAATTGGTTTCTCTAAGGATGGAAGTGAAATATTCTAAGGATAAGCTACTCAGGTTTGGAAAAATCTCAAAATTTTTGGATAAAATTATCAGTTCACAAAGATATTCATTTATCAAAACAAGACTTGGTTTTGAATAAGGACAAGGGAAATAAGAAGAAGGGTCAAGCTCAAGATCAAAATAAAAGGAAGTTTCAGAGGAATATATTGAAGAAGAAACTAAGGCCTATGCATATAAGTTGAAGAATGGAAGCTTCACTAAGAAAGAAAATAATGCACAAACAAGAAAAATGGATCATCACAGAGAAGGCAAAGAAAGGACTAAGAGATAAGATGGATATTTCTTCAAAGGGAATTGTTTCTCATGTAATAATTTTGGTCATAAAGCTATGCATTGTAGGTTTCATGGAAATAAGGAGCACGGATTCACTAAGAGGGACTTCAAATCATTCAAAGATGGATATTTATTTCAAGGGTATTTCTACTCATGTAATAACTTTGGTCATAAAGCAATCCACTGCAGGGTTCATGACAGAAATAATTATGGCTTCACCAAGAGGAACTTCAAGTTATTTGCACCTTCCAAGAACTACAATATCAGGTGTTACAAGTACAATAATATTCGGCATAAGGACAAGTGGTGTAGAATAGAGTTTCTAGAACTTTCAAAGTCAAGCAAGAATAGGGACACTCAAAAGGATCAAAAGGGTATGATTATAAAAGTGTTGAAAAATATGGTTGAAAAATAAAAAGAGCATTGTATGTTGGGAGTTGATTTACTCCCACCCCAAAATTAATCACCTAAAGGAGATGAGGTGGGGAGGGGGCTGAGCTAAGTGTCTTATATTTAGCCCCAAAGGAGTCATTTTGCAATTGATGTCAAAGGGGGAGATATTTAAGTAAGGAGGAGAGCATTCATTCAGAGGGAGAAGTTTCTTAGGGGGAGCAGATTTGTAATCCAATGGTTGGAAAAGGAATTTTAAAAATGATTGCCATCAATGACAAAGGGGAAGATTGTTGGAAATTTTGAGTATCTTGTTTTGTCATTGATGTTAAAGGATTAATGTCATAGTTTGATGTCAAAAGAGAAGATGCCATTGGTTGTCATTGACGTAAAGGAAAATAATATAATATTTATTATTATAATATTGGTTGAGAAAAGCCTTGTAATATTTATTTTTGAATATTATAATGAAGGAAAAAATCCTTAAGAGTTCGTTGGAACAATGATTTAAAAATGAAGGCAAGATATTAATATTATTGAAGGCAATAATATTAAATATGAAGGCAAGGTTTAAAGTATTAAATATTATAATATATTTATTATAATATTATAATATAAATATTTCAAGTTAGAATATTATTTGAGCGCCAAGCAATTGAAGGTAATTCAAATTAATTTTGAATTAAGGTGGCCGACATCATATGGGGTTGAAAAGGACAAGGTGGCATTAATGTTGGATGAAGAACAAATTAAATATATTAATACCCATGTCTAAAGTTATTTGAAATGTGGTTTGAAATTCGTGTATGCATTAACTCGATATCTGATCCGTTGCACACAACAAAGAAGAAAATTAAGGGACAACATAGTTTTAAAACATCAAACGATGAAGGTTTAAGTTTGGATTGGTGTACATAAAATCCCATCCAACCAGCTAGACCAGCTAGTGGCTGAGCCTACATGAAGGTTTTGTAAGGAGAAGGTTTCGAGTTTGAAATCCATCATGCATATTTTTGTTTTTTTTGGCTGAATTCGTGGTAGGAGGAAATAAAAGGTGATTGGCACCGTTGTGTTCTCGCAAGCAGTGTTAGCACAGTCAGTCGTGGCCCGTTAGTTGGGTGCTTTGCTCTCATGAGGTGAGAGGTTCAAATCACATTGAGGGTAAAATAAAAAAGGTATTTATTTTTTTATTATAATTTGATTTTTTTGGGAGTTATAAGGTTGAGTTATCATTTAATTTTTGCTCATTTGATATAGGAGAAATAAGGTGTGAAAAGGGTCTTTTGGTATTGAAATTTAAAATATATTTAGAAGAAGAAATAAGGTGTGATAAGGATTTTTTTTATTGTATGAGTTGATTGTGTGTGTTTTAAGAGTAGGAGTTATAAGGTGTTTTATGGTTTAATTATTGTGTGTATTTTTGCATGGTGAAGTAAATTTTAAAGATTTTTGTTCTTTAATTAAAAGCCTTGTTTTGAGAAAGTAAAAAGAGTATAGAACAATATTTTTGGGCATAATTTTTTAGGAAAGGTTTTTGTGATTATTTTGAAAAGAAGATTGGCTAACCTCTTGAGGTGGCAAAAAGGAAATTATTTTGGAATAGGTTTTGAGGGCACACCTTCATCAAAGCAAGTTAAGAGGTATGTTAACATTATTCCTTCTCTAAGGTGGTTGGTTGAGATAATATTTCAGAATTATAAAGTGGAGATAAAAGGGTTTAGTGTGTATTGTTGGAAATATTTGAGCTAGGGTTTGAGAACAAATTGTGCATCATTAAGTAGTGAAATTCAAAACAATTAAGTTAGGGTTTTTGAGAAAAAAATGTGCATTCTTATTGAAAGAATTTGTGAAGCATTTATGCATTTATGTGAGTGAAATTGAGTGTCAATGAGCAAGTTTTAGAGATCAGTTTTGTGAAGTAAAGTTATACACTAGTTTGATTTGATTTGAAAGGGTTTTGCAAGAGATAGAGATTGGATTGGATGAATGCAAGATTTGTGAATATGAAGAACATATTGGGTATTTGGTAATATCATTCTCTATATTTTCAAGAGGTTAAACGAATTCTAGGTAGAATATGTCTAAACTACCTAGTTGAAGAAAGCATTTTTGAAAGAGATATAAGCATTGTTTATATACAAGATTTTGGAATATTTGAGCAGGTTCCATAAGCAACATTGAGGTAGATTTGAGCAAGTCTTGGGAGAGGACTTGAAGCAGCATTGAGATATATTTGAGAAAGTATTATGAGAAGACTAGGGATAGAGTTGAACATATTGTGAGAAGACTTAGTGCAAATTTGGGTAGAGATAGAGAGCAGGTTTGAGGCGGATTTGTGTATGTAAAGTGTGCAAATTTGGATATATTTTTTAGCAGAGTTGGATCATATTTGTGCTAACCTTATAATGAGGTTTGGTGTAAATTTAGGCAGAGATAGAGAGCAGGTTTGAGGTAGATTTGTGCATGTAATGTGTGCATATTTGGACAATTGTTTGAGTAGAGTTGGAGTAGATTTTTTCTAGCCTTGTAACGAGGTTTGGTGCATATTTGAGATAAAATTGAGAGTAGGATTTGGAGTATGCTAGATCATAGGGGATAGATTTATCTTATGGAGAGAGACCCACAAACTAGATCAGAGGGGATAGATTTCTTCTATGGAGAGATATCCATAAACTAGAGAAGAGGGGATAGAGTTCTCCTATGGAGAGAGATCCACAAACCAGAGTAAAGAGGATAGAGTTATCCTATGGAGAGAGATCCAAAAACCAGAGCAAAGGGGATAGAGTTCTCCTATGGAGAAAGATCCACAAACCAGAGCAGATGGGATAGAGTTCTCTTATTGAGAGAGATCCACAAACCAGAGCATGGGGGGATAGAATTCTCCTATGGAGAGCATTGGGGATTGAGATCTCCTTTGGATAGATGTCCACAAATATTTTAATAGGAAATTTATTCCCAAGAGATTTATTAAGAAAATTTAGAAGAAATATTTTCTTCATGGACGTAACCCACATTGGGTGAACCACGTTAAATTTGTGTCTCTCATGTGTGTGATGACTTGTACATTGATTTGTTATTACTATTGATATTGCAATTGATAACATTGGATAGTATTATTTGGGAAATACAAGTAAAATTTTACCTTATACTGTTCACCCCTATTAGTATAAGACTGTGTTCTTCAAGGAGGTCTTGATAAAATCATAAATTCTCTAAAGCATTGACTCACCTCTCATCTAGAAGTGTGAGTTGGTCAAGATGTGCTTGTCTAGCAGTATTGTCATCTATGAATTCTTATAAATAAATTCACAAGGGGATCTCGAGCTCAAGAGGTAAGATTATTTTGGCTCCATAAACCAATGGAAATGACATTGCCCCTATAGGCGTATGAATTCTTGTTCAATAAGCCCATTATACCAAGGGAATTTGTGTATGCCAATCTCTATGATTTTCTTTAACAAGTTTCTTGAGAATAGCAATTAAGGTCTTATTAGATGCTTTAGCTTGTCCAATTGCTTGTGGGTAATAAGGAGTCAATAAACTATGTTGAATGTTATATTTCTTGAAAAGTGCTCAAACATACTTGTTCTTGAAAGACTTGCCATTGTCAAAAATAATTTTTGAGGGAATACCAAAACGAAAAATGATGTGATGAAGTATAAAATCCACAATTCTAGGTCCTGTTGTACTGGTTAGAGGAATTGCCTCAACCCACTTTATGAAGTATTCAATGATTGTGATAATGAATGTATGTTGTCCTAAGGAAGGAGGCAAAATTTTGCTAGTTAGATCTAGGCCCCATTGTGAAAAAATGCCAAAGGAATTGAATAGGTTGTAAAGCTTGTGATGGTATATGAATTAAATTAACATGTTATTGACACCTTTTGCAATGTTTAACATATGTGCAACAATCACGTTCCATTATGGGCCAATAATAACCCATGCATAAAATACACTTTACAATGGTCATTCCACTAAAATGACCACTACAAATACTATCATGGGATTAAGCTATGACTTTTTGTGCCTCACTAGACTCAATATAACAAAGGCAGACTCCATCATAACCACTTTTATACAACACATCTCCGAAGAGAATGAAATGAGCTATATTTTTCTTGAAAGTGCATTTGGTAGTCTAAGACATGTCATATGGGAGTGTTAAAAACTTGAGAAAGGCTACTATTTGGCTTGACCAAGGCTCATATGGATCCGACTGAATAAATCAAACTTCCTTTTCATATTTAGACTCAACACAGACAATTACAGATTTAGAGACCATTGAAATTAAAAGGGGTTGTACTTATCCAAAGGAATATTTTGGAATTAATGATCCAAGGGAGGCCATCACATCTACAAATCTATTAGTCAAACGTGACAAATAATTGATTTCATACCAATAATACTTAGAGAGAAATTTCATTGCTACTTCATGATAAAGATTAATGGTAAGTTCTTAGCATTGTTATTCTCCATTGATCTTCTTAATGACAAGTTGAGAATCACCAAAAAAATTGATATGCTTAATGCTCATAGCTATAGCTGATTGAAGACCTAGGATTAAAGCTTCATACTCTATAGTTTTGTTTATGCAATGGAAGTCGAGTTTGAATGATAAGGGGATAGGTACCCCCTGGGGTGTATGAAATATGACTATAGCACCCTGAACTTTTGTGCACTTAGAGCCATCAATGAATAGTGTGATATCAATGTCTTCCTCGAGAATGACATCTTCTTCTTGTTCAGTGAAAGAAAATACAAAATTATCTGGAAGCTCAATAATTAAATGATGATCGCTAGGTAATGGAGCTTTCACAAGTTGATCAACTATTACCTGACCTTTAATGTATTTTTGGCTAATGAATTCCAAATCAAACTCAGTAAAGAGCATTGTCCATTTAGCAGTGTAGGTGTTATTGTAAGTGTGAGATATCATATAACGCAGAGGATTTTCTCTAGCTATGATATATGTTGTATGACTAATAATGTAGTATCAAAGTTTCTTAGTGGTGAAAACCACTGCTAAGCACAATTTTTCTACATAAGCATATCTAGTTTCATATATTACCAATGTTTGACTAATTTAGTAGATAGCTTGTTCTTGATTTTTTTTGTTCTTTTGTGCAAACATTGTCCCTAATGTAAAGTTCATTGCTAAGATATAAATATAGAAAGGGATCCCTGGATGAGGAGGAGCTAATACTGGTAGATAAGATAGGTATTTCTTAATGTCATCAAAGGCTTTTTGATATTCATATGTCCAAGAGAATGGCACCCCCTTGTGTAGTAGGTGACTGAATGACCTACATTTATCAAAAAGTTGCATAGTAAAATGATGGATTGATTGGATCTTTCCTTGTAAAATATGCAAATCATTTAAATAAATTGGGGGAGGCATCTCCATGATGACATTGACCTTGTTAGGGTCCACCTCAATGCCTCTTTTGGAGATAACAAATCCTAGAATTTTGCTCGAGATAACACCAAAGACACGTTTCTTGGGGTTCAACCTTACATTATGCTTTAAAAGTTGGTCAAAAAATTTATCCAATACACCAATTTTTTCTTGTCAAGTTTTACATTTAGCCAAGAGATCATCCACATAATATTTGATAATCTTATCCATGTAATCATAGAAAATATATGTCATAGCATGTTGATAAGTGGAATCTATATTTTTGAGGTCAAAAGGCATCACCTTGTTATAAAAAGTTCCCCAAGGTGTATTGAATTTTGTTTTATGTTGGTCATCGAGATTTACTCAAATTTTATTGTATCCTAAAAAACCATCCATGAGTGAAAGCATTTCATGGCTAGCGTAAGTGTCGACAAGAATATCATTCCAGCCTAGAGCAATTGTACCTGTAATTCAAGAAAATAAGAAACAGGTGATTAGCGATAAATTTGTGATGTTTTGAAGAGTCCCACCATGATCACCACTGTAGATATACAAAAATATAACACATAAATAAGCATATAAAATCAAATGGCAAGAAATATCATGTAACCATATTAAGACAAAAGAATGAAGAAAATGTAGCCCTTCTCATTGACATTTGAAATTGTCCTTTTTTAGCACCATAAAAATGACTCACATTAATTAAAAATAAGGTAAAAATATTTTAAAAACTCAAATTTGCCACCCCTAATTGATTACCTCAGTTTTAATGCTCGTCAAATGTTTCTTTTTAACCTCTATGTAAAATCGCATGGTTTCATGCAAAATCAAAATATTTTACACGAAATTGGGTCACCTGACTTTGCTCAAAACTAAAAAACACCTGCTTTAGCAAGGCAAAAAAACAAGTTGTAACTCCTTGTATCTATTTGGGTAACTACACGGTAGTTGCATAATCATTTCACCCGATTTTGACCATATTAGAAGAAGTTGTAACCTCTTCCATTTTTAGCTCAATAGCTCACCTAACCCCCTCCTTTTTAATCCAGGATCCTCGCCTCAGATTCTCCCTGGAAATCCTGCATATTTTTGCATCATATTTTTACCCTTTTCACTATGTTTTTGTAGTTTCAGAGTGTGCATCATTTATATTTCAATGATATTAGATCACCCGATCACAATATCATTATGCCTGATTTTGCATAAAATCACTCGATTTTGCCTGCAACACACATTACTGCAATTTAGCCGACTGGGGGCATCTAGACCTTAGATTTTGCATCTCCTTTATCCATATCTTTCATTTAGAATTAATGTTTCATATTCATTACAACAATTTCAATTCATTACTATTATTATTTTGGATCTAATAGGCATACTTCTTCGTTATTTCATGAATATTCAAGCATTTAGCATAGATATGCATATGAATATCTTTCCATTATTATATTAATATCATTGCTCATTGTAATTTAGTCCATTAAAATGTATGTTTCTTTTTTAAATCATTGTTTTCTGCATCCAATTGTAAAACTGCAACTTTTAGTCAAGATCGATTGGTTTTTTGCATAATCGAATCATCCGATATTGCCTGATTTCGACCGATATTGTTAGATTTTGCCCGATATTGTCTGCATCAAAAATCATAATTTTCTTCAAACTTATGAATGCAAGTAAGTTTTTTAAATTACTTTTTAAGCATTGCATTGCCTATTTAGATTCAATTTTCTATTTTTGTTTCTTACATATAAATCAAAATTACATATAGATTAGTGTAGTTGCATATTGGCCAAACTAGATGTATGCATGATTTGATAAAAGGAACACATAAAAAGAAATCCCAAAACCTAGGCATGGAAACTGCCATAAAATATTTCCTGGTGAACCCATCCAATTCATCAAACAATCACCACAAGGTATGATCAAGTACCTCTCTTTCAAGGTGTAGACCATTCATTCTCCCATTCCCCTCTAAGGCATAGATCCATTAGCCTTGAGGAAAGGAGTACAAGAATTTTTGGGCTACATTCTTTGGTGAACTCAACATGAAAACATTAGACATCTTTCTGATTTATAAAACAAAACATTAAAAAAAAAAAAAAATTAAACAAAATTGTTGGTTATATTTGTACATTTTAGTGAATTTCATAGATGGTAAATTACAACATAAGGATATCCGTTCGAATCAATGTTAGTAGAGTAATAGAAAACCAATTTTCTTCTTTAATTAGTGTGCCATACCTTGATATTTGTAGAAGGTTAGAGTTTATAAGAGCTAAAGAACCTGAACTTAAGAAAATCATACCGTTTGACTTGTCTAGAATCTTGGATCCCGATAGTGCACCTTTTTATTTTGACCTTCAAATAGCTTGTGATAGGTGGCTAGTAGGTAAGAGAGCTATAATTTCTCCAAGCCTTTATTCCTTTGAATATTATCTTGAAAATGCAATAGTAGTACATCAATTTCTATCACGAATGGAAAATCAAGAGATTGTCCTAGATGATAAAAGAAGATTTAAAAAAGTTCCTAGAGCTGTGCTTTATCGAGAATACTATCATGAATTACGTTTTTATGTGTCCAATTGTGAAGTTGATTGCATCACTATAGCACACTTCATAAAATTCTTAAAATCCAATTTCTAGTTTGAAGAACACTACATGTCACCAGACCAACTTGAACCTGTTAATGATATCTATAGGCTTTTTCAAGAAAATTAAATTATAATATCTATATCATAGGTGTGTTTGCTTTGTTGTTTGCAATATAAAACTACAAAAATCCAAAAAAAATCATATTATTTTAGTTTATTTAGTTAGGTATATATATAATATACCCTAAAAATTTTAGCACATATATATAATATATCTGTGAGAGAAAATATCCTAAAACAAAATGCCTATATTAAGAAGTGGTAAACAAGTAGACAATGATAATATGGGAGAACAAGACCAAGAAAACATTGAGGATAGATCACTCATTGAAGATTATGTACCTTCAAAAGATGAAGATGATAATGGAGAAGACAAAATAGAAGATCCTGATGAACCTACATTAGATGAAAAAGGAAATGTTAAATTTGAGTCTCTTAGCAAATTTACCCAATTTATAAAAAACCACATAAAAGATTTTAATCAAGTAGTACAAATGGATAATTCAAGAGAAGGTGATATGGATGCAACCTTATCATCTTCTTTTCGAATACATACAAATCCATTATCATACATGAACTCAACAGACCAAGATAATGATCAAGCAGGACCATCTAATCAAAATATGATACCTTTAAATCAAAATGCTCAAAAACCTATGGAACAATCATCTAAGATTGTTTATATCAACCCAAAAACAAATCCTAAACAACAAAAACAACCATTCACATCCATGTTCACTCAAGCTCTTAATCAATAAATGTCAAATCAACAAAAAGCTAAACAAGTGCAAAATACCAATCCTCAATAGAAAATTCAACAAAACAAGATTTCATATCAACACCATAATACTGTCCCCACACTAACTTTACATAATAGTGTTTTAGTTAGAAATACTTACACAACAACATAAAATTATCAAAGACACAATAATATGGTGCAACAAAATCAGTTTTGTGGACAAAAACAAGGACTTTATGACATGGTTAAACAATTAGCTTCTCATCTAGACCAAATGGATCCCTATCGTCCCTCATATAGTTATTGAGAGATGTGTAGTCAAATTTTAGATCCTATTGTGGTAGCTCAACCTTACCCTAAACATTTCCCTATGCCTTTCCTCACGATATATAAAGGAACTGAAGATCCTATTAAGCATCTTCACATGTTTAGGACAACATGTCATGATGTTTCTCATGATGACTTGTTGTTTCTAAAGATGTTCCCTAAAAGTCTTGGAGGCATGTATCTAGAATGGTATTATTAGTTAACCACTAATTCTCTAAGGAATTTTTAGGATACAGTAGAAATGTTTATCAATTTAGTGCCTACATAGAGAGGCATGTGACTATTAAATATATATACAACTTGAAACAAGGAAAATATGATAGTTTTGCTGAATTCTTGGCTAAGTGGAGAAAACTTTTGGGTAAATTACACTTTGCATTACCTCACATATTCATAGGTAATTTGCAAGAACAAATATCTTATGAACTTTCTATTGCTACAGTAACATACTTTGATCAAGCCATCAATTTAGCAAGGAGGGTAGAAGATGCCCTTATTAAAAGAGGTCAATTTAAGAAGAAGGATGAAGACAAAACTTCTATGAATCAATAAAAGAATAATCAAGTAGTCGGTGACGAAGTTATTGATAGTAGAAATAACTCAAATGTTAACCTTGCTGAATTTGTGAAGAAGTTTCTATTAAAGGTTCCTGATAAACTACCTAGATAATTTACAAGATTAAATCAACCTTTAACTATGATTTTACCTCAATTATTGGAACAAGGCTTGATACGGTTTCCTAAAATAAGACAACCTGATACAACCATAGATGGGTTTAGAGCTTATTTACATTGTAACTTCCATAGAGCTGATGGTCATTCAACAAACTCATGTAAACAATTAAAATATTTGATACAAGATCTAATTGATAAAGGTGAAATGGAAGTAGAGAATTTCCCTCCAATAAATGCTCAAAATAATACACAAAAACCTCGAAATAAAAATACAAATTAAAATTTGGATATTTTTCAACATCCTTTACCAAAGCATGGTAAAGAAGTTGTAAATCAAGTAGAACATCACAATGTTCCTCATACAACTCTATATGTAGGAACTATTAACAATTTTTTACCACATAAATATTTGCAAAAAACATGTGTAACTACTAAATCTCTAGTCACTATTAGACCTCTAAAGAATTGCCAAAGTGCATCTTTAGAAAGTGATATAGAAAGTGAAATAGGGAGTGAATTAGAGATTGCCTCAAATAGTCCTGAGTATGAATAAGATCAAGTCACTCTTATTACAGCCTTATAAATTCTAGAAGAACCATTTCCAAGAAGAGTAACTACTTGACCATCATCTCAACAGTGGCTTTCAAATGAGTAAGAAGAAAATGCACGACCCCGTTTTGGTGATCCTCGACATAATAAAATTGTAGGTACCATGGGAGCTGTTACAAGACAACAAGCGCAAAATCAAAATTCTCAAGATCAAAGTCAAAATGAGAAAACAACCCCATTTATATTAAAAGCTCCCACTAAAATAAATAATGTCTTAAGTTCACAACAAAGATCTCCATATGATATTAATGAACAATTAGCTACCATCACAGCTAGAATTTATCTTTTAGATCTCTTAAGAACTTCTTCCATGCATAGAGAAGAACTGATAAGAACTTTAAGCAAGATGATGGTACCTGAAGATATTGAACCTAATGCTGTAGTAAATGTTGTAATTTTGGATGAAACAAATTTCATATATTTTCGTGATAAAGATATTCCTCCTCAAAGTTTGTATGGAGATAACCCTTTATACATCACAACATTGATTGGAGATGTAGGAGTTAAAAGAGTCTTAATTGATATTGGATCATGATTAAATATATGCAAATATGATTTCTTTCAAAGATTTCTATTTAAAAAAGAATATATGAAAAATATTGAAATGATTATTAAAGCATTTAATGATGAAACTCAAGAAACATGTGGAGTAATAAAAATCCCATTGCAAGTTGTCCTAAGGATTTTGGATATGATTGTATTTTTTATACCTTGTTTTGCATCATACAACATTCTCCTAGGTCGACCTTGGATCAATGCAATGAGAGCAGTACCTTCCACATTACGTCAATGTGTTAAATTTGAGTTTAAAAATCAATTAGTCATCATTCATGGTGACCCTAGACCTTTTGTGATGCAGGAGCATCCGACGACAGCAGATCAATCTTGCATCAACCAAATTTTCTCAAGAGTTACCAAAATTTTCCTTCTAAAGTGTCTAGCAGGAACAAGGCGGAAGTTGGAGGAACAAGGCAGAAGTTGGAGGAATAAGGCAGAAGTTGAGGGGGGTCGCAAAATCATGACATGTCATGAAATCATGACTCCAAAGGCTATGGCAGAGGCAAAGGCAAGTTTCGTCGTGATATCGCGACATCGTGATTTCACGATGTTATTTTAAAGCGAAGGCTCGGGGCAAGTTTCATCATGATATCGTGACGTCGCGATATCGCGACGTCGTGATTTTGCAATGTTATTTTAAAGCGAAGGCTCGAGTCAAGTTTCGTCGTGATATCGCGACATCGTGATATCGTGACATCGTGATATCACAATGCCATGATGTTGCGACGTCCAAATGCAAATACAGAGGCAGGAGTTGAACCAAAGGGTGGAGAAACATAAGGCGCGGGCTCGAAAGGCAAAGGCAAAGAGGAGCTACGGTAAGGCAAAATTTGGGGAGGGGGTCATGAAATCGCGACCCCGAAGGCAACTATGGCATGGAGGGAGTTTTCTTCGTGATATCGCGACGTCTCGATGTCGTGACGTGTTTACGACTTTGGCACAAAGGGGATTTTTCGTCGTGCGATGTCGCGACATTTTTGCAGCGAAGGTTCAAAGGGGATTTTGGTCATGATTTCGCTATGGTTTTGGCGGACGAAGGTAATGCGCCAGTTTGGTCGTGATATCGTGACATGTCGCAATTTCACAGCCGATTGAAGACCAAATAGAAATAGGACACGTGGACGGCCCCACATGCGAGAAAAGAGGTAGCAGGTGTAGATAAAATTTTTTGACAGGATAACAGTTCTTGAGGGACAGTCTGGCAAAGTAGCGGTTGCAGGGTAAGGGCCTATTGAATGCGTGCCTTCATGGCGGATCGGGGGTGGTTGGCCAATGACAGATGGAAAATTGAAGACTCAACGAGAAAAGCCAATTTTGCAGGTTTTAATTTTTACTTTCGTGCTGGTGGAACATTAATGGCTAGAGGGTCGAGACCTCGATAAAAACTCGTTTTAATGTATTATTTTGGAGGGATCGATAATAGACGGAGTAGTGCGGATTGGAGAAAACCAGACCGCGATCTGGTCTTTGTAAGCCTACAGGCTGTTATTGTATGCATTTTTTGGCTAATAGAACAAAATTTTAATAAAATTGTCTGAGTGTTTTATGTATGTTCTCTCAGTCCTCGTCAGTGGTATCAGAGTCGGAAGTTCTTGAGTGTGTGATAGATCACCGAACGTGAGGCAGTCACACCAGGATCTATGGGAAGGCTCATGAAAGGTGAATAGAATGCCTTCAAGAAGAAACCCCATTGGCAGGAGAGGCATGGCAGCAGCAGACTTTCGAGCTTTGCAGTGGCAATTTCAGGCCCTACAAGAAGAACTGTGCAGAGGGCACGAACCTAGAAGAGATGCAGACAGTGAAGATGAAGTAGATGAAGAGGAAAACCAGTTTGAAGAAGCAGAAGAAGAAGCTATAGATCCAGCATAAGACAAAATATACAAAGCCATATCCCAGATTGGGAAGAGGTCGAAGATGGAAGTTTCCACGTATTTTAGGAACTTGAATCCAAAGGAATTGATCGACTGGGTCAATGATCTGGAAGAATACTTCAAATATGAAGAAGTTGAAGATCTCGAGCGGGTCAGGTTTGCTAAAACAAAATTAAAAGGTCATGCCAGAATATGGTGGAAGGGAGTACAGTTGGAACATAATAGAAGAGGAAAAGAACGGATAACCAGATGGCAACGGATGGTAGAAAAATTAAAAAGATAGTTTATTTCGGTAGATTACGAGTTGGATCTACTGAGGAAAATGCAGGGTTTGAGGCAGATGAATAAAATCATCCAAGAATACATGGAGGAGTTTTATAAAATCTCCATCAGAATTGGTCATTTGGAAGCAAGCAAGGAGAAGGTAGCCCGTTATATTAATGGGTTGAGACCCAGTATCCAGGAAGAGTTGAGCTTAGTGCGAGTGAGAACCATTGAAGATGCTTACCAGTTTGCTCTAAAGGTTGAAGAAAAACTGAACAAAAGGTTTGAGAGCAAGAAAAAGGAATAGGGCCTAGAGGAAAGATCGGTGGAAGAAAGGATGAAGGAAAAGAGGAGAAGAAAGAAGAGGTTAGCAACAGCCAGGATCAGAAAGAAGATGAAGAACCCAAACCGCAAGTTCAAAACAATGGCTACCCAAGAGGAAGAGGTAGATCTGGATGCGGGTATGGAAGAGGAGTGTTTCGAGGAACATTTTTCCACTATGGAGAAGAGGGGCATCGGGCATATGAGTGTCCCCAGCACCCCGAGAGAGTGAACAAGAAACAAGTGGGTCCTGCCAGAGCTGTTGTGGCAACGAAAGATGCTAAATCAGAACATCCTAAAGAAGCTGAGAAATGAGAAGCAATGATCATGAGGAGGACCATGCTGATTGATGAAGACAAACCTAAGCAGAGGAGAAGCTTGTTCCACACACGATGCAAAAGTGCAGGCAAAGTCTGTAATGTTATTATAGATAATGGGAGTATAGATAACTTAGTCTCTAAGGAGATGGTTGCTAAGTTACAACTGGAGAGGAGGAGACACCCGCATCCATACTGGATTGCGTGGTTGTGGAAGGACCACAGAGCATGGGTCCATGAATAGTGCTTAGTCACGTTCAATATTGGGAAGTACTAGGATGAGGTCCTGTGTGATGTTTTCCCCATGGATGCTTGCCATTTGCTATTAGGGAGGCCATGGTAGTTTGATCGGAGTGCAGTGCATGATGGTCGTGCAAATACATACTCCTTGATGAAAGATGGAGTGCGCCACAAATTAAAGCCATTACAGATAGTGGATGAGAAGGTGTGCAGTAGTGCCAAAATTTGTCTAGTAGAAGGCAAAAATTTTTTTTGCTAGGAGACGAGAATTGAGCAGGCTGCAAAGGCAGATGAGTGTTTGGAGCTGTTACAAAAGATGCGGACCGAACAACACAGAAGTGAAGGTCACTTCTCCATTTACCCCGGGTGTCTGATGCAGGAGCATCTGGTGACAACAGATCAATCTTGCATCAACCAAATTTTCTCAAGAGTTACCAAAATTTTCCTTCTAAAGTGTCTAGCAGGAACAAGGCGAAAGTTGGAGGAACAAGGCAGAAGTTGGAGGAATAAGGCAAAAGTTGGAGGAATAAGGCAAAAGTTGAGGGGGGTCACGAAATCGTGACTCCAAAGGCTATGGTGGTGGCAAATGCAAGTTTCATCATGATATCGCGACGTGTCGTGAAATCGTGACTCCAAAGGCTATGGCGGATGCAAAGGCAAGTTTCATCATGATATCGTGACGTCGCGATATTGTGACATCGCGATTTCGTGATGTTATTTTAAAGCGAAGGCTTGTGGAAAGTTTCATTGCAATATCGCGACGTCGCGATATTGCGACGTCACAATTTTGTGATGTTATTTTAAAGCGAAGGCTCGATGCAAGTTTCGTCGCGATATCGTAACGTCGTGATGTCGCAAAGTCCAAAGGCAAAGACGGAGGCAGGAGTTGAACCAAAGGGCAGAGAAACACAAGGCACGGGCTCGAAAGGCAAATGTAGAGAGGAGCTACAACAAGGCAAAATTTGGGGATGGGGTCACAAAATCATGACCCCGAAGGTGACTATGGCACAGAGGGAAGTTTTCATCATGATATCATGACGTCATGATGTCGCGACATGTTTGCGACTTTGGCACAAAGGGGAGTTTTCATCGCGATATCGTGACGTCGCGATGTCATGATGTTTTTGCAGTGAAGGTTTGGAGGGGATTTTGGTCACGATTTTGCTACGGTTTTGGCAAATGAAGGCAAGGCACCAGTTTGGTCATGATATCACGACATGTCATGATTTCACGGCCGATTGAAGACCAAATAGAAATTGGACACATGGACGACCCCACGTGCGGGAAAAGAGGTAGCGGGTGCAGATAAAATTTTTTGACAAGGTAACAGTTCCCGAGGGATAGTCTGGAAAAGCAGCGGTTGCAGGGTAAGGGCCTATTGAATGCGTGCCTTCATGGCGGATCGGGGGTGGTTGGCCAATAACAGATGGAAAATTGAAGACTCGATGGGAAAAGCCAATTTTGTAGGTTTTAATTTATACTTTCGTGCTGGTGGAACATTAATGGCTAGAGGGTCGAGACCTCGATAAAAACTTGTTTTAATGTATTATTTGGGGGGGATTGGGAATAGACGGAGTAGTGTGGATTGGAGAAAACCAGACCGCGATCTGGTCTTTGTAAGCCTGTGGGCTATTATTGTATGCATTTTCCAGCTAATAGAATGAAATTTTAATAAAATTGTCTGAGTGTTTTACGTTTGTTCTCTCGGTCCTCGTCATTTTGACATGTGTGCTACGGTGGAGCCTATAGGAGTTATGTTATGTCCTGCTATGTCTATTTTTCATCCTAGTACACATTCATCATCAAAACTTCTAAATCTAAATCATCATCACCTTCTAAGTCAATATCATTAAAAACACATTCTAAAACATTAACATCAACAAATTCTCAATTATTATCATCATCACCTTTTGAGCCTATATCTAATCTATTTCCTAAATCTATAATAGCATATCCACCTCCTGATTCTACACCATTTAAATTTACAGCATCTAAAGAACCAGTTAAGGAAGATAGTCCATCTACTTCATATGCCATTTCAGATGAAGTACTACTAGATTAATCTTCAGTGATTGCAACTACAGAAGAATTTAATTTTGCTACCCAATATTCCTTGGTGCTATCCATGTTACCACCATATCCCCGAACATTAGGCTTGCCAAAGAAGTGAAGCATTTGTAATATTGGGATTTGTGCCTTTGTGTATGCAGGATATGATTGTGGTAAAATTTTAATTGTAAAAAATTACAATTGAGGAGGATGGATTTGCTAAGTGTTAATTTTCTAATGGATATATAAAATCAAAACCAATGATGTGTAATATGGTATATAGAGGTAAAGTTTTAGGACCTTATGAAAATGTTATGAAAGAACCTTTAGAAGTTATGGAATGACCGGTCCAATGTGGTCTTGGTTATATTCCTACAAAAATAGAACCATTCTCGTCTGAAGATTATGATCATCTTATAACATATCAAGAATATATGGAACAACAAGAGCCCCTTCAAAGAATGCATACTTGTAATATCTTGACTATGGTTTATCCAAAAATGATTGCTTCTCTGGATGAATGTTTAGAGGGTGGTATCTATCATGATATATCTCTTGATGAAATTTTAAGAAATGAGTTCTTCTTTGATGGATCTATGCCATGTATAGCCCATATTGAAACTACTAATCCTCAAGAAGAGTTAGCTAAATGCACATTAGAAGAATTGCAAGAAATGGGTGTGTCACCCGCACCACCCAACTTTGAAAGAGATTTAAATATTGTTGTAGAAAATATTTTAAAAATCAATATTGGGATAGACCCTCGCATGGTCAAGATTGGATTAGAGTTAAGTAAATAAAAACAAAAGCTATTTATTGAATTCATCATAGAATATCCTGATGTCTTTGCTTGGACATATTCATATATGTCAGGCTTAGATCCTTTTGTAGTTATGCACCATTTAGTAGTGCGCCTTGATGCTAAACCTATAAAACAAAAACTCAGAAAAATGCATCCTAAAGTAGCACTACTAGTTAAAAGTGAGTTAGAAAAGCTTTTTAATGTAAATTTTATACAAGCTATTGACTATGTCGAGTGGATATCAAATTGTGTTCTAATAACTAAGAAATGAGCTACTAAGATTAGGGTTTGCATAGATTTTAGAGATATTAATGTTGCATGCCCTAAAGATGACTTTCCTCTCCCTAATATGGATCAAATCATAGATTTTATAGCTGGGAGTGGAATTTTATCACTTATAGATGGTTTTTTAGGATACAACCAAATTAGAATAGCTCCTGAAGACCAAGCTAAAATAGCCTTTATTACTCCTTGGGGAACATTCTGTTGGAAAGTAATGCCCTTTGGATTAAAGAATGCAGGTGCAACTTATCAGAGAGATATGACATATATTTTTCATGATATGATGTATGATATTTTACATGATTATGTGGATGATATTATAGCTCATTTAGTAAAAGAATATGATCACATTAATGATTTAAGAAAAGTGTTTGATATATTAAGAGAAATTCTGATATGTTTAAATCTAGACAAGTGTGTATTCGGAGTAAAATCTAGAAAATTATTAGGAGTCATTGTTTCTATACGAGGCATAGAAATAGATCCTCTAAAAATTAATGCTATTTGTGATATTCCACCCCCTAAAAACATATCAGAATTAAGAAACTTACAAGGAAAATTACAAGCTATTCCTTGCTTCATTGATAAATTGCCAGATAGAATAGAACCTTTTCTTAGATTGCTCAAGAAAAGCATTTCCTTTCAATGGGATAAGGAATGTCAAGAATATTTTTATAGTATTAAACAATATCTCCTCAACCCTCCAGTTCTTGTTCTGCCTAGACCATATTGTCCTTTTATTCTATATATTTTTGCTTCGAAACTTGCACTTGGAGCTATGTTAGCTCAAATTGATGATGAAAAGAAAGAATGAGCTACATATTATATAAGCAAAACTTTAATAAGTTATGAAACCGGATATACTCCAATATAAAAGCTTTGTGTAACAGTTGTGTTTTCTATGCAAAATTTGTGGCATTATATGCTAATTCAGAAAACATATGTTATTACTAAGTCTGATCCATTAAGGTACTTGATGAGAAAACCTTATTTATTAGGATGCACAGCTAAGTGGGTTGGCAAGTTTGAACTCATATTTATTGGCCAAAAATCCATAAAATGCCAAGTTATAGTTGATCAGTTAGCTACTACGCCTTTAGAGTCTACTCATTCTATGAACATTAAATTTCCTGATGAATGTCTTAATTTAGAAGAAGATCATTCTGAAACTTGGGACATTGTTTTTTGATGGAGCTATATGTATGAGTAGTGTAGGTGTAGGTATTATATAAATATCTCCTCAAAAGCACCTTATCCATTTATATTTTAAATTATAGTTTGCTTGTACTAATAATACTATAGAGTATGAGGCTCTAATCCTCGGATTACGAGCTATTTTAGCTTTAAAAATTAAAATCTTGTTAGTTTTTGGAGATTCTTAGCTCATGATAAATCAAATAAATGAATTTTATCAAACACGATATGAGAAACTTCACCCTTATAAAGAATATGTGCTTAAACTTATATCATTATTTGAGAAAGTAACTTTAGAAGCTATTCCTAGAACTAGCAACTATGTTGTCGATGCTATGGTTATGGTTGCTTCTCTATTGCCTTTGGAGTTGGATGATGAGTATGCTACTATCATTATTCACAAGCTCCAAGAACCTACTTCCTCTAAGTCTTACCTAGAGCTATTATATGTATTTCTGATTAATGAAATTACCCTAGAGCCTTGGTATATAGATATCTTTAATTTTCTTTAGAATGGGACCTTCCCTAAAGGACTAGATAGAAACCAACGTAGGCTATTATGTAAGTGAGCTGTCCGCTTAGTAATTGTTGGTAATACCTTATATATAAGATCTTTTGAGGGTATCCTTTTAAGATTTCTTAACCAAGAAGAGTCTAAGAAAGCCTTAAGTGAAGCCCATGATGGATCCTGTGGAGGATATTTTAGTGGATGTGCCATTGCTAAAAATCCTACTAGAATGGGATATTTTTGGCCTTCCATGGAAAAGGACGCCAATGATTATGTGCGTCGTTGTGACAAGTGTCAAAGACATGCTGACCTTGTTCATGCTCCTGCTTAGGAACTCCAAGCCATAGCCTCTCCTTGGCCCTTTTCTAAATGGGGTTTAGACATTATTGGTAAAATTAATCCTATTTCTTCTAATGGTCATAAATTCATAATAACAACAACAAAATATTTTACAAAGTGGGTAGAAGTTATGCCTTTAGATTCTTGCATAGGAGTTCAAGTTTCTAAATTTATTCTCAATCAAATTATATGTAGATTTGGAATTCCATCTAATCTCATCTCTGATAATGGTACATGTTTTAAAAATAAAGATATTAAGAAATTATATCAAAAATATAAAATCCAACATAGATGGTCTACTCCTTATTATCCACAATGAAATGGCCAAGTTGAAGCATCTAATAAAATATTAATCAAAATCTTAAAAATATTGGTTAATAAAATAAGTCATGACTGGCATATACAATTATATCCTACCTTGTGGGCTTATCGAACTAGTGTTCATACCCCTATAGGTGCTTCACCTTTTGTCTTGGTTTATGGTGCCGAATTAGTTTTTCCATTTGAGTTAGAAGTTCCTTATTTAGCTCTTCTACTTCAAGATGTCAAAGTAGGAGATGAATATCATGCTGGTAGGTTAAGTCAGTTGGAACTTCTAGATGAAAAGTACATTCATGCTTTAGAGCATCTTCGTGCTTACCAAGATAAACTTAAAAGATCATAGCAAATAAATTTCACAATAGATCCTTTGAATTTGGAGATTTAGTCTTAAAAGAAAATAAAAAAAATACTAATGCAATAAAATATCTTAAAGGAAAATTTCAACCTAATTGGCTTGGACCATTTATCATTACTACTAAGTTTGGATCAAGTGCATACAGATTGGCTACCTTGGATGGAAAAGATCTCAAGGAACCCATGAATATTATGCACCTAAAAAGATATTATGCATAAAGCCAAAATTCTTATCAATGTACATAATTGTAAATAAATTTTCATGCATTTCAAATATCTTATCAAAAAACAACCAAAAAAATTATAAAACCTGAAAATCTACAAAAATATTTTTTTAAAGCATTATTAGAGCATTATTTTTGCATCTATTATCTGCCAAGATTGCAAGTTATATTTTAGTTTACTTCAGATAAATTCAAAATTTATCTTGAACCATGCACTAAATTTCACAACTTTAAAATATTTTTGATTTTGTTATTTTGATTATAAATCTCTCTTGTACCAAAGAACACTATTACTTCATTAAATAATTTTGATTTTTGAGAATGATCTTGCTACTTTATGAACCAAGAACACACTTTCACATCTTAAAATGATTTGTTGCAAATTCAAAAAGTGATGCTACATAGTAAGTCTTAATACCATTAAGTGAAAATTTTCCTTGCTATCCTATCATGTGCGTGGTCTAGAATACTGAGAAATTGGCAAAAGGAAAAGCTCCTCCCTACCCAAATAAAATCCCTTGCTCTACGCCTAATATGAGCAAGTATCCTAAAAAAATAAAGAAAGAGAAAAATAAATAAAAGAAAAAATAGAAACATAAAAGAAATAAAAAATCAAGAAAAATTTTCCATTACAAAGCAATAAAATCCCCTTGTTCAGAAATGGACAAGAAATCCCTATTCCAAAAATTTGAAGAAAAGAAGGGAGTATTGAACTTGAATCTCTTGGAATTTCTCAATTATTCGAAAGCCATGAGGTAAGCCCCATAATAGGTGATTTGTGCCCAACTTGCTTGACCTTGGGTAATTCCTTTCACATGGAGATATATCTATCAAATTAGTAATCTTTCTTTTGTATAAATCAATGTCCACATTTGGATTAGCTAGCTTTTGGTAATTTGATTTACATAGTAGTTCAGTACCAATGCATGCACAAAATCATGGTTAATGAACACCTCACTTGCACACACATTGGTTCATTCAAGTTTTCTTTATCATTACCTTACTCAAAATCGGTAAATTAACCTCACAAAGCACACACATTTGTTACTTGAGAGATTTTGTATCATCATGACAATAAAAATAAAGAATGAATTCACCTTTCACACACTAGGTTCTTGATAAATTTGAATTTGTCTTTGAAATAAGTTAAAATATTTCTTTGGGATTTTTGTTAGATAGTTAATATCAATCCCTAGTATTAATTTATATAAATTTTTTTATCATCATAACATAATAATTTACCAATAATAACACTACAAAATTAAAAGATTTCATCATGCATTTCATTTTGATTTTCACGATGATGGTATAGTTCCTAAGTAACTATTTTTCTTCAAATTTCACACTTAGGAATTTTATGCCTAGCACAAGTCATCTTTCTAATTTTTCATGCCCAAAAGTTATTCCATATATTTTCATAAAATTATAAAATATTTTGAACATGTGACATAAAGATTTTAATTTTGCATTTTAAAGAACAAATAAAATTCATATCATCTTGCACTTCATCTTGATTTTCGTGATGATGGTATAGTTCCTAAGTAACTATTTCTTTCCAAAATTCACACGTAGGAATTTTATGCCTAGCGTAAATCATCCTTTGGATTTTCATTCTTAAATCAATATATTTTCACAAACACTTATTAAACACATTGTTCCAAAACAAACATCAAAAATTTCATTTCATCATAAAAGCCTTAAGATTATTCTTAAGCACACAACCATTTTATTTAGCAATATCAAAATATTCCTCACAAATAGGATTAGCTTCATGACTTAGCGAGCTTTGAACTCCACCAACAGTTAGTCATATAACATCATAACATCCTTCGAGGTCTATTGCTAAATCTATCCAAATCTATCACCATAAAAACACACATATTTCACAAATCAAACCATTTTACTTTTATTTTTATTTAAGCATGATTAAAATATCCATAAAATCCATAATCAAACATGATCATCCAAAAATTCCAAACAAAATTAAAATGCAAATTAATCAACTAAAATACATGAAGTCACATAAAAACAAAAGATCCATATATATCATCAGAAAGTATATATACAATATAAGATTGACTATATGCCACAATATCTATCATCGACATACTTAGTCATCAAAATACAAAAAAGAGTCCACTAGGTCATCCCTAGACCCCTCTCGAGCCTCTAGAGCTTGTAGCATCATCATATCTATTAGGTGGAGGTGGTGGCGGTCTAAATGGTCCTCCCACTATAGTTGTTCTAGAGGAGGTCACCCTAGAGGTAGAGCGGGATGATGATCCTATCCGAATAGGATCCACAATGTTAGGAGGTAAGGACTGTCTCTTCTTTGCTGGCACGACCGTAAAGTATAGAGCCTGATAAAATGAGGTCTATCGTATAGACCTCACTAGCTCATCCCCTAGCCCACTCCACCTAGAGTGAGTCATATGTGTAGATGTAGGAGCAAGAGCCACAACTCCCTGAGCTCCACCTCCCTATCCAATCTATGCCTGAGCCTATGCTAGCTTAGCCTCCAAAGTCTCAATCTTGGTCTTTTGATAGGCAATCTCCTACCTCAACCTGGTAAGCTCAACTCGTAGAGCAGCCATCTCGCTGCTCTCTCCCTCCTCCATAATCCCCTTTCCTTTCTCGAGTAAGTTAGATCTCACCTCCTAATGAGGGGATGCTCCTCCCTCCTATGGGGATGATGCCCTCCTCTCCTCCCGATCCTACCTCCTCTGTGTTAGGTGATCACATCTAGTGTGAAGTCCTCCTACCTTGAGAGGAACCTGACCCTATCTCCTCTATTATTGATGATGAGTTGTTGTCTGTTGTTGTTGCATTTGGTCATATACCTGATGTATCATAGACCTCATTCTAGTAATCCTCATTGGACGAATCTAGGTATACCAACCCCGGTATTCATTAGTCACTCCAACATCATCCCCAGTGACTATAGGGACCACCTCATCATCTACATCTAGGTCCATATACTTTTCCATGTCAAGAGCCCCACTAACTATGGTAGTATCCCGAGTAGACCTAGCAAAGTAGACATCCCTAGTCCTAGGGATGTCCTACGATAGTCCAAACTAGCATAGAACTCGGTCGATGCGATGTAGCTCCACGTCACCCTGGTCCATCCTCAACCAAATCACTCACCTTATGCGAGCCAACTGATATCCATCCTCTGGCCAACTAGGATGACCTCTATATGGCCTCCATGTAATTCTATCTATTTTCAGGTCATCCAAAAATATCCTAGCCATATCCAGTGATATTCGACTCCCAAGAGCTCTATGTGGACACCAATAAAAATCCCTAGGCCTCTCTACAGCCACTCCTACCAATGGTAGTCCTACTAGCCTCCGGATAGCAATATGCTCCCATGCCCAAACCTATAGGAAATAAGTGAGGGGAAACACTTCAGTGCCATTGTATACGACCTTGAAAAGGGTCCTATACAAATGACATAACATGAAAGGCCACAAAGAAAAGACTATCCTCTGATCCCTCATGTCGGACACAACCTCTACGAGATTCCATGGTAGAAGGCAACCACTAAAGTGGCTATGAATTAGGCCACCAACAATCCCACTGAGTACAACTATGAGTCAAGAAACCCTTGATCTCTGACTCAGAAGCTCAACCCCAATACCCCTGCTAGCCAAAGGAAAGTGAGGATCATCGCATAGTCTCTGAAGTGCCTGGCTCTTATTTCCAGATGCGACAACAAACATTCCTCTGATAGGTACTCTAAGGATCCTCTAGATGTCCTCTAGTGTGGGAGTCATCTCCCCTATTGGTAACCAGAAGCAAGAAGAGCCTGGGTACCATCACTCAGCCAATGCGATCAGTAGACGCATATCAACAGGCACTTGTGGCAACTCCGCCATGTGTCATAATCCCACAGTGGATAGGACATCCCTATATACTACTATGAGGGCATTCAAGTCATCTTTGAACACCTCATACCACCATTCCCTATTCTTCATCTCATTTTTCTATTAAAAAACAAACAAAAAAAATCAAAAATTCAATTAATAACTTAATAATCAAGAATGGCATCTAAAATCGACTAGTTTTTCATAATATCGAACATTTTTCTAATATTGGTGTGTTTTTCATGATATCAAACATATTCTATTTGATATCAGGTTATATTCTATGATATGGGATCATTTCCTCGATATCGATCTCATTGAAATTGAGCCAATATCACAAAAATCGGTCCGATTTTGCTGACATGGCAAAAACACATCAGTCGTGCCCTAGAAATCCAAAATTAAATTAAAATTAAACATAAAAATCACAAATTACAAGTTAAAAATAAGTTAAAATATCCTTACCCATATCTGGCCAGTCTTGTTGCGCACTAGATCTATTCGGTGAGGAACCTCCACCATTTTCTTTTCTCCAGAGCTCAAAACTAGAATAATTGCACAGTAAAAATGAATTAAGGTTTTACTTTAATTTTTTGATTTTATTAAAATTCACTCTAATAAAAGATGCAAATTTCGAGTTTTTTTTACCAAAATTACAATTTGGCACAAAAACTCGAAGGGGGCACCATACATAAAATAGTTAAAAACTTGAAACCATCAACAAATTTGCAATAAAATTTTTGTTTTCTCATAAAGCGTGCCATCTTATATTTAACGCATTTTTTTTTAAATGCGCTAAAGAGGGGGTAAAATGTAGCACCCTAAAAATGACTCACATTAATTAAAACTAAGCTAAAAACATTTTGAAAACTCAAATTTACCACCTCTAATTGATTACCTTGATTTTTGTGCTTGTTATATGTTTGTTTTTAACCTTTGCACAAAATCGTACGGTTTCATGCAAAATCAAAAGATTTTACACAAAATCATGTCACCTTATTTTGCTAAAAATTGAAAAGCACCTACTTTGGAAAGGCAATAAAACAATTTGTAACTCCTTGTCTCTATTTGGGTAACTACACGGTAGTTGCAGAATTGGTTCACCTGATTTTGATCAGATTAGAAGAAGTTGTAACCTCTTCTATTTTTGGCCCAATAGCTCACCTGACCCCCTCCTTTTTAATCTAGGCTCCTCGCCTCAGATTACCCTTGGAACTCCCGTATATTTTTGCATCATATTTTTTTCTTTTAACTATGTTTTTGTAGGTTCAAAGTGTGCATCAGTTAGATTTCAGCAATATCGGATCACCCGATCATGATATCGTTCTACCCGATTTTGTACAAAAGCGCCTGATTTTGCACAAAAGTGCCCAATTTTGCATAAAATCGCCCGATTTCACCTGCAACACATATTACTGCAATTTAGCCAACTGGGGGCATCCATACCTTAGATTTTGCATCTCCTTTCTCCATATCTTTCATTTAGAATTAATTTTTCATATTCATTACATCAAATTTCAATTCATTACTATTGTTATTTTGGATCTAATAGGCATACTTCTTCATTATTTCATAAATATTCAAGCATTTAGCATAGATATGCATATGAACATCCTTCCATTATTATCTTAAGATCATTGCTCATTATAATTCAGTCCATTCAAATGTATGTTTCTTTGTGAAATTGTTGTTTTTAGCATCCAATTATAAAATTGCAACTTTTAGTCAAGATAGGTTGGATTTTTGCATAATCGGATCATCCGATACTGCCTGATTTCGACCGATATTGTTGTATTTTGCCTGATATTACCTGCATTAAAAATCAAATTTTTCTTTAGACTTTCGAATACAAGTAAGTGTTTTAAATTACTTTTTAAGCATTGCATTGCCTATTTAGATTCTATTTTTTGTCTTTGTTGCTTACATATAAATCAAAATTGCATATAGATTAGCGTAGTTGCATATTGGCCAAAATAGGTGTATGCGTGATTTGATAAAAGGAACACATCAAAACAAATACCAAAACCTAGGTGTAAAAACTACCATAAAATATTTCCTAGTGAACCCACCCAATTCGTTAAAAAATCACCATAAGAAGGTACGATCAAGTACCTCTCTTTCGAGGTGTAGACCATCCATTCTCCCATTCCCCTCTAAGGCATGGATCCATTAGCCTTGAGGAAAGGAGTGTGAGAATTTTTGGGCTACACCTTTACAAAGCGGTTACAAAGATATCCCTCTTAGGGATAGATATCAATTTGATATAAATTATAATGAAGAACCAATGGTAGGTGTATTTGTAGGATCTTTTTAATCTCAAAACTGATTATAGAGGGTTTCTTTGCAACCTATGCATGAAGAAATAAAGATTGAAGGATCTTTATGTTGAAGAGCTCCTGATAATATTTTAAACCTGCACATAAGAACACTTACAAGACATTAGTAGAAAATGTAGAACCTCTCATGATGAGGTCCATTTCCATGATAAGCAATTGAAAGAAAAATGCTTAAAATGATAAAGAAATGCATGCAAATTGAAATGAAACTATGCTAGAACATAAATTAAATACTGCTAAAGCTACTGTAATTGGAAAACATAGAGAAAATAAATTTCATAGAAATATCATCATGGGGTATGGTGGTTAGCTTTGTGAGCCATCAGAGGGTACAATGGTTGTGCATATAGGCCACTTAGAGGCAAAGCAACCATTGAATAGAGAATCAATTCTTCATGTCCAATGTGGGGCAACGTCTGATTTATTTGTCAAATTGATGTTCAAGGGTCTTGCTCTTTGAAGCATAGTTGAATCATAGAAATTGGTTCAAATTTGGAATGAATGATGATGCACAATGGTGGGATTTTATGTTCAAGCTTCAAAGGACTCCATTGATGCAAATGCAAGATTCATGGTTGGATTTGGATAGAACTTTATTTCTTGAGAGAATTTTCTCTTTATTACACAAATTGACAACACTTCATTGCATTTCTATTTGATATCAACTCTCTTTTCAATGAAGTCTTTGGGCTCCTTTTATAATATTTTTCAATTTTAATCTTGGCTTGCAAGAGAAGCCAAGATCAAGATTTGGTTAGGATCTAGGCAACCCAAATGTCACATCTAGAACCTTCTCATGGTTAGTCATTATGCTCAACTTGCCCTATAATTGATTTGGCTTGGATCGGGGAGCCTAAGTTTGTTACAGGTGTGATCGTCCCAGGGTGGAGTGGCTAGGATTTGGGGCTATCACAGGGTCCAACGATCGCTAGAGGTCGCTATTGGGTATGATGATCTAGGATATAAAGGTTATATTGCTCCTATTTTAGTGGTAAGAACCAATGTTAGATCTTGGGAAGGCCCAAGGTGAGTCATATGGCTTGAAAAGGTGTCTATATAGGTAGCCTCCTCAACATGATTTGTTTTAGGTGTCTACAGATGCCCATTTTTGGGATGTATTGTGTGAAATCACAACATTGAGCAAAAATATACAACCTAACATCACACTAAAGGTTGATTAATGTTCATTGACCTAGTCAATTTTAGATACCCCAATCGCAAAAAGAGCATGCATATTTGAATCATTACTTCGAACACATTGAAGAACTTGAGTTTTTAGTAATATTTTTAGCCATGGAGTAGACATAGAGGTCTACAAACGTCATGTTTCAAGAATACCAAGTATTTTTTTGGTTGAAAATTGTTTTTTCTTGGTTTCTACCCTAAGAAAGGGCATGATTGTCTTTGAAAATGATTCATGTATGAATGCAATTAGTATGATTGAGTGTTTTATTATTGATTTTGATTATGAATTAGGTGATTATGACTACCTCCTCAAGTGATGAGTCGGTGAGGAAATGGAAAGTGATGAAAGTGACGATTTGCTTGACCAAGATGACTTGATTGAATTGACCAAAGGTATAGGCCTCTTTGGAAATTTTTTTAAATTGACCAAAGGAAGCTAAGCATCTTTGGGATATTTTAAATTGATATAGCGAGGAAAAGGGTACAACCTTTAAAATAAATTTGTTGATTTGTTATGATTAGATGCGAGGCAAAGGGCATAACCTTCAAAACCATGTAGTTGATTAATGAATTGATTGAATACGAGGTAAAGGGTGCAACCTTTTGAAACCTAACAGCTGAAATGATTTATTGGATTGAATTATACCCTTGATCAGGAAGGCATGCTACCTTGATTTGTACCATTTTGATTTATTGTTTGATTATTGATTGGGGGAAGTATGATATTGATAATGCCCCAGTTGATGTGTGAAAATGTTTGTGTGATTTGCAATTGTGAAATTTTGGACCATTAGATGTGATTAAATATCCAAATTGATGTTAATGTTATGCCTAGATGTATGCATATGGGTGATGTGCTTAATGTTAGATGTATGATTAGATTTTTTTATCTGATTATGAATGTGAATTCATGTTGTTGTTATGACAAATATAACAAGTGTGATGGTAATACCCCAAGGTCTTACTATAAAATTATTAACAAATTAATGTAAATGTAATCGCAGGCCACTCAAAGGGGCATCCTTTGTAATCGCTTTGCCACTATATGGGTCTCCTTCCTTAGAATCTATGCTTATTATTCTTCTTCTTGGATGATTTGATATGGATGGACAACCTAATATATATATCTACCCTAAAGCTACGTTGGTGAAGAGACATGATGGTTCACGTATGAAGACACGTGATGGTTCATGTTATGAAGGGTTGTGATGGTTCACTTTATAAGTTAATAATATAATAATTAAATGATTAATAATACTAACTAATACTAACTAATAATGTTAGGATTGAGGATCCTAACATGCCACCCTCCTTAAAAAGAGCTTTGTCCTCAAAGCTCAAAGTGAGAAGCTTTATCCTTTTTTTTCCAAGAAGGATTTGTGTAAGTTCTTGGACTCTTTTAATGGCATCCTTTCATAGGCAAGGATATCGAGAAGGATGAAGCATTAGCGGGGGGTTTCCAAGAACAATAGTAGAATCTTCCTTAGGAAAATCATGATGACGATGGGAGGGAAACCCTTGGGGTTCCTCAAATACTTCAGAATGATGCATCAAAAGTGATGGTAATGATTTCATATCCTTTTTTGGTTCCTTGGTAGAGCCAATGGAGAAGGAGTGTGTAGTCACTCTGCGTTGGTTCCGAATAGGTTTGGTCATATGGCAAGAACTCACTATTGGTGAGGAAGGTATGTGTAGGTCTTGTAGAGTGCATGTTTGGCTAGCATTGATCACTTTGGGTATGTCTATCTCATCCTTGCTTGGTACATCAATCACTTCTTGCACATCGACCTCATTGTCTTCATTACGGTGAGTAGGTGCACTGGTCACTTTGGACACAACTACCTCATTTGCTTGCTCTATGGAGAGATAGGGATCAACTTCCTTCAATAAATACAATGTTAGTGTAGCACATTTATGGTGGGGTCCAAATTGTTCATCACAATTATCACAGAGTCCTTTTGCTCGTCATTCCTTCATCTCCTCAAAGCTAAGATGTTTAATTTGTAAAGTTAGGTTAGATTTGGGGGTTATGTAAGTGCTTTGTGCCCTTCCATTATGCATAGGTTTGGGAGTGATGTAAGTGGTCGACAATTTTTCCATTAGTGGTTTCCCTAATCATTGTGCATTGATTTTATCTTCAGCTAATTTTACCAATCCATAGGTCTGCATCATGGTATAGGGATTGAACCTTGTCACCTCCATTCTAATTTCCTCTTTTAATCCCCTAATGAAGCCATTAATGAGAATTGATTCATCCAATCTTGTGTTGTGTTTGGTGATATCCTCAAACCGAGTTTGATACTCATGCATAGAAGTGATTTGATGAAGATATTTGAGCAATTCTCACATGGCTCTGATACCAAATGGTAAGACCCCAAGGTCTTACTATAAAATTATTAACAAATTAATGTAAATGTAATCGTAGGCCACTCAAAGGGGGCTCCCTTGTAATCGCTTTTCCACTATAGGGGGCTCCCTCCTTATAATCTATGCTTATTATTCTTCTTCTTGGATGATTTGATATGGATGGCCAACCTAATAAATATATCTACCCTAAAGCTACATTGGTGAAGAGACATGATGGTTCACGTTATGAAGAGTTGTGATGGTTCACTTTATAAGCTAATAATATAATAATTAAATGATTAATAATACTAACTAATACTAACTAATAATGTTAGGATTGAGGATGCTAACATGTGATATGCATTAATTTTATAGGGATGACCTAATGAAAATGTACATATATGCTTTAATTATTTGAAACATGATGAATGAATATAATTTGTGTTTAATAGACTAATGGCAGACACCACAAAATGTATAACAATCATGAATTTAAATGTTAACCCTTATCATAAGTGTTGTAAATTTGTATATGCATATATGCAATGACATATATGAAATGTAGGGGCTTTCCTTATTAGTTTTTTTAAACTAAAAGATATGAATAAAATAGTAAGTGGTCATCTAAATATCATTTTTGATATCCATACAATATCTATCCTATTTTATGAGGACCGCTTAATAAACAAAAGCTCATAAGGAAAACTATGATTGTGGATGAGATGATTTGTTGCTATGAGGGGATTTTTTAGATTTTCTATGAGACTCAAACACCCTAGTTGTTTGATAAAAAATTGTATACTGACTACAAATGACTCCTAGAAGACATAATCTTGTTAAGAAGACCCAGATATGCACTATCTCTAGGTGTACAAAGTAAATATATTAGATGAGGCATCAAACTAACTTATTGCCATGCAGGTATCATGCAACCCATTGTTGTAATGAGGATCACCTTATGGTCATACAAATCCTAAGTTTGGACACAACTAGACTAGACTACTAGGTAATACAAGCCACCAAAAGCTAGGTCAACCATAAGTTGACATTGGTTTGTACAAAAGGTCTCTAATGTGACAGACATATCACCATGTGTAAGGCTACTCCATTACTAGGCAGGTTTCACTCAACCCATTGTTGTAATGGAGATCATCCCATGGATTTTGAATATTGAAGAGTCCAAGGATTCAAGCTCATTATCCCTTCTTTTCTTTTGATTGCTTGGGATAATTGCTCATGCTTAGGGGTGAAAACCACTACTTTTTGAGCAAGGGATTTACTTAGTGATGAAAATTACTGTTCATTTTGTTCTTGTTTTCGGTATTTGCTCATTTAATGGAAGAGCAAGGGATTGTTTGGGTAGGGGGAGCTTGTATTTTTGTCAATTATCAACATTCTAGACCATGCACATAATAAGATGAGCAAGAAAAATATTTTGCTTAAGGTGATAAGGACCACTTTGCAGTGTCATATTTCATTGTTTAGACTTAGATTGTTAATGTGTTAAATTGTGTTGGGTTTGTGAGATATGCAAGGTACTATCAAAACTAGACCTTACAAAATTTGAAAATATAACTAGAGATGGTTGAATGATCAAAAATCCTAGTATACACCTTATAATAACTCATTAGTTGTGTTGAAAAACATAGTTACTCATAAGGGAAATGTGAATGATAATGATATGTAAGATTCATGATTGGCATACAAACATGGTGTCATTCGTAAGATTGTAAACAAGACTTATCATAGTACAAATGCAATGGATGGGAATGTCTAATGCAATTCAACTAATTAATGTGTACAATGAAATGCATGATGACATAATACAAATGTTTTTGTATTTTAATGTTCTATACTATTTTTGTGTTTTTTATTTGTTTGGAATTTTTGATATTGTTTGTTGTTTTGGTGATTTTTTATTGTTTGATGTTTTTAGGGAGAAGGTGTGATGCCTTATGTACCCCCAGTGTGTGTGGCAATTGGTGAAAGTGAAGAAGATTCAATACCTTAATAATATTAAAATTGCTTCATCGATTATGATGTGAATGGTGGGAAGGTGTGAAACCTTGAAGAACCCGAGTGTATTGCAACAATGAATGATAGTAATTGTATTATTAAATATTTGAATATAAAGAACAATATGGATGGGAGGTTAATAAAACAAACCATAACTACCCAAACCACCTACAGTGCATATGCACTCAAGAATGAAAGTACTAATATAATATAATGTAATAACATAATGAAATAGGCTAACATCCCCCCATATTACATTATTTGGAAATACAAAAAGCATTCTAAAATAATTCAAATTTAACACATGCATGTACCTTAGTGAAAATGTCTACAATATGCTCATCAGTGGGAATGTACTAGAGCTGTATGTGGTTCTTTGGAACTTCATATCAAATAAAATGACAACAAGTGTCAATGTGTTTAGTACGCTCGTGAAAGATTGTATTCTTGACAAGATTCAAAACAACTTGATTTTTACAAAACAAATGAAGAGCAAGATTCTTTGGAAGACCCATATTTGTAATAATGTGACTGTAGTGACCCCGGGATGCACGCACCGCTTACTATCTACTTGCAATATTATACCAAAATGAAAATGAAAGACCATGAAATGCATATAACATGAAAATAACAAAGATAGATCCTTTTATTGATATTGAAACCCAGTTACATGTTGGTCCCTCTGAGAGATACCCATTTCAATACAATGAATTACAAGTGGGTAAGATGTCCCCTCGCAAGGGATGGTGCACTTTTAAAGGATTCCTGATTTCGCACACAAAAATGTATGAGGGCTTACAGATGCCTCCTACTCCAAGTATAATTCCTGGAGGGATATTTGTGCTTTTGAATGTTGCTATTATGTCTGATGAACCTGTAGTTCTGTGATCATGAAAACAACAACACACACTTAGTTGTTCAAGATTTGCCTCCCTAGATGAGGTTGTTAGTAGGAAATTTTGACAATAAAAAAAATATGCTCAATGATAATAAATGCAATGAAACTAGTTCTATGAAAGCAAAGAAATGAAGCAAAATGAATCTTATGCTAATGATGTGAAATATAAAGAAAGTATAATAAGAGAAACTAACACTTAAACCCTAGATTAAGTTTACGGGCCACTGTCCAGGACAATGGCTGCTAATATGAAATCCCTCTCTATTGACCCAAAGACTATGGGCTTAAGTTGCTACTAATGAAAAAACATTACCATATGTGTATGGATGATTACCTCTTAGTTGGCTAGCACTTCATTGCTCCTCAGGGGTGCTCAGATCTAATCTCCAATATGATAGGGCTTTTCTGTGTATGCTCTCCAAGAAAAATCTCTCTCAAAGAAGTCTGTTAAAAGATCATCCTTGGTCTTAGAATTGATATATGATCATGGATGGATGATTATGGATCCCTTTGGTGCTCTTAGGCTTGCACCTTATAAAGTGTGAAACCCTAGGTCTATGTTCAAAACCCTAGGATTGAATTCCTCATGCGTAGTGAATGTTAGCATGAGAAGATTTTGTATTTTCTATGTTTAAATACCAATTAACTAAAGTCTAAATTTAGACTCAAGTCTTCCATGTGAACTAGTCACAAAGGGGAATGCAAAGTTACTCCCGTTCACATTTATTGCATGCAGACTGCCACTTCCATCCCTAATTAGGCTTTTTTGTCAACAAAATGTTTTTTATGACTTAGCCACTGTCATCTTCATCGATTAATATTTGGCCATTGTTGTCTGCAGTGGCTAAGTTCTGGCCACTCTCAGCTTGAGCGGCCAGGATCCAACTACTCTGGTTTATAGTGGCTAAGCTTGGATGGGTTAAAACTACTATTTTGAGTGGTAAGGACCATTTATTGCTCTTGTAAAGTTCTAAAATTGGACATATGGTCTTAAGATGTGCTCATATGAGTGGTTTTCTAAAAATGACACGTTTTAGGTGTCTATAGATACCCCTTTTTGTGATGCACTATGTGGAAAAACACAACACTAAGCAAAAATGTATACTGCTATGTTTGTGGGGTGATTTGACCAAAAGGTTTATGATTACTTTGGGGAATTTATTAAGTTGACCAAAGGGCTTGCATCCTTTGGGGAATTTGTTTTTGACAAAAGTACTTGCATCCTTTGGGACATTTTTTAAGTTGACCAAAGGGCTTATGTCCTTTGGGACATTTGTTAAGTTGACCAAAGGGCTTGCATCCTTTGGGGCATTTGTTAAGTTGACCAAAGGGCTTGCGTCCTTTGGGGCATTTTTTAAGTTGACCAAAGGGCTTGCATCCTTTGGGGCATTTGTTAAGTTGACCAAAGGGCTTGCGTCCTTTGGGGCATTTGTTAAGTTGACCAAAGGGCTTGCATCCTTTGGGGTATTTATTTTTGACCAAAGGACTTGCATCCTTTGGGATATTTTTTAAGTTGACCAAAGGGCTTGCATCCTTTGGGGTATTTTTTAAGTTGACCAAAGGGCTTATGTCCTTTGGGGCATTTTTTAAGTTGACCAATGGGCTTGTGTCCTTTGGGGTATTTATTTTTGACCAAAGGACTTGCGTCCTTTGGGGCATTTGTTAAGTTGACCAAAGGGCTTGCATTCCTTGGGGATTTTTGTAAGTTGGTTGCTCTATTTGATTGTTTATTAGGGGAGGCATGATACCAATATTGCCCCAATCGATGCTTGAAAATATTTTTGTTTTTATTTTATGTTATGGGTGCAATGATGAATGCAATGCCTAGATAATGATTTGATTACACTATACGTATGTAGTGTATTGATGTCATGTACTAGCTAGATGATAGATATATGATTAGATGGTATGATTTAAATGATGATGATGGATGCATATGTGGATGCATGTTTAATTTTGGTTTATTGTATGCATCTAACTCATGTTGTTATGATATGGTAAATGCAATGTGTGTTAATGCTTTATCTAGATGGTTTTGATTTGATGTAAATGAACCTGTATGCTTTAATCACTTAAAACATAAGGGATACATATGATATGAGTTTAAAAATCTAATGGGAGACACCATAGAAAGTAAAAAAAAAGAAAAAAACAATCATGAATTTAAATAATCACTCTTGTCATAAGAATTGATTAAGTATTCATATGTGAGATGTAATGGCATGAAATGTATGTATTTTATTGATAAGTTTTTGTAAATTAAAATATACAAAATAGTCAGTGGCCGTATACATATCATTTCTAATATATATCTGGTATCTATCCTACTCTGTTGATACCCCCTAATTTATAGAATCTTATAAATAAAATTGATGATGTGATTGATGATATGATTTGTTGCTATGTAGGAATTTTTGAGGTTTTTCCTGAGACTCAAACACTCTAGTTACCCTATCAAAAACTGTGTATTGACCAATCAAGGCCTTTGAATAGTAAGGTTTTAATCATGGACCTAGATACCCATTATACCTATGTGTGCAAATGAATATATTTAGATAGAACTCAAATATTTCCTTCGATGTCAGGCGGTATTCTTTTAGCCCATTGCTAAGATCGCGGATCTTCAAGTGTTCATCTGATTCTTGTGTTGGACTTAGTTGGACTATACCACTAGGCAATATTGTGTTAACTAAAGCTACATCATCCACATTCAAACATTGGTCTACACAAATGCATAGCTATTGTGTTAGACATATCGTCATGCATAAGGATATCACCATTGCCAGGCTGGCTATGCACCAAACCTGTAATGGATATCGCCTTCCAGTTTTGTATAATGCTAAGAATTCCAGGGATTCAAGATCCATTCCCTTATTTTATTCCTTTTGACTTGGGATACTTGCTCATTTTTAGTGATAAAAATCACTATTTATTTTTGACTAATTTTGTTTTTTAATCTATGTTTATGATTGCTATTTCTAGAAATTAAATGCAAATAGAAAATCAAATAAATACAGGGAAGGGACACCAACCTTGAATCCCGCTCAGATGATAGAAATTCTACCCTCTACTACACTCTAGTGTTGGTCGTTGTCTACCAGATTGGCTGATTTATGGCTGCTATTAGCAGGAGCGACTACGGCTATCGGTCGTTGTAGATCAGAGTGGCTGATTTTTGGCCGCTGTAGCTCAGAGTGGCCAAAACTGCACACAAAACTAAGTTAGTATTCAGGAAAAAAATGAAAAATCAGTGGAGGTCCCATCATGATCACCATCTATAGTGACCTCGAGACGCACACATCGCTTACTATCTACTTGCAATATTATACCAAAATGAAAATGAAAGACCATGAAATGCAGATAACTCAAAAATAACAAAGAGAGATCCTTTTATTGATATTGAAACCTGGTTATATGTCGGTCCCTCTAAGGGATACCAATTTTGATACAATGAATTACAAGTGGGTAATATGTTCCCTCGCAAGGGGTGGTGCACTTTTAAAGGCTTCCCGGTTCCACACACATAAATGTATGAGGAATTACAGATGCCTCCTTCTTTGAGCTTTATATATTCAATAATCTTGGCTTGAGCCAAGGCTTATTCGAATATATCATACTTTTGTAGTTGCAATAGTAATGAGATATGCTTGGCACATATTTTTGTGAACATTCAGATTAACTCTTTGATCAAGATGGAAAATGATAACTTTGCCATGATTTTTCTCCATCTATCCCCATAATCCATGACTGGATCATCATCATACTGCTTTAGGTTAGACAGGTCTGAGATGTTCACCTTATTCTTAGCACCAAAAGAGAAAAATTTTAAGAATACATTCACTAGATGTTCAAAATTGGATATGTTGTGCTTGGGAAGCTGGTTGAACCATTGGGTGGCAGCCCCCGAAAATGTCATAATGGAGGTTCTCAGCATAAGGACATTGCTATCTTCTAGATGAAATCATGCATTAATAAATTTGGTGACATGTTCATGTGCATCCTCTTCACCATTAAACTTATCCAACCTAGGCATCTCAAAATGCTTAGGATATACAGGGCTAGGAACTGATGGACACAATGGTTGGTTGTGTATTTTGCTTAATGTTGGTTGGTTTCTAGTCGTCTCTTGTTTCTCAAAGGACTTCATATTTTTAGCAAGTGCTTGGAATGCCTTTGAGGTGCGGATCTCCTATTCTTGTAGTTCCCCTCTTGGTGGCAATGGAAGTAGCCCTCTATCCAATTATCTTGTTCTATTCTCCTCCCTCCTAAGAGGGGATTCAAGATGGGTCTGATCCTGATATATCATGTTTATGCTTTCACCACTAGTTTGATGTTGCTCATTATTTGAGTGGTGGTTTCATTGTGGGATTTATTCTTGTCTGTTGCATCCCTATCTTGGTGATTCAGTGCATTTATATCTTTGATGATCATTTCTATTTTCTTGTTGGTTGCTACAAGCTAGCTGCTCAGCTTGCTCTCTTAAATGTTGCTCATGTTGGTGCAACAACCGTTCTCTCTGTTTATCATGTTTGAAAGCTTCTACAAGCTCTCGCTCTTTGCACAAGGTATTTTCTAACTATCACATGTAGTTAACTTGCATGGTCATAGAAGACTCATGCTTATCTAACTTCATTCTTGTAATTCTAATTCATAGATTCCTCGAAGAGGTTTCTACTCTTTCTCTACTTTGGCTAGCTAGTGTAACTTGCTTCATGTGCTTTGTGTGGTGATAATGGATGATTATGGATCCATTTTTGTGCTCTTAGGCTTGCACCTTATAAAGTGTGAAACCCTAGGTCTATGTTCAAAACCCTAGGATTGAATTCCTCATGCATAGTGAATGTTAGCATGAGAAGCTTTTGTCTTTTCTATGTTTAAAGACCATTTAACTGAAGTCTAAATTTAGATTTAAGTATTTCATGTGAACTGGTCGTTAGCATGAGAATTTTTGTCTTTGTCTATGTTTGAAGGCCAGTTAACTGCAGTCTAACTGTGGACTCAAGTATCCCATGTCAACTGGTCATTGGCATGAGAAGTTTTTTCTTTGTCTATGTTTGAAGGCTAGTTAATTGAATTCTAACTATGGAATCAAGTCTCCCATATGAACTGGTATTTAGCATGATAATTTTTGTCTTTGTATATGTTTGAAGGCTAGTTAACTAAAATCTAATTGTGGACTCAAGTATCCCATGTGAATTGGTCGTTAGCATGAGAATTTTTGTCTTTGTCTATGTTTTAAGGCCAGTTAACTGAAGTCTAATTATGGACTCAAGTATCCCATGTGAACTGGTTGTGAGGGATAATGTGAAATTGTCCCACCATGATCACCATATATAGTGATCTTGGGATGCATGCATCGCTTACTATCTACTTGCAATATTATACCAAAATGAAAATGAAAGACCATGAAATGCATATAACATGAAAATAACAAAGAGAGATCCTTTTATTGATATTGAAACCTAGTTACATGTTGGTCCCTCTAAGGGATACCCATTCTGATACAATGAATTACAAATGGGTAAGATGTCCCCTCGCAAGGGGTGGTGCACTTTTAAAGGCTTCCTGATTCTGCACACAAAAATGTATGTGGGCTTACAGATGCCTCCTTCTCCAAGTTTGATTCTTGGAGGGATATTTTTAATTTTGAATGTTAATAATATGTCTGATGAACCTATAGTCCTGTGATCATGAAAACAATAGCACACGCTTAGCTGTCCGATATTGCCTCCTCGGATGAGGTCATTAGCAGTAAATATGACAATAAAAGGAAATATGCTCAATGATAATAAATGCAATGAAACTAGTTCTATGAAAGCAAATAAATGAAGAAAAATGGATACTATGCTAATGATATGAAATATAAAGAAAGAAGAATAAGAGAAACTAACACCTAAACCCTAGACTAGGTTTGTGGGCCACTATCCAGGACAACGACCGCTAATATGAAATCCCTCTCTATTGACCCAAATACTATGGGATTAAGTTGCTACTAATGTTAAATGATTACAATATGTGTATGGATGATTACCTCTCAGTTTTCTAGCACTTTGTTTCCCCTCAGGGGTGCTCAGATCTACTCTCCAATCCGATAGGGCTTCATTGTGTACTCCAAGAAAAATCTCTCTCAAAGAAGTCTGCTAAAAGATCATCCTTGGTATCAGAATTGATATATGATCATGGATGGATGATTATGGATCCCTTTGGTGCTCTTAGGATTGCACCTTATAAAGTGTGAAACCCTAGGTCTATGTTCAAAACCCTAGGATTGAATTCCCCATGCGTAGTGAATGTTAGCATGAGAAGCTTTTGTCTTTTCTATATTTAAAGACCAGTTAACTAAAGTCTAAATTTAGACTCAAGTCTTCCATGGGAACTAGTCATGAAGGAGAATGCAAATTTACTCCCACTCACCTTTAATGCATGTAGACTACCCCTTTCACTCCTGATTAGGTTTTTTTGTCAATAAAATGCTTTTTATGACTTAGCTATTGTCGTCTGTAGTGACTAATATTTGGCCACTATCATCTATAGTGGCTAAGGTCTGGCTACTCTCAGCTTGAGTGACCAAGATCCAGCCACTTTGGTTTACAACGGCTAAGCTTGGATGGGTTAAAATTACCATTTTTAGTTGTTAGGACCATTGATTGCTCTTGAAAAGTTCCAAAATTGGACATATGGTCTTCAGATGTGCTCATATGAGTGGTTTCCTAAACATGACATGTTTTAGGTGTCTACAGTGACTTAACCATATCATCTCATAGAATGCTCCACTTCCTACACAATATTCTACCTCTATAGAAGATAAAGAAACCACCTGCTTCTTCTTACTATGCCAAGAGATAGGTCTAGATCCAAGATGGAAAATGTATCCAGAAGTTGATTTTTTATTATGAATGGATCCAACATAGTTTAAGTTTGTGTACCCATGTAAGAAGAAATTGTCATTCTTCTTGTACCCCAGTCCATATTATGTACTACCATGAACATAATGAAGAACTTTTTTTGTTGCTTTCCAATGACTCACCTTAGGTTCCTGCATGAACCTTGAAATATAACCCATATTAAAACTAAGATCTGACCTAGTATTTATTAGATATATGAGACTCCCAATTAGCTAGAGATAGAGAGTACCATCTACCTATGGATATTTATCATATCATGATAACTTAAGCCTTGGCTCCATTGGAGTCACTTTAGGCTTGCAATTAGTCATGTGATATTTTTCAATCAATGTCTTGGCATAATTCTTTTTTGTTACTCTGATATGATTATTTTGTTGAGTCACTTCTAAACCAAGACAATAGTGAAGAAGTCCTAGATCTATCATTTCAAAATATTATTTCAAATCATATTTTATCGCATCAATCATGTTCTCTAAACTACTAGTGATGATCAGATCATCCACATAGAGTACAAAAATCACTATGTCAGAACCATTTTTCTTGATATAGATATTTGCATCTGAAGGACTTATTTTGAATCCATGTTGTAATAGGTGACTATCAATTTTTATGTACCAAACTCGTGGAGCTTGTTTTAACCCATACAAATATTTGATCAACTTACAAACTTTCTATTCTTAGACCTCAACCACAAATCCTTCTGGTTGGATCATGTACACTTCTTATTACAAGTTACCATTCAAGAAATCACTTTTAACATCCATATGATGTAATTTCCACTTGAACTGAGCTACCATAGCACAAAGTACATGAATGGTAGTCATTTTTGTAGTGGGTGCAAAAGTATCTTCATAATAAATTCCCTATTTTTGAGCATATCCCTTTGCAAAAAGATGTTCCTTATGCTTATCAATATTACCATCTCTATTATACTTCATGTTGAACACCCATTTGCATCCAATGGGCTTCTTTCCTTAATGAAAATTAACTAACTTCCATGTATTATTTTTCATGAGAGATGTGTGTTCAACATCCATAACAACCTTCCACTGAGGCTCACTAAGTGCATCTTGAACTGTTGTGGGTTCATTCTCATCCAATGCAGACATATAAACCCTTTCATCATCCATATATGCTTCTCTGTATTCCTTTGTATCTACATATAGTTCATAAAACTATTGGTAAAGCTCATCAACCTCTGATGTTGGTGCCTCTGCTCTAATCTACTGAGTCATTATATGAGTACAAGGTTGATCTAGAGTTAGATTTGGAAGTGAATTCAACTTTGAATCTCTTAATGTGCTAGTATACCATTTTGGAACCTTGTTTTATAGGGTTGAAGTCTCTTTCTTAAGTTCCTTTTCCTCTAGGTATACAACTATAGATGTGTTATCTGATGTGAAAGCTTCATCAAATACCACATCTCTACTAGTGTGTATTTTCCTTGTCATAGGATCTATCAATCAATATCCCTTTGAATGCTCATCGTAACCAAGAAAAATACATTGCAATGTTTTCTCATCTAACTTCTTCCTCTTCTATTTTAGAATGTGCATGAATGCCTTACATCCAAAAACCCTTAGATGAAAAATGAAGGTTTTCCTACCACTCCATGCTTCTTTTGGAGTCATGACCTATAGATATTTTATGGGTGCTCTATTCAGGAGGTACACTACTGTATTCACTTATTCTACCCAATACTGCTACTTAAGATGTCCTCCCTTAAGCATACAGTAAACCATTTCCATTATGGAATGGTTCCTCCTCTCAACAAATCCATTTTTTTATGGAGTATAGGTTGTTGTTAGTTGTATCTTAATCCCATGTGCATTCAAAATGATGAAAATTATTTGGAGGTATATTACCCCCCTCGATCTGAGTGGAGGGTATTTATGTAACATCCTAAATCCTTCTCAAAACTCTTCATGAACTACTAAAAGTATAAAAGTGCCTAAAATTTCAATTTTAAAAAGAAAACCCACATATTTCATGAGTAATCATCAACAAATAGTTGAAAATACCTCTTTCCACTATAGTTGTTTGGCATAGGACCACACAGATCTATGTGTACCAACTCCAAAGGTTTCTTAGATTATGAAGATCTGAACTCAAACAGTACCCGGTGTTGCTTACCTACTAAGCAATCTAAGAAAACTAGAAATATGGATGAAATATTGGGAATGCCTTTCACCATCTCATATTTGCTCAAATTGAACAAATATCCTAAACTTAGATTCCCATATATATTGTACAAAAGAGAAGTGACCTCCTTTATGTTTGCCACCATGGTAATATGAGACATAGAAATGGAATATAAGATAAAAAAACCATGCTTGTATGAATTTGTTGCTACATTATTTACCTTTTTGGTGATGAAACATCTCTTTCTGCCATCCTCAATACTGAAAACAACATCCATGTTTCTATCCAAGATCTGAGGGATCGACAATAAATTGTTTTCCAATATAGGAACATAGATAACTTTCTCAATATGATATTTACCATCTAGAAGAGTGATAGAAACATATCCTTCACCCTGGACTAAGTAGATCTTATCATTAGTGATTGTCACTGGTTTACCTTCCTTTGCCTCAAATATCTCTAACCACGATCTATCACTAGTCATGTGTTTATTGGCATCAGAATAAATATACCACACTACATCCTTCTATTGAGAAGATGTGTGGGTCATTAGCACCTTATGTGCTCTATTAGAGTCTGTGTCTAATTCCTCATAAGCAACATGTCTCTTGTGTTGCTTATTCTTATTATATGGTTTGTATTTCCCTTTGCCCTTTTTCTTTTGATCTTGGTCATTAGGTTTTTTATTTTTAAACCAACACATGTTAGTATCATGGTTATTCATATCATAGATTTTGCAATATTGCTTTTCTTTCTATTAAGGTTGTTTCCATTTTCCTTTTTATGAAGATCCTCCCTTATGAAAGTTACCTTGCTTATTTCCCCCTTATTTTGAGTAAAGTGCATTTTCTTGCACTTCATCTCTCTAAAGCTGATTTGCCTCCTCAGTTTGAAGTAAATTTACCAATTCCACAAAGGTAACTTATCTACTAGACACTTGTAGAGATGTGATCAACACCTTACAGTATTCTAGGAAAGCTCTCAATATGACTACAGTCAAGAGAGTATCTACCACTATCTCTCCCATAGCATTCAATTTGGCTTTCAATTCTGCCACTCTGCATAGGAACAGTTCAACTATCTCACCAGATTTCATACTCAGTGTATGTAGTTGATATGGAAGGTTAAGAATAGTGGACTAATTCTTCCCTTCATAATTGGTCATCAAAGCATCCAAAGCTTCTTTACTATATTTTGCATCACAAATATAAGGTTGGACCTCATCTGTAGTAGCAAGCAGAATGAACATGAGACACATTCTATCCTTCTTATCAAATGCCTCTTGATATAGCCCTATTTTTGAAGGATATTTTGTAGTTCTAGCCACTACATCCCAAAAATATTCAACCTAAAGGATAGATCTCATATTTGTCTTCCATGGTGCAAAATTGAAACCTTTGAGCAACTATGAATTTGATAGATATTTGTGAATAGTGGCCATGGTGAAGGTTCCTTATAACACCATATGGTCCCCCTTTATTTATAATTACAAAGAGTATGTGAAAGAGAATTCAAAAAAATTGATTGCACCTACCCCAAAACCCTTCCAAAAAAGGATTATGAGTTGGAGGAGTTTAAGCCAAACAATAAGAAAGAATTAGGGTATAAATTGGAGTGAATATCAAAACTGGATTACCTTATTTCTCTTCGATGATTTATAGATAAAAATAGCTTCGATGTCATTTTTGCAGCTATATTAGGTGGCATATATAGTATCCCAAAGCATGACAACATTACATGTACGTGTGGGCCAGAGGTATCACATATACTGAATACTGCGGTGCAATAAATTGCACAAATAGGTGTAAAATTTGTGGTATTTTCTTTGCTTTCTTTTTAATTTTACCTTATGATTGAAATGCACAAAAATAGAAAATTTAAATGCAAAAACAACCACAAGAACCCACAAATTTAAACACGTAGGTGTCGGTTTCCACCAAAAATGCACCTATTACAATGCCAATGTTGTTACAATGATGTTTGCAAAATATTTTGGTTTGCAAAAAAAATGATATTCAAAACCAAGTTTTCTTTCCCCCTTTTGTCTTAGAATTTTGAAATATAAAATGCTTGTATCCCCCCTTGATGTTGCAAAATAAACTAGGAATAAAAAAATGTGATATACCCTTTGAAATTGCAAAAAAAAAACTATATTTTCTTATCCCTATATGGAAAAATGAGTTCCTTGTCTTTAGGGTTTAGTGGCAACAAAACAAAATATATTCTTTGAAGGAAAATAAAAAATACCTTATCCCTCCAAAAAAAAATTGTCTTGTTTTGTTTTAAAAAAATTTGCCACTAACTTGTTTTTTTTAATTGCAAAAAAAACTGCAATTAAAAAAAATATAAGGTATTATAAAAAAATGCCTTTTATTTTTTCTGCCAAAATAATGTTTTTGGAGTCGGTGGGGTTTAAAACCTCGATGTTCTACCTCCCTAGCACCCTCAAACACCCAACTCGACCAACTCCACTAGACCGGTGAATGAAAAGGCATAGGCACAATATGCCTTTTATTTGCGTGGGAGTGAAAAAAGTATTTATTTATTTTTTAACTTTTGGAACACCGCACTTAGTGCGGTTTGAACATGTGCCTCCTTCCTGAGTGCCCTAGAAATGGGCCATTTGACCAAATCCACCAAATGAGCAAATGAGAATTGAAAGGTACGACTTGCCTTTTCAATACACCACCAACCAAAAATATTTAAAAATAATAATTTGGCCTTTGAACAACGTTGCTCCAAGCTTCTGTTGTGCATCCTCTAGGAGTTTTGAACCACCACCAACCAAAAAAATAATTGTACTTCATGCTTCAATAATTCAGGGACTAAAATCTTAGTGCCATCAATTTCCTTCTACCGTAATGTTGTCGTTGGAGCACTCCATGTGAAATAACGCTTCCACCATAGTAAAATGGTCATTGTCTCCAATTTTTTTTTTTAAATCTATACCATTTGCCACTTAAATAATATAGATTTTGTTGTGTGCAAGTTTCAAATAGGAGGGCACTTCACTTTCATCAGAGAAAGAAGGAATCTTCCACACAATACCTTCTCAGGTTTAGGAAGTGTTTATGAGGAAGCGATGTTCTTGGAGTGCTACATCACTATGAGAACATGCCCTAGTCAGGATGCCTCTTATGTTCTAGAGTTGCAGAGTATTATTTTATTCTAGGAGAAATACAGTGAGAAACCTTACAATTATTACCTAGATAAATGTGCAATTTTATTTTCACATGCCCTCCTCATATTATTGTTGTGATACCATATTGTAGCAATGAATGATAGTAATTGTATTATGAAATGTTTGAATATAAATAAAAATATGGACTGGAGGTTAATAAACCAACCCATAACTATCCAAACCACCTACATTGCATATATGCTCAAGAATGGAAGTGCTAATATAATATAATGTAATAACCTAATTAAATAGGCTAACACAGTGTGCATTTTGTCTATTACAATGTGATTGGCTTGCCTAGGAGTGATAGAAATTGACTCTCCCTATTGTGGTGTAGCATTTTGTGCAATGCCCATAACCTGATGGGGTAAAATAAGTGAACCATCTATGGATGAAACCTCCTTATCAATAAGGTCTTGGACTAAAATTTTAAATCCATAAAAATTGTCAATTTCATGGCCCTCTATTTGATGATAAAAGTAAAAGTGATCCTCCCTATAACCCTTAGGCTTGGGCCTATTCGGGTCAAAAGGATGTATGTCTGGTAAGATGAATGCTTTTATTTCTTGCAGATTCTTAAAAATAGTTGACATGGGCATGGATAACATAGTACAAGTATCAAATTGCCATTTTAAGCAAAGTGGTCGTAGTGGATGAGTTCGATGAGGTGGTTGGGCTACATGTATATTAGTCACTTTCTTAGGTTGCTCTTATTGTTTTTTGGTATAGGTAATGGATCGTTAACTATGCTTGTTGATTTTCAGTAGTGATAAAGTTATCAATTCAAAGTTGATTCTTCTCAAGTATGTCTTGTATTTTGTTACTTAAGTTATAGCATGATTGAATATCATGACCATCCCATTGATGGTACATACAATGTAAATCTTCTCTATATCGTTTAGGCTTCATACATTTTGGATTTGGGATACGAATTTCAAGTAAAGCAATGGTCTTCACATCACATAATAACTTGAAGATTGATGCCAAATGTTTGTGCAATGGCATATAAATACGGGGTGGTTGGCATGGTCAACTCTACACCTTATCTTGTTGGGGTGTTTCTTGTGGTTGTAAATGAGGCAATTTGACCTCATATGTGATTTACTTCTATAGCTCCATGTTCATGAGCTTTTGCATGATTTGTTGTAAAGCATCATTTTTATGATGGATTTGTGTCTCTATTTTATCTAGGTAATATAAAATATGTTGTAATATTGATGGTGGTAATTGGCCACTATCATTAGATGATTTAAAGGATTATATTGTTGTAGCAATGATAGATAGAGTTTTAGGACTCTTGTACTTTGTCACCAAACTAATCATTCCAATGAATTCTTCATATAGAAAAGGTGTGTATACCTCATTAATATGTTTAGGAGGCTCTTGAAAAGAATCTTGTTCCCCATTTTTAGGTAATGAATCAATAATGGTACCCATGGATGAATGTTTTATGGGAGGGTGACCTAGGTCTATTACTGAATTGATGATAGGCATGAATATCCTGATTTACATTATGTTCTCTCCGAGCTCAAGACTAGTTACCTGAGTTGTAACATAAGGTAGGATGAATGTTGATAGTATAAGGTATCTCGATTTAGTTGTGAAAACTATGGTTTCCTCTTCATTCATAGGGATGATGATATCTTGTGTTAAATTCATGGGAATATATGATGGAATCTCCTTGATTGGTCCCTTTAATTTTTCTCCACAAAGGAATTCTAACGATGTAGAAGGGGTATTGGGAGGAGCCAGTAATGATAATGGAGATGTAATAGGTTATTATGGTTTAACAAATGGTCATAATGATATATCCAAATATTTTATAATGCCATATGAGTGGATATCTAGGTGATTGGATGGTGAAGGAGGTTCTTGTCATTCATTGATCACTGTGTAATATTTGAAGGGTTATGGGTATATGCAAACCACATGGACTTGAAACTGATGTATAAATTTTAGGTGTTGATGTACTATATATGGAATGGATTCCATATCTCTCATACAAGACTTGGAATCGACCTGTAGAAGGTGATGAATTCCAAATCCAGTGATGGAGTCCAGGTCCTACCAGTCCTCACTCATTTCACCTTGATCAATAATATAACTCTTCAAAAAGAAATACATGCTATATTCCTTGGCTATGAAGGTTCTTAGAATTGGCCTTGGCAAAAATGGTGTGTGAAGAACCACAAGTAATCTAACGAGGTGGTGATGAAGGCCACCATCACTAGTCTTGATCAGTGGTTGGGTGTGAATTCCAACTCGTTGATCTTTAATATGGTACATGGTGGGTGTGGGTTTTTTATCTTATGTGAAAAGAAATATGCACCATAGATAAATCAATGATATTTTTGTAATGCATAAAATACATTTCAAAATTCAAAATTTCTAAATAAGAATGTTTCAATTTTAGAAAATTTGAAAGTGCAAACCCTAAATGATGTTAACCTTTAAACAAGTAGCAAGCAATAAAACCTAAATAGTTAGCCAATGTCTCTATGTAATATGGTATATATAAGAGGCCATATAAAATATAAGTAGTTAGAAAGAAGGACCATTTTACCCTATAGTGGCCAATAGTAGAAGTCATTGGACCTAGAAGTGGGTATAGGCAGAATAACTTGAAATCTAGTATTTTCTCTAAATTTCTCAATTAAACTTACAATTCTATATTTTCTGTGAAAATTTGTAAAATCAAGTGCAAATATACACATAGGTGAAGCCTACATTTGATAAAGTTACTACCTCTTTGGTTTTTTGACTCTACTCTAAGACCGTCATAGGGTAGAGCGAAGGGCTCTGCTAACCATCATGGGGTAGTACAACGACTTTTGTGAGTCATTCCAAACTAGATAAATTGTACCTATAATTCAATAAAATAAGAAACAGGTGATTAGCGATAAATTTGTGATGTTTGGAAGAGTCCCACCATGATCACCACTTTAGATATACAAAAATCTAACACATAAACAAGTATATAAAATCAAATTGTAAGAAATATAAGGTAACCATATTAAGACAAAATAATGAAGAAAATGTAGCCCTTCTCATTGACATTTGAAATTGTCCTTAACAAATCAATTACAAAGATATCCCTCTTAGGGATAGATACCAATTTGATATAAATTATAATGAAGAACCGATGGTAGGTGTATTCATAGAATCTTTGTAATATCAAAAACTAATTATAGAGGGTTTCTTTGCAACTTCTGCATGAATAAATAAATATTGAAGGATATTTATGTTGAAGAGCTCCTAATAAGATTTGAAACCTACACACAAGAAAATTTACAAGACATTAGTAGAAAATTTAGAACCTCTCATGATGATGTCCATTTCCATGATAAGCAATTGAAAGAAAAATGCTTAAAACGATAAAGAAATGCATGCAAATTGAAATGAAACTATGCTAGAACAAAAATTAAATGCTAATAAAGCTATTGTAATTGGAAAACATAGAGAAAATATATTTCATATAGAGGACATCATGGGGTATGGTGGTCAGCTCTATTATCCATCATAGGGTATAACGACTCTGCCTACGGGTTGCTTTTGGGTAAAGCAATCATTGAACAAAGAAAATATTCTTCATGTCTAATGTGGGGTGATGTTTTATTAGTATGTCAAATTGATGTTCAATGGTCTTGATATTTGAAGCACATTTGAATCATGAGAATTGTATCGAATTCAGTATGATTAATGATGCACAATTATGGAATTTGATATTCAATATCTAAAGGGATCCATTGATGCGAATGCAAGCTTCATGGTTGTATTTGGGCAACACTCCATTTCTTATGAGAGAAATTTCTCTCTATTACACAAATGACATCACTTTGTTGCATTTCTATTTGATATCAAATCTCTTTTTGATGAATTTTTTGGGATCCTTTTATAATATTTCTCAATTGTAATCTTGGCTTGCAAGATAACCCAAGATCAAGATTCATTTAGGATCTAGGCAACCTAAACATCACATATAGATCCTTCTCATGATTATTTTTTATGCTCAACTTGCCTTGTAACTAACTTGGCTTAGCTTGGGGAGACCTAGTTTCTTATAGGTATGGTTGTCCTAGGGTGGAGCATCTAGGATTGGGAGCTATCACAAGATCCAACGACTGCTAGAGGCCACTCTTGGGTATGATAGTCCAGGATGTAAAGGATAGTTTGCCCCTATTTGAGTGGTAAGAGCCATTTTTAGGTCTTAGGAAGTCCCAAGGTGAGTCATATGGCCTAAAAAGGTGTCCATATAGGTAGCCTCCTCAACATGACATGTTTTATGTGTCTACAGATGACTATTTTTGGGATGAGTTGTGTGAAATAAAAACACTAAGCAAAAATAGGTAACCTAATGTCATATTGAAGGTTGATTAATGTTCATTAACCTGGTCAATTTTAGATGCCCCAAACACAAAAAGATCATATATATTTGAATCATTGCCTCTATAACTTTGAAGAACTTGAGTTTTTGGTAAAAATTTTAACCATGGATTAGACACAAGGGTCTACAAACATCATGTTTAAATAATACCAAGTATTTATTTGGTTGAAAATTGTTTTTTCTTGTTTTTCCCCAAGAAATGGCATGATTGTCTTTGGAAATGATTCATAGATGAACACAATTAGCATGATTGAGTGTTTGATTATTTATTTTGATTATGAATTCTATGATTATGACCACCCTCTCAAGCGACGAGTCGATGAAGAAATGGCAATTGATGAAAGTGATGAGTTGTTTGATAAATATGACTTGATTGAATTGACCAAAGGTATAGGCTTATTTGGACCTCTTATTTTTTAAATTGACCAAAGGAAGCTATGCATATTTGGGACCTTGGAAATTGAGATAGTGAGGCAAAGGGTGCAACCTTTAAAAATGGCATGTTGATTTATTATGATTAAATGTGAGGTAAAGGGCACAACATTCAAAACCATGTAGTTGATTTATGAATTGATTGAATGTGAGGTAAAGGGTGAAACATTTTAAAATCTCACAATTGAAATGGTTGACTAGGTTGAATTATACTCTTGATCAGTAATACACGCTAACTTGATTTTTACCATGTTGCTTGATTGTTTGATTATTGATTGGGGGAAGTATGATATTGATAATGCCCCAGTTGATGTGTAAAAAATTTTGTGTGATTTGCAATTGTGAAATTTTGGATCATTAGATGTGATTAAATACCCAAATTGAGGCTCATGTTATGCTTAGATGTATGCATATGGGTGGTGTGCTTAATGTTAGATGTATGATTGAATTTGTTTATCTGATTATGAATGTGAATTAATGTTGTTATGAAAAATCTAACATGTGTGATATGCATTAATTTTATATGGATGACCTTATGCAAATGTAAATGCATGGTTTAATTATTTAAAACATTATGAATGAATCTAATTTGTGTTTAATATACTAATGGTAGACACCACATAATGTATAATTTAGGGGCTTTCCATATATGCATATATGCGATGACAAATGTAAAATTTAGGATATTTCCATATAAGTCTTTGTAAACTAAAAGGTATGCATAAAATAGTCAGTGGTCATCTAAATATCATTGATGATATCCATATGGTATCTATCATATTTTATGAGGGCACCTTAATAAAAAAATATCATAAGAAAAACTATGATTGTGGATGAGATGATTTATTTCTATGAGGGAATTTTTAGGTTTTATATGAGACTCAAACACCCTAGTTGATTGATCAAAATTTGTATACTAACTATACAAGACTTCTTTAAGATACAAGCTTGTTAAGAAACCTAGATATGCACTATTCCTATGTGTGCAAAGTGAATATATTAGATGAGGCATTCAAATACCTCACTGCTAGGGAGTGTTAGAAAATATAGAAAAATTATGTGCAAGCAAAAAAACACAATAACGCAGGAAAAATAGTAACAAATATTTTACATGGAAAATCTGCAATGTGCAAGAAAAACCATGGGGTATTGGCAGCTTGAACTTTTATTGATTTTGGAAAAATTACATTCAATAAACATTTACATGCAAGGGGTCATTCCCCTTTTATAGAAAAAATAAACTATTCATTTCCTCTCCAAAAGTAAGACTCCAAAAACTATTTGTTTCCTCTTCCAAAGGAAGAGTCCAAAAATTGTTTGTTTCCTCTTCCAAAGGAAGACACCAAAAAATAGTTTGTTTCCTCTCCCAAAGGAAGACTTCATAAAATTGTTTGTTTCCTCTCCATAAGGTGCACCACCATACACCTCTTTTCTAAAGAACATTTGATATCTAGATATTGACTTCACCTCCTAACATTCTCATGCTTCAAGTCGATATATAGGAATTCTTTGCCTATGTTTTTCCATACAAGTGCCAATTGCCCAATGTTGCCCTTATCACATTTTTACCAAGCCCATAGAAGTTCTACACCATGCAAAATTCTTTGTATTTATTGTTTTAGTAAGCATATCTACAGGATTCACTTCAGTGTTGATTTTTTGCTACATGATCCTACCTTATTCCACCATATTTCTTATAAAGTGGTACTTGACATCAATGTGTTTCATGTGATCATGGAATTTTGGGTTCTTAACTAGCTATATAGCACTTTGGCTATCACAATGCAATGCAATTTTCCCCTACATTATCTTGAAGTCACCCAACAGTCGTTATAACTAAATTTCCTCTTTGCTGGTATGAGTCACTACAATATATTATACTTCAGTGGTTGATAAAGCCACCATAGTCTTCAACTTAGAAGCCCAACTCACAGCTCCACCAATAAGAGTTAAAGTATATCTTGTAGTGGAATTTCTCACATCTCTATCTCTACCATTCCACAAAACCTTTACCTTGCAAACTATCTAATCTATAGTAAATAATAGCATTTGATGTACCTCTTAAATATATGAATATCCACTTCACTGTATTCCAATGCTCCTTACCAGGATTTTCCATGTACCTACTGACTACTCCCACTGCTTAGGCAATATTCGGTCTGGTGCTCACTATGGCATACATGAGGCTTCCTATTGCTGATGAATATGGTAAACAAGACATGCTTATCTTCTCTACTTCTATTCTAGAACACTGGTTGGAAGACAATTTTAAGTGTAAAAGAAGTGGGGTACTAACTGGTTTTGCATTCTACCAATTGAAGCGTTGCAGAATATTTTCTATATATGACTTTTGACTTAACCATATCTTTCTTCCTTTTTTATCCTTATGTATATTCATCCCTAATTGTTTTTTCTACTCCTAAATCCTTAATTTCAAATGTCTCAACCTATTGAGCCTTAAGATCAATGATGTTCTTCATGTTGGGGCTTGCAACCAGAATATCATCAACATACAATAGCAAAATAATAAAACTGCCATCATCAAAAATCTTATAGTATCCACAATGGTCAGCTTCACTCCTAAAAAATTGGTTCTTCATGAAGGTGTCAATTTTTTTATACCACATCCTTGGCACCTGTTTTAATCCATACAAATATTTTTTCAGTCTGTAAACCAAATGCTCTTTGCCTCTTTCTTCATATCCCTCAGGATGATCTATATAAATCTCCTCCTCAATATCACCATGCTAAAAAGTAGTATTTACATCAAGATGCTCCAGTTCTAAATATTGTGCTGCTATAAGTGCAAGTAAAACTCTAACAGTAGTCATCTTCACAATTAGAGAATTTTTTTTATTAAAGTCTATACTTGACTTTTGCACATAGTCTTTTGTCACCAAGTAAGATTTATAGCATTCCAAAAACCCATCATTGTTTTTATTTACTTTGTAAACCCACTTGTTTCTAATAGCATTTATTCTAGGTGGGAGATCCATGAGTTCCCATATTTTATTCTTTCAAAGTGCCTCAATTTCCTCCTCCATGGATTTCTTCCACTTTTCTATATTCTCAGACTCTCTAGCTTCCTAAAATGAACTAGGCTCACCATCATCAGTTAATAAAGTAAAAGAGAACTTATAAACATGAGAATACCTTTTGGAACACTTTTGTGGATGTGTACATCTTCTAACCCAATGATCTATTGATTTTGGATCTTGGTCTTATGGATGTTGTATGCTAGTCAAAAAATTCAGCATGCTGTTAAAAAATTTTAGCATGTTGATTTTCATTTTCATATTTGTTCATGTCTACTTTCAACTGGTACAACATTAGGTGTTTGTTGTACCTCCTTCCTTTGCATGTATTTTCATAAAAAATAACACCTCAGCTAATAATTACCTTTTTGGTAGTAGGATCCCACAATCTATACCCATTTATTGCATCTCCATAGCCGAGAAAAACATATTTTCTTGACTTTGGGTCAAGTTTGGATCTTTTTTATTTAAGCACATGGGAAAATGCATTACAACAAAATGTACACAAATTAAATTAATCAAATGGATTACCACACCAAAACTCCTATGGAATATATCCATCCAATGCAATTGTAGGTGACCTGTTAATGAGTTAAACAATTGTATTAACAACCTCTACCCAGAACCTTTTATCCAACATGGATGCACTGAGCATGCTTATTGCTTGTTCCATGATTGTGTGATTCATCCACTCAGTATTACTATTTTATTATGGAGTATATGGTACAGTATTTTGGTGCTTAATTCCTTCCTATGTACAAAATTTATCAAATTTCTTGGAGCAATATTCACGCCCATTATCTAACCTAAGACATAAAATAGGCTTGCCCAAATTTTTCTTTACTTGAGTTTTGAACTCTTCAAATTTATGCAAATATTTTGACTTCTTATTTAGAAATTAAACCCACACTCTCCTAGAATAATCATCTATAAATGTCAAAAAATAGATGGCACCATTTAAGGACTGAGTGGGGACTAGTCCAAATATATCCGAATGTATAAGTTGCAAAAAATTAGAACTCTTACTAAGGCTTGCAGTAAACTGAACCCTCTTTTGTTTACCAAAAATATAGTGCTCAAACAAGTCTAAATTGCAATACTTAATCCCAAAAGCATACATCTATCATGCATAATTTTTAGACCTTTTTAACTCATATGGCCTAGGCATTGATGCCATAACATTACTGCATCCTAAAAAGAACTTGTTTTTGCTTCATGGTTTATTACCATATCACCACATAAATGATATATGGTCCCCATAATATTATCCCTTTGCTACTACAATAGCACCTATGGTAATTTTACAATAGTTGTTACCGAAAGTGATAGAATACCCTGGCTTATCCATCATCTTGATTGAGAGTAAATTCCTCCACAAATATGGTACATGTCATACATCACATACCATCCTTTCTCTACCATTTTATAGCCTAATCCTTATGTACCCACTTCTCATAATTTCTAAAGGGTGATCATCACACAAGTAGACCTTCCCACCACTATATGGCTGATATTTTTTAAACCAATCTCTATGAGGAGACATGAAAATATGCACTTGAGTCCAAAACCTAGGTATATAAAACAAATCTATTATTATTGATACAAAAAGCCTCACATGTTGTCATCTCTTCAGAATTTACTATACTGGCCTCAGTTGATGGCTAAAATTGCTTTTCACATTTTTTTTCCTTTTTTAACTACCAACAATCCTTCTTTGAGTGTCCTTGCTTCCCACAATGCCAGTGCTTCTCTTTCAGCTTGTGTACTTTAGACTTAGATTTGGATTGTGATATACCATGTTGAATCTTCTCAAAATATTGACCTCTCACATCTAGGGCTTCATTGGTTGAGGGTTCTAGAGATTTTTTCACCTCAACTCTTTTGCTAGTAAAGCAGCTACCACATCATTAAATTTTAGAATTCCTGATGATGAATTGCTGATGGTCATCACCAAATGATTCCAATTTTTGGGGAGGGAACAAAGTAGGGTGATAGCTTTGTCCTCATCATCCATATTCACATTAAATGAAACTATATTACTGATAAGCGTATTAAAATCATTCAAGTGATTTGCTACAAATGAACCCTCCTTCATCCTTAGTCTATAAAGCTATTTTTTAGAAAAACCTTATTTGTTGCAGATTTTATCTCATATAATTTTTCAAGCTTCTTCCAAAGGTCTTTCACGGTCTTTTATTCAACAAAATTGAACAAGATAGAGTTTTATAGGCATAGACAGATTGTATAAACTACCTTCCTATACAATGTTTCCCAATCCTCATATTTCATGCTATTTGGTTTACTTGCAACCCCTTTCAAGGCTAGGGATGGGTCATTTTGAAACAACAAATCCTCCACCTTCATCTTCCATTGGGTGAAGTTCCTACCATAAAAATTTTCAATATCAAACTTGGTTACACTTCCAGTCATTATTACATATCTCACTCACACAAAAACCTAGGCTCTAATACCAGATTTTATAAAATATAGCAAAATTGTTCAAGAAAAAAACATAATAACATAGGAAAAACAGTAACATAGATTTTACGTGGAAAACATGCAATGTGCAGGAAAAACCATGAGGCAATGGCAGCTTGAACTTTTATTGATTTTGGAAAAATTATATTCAATCAACATTTAAATGCAAGGGATCATTCATCTTTTATATAAAAAAAATTGTTTGTTTCCTCTCCCAAAGGAAGACTCCAAAAAACTCTTTGTTTCGTATCCATAAGCTGCACCACCATGCACCTCTCTGCTAAATAACATTGGATATCTGGATATTGACTTCACCTCCTAATAGGTAGGTTTCATGTAATTCATTTTTGTAATGAGGATCACCTTATGGTCATCCTAATCCTAAGTTTGGATGCATCTAGACTAGACTACTAGGCAATACAAGCCACCAAAAGCTATCTCAACCATAAGCTAACATTTGTATATACAAAATAAGGTCACTAATGTGACGTAAATATCGCCATGTGTAAGGCTCCTCCATTTCTAGGTGGGTTTTATTCAACCTATTAATATAATGGAGATCACCCCATGGATTTTGAATATTGAAGAGTCTAGGTATTCAAGCTCGTTATCCCCTTCTTTTATTTTAATTTATTGGGATACTTGCTCATGCTTAGTGGTGAAAACCACTATTTTTTTTTAGCAAGGGATTTGCTTAGTGATGAAAATCACTATTCATTTTGTTCTTGTTTTGGGGATTTGCTCATTAATGGAAGAGCAAGGGATTTTTTAGGTAGGGGGGGAGCTTGTCCTTCTATCAATTCTTAGCATTCTAGACCATGCACATAATAAGATGGGCAATAAAAAAATTTCGCTTCTTGTGACAAGGACCACTTTGCAGTGTCATATTTCCTTGTTTAGACTTAGATTGTTAATGTGTAAAATTATGTTGGGATTGTGATATATGCAAGGTATTGTCAAAACTAGACCTTACCTTTTAAAATCCAAGATAACTTTCTAAAAAAATTGAAAAGATAACTAGGGATGGTTGAATGACCAAAAAACCTAGTACACACCCTATAGCAACTCATTAGTTGTGTTGAAAAATATTGTTACTCACAAGAAAAATGTGAATGATAATGATATGTAGGATTCATGATTGGCATACAAACATGGTGTCATTCACAAGACTATAAACATGAATTATCCTAGTTCAAATGCAATAAATAGGAATGTCTAATGTAATGCAACAAATTAATTCATACAATGAAATGCATGATGACATAATGCAAATATTTTTGTATTTTAACATTTTGTATTGTTTTTGTATTTTTGTGTTTTCTGATTTGTTTAGAATTTTTGATGATTTTTGTTGTTTTTTGTGATTTTTTATTGTTTTATGCTTTTAGGGATAAGTTGTGATACCTTATGTACCCCTAGAATGTGTGGTGATTGGTGAAAGTGAAGAAGGTATGATACCTTTAGAATATCCAACTTGCTTCATCGATTATGATGTGGATGGTGGGGAAGGTGCGACATCTTGAAGACCCCCAGTGTGCATTTTTTCTATTGCAATGTGATTGGATTGGCTAGAAGGAGTTATAGAAACTAAATCCCCCTGTTGTGGTACATAATTTTATGCAATACCCATAACTTGAAGGGGTAAAACAAGTGAAATGTATATGGATGAAGCCACCTTATCAATAAGGTCTTGGACCACATTTTTTAATCTATAATAATTTTCAATGTCATGGCCCTTGATTCGATGATAAAGGCTAAATTTATCCTCCCTATAACCCTTAGTCTTGGGCCTATTTGGTTTGAAAGGATGTATATCTAGTAAGATGATTGTTTTTGTTTCTTACAATTTTTGAAAAATGGTTGACATAGGCTCGGATAATGAAGTCCAAGTACAAATTTGGAATTTTAAGTTAAGTGACCATAGTGGATGAGTTTGATGAGGTGTATAGGTTACATTATCTTAGTTACCTACTTAGGTTGCTCTTCTTGTTTTTTCGATGTAGATAATGGATTATTAACTATGCTTCCTATTGGTCATCAAATCTGCCTAGGAAAGGATTTGGGTAAATGTATGCACCCTAGACCTGGACCAACATTGAAATGCTGAAGGGAAGAGATGCCCCTCATGCCAATCTCCGAAGAAATGCCTATTCCTATGCTAAACTACTTTGGTGTTTTGAGATAAGGGTGCAGGAAAGAGATAAATAGAGTAAGGGTTAGAGAAAGAAATAAAAAGGGGTAAGGGAAGAGAGATCGATAGTTTAAGGTGGGAGAGAATAGGAAGCACGATCACTAACTAACAACTTGAATAGCAACAAAGAACACCAAGAATAAATGAAAGAAATGCCACATTAACCTTCCTATGTATCCTCTAGGAGAGCTCCAGGATTCTCCTTCTCCCTTTCATCGAAATTCAGGGTTCAGAGTAATGATGATTAGGACAAGCGAATATAATAGAAACCACAACCCACCAGGCAGCATAAAAGAAAACCAATATAGCATTTTTCCTCTCCTATGTATCCTTCGGGCAAGTTTTAGGGTACAGTCCCCAATCGCACACCGGATTTAGGATTCAGAGTCTCAGTATGCAAATGAAGAAAGACAAAAGAATCAAACATAGAAGGCAACATAAAAGAGAGAAATTGAGCCCAAAGCTCTTTAGTATTAATTACAGGACATCAAGTTACAACAAATTTCTAGCAGATAGTTCCCCCCCTTTTTACATTACAATGCCTAGGTTTTTATAGAGGACCCGACCCTCTGAGTCATTATTACACAGGATGGTGAAGTATACTCTTGAGATCTGAGAAGTCGGCTCCTCGTGGCCCTCGTGACTGAGCTTTCAAATCCATTATTAGAACTGGAAACTATGATCGAGTCAACCATGGAAACATGCATTGATGAGCCATCTGAGTGTCCTTGGTTTCTGGGTGCAATGCTCGAGTGGTCGCCATGCTTGTCGGGATCTCCTTTCAGGGACTGATACTTCGCTTCCAATTGCCAAAAATGAGCAACGAGCTTACCGGGCAAGTAAGAATGCATTTATGAGGCACTTGATCATCTCAAGAAAATACTCGACTTGGAGTGCGTGCCCCTTTTGAGTCATGAAAAAGCAACATGTCGCGATATCGCGACATTTCTATGTCTTCAGCTTGGTTCTTCTTCTTGCATCATGAAAATATGACATGTCACGAAATCGTGACATTTCTATGTCTTTGTCCTCTTTTGTTGCTTTTGGCCACAAAAATGCAACATGTCATGATATCACGACACTTTTCCTCCTTTGGTCGCGAGAATGCAACATGTCACGATATCACGACACTTTTTGTCCTTTGGTCACGAGAATGCAACATGTCGCGATATCGCGACACTTTTCCTCTTTTGCTCTTTCTCCTTGCTCTGAGCCATGAAAATGCAACATGTCACGATATCGCGACACTTTTTCTTTCTTGCTCTTTCTCCTTGCTTTCGACCATGAAAATGCAACATGTCGTGATATCGCGACACTTTTTCTTTCTTGCTCTTTCTCTTTGCTTTCGGCAATGAAAAATGCAACATGTCACGATATCGTGACACTTTTCTTCCTTTGGTCATGAGAATGCATGATATCATGATGCTTTTCCTACTTTGGTCGTGAGAATGCAACATGTCACGATATCACGACACTTTTTCCTCTCTTGCTCTTTCTCCTTGCTTTCGGCCGCGAAAATGCAACATGTCGCGATATCGCGACACTTTTCTTCTTTTGGTCTTTCCCTTGCTTTTGGCCTCAAAAATGCAACATGTCATGATATCACGACACTTTTTCTTTCTTGCTCCCTCTTGTTGCTCTGAGCCGTGAAAATGCAACATGTCGTGATATCGCGACACTTTTTCTTTCTTGCTCCCTCTTCTTGCTTTGAGCCGCGAAAATGCAACATGTCGCGATATCACGACACTTTTTCCTTCTTTTTGGCGAGGCTATCTTCTTTGGCTTGTTCGATAGTGAAGCTCTTCTTCTTCATTTTATGTACAAGGGGGTGGCATTGAAAGCCAAAATTGCTGCAACACTTACAAAAACTTTCGAAGCAACAAAAAAAACACTTTACAAAGAGAAATTTTTGATTTTTTTCTACCCCTCTATGCAATGTGACAAAATTGTCAACATTCTTGGTGGCTCACGGGGCATTTAGCTCGTCTGAATGCAGAGATCCCAGGCCTTTATCCATTGGGCAACATAGTCATTCCCATTGTCCTCTTCTCTGACTATCCACTGATGACATTTTTTTTTTTTTTTGTTTGTGCCTAAGCTCCTAAGCAACACTTAGCGCCTTCGACACTTATTTACTAGCCGAGCTATTTACAGTATTTACACAAAATTTTGTGACATGATTGGCATGCCGCCACCATAAACCCAGCTTCGGGTGCCTATCCGGTGAACCTGCAATGTCCGGACCAGATCTGATTGAACTTCAGTTGATCTTTGAAGTCCGGCTGGCCTCTTCCCAAAGTTGTCCATGTTGCGAATAGGGAGCAACGTAGTGAGTTGTCACTCCTGCTAGTACCCGTACTATTGATGAAAGATGTGGCAAAGAAGTTCGCCACATGAGGGGCCTCTTGGGGTACTAGTCATAGTGGGGGCTGGAACCAATACCAGAATACCAAAGAATCTACTAACTGTGGGCTGGGTACAGGTTCTTCCATCCTCCTGATGCGGTAACAGGGTTCCTCCGACAAAGAGTAATCTTCCAGGATCTCTTCAGGTTCAACTTGATGAGACATGCTTAATGGATTCTGGTTGAGTACTTGTGTGTCATCCCTTGGGATACAAAAAGGGTGCAAAAATGTGCCCTCTTCATTCTTAGGCTCTACCACTTGAGTCTGCTCTTCTCCTTGGCCCATCTCCTGATGGAGACTGCAAGCAACCATATTGTTCATTGTTGGATCATGGCTTGCATATTCCCATTGTTGGACTTGGATGAAACCCACCTCTTGAGCTTCAAACGACTGCATCTCAGGCCTCTGCTCAGTATGAGGAGTCTGCCATGATGAATACTGCGTTGGATAAATAGGAGCAGTAATTACCAGGTAGGGTGATGGGGCTGCTCCCCACTGCCACTTTCTCGATAAGAGCAGAAGTTGTTCTGCTCGTATTGCTTCCTCAAATATTTGAGGGAATCTTCGCTCACCTGATCGTAGTAAGAGGAGGCCCATGTCCAGGTGAAAGGCCCAAACATAGAAGAGGTGGGCTTGGGCGGGCGTCGGTTGGATCTCTCCTGGAATTCTCTTCCAACTTCTACAGAATCGGACATTGAAGTCTGTAATGCTCTCCAAAGGTGCTCTCCTGATGGTGGAGAGGTACGTCAAAAGCTGGAAGGGGTCTTGAGAGCCATCAAATGTTCTGAATAGTGCTCCCGCTAAGTCATCCCATGAGCAGATGCTTTTACGCTCGAGTAGTCTATACCACTGCAACGCCCTTCCTTCCAAAGATAGAACCAAGAGTCTGATCATGACATCTTCATGGATTATGTCATGGAGGAACGCTAAAGCCACAACATCTTCAAGGTGCTCTCGGGCCATTCCCTTAGTGCCATTGTATTTTTTCAATGTCTCCAAGGCGCTTTCAAGAATTTCATGGTAACTTTGAAGATTCAGAGGGCCACGATCATCCCAGCTGGGATAGCATACCCTCTCCATTATAGCAGTGGCCTACAGAGATCATGGTTCTCGCCACTAAGTCAGAGTCTCCAGGTGAACATACTTTTCTCCGCTTGTGAGGTCAAGGCTGCTCACCAAACCTTGATTCCTCCGGGGTGTCTTCTTTCAGATTTAAAAGGCACCTATGATCAAGAAATATGGATCTTCAGCTCAGTCAGAGTCTCCAGGTGATTTTTCCAGATGGAGGCAAGCCAGAGATTCACCAAACTTGGGCTTCCTTAAAACATGGGACCAGAGTCCCACCGGGCATGCCAAAAACTATTGGCCCGATGGAGATGTGTTAGAGATTCGTGTTCTTAAAATATGGGACCTTGGTCCCACCGGGCATGCCAAAAACTATTGGTCATCAAATCTGCCTAGGAAAGGATTTGGGTAAATGTATGCGCCCTAGACCTGGACCAACATTGAAAGGCCGAAGGGAAGAGATGCCCCTCATGCCAATCTCCAGAGAAAGGCCGGATCCTATGCTAAACTACTTTGGTGTTTTGAGATAAGGGTGCAGGAAAGAGATAAAAAGAGTAAGGGTTAGAGAAAGAAATAAAAAGGGGTAAGGGAAGAGAGATCGATAGTTTAAGGTGGGAGAGAATAGGAAGCATGATCACTAACTAACAACTTGAATGGGAGCAAAGAACACCAAGAATAAATGAAAGAAACGCCACATTAACCTTCCTATGTATCCTCTAGGAGAGCTCCAGGATTCTCCTTCTCCCTTTCATCAAAATTTAGGGTTCAGAGTAACGACGATTAGGACAAGCGAATATAACAGAAACCACAACCCACCAAGCAACATAAAAGAAAACCAATATAGCGTTTTTCCTCTCCTATGTATCCTTCGGGCAAGTTTTAGGGTACAGTCCCCAATCACACACCGGATTCAGGATTCAGAGTCTCAGTATGCAAATGAAGAAAGACAAAAGAATCAAACATAGAAGGCAACATAAAAGAGAGAAATTGAGCCCAAAGCTCTTTAGTATTAATCGCAGGACATCAAGTTACAATAGCTTTCTAGAAGATAGTTCCCCCCCTTCTTACATTACAATGCTTGGGTTTTTATAGAGGACCCGACCCTCTGAGTCATTATTACATAGGATGGTGAAGTATACTCTTGAGATCTGAGAAGTCGGCTCCTCACGGCCCTCGTGACTGAGCTTTCAAATCCATTACCAGAAATGGCAACTGTGACCCAATCAACCATGGAAACATGCATTGATGAGCCGTCTGAGTGTCCTTGGTTTCTGGGTGCAATGCTCAAGTGGCCGCCATGCTTGTCGGGATCTCCTTTCAGGGACTGATACTTCACCTCCAATTGCCAAAAATGAGCCAGTGAGCTTATCGGGCAAGTAAGAATGCATTTATGAGGCACTTGATCATCTCGAGAAAATACCCGGCTTGGAGTGCGTGCCCCCTTTGAGTCACAAAAAAGCAACATGTCGCGATATCATGACATTTCTATGTCTTCAGCTTGGTTCTTCTTCTTGCATCGCGAAAATATGACATGTCACGAAATCATGACATTTCTATGTCTTTGTCCTCTTTTGTTGCTTTTGGCCACAAAAATGCAACATGTCGCGATATCGTGACACTTTTCCTCCTTTGGTTGCGAGAATGCAACATGTCGCGATATCGCGACACTTTTCCTCCTTTGGTCGTGAGAATGCAACATGTCACGATATCGCGATGCTTTTCCTCTTTTGCTCTTTCTCCTTGCTTTGAGCCATGAAAATGCAACATGTCGCGATATCATGACACTTTTCTTTCTTGCTCTTCTCCTTTCTTTCGGTAGCAAAAATGCAACATGTCATGATATCGTGACACTTTTTCTTTCTTGCACTTTCTCCTTGCTTTCTATCATGAAAATGCAACATGTCGCGATATCGCGACACTTTTCTTCCTTTGGTCACGAGAATGCAACATGTCGTGATATCACGACGCTTTTCCTCCTTTGGTCACGAGAATGCGACATGTCGCGATATCGCGACACTTTTCCTCTTTTGTTCTTTCTCCTTGCTTTCGGCCGTGAAAATGCAACATGTCGTGATATCGCGACACTTTTCTTCTTTTGGTCTTTCCCTTGCTTTCGATCGCAAAAATGCAACATGTCGCGATATCGCGACACTTTTTCTTTCTTGCTCCCTCTTGTCGCTCTGAGCCACGAAAATGCAACATGTCGCGATATCGCGACACTTTTTCTTTCTTGCTCCCTCTTCTTTCTTTGAGCCACGAAAATGCAACATGTCGTGATATCACGACACTTTTTCCTTCTTTTTGGTGAGGCTATCTTCTTTGGCTTGTTTGGCAGTGAAGCTCTTCTTCTTCATTTTATGTACAAGGGGGTGGCATTGAAAGCCAAAATTGTTGCAACACTTACAAAAACTTTCGAAGCAACAAAAAAAACTTTACAAAGATAAATTTTTGATTTTTTTCTAGCCCTCTATGCAATGTGATAAAATTGTCAACACTTACTTGTTGATTTTTGGTAGTGAGAAGATTATCAATTTGAAGTTGATTCTTCTCAAACATATTTTATATTTTGTTCTTGAATTTGTAGCAATTATTGAATATTATGATCATCCCATAAATGGTACAAATAATGTAAATATTATCTATATCATTTAGGATTCATACGATTTGGATTTGGGATGCAAATTATAGGTAAAGTAATGGTCTTTGCATCACATAATCACTTGAAGATCGATACCAAAGGTTTGGGTAGTGAGATATAAATATGGGATGGTTAGAATTGTTGAATCTATGCTTGATCCTATTGGCGTGTTTCTTGTGGTTGTAAAAGAGGTATTTTTTCCTCAAATACGATTTGCTTCTGTAGCTCCATGTTTTTGGATTGGTGCATGATTTGTTTTAAAGCATCATTTTGATGACTGATTTGTGTTTCTATTTTATCTAGGAAATATAGAATATTTTGTAGGATTGATGGTGATAATTGGTTCTTATTGGTAGGTGATTGAAAGGATTGTACTATTGTAGCAATGATAGACGGATTTTTAGGACTCTTATCCTTTATCACCAAACTGATCGTTCCAATGAATCTTTCATCTAGACAAGGTGTGTATGCCTCATTAATATGTTTATGAGGATGTTGACAAGAATATTGTTCCCTATTTTTATTTAATGAATGAGTAATGGTATTAATGGATGAATATTTGATGGGAGGGTGACCTAGGTCTTTTACAAATCAAGACTAGTTAGTTGAGTTGTGACTTGAGGTAGGAAGGATGATGATAGTATAGGATGTCCTGATTTAGTTGTGACAACTACAATTTCCTCTTCATCCATAGGGGTGATGATATCTCATGTTAAATTTATGGGAATATATGGTGGAATATCTTTGATTGGCCCATTTGATTTTTATCCACCAAGGGATTTTGATGATGTAGAAGGGGTATTAGGAGGAACTAGTAACGATAATGGAGATGTAATAGGTGATGATGCTTTAACAGATGGTCATAATGATAGAGATAAACATTTTATGATGTCATATGAGTGGATATATAGGTGACTAGATGACAAAGAAGGTTCTTGTAGTTCATCAATCACTTTGTAATATTTGAAGGGTTCTAGATCTGTGTAAACCACATGGACTTGACCTTGATGTATAAATTTTAGGCTTTGATGTAGTATAGATGGAATGTATTACATATATCTCATCCAAGTTCTTCCTATTAGTATATTGTACTATATTTTGCCCTCTAAAATGTGGTATAACATAGGCATAATATTTATTCCAGCCTGAATAGGTAGAATTATTGTACCAACAGTAGGGGATAAAGCATCAATAAAGGTTCGTAAGGTGAACATAGGTGCGGTGACATTTGAGGGTGATAGGTTAAGATATTTTAGTGAGGTTTTAGTTATGACATTAATAGATGAACCGGTATCAATCAAAACTCACTTGTACGGAGTTAGATTTACACTAGCTATAATATGTAATGGCAGATCGGGTTTGTTAAATGGGACTGGCTTAATATCCTATTTGTGAAAAGTGATCACAGGGTCATTGCATGGTTGAATGGGACTATATTGCTATGAGAATTGTGATGTATTATAAGCATTAATTGGATTCACAAGTGATGCAAATTGGTTAGGGTGTTTTTTTCTCCCTGTTGTGATATTGATCATACCGATAAAACCCTCATTGGGTGGGGCTATATGCACTTAGTTTACATGCTCTATTTTATATTCCTTAACATCATGCTTGGGTAAGGGATATTTAAATACACTTATTTTTTTATTTTCAACAACATGATGATTATTGATTTGAAGTTGATTTTTATCAAGCATATTTTGTACCAGGTTCTTGAATGAATAGTAAGCCTGGAAATCATGGCCATGTTGTCGATGATATATGCAATATAGGTCTTACCTGTGCCCATTAGGTTTTGTATTATTAGTATAGATGGTATGAATATCATGTAGGGTAATAGCCTTGGCCTCACATAATAGATTGAAAAGTGACACCAAATATTTGGGTAATGGCATATAAGTGCAAGGTGTGCGACATGGCCATTTTTATGCCCGAGTCTACTGAAGTTGATTATTATATTACACTGGATGGGGTTGAGCTTGATAGTTATGTTGTTGGGGTGATTTATCCATTTTATGAATATTCTACATAATCTGATTTATTAGTGTCATTTTATTTTTATTGTAATTGTTTTGAGGGTTCTTATTCCACTCCCTTTTGTGGAGTTTTATGTCTCCCTCCTAGATATTAATGTCCTCAATAAATTTGGCTTACACCAAATCCTGTTCAGACTTTTTATACTATTGCAATTGTAAAAGAAGTGATATGTGCTTTGAGTAGCTTTTTGTAAACATTTGTGTCAGTTCTGAAACACGTATGGTGAAAGGTAATTTTAACATTATTTTTTACCACCTGTTTCCATAGTCCATAACTGGCTCATTGTAAAATTGACATAGGTTTGATAAGTCAATTAATTTTACCTTATTTTTAACTCTAAAAGAGAAGAATTATAGAAATACATTGGCTAGCTATTCAAATCTAGTGATGCTATGTCACAATAATTAGTTATACCACTCTAAAGCTAAGCCAAAGAGTGTTATCAAGAATGTTCTCAATAATAAAACATCATAATTCTACAACTGGAAGAACAATTTCATGAAAATTGTTACGTTTTCCTGTGCATATTTGTCTCCTCTAAATTTATCCAGTTTAGATATTTTGAAATACTCTGGATAAGAAGGATAAAGAACTAATGGGTGTAGAGGTTGATTGCATAATTTACACAATGTCAGTTTTTGGTAACCCGTTCCTTGGTTTTCTAGTGTTTTGATTCACTCTATAAGGATATTATATGCTTGATATGATATGATCTCATTTTCTTGAATTGGTCTTTTAGGATGAGGAAATGGAAGGTTCCTATTTGACCAAGGTGGTGTATTGTAATCATCTACCACATATTTACAAAGTGACTCAGGATACACTTGATCCTAGTCCTCTGGTTTTGTCTCTTCATATGCCTCATATTTTGGTTGATTTAGAACTTGATGCTATATTGGTTGAGACTTATGAATAGATGTGGGAGGAAGATAGTTTTTGGTTGACATAGAAGGAAACTCCTGATGTTGTGTTGTGCACCTTGTGTTAAGTTGTTACTAGTAAGTGCTACCCTATGTGATTACTCCTCGTACAATCTCTATTCTAAAATTCTCTCATCATGAAGCCTATGCTCATACAAATTCTAGTGGTGTAGCCTTTGTTGCTCTACATGTTCATTATCTAGGAAGTCTTGATCTCCACACAAATCATCCAATTATTATTGGAGTAACTACTCTCTCTAACTGGTATTTTATCTAGGAAATCAATCTATCTGATCATTTGTATGAGGTCTATGGCTTCTCATATCAATAAAATAGGATTTGGCTATTTTAGTGTGCACAGTGGAAATGGCTACCCTCTTCTCTCGATTAATTGAAGCTGCGTTAACTCTATGCTCAACTCTAAGGGTGTTGTTCTCATGTAAATATGGCACAGGAGTATGACATGTTCATGTAGAACACTCTCTGCATGTATGGATAGGATGCACTAGATTTTCATCATGCTCATCCTCAGATTAAGTATGAAAGGAATATAGTGCTCTACAAGTAGCATTAGGGCTATATCTATATAGATGATTTAGCTTAGGACTCAAATAAGGATGACTAGGAGGAGTACCTTACTCATATAACCTAAGCAAAGGCATATTAAGGATGATCAGTATGAGTACCTTACTCATATAACCTAAGCAAAGACATTTATTTTTCTCCAAGCTTATATGGGTTTATGGATCAATTAGGGACATGAATTCATGCTATCCATCTACTTGGTCCTTTAATGGGTGGATCTTGTCTAGAAGTAGCATGATATGGATGAGGTCTGAGAATTTTCTCTTCTCAATCATGGGGAGGTCCCATACATGTCCTCCTAGTAGGGGTATCTTTATGATTGAATCTCCCATGAGTGGAATTATCTCTACTATAGCTACTAGGATGTTGTACAGGTAGGAGTAAATCAATTGGACTATAACAAAGGTGTTTTGGGCCTCCTGGTGCATTTCCTATAGCCTCAGTATGTGATTGGTTATGGTTACGTATAGTGACCATTTCCTAATCATTTAGCATTTTAGTCATCTATTTTTCTCAATGTTGTGCTACACACAATGCATCTCAAAAAGTGGCATCTGTAGACACTAAAATTTGGTCAATCCGATTAGGCAATCAAAATAAATGGTTAATTGACACCATATGGCCCCCTTGGGCAACCCTCAGAGGTTTACTAGTGGTCCTAACCACTCTTGGAAGGCTCTACCCCACTTTTGGGAGCTTTTGGGCCACATAGGCATGACCTTACCACCCCGGGATGGTCACAGTTTGTGGCCATCCCACCCTGGGATGGTGGCAAACTGGCCATCCTGGGGTGGGACGACCACAAGGTTTGACTCCCAAAAAGTCAAATTTGGACAAATGGCACCCAAAAATTGCCATTTTCCCTACCTATTCAAGCATGCAAGTCAGAGGATACAGCATCCTTATGACATGCTACATGTAAGAGGCCAAATAGGGAGATTCTCTTCCCCCTCCAATGCATGCCACCCTATTGGCCAAATGGCACCTCTTGCCCTACATGCCCTCGCATGCCTTCTTGCCCAAAGGCTTCCTTTGGCTATAAAGTGGATCAGTTTTCCACAAAATATAGAGAGAGGAGTTTTGAGACATAGCAATGGAGTGCTACCAAGATTTCCCCTCACCCTTTTGTGCCCTTTTCCCTCGGAATCTCTACCTAGCGAAGGAGGTTTGTGAGTGATCTAGGAGGCACAATTTGATCACAAAACCAAACCAATTGAGTGAATTTCACCACCAAATTTTATGACAACACTATTAGGAGGGTCCTAACCAATTCACAGAGGAATTGGTGATAAAATAAGTGCAGAATTGGTGGTCATCCCACCCCAGGATGGTCCCTATTCTATGATAGTCCCAACCATCCCACCCCAGTATGAGGACATATATGTGCATTATTTCTTTATATTATTTTTAATTAGATTCTATATTAGTATATGAGCATGTTTTCCAAATTTCATGCATTTTGGAGCTATATTGAGTGAGATATCATATTTTTAGTGTTTTGCAGGGTCTTATGCAGGTCTACGGAGCTCATCTGGAGATGCACATGAAAATATTATTTATTTTGCAAATATGACCACATGGGTTGTCTTGAAATGTCATTTTATGTATTCTTTCCAAGTTTCATGCATTTTGGATATGTTTAGGGGTAGAAATTGCTTGCTTTGGGTTTTGTAGGCTTTGAAGGTCTACTACGATTACGCCATGCCATCGGATGCAATTTTGGTTCTATTTTTAGTAATATCTTCCCAAAACCATATATTTTACATACCTCTAAAATTTCAAGTCATTTGGAGTTGATTTAGATAGGCATATTTCATATTCATGTTTTCTAGTCTTTTAGTGCCTATGGGGATTGCATGTTTTCACCATACACACTTGCTATTTAATGATTATGATTTCCTTGTGTGTAGGTGCAGGTTTTTACAGTGTATAAGGAAGGAGCACAATATCATATAACAAAGTAGTGGCATCATAGGTTCGCCCACCTCAATTGTGGGTACGAGGAAAGACATTGGAAGTGCACACGAGTTACTTTGAGGATTCGATCCTTGGGCACCATTTTGTAAATAATTGTATCAATATTGAGCCCTCAAGGGGACATCTATGTAACCATGGTTTTGAACCATCAAATTAATAGAAATAAACTTCCTTTTATTTCATTTCTTGCAATTTGGTGTCTTTTCCACTTTTACTTGCATGCTTCCATTTTGATGCTCATAACACACTAGCGATAGATGCATATTGTTTAGCACTCATTAGGTGCACCATTTTTCCCCTAATTCAGTGGTGATCATGGTGGGACCCTATCCCTATTGATTTTCTAAAGGTTTAACCTCGGTTTTTTCTTGGTTTTTGTTGCAGGTACTGGCCATTCTGGCCTGAAACGACCCTTGGACTGCTCCTTGGCTCACCCTGGGATGACCACACAACCATCCCACCCTAGGATGGCCATAAAAATGGCAGCCATCCCACCCTAGTATGGCCACAAAATAGAGCCTTTTTTTCTCATATGCCAGAAATAGTAGGTTCCCTGGGTGATAAGGTAGGTGCCTAAACTTTTGGTTTTCTGTTACACAGTCAAAAATTGCTGAAATTTGATTTTTCTCGCATGCTTTGTTTGATAGAAAGGTAGAAATATAGTTTCATTTTCTTATAAATGCAAAAATAACAAAAAAATAAGAAAAATAAAAAATAAGTTAAGTTATGATGCCCTTGTATGGTTTGCTTGCATGTAGGCTACCTAATGGGTAGGCCATCATTTAGGGTTTTGCATCTTGTAGGTTGCTTTTTATCTAGATTTTATAAAAGTAAAATGTCCTTTCTCTTGCATTTAGTGAAATATCATTGAGTGCTTCATTGTTTACTTTATTTAAGCTTAAAAGGAACCACACACACTTGCACGTATCACAATAACATTGGTAAGGTTGGATTTCATCACCAACCCCCAATTCAGACCGGTGACATTGGATTTCACCTCCTTCCATCAGCTTGCCCCCTAGATACCTTAGATAGAATAGGGCACTCTCTCAATATGGAATAGGTCACTGGTGTTCAAACTCCCTCCCACTATTGGAAACACTTGTCATTTTAGAGTGGAAGAGCTAGGTGAACCCTCCACTCATTGTGGGTTTTAAGCGGTGTACCCTAGACTCTTTTGAGGACCTCATGTTTGGCACTAGTGTTCCTAGTCACCACTTTGGTTGAGTTCCCTCATTCTAAGTCCAAAACATGAATAAGAAATCAAGAGCAACAACAAATCCAAACACACCAAATAACTTAGGGATTCACATCTAAAACTTAAAGGAGATAATCACATTGTTTGCTTGTGTGCTTCTTTGATCATTTGATTGTGTGTTTCTAAGATTTAAAAGATATAATCATATACATCTAATCCTTAAAAGAGATAATCATATTGTCTACTTTGTGTGTTGCTTTATTTTTTGGGTAATCAACATAAGATCCTATCATATAGGACTAAAACAAAAATTGATTTTTTTTTTTTCCCCCTTTCCCCCAAATATTCCAAAAATACAAATTTTTGACCCAAAAGTCAAATTTTGGAGCCCTAGCCCATTGTGATCATCTTGTCGCACTGATCATTTTGATATATAACACTTATAACCTTTTTTGAAAGTCAAAATTTTCTTTAGTGTGGGTTCCCTTCAGGGTTTGCCTAGTCAATACATTATGACAACCATGCATAGCCGAGCTCAATCACGAGCTAGCGAAGTAAAAAACTTTAGGAGAGGCCTTGAGCACCATCGTTGTAGGTATGAGGATCTCCTCACTCCTACATGGAGCCCTGATAGTAGTCACCTTCGCTATTCTCCTAAGGATCTCATCATTCTTGCATGATGCCCTGAGAGTCATCGTGAGGTCAACTCCTCACTCAGAGGACCCGACCACCAAAGTACCTCTACCAGGAGAACATCAATGGGTTATCCACATGATCAAGTGGATTATTTGGTTAGCCAACACCGATTCCAGTCCCAAACTAGATATAATCAGCCTACCAAGGGGTCTAGTAGGGAGGTCTACACTCCCTCTATATCATGGTCTTCACCACCCAGAACTCCCATCCAACAAGTTCTAGCAACCTAGAGTAGGCTTGTACAAAGTTCACATGCACCATCAGCCAATATGACCATGAGCGAGCTTCTACTATAGTCCTCCAAGCATTGGGAACCTTTCATGAGGATCTTGGATTCCATTGAGGTACAACCTCATGACTCTGATGCTTTCACCAACTTTATGGAATACATACAAATGCACAAGAATCCTGTTATATCCTTTCAAAATCATGAGGTCAAACTTGTGCCTACCAATTCACCAGATCCTGCTTTGCACATCATCACGAGTATCAATAGGCTCCCCTATAAGTGAGTATTGGTTGACACATGTTCCTCAATAAACATTATTACCATAACTTCACTAAAACATCTCAACCTTCCATCCTCATGCATTGTACCATCCAAGTTCACCTTGCAAGCATTCAATGATGCTTTATCCTCCACTGTGGGTATGATAATCCTACTTGTTGAAGTTGGACAAAATATTGTGCCTACATTGTTCTACATCTTGGAGGGTGCAAGATAGTACAACATACTACTTGGAAGGCCATGGATAAGAGACATGGAATGTGTTCCATCTATAGTGCATCAATGCATTAAATACATGGATGAAGGTAAGGTCCATGTGGTTCATGTTGACCTAGACCCCTTCAAGTATTATAAATAGGTGGATCATCCACATGAGCCTATAGTATCACCCAAGCATTTGGACACTAAACCCAATGACCTTATCCAGAGTCCAGATTCAACCCTATGGTTAGTCATGAAGCTACCTTCACCACCGCTAGTACCATCCTCTGTTTCTTCAAGCGAGGAAGAGTCAGAAGAGCCAACTTGTAGAGGCTCCCACAACTATCATCAATATACCTACAGAATATCTTCCCACTCCTACCAAAAAGGAGGAAGAGCCCACTATTGATATGGATGAATCAAATCATATCATGCTTGAGGACACAATTCAATTGACCCATCCAAAACTCGATGAGTGCATAGTACCCAATGTTACATCCATGCCTATCATCGAGTCGATCAAGGATCTAGGTCATCCTCTTGCCAAGTCACCACCCATTGATAGCATTCCTGATGCACCCCTTGAACATGGGGGCCAAGCAGATCACCTTGGACAAGTTGATGAGGTAGCCATGACTTGTCCAAATGCAAATGCATCTTCTCATGAGTTTGTGGGAATGATCAATGTGATGACAGAGAACCAAAGTCCTTTGAATCCATCTATGCCACTTGCGACTCCATCCAACATTCCATCCATACCACAAGAGATACCATTGATGGATTCGGTCACACCTACTCCATCTCACTCAACATCTCCACAAAATCAAGAGCAGGTGTACCCCCTACACCAAAGTGGGGGTAATCCAACTACCATAGTTGAACACTCTAAGTTGGAACATGAGCATGAGCTAAATCAAGAACAAGAACATGTGGATATACTCACTAGCTCCAATCATCATGAAGCATCCACATCTACTCAAACATTGAGGACTTTTGATCCACCTCTGCTCAATTATCTCCTAGCTCCCACACCCAATTCACCTCCACCACCTATTAGTTGCCATCCAACTTCCTCAATAGCCATCCAATCATTACCTCCACTAGTTTCACAACATATCTTGGATAGGCTAGCCAATGTGGAGTTACAAGTGAGTCACCAACATAATGATTTACAATAGATCTTGAATCGACTCACAAGCATTGAGTTACAATTGAGTAATCTAAAACCTCAACCCCCTGATTGTCAGGACCAACCCACTCCTGTGTAGTCCAATGTTAAGTCTCAAATAAATCAAGGGCAAAACCAACAACATCACCCTAAGCGATAATTTACGCCCATTATTGAGTCCATGGACTCTTTGTTTGAGTGCCTCTTAGTGGCTAACATGATCAATCTACCTGAGAGTCGACCTATCGATCCGAATGCACCTAAGCCCAAAAGATATCGTGAAGACCTATATTGTAAGTATCATAGGCAAAATGGGCATGACGTGCAGATGTGCTTCAAGTTCAAACACCTAGTATAGGATATGATCGATAGGAATGATCCTTAGGTCAATAATATTATTGCAATAAACAATCAACAGATTGACATATCTCATGATTCGTTACCTATGGATGGGAGTCAAGAGGAGCAACCTAAATAGGTGACTGAGATGCATACAACCCTATGGCCTCATAAAATGAGTCGACCATGTTCACCTCATGTAAAGCCTCAACCTCGTACCTGGACTCCATTATCTGAGCCCATGTCAACCATATTTCACAACCTATAAGAAACAAATGCCTTGTCAGGCATACCCCTATTCAACCCGAATAGGCCTAGATCTAAACAATACAGGGAGGATCATTCTTACCTCTATCATCGAATGAGAGGGCATGACATTAGTAATTATCATGTTTTTAGACATGTGGTCCAAGATCTTATTGATAGGGAAGCTTTATCCATGAATGGGGCACTCATTCTACCCCATCGAGACATGGGCATTACCTAGAATTCCTTGCCAAAATAGGGGGAGTCAATTTCTATCACTCCTCCTAGCCAAGCCAATAACATTGCATCAATCACAGTACATATTGGGGGTATCCAAGGTGTCACACCTTCCCCACTATTTACATCATAAGAAATGAAGCAAATTGGGGATCCTAAAGGTATCACACCTTCCTCACTTCCTTTGATCACCATAAATGTTGGGGGTATACAAGGTATTGCACCTTCCTCCTAAGAAAACAAAGTAAGAAAAGTTACAAAATGCTCCAAGGGTATCTACATACCGCTTGGTCAACCTGAATACCCCTAGGTGGTCTATGACCATCTAGGTCACCCCAAAAGGCTCCAAGGGTATCTACATACCGCTTGGTCAACCCAAAATTCTCCTAGGTGGTCTATGATCATCTAGGTCACCCCAAAAGGCTCCAAGGGTATCTACATATTGCTTGGTCAATCCAAAACCCTCCTAGGTGGTCTATGACTATCTAGGTCACCCTAAAAGGCTCCAAGGGTATCTACATACCACTTGGTCAATCCAAAACCCTCCTAGATGGTCTATGACCATCTAGGTCACCCCAAAAGGCTCCAAGGGTATCTACATACCACTTGGTCAACCCAAAACCCTCCTAGGTGGTCTATGACCATCTAGGTCACCCCAAAATGCTCCAAGGGTATCTACATACCTCTTGGTCAACCCAAAACCCCCTAGGTGGTCTATGACTATCTAGGTCACCCCAAAAGGCTCCAAGGGTATCTACATACCACTTGGTCAATCCAAAATACCCCTAGGTGGTCTATGACCATCTAGGTCACCCCAAAAGGCTCCAAGGGTATCTACATACCACTTGGTCAACCCAAAATACTCCTAGGTAGTCTATGACCATCTAGGTCACCCCAAAAGGCTCCAAGGGTATCTACATACCTCTTGGTCAACCCAAAATACCCCTAGGTAGTCTATGACCATCTAGGTCACCCCAAAAGGCTCCAAGGGTATCTACATACTGCTTGGTCAACTCCAAATATCCCTAGGTGGTCTATGACCATCTAGGTCACTCCAAAAAGGCTCCAAGGGTATCTACATACCACTTGGTCAACCTAAAACCCCTAGGTGGTCTATGATCATCTAGGTCATCCAAAATGCTCTAAAGGTATCTATACCTTTGGTCACCTAAAAAGCCCCAATGGCATCTAGTAAGCCCATTGGTCAACCTATATATATATATATATATCAAAAATCCAAAAACATCATCAAAATATCAAAAATATAAAAATATTGCATCACATCACATTGCATACCATTGCATTATATCATCACTTGCATTAGGCATACTCATCATTGCACTTTGCATTTTAGAGTTGCTCATACATGTCTAGCACTGAGACTGTACACTAGTCATCATTCAAAATCAATGTTGCTCAAGTCATCATTCACATCATTTCATATTTCACTTATCATTTCCACCTACATTTCCCACTTTTCATATTTGTGTCCATTCCCTTCACCTAGCCATTTGTTCTAGAATGTCATTAGGGTTTTTGGTCACTCACCCATCTCTAGTTTTCTTTTCAGATTTTGTAGAAAGCTATCCTGATTTTTAGGAGGTAGAGTCTTGCTTAGATTGTACCTTGTATACATCAAAATCCCATCACATTTTCACACTAATAAATCCAAGTTTTGCACAAGGAAATATGAAACCTACAAAGTGGTCTAGGTTACCTTAAGTGAAAAGTTTATCCTGCTCATCCCCCTATGCGTATGGTTCAAGAATGCTAAGAATTGGCAAAAGGACAAGCTCCTCCCTACCCAATTCCCCAAAATAAATAGTGGTTTTCACCACTATCAAAATCAAAATCCCACAAAAGCAAAAATCAAAAGCAAAATAAATAGTGGTTATCACCACTCCCCAAATCCCTTGCTCAAAGAAAACAAAATACAAAATAAACAGTGATTTTCATCACTAAGTATGAGCAAATATCCCTGAAATCAAATAAAAGAAAAGAAGGGAGTATTGAACTTGAATCCCTAGAATTCTTAGCATTCGATAAACCATTAGGTGATCCTCATTACAGGTTTGGTGGCATCAAGCCTTCTTGGAAATGGCGGTATCCTTACGCATGATGATATGTCTATCACATTAGCTTTTGCATGTGTGCAGACCAATGTTTGCATGTGGATGAGCTAGCTTTTGGTAGCCTATATTACCTAGTAGTCTAATCCAACTAAGTACAAAACCTAGGATCGTGCTACTCATGGGAATAATCTTATGCTTATCACAAAATGAACTCACTTGCACACATAGGGATATTGAGTATCTTGGTCATCCTAGTAGATTCATACCTTGTCAAAAAGTCTTGCATGGTTAGTATATAACTTTTGACCAGTTGACTAGAGTGTTTGAGTCTCATGAAAACCTCATAGACATCCTATAACATCCTATCATTCATTCCATTTTATCACATTTATGTCAATTTCCATTATTCACAAATCCATTACATAGTCTCATGACAACATTACACATGAATTGATGAATTCTATACAGTCTATGGTGCTAACATAGTATGTCATATAGTATACATATTTCATCATCTAGATCAATACATCATCCATCTCATTATACATCCATGCATATACATATCATCAAATCAAATCACATTACTAAAAAGATATAACCAAAATTATTCCAAAATAACAATGCAAAAATAACTAATTCAGAATAAAAATATAACTCACAATAAATCATGCACATAGAACACACTATACTTACCCTAGTTCACCCAATATAGGCTACTCCAGCAAACAAGAGCCACACCTCCTTTAATATTATTATTCACTCCTTGCTTATAATGGGACATTACAATCAATATTAAATGAAACTCTTACAACCCTAAAACACAATGTGGTATTAGAATATCATGGGAACAATACCATGGGATAAAACCACCCATACCCACCAATCATGGAAATCCTAGGAACCACTCCGTAAAGTGATCTAAAAAAAGGAGAAAAAGCACTGGTTAATTGACACCATATGGCCCCCTTAGGTAACCCTCAAAGGTTTACTAGTGGTCCTAACAACTCTTGGAAGGCTATATCCCACTTTTGGAAGCTTTTAGACCACAGAGGAATGACTGTCCCACCCTGATATGGTCACATTTTATGGCCGTACCACCCTATGATGGTGGTAAATTGGTCGTCCTGGGGTGGATGACAAGGTTTGACTCCCAAAGAGTCAAATTTGAAAAAATGGCACCCAAAAATTGCCATTTTCCCTACCTATTCAAGCATGCAAGTTAGAGGATGCAACATAATTAACATACTGCATGAGGAAGGCCAAATAGAGAGATTCTCTTCCCCCTCCAATGCATGGTGCCTCTTGCCCTACATGCCCTCGCATGCCTTCTTTCCCAAAGGCTTCCTTCGGCTATAAAGTGGATCTATTTTCTACACAAAAAAAATATAGAGGAGCTTTTTATACATAGAAATAAAGTGCTACCAAGATTTCCCCTCACCCTTTTGTGCCTTTTTCTCTTGAAATCTCTACCTATTGAAGGAGATTTGTGAGTGATCTAGGAGGCACAATTTATTTACAAAACCAAACCAATCGAATGCATTTCACCACAAAATTTGATGAAAAAAAAGTATGAGGTTTTTGGACTAATTCATAGAGGAATTGATGATAAAATAAGTGCAAAATTGGTGGTCATCCCACCTTAGGATGGTCACCATTCTGTGATAGTTCCAACCATACCACCCCATTATGAGGATATATGTTTACATTATTTATTTACTATTTTTAATTATAAATATTATAGGATATAATATGATGCTACTATCCAAATTTCATGCATTTTTGAGCTATATTGAGTGAGATATCACATTTTTAGTGTTTTAGAGGGTCTTATGCAGGTCTATGGAGCTCATCTAGAGATGCACATAAACATATTGATTATTTTACAAATATGACCACATGGGTTATCTTGAAATTTTATATTATGTATTCTATCCAAGTTTAATACATTTTTGATATGTTTAGGGGTATAAATTGATTGCTTTGGGTTTTGCAGGCTCTATAGATCCACTATAATTACGCCATGCCATCGGATGCAATTTTGGTTCTTTTTTTAGTAATATATTTCCAAAACCATCTATATTACATACCTCTAAAATTTCAAGTCATTTGGAGTTGTTTTAGATAGGCATATTTCATATTCATGTTTTCTAGTATTTTAGTGTTTGTGGGGATTGCATGTTTTCACCATGCACACTTGATATTTAATGATTATGATTTTATTTTGTGTAGGTGAATGTTTTTATAGGGCATTATGAAGGAGAAAAATATCATAGAACAAAGTGGTGGCATCATAGGTTTTCCCACCTCAATTGTGGGTACGAGGAAATACATTGGAAGTGCATACGAGTTACTTTGAGGATTCGATCCCTGGGCACCATTTTGTAACAATTGTATCGATCTTGAGCCCTCAAGGGGAAATATATGTAACCATGGTTTTGAACCATCAAATTAATATAAATAAACTTCCTTTTATTTCATTTCTTGCAATTTGGTGTCTTTCCACTGTTACTTGCATGCTTCCATTTTGATGCTCATAACATACTAGCGATAGATGCACATTGTTTAGCTGCATTAGGTGCACCATTTTTTTCCTACTTCATAAGGAAATAGACAAAGTATAAAATATTATTATCTCATTTAAATGATATTTGTGATTCCTAAACTGGTATGTGTGTTTTTATTCATTTATTTATTGATTTTCTCTTGTTTGAGTTTCTATTTTGTTTATGAAATATGCAGTTAAATGGATTTCACTTGTATCCTCTCACACATAGAATTAGTGATGAATTCCAGGTCATGAAACCCACCAAGATTTGGTGTTGAAGTCCAAATCTAGTGAGGGAGTCTAGGTCCTACCAATCCTCATCTAGTTCACCTCAGTTAGTGATATACCTCTTTGAAAAGAGATACATGCTATATTCCTCACCTATGATGGTTCTTAGAACTAGACTTGGCAAAAATGGAATGCAAATAACCACAAGAAAGATAATGAGGTGATTATTAAGACCAACATCATTAGTCTTGATTAATGGTTGGGTGTGAATTTTAACTCACTGATGTTTAATATGATATGTGGTGGGTGTGGGTTTTTTTATCTTTTGTAAAAGGAAAGATGCAACATAGAGCAATCAATGAAATTTTTCTAATGCATAAAATACATTTTTAATTTCTAAATTTCTAAATAAGAATATTTCAATTTTAGAAATTTTGAAAGTGCAAACCCTAAATTATGTTAGCTTTTTGATAGGCAACAAGCAAGCAAATCCAAACAAGCAATAAAACAAAGGTCATATCTGTGTAATATGGTCTACACCAGAGGCTGTCTAACGTAGAAGTGGTCAGAAAGAGGGGCTGATGTACCATGTAACAGTCAGTAGTAGATTCCACTAGACCCAGGAGTGATCACAAGTAAAAAATTTGAAATCTAGTAATTTCTCTAAATTTCTTAATTAAACTTGCAATTCTATTTTTTTTTCTATGAAAAGTAGTAAAATCAAATGTAGAGATACTCACAGGAGAAGCCTACATTATATGAGGTTGTTGCCTCTTTTGTTTTGTGACTCTACTCTAAGGTCATCATAGGGCAGAGCGTCAAGCTCTATTGGCCATCACAGGGTAGGATAACGGGTCTTGTGAGTCATTCCAACCCAGAGCAGTTGTACCTGTATTTCAAGAAAATAAGAAATAGGTGATTAGCAACAAATTTGTGAAGTGTGGAAGAGTCCCACCATGATTACCATTGTATATATATGAAAATCTAATACCTAAACAAGTATATAAAATCAAATTGAAATAAATATCATGTAACCATATTGAGACAAAATAATTAAGAAAATGTAGCCCTTCTTATTGATATTTGAAATTGTCCTTTAAAAAGTGGTTACAAAGATATTCCTCTTAGGTATAGATACCAATTTGATACAAATTACAATGAATAACCAATGGTAGGTGCATTCACAAGATCTTTGTAATCTCAAAACTGATTATAGAGGATTTATTTGCGACCTCTACATGAAGAAAAAAAGTTTGAAGGATCTTTATGTTTAAGATCTCCTAATAAGATTTGAAACATGCACACAAGACACTTACAAGACATTAGTAGAAAATGTGGGATCTCTCATGATGAGGTCCATTTCCATAATAAGTCATTGAAACAAAAATGCTTAAGATGATAAATAAATACATGCAAATTGAAATGAAACTAAGCTAGAATAGAAATTAAATTCTACTAAAGCTATTATAATTAGAAAACATAGTGAAATTTTTTTTATAGAGAGGTCATCATTGGGTATGACTGTTAGCCATAAAAGGGTACAATGACTATGCTTGCGGGTTGCTTCAGGGTGAAGCAACTGTTGAAAAAAAGTCAATTATTTATGTCCAATGTGGAGCGATGTCTGATTAGTTTGTCAAATTGATGTTCAAGGGTATTTCTCTAAAGCATAGTTGAATCATGATAATTGGCTCAAATTCAGGATGATCGATGATGCACAATGGTGGAATTTGATATTCAAGCTCCAAAGGACTCCATTGATTTGGGTAGCACTCCATTGATTATGAGAGAATGTTCTCTCTATTACACAAATTGATAACACTTTTTTGCATTTCTATTTGATATCAAATATCTTTTTGATGAAGATTTTGGGCTACTTTTATAATATTTCCCAATTGTAATCTTGGCTTGCAAGAGAAACCAAGACCAAGATTCAGTTAGGATCTAAGCAACCCAAACATAGCATTTAGAACCTTCTTACTATTAGTTTTTATGTTCAAATTGCCCTGTAACTAATTTGGCTTGACTTAGGGAGCCCGTGTTTGTTGTAGGTGCATCTAGCCAAGGGTGGAGAACTAGAATTGGGGGCCATCTCAAGGTCCAGAGGTCACTCCTAGGTATGATGATCCAAGTTGTAAAGGATAGGTTACCCTTTTTTGAGTGGTAAGAACCATTTTTAGGTCTTGGGAAGGCCCAAGGTGAGTCATATGGACTTAAAAGGTGTCCATATGGTAGCCTCATCAACATGACGTGTTTTAGGTGTCTACAGATGCCCCTTTTTGGGATGCATTGTGTGAAATCACAACACTAAGCTAAAATAGACAACCTAACATCATATTGAAGGTTGATTAATTTTCATTGACCTGGTCAATTTTAGATACCCCAATCATAAAAAGAGCATGCATCTTTGAATCATTGCCTCCAACACTTTGAAGAACTTGAGTTTTTGGTAAAATTTTCAACCATGGAGTAGACACAAGAGTCACCATGGAGTAGACACATGGGTCTAGAAATGTCATGTTTTAATAATACCAAGTATTTGTTTGGTTGAAAATTGTTTTTTCTTATTTTTTGCCCCAAGCAAGGGCATGATTTTATTTGGAGATGATTCATTGATGAATACAATTAGAATAATTGAGAATTTGATTATTGATTTTGATTATGAATTCTATGATTATGACTACCCCCTCAAGCGATTATTCGATGAGGAAATGGCAAGTGATGAAAGTGATGAGTCACTTGAACAAGATGACTTCATTTAATTGACCAAAGGTATAGGCTTATTTGGAGATTTTATTTTTAAAATTGACAAAAGGAAGCTAGCCATCTTTGGGATATTTGAAATTGAGATAGTGAGGCAAAGGGTGCAACCTTTGGAATTGGGTTGTTGATTTGTTATGATTAGATGTGAGGCAAAGGGTGCAACATTCCAAACCATTTAGTTGATTGATGAATTTATTGAATGCAAGGCAAATGGTGAAACCTTTGGCTAAAATGGTTGACTAGGTTGAATTATATCCTTGATCAGGAAGGCACACTACCTTGATTTGTCCCGTGTTGCTTGATTGTTTGATTAATGATTGTAGAAAGTATGATATTGATAATGCCCCAGTTGATGTATGAAAATGTTTGTGTGATTTGCAATTATGAAATTTTGTATCATTAGATGTGATTAAATGCCTAAATTGAGGCTCATGTTATGCCTAGATGTATGCATATGGGTGATGTGCTTAATGTTAGATGTATGCTTAGATTTTTTATCTGATTATGAATGTGAATTCATGTTGTCATTATGAAAAATATAACATGTGTGAGATATGCATTAATTTTATATGGATGACCTAATGTAAATGTACATTTAAGATTTAATTATTTAAAAAATGATGAATTAATCTAATTTGTGTTTAACAAACTAATTGCAGACACCACAAAATGTATAAAAATCATGAATTAAAATGTTAACCCTTATCATAAGTGTTATACATTTTTATATGCATATAGGTGATGAAATATGTGAAATGTTACCTATAAGTTTTTGTAAACTAAAAGGTGTGCATAAAATAGTCAGTGGCCATCTAAATATCATTGCTAATATCCATCCAGTATCTATCATATTTTATGATGATCTCTTAATAAACAAAAGATCATAATATAAACTATGATTGTGGATGAGATTATTTGTTTATATGAGGGTTTTTTAGAGGTTTTCTATGAAACTCAAACACCCTAGTTGATTGATCAAAAGTTGTATACCAACTACATAGAAATCTTGGAAGATACAAGCTTATTAAGAAGACCCAGATATGCACTATTCCTATATGTGCAAAGTGAATATATTAGATGAGGCATCAGACTACCTCATTGCTATGCAGGTTTCATGCAACCCATTGTTGTAATAAGGATAACCTTATGGTCATAATAATCCTGAGTTTGGATGCTACTAAACTAGACTACTAGGAAATACAAGCCACCAAAAGCTAGCTCAACCATAAGCTGACATTGATCTATACAAAATAAGGTCGCTAATGTGAAAATCATATCACCATGTGTAAGGCTACTCCGATGCTAGGCGGGTTTCATAAACCCATTATTGTAATGGAGATCACCCCATGGATTTTGAATATTGAAGATTCCAAGGATTCAAGCTTGTTACCCCCTTATTTTCATTTTATTGCTTGGGATACTTGCTCATGCTTAGTGGTGAAAACCGCTATTTATTTTTTTGTTTTTTGAGCAAGGGATTTGCTTAGTTATGAAACTCACTATTCATTTTGTTCTTATTGAACAACACAGGCTTATACTGAGAGGGAAGGTCAATAGTATAAGATCAAATTTTAAATTTCTTTTCCAAACAATACTATCCAATATTATCAATGGAAATATAAATAGCAGTAATCAAAGCAATGCACAAATCATCACACACAAGAGAGACACCAATTTAACATGGTTCACCCAATGTGGGCTACTTCATAGAGAAAATATTTCTACTAAATTTTGTAAGAGAAATTCTTACTAATTGATTTAATCAATTAAAATATGAAGAATCCAAATTCAATACAACCACTAAGAGAGGGTGGGTATCGTAGCTACTTGGAGAGGGCAGTTCTCTTGCTCTATAGGCAATAGATAAAATTATTATTTGATGATTCATATATGATCAAATGTAAAACAACCTACATCTATAAATAAGAATAAATCAATAAATCGATGACAATTGGAAATATAGCCGACTAGCTATATTGGTGATGTAACATGGCTCCCCTCCTTGGAAAGCTTTGTCATCAAAGCTGGAAATTACTTGAAAATACCTTTTGGTTCCCCTATAGCTTCTTCTGCTGGTAGACCCTGCCATTTGATCAAAAATTATTTAATTTAGCGAGAATGAATAATACGTGACCTGATTTACAATATTTATTTTGGATGAGGAGTTATACGTCCTTCTTCATACAATATTGGATGACTTGTTTGGAAGTAAAATATTTTGTTGTACACTTCTTCACAATTAGCCACAATATCTTGAAGATATTTTGAGGTATTTGCAGGAGTATTTGTTACTTAACCAAATTTTACTGATAATAATTCATCAATTATTGTTGTTGATGATTTTTTTTCTTGTTGACAACCATTTTTGCTAACAACTTTTTTTCTTGCTGACAATTTTTTCAATTATCGCTAACAACTTTTTGTTGACGATTTTTTTTTCTTGCTAATGATTTTTCTTGTTGATAATTTTTCCAATTATCACTTCTGATGGCTAGTTTGCCTGTGCAATTTTCCTCTCAATAGTTACTTGTTTCTTGATAACTATATTTGGCTTCAATTTTCAACGGCTATAACTTTATATAAATTTTCAATAGTTGTTGATTTGAAGCTTCAAATTTCCCTCTCAAAAGTTATGACTGTATTTGACTTCAATTTTCAATGGCTAATATCTTCAATTCAATAAATTTCTTGATCCCAATATGATGAAAATGTTTGTTACACATGTGAACAAATGTGATTTGTTGGCCACAATTTACTTTTGTATGGTTCTCTTAATGTCTTCGATCACCTAGGGATGTTAGGGTAGAGGGAGCTGGAACGTCATTTGACTTCATAAAAAATTAACAATACACACTAGGGAGAGGATTCCTTCGTCAATAATACTATTTTTTACCAAAATATGGCCAATTTTTATTTTTTTATGAACTAATTTTGTGTATACACGCATCCGATACACATTGGCAATATTGGCTTCTTCTTATATACTCAAAATATGCCTCATGTCACACGATGATGCTCTGGGGTGTAGGGTTTTTTCCAAAGTCTTGCTATTGGCTTAATTTTAAATCTTTAGAAAATTTTGATTTTTCCCTATGAATTCTTCTTCTAGGCTGAATGTCTACACGATCCCTACATTATGAAACCTTTTGATGATTGAATTATTTGATGATAAATCTTCGTTTAGGAGAGGTGGCTTGCTTTGATTGAAAAATAAGAATTTTTGATGGCTTGATTAATTTTGCATTCTTGATCCACAAGACTATCAACATAATTCAGAACCACTGCAAACAAAATGCTCTTCTAACACTGTGAACCCTAAAATTACTGAATATTTGTTTTTAGTTTGCGATTGTATTTAATTAAGGAGACCTCCTCCACATTGGATTAAATATCAAATAAACCAGGATTAAATATTGAATAAACCAAGATTAAATCTCAAATAAAGTCTCTCGTCAGAAGCCCACTGATACCTACCTGTAAACTATGACTACCTTAGGTTACCATGTAATATTTTGTTGTTCACTTGTGATTTTTACAATGAAGTTCTAATTTTATAATAAAAAACTTTATTAATTTTTCTTCTATTGTGCGAATGTGATTTATGCTTATTATTACTACAACTGTAATGTCTTACTCTATAAAAAATAAATTTGGTTATGTGATGTCGTCTCTCACAAAAGAATTAATTTACTTCTAGGAATGAGTTTCCACAAGCCTCAATCATCTGTCTGACGGATGCACGATATTCAAATTTACTTCACTAAATCCGGATGAAATAAACCAATGATGCTTCAAAAAGTATTTTTGGCCACCTTCCTGGATGAAATAAACAAATTCCCTTACCATAGTCTCACCTTACTTTCTGGATTTATGAGATTAAAAAAGAACATAAAAAAAAAAAACTTGAACTCACCAATTTTAATGGGATTTCAAGATCCAAAATATGCCAGCTTTTGAAATTTAATAGCTGAAAATTTAATCTATTTCCCTGCGTATTGGATTGTGCCAACTATCTTTGAAATGCATCCCAAAAATATATTTTCCAAATTGCTTGTCTACTTTCTACGAAATTGCACTCACATAAATAAAACTACTCATACTTTATTGCTCACTTTAGATAGATTAAAAAAAATTCATAAAATGTGCAACTTCAGGAAAGAGCTCTGATACCACTTGTAAGATAACTTCTTACTAATTGATTTAATCAATTAAAATATGAAGAATCCAAATTCAATACAGCCACTTAGAGAGGGCATATCTCATAGCCGCTTGGAGAGGGCAGGTCTCTTAGCCACTTGGAGAGGGTAGTCCTCTTTCTATGTAGGAAATAGATAAAATTATTATTCGATGATTCATAGATGATCAAATGTAAAAAAACCTATATCTATAAATAAGAATAAATCAATATATCAATGATAATTGGAAATATAGCCGACTAGCTATATTGGTGATGTAACAATTTTTCTCAACAAATCTTATTGGGAATCAATTCCCTATAACAATATTTATGGACATCTGTCCAAAGGAGATACCAATACCCTAAGCTTTAATTTGTGGATCTCTCTCCATAGGATAACTCTTTCCCCTTTTCTCTAGTTTTTAGAACTTGATCCAGGAGAACTCTATCTCCTCAACTGGTTCGTGGATCTCTATCTATAAAATAACTCTTACCATCTGGTTCATGGATCACTCTCCACAAGAGAAATATTTTCTCTTGCTTTGGTTTTTGGAACTCTATCCATAGGAGAACTCTTTCCCCTTTGCTTTGGTTGGTGATCTTCTAGAAGACTTATGTCCCTACTACTTTGTCTTGTGGATATCTCTCCATAAGAGACCTCTATCCCCACTACATTGGTTTATGGATATCTATCCAAAGGAGACTATTGTCCTCTTTGCTCTATCACCTTCAAAGTATAATCTCAACTCTGCTCAAAATCTGTCTCAAATTTACACTAAACTCTATCCTCAATCTAGCAAAAATCTACTCCAAATTTGTCTCAGGTCTAGCACAAATTTGCTCTATCTTTGCTTAAAAAAATTTATACCAAACTTTATCTCAAGTCTACCCGAAGCCTTAACACAAAGCTTGAACAAATCACCAATCAAATCTACTTAGATCTATCCCAATCCTTAACACAAAGCTTGAACAAATCACCTTATCTTAATTATATTTCAAATATTTACAAGACTTGCTCAAATATGCCTTCAAGTCTTCACAAATACTTGCTCAAATCTGACTTCAAGCCTTCTCCAAATACTTGCTCAATTCTACCTTTAATTCTTCACAAATACTTACTCATTTTTGCTCTAATTCTTCACAAATAATTTCTTGATTCCATCCTCAAGCCTTCTCAAAAGACTTGTTCAAATATACCTTTAAGTCTTTACAAAGACTACCCAAGTGTTGTAGGTGAGTTGGAGAGGAGAGGGCAATCCTCCAAGGGAGGTCCCAGGTTCGAATCTCCACCCTACCAAAAAGCTGAATTGGGTACCTAAAAAGGTTAGAAAATCCAACTAAGTGTCTATTATTTACAAGCTCAATATATAGGCTCTAAAGGCCCAAAATACATAACCAAACCCACTAAATCATGGATTTGATCCCAAAATCCTTAACCATAAGCTACAAAAGTGCAAAGGAGAATGCACGTAACTTCTAAGCTAAGATAGAAGGGAAAGATGCTAACTAGAAGATCCTTTAGCTAACTTGAAGTTCACTCTACCTACTTTGAGTTCACACTTCCTAACTAACACTCCAAAGTGACAACTAGAAGACAACTAGTGCACACAAGTGTATGTGAGAAGGAGACTCACTTACAATATTAATTTGCAAGAAATAAACTATGCAAACCTAGCTAGGAACTACTAGAGGGGTCATATGAGAGATTAAACATCAATCCTCATCATGCCTCCCCACAATAGAAGCATTGGCCTCCAATGCTTTCAGAAGAGTAGGAAAGTCACGGGACATCTGATGAAAAGAAATCCAATGAGCCTGATGCGGCAGTTGTCCTCGTCGAGCCACAAGATATGAGGTGGTAGACCCCTGGTGAGTCTATCGAGTCTTCGTGTCATAGATCTGATCGGAATCCAATGGTAACTGAGAATCAGGAACCACGTCCATAGGATGACTGATAGCTGGTGCGGTCTCCAATGTAGAGTCAAAGTACAACTTCAAAAGATCTACATTGATGACGTCATGAATCCCCAAGTGTGTGGGAAGATCAAGGCGAAAAGCATTCTCGGACACCTACTGAAGGATAGTATAAGGTCCATAGCGAATCGGTTTGATTTTACTATGAGTCTTATCAGTAAAACGCCGCTTGTCAAGATGCAACCATACTTTGTCACCAACCTAAAATGGATGAGGAATTCGATGTCGATCCATGGCCTTTTTTTGCTATTGTTGTGTCTTTTGCAAAATATCAATCACCTTTGATTGAAGATTATGCAAGTGCTGAATAAATGAGTGTGCCTTGTCTTGCTCCTTCTGAAGATGTGAAGTGATAGGAGAAGGCAAAGACAAAGGTAACTCATAAGGTGCCAAGGGCTAAAATCCCAAACAAACCTCAAAAGGTGAGTGACCTATAGAAGAATGTAGTGCCCTATTGTAGGCATGCTCAATATGAGTGAGACTCAAGTCCCACTTTGTTGGTGAAGTGTGATGATAGATTCGTAAACTTTGCACAAGTGTACGGTTTACCACTTCAGTCTGCCCATCGGATTGTGGATGATAGGCGATGGAAAAGTTAAGGGAAACTCCCAAAATTTTCCACAAAGAATGCCAAAAGTGACCCACAAAGCGTGAATCATGATCTGATATAATGCTGGTAGGTAGACCAAAGGATCACCAAATGCTATCAAAGAACAATTGGGCTAAGTCTACTGTAGAACTTGTCTTGCGGCATGGAATAAACTTAGCCATTTTACTGAATCTGTCAACCACCACGAACACACAATCATGTTGTCACACTGTCATGGGAAAACCACTAACCAAATCCATGGAAATGCTTTCCCAAGGACGTGAAGGAATGGGCAAAGGAATGCCTAAGCCAAACTTCCTGTTAGCTGGTTTTGAGCGACAACAAACTGCACACTGTTTGAGAAATCTCAACACATCCCTCTGCATTTTAGGCCAGTAGAAAAATCTTTGCAAGTGATGAAGTGTTTTGTGTTTCCCAAAGTGACCACCATAAAGTGTTGAATGAGCTTCCTTAAGAAGTGACACTCTTGGCTCACAAGGAACACAAACCTTGTCCAATTTGTAAAGAAGTCCTTCTTTGATGTAGAAATCTTGGAAAAGACGCAAATTGGAAGAAGAAGGTTTACTTGTTCAAATATTTTCCCAAAATCAGGATCTTGTGAATACTGATTAGGCCAAGTCTGAAATCCCAAGTGTGAAGTAGACATTACTGTTAAAGCAAGAGAGGTAGGAGGCCTACTCAAACAATCAGCAACAGTATTACTCTTCCCCTTTTTGTATTTGATCACCAAGTGAAATTGTTGGAGGTAAGAGGCCCACTTCATATGTCTTGATTCTTCAATTTTACTTTGAGATTGTAGGAACTTGAGAGGCATGTGATCAGTGTGTACTACTGTATATTTTCCCAAAATATAATGTCTCCAGTACTTGATAGCTTGAACTAATGCATACAACTCCTTGTCATATGTAGAATAGTTCAACTTAGCAGCAAAAAAAGTTTCTGAATGATAAGCAACTGGATGACCATTCTGTTTGAGCACAACACCTAAAGCAACTTTAGAGGCATCCGTTTCAATCTCAAAATGTTGAGAGAGGTCAGGTAAAGTTAACACAGGTGTTGTACAAAGTTTCTTTTTAAGTTTCTCAAAGGCAACCTCTTGGATTTTCTCCCAATAAAATGGAACTTTAGACTTAGTGAGATAATGCAATGGAGCTGCAAGGGTGGAATATTGAGGAATGAACTTGCGATAAAAATTTGCAAGCCCTAGGAAACTCCTTAACTCGGTGAGAGTAGAAGGAGGGGACCACTTAAGTAAAACATCAACTTTAGTGGGATCTACCTGAATTCCACTTTCACTAATCACATAACCAAGGTATGAAATTGAAGTATTGCCAAAAGAACACTTGGAAGGATTGGCATATAATTGATTCTTTGCAAGAAGATCAAGTGTATGATGGATATGCCCAAGGTGTTCCTCCCAAGTTTTTGAGAATATCAATATATCATCAAGATATATTATTACAAATTTGTCAAGTACATCACGAAATACATCATTCATCAACCTCATGAAGGTTGCAGGAGCATTTGTAAGACCGAAAGGCATGACCAACCATTCAAAGAGGCCCATATTCGTCTTAAAAGTTGTCTTCCATGTATCCTCAGCTTGGATACGCACTTGATGATATCCACTTTTGAGATCTATTTTTGAAAATAACTTAGCTCCTTGGAGCTGATCTAATAAATCATCAATGCGTGGTAGTGGATATCTATTCTTTACAAAAATTCTGTTCAAAGCACGAAAATCAATGCACAATCTCCAAGTGCCATCTTTTTTAAGAACCAACAAAATAGGTGAGGCACAAGCAGAAGTACTTTCCTTAATGAAACCCTTAGACAACAAATCTTCTATTTGCCTTTTAATTTCTTCATTTTGCAAAATAGATTGTCTATACATGGGTGCATTAGGTAGTGAAGAACCAGGAATGATTTCAATGTTGTGATTAATTGTGCGAATTGGAGGAAGAGACTTTGGCTCCTGAAATATGTGTGAGTAATTTTGCAATATTTTATCCATTGAAGAGTGTTGCTTTGTAATGGATGTTGATGTAGGAGTGTGTTGAGAGCGAATGAAAATTAGAGCAACCTCACCACCTTTTTTAATTGCCTTTTGTGTTTGCTTGGAATTTAGAATGATGTTAGGAGTGTTGGTGCTTTTTATGAGAAATACCTTACCATATTTTTGAAATGTGTAGGTTCTTTTGAAAGCATCATAAACAACTCTCCTATCATACTGAAAAGGTTGTCCAAGCAAAATCCCACAACAATCCATAGGAGTCACATCACAAGTGACTTGATCTATGAACTGTGGGCCAAGTGCAAATTTTAATGTGCAAGTGTGAGTGATTTCTGAGCCCCTTCCACTATCCTTCCAACCCAAAGAATAAGGTTGAGGATGAGGCTCCATAGGTAACTTCAATCGCTCGACAATGGACCTCGCAATTAGATTTTTCTGCGAGCCATTATCCACTATACAATCTGTTGCAAAATTATGGAGCAAATGAGCTCGAGTGATGAACAAAGCATCACGAGCGCCCCCTGATGAACTTACATTTACCAAGGTAACCTCATTGAGCTTACCTCGTAATTTTGTGTATACTCTACTTTCTCCTACTGACTCAAGGGGACCTTTCGAAGCATCCGCCTCTTGAGTAGTGATGACTAAACTCTTCTTCTTAAGCTTAAAACAATCTGCTTTTTCATGACCTTTTTTCTTACAATAGTTACAAAACTTCTTGGAAGAAGAAGGTTTGGAAGAAGAAGAAGGAGTAGAAACGAAAGGAGAAGGAGAAGAAGGAGATGGAGAAGAAGAATTCTTCTTTTGGGCAAAGTTCTTCTTTTGTGAGAAAGAATTATTCCCTTTTGATGAGTTAGCAACCACTTGATTAGCAGGTGCACGAAATCCCTGCGAATGCGCCTTGAACTTGTCCTCCGCAAGCTGCGCCTGGTTGAAAACTGAATCCAATGTTTCCATAGAAACAAACATAATTTCCCTGTACAAATGCTCTAACAAGCCACTTTGAAATTTGAGAATCAAAGCTACGATATCATCCTCCACATTCAAAAGTATCTTGTACCTGTTGAATTGAAAGATATATTCCTACACAGTCATATTAGTACCTTGTCGAAACCGAAACCACTTAATAACCAATTCTTTAGAATAATTGGAAGGATAAAAATTGGTCTTAAGACAGTCTACAAGCTCATCCCAAGTGGTAAGCTCATCATGACCCTTTTTCCTTTCGACAAGTACTTTAGCTAAACAAGAAAGTTTTAGCTTAGCATATGGAACGTGATCATCATCTGAAAGCTGAGTGTAAGAAAACCAAGAACTCATGTCAAGAATCCAACTATTCAAGACTTCAGGGTTTCGGGATCCATCATAAAGTGGCACTTCACATCGAACTCTCAGGCGAGAATCATGAGCAGAATCTGAAGCATTGTGGATGGAAATATCATTTACCTTCACTGCAAGGTTACTAAGGACTTCTACCATGGTAGTATCATTAGCTTTATCTGCTAAAGCATTGACAACATGTGCAAGTTCTGCCACTTGGGCAGCCAAATCAGAAGCCATGTGAAACCGAGTATAAGCCAGGAGTAACAAGGAATCAACACTTAAAAATCAGGGTAAAAATTTGGAAATACCCTGTTACAATGTAGTGCCTTGAAAAAAATACCCCTAAGGCTAAAATATTTTAAAAATTTAACTTAACCTAAGGTTTAAAAAAATTTCCATTATAATTTATTAATTTAAAAATAACTTAATTAAAAATTTAAATTTAATTAATCAAAGAAAGATTAATTAATTTTAATTAAGATATTTAAAAATAAATTAATAAATAAAGAAAATTTACATGCAAGAATTTTAAAACCTTAGGTAAAGTAAATTAATAAAATAAATTAAAAGTACCCTTGCTTGCCGAGATAAGCCGAACAAGTACTGCACTCCCCTTAACCTGCATGAAAATTGTCAAACTGCAGTGGCACTGTTCTCGAGGAGCCTTTGCATGCCAATAATAAAAAATCTATAGGGTGATGAAATAAGAGCGGGAGGCAGATGTCACTCCATGCAGATGTCAAAATCATGCCACAAGCACAGCAACTCTGCTGGCTCGGCACTACTCAGCGCATAGAAAGTTGTGCTCGGCACACCTATCGTTGTCAGGCGACAACAAATCCTGATGCGACGCAGAAAATCTACATCGCAGAGGAGGCCGCATGGTAGAATTTCTACCATGCCTATCAGCTATGATAGGCCTGCAGCCATGACAGGCCCTGGCAGCATGCTACAGGGACAGGCCTCAGTCGCTTGACAGCCTATCGTGGCATCATAGCGATCGTCGTGCACGCGGCGACTGACGATCAAGTCGATGCCTATAGGCTGCAGCGTACTGTGATAGGCGCCTTGCCAAATCAATGGGCGAGCACTACTGGCATGGCTATCGACGAGCGATGGCAGTGACTGGCCTACCCAGGGCGGCCACAACATGCGGTCGATCGCCGACCGGATCGTGTCGATCGACTGCGAAGGCCGGATCGTGCCGACCCGCGGCGAACAAGTTTTTTTTTTATTTATTTAATTTTTAAATTAAATAAATAAAAAAAATTAATATATATATATATATATATATATATATCAATTTAAATTTTAAATAAAAATATTAAATAACTGAACTTGTTATTTAAAATTTTTAAAATTTAAATTTTTACAATACTTCTAAGAAATTAAGGCAATTTTACCTCAAAAATTTCTAAGAAAATTTGTAACTCGCTTTGTCAAACCAGCAAGACCCCTTCAGTAGCTCTCCTTTCAAGATCCAGTCGACACACGACCAACGTTTGAAAGGCAACCAGACCCAAGTCGACACACGACCTGGTATAGACGATCTTCGGTCTTCAAGACTCCAAACTGGCAGGAACAAATGGCTCCCTAATACGTATTTCACCGTAGCTGAAATCCAAACCTGCCAAGGGATTTTTGTAAGACAAAAATTGGGGTAAACTTCTCCTATACTCCTTGAGCATACGAAGAAAGTTGGAACGAGGATTTTGACGTCGAAGAAACTTTCTTCTGTGAATGGTCTTCAAGCTCCCCTTGAGCTTGAACCGAGTCCTCAATGAGAAAGAGTTTCTCATAAGAAAATTATCTCCTTCCCTCTCACCTCACAAGCCCTAGTGCAAACATGAACTAAGCTCTGATACCAATGAAAAGGTTAGAAAATCCAACTAAGTGTCTATTATTTACAAGCTCAATATATAGGCTCTAAAGGCCCAAAATACATAACCAAACCCACTAAATCATGGATTTGATCCCAAAATCCTTAACCATAAGCTACAAAAGTGCAAAGGAGAATGCACGTAACTTCTAAGCTAAGATAGAAGGGAAAGATGCTAACTAGAAGATCCTTTAGCTAACTTGAAGTTCACTCTACCTACTTTGAGTTCACACTTCCTAACTAACACTCCAAAGTGACAACTAGAAGACAACTAGTGCACACAAGTGTATGTGAGAAGGAGACTCACTTACAATATTAATTTGCAAGAAATAAACTATGCAAACCTAGCTAGGAACTACTAGAGGGGTCATATGAGAGATTAAACATCAATCCTCATCAGTACCCAAAATCCAATTGATAATGTTGGTACGGGTAGGGCTGGGTGCGACCCTTGGGTGATTTTGACGGTGTAGAACCCCCTGTTTGTGGTCTCTTAGACCAAGGTGGCCCCGCAAGGGGTTTTTTTCTTAAAAAAAAAAAGTCTTTACAAAGACTTGCTCAATTATGTCCTCAAGCCTTCTCAAAAGACTTTCTCAAATCTTCTCTACCACATGGTCAAAACAACTCACAAGATATACTCAATCAATCTCAAATCTTGCACATAATGCTATCAAATGCTTTGTCTAATCTTCAAAGTAATTACTTTAACTTGAAATATTTTAGACATATTCTATCTAGAATTCGTTTAACCTATGGAACATATAGAGAATAATATGCAGTTGCAAATAGCTCAACGTGTTCTACTCAATCATTAAGTTTATCGCTTCCACATGTCTTACTTTCATTGCTCTTTTAAATATAGATCTAGTCTAGTATATGACACCTATCTTCCTGATTTGCACATTCACTTCAATATCACTCAAAACCAATGCTCAAGAAGTTTCAACCAATCATTCAACCAATGAAGCATAACTTGCTCACAAACCCTAAACAAGGGTTTTCACACTTCTTCCAACAAATATCCCAATGTAGGTCTCAAATCCTAACTCAAATAATTCACAATATCTATCTCAAATATTCTCAAACTATTCAACAATGAAGCACATAAAACTCACTCAAATATTTCCAACAATGCTTATCAAACAATCCTTTTCACTCCATCTTGTGTTAAAAAATATTCACTCAACAAAACACTTTAAACAAAGGATGATGTGCCCATACATCTTTGCTTTGATGGAGATATGTCTTCAAAACCTGTCTCACCAACAATAAATTTCTTTTGTGCCACTTCAAGGTTAGATAGCAACAATCTATCTCAAAATATCCACATGAATATTCCACCTCAATAAATATTTCACCATACAAATATTTAATAAATTGTCAAACCACTTTTACACCTTATTACTCCTAACTTTGCAACCAAAATTTCATCAACAAGAATCACAAATTACATAGACAAAATATTTCATTTACACCTTATATATCCTACTTGCCATTAATGCATTTTCAAAAATAAATCACCACTTTAATTTTTACCCCAATGCATTTAGCAAACAAACCACCTTAATTTTTTCTCAAGAAAAAGAAATATTTTTATAACCCCTTTTATTGCAAAAATAAAAAAAAATGCAAAACTCCTTATATCTCCTAGCACATATTTTAGCCAATTTAGACCTTAGGACTTAAATTAATTTTAATAAAAATTAAATCCTTCACTGTTGCTTACCATCGGGAATCGAAACCACACTACCTGATGGCCCCACACCCTAGCCGCTGCTAGGTCACCGCGTGGGCTAGCCAACCCACACAAAATAAAAGTGCAAGATCTTCCTTTTTTCATTTACTGCCAGTGCTAAAAACTAAATTAACCATGCAATCAAAAGGCCTTTGCATGAATCGAACACAACACCTTTTGCTTACTATGTGTTGCGCAAGCCTAGCTTACCAACTTGGTTGCCACCTTGCTTCGAGTGGGGACACACCCCGTCCAAGCTTTGACCAAACCTTATACTCCGAAAATCATGCAACTTCTTGTTTGTTTCCTTCATCACATCAAACAAGTAAGGTAAATAATCCAGGGTTTATAAATTTGAAATACATTGTGACTTAGGCTAAATATTAGCCTATTAATACATATGCCCTCCTCTATATTTGACGTCGGCTCTTTTTGCAATTTGAATTTAGCACTTTGAATTAATTATTTAATTATAATAATTTAAATCCAAAGGATTTAAATATTATAAATTAAATATTAAAAATATTTTTGGGCCTTTTCTTTTAAGGATAACTTTGCCACCATTAATGGATATTTTAACCTTTGTAAAATTACCACCAAGGTAAATTCTTTAAGGATAACCTTGCCACAATTAATGAATATTTTAACCTTTGCAGAATTACCACGAAGGTAATTTTTAAATTCTTTCTCAAACATCATGGAGAGGTATTCATTTATTCTTGCTGCCTTATGTCTCATGTGCCACCATGAGAAATATTCTCACAAATATTTCTATCAACTTAGGACATTAAACCTTTTGATATTAATCAAATATCTTGACATTGATTCCATAAAATTTGGATATCAAACCTATTGACATCAATGACAACAACACATGCTCAAATTTTCAACACTTGTTTTGGGAATTTTATCATTTAATGGAAGAGCAAGGGATTGTTTGGGTAGGCTTGTCATTTTGTCAATTCTCAACATACTAGACCATGCGCATAATAATATGAGAAAGAAAAACCTTTCACTTAAGGTGATAAGGAACACTTTGTAGTGTCATCTTTCCATGTTTAGAATCAGATTGTTAATGTGTAAAATTATTTTTGGATTGTGAGACATGAAAGGTACTATCAAAACTAGACCTTACCTTCTAAAATCCAAGATAACTTTCTATAAAATCTGAAAAGATAACTAGGAATGGTTGAATGAACAGAAACCCTAGTATACACCCTATGGCAGCTCATTAGTTGTATTGAAAAACATAGTTACTCACAAGGGAAATGTGAATGATAATGATATGTAGGATTCATGATTGGCATACAAACATGGTGTCATTCGTAAGATTGTAAACACAACTTATCCTAGTGCAAATGCAATGGATGGGAATGCCTAATGCAAAGCAACTAATTAATGTGTACAATGAAATGCATGATGACATAATGCAAATATTTTTGTCTTTAAATGTTTTGTATTGTTTTTGTGTTTTTGTGTATTCTGATTGTTTTGGAATTTTTGATGGTTTTTTTTGTTTTTGTGATTTTTGATTGTTTTGGAAATTTTGATGGTTTTTGTTGTTTTTGTGATTTTTGATTTTTTTATGCTTTTAGGGAGAAGGTGTGATATCTTATGTACCCCCAAAGTGTGTGGTGATTAGTGAAATATGAGAAGGTGTGATACCTTCAGAATCTCCAACTTGATTACTTGATTGTGATGTGGACGGTGGAAAAGGTGTGACACTTTGAAGACCTTCGGTGTGCATTTTATCTATTGCAATATGATTGGCTTGGCTAGGAGTTATAGAAATTGACTCACCCTATTGTGGCACCAAATTTTATGCAATTCCCATAACGTGATGGGGTAAAAAAAGTGAAATGTATATGGATGAAGCCTCCTTATCAATAAGGTTTTGGACCATATTTTTAAATCCATAACAATTGTCAATGTCATGGCCCTCTATTCAATGATAAAGGCAAAAGTGATCCTCCCTATAACCCTTAGGCTTGGGCTTGTTCAGGTCAAAAGGATGCATGTTTGGTAAGATGATTGCTTTTGTTTCTTGCAGCTTCTAAAAAATGGTTGACATAGACTCAGATAATGGATTCCAAGTATGAAGTTGGAATTTTAAGCGAAGTGGCCATAGTGGACAATTTTTATGAGGTGGCTAGGCTATATGTATCTTAGTAACCTTCTTAGGTTGCTCTTCTTGTTTTTTTGGTATAGGTAATGGATCATTAACTATGATTACTTGTTGATTTTTGGTAGTGATAAGGTTATCAATTTCAAGTTGATTCTTCTCATGCATGTCTTGTATTTTGTTCTTGAAGCCGTAGCATGATTGAATATCATGATCCTCCCATAAATTGTAAAGATAATGCAAATATTATCTATATCCTTTAGGCTTCGTATGGTTTGGATTTGGGATGCAAATTTTAGGTAAAGTAATGGTCTTCGCATCACATAATAACTTGAATATCGATACCAAAGGTTCAGGCAGTGGTGTATAAATGTGGGGTGGTCAACATGGTAGACTCTATGTCTGATCATATTGGGGTGTTTCTTGTGGTTGTAAAGGATGGTGTTTGGCCTCAAATGCAATTTGCTTTTGTTGCTCCATGTTCATGAGTTGGTGCATGATTTGTTGCAAAGCATCATTTTGATGATTGATTTGTATCTTTATTTTATCTAGGTGATATAGAATATGCTACAAGATTGATGGTGGTAATTGGTCACTATCGATAGGTTATTGAAAGGATTGTACTATTGTAGCAATGATATATGGAGTTTCATTTTTATTATTTTTTATCATCAAATTGATCATTCCATTGAATCCTTCATCTAGACGAGGTGTGTATACCTCATTAATCTATTTAGGAGGCATTTGACAAGAATATTAGTCCCTTTTTTTAGGTAACAAATCAGGAATGGTACCCATGGATGAAGATTTTATGGGAGGGTAACCTAGGTATTTTACTAAATTAGTGATAGGCATGAATATCTTGTTTTATGTTATGTGCTCACTGAGCTCGAGACTAGTTAGCTAAGTTGTAACCTAAGGTAGGATGGATGCCGATAGTATAAGATGTTTTAATTTAGTTGTGACAACTACAATTTCCTCTTCATCCATAGGGGTGATGATATCTTGTGTTAAATTTATGGGAATATATGGTGGAATATCCTTTATTGGCCCCTTTGATTTTTCTCCACTAAGGGATTCTAACGATGTAGAAGGGGTATTAGGAGGAATCAATAATGATAATGGATATGTAATAGGTGATGATGGTTTAATGGATGGTCATAATGATAGAGCTAAACATTTTATGATGTCATCTTAGTTGATATCTAGGTGACTGGATGGTGAAGGAGGTTCTTGCAGTTCATCAATTGCTTTGTAATATTTGAAGGGCTTTAGATTTGTGTAAACCACATGGACTTGACCCTGATGTATAAATTTTAGATGTTGATGTACTATAGATGGAATATATTCCATATCTCTCATCCAAGTTCTTCCCAATAGTATATTGTACTATCTTTCACCCTCCAAAATGTAGCACAACATAGGCATAATATTTATTCCAACCTGAATAGGTGGGATTATTGTACTAATAGTAGGGGATAAAGCATCATTAAAGGCTCGTAAGGTGAACATAGATGCAGTGATGTGTGAGGGAGGTAGGTAAATATATTTTAGTGTGGTTGTAGTGATGATATTAATATATGAACTAGTATCAATAAAAACTTACTTGTACGAAGTTCGATTTATGCTAGCTATAATATGTAATGGTGGATCGGGTTCTTAAATGGAACTGGCTTAATCTCATGTTTGTGAAAAGTGATCATAGGGTCCTTGCATGGTTGGATAAAACTTAATTACTATGATAATTGTGATGTATGATGAGTATTGTTTAGATTCACAAGTTATGCAGATAAATTATGGTGTTTTCTACTCCTCGTAATGATATTGATTATGCCAATAAAACCCTCATAATGCGGGGCTATATGCACTTCATTTACATGATATAATTAATATTTCTTGACCTCATGCTTGGTTAAATGATATTTAAATATATTTATTTATTTATTAATTATAGAAATATGATTATTAATTTGAAGTCAATTTTTATCAAGCATATTCTGTACCAAGTTCTTGAATGAATAGCAAGCCTAGATATCATGGCCATGTTGTCAATGATATATGCAATATAGGTCCTACCTATACCAATTAGGTTTTTGGAAATTAGGATTGAGGGTACAAATATTAGGTAAGATAATAGCTTTGACCTTGCATAATCGATTGAAAAGTGATGCCAAAGATTTGGGTAATGGTGTGTAAGTGCGAGGTCTGTAACATGGCCATTTTTGTGCTTGAGTCTACTGAAGTTGATTATTATTTTACATTGGATGGGGTTGAGCCTGATAGTTAGGATTCTAGGGTGCTTTCTCCATTTTAGGAACATTTAGCACAATCTAATTTACTGGTGCTAATTTATGTTAACTATAATTTTTGCAAGGGTTCTTATTCCACTCCCTTTTATAAAGTTTTATGTCTCCATCATAGACCTTAATTTACTCAATAACTTTGGCTTGCACCAAAGCATATTCAAATTTTTGATACTACTACAACTATAAAATAAGTGATATGTGCTTTGAGCAGTTTTTTTGTAAACATCCATGTTAGTTCTAAAATAGGTATGGTGAAAGGCAGTTTTGACATTATTTTTCATCACCTGTTTCCATATTCCATAACTAGCTCATCATCAAATTGACGTAGGTTCGATAAGTGAGTTAAGTTTACCTTATTTTTTACTCCAAAAGAGAAGTGTTCTAAAAATGTGTTGGCTAGTTGTTCAAAGCTAGTGATTCTAGGTCATGATAATTGGTTATACCACTCTAAAGTTGATCTAGAGAGTGTTATCAAGAATATTTTCAACAACAAAGCATCATCATCCTACAACTAGAAGCACAAGTTTATAAAACTTGTTACATGTTCTTGTGCATCTTTATCTCCTCTGAATTTATCTAGTTTAGGCATTTTGAAATTATTTGGATAATAAGGACAAGGAAATGATGGGTGTAGAGGTTGATTGCATAATTTATGCAATGTTGGTTTTTGGTAACCCATTCCTTGGTTTTCTAGCAATTTGATTCACTTTGTAAGGAACTTATATGCCTAATATTGTTAAGATCCTGCTATAAAATAAACTCAAATAACACACTCTCACACAATTGCTTGGAAATAACTCACATAAACATCACATTAATATAACAGAAATTTGCGTAAAGAACAATCTCACAATAGGACTGAATCACAGGCCTCTTCAAGGGGGCAACCTCCTTCAATACTTCATTAATTTTGCAAAATATGGTTACATTGGTGCCTTTTCGGGTATTTAAGGAGTTTCCTTCCAAGGTTGGCTTACATGCAAAATGCCACCTGGATTACATGCATAATGCCACCCGAATTACATGCATAGTGCCACTTTGAATTACATGCACAATGCCACTCGAATTACATGCATAATGCCACATGAATTACATGCACAATGCCACCTATCTACCATGTGTTACATAAAAATTGTGCCATTTGTCATAGGCACTACCTAAGCTAAAACTTAGAACATTACAAAATATTAATCATGGGTACTACCCATGTTCACTAGGAATTATTACATCAAGTAAGTTATTACATTAAGGGTTAGGATGAGATCCTAACATGCCCTTCTCCTTGAAGAAGCTTTGTCCTCAAATCTGAAAATGAGGAAACTGTTGCTGGAGTTGATGGAGAGACTCCCATGTAGCATCCTCAGGTTGAAGTCCATGCCACTGAACCAGGACCTCTGTAATGGTACGGTTGCGCAGAGTGCGAGTTCGATGATCCAACAGCTGCTTTGGTGCAAGTAAGATGGAGCCTTCTTCATCCAATTTGGGGAGTGTTGATGGAACCTGTACCTTGGAGCTGCCCAAAATGTAGGAGGAATGCGTGAGTGGAGGGCGCCCATAAACTGCCTCAAACGGTGTGAGTTTGGTGGTGGTATGATAGGAAGTGTTGTACCACCATTCGGCCAAAGAAATCCATTTTGCCCAATGAGTAGGATGATTGGAGGCAAGGCAGCAAGGGTAAGTTTCCAAGCATTTATTAACAACCTCTGTTTGACCATCTGTTTGCGGATGGTAGGCTGAACTCATTTTGAGTTGAGTCCCCTACAACTTAAACAACTCTTGCCACAAATTGCTAGTAAAGGTGGGATCACGATCAGATACAATGGAGGTTGGCATGCCATGAAGGTGAAATATGGAGTCAAGAAAAATTTGGGCAATAGTGAATGTTGTGTAAGGATGGGTTAGGACACAAAAGTGAGCATACTTTGAAAGGCGGTCCACTACCACGAAAATAATAGACTTGCCTCCAGATTTAGGTAGCCCTTCTATGAAGTCCCTAGAGATGTCAGTCCACACCTGATCCAGTATTGGCAATGGTGGAAGAGTGCCCAGAGAGCACACTGTTTCTCCTTTCATCCTTTGACCTGTGTCGCAGTCTGCCACCAAAGAGCGAATGTTTTGTTTCCTACCTTTCCAAAATAAGGTGCGCTTGAGTCGCTCATAAGGTGGTCTGATATTGGGAGCTGTACTATTCGACAATAATGGAATGGCATGGTCGTGAGAGCGATGCGGTGGTAGTGTGGTTGGTTCTGAAAATATGGCCTCTTATTTGGTGGGAATCTGTTGCATGTCTTGTGGGATTTCACCCATTGGAGATGTGGATGGTTGGATGGAGAATAGTTGTGCAATGACCCCACGTGATGATTTTTTTAGCAATTTCTCCATGTCGTTTGAACTAATAATTTGAGGTGTTCTTGTTGGGGAGCCCTTGATGATGTGTGTTTGTCCGTTCTGGGAGAACTACATCCAGAGTTCAGCAAATTTCCAACTAATAGTGCCCAATGTACTCAACCATTGGGATCCCAAAACAATATCACATCCACCCAACTGGAGGGCAAACATGTCCTACTTGAGTTCATAGTCCCCTATCTTGATTTTAACATTGCGACACTTTCCTTTACAAGGTAATGTTTCCCCATTGGCTACCATGACCTCAAAGGAATTACAAGTGTGGATATAGCAATTTGCTCGTTGAGCAACTCTAGGGTCAATGAAGTTGTGCATGCTTCCTGAATCCAGAAGGATGGAAAGACGTTGGCCCTTGAAAAATCCTGTAACCTTCATGGTTTGAGGAGTAGTAATGTCTGCAAGGGCATGGATTGTAATTGCTGTCTCAGGTTCCTATTTCATTTTTGGAGGGTCCTCATCCTCCTCACTCTCGTCAGTGGTATCAGGTTCTTCAACATCTATCAAGAACAATTTTTTGTGTGCACACTTATGCCCTTTGAAAAACTTTTCATCACAATTGTAGCATAATCCTTGGGCACGACGTGCATCCATCTCTTCGGTGGTGAGGCGCTTGGGTGCGATGAGGTTTATTATCATCTATGTGTTGGGCTCTAGGAGGAAATGAAGGTCTATTTTGAGGAAACTTTGATGGGTGTCTTTGGGCAGAGAGTTTAGATTCAGCCAAACAGGCCAAACTGATAGCTTCCATCATAGTTCGTGGTTTCAACATTTTTACTTCTACTTGGAGTTCCACCTTCAACCCACCGATATAACAACTCTGGAAGAACCCTTCACTCAATCCTCTTGTCCTATTGGCCAATTTCTCAAATTGAGCTTGGTACTCTCGGAATGACCCTGTTTGTTGCAGTTTGGTCAAGGCTCCTATAAAGTCCTCAAACTCACTAGGACAAAATCGAGTGAGTAGTTGGGATTCAAAATCCTCCCAAGAGAGATTTGGGTAGGCAAGACGCAACCATTGAAACCAGTGTAGAGCCTCAGATTCCAAGTTAAAGGAAGCCATCTGGACTCGATGAAATATGGGTACATTATGAAGTTGAAAGAAATGGTCAACCCGACATAGCCACCCATCAACATCCTTCCCATTGAATTTTGGAAAGTCCAATTTGGGCATTCTAAAGGGTGGATCATGGTCACGATTCCTTGTAGAACTCTCAGCTTGGTATTCTGATTTGGGTGGTTCTCTTCTCAGTTCTTGTCTACTTCTGTCAATGCTTCTTCTAAGCGATTGCTAGTACCTCATGCTCTAGGCGAAGACCTTGGACTTCTTCCCTTATGGAGTGAAAATCCGAGTTCAAGTTCTCAATGGCTTTTGTTAGGGATTCCAAGTGTTCTAGTTATTTCTGGTGTCCACGGGTACCCTGGGCCATTTTTTAGACCTTTGTGACCAGTTACTAAAAATAGAATTGAATTTTTTTTGGACTTACTATTTTTAGTAAGTGCCCAAAAAAGTGCTTTGGTGCTATATATCAAAATGATCAGATGAAAGAGGTGGTCACAATGAGCTATATATCTCAACACTACTTTTTGGCACCCCAGACTTTTTTTTTTTTTTTTTTATCTCCTGTTTTGCTGAGTCTAACGGTGTTTACAGTTTCTAATTCTGAGCTACTGAGAAAAAGTTGGGTACTGGAGCACTATCTATAACTGGTCATGTTTCACACTCAATATTCTTTGTATTTTGCAGGTGACTGATATGACAGTTCTGTTCTGACCTTGAAGACTGTGAATTTTGCCCTGACTGTGCTGACCTCTCTGACCTGACTGACTTGACTGTGACTACCACTGTAAATTTTACTGTTATTCTCCAGACTGTCAACTTAAGTGTCACCCTCATGGCTTATCCCGAATGCATGTCCCTTCTGTTATTTTTTTAGTAGAGGAATCCTTTCTCATATGCTCACTTTTGAAATGCAGGTTTATGAACATGGATGTTTGGATTTTTATTTTTATTTTTTATTTTTTGCGTTTTTTACAGGTTGAAGTTTTAACAAAACCAGGGAATGCTAAGTATAGGAGTATGTACCACCCATAGGCCCTCTAATATACCGACAGTGACAAACAATAGTGCTCGGACCAATATTTTAGGCCACTACTCAAGGAGGATTCCACACATACCCTTGAGCACACTACCTGCCTCTCTGACAATACGGGAGGGTAATCGTCTAGGATGCTGTGTCCCGTAGACTATGAGTAATACAAGGCCGAAGAGCTTCCTAATGGCTAAAAGTTTGTTTAATCCTAGATGGTCTCCCGATATACCCGAAGATACGTGGGAGCTCAAGTCCGTACGTGAGTTCTGTCTGAGGCCTGGGTATTGGAGCCTAATCGCCCCTCACTTCACTAGACGCTTTATGGCCTATCTAGCTTAGCCAATAATGAAAAATCCTTCGTGATATTTTAAAACCCCCGGTACAGGGTTTCTACCTACTCAAATAATAATATATTTTTTTTTGTTTTTGGTCTAGAAAAAAAAACATTGTATTTTTTTTGGATTTTTTTAATAAGGAAAAACAAAATGGAAAAAACACACGGAATTTATACCTAACAGGCGGATTGGATGGCAAGAATCATTGCAGTTGCAGCAGAACTTGGCCCTGGAAAGTGCTCTGATACCACTTGTTAAGATCCTACTATAAAATAAACTCAAATAACACACTCTCACACAATTGCTTGGAAATAACTCACATAAACATCACATTAATATAACAGAAATTTGCATAAAGAACAATCTCACAATAGGACTGAATCGTAGGCCTCTTTGAGGGGGCAACCTCCTTCAATACTTCATTAATTTTGCAAAATATGGTTACATTGGTGCCTTTTTGGGTATTTAAGGAGTTTCCTTCCAAGGTTTGCTTACATGCAAAATGCCACCTGGATTACATGCATAATGCCACCCGAATTACATGCATAATGCCACATTGAATTACATGCACAATGCCACTCGAATTACATGCATAATGCCACACGAATTACATGCACAATGCCACCTATCTACCATGTGTTACATAAAAAGGGTGCCATTTGTCATAGGCACTACCTAAGCTAAAACTTAGAACATTACAAAATATTAATCATGGGTACTACCCACGTTCACTAGGAATTATTACATCAAGTAAGTTATTACATTAAGGGTTAGGATGAGATCCTAACAAAGATGATATGATCTCATTTTCTTGAATTTATCTCTTAGGAGGAGGAGGTGGAAGGTTCCTATTTAATAGAGGTGGTAGATTGTAATCATCTCCCACATATTCACAAAGTGACTTAGGATACACTTGATATTGGTCCTCTGGTTTTGTCTCTTCATATGCCTCATATTCTAGAATATTTAGTGCTTGATGTTATCTTGGCCGAGACTAATGAATAGAGGTAGGAGGAGAATGGTTGTTGGTTGACATAGAGGGCAGATCTTAATCTTGTGATGTGCACCTTGTGTTAAGTTATTGTTGGTAGGTGTTGGGCATGGGAATTTTATCATAGGCTACCCTATGTGATTGCTCATAATGCAATCTCTATTCTAAAATTCTCTCTTTGCATAGCCTATGCTCATACACATTTTGGTGATGTAGCCTTTGTTACTCTACATTTTTATGATCTAGGCACTCTTGCTCTCTACACAAATCATCCAATTATGATTGGAGTAACTCCTCTCTCTAACTGGTATTTGGCCTAGGCAACCAATATGTTTGATTAGTTGTATGAGGTCTATGGTTTCTCATCTCAATATGAGGGTATTTTGCTATTTTAGTGCACACAATGGGGATGGATACCCTCTTACCTCGATCAATCAAAGCTATGTTGACTCTATGCTCAACTTTAGGTGTGTTGTCCTCATGTAAATATGGTGTAGGAGTATGACATATTTGTGTAGAACACTGTCCATGCATATTTTCATGACCCTCCCTAGTAGACAATTTGGTACAAGAAAACAATGCATTAACCTATGATATTGTGATACCTAGTTTGAATAATTAAAACAAATATATGATGTTTAGTTGATTTAGAAGGGCATGTTATTACTAACATATTACCAAGTGTGCAGGATCAGTTACACTCGTAGGTGGAGAAGGTAGAAACATCCACCAGAAATGACGGTACTTAAGATCAGGGTAAATGATGATTAAGGTACTTGGAGGTAACAGGGATAGATACCTTCATATAGGCATGCATTATCAAAAGGGATAATCGTCAATGACTCATCACCTTGAGCCTTAGTTGATAGCCTAGTAGCTATCGTAAAATATTTGGTTGAGATGGGTGATTGGGTTTATGGAAAGATTCTCTCTTTGTTATTTTTAAACGTGATTGTTCTTTCCTACATTATGACTTGGGTATCTTAATGTTGGAATTTCAATAGTAGAACAGTTGCAAAAATGCATGTAGTTGCATAAAGTAAATGGTTATTTTGAAATTTTATGTGAGCATCAATTTTTATGAAGAAAAAAGGGATTAGGTTTAAATGAAAATTGAAGGTGCATTTAAACAAATTAATGAGGTTTGATTAAATGATGATGTGAGTTCATTTAAACTCATTAATAAACTTTATCTTTGTGATAAATGAAAAATTCATTTAAAAGTAATTGAAGAAGTTTATTTTAATGATATTGTAAATTCATTAATAAACTTTAGTGAAATGAAATAAATAAAAAAAATGAAATAAATCCATTTTATAATAGATATAAATATTTTATTAAAAAAAAATAGAAAAGAAAACAATTTGGAAATTGTTTGAAAAAAAAAGAATATATTTTTTTAAGTGGAAATAAAATATCTTGAGGGATATTTTATTTGAAAGGGATGCTACTTTCATTTAAAATTTATAATATATTTTCTCCATATGAAGTGCAACCTACATAAATGACCTGGAGGCTCTATTCTTTCCCAAAATAAAAATAAGGGATAGGAGAATGCGTACCGTCAGAGTAAGTTGATATGAGGGATGACATAATTGAAGGGAAAGGAGATGCAAGGATGGTGTGGATATCAAGAGATGTGGACGTAGACAGGCCACCTGGGAGAAAGGTTACGTAAGGTAAGGAAGGAAAAAGAAATGAAAAGGGAGAGGAGAGGGGACGCATAGGAGGGAGGCAGAGGAAATGGGAGAAAATGCAGAGGAGCGCACAACAAGTAAAGGAGGGAAATAACGAAGGAGCTATTGGTTTCTAGCACGCACGAGAATGAAGGTTGAAGGTTTCTAAGCTTGCCGTTACATGCTTTACTTTTATGACGTGAAAAATAGTATGGAATATGGTTAAAACCCCCTATAGCGTGTTAAGTTCCTTCGAATGTTTGAAGCTTGGTTATTTTAATTTAAACATAGGTAAAAATATATGGCTAGTTTGGGCTCCCTGTGAGCATCTTTATTATTTACTTTTATGAAAGTTCAGCCTCACCATAGACCAAGAATTGATGGCAACATTGTGTTTTCTCCACTGTGTGAGGAAGTGTTGTGTCTTATAAGCCACCAAGAATTGATGACAACACTGTGATTTTACCCACTGCATGAGGAAGTGTTGTGTCTTGTAATACACCAAGCATTGATGGTAACACTATGTTTTTACCCAATGCATGAGGAAGTGTTGTGTCTTGTAAGCCACAAAGCGTTGATGGTAACACTATGTTTTTCCCCACTATGTTATGAAGTATAGTGCCATGTCTAGAAGAACAACCAAGTTTTTATGGCAACGCTGTGACTTCCCACTATATGAGTGAGGAAGCACCGTGTCTAGAAGATCCAATAAGTGATTATGGGAATGTTATAGCTGTGTTTTTCCCACTATAAGAGTGAGGAAGCATCGTGGCTAGGAAGGCCATCATGCATGCGAGGAAACATTTGAGTTAATGAAACCCTGGGTAGAGTGGAGAGCGGTTGGTTGTCCTCTCCTTGAACTCCAAGGTAGCCATCGTTGACCTCCCTACCGAAGCTATGTTACTTCTACCATGATTTCAGTAATATAAGGTCCTGGATAATAGTAAGGTGAGATGTCTTATAAAATAAATATTAAGGCAGACCTTTGAATATTATATGATGTCTTATAAATTAAATATTAAGGTAGACCTTTGAATATTATATGATGTCTTATAAATTAAATATTAAGGCAAACCTTTAAATATTATATGATGTCTTATAAATTAAATATTAGGTAGACCTTTATTATTATGAGATGTATTATGGAATAAATATTAAAAATAGACCTTTGATTTTATGAAACACCTTATGGGTCCTTAATTAAAAATAGACCTTTGATGGTTGAAAATTATCTTAGGAGTTTTTAATTAAAGTATGACCTTTAAATAAAGATATAAACTATGTGACTTTAATTAAAGTAAGACCTTTGCTCAGTAAGATCATGAAGAGGCTACTTTGTTAATTAAAGTAGTGAGTCTTTGGATAAGGTTAATAATATTGAATTAAGGTTATGAATCTTCCAATAAGGTTGTAAATCTTTGATTAAGTAAGTCTATGACGTAGATTTTATTTTAGAGTGTTTCATAAGGTAACATAATTATGTTAAAGAATTGATGACTAGGTTTATGTTATAGAATTGATGACAAAGCTTTCATGAATTAAATGGATGGTTAGATTTATTATTCAAATTAAAGTTATGGGGCTTTGAGTTAGGGAATGAATGATGGGCTTGTTTTAGAGGTTAAAGGTATGGGACTTTAATCATTTAAAATATGATTTGATTTGATTGAGCTTTCATGAATTAAATGGATGGTTAGATTTATTCTTTGAATTAAAGTTATGGGGCTTTGATTTATGGAATTATTGAAGGACTTTTTTTAGAGGTTAAATGTATGGGACTTTAATGTTTTAAAACATGGTTGGATTTGATTGAACTTATATGAATTAAGTTGATGATTAGAATTATTATTTGAATTAAAGTTATGGGGCTTTGATTTAGGGAATGATTGAAGGACTTGTTTTAGAGGTTAAAGGTATGGTACTTTAATGCTTTAGAACATGAATAGATTTGATTGAAGTGAGACCTTGAACTAAGTGGCACATGTTGGATGACTTTCTAAGAGAACATGAGAGGTGAAAATAAAAGGAAAGGGTCATTTATAAAATCCATTTTGCATTAGATGGTTGTAAACTTAATTAAATTTTGTATAGTTGCAATTTGGCAAAGTAAATGAATAGATGCATTTAGAGGCATGCCTATCTTGAACCATGAGTATATTGATCCCCTACTACACTCAAAGAACTAATGGGAAGCAAGGAGAAGTAAGGAGTTCAATGGAACCAAAGACTAGGTAATTGTATTTTATATTTATTTACTTATGCTCAAGTAGTCTAGAATTGTGGGGAGATATCCCTATTGCTGACAGTAATAATATTTAGAGTAAGATGAACTTACCATACAAAGATTTAATGCAATAAATGGTTATTGATGTAGAGAAGGTGTTTTTACTTTAATACTATATTTGGATTTAAAATGTGTATGATTCTCTTTTAGTATTGATCCTTATTTTATTTTATTTTCTTTTTTGGATGCTTAGTGACTATGCTTTGCTTGTTTTAAAATCTAGGTGTATTCTTGTTTGATTGGAATGATAAGATCAAGAGTAGAGTTCTAGGGTGAACTCAGAGGTGACCTAAGGGAATTAAGAACCTATTAGGGTGAACATAGGTGAACTAATAGAAATGAGAACCCCTTAGGGTGAACATAGGAGATCTAAGGGAATTGAGACCCCTTAGGGAGATAAAAGACCAAGTTGTGGAGAGACTACATCTGAGTTAAGATAGCTCGTTAGATAGACGATATGGATAGCTTAACTCATGATAATCATAGCATACCTACACATAATGTCTTGTGTATGGTATGGTGATGCATGTATAACTTTGATTGACTGAGGGTGATAAGTCTAACTCATCAAGAGTGATGAGATAGATAGACTTGTTTGCAGTAACACATGTTACACCTACGCAAAGTGGATTTCTAGTAGGGTATCTCGTGAGATGTAGCTTTAAAGAAAACTTAGGGGATTTAAATATTAGGTAAATATTAGGTTGGGTTAAGGGTTCATAAAGGGTTCATGAGTCTCTCTCCTTAGGAAAAAAACTCTCTCTATTTTTGTATGTTTTTATTTTTGTGTTTTTGGGTCATAACACATATGGATAGGATGCACTAGATTTTCATAGTGCTCATCCTTAGATTGAGTATGAATGGAAGAAGGTGCTCTAAGAGTAGCACTAGGGTTGTAGCTATCTATATGATTTATATTATGACTCAAATAAGGATGATCAGGAGGAGTACCTCACTCATCTAACCCAAGCAAAGGTATATATTTTACTCTAATATCGAATAGGTTTGTGGATCAATTAGGGACACAAATTAATGCTAGCCCTTTGCTTGGACCCTAAATGGGAGGATATTATATAGAAGTAGAATGAGATAGATATGGTCTGATAATATCCTCTTATTAGTCATGAGGAGGTCCTAAAGAAGAAAAATTTATGACACACCTTAAGTGTTTATTATTGAAATGTAAAAGCGTGTTAAAGTAAGTGTTCAAAGGGAAAGATGCACAATATGTAATCTATTGAAATGAAGAATAATGTGCAATAAAAGAGGGCATATTTATCCTTATATTTATTTATTCAATGATTCCAACGGTTACAATACATCCCCCTTTGAGGGTTTTTCTTTGATACATTTCATACTCAAAATACCAAGGATCTAATCCTTTCAAAATCTTGATGGCATGTTCCAATGTTCTTCTTGCAACCCACACTTGAGAGCTAGTCTTGGGCCTATATTTCTATACCTCTTAGATCCTCCCTCATGTCTAGCATATCTGCACCTACACACAAGATATTGAAATAGATTAAAAGCATATGCATTTATAGATTGAAAGCTAGGAAAACATAGAAAGCATGCATACATAAATAATGAAACTTATTTGTAATAAATATAAACAACTCCAAATGACCTACAAATAGAATATTCTTCTATTTATATGGTTTTGGAAATATCTAAGCATGAATTGAAGGGAAATTGTTAGCAAAAACAATGACCATCCCTGACAGGAACAACTAGACCTGCAATCATAAAACTCCAAATTGACCCATCAAAACAACTCCAAATCTCACCAAAATTGAATGCAAGACTAATATAAACATTTCTAAATGATCTATGGTGGAATTGGACCAAAATTCCTTGCTATTTTATAACCATTTGTAACAGGTGCAACTACCCAATACTAACCATCCCAGGGTGGGATGATTACCAATCTGAGAGAATTTTGCCACCAATTCCAAAGGGATCTGGTCTAAAACTCTCCTAAATGTTGTGTCAAAAAATATGGTCAAATTACTCTCTAATTTGAATGGTTTTGGAATGGATTTAGTGTACTTGGGATACCCTTGAAAGTGCCTTCAAATGAAGAGGGTTTCAAGGAAATATGATGGCAAATGTGATAGCAAAAGTGAGGGTAGAATTGGGCAATGCTTTGTGGTCTATGCTTCAACTCTTCTCTCTTCAAATTGGGGTGATAACACCTTAATTTATAGTAAAAATAGGGTATTTAGGGAAAATGGTCAAGTTATGGCATGCAAGGCAAGTGTCACCACTTGTCAAAACCTTTGCCATGCAATGGTGGAAGAGGTTACCCATTTGGGACCTCTAATTTGGAGTTTCTAGTCTCTATGACAGTCTCCAAATCAATTTTTGATGATTGGGTGGAGAATATGGTAGTAATTTATTGCCATTTCTCCACCCATTTGACTTTTGGAGGGTCTATTTAGGGACCGTCCCACCCAAGGATGGTTTTGAGTGGTCATCCCTAGGTGGGATGGTCACCATCTGTGACCGTCCTAAGGTGGGATGGTCATAAGGATATGACCCAAAACCTCTCAAAACTTATGGAAACCTTACCAAAAGTGCTATGGAGCCTTATGTTACCCAATATATTTTCCCAATGGGGCAATATGATGCCGATAAGAGTGGTGCAAGTGGTGCATTGGTAGTATTATCCAATTTACACAATTTTAGTGTCTAAAGATGCCCCTTTTTGGGATGCACTATGTGCAAAAAAGTGCTAAGCAAAAATAGATGACTAAATAATTAAATTATTGAGGTTATTCATTAACCTAACCAACTTTAGATGCCTCCATTGTGGAAAGAGCATACATTCTTGGAATCCTTGATTTTGACATAGTTGAAGGATTAATTGGGTATACCTTTCAGTCACACTGTAATGATAGTTTTAGGGGCTTAGGGTATACTAGGTCTTGGTGCCTTGTGTTCTTGTAAGCCTTTACATGGGTCTATTACCAAGGCTTAAAGGAGGTCAAGACCTATTTTTTTTGCTTATGCTGATTATTTTTCACAACATGGGCTTGAAGATTTATCTTTATCAAAGATTCTTTTGAATGTATGAAACTTGCACTTTTGAGTGTTTTAGTATTGATTTGATTTATAAAATATTTATTATGACTACCCCCTCAAGTTATTATTCAATGAGGGCATGAAAAATGATAAAGCAATGAGTCACTTGACACATATGACTGAATTGGGATAACTCTCTATTTTACCCATGGTACTATATACCTATTTGGAGGGGATTTTTGATTGTTTTGATGAGCATTTCTAGAAGCAAAAGGCTAAAAAATTTATTCCCATGGAGTGGTCCATCCATATAGGCATTATTGGAGAATAAAATAAATACTTTTAAATCATCCATAAATATTGTTGGTTCAATCTTGATCCCTGCTAATTTTAGACCATTTTGCCTTATTTTTGGTGGGTTTTGGACCCTATTTTTGATGTTTTTGAGTTTTTTTGATAAAAAATTTGGTGAAAATCCTAGGGGGTATGAGTACACATTTTATAACCATCCTAGAGTGGTATGGCTAACCAATTGTGTGCTCATCCCACCTAGGGGCGATCGGCTTCTTTTGGAGCTATATAAGCCCAAAATGGGGCAAATAAGCTCATTTGTGCATTGTGCTTTGAGGAATTGGAGAGGTGAGAGGTAGGAGGGTGATTTATTGAAGTGGAGAAATGCAAAATATCTACCCAAAAACATGATCCAGCCATCATATGTGACAAGCAGTGGAGCCGGTGCGAAATGGGTATGGAACACATTGCCTCCTCTTCTCTATTTTATTGTGAAATTGTAAATCTACTGTATTTTTCATAATACAAACTACATCATGGTTAATTAACCCTAATAATAGTGTAATGTATGATATTTAGATTTTATTTTACTTTTAAATGCTTTAAATTTGGATGTTATGCTAATTTTTTTTATTTTAAGGGCTATTTAGGGCAATTTTAAGGGTCAAAATGATCATATTTAAGCCATTTTTGTGGACCGTCCCTGGGTGGGATGGTTACTGGTGGCTATCCTTAGGTGGTATAGTTATAAAATTGGAGGTTGTACCTGGGTGGGACAGTCAAAAATTGGGCCAAAAAGGGCCCTTTTTTAGTCATTTTTTGGTATTTTTAGACTATTTTTATGCATTTTTAGTGCATTATTGACAAGTTGGTTCACTTTATGAGATAGTGAAGAGTTAGTATAGGGTTTTGACTCTATTTTAGGTCACTAGAGACCTTTTTACTATTGTGTACTTGTGATGGCTTGATTCCATTGGCCTGAAGCATGTTACGCGGTTGGATCCCGTGATGAGTGACTACGCCTATCTGACTACATTGATAGATTTATCCACGTACTAATACTTTCCATCTAGCTATAGGGTATATGATAGTGATTTTAGAGGATGTATATTGGATACTACTTATTCTGATAGAAGGGAATCCTATAGTATCTACTCCTACAGAGCGATGAGAGGTCGTGTTGCAGAGTTACTTTGGAGCACGCTAGGAGGATGCAACGATTGATCTTATTAGTGGAGGGACACTTGTGGTATCATGGTTTGAGGTCAATGTGCTTGAGATTAAGCATACTTTATTTATGACTTTGATAAAAAACATACTACTTCCAGATTCTTCAGGTGCCAGGTTCCTGTGGAACCTTAAAGAGTTGGTGTTCACTCTTTTGGAGTGTATAGAGGATGAGCCTATAGTGATGGCTTGGGGTCCTACTTTGTTAGCTCAACTATATAATGAGTTATATGATATATTCTCTCATGGGTGGAAGGTATTGGGATGTAGCTTCCTACTAAATTTTTGGGGTTGGTAATATATTGTTGTGGAATGACCATGAGGACTACCATGGATTACTCGAGTAGAGCTATCAAACAGGGATATTGGTTATGGGTTGCTATGGTAGAGGTCATGTGAGATAAGCCAGATCCATTGATATGCTAGGTAGGTTGAACACTATGTAGAGGATTTTGCATGACTTAGGGTAGCTAAAATTTCATCAAGACCCTATAGATATTATCCCACATGGAGTGATGATGAGACATAGCTACACCAATTACAGTGAGGTAGGTGGCTGATAGGGTGACATGGGATGGAGTGAGAGTACTTCCCTTACGATCATGTCCTACGATATTTCAGGCTATGCCAAGAATTTCCTAGGGATTTGATGATCTACCATCATAACGAGGATGAGAAGACTCTAGCATGGCCTATTGTGTAGGCACTAGGAGAGAATTCAGATCCTATGGTGGTAGTTTCTAAGTTGGATGACATTAGTACGATAGAGGAGTATGATGTTGGGTGGGTTATACAACAGTGGTGAGGATAGGGGCCACTATGAGGGGATGTAGTTGCTATAGCAATGGATGCATCTAGGGGTAATCCAAATGAGGAGGGTTAAGATGAGTCTCTGGATGATGAGGAGGTAGAAATAGGTGAGCGGTATATGCATCATCATGTGGCAGTAGATAGGGTGGAGTTGATTGATGTATAGGATCCACTAGACTTTGATGGGGAGGACCCTGGAGATCAGGGTATGTAGGCACAGTTAGCAGAATGAGATGCTATGATTACATACTTATGGGGTGATCTTAGTAGGATGCAACAAGATTTTGTATATGAGAGAGCTCTACTATAGGTATAGGTGCAGAGTGCATAGACTGAGATGGAAAGGTAGGCAAATTTGATAGCTAATATTCAGGCATAGGTTGGAGTATAAAGCCCTAACCATGGGGAGTCTAGCAGTGTTGAGATCACCAAGATGCAGGAGAATATGGTACATCTCCATGGTTTTGTTTTGACCTATTAGACTCGATGCCAAGAGGATCGTACCTATACTAACATGTTTAAGTATGAGATAGTGTGCCTTAACGAGTGCATACCAGATGGAGCATTAGCTATTAGATCATAGTAGAGTCAGAGGAGCAATACAATACAGTCATCTGTATGTATGAGGACTCCTAGTTCTACATGGAGGATGGATAGGTCTGGAGGACTAGGTCAGGGGACTCACATCGGACTCCTACTGATATCAGAGGAGAGAGTCATGGTGTTGGTCCTACATGACCATGGCTTGGATACTTTGATAGTTATTTTTGGATTTTTGGTTTTTTTTAGAGTGTGAAGTCTGAGGACTCACGTTTATTGTAGCCTGCAGGCAGAAACTTATGGATTATGATGTAGCATTTGGCTTCTTACATATGGATATATATATATATATATATATATATATATATATATATATATATATATATATATATATATATATATATATATTGAGTTTGCTTTGATCATCATGTAACCTTTTACTACTTTATGATATGTATGCTATGTTTATGCTTTATGATGCAATGAATGCCTATCATGTATGCATGTATTTTGTTATGATGTGATAATGTAATTATATGAGATGCAATGTAAATTGTAGACACCAAAATAGCACCCATCCGATTAAGTGACTACAAACACTGATCGCATTGACACACACAGCTTTCAGGGCAGCCCTCAAAGGTCAAACAGTGGTCCTAACCACTCACACAATAGTTTAGAAGGTCAAAAAATGAGCAAAGCAAAGATGGTCGTCTTAGACAAGCCTTCATCAAAACAAAGTCAAACTTCAAGCCTTAAGCAAGCAAGAAAGCCTTAAGCAAGAAAGCCTTATCAAAGCAAGACAAAGTCTTCAAAGCAAAGCCCTCGTCAAAAGTCGGGCCGAAGTGTCGCGATATCGCGACACTTCGGGCCCTTTGCCCAAGCCGGGCCGAAGTGTCGCGATATCGCGACACTTCGGGCCCTTTGCCCAAGCCGGGCCGAAGTGTCGCGATATCGCGACACTTCAGGCCCTTTGCCAAGACCCGACCGAAGTGTCGCGATATCGCGACACTTCGGCATCAAAGGCAGACATTCGACCATTCAAGAGGCACCATTAAAACATCCAAGGAATGACCGCCACGTGGCACCCCTGCGTGCCCATTTTTAAAGAGACCACGTGGGTCTGTAAAAATGGCGGACTTCACCAACTGCATTAATGAGACAAGCAGTGTTAGCAACAAATCCGATCCGAGGCCATGCCTCATAACTACTGATGTCAGTGCGAGCCATGTCTCATAAATCATCTGACAAGGGTCAAATCTCAGCGGCGGACTTAGGGTTTGACATTAATGTTTCAGAGGCAAAATTCCTCTATAAAAACTAGCTCAATGCAATGTAAAAGGGGACCACGAAGCATTTTTCTCAGCAGAACGAAGTGCTGTAAAAACCCAGACCCGATCATATTCCCTTGGATTTCAATCTTCTGCACCTGTAATCTCCTTCACGAGGGAGGTTATCGGTGGCTTTCCAGAAGCATAAATCTGATCTTCATACCCGACATTCGACCACAGTGAACTACCAATTTGCCGACAACACATTATTTTTGGATCTTGAGCCAATTCCCAGTGGATTGGCGTCAAGGTCAAATTTTCACGGGGCGGTCCGCTTGGGCACCCCACGCACGTTCTCCGTTAGTATAATACATGTTGTTTTAGAATATATTTGTTATATGTTCGAATATATGTTGTTTTAGAATATATTGAAACAACAGTATACGTGATATATGTTCGAATATATGCTATTTTCAAATGCTTTAAAATAGTAGCTTATGTTTTCACGGTCGGATATATATCTTTTCATCAACAGAGTTCGAATATATATATTTTGTCATCATATATAGATATATCTTTTCACGTTGAGATTAGTCGTTATAAATACCTCTTGCATTGCATTAATAGTTAACGGATCTATCTTGCATCGTGCTTTGAACGTCTCACAACTGCACTACGTTTTCTTTTGCATGTGTCCTGCATTATGTTCTGTCCTCTTGTTGCAGGTGCTACTAACGCCCTTTTCATGTCTTTGAATGCAGGATAAACAACAGCGAGCGAAAGCTCGTTAACATCAACGGCGGCAATACGTTGGCCCGCCCACTTTGCATGTGGGCATGCGGAAGAAGACCATTACTCATGATTGTAACTGAGAATGTATAACCGGAAAGATGTATTGTAACCAAGTTGTAATTAATATATAAAGGGTTGTGCTCCTACTTTCTCTGTATATTTTGTCTCAATTTGATTACGTGCTCTCGTTTCATACATAGAGTTAATTCTGTTCTTATTACATCTGAATATTGCTTCCTTTCGAAATCTCATGCTTTCAGTGGCGATCACGGTGGGACCGTTCCTAGATTTTTAATTTAGATTAAACTAATCCGAATTGCTTGTTTTTTTAACAGTACCTTTTTTAGCCGGAGGTCGAAACAGCAAATCCGGGTAGAAAAGAGGTAACGGTTTCTAACTGTTCGTGTCATTTTCTGCTAGAAAATTTCTGTTTATTTTATTTTATTTGTTTAAACTTTTACTTTAATTTTTTTTAATTATTAAAGAAACGTAGAGAAATTTTTCATAAATTTTTCTTGCTTTATTCATTTAAAAAAAAAAAAAATTCTACTTGTTGTTTTCCGGTTTGTAGTGTTTGTATGGCTTAGGGAAAGATTTCTTTTTCGTTTGCCTGTTTCAATTTTTGCAAAGTAAAATGAACCCCACACACCACGTGGTATTTTAAACCAAGGCGTTGGTCGTAAAACCCCAACCCTTGAGCAAGACCAAAGGTGGATTCCATTATCACTTTGGCTTGAGATATTGCATCCATTACCTCGATCGCGACTGTTGCTAGACGTAAATCCTGACGAAAGCTGACCGAGTGTAGCTTGGGGTGATTCCCAGCACGCGAGGATAAGTCTTCTATGGTAGGTGTCATAAACAGAGTGATTCCCCTTCCGTACCGCCTATGTTCCACGTATCATCTGCTCTCACGTACCTATAGTTTCCCTCTCGTAAGGGCGGGTATATAGAGAGGTTGGTATATCGGTCCGACAATGGTATATCGAAGGGGCGACCATTTATGGGAGTCATATGAGCCAACATTATGCATTTAAACGTTCTTCAAAACTTGCAAAAACAAAACAAAATATCAAAATGCACTAAACCAGTTTAGGACACACTATTTAAATCCTTAAAAGAGATAATCACGATTTGTGTATGTGTGTGTTTATTTCTGCTTAGTGTAGACAAAAAGACAAATCATCATAAACGAGATAAAATCTGCTTAGATAGTAGAGAAGCACCACAATGGTGTACACCCGTAGCCAAGCCCAATCAAGGGCGGATGCTACGGAAGGTGCACAAAGAGAGGGCGCTAGTCGCCTTCGCTTTAGCCCTGAGGACTTGGCCATACCGCCTTGGCGGTCCAGCCTACAAGAGAGTCCATATCAGGCCCCATCAAAAAGAACTTATTGGGAACCCCCTCTGTGGGGTATGCCCATTCAACACAGTCCCTTTCGGGAAGAAGCTTTACATGTAGATTTCAATGTAAATAGACAACCGCCTCTTGAGGTTAGATCTGAGTGGCCGCAGCGCGATGAAGCGCTAGAGAGGCATAGTATTCATTTGGAGAGACAACGTGGATATGGTATCTCTCCTTTGCCTCCCATCAGAACAGAAAGACAAAATCCAGAGCACAGGGCTCTTTACACAGGGCAAGCTCACTCCGCCCGCCCCTTTCACACCCATGAAAGAGAGTACGAGGAAGATTATCGCATTCCTCGGGAACAACATACCGCGCGGGAACCTTGCGTTTCCGCACCAGCTAGGTATCATGATCACACATCGAGGCCGGAGCCTCAAGTAAATGGCGCCTACCTCGACAGAGGGAAGCAACCCATTGAAATTTTAGATCATCAAGATCGAGGCAAACACATAGGAAAAACATTCAAGCCTCCTCAGCAAAAGAGGGCAGACCAAGTTGACCCGACAGTCGCTAGACATGCCGCTCGCCAAGCCCGAATCACGCGGCTTGAGCAAGGTCATCAGGAATTAGAGTACTTATACCGCTTGAATAAAGAGCGCATGCAGCGCGAAGTGGATGAGTTGCGATATAAACTACCTGAGCGGGTGCCAACCCCTCGCACCCACAGAGAGGAACAATATGAGAGGCACAATCCTTTGGTGCAGGACAGGTCTCCGCGACCTCGTCAAGCTTTGCCTCCGAGACCTTATAGACCTGAGAGGGAGGCCACTCCCCGCAACAATGTTGGGTACCCTCAACGGGGACTCAATCAAGGTCATAGGTCTCGCCCAGAGACTCCTCAAGAAGTTTATGAGGAGTACGAACCAGAAATAGAATGGGCCAAAATGCCCCATCAAGGCGGGAGGGCTGCCACTCGGCCACCCCCCCATAGGCCTCCAGTCTCCCATAATTCACAACGGGAGCAAACAAAAGAGGAAGAAATAAAATCTTTCGATGCATACAAAGCGCTATTAGAGCGTTTGGAGTCTGTGGAGACAAAAGCTTCTAGGCATCAAAAGCCCACATTACGTCAACTCCGCAGTCATCCAGTGCATCCCTCAGTACCTACACCTCTTTACCCCGAACACTTCAAGTTGCCTCAATTGGCAGTCTTTAAAGGTGAAGAGGATGCACAAGAACATGTCACACGGTTCCTAAGTCAATGCTTCGGCATCCAAGATAATGATGCATTGTTGCTTAGAACATTCATAACCACATTCGCAGGCCCTGCCTCGGATTGGTTCACACAATTACCCAAACACAACATAAACAACCTAGATCAACTAGTAGATGCGTTTCTTGAACGTTTTGCTTTCAACACAAGGAAGAAGGCATCACTAAGTGATCTGGCCAGCATCAAGCAATATGAGGAAGAAACAATAGCAGCATACGGGAACCGATGGAGGGCTTTGCTTTCCAGGCTACCCTACCGTCCCCCTATGTCTGATCTTACACAGATGTTTGCATGGAGTTGCTTAAAATCAATCTCTGGTCTATTGCTACTGCAGCAATACGACAGTTTAGAAGAAGCTTTGGCGCAAGCCAGAGTCATAGAAGAGATTAAAATAGGCGAGGGCGCCATCGCCAAGCCTAAAAAGAAAGAGTGGAATAAAACCACTAAGACTGGGAATACGCAATCACAACCCGCAGTGGTTAATCAAGTTGCGATAAATGTTCCCAAGCCTGTGCAAGAAATGCAGCCCCAAAAGGCTAATTACCAGGCGGTGCCTCCTAGTTATGACAGAGATAATAAGAAACAGGAGCAGAATCAGCAGCGTCGCCCTAGGCGACAATTCACCCCTTACACAGAGTCCAGGGACTCCTTATTTGACCGCTTGTCAGCGGCAAATTTAGTCACCCTTCCAGAGATCCAAACTATAGACCCTAACGCTCCTAAGCCTAAGGGATATAGAGAAGAATTATATTGTAGATTTCATAGGCGAAGGGGCCATGACTTGAATGGATGCTGGAAGTTCAGAGGACTAATCCAAGATTTAATCGACAATAAAACATTGGCCGTGGACAACCCCATAGCGCCAAACAATCAACAAATGGGGGTATTCAAGGACCCTTTGCCTGCCCACGAGGCACAGGCAAAACCTCTCCAGGTTAATGAGGTGCGACAAAATCTTCCCATGCAAGGATTTGTGGGAATGATCAGCATAGTGACACGGAATAAAAAATACCTAGCAGTTGCCCCTGAGGTAGCTACGAGGGAAGTCCCAACAACGTCACAGCCTCAACAATGCCCTATACAGTCACCTCCGCCTAGACCAGAGGTCACGATACGGACCAAACTCACGCAGAGTTTGCGGACCACATCGGCTAGGCTGTCCATTTACGAGCTTATTCAACAATCAACACCTCATAGGGAAGCTCTTATGGACATTTTAAAAACCATCGACTTACAACCTCACGAAGCAAATTCTTTCAACAACTTCGTAGGACATGTGAAACGATGTACTGAGCCGGTCATCACCTTCAGAGAGGATGAAGTCAAAGCAATATCGAATGACACGGCAGATCCACCCCTGCACGTTGTTGCACGGATCAACGGGATCCCGTACAAGAGAGTGTTGGTAGATACTGGCTCGTCCAGTAACATCATTACCACTGCAGCCCTAAAACATTTGAAGCTGCCAGCCTCTCATATCACAGCCTCCACCTACACACTGCGAGCTTTCAATGATGCAATATGCTCGACAGTCGACACAGTTGTTCTACCTGTCCAGGTAGGACAAAAGACAATACCAACATTGTGCCATGTGTTGGAAGGCGAGATGGCTTACAATATACTTGCTAGGGCGACCTTGGATCAGGGACATGAAGTGTGTCCCTTCCATCGCTCACCAGTGCTTAAAGTATGCTTTTGAAGGAGAAATACATGTAGTCCCGATGGACTTGGAACCCTTCAAGTATTGCAATGCGGTACAACTAATGCCTCAATCGACCCTCCCCTCAACACATTTGGATTTCCAGTTAAATCCATCTAAACAGGGTCCCATACCGCAGGCACCACTGGTGACCAAATCACCAAAATCCCAGCCAGGTGAATCCTCATCATCTGCTCCTTCATTACCAATGCCACCTGTCATGGCTAAACAGAAGGACAAGGGAAAACAGATCATGGAAGAGGTTCAGCCCCTAGAAGAGGGGTTGCCAACAATTTCAACGGTATCAACAGAAGAAACACCTAGCACTACGGAAGCTGAGATTCCTAAACCACCAAACATGGAATGGACTCAGGAAGGACTCCCGTTCCCTCCCTCCCAAGCATCAACAATCACTGTTGAAATGGCCAGTACAGGCCTGGGGGAGTACTTAGTGCAGAATGTTGTGGCAACGCCTACAGTAGAATCAGTACAGGATATGGGGAGACCTCGCCTTCCCATAGGAACAGTTGTTCCTCTAGGTCACCCACCCAACCAGACAAATTTTGTGTATGGGGGCCTTGATCATGGTCTTGAACCATGCAAGCAAAAGGAAGCAGACGAAGAACCTTTTGTTGAAAACATCAATTATCTGTCAAACCCGGATTTTGCTCTAAGATATCTGGACCAATGCAATTGGCATGGATACGGGTTAGGCAGATATGAGCAAGGGATGCGTATCCTTTGCCAACCAAGATATCAGATGCCATATGATAAGTCAGGAGTAGGGTTCAACCACCCCCTACCCTTAGACATCTTGGTCGAAAATATGCAAGGCCTAGAAATAGGCAACAAGGGGGGATTGGCACCCGATCTCTATGCCAACCCAAATACAGACTTTACATTGGGAGATTACCTCCCATGGTCAACCAACACCCTTGGCAACAACAGTAATCCCTCTCCTTTGATAGAAAGAGGTGAAGGTTCGGACACTAATCCCCAAAGAAAACATCAACGATGTCCGGATATCTTTTTGAAGCTGTTCCCCTTAGAGGTTCCAGTTGAATCAATACAGTGTCAAGAGAATCAGGCCCCTCCACCGACAGTGGAGCAACCGCAACGGGACCAGATCAATTTGCTGGAACAAGGAGAACCCTCAATGTCGCAAGTAACAATTGCTGAACCGAATGAACATTTTTGGATCTCCGAAAGTGATTCAGAAGATGAGACTGAGATGGACTATCTCAGACATGCGCGACGGCATCACCGCCCTTTAACTCATGAAGATCTAATGGGACAGATGGGCATAAGGTTAGGGCATGAATGGTGGGTAGACCCAGTGGGTTGGGCCCTAGTGTTAGATCCATGGCTCCAAATTCACGATGAGCACCGTCCACCCCGAGACCCTATCATGACAACAGTGCCAAGGGAAGACCCTGTCCTCCTTTTTGCACATAGGGCCGATCCATTCGTGCCCGTTCCCCTAGAACCAGATCCAGAGTATAGGGAGCATCCAGAAGATTCAAGTTATCATACCCACGGTAATGGAGACCCAATTCATTCCATCTACATGATCTCCATTGATTTGACCGCACCCATCCGCAATCCGGCCGATCCAAGCACGGTCATTGCATCTCGACATAGATGCCATCGACTGGGATCGCGTCAATTCACCTTTATCACCATCAGAGTATTGGCCTTTCGGTGAAATGCCTCATTTTACCCCAGGGACAACTCAGGATATTTTTTAGGCTGAAGAGGAACCCGAGGTTCCCAACGCAGATCTAAATTCAGCTAATGATATCCATTTGATCCCGACTCCACATCAGTTGGAGGACGGATCCCACATGTTAGTCGAGGAGACGACTGATGTAGATATCGGCACAGATCCAATGAATCCATAGATTCTCAAGCTAGGGGTAAGTCTTTCCCCCGAAGAGCAAGCCGACTACACTACCCTTCTCAAAGAGAAGAAGGAGGTTTTTGCATGGTCATACAAGGATATGCCAGGACTAGACCCGCAGCTAGTCACGCATAATTTAACGCTTGATCCGACAATCAAGCCTGTCAAGCAAAAACTACGTAAGATGCACCCAACAGTGGCCTTAATGGTCAAAGACGAATTGCAAAAGTTGTTGGATGCACAGTTTGTCATCTGCGTGGATTATCCGCCATGGTTGTCCAACATGGTTCCCGTCAAGAAGCCCGACGGGAGGATTCGCATATGCACCGATTTTTGAGATCTAAACAAAGCGAGTCCTAAGGATGATTTCCCCTTATCGAGCATCGACGCGTTGGTAGACGCTACAGCAGGTCACGAAATGCTCTCCCTCATGGATGGTTTCTCAGGATACAATCAGATTCGTATCAATCCTGAAGACCAACTAAAAACGGCGTTCACAACGCCTTGGGGGACATTTTGTTATAAGGTCATGCCTTTTGGCCTTAAAAATGCTTGGTGCCACCTACCAACGTGCCATGACATATATCTTCCATGATTACATGCACAAAACTTTGGAAGATTACATGGATGATTTATTAGCCAAGTCTCTCTTGCGCTCAAATCATATCAATGACTTAAGCAAGATCCTCGATCGCCTCATGGAGCATAAAGTTAGACTAAACCCCAAGAAGTGCGTCTTTGGCGTCACATCTGGAAAACTCTTAGGTTTCATAGTCTCAAAACGAGGAATCGAGGTGGACCCAAAGAAAGTCAAGGCAATCCTTGAAATGGTTCCCCCAACTACAATCAAGCAGCTCAGAAGTCTATAGGGAAAGGTCGCGTCGATTAAACGCTTTATAGCGCAATTATCTGACAAGTGCCGACCCATGAACAAATTATTGCACAAGGGGGTTACATTTCATTGGGATGACGAGTGCCAGTCAACCTTTGACGAGATCAAACAATACCTGGCTTCGCCACCAGTATTGGCACCACCTAGACCAGGAGTGCCGTTCTACTTATACATCTCAGCTACCGAGGTGGCACTGGGTGCCATGCTAGCCCAGAAGAATGAACTTCACAAAGAACAGGCTACATACTATCTTAGCCGCACCCTGGTCAGTTATGAACTTAACTATGCATACGTTGAGAAACTCTGCTTGGCAGTGGTGTTTGCTACTAAAAAGCTATGCCATTACATGCTGAGCAACACTACGTATGTTGTGTCTAAGGAGAATCCATTGCGATACATGATGAGTCGTACTTATCATAGTAGTCGCACGGCGAAATGGATCATGTTGTTGACGGAATTTGACATAGAGTTTATTGGACAAAAATCTATCAAAGGACAAGTCATAGCCGATCAACTAGCAGAGGCTCCTCTTGAAGACGATCAGCCTCTGGTCATAGAACTACCCGATGATGGGGTCTTCCATGTCTCAGAATCGCCAGATTCTGATGAGCTTGAGTCACAGGCCGACATAACCCTATTCTTCGATGGTTCTAAATGTGAGCAAGGTGGTGGCATGGGAATTGTATTCTTCACACCGCAAGGTGCCCCAATGCCCCTGTCATTTAAATTAAACTTCCCATGCACCAACAATAACACAGAGTATGAAGCCTTGCTCCTAGGTCTTCAGACAACAATCACCATGAACATCAAATGACTGAATATCTTTGGTGATTCGCTGTTAATAGTCAATCAAGTCAAAGGGGTATATCAATGCAAATGCCCAGTTCTGAAGGCTTATAAAGCCCTTGTGGACAAATTCCTGGCAAAACTTGAGTGGTATGACATCGAGGCCCTCCCTCGATCATCGAATCATTTTGCGGACACAATGGCCTCCTTGGGGTCACTAATTCCGTAGGACCTTTCCGGTGATATGACAACCATTCAAGTCAAAACCTTATCGCAATCCGCGATGGAGCGTGCAAGCTCAGACTTGACGCCAGGAATCCACATGATCCAGATTGAACCATCCTCGGATAAGTTCTCTCGAATCCGAGATCGTCTGAAACGCGCCAACTGGGGGTCCTTGTTCTCCCCTACTCCCATTAATAGCAACACAACGCTATTCTTGCAGGTTCTATCCCATTCAGCGTTTGCTAGGGAGGAACTTCAAGAGGGATTGGTTGTTCATACTGTCGAGGTTTCTGATCAATAGGACTGGTATTTACCCATCAGAGACTACCTCAAGTTAGGTAGTCTTCCGCTTGATTTGACTCATGCCGCAAAACGAGCACTCAAGCAGAAAGTGGCTAAATATGTCTTGATAGGAGACATTTTGTATCGTCGCAGCTATGAAGGAATCCTCCTTCGTTGCTTGGACCAGCAAGAGTCCACTTGGGCGATCGCCCAAGCGCACGATGGTACATGTGGTGGCCACTTTAGTGGTATGGCTATCGCAAAGCGCATTCTTCGCATGGGCTATTATTGGCCATCTTTAGAGCGAGATTGTTGCACCTATGTCAAGAAGTGCGTGAAGTGTCAACATCATGCCAATTTGATGCACGTACCTTCTCAAGCCTTGCAGACAGTCCAGTCTGATTGGCCGTTCTCGCAGTGGGGCTTCGATCTAATTGGAAAGATCTCCCCTGCATCATCAGGTCGTCACACGTTTATCATAACGGCCACAGAGTACTTTACCAAGTGGGTGGAAGCAATTCCGCTTACCTCTACGATAGGACCCCGCATTGTGGAGTTCATTTTGCATAACATCATATGTCATTTTGGTATTCCATCCAAAATAGTCTCGGATAATGGAACGCCTTTCAAGAACAAAGACGTGCGTGCTTTGACCACAAAGTACAAAATTTAGCACAACTTTTCGACACCCTATTATCCGCAGGCAAATGGGCAAGCAGAGGCGTCAAACAAAATGCTAGTTGCCATCCTTAAAAATACCGTCGTAGACAGTCATAAGGATTGGCACATTCAAATCCCACTTGCCCTATGGGCCTATCGCACTAGCATTCGGACACCCACTGGGGCCACTCCGTTTTTGCTTGTGTATGGTTCCGAGGCAGTCATGCCTCTAGAGTTGGAGATTCCTTCCCTGCGCATATCAATGCAGGAGTTCATCGATGATGATTCTACGCGGCAAGCCCGGTTAGACCAGCTTACGTTGCTTGACGAACGACGCGTTAATGCTCTCGAGCATTTACGTATTTATCAAGAGCGACTTAAGAAAGCTTACAACATGAAAGTTCACCTAAGAGACTTTCGGGTTGGTGATTTGGTTTTGAAGGAAAACCAACAAAATTCCAGTTTGCCATCCCACCTAAGGGACAAGTTTGCGGCAAATTGGTTAGGTCCATATATCATTGATAGCAAAATAGGACCCGGGACATACCGGCTAGCTTCTCTTGATGGTATCAAGGAAACAGAACCCTTGAATATCAGTCATTTGTGACCATTTCATATCTAAGAGAGCCAAATCCCAAAAATGCTCCAAGGATTCTTGCAATCGCTTGGTCAATCCCAAAAATGCTCCAAGGATTCTTGCAATCGCTTGGTCAATCCCAAAAATGCTCCAAGGATTCTTGCAATCGCTTGGTCAATCCCAAAATGCTCCAAGGATTCTTGCAATCGCTTGGTCAATCCCAAAAATGCTCCAAGGATTCTTGCAATCGCTTGGTCAATCCCAAAAATGCTCCAAGGATTCTTGCAATCGCTTGGTCAATCCCAAAATGCTCCAAGGATTCTTGCAATCGCTTGGTCAATCCCAAAAGGCTCCAAGGATTCCTGCAATCGCTTGGTCAATCCCAAAATGCTCCAAGGATTTCCACAATCGCTTGGTCAAAAATCAAGAAAATTCAAAAACAACAAAAAATCATCAAAAACAACAAAAAATTTGCATCTCATTCCTAGGCATACTCAAATTCATCAATAAGAGAGTTCTTCTCGCACTTCATCTTCATATTCACAAAAATCAATCCATCAAAAATACAAAAATACATAGCTGCATTAAAGCATTGCACCCATACATTGCATATTTGTGGTCGTACGGGTCAAAGGCACCATAGGCTGTAATAGCTCTGTTAGTCCATCTTGTTCCACACTGTTCCATTTTACAAAAACAACAAAAACACCATGCATTGCTTTTACCATACTAGAGTCAGTGGTCTTTTAATGTATCAAGGGTTTTTCGTGATTCAGTCATCATTTTGCTCTTTAGCCATGTAATGTATCAAGTCAAACAGATTTTACGAAGGTAGAGTCATACTTGAAATACACCTTGTTACGTAACATCCCAACACAAATTAAAACACATAAAAATTCCCAAGTTGTGTGAACGAAAGATGAAACCTACATAGTAATCCAGGTCACCATAAGCGAAATGGTTATCTTGCTCATCCCCCTGTGCGAATGACCCTAAGAATGTTGAGAGTTGGCAAAAGGACAAGCATCCTCCCTACCCAATTCCCTATGGAATCCCAAAGTTCTAAATAGTTGTAGGGTCAAAACAGGGATCAAAAATTTGCAAGCGTCAAAACTCCAAAATTTGACATACTAACAAGGAAAAACAGTGCACACTACTCAAAAGGCACAAACAATAGTGATTATCGTCACTCATATCCAAAATCCCTTGCTCAAAAGAAAATAAATCGAAAATAAATAATGATTTTCATCACTATATAACGAGCAAGTATCCCAATACAATTGAAGAAAAGAAGGGAGTTGAACTTGAATCCCTGGAACTCTCAACATTCTAAAACGGGTCATCTAGGTGAGCCTCATTACAGGTTTGGTTGATAGCCTATCGGTCATTGGCAGTAAAACTTCTCGCATGACGATATATCTATCACATTAACTTGTGTACAGATCAATATTTGCATGTGGATGAGCTAGCTTATGGTATCCTAGATAACACCGTAGATTAATCTAACTAAATACAACAAAGGAGTTAGTGGAGCTAGTTAGGTGATCCTCAGTACAGGTTCGGTTGAAAGCCCATCTGGCACTGGCGGTATCCTGACAAATACCACATAAATGAACTCAACTGCACACACAGGGATGTGAAATAACTTGGTCAAAAACAAGTCCGATTCATACCTTGTTCAAAAGTCTTGTAAGATACAGTACAATCATGGCTAGTAAGTTAAAACCGTCTGAGTCTCGGAAAACCTTAGCTACATTTCTAAACCAAGCTGCGCTACTTTTCATCCTTACACTACCATCAAAAAAGAAAAACCACATGTATACATACAAAGTCATGTATCACAGCAATCGCCTAAAAACAAAATAATGGAGTTCTAAACAGTCTATGGTGCCATAGCCACACATCACAAAGTCCATCCATCCATTTCATCTCTGCATATCACATACATTTGCATTCATCACCCCCAACCATATGCATCCATCAATATAAAGTAGCATGCATCCATCAACATCAATCATTGTGCATAAAATCATGACGTATACACAAAGAAAGAAAATCAAAACAACAAAAACATCATAAAAATGCAACACAAAAACATTGCAATAAGCATTGCCAGACACAAGTGCTCTTGCACTTAACTTCTTGGCATAAAAAAATCGATGTCGGGGTTCAACTTGTTACTCTCCTACTTCCCCTAGAAGGCTACCCCTAGCCGGACCGCTCCACGGGAAGATGGGTTGTTGATGATTTCACCCCATTATGGCATCACCAAAAGGGTTAACACCCACCAAAAATAGGTCCAAATGTCGGGAAACTGCACGTGCTTAAATGGTAAAACATCTAAAGGCACCCTAACCTAAGTCATCTTGGGTCAAGCGACTCGTCGCTTTTCTCATGAAGGTCATTCCCTCATCGATTCGTCGCTTGAGGGGGTAGTCACACTTAGTCACCAATCAACAAGCACACACCCAATCAAGGCAATGACATGCATTCAAAGAATCATTGACAAAGACAATCACGCTCCTGCTTGGGGCAGTAAACAAGCAATCATTAAATTGATCAAACACTTGGCATTCCCGAAGCATGAACACAAGGTTTCCCCTGTGGACAAAAGGTTACGCCCTTTGCCTAATCATGACTGATCAATGTCCAAGCTCAAGTCACACCTCACCAAAATAGGTTAACACTTGAAATCAAATTCCTTAGCTCGTCAGAAGCAAGGATTCAAGAATGCATGCCCTTTCCATACTTGGGGCATCAAAAGTTGGTTAGGTTACCAAGAAACCCTAATCATTAGTGCTTTGGTCATCTATTTTTGCTCAACGATCTGCGTCACCCGTAGCACTTCCCAAAAAGGGGCATCTAGTAGACACCAAAACAGCACCCATCCGATTAAGTGACTACAAACACTGATCGCATTGACACACACAACTTTCAGGGCAGCCCTCGGAGGTCAAACAGTGGTCCTAGCCACTCACACAACAGTTTAGAAGGTCAAAAAATGGCAGAGCAAAGTTGGTCGCTTTAACAAGCCTTCATCAAAACAAAGTCAAAATTCAAGCCTTAAGCAAACAAGAAAGCCTTAAGCAAGAAAGCCTTATCAAAGCAAAAACTTCAAAGCAAAAGCCTTCAGAAATCGGGGAATGTCGCGATATCATGACAGGGTCGCGATATCGCGACACTAAGGCGTCGATATCGACCGAGGCCTCGAGATGTCGCGATATCGCGACACTTAGAGGCCCAAGCCGGGGAGTGTCGCGATATCGTGACACTCGTGCCTGAAGTCGCGACGTGTCGCGATATCGGACACTAGGCGCAGCCTAGAAGTCGCGATATCGGACACGGAGGTCGCGATATCGCGACACTTGAGGCCCAAGCGGGAAAGTGTCGCGATATCGCGACATCCCGTCGCGATATCGTGACACTTCGGCAATTTGCAAAGGCGAACTTTCGCCATCAAGAGGCACCATTAAACATCCAAGGAATGACCGCCACGTGGCACCCCTACGTGCCCATTTTTAAAGAGACCACGTGGGTCTGTAAAAACGGCGGACTTCACCAACTGCATTAATGAGACAAGCAGTGTTAGCAACAAATCCGATCCGAGGCCATGCCTCATAACTACTGATGTCAGTGCGAGCCATGTCTCATAAATCATCTGACAAGGGTCAAATCTCAGCGGCGGACTTAGGGTTTGACATTAATGTTTCAGAGGCAAAATTCCTCTATAAAAACTAGCTCAATGCAATGTAAAGGGGGACCACGAAGCATTTTTCTCAGCAGAACGAAGTGCTGTAAAAACCCAGACCCGATCATATTCCCTTGGATTTCAATCTTCTGCACCTGTAATTTCCTTCACGAGGGAGGTTATCGGTGGCTTTCCAGAAAAAAAATGGATCTTCATACCCCCCAAATTCGACCACAATGAACTAACCAAATTTCCGACAACACATTATTTTTGGATCTTGAGCCAATTCCCAGTGGATTGGCGTCAAGGTCGAATTTTCACGGGGCAGTCCGCTTGGGCACCCCACGCACGTTCTTCGTTAGTATAATACATGTTGTTTTAGAATATATTTGTTATATGTTCGAATATATGCTGTTTTAGAATATATTGAAACAACAGTATACGTGATATATGTTCGAATATATGCTATTTTCAAATGCTTTAAAATAGTAGCTTATGTTTTCACGGTCGGATATATATCTTTTCATCAACAGAGTTCGAATATATATATTTTGTCATCATATATAGATATATCTTTTCACGTTGAGATTAGTCGTTATAAATACCTCTTGCATTGCATTAATAGTTAACGGATCTATCTTGCATCGTGCTTTGAACGTCTCACAACTGCACTACGTTTTCTTTTGCATGTGTCCTGCATTATGTTCTGTCCTCTTGTTGCAGGTGCTACTAACGCCCTTTTCATGTCTTTGAACGCAGGATAAACAGCAGCGAGCGAAAGCTCGTTAACATCAGCGGCGACAATACGTTGGCCCGCCCACTTTGCATGTGGGCATGCGGAAGAAGACCATTACTCATGATTGTAACTGAGAATGTATAACCGGAAAGATGTATTGTAACCAAGTTGTAATTAATATATAAAGGGTTGTGCTCCTACTTTCTCTGTATATTTTGTCTCAATTTGATTACGTGCTCTCGTTTCATACATAGAGTTAATTCTGTTCTTATTACATCTGAATATTGCTTCCTTCCGGAATCTCATGCTTTCATAAATGCATAATGAAATTGATGATTTGATTGAATTTTGTATGATGGATTTATGATGAATATTTGACACATTATATGCTAGCACCATATACTGTACAAAATGTATCTTTATTATTTTTGTGTTATTATGACATTATGTAATGGCTTTTGTAACTTGAAAAACATGTGAGAGCATGATGTAAAAATGGAATGAATAATGTAATGTGATATGATATGTTTGGTAGTTTCTAGGAGACTCAAACACTCTAGTTACCTAATCAAAAAATTGTATAGTAACTATGTAGGACATTTTAACAAAGTATACATCTACTGAGATAACCAAGATAACCAACATCTCTATGTGTGCATGTGAGTTAATTACTATGATAACACATGTAGTTATCCTAGTGCCAAACAGGATTCATGTAGCCCATCTATACTAGAGATCACCCTATGGGTCTCATTATCTCGAGTTTTGTACTTAGTTGTATTAGAATACTAGGTAATATAGGTTACAAAAGCTAGCTCATCCACATTCAAATATTGGTATGGGCACAAGCAAGTTGCTTATGTGATAGAAATATTATCATGCATAAGGATATCAGCATTTCCAGGTAGGCTATCCACCAAACCTGTAATGAGGATCACCTTATGGTTCTCTAATGCTGAGAATTATAGGGATTCAGGTTCAAGACTCTCTTATTTTCTTTTAAATTTGAATTTTTCAATGGAGTTGCTCATTTTTATTTGTTTGAGCAAGGGATTTTTGTAGTGGTGAGAACCACTATTTCTTTTTATTTTTTTTTAAGTGATAATAATCACTGTTTATTTTTGCATATTTTGAAGAAATAATAATCTGGATGTTTCTCTTTTGGATACTTACCCCAGTGTGAGGCAAGGGATTTTGGGTAAGGAGTAACTTCTCCTTTTGTCAATTCCCAACATCTTTGAACCATTCTCACATGGGATGAATGGGATAACCTTTTTCGCTTAAAGTAATCTAGACCACTTTATAGTTTTCATCTTTCCTTGTGCTAGAATTGGATTTATTAATGTGAAAATGTGTCAAGATTTTGATGTATACAAGGCATAATATAAGCAAGATTCTACCTTATAAAAAATCATGATATATTTCTACAAAATCTAAAAATAAAACTAGATATGGCTAAGTGACCGAAAAATCTTAACTATGTCTTACAAATAATGGCTAAGTGACAAAAAATAGACATATAATATGGAGTGTAAATGGAAATGATATGTGTAGTGTAAATAGGTGGTACAACTGACTTTCAACAACCTTGATTTTGATAGATGCCTAATGTATAGACCTGGTGCTAAACATGTATGAGTTACTTTCTAATTATGCATAATGCAATGGTGTATATGCTTAATGCAATTGATGTGAAAATGCAAATGATGAGAAATGCAATGCAATGCAATATTTTTGTATTTTTGAGATTATGATGATGTTTTTGTATTTTTTATGAATATATATAAAGGTTGACCAATGGGCTTAATGAATGTCATTGGGGTTTTTTGGGTGACCAAAGGGCTTATAGACACCTTTGGGGAATTTTGGGGTGACCTAGACAACCATAGGAGGCCTAGGAGTTTTTTAGGGTGACCAAAGGGCTTATAGACACCTTTGGGACTTTTGGGGTTGACCTAGATGGTCATAGACCACCTATGATCATTTTAGGTTGACCTAGATGGTGACCAAAGAGCTTATAGACACCTTTGGGGCTTTTTGGGTTGACCTAGACAATCATAGACTACCTAGGAGCATTTTAGTTTGACCTAGATGATCATAGACTGCCTAGAGGAATTTTAGGTTGACCTAGATGGTCATAGACTACACAGGGGTATTTTATGGTGACCAAAGGGCTTATAGACACCTTTGAGAATTTTTGGACTAACCTAGACAAATCGTAGACTATCTAGGAGCATTTTAGTTTGAACTAGATGGTAATAGATCGCCTAGGGGTATTTTAGGTTGACCTCGATGGTTATAGACCACCTAGGGACATTTTATGGTGACCAAAGGGCTTATACATACCTTTGGGGATTTTTGGGTTGACCTAGACAATTTTAGACTACCTAGGAGCATTTTAGTTTGATCTAGATGGTCATAGACTACCTAGGGGTATTTTAGGTTGACCTAGATGGTCATAGATTGCCTAGGGGCATTTGATGGTGACCAAAGGGCTTATATATGCCTTTGGGGATTTTTGGGTTGACCTAGACAATCGTAGACTACCTAGGAGCATTTTAGTTTGACCTAGATGGTCATAGACCACCTAGGGGTATTTTAGGTTGACCTAGATGGTCATAGACCACCTAGGGGCATTTTATGGTGACCAAAGGGATTATAGATACCTTTGGGGATTTTTGGGTTGACCTAGATAATCATAGACTACCTAGGAGAATTTTAGTTTGACCTAGATGGTCATAGACCACCTAGGGGCATTTTAGGTTGACCTAGATGGTCATAGACCACCTAGGGGAATTTTATGGTGACCAAAGGGCTTATAGATGCCTTTGGGGCTTTTTGGATTGACCTAGACAATCGTAGAATACCTAGGAGCATTTTAGTTTGACCTAGATGGTCATAGACTACCTAGGAGAATTTGAGGTTGACCTAGATGGTCATAGACTACCTAGGAGTATTTTATGGTGACCAAAGATCTTATAGATGCCTTTGGGGCTTTTTGGGTTGGCCTAGACAATCATACACTGCCTAGGATCATTTTATTATGACCTAGATGGTCATAGACCACTTAGAGATATTTTAGGTTAACCTAGATAGTAATAGACCACATAGGGGTGTTTTGAGGATTCTCTAAGCATGGAAAGGCCATAGATGACTAATATTCATTGGTTTAGACTCTTAAATTCCTTTGATGGATGCTAAGTGATAAGTTCCATGTCCAATTTGAATTATAATGATGAATTGACCTAACTAGTTTGTCGTAAATTTATCCTGTGGGTGGGGTGGTAAATTTGAGTTTTGTTGGTTCTCTTTTAGAACTATATCACCAAGCTTAAATTACCTCTAGTGTACTTTCATGTTGTAATATACATTAAGGTGTTCCTGATAAACACGTAAATGCTCAAGAGCATTGATATGTCGTTCATCAAACAATATTAATTAATCTAAACGAGCTTGCCTAGCGATATCATCGTCGATGATATCCTATATAGAAATGCACAACGACGTAATATCTTACTCTAGAGGTATGATAGCTTCAGCACCATACACTAATGAAAATGGAGTTTCACAGTGGGCATCCAAATGCTAGTGCGATAGGCCCAAATGGAAAGAGGTAATTGATTATGCCAATATATATGATTTTCCTTAATGGTTTTCTTCAATATGACTACTACTATCTTATTGGATGCCTCTATTTTCCCATTGGCTTGTGGATAATAAGGCATGGAAAAGCTATGCTTTATGTTATACTTTGCAGTTAACACATGCACATTCTTAGTTTTTAAGGGTGTTCCATTATCCGATATTATTTTGTATGGAATACCAAAATGACATATGATGTTATGTTGAACTCTGCGGTGTGAGGTCCAATCATAGTGGTATGGGGAATTGCTTCCACCCATATTGTAAATTACCCAGTCACCATTATGATAAATGTGTGACAGTCTAAGGAGGCAGGTGATATTTTCCCAATTAAATCAAAACCCCATTGTGCAAATGGCCAAACCGATTGGATCAATTGTAGGGCCTGTGAAGGTACATGTGTCAAATTTACATGATGTTGATACTTTACACACTTATTTACATAAGCACAACAATATTGCTCTAAATTTTACCAATAATAATCCATGTGAAGAATGCACTTAGCGATGGCCATACCGCTAAAGTGGCCACCACATGTACCATCGTGTGCTTGGGCAATGTCCCAAGCTGACTTTTGTGAATCTAAGCAACGAAGGAGGATACCCTCATAGCTCTAACGATACATTATATCTCCTAATAAGATATATTTTTCCACCTTTTTATTAAATTCTCATTTTGCGGAATGTGACAATCCAAGTGGAATATTTCCTAGTTTTAAATAATATTTAATTTGTATGGCCCAATATTGCTTTGAAGAAGCCTCAATTGTATGAATAGCGTAATCCTTTTGACATTCATATCGTGCAAATGCTGATTGAGAATGAACTTGGAGATATAGTTTTGTGCTAGTATCAAAATAATTCTAGGAGAATAGAGTCCCCTAGTTGACATTATTCAAGAGATTGTGTAGTTGAGAGAATCATTCATGTGAAGGTTCAATCTGAATCATGTGGACATCTGGTGTGGCATTATGCTCATCACTCTTAGTCATAGATTGCACTAGCATTTTTACTTGAATAGTCATGATATCATTTAAAGGGTTTTGTAGGATTAGCAACCCTAACAAAGCCATTGTGTATACAAAATAATTATATGAACGAGGGAGTGTCTCAATATCATACCACTCAAATTTTACCAAAATTTTATCCACTAGGGCTTTAAAGGTTTGCAATATGGGAAACCTACACTAGAATATCCCTTTAACCTGATTAACTATGAGAAAGGAATCACCGAAAATGTTTAGCTTAGTTATTTTCATGGAGATTGTTGTTTGAAGGCCTATGATGAGGGCTTCATACTCGATGTTGTTATTGGTGTACAGGAAATCAAGTTTAATTGAAAGAGGTATGAGATCCCCTTACGGTGTGAAAAACATGATACCTGTGCCACACCCTTGCTCACATTTAGAACCATCTAAAAATAGAGTTATGTCCACCTGTGACTCAGGCTCGACCGAATTAGGCGATTCTAAGATATGAGACACTCCATCATTGGGAAGTTCTACATTAAGAGATTGGTCATCCTAGAGAGGAGCCTCTACTAGTTGATCGGCTATGAATTGTCCTTTGATTTATTTTTGTTTAGTGAACTCTAGGTCAAATTTTGTCAACAATATTATCCATTTCACCATGCAACTATTGTGATATGTTTGAATCATCATGTATCACAATGAATTTTCCTTAGATATTACATACATGGTATGATTGAGTATGTAATGGTGTAGCTTTTTGGTGGTAAATACCACTACTAGGAATAGCTTCTGAATGTATGTATATTTTATTTTGTAGATAACCAGTGTGCGACTAATATAATATGTAGCCTATTATTTATGAAATTCATTCTTTTGGGACAACATGGTGCCCAATGCCAACTCAGTAGCTGAGATGTAAATATAGAATGACACTCTTGGTCATGGAGGAGCTAATACGGGTGGTGAAGCTAGGTTTTTCTTTATCTCATCAAAGGCATATTGACATTCCTCATCCCAATGAAATGAGACCCCCTTATGTAGCAACCTATTCATGGGTCGACACTTATCCAATAATTGTGCTATGAAGTGTTTTATGGATGTGACCTTTCCTTGCAAGATGTGTAGCTACTTAATGGTTGTGGGGGGAGGCATTTCTAATATTATCTTGACCTTGTTTGGATCTACTTCTATGCCTTTCTTAGAGACTATGAAACCCAATATTTTACCAAATGTGACACCAAATACACACTTCTTGGGATTAAGCCTAACATTATGCTTAATGAGGTGGTCTAAAACCTTGCACAATACATTGATATGCTCATGGTGTAATAGATATTTTTATAATAAGTCATCCATGTAATATTCCAAAATATTATGCATGTAGTCATGGAATATATATGTCATGGCTCATCGGTAAGTGGCACTAGCATTCTTAATACCAAAAGGCATGACCTTATAACAGAATGTTCCCCAAGATGTTGTGAATGCTATTTTTATTTGGTCTTCTGGATTAATAGGAATTTTATTATATCCAAAAAAACCATCCATAAGGGATAGCATTTCATGTCCTATTGTAGAGTCTACCAACACATAAATGTTTGGTAAGGGAAACTCATCCTTAGGACTCAATTTATTGAGATCTCTAAAGTCAATGCAAATGTAAATCCTCCCATCAGGTTTTTGATGGGTACCATGTTCGAAACCCATGGCGAATAGTCTACTAAGATGATAAAATAAGCATCCAAAAAATTTTGCAATTCATCTTTCACCATTAAGGCTACTATTGGGTGCATCTTATGCAACTTTTTCTTAACTGGTTGATCTTTGGGTCAAGTGTAAGATTATGCATGACTAGATTTGGTTTCAGTCCTCATATGTCTTTATACGACCAAGAAAAATATTTTATCCTTTGTTTCAATGATTTTGTGAATTCATCTTGTTCAATTGGGGATAGACCTTCCTCTAGCTTGATAATATGGGTATTATCAGGATTTGTACCGATATCCCTATCAATTTTTGGCTTAATTGACATATGAGACCCATATTCCAACTAATGTGGAGTGGGAATCAAGTGAATGTCATCAGTTGGGTTTGCTTCATCCATAGGAAATTCAAGGTCAACCTCAGCCTAAAAAACATGCTGAGAAGTTCTTGGAGAAACTTGAAATGGTTGTAACATTTCCTCGCAAGGCCAATACTCTTATGGCGATGGGGAAGAATCTCCCCAATCAAATTCAATTACCTCAAGTTCGAGATGCAATGGCTTTGATGGTTTATTCAAATCTATAAATGGTGTAGTTAAATCTATGGAAATCATGTTGATGGATACATGATCTCCCATTGAAGGGCGATTGGGCCTAGAGACCTAATGTTGTCTCATAACTCGTAGGGGTGGTTCTAGTGGAGGTGAAATGAATGGTGGTGGCCATTGCAAAAGAGAGCAAGCTTACTCTTCACATGGAAATAGTTGGCATTAGATAGGGCCTTATATGGGCAATAACATGCAAATATAATACTCATCCTCATCATCCAAGGGGAACACTATTTCATGTTCATCATCTAAGATAGGATATTTTATTGGTACGATGCCATAGTCATCTTCATAATCACTCATCCATTCATGAGGAGGACCTTGATCCTCTTCCTCACTATTAGATTTCAAGGTATGTGAGCTCTCCTCCACTTCATGAAGTTAAGCAAAATCACTGGATAACCCTTGATCTATTATTTCTATGGAAAAATAATGTCCCAATGAATGAATGTGATTTGGATTTGCATATGGATAATGTGCAAACTTATCCTAATAACCTAGACATAGGTTTTATAGACTATCTATGAGGACATACAATGATAGTGGCTTATTGTATCCCAACCCAGATTTATCATATGGTAGCTAATATTGGGGCTGACATGGAACATGAGTACCCTACTCATATAATCCTAACCAAAACCATGCCAATTATAGTGATCTATATACCATAATGCATAATATAGATTTGATAGATAGTTTACATCCTCAAAAAAATGTTCATCTTATTATTACTGAGGAATTGGCAAGGTTCCATACTCTATACCCCCATATATGAAATTAGTTTGATTGGGTGGTACACCAAGAGGCACAATGATACCTATGGAAATATGATATCATCCCATATATTGCACTGTCTCTATAGATGGAACCATTGTGACATTTCTCACTATATATTCACCTATTTTTGTTCTAGACATATGCACTGTGAACTGGGATGGTGAAGGTGGATGAGACGAAAGTGAGGCTTGAGGTGACTCAATGTGAACCTCTTGAGATGATTGTTTGTTTACTAAACAAGGAATCTCTTTCATAGTTATGGTGGAAACTAGATGCAGACTCTCATCAATTGGCCTCTTCAACATATTCCTTGATGGAGGATATGACGATGTTGAATGCATATTTAAAGCTAGAAATTATGAGGATGGAATGGATGAAGATGTAGATGGTGAAATGGGTAGACATTGAATAAGTGCATTTAGTAAAAATTCTACATGATTTGAAGGTAATGTCAACTTTGGCATCTGTTGTACCATATTTTTGTACTTAAAGGGCTCTAGATCTGCAGAGACTACATGCACCTACCCTTCATGAGTGTATTTGATACATTGATGCACAATGAATGGGACACACTTCATATCCTATATCCAAGGTCTACCTAGCAATATGTTATAGGCCATCTCACCTTCCAACACATGACACAATGTCGATATGGTTTTTCACCCCACCTAAATGGGTAGGACTATGGTACCAACGATGGAGCATATTGCATCATTGAATGTGCAAAGAGTGTAAGTGGATGCAACAACATGAGATACTAGCAATCCTAGGTGTTTTAATGCTTTAGTTGTGATGATATTACTCAAGGAACCAGTGTCTATGAGCACTCTCTTGTATGGTACATAATTTACACATGCAATGATGTGCAAAGGAGGATCTACTCTGTCACTTGCTATTTCCTCAACCTCATGCTCGTGAAATGTTATTACTGTTTCCTTGCACTATTGCACATGAACCGCAAAATCAATGAAGGAGTTAGACTCCTATGGTTGCAAATCTATTGACTTTAGAAATTCCATAAAAGTGTCCCTATGCAGAGGGGATTGTTAAATTAGCTCATAGATGGACAATCTCACTAATGTTGTCCTTTAGCTCTGTGCAAGCTTGTTCTTTATTGTTAATGTTGGCCTAGGTGGAAGGCCAAGTACTACAAATGGTGTAGGCTACAATGTAACTAGAATATCACTTGAAGCTATAGGTGGTGCAACTTGACTTGGATATCTTCTGTTCTTGGTCACAATACTCACCCCCAACATACCCTTGCAAAGGGGGTATTGTCTTCACCTCATTCATCAGTTTAGCAGGTGCTACCTGTACCTCATCAGTTGGTAATGGGCCCTTATATATACCCATATGCTGATTTTTGGGGGCTAGTGGAGCATATAATTGAAGCTAATTCCTCTCAATCATGTCTTATACTAGGTGTTTAAAACCATAACACGTTGGTAAATCAGGTCCACTTTGCCTATGATATTTGCAATATTGATCCTCTTGGAATCCCATAGGCTTGGGTTTCCATGTATCTGGATTGATGGGTTTGATATCTAGAATATTGATCATTTTTGCAACCCACAATCAATCGAATAGAGAATCCATGGATTCAGTGAAGGGAGTAAATTGTCACTTAGAGCGACGTTGTTGGTTCTATTCCTGATTTGCTTTACCATTAATATTATAAATCGTAGGAGGAGGTTGGGCATGATAGTTTAACTTTTGAGGAGGTGTCACTTGTGTAGGCCCAGGGAAATTTATGGCCACTTGATTGACCACTATCGACTTTAAAGATTCCAAGCTATTTTTAGGATTCTTTGTCCACTCCTTTTTGCAAGGCTTGGCTATTTATCCCTCTTGGATTTTTATTTCCTCTATATTTCTAGCCTATGCTAGAGCTTCTTCCAAGGTGGGGTATTGCTACAATTGCAATATTAAAGATATGGGTTTTAAGCAACTCTTTGAAAATAGCAGAGTTAATTTAGATGCTGGCAATAGGTAGGGTAACTTTGCTAGAAGTGTCTGCCACCTATTTTCATAATCAGTAATCGAATCATCATCATACTTTAACCCTGTGAGGTCAATTAATGTCACATTTATTTTGGTGTTAAAGGTGAAATGTTTCAAAAATGCATTTGCAAATTTTTCAAATGTGTAGATGCTTTGTTTTGGAAGTTGGTTGAACCACTCAATGGAAATACTAGAAACGATACTTAGAAAATTTCTTAGGAGCAATGCATCATTGTCCTATATGTTAAAGCACATATTTAAAAATCTAGTAACATGCCCTTGAGCATCTTCTTCCTTATTGAATCTATCCAATTTTGTCATTTTGAAATGCTCAAGGTATATCGGGAAAGAAATGGATGGGTGTAGCAGCTGACTCTTTAACTGACACAAGGTGGGTTTTTGAATCTCGTTCCCTACTGTCTTACCCTCTACATTTTCTAAGCATTCAAGCAAATCTTGATATGCATCCAAGGATTTGATTTCCTCTTCTTTGTTTTGAGCCCACGGAGGGGGATGAGGAATATTAAGCATAGGTTGGGGTGGTTGATTGACATCATCCATGCCTCCAAAAGGTGCTTCTACATAATCCTCATTTTGTTCCAAGTCATCGTAGGTCCCATAATGTGTTTCTAGCATGGGCCTAAAAGGAGGAACAAACACTTATTGAATGCGATCTATGTTAGGCCTATTATATATATTCTATTCAGGCCTAGGAGGTCTAGGAGGCAACATTGGATTAGGTCTAGGAGACCTATCTTGTTGAAAATTTGGTTTCCTTAGGTGAGCCTCTTATCTATGCATATTTGGAGTAGAAGATCCATTACGCAAAGTCTCTTGAATTTGTTGTTCAAGTATTTCTTTCTCTAACTGCTATCGCTGCTCTAGGAGATACAAGTGGTGTTTATCAGACCTAAGTTGATAAAAATTGGCCTAGCGGTCAACATACTTCTTTACCAACTGATTGATATGGTTAGTTGTATTAGGTCTAAGTGCCTTAGCACTGTTACCCTGATATCTATATTTTTTAAGGGGGTTTTTGAGATCTATTATAGATTTCCCTCAATTGAGGGAGGTTGTGTTAACTTGAGGCTCACCCCTAAATATATGTTCTTGATAAGCTACTAGTGCAAAGGCACATCATTCTTGCATTGACATATTTGAATGAGGAAACTGATGTTTACACAATGACACTGAGAGGGGGGGGGGTGAATCAGTGTAGCTATTAAATTTTTATATCTACAGACATTTAATATGAAATAAAGAGAATAAAAAAAAACTTGAACAAGAGAGCAAACCACAACACTCAATATAACGAGGTTCACCAATTTGGCTACTCCTCAAAAATGACTGCTTGGACTCCAATCCAAATCCAGTCTTTGCAAAATCAATTTTACAAACACTTTACCAGCACCAACTGGAAGGAGCACCAACCCCTGTAATTTTCTACTGCAATAGATGGAGCACCAACTCCTAGTACCAAGCACCAACTTGGACTGCAATTCTGATAAATTTTGAATGACATAAAAATGTCTTCACTTTATGCACGACCCTGACTGGTCTGTAATTAACTCAACCTTGCACACTCTCACGGCTCTGCTTATTTTTCTCTTGATTATTTTCTAACTCTCCTTTTACAGCAATTTATCTCTAACAGCAGCAACGTCTTCTCTGTATGATTATTCTTTTATAACCTTTCAATCCTGCATGCAATCGAATCACATACTCTGACTGTTCGAATCCATGCAATACGGTTGTTCGGTTCCATGCACTTCGACTGTTCGAAACCCTGCAATACGTCTTTTGGAAACCATGCAATACGACAATTTTGTTTCATGTACTTTGACTGTTCGATTTCTTCGAATACGGCTTTTCGAATGCTTTTTCGAAACTCCATATATGATTCTGCGAAAGCTTTTCAATTCTTCATGTTCGGCTTTTCTGTATGCTTCAAATACGTCTGTTCGAATGTCTACAAATTTGACCTTTCGAATGCTTTTATTATCCTTCAAATTCGGCTTTTCGAATGCGTTTCAATTTTGCATGTTTGGCTGTTGCATTGCATGTCCAACACCTGTCAACGATTAACTATCTGTCTGAATTCAGTTACTTTTTACGTAACTGGCTGCATGATTTTCCTGTCGGCTTTTTCGACACGTGTCACCTTGCATGTTCCTGCGGGTTTTACATGCCAGACTGTTACCTGTCGTGATATCGCGACACTTTTGACTTATGCTGACGTCACCCTGAAGGTTGTCACAAAATCGTGACCATTTTGGCCTTGAAAGCTTTTCCCTCGCTCATGTCGTGATATCGCGACACTTAGAACTTTTGCTGACGTCATCCTTCAGCATGTCGTGAAATCGCGACCATTTTGGCTCTTGGAAGCTTTCCCTGCATCTTGTCGCGATATCGCGAAACTTTGAGCTTTTGCTGATGTCATCCTCAATGCTATCACGAAATCATGACGCTTTCGACTTCCAGCAACTTTCCTTTCATCCTGTCGTGAAATAGCGACACTTTTCAACTTTGCTGACGTCATCATCCTGCTTGTCGTGAAATTGTGACACTTTCAGCTTCCAGTAGCTTTCCTTTCATCCTGTCGTGAAATCGCGACACTTTTCAACTTTGCTGACGTCATCATCCTGCTTGTCATGAAATCATGACACTTCCGGCTTCCGTACACTCTTCTTTGCCAGCAGCAGCGAAAAAGGAACATGTCACAAAATCGTGACACTTTGTTCTTCCGTACAACTCTCCTTGCCAACTCCAGCGAAACTGGAACATGTCACGAAATCGCGACACTTTGTTCTTCCGTACAACTCTCCTTTCCAACTCCAGCAAAACTGGAACATGTCACAAAATCGTGATGCTTCTAGCTCTTGCTTACATCATCATCCTTCTTGTCGCGAAATCACGACGCTTCTGGAATCCGTACGCTCTTTGCTCCATGCAGTAGCGAAATCGCTACAACTTTTTGCCTTGTGCTTTTACCTTGTCTTTTTTTTCATGAAATTTTGACTTGTAATATCAATGCTGCATCTTTCAGATCTACACTTTTGACTAGTAGCGAAATCGCTACACCTTAGTTTCCCCTTGTTCCAACATGTAGCACCATCGCTACACCTTATTTTCTCTTTGTTTCAACCTGTAGCGAAATCGCTACACCTTTGTTTCTCCTTGTTTCAACATGTAGCGAAATCGCTACACCTTAGTTTCTCCTTGTTTCAACATGTAGCGAAATCGCTACACCTTTGTTTCCTTTCATTTCAACATGTAGCGATATCGCTACACCTTTGTTTCCTTTCATTTCAACATGTAGCGATATCGCTACACCTTTGTTTCCTTCTCTGCTAGCATGTCATGAAATCGTGACAGTTTTGCTCGCATCTTCTCTCTCCTCGACCATGTCGTGAAATCATGACAATATCGCGACACATTTTCTCTCTCCTACTTTTTGTCGCGATATCGCGACACATTTTCTCTCTCCTCAGTGAAAACTTGACATGTCATGAAATCATGACATTTTTGGCTGCGCCTTCTCTCTCCTCGACCATGTCGCAAAATCACGATAGAAAACATGTCGCGATATCGCGACAGTTTTCTTCCTTGTCTCTTTTTTCCAGTTTCTGAATCTGGGTCACTTATGTTTTCCTTGAAACTTTCTGCACTTGATCTGACTGACCTCTGAACTGTATCAACTACATCAATCTGACTGTGTTGACAACAATGACAATACTTTTGCAATTATTTTGCTGCACCTTGCTCAACAATCTCCCCCTTTGGAATTGTTGGCAACACACTGCAACCTTGCTTAATTTCTTCTCCCCCTTTGCCAATAATACCAAAGGGCTACTGTACACTCCCCCTGAGTCTATGCACAACATTCTCAGACTTAAAAAGTTTGAATGCTCCCCCTGAGAATGTGTTTACCATAGCTAGTCAGTGCTTGGGTGGTGTGACTACTCCCAACTTCTTTCGAAGGTATTCAAATACTTCCTTAGGCAAAGGTTTTGTGAATATATCAGCTACTTGCTCTGTAGTTGGAACAAAATCCAATTTAACCTCTCCTTCTGCAACTTTATCCTTCAAGAAATGATATCGGATTGCAATATGTTTGGTTCTTGAATGCATTACTGGATTCTTGGATATGTTGATAGCACTAATGTTATCACATTTAATTGAAATTGGTTCATTGAAATGAATACCAAGATCTTTCAACATTTGTCTCATCCATAATATCTGAGTACTGACATGTTGTTGCTTGCAATGTATTCTGCCTCTGCGGTGGATAGAGATACTTGATTCTTGTTTCTTGTTGTGCCATGCTACCAGCCTGTCACCAAGATAAAATGCTCCTCCACTTGTGCTCTTTCTGTCATCAATACATCCTACCCAATCTGCATCATAATATGCAATCAAAGTGAAATCTTTACCTTTTGGGTACCACAACACATAATCCATAGTGCCCTTGAGATATCTAAAAATCCTCTTTACAGCTGTTACATGAGTTTCTTTGGGACTGGCCTGAAATCTTGCAACCATACATCATCGCTTGTAATATATCTGGTCTAGTGGTGCATTAAATACAGTGAGGCTTCCAATCATAGACTCTGTACATTGTTTGATCTACATCCGGGGATTTATAATCCTTGCTCAACTTGCAACTTTGTTGTCATGGGAGTCTTGACCGGTTTCTTGTCTTCCATTGTGAACTTTTTCAGCATTTCTTTTACATATTTAACTTGAGAAATAAAAATGCCTTTTTCATTTTGATTGACCTGTAGTCCTAAGAAATAAGAAAGTTCACCAATCATTGACATCTCAAATTCTTTTTTCATTTTAATTGATATGTCTTTGCAGTATTCATCCATGTTGCTTGCCAAATATTATGTCATCTACATAAACAACAAGAACAATAAGATGACCCTTCTCTGTTTTGACATATAAGTTGCTATCCACCAAACCTTTCTTAAACCCTTGTTTAATTAGATAATTATCCAGCCTTGCATACCATGCTCTAGGTGCCTGTTTTAATCCATATAAAGCTTTCTTTAATCTGCAAACAAAATCTAGATTTTCACCAAGTTGGAAGCCATCGGGTTGTTCAATATAAACCTCTTCTTCCAGTTTTCCATTCAAAAATGCTGATTTTACATCCATTTGATATACTTTGAAGTTTTTATGAACTGCTAATGCCAGAAACATTCTGATTGCCTCTAGTCTGGCTACCGGTGCAAAAGTTTCTTCAAAATCAATGCCTTCAACCTGAGTATAGCCTTTACATACCAATCTTGCCTTATTTCTAACAACCTGCCCATCTTCATTCAATTTATTTCTAAAAACCCATTTAGTACCAATTATGTTTTTATTTGTTGGTCTAGGTACTAATTCCCAGGTATTGTTTTTCTCTATCCGATCTAGTTCTTCATTGATTGCCTTCATCCAACTTTCATCGGTGCTTGCTTCGACAACATTTTTAGGTTCAATACTAGATAACAGAGAATAGTTCCTCACTGCTGTTCTTCTTGTTTGAATACCATCTGTGGGATCCCCAATAATCTGTTCACTTGGATGATTTTTCTGCCAGTTGCCTGTTTTAAATTTTCTGTTTTCTTCTTCTTCAGATTCAATTTTTACACTATCTGGATCAATTTTTTGATTCTTCTCTGTTTCTTTTTCATCATCACCTTCAATGACTTCTTCATACATAGGGTAGTTTTCTTGATAAGTAGTTTCTTGTTCTCTACCTTCATCAACTTTTACATCAGCACTTTCAACAATTTTCTTCAACTTCTTCTTGTAACATGTGTATGCCTTGCTTTTTGTTGAGTAACCGAGAAAGATACCTTCATCGACTCTATCTTCAAATTTGCCAAGGTTATCTTCAGTCCATTTTATGTAGCACTTGCTGCCAAATACTTTGAAATGTCTTGCTGTTGCATTTCTGCCAAACCACAACTCATAAGTTGTTTTGCTTTCATGTGGTCTCAGCATGCACCTGTTTTGAATGTAAACTACAGTATGAACTGCCTCTTTCCAAAATTTGTCAGCTATTTTGTTTTCTGCCAGCATTGTCCTTGCCATTTCCTACACTGTTCTATTCTTCCTTTCTACAACACCATTCTGCTGAGGTGTCCTAGATGCTAAAAACTATCTTCTTATCCCATGTTTTTGATAGTATTCTACAAATTCTTCGGAGATAAACTTTCCTCCCCTGTCTGATCTTAGGCATTTAATTATTTTTCCTGATTGATTTTCAACAAGATTTTTGAATGTTTTAAACATTTCAAAGGATTCTGACTTGAGTTTCAGAAATAGTACCCATGTCATTCTTGAGTAATCATCTATACACAACATAAAATATTTGTGTCCATTTATGCTTTCAGTTCTCATGGGTCCACATAGATCGGTGTGAATTAGTTCTAATGGCTTGCTAGTGAAGTATTCTTTTGCTTTGAAAGTGGCTCTGGTTTGTTTTCCCTTTTGGCATGACTCACAGATGCTATTTACAGGTTTGCCAATGTTTGGTATGTCTCTAACTGCTCTTTTTGAACTAATTTTTGCCAGATTGTCAAAACTAATATGCCCAAGCCTCTTGTGCCATAGCCGCTTTTCATCTTCCTGTCCCATCAAGAATGTTCCTTCTACAGTTTTTGAAAGTGTATACTGATTTCTGAAGTTCTCGATCCAGTGGCTATTAACTTTCCATTTTTTGTCTTTCTTACTTCATAGCCCTCCTTCTTGAAGATTACATCATGACCTCTGTCACATATTTGACTTACACTTAGCAAGTTATGCTTCAGGCCAATTACAAACAAGACTTCTTTTGATTTTATATTTCCATCACTGATCTTGACTGATCCCTTTCCAACAATATTTGCTCCATCATTATTTCCAAATTTCATAGAACCACCTTCATAATTTTGTAAATTCTCAAACTTTTTCTTGTCACCTGTCATGTGACTGGAACAACCACTATCAAGTATCCAAGGTGCTGATTTGTTCTGAGCTTTAAAAGCAGTCTGGACAATCAAAGATTCCTTTTCTTTCCATTCTAGTTTGATAGCAGATTTTGCTATTTGTTTTGCCTTTGTCCTTTCATTAGCATGTGCCTGTTTTACAGGAAATTTCTGGTTTTGTTTCAACCCACTTAGCTGAGATTTTCTGCCCTGATAATTATTTGATGAAAAAGTGCTTCTACAATTTCTAGCGATATGTCCAAAATTATGACAATTATAACATTCAACTGCATAATTCATTAAATGAGAAAAAACATTTCTTTTGGTAAAATTCCTTTGAGATACATTATGCCTGCAATCTAAAATTTTATGGCCATAAGCATTGCATTTAAAACAATAACCAGAAAATGCATGATTAAACCTGGGTGCCGGTCTTTGCCAGTTTGAAGTAGGAGCCATGACCCTTCTCCTCCTCGGATGTGTGACTTTTGTGAATCTGGCATTATTGTTTTCTTTTGCATTATTTTGTTTTTCTGGTTCAACCCTGATCTTTTCTTCTTTCTTTGTGGGTTCTATATTCAAGTTCTTTGAATCCTTTGAAGATTCTCCTTCATCAAAGCCTAAACCAAATTTGATGCCAGAAGGCCTTTGGTTATTTAACATTTTATCTAGCTTTACAGTACTTTCTTCAAACTTATGAAAACAGTTCAATTTTCTATTCATCTCCTCTAACTGCATCCTTAACTTAAGGATGTCTTCCTCTAGCTTGCTGCATTCAACTGTCTTTACAGTTAATTGTTCATCAAGAACTTCAGACATTTTCTTGAATTCCTCTGTCTGTATTTTCAGATTGTTTATTATGTCTGTGGCATTCTCTAATTTCTTTGAAAAAATTTTATTCTTCTTCCTTTCTGCACTCAACTCTTCAAGTGCGGCAACCAATTCTCCTTCCAAATACACTTCAGCTTCATCCTTGGAATTTTTATCACCTTCCTGATTTTCCTCTGTTCTTTCTTCTTCAAGTGCCATGAACAGAGCTTCACCTCCTTCTTCTTCAGACTCCTCATCTGTGCTTTCTTTAGAACTACTGACATTCTTGGTTATGAAGATTTTCTTCTTGAAGTTATTCTTTCTAAAATTTTGTTTCTTCTTCCAATCACCTTTTTCTTGGTGTGACCCTTCACCATTTTTGGTTCTCTCCTGCATTGGACATTTGGCTACAAAATTATCGACTCCTCCATAATTGAAGCATTTAAAAGGTAGCTTCCCTCTATATTTTCCTTTTTCTTTTGCGAGTTTTCGAACAAAATTGGCTTATGTTTCATCCAGTGTTCCTTCATCCTCAGATTCATGTTCAGCTTTTACATTCTTGTGTGCTTTAAAAGTTGCTTCTCTGCTCTGTAGACTTGGTTTGTCCTATTCTCATTTCATATGCTGTCAGGGAACCATGCAACTCATCCATGCTGAAGTTGTTTAGATCTTTTGCCTCTTCTATTACAGAGACTTTGGAGTTAAATCTTTTGTGAAGTGTTCTGAGAACCTTCTTCACCACAACTGCATCATCAATTTCTTCACCAAGTCCTCTGATTGCATTAATAATTCCGTTGACTCTCAGCATATAAATTTCTATGTTTTCATCTTCCTTCATTTGCAGTGCTTCAAACTGTGCTCGATGAGTTTGCAGTTTTTCTTCCTTAATCTTACTGTCTCTTTCATGGATGCTCTTCAGTTTATCCCACATGTCCTTTGCTAATTTACAACTCATGACTCTTATCAGTTCACTGTCAACAAGCCCACACATTATAGAATTCTTAGCTTTGGAGTTGTTTTCAAATTTCTTTTTCTCAGCAGTATCCGTTGGAGGGGTAGTGGGTGTTGTGTATCCACTATCTACAGAATCCCAAATATCATATCCCAAAGCACTTAGATATGTTTGCATTCTGAGTTTCCAAAAGGTGTAATTTGTTCCATAAAATAAGGGAGCTTTGTTGGATGAAAATCCTTCACCACCTGCCATTGTTTCTTCCAAGATCTCCTTAGCTAATTAAGCTTGTACAAGGAACCTGTGCTCTGATACCAATTGATGTTTACACAATGACACTGAGAGGGGGGGGTGAATCAGTGTAGCTATTAAATTTTTATATCTACAGCATTTAATATGAAATAAAGAGAATAACAAAAAACTTGAACAAAAGAGCAAACCACAACACTCAATATAACGAGGTTCACCAATTTGGCTACTCCTCAAAAATGACTGCTTGGACTCCAATCCAAATCCAGTATTTGCAAAATCAATTTTACAAACACTTTACCAGCACCAACTGGAAGGAGCACCAACCCCTATAATTTTCTGCTGCAACATATGGAGCACCAACTCCTAGTACCAAGCACCAACTTGGACTGCAATTTTGATAAATTTTGAATGACATAAAAATGTCTTCACTTTATGCACGACCCTGACTGGTCTGCAATTAACTCAAATCTGCACACTCTCACGACTCTGCTTATTTTTCTCTTGATTATTTTCTAACTCTCCTTTTACAACAATTTATCTCTAACAGCAGCAATGTCTTCTCTGTACGATTATTCTTTTATAACCTTTCAATCCTGCATGCAATCGAATCACATACTCTGACTGTTCGAATCCATGCAATACGACTGTTCAATTCCATGCACTTCGAATGTTCGAAACCCTGTAATACATCTTTTGGAAACCATGCAATACAACAATTTTGTTTCATGTACTTTGACTGTTCAATTTCTTCGAATACGACTTTTCGAATGCTTTTTTGAAACTCCATATATGATTCTGTGAAAGCTTTTCGATTCTTCATGTTCAGCTTTTCTGTATGCTTCAAATACGTCTGTTCGAATGCCTATAAATTTGACCTTTCGAATGCTTTTATTATCCTTCAAATTCGGCTTTTCGAATGCGTTTCAATTTTGCATGTTTGGCTGTTGCATTGCATGTCCAACACCTGTCAATGATTAACTGTCTGTCTGACTTCAGTTACTTTTTACGTAACTGGCTGCATGATTTTCCTGTCAGCTTTTTTGACACGTTTCACCTTGCATATTCCTGCGGGTTTTACATGCCAGACTGTTACCTGTCATGATATCATGACACTTTTGACTTATGCTGATGTCACCCTGAAGGTTGTCATGAAATCATGACCATTTTGGCCTTGAAAGCTTTTCCCTTGCTCATGTCGCGATATCGTGACACTTAGAACTTTTGCTGATGTCATCCTTCAGCATGTCACGAAATCATGACCATTTTGGCTCTTGGAAGCTTTCCCTGCATCTTGTCGCGATATCGTGACACTTTGAGCTTTTGATGACGTCATCCTCAATGCTGTCACAAAATCGTGACGCTTCTGGCTTCCAGCAGCTTTCCTTTCATCCTGTCATGAAATCGTGACACTTTTCAACTTTGTTGACGTCATCATCCTGCTTGTCACGAAATCGTGACACTTTCGACTTCCGTACACTCTTCATTGCCAGCAGTAGCGAAAAGAAACATGTCACAAAACCGTGACACTTTGTTCTTTCGTACAACTCTCCTTGCCAACTCCAGCGAAACTGGAACATGTCACGAAATCGCGACACTTTGTTCTTCCGTACAACTCTCCTTGCTAACTCCAGCGAAACTGGAACATGTCGCAAAATCGCAACGCTTCTGGCTCTTGCTTACGTCATCATCCTTCTTGTCACGAAATCGTGACGCTTCTGGAATCCGTACGCTCTTTGCTCCATGCAGTAGCGAAATCGCTACAACTTTTTGCCTTGTCTTTTTTTTTCATGAAATTTTGACTTGTAATATCAATGCTGCATCTTTCAGATCTACACTTTTGACTAGTAGCGAAATCGCTACACCTTAGTTTCCCCTTGTTCCAACATGTAGCGCCATCGCTACACCTTATTTTCTCTTTGTTTCAACCTGTAGCAAAATCGCTACACCTTAGTTTCTCCTTGTTTCAACATGTAGCGAAATCGCTACACCTTAGTTTCTCCTTGTTTCAACATGTAGCGAAATCGCTACACCTTAGTTCCATGTATTTTCATCATGCAGTGATATCGCTACACCTTTGTTTCCTTTCATTTCAACATGTAGCGATATCACTACACCTTTGTTTCCTTCTCTGCCAGCATGTCGCGAAATCGTGACAGTTTTGCTCGCATCTTCTCTCTCCTCGACCATGTCGCGAAATCACGACAATTTGGCGTCCATTTTCTCTCTCCTGCTTTTTGTCGTGATATCGTGACACATTTTCTCTCTCCTACTTTTTGTCGTGATATCGTGACACATTTTCTCTCTCCTTAGTGAAAACTTGACATATCACGAAATCGTGACATTTCCGGCTGCGCCTTCTCTCTCCTCGACCATGTCGCGAAATCGTGACAGAAAACATGTCGCGATATCGCGACAATTTTCTTCCTTGTCTCTTTTTGCCAGTTTTTGAATCTGGGTCACTTTTGTTTTCCTTGAAACTTTCTGCACTTGATCTGACTGACCTCTGAACTGTATCAACTGCATCAATTTGACTGTGTTGACAACAATGACAATACTTTTGCAATTCTTTTGTTGCACCTTGCTCAACAGAAACTCTGGATCCTCATCAGGTCTTCCCTCGTAAAAAAGGAAAGGTAAGGCAAGATTAGCTCACCTATGGCGATGAGTATCATACTCATCATGATGTTGGTACCTTTGGGAAGGATGGTTTGAAATCATAAGATGATCATTCAACCCTACCCTAGGTGAAAATTCATGATCTTGCATAGTAGTGTGAGAAGTAGACTGAGTAGGCACATGAATGCGTGGAATTGATCTATTTGAAAGTGCCCATTACACGATGAATCTTCTCGAAAGAAGGCATTAGACACATTTATATTAGGGAAATTATTCCATAAAGTAGGACTATTTCCTGTGGAGGTACTCTATGTTGGAGTCCCTTATTGGCTAGGTCCCCTTATTTCTATTCTATGATTGACCATCCATTCATCTGCCACTTGGAAATTAGGGATATGACTTCCTAAGTTGAGACCATCACATGTGGGGGTGCCCCATGTAGGAGTCCCTTATTGGCTAGGTTTTATTTTAGCCCCTCTAGGATTGGGAAGAGTAGGTGGTCTCCAAGGAGGTATGACCATGTCCTTGGGATCAAGGCGAAGATGTTCTATATCCTCTTCCCTACTCCCACAATATCCACCCTTAAATGAGTTTGGATATGGTTATGTACCATAGCTATGTACTCTAGATCGCTATATGATTATCTCATTTACAATTTTTATGAATATGAAACAAATAAACAACAAGCAAAGAGGTGATTATCTCTTTTAAATATTTTAGATGTGAATACCTAAATTGTTTGTTGTTTCAAGATGTGTTGCTTTGTAAAGAAAATACTTGACATGTTTGATTTTTTTTTTATATAATACTCAAAATTTTAAGTGGTTTTCACCTATACACTCACATCTCAACAACCGACAATGAAAGTCCGATCACATAAACCAACCAAAGTATGGTTATGAATTCCATACTTGATCAGGGAGCATAGGTCCTACCGATCCTCACCCAACACATCGTACACAGTGATACACCCCTCTGAAGAGCATTGTGTGCTATTTTTCATGGTTAGGATAGATCTTGGAGTAGGTATTGGCCAATAAAATAGGGTACATGGAATTTGAGTCAATGTATGGAAATGACTGCCACCGTCATTGAACTCTATCAGTGGTTGGGAATGAAGTCCAACTCACCAACATTTAAGAAGATCATGGTGTGTGTGTGTTCCTTTTAAAATGATTGAAATAAAAAATACAAAATTCAATGATGATTCACTAAATGCATGAAAGTATGTTTTATGTTCAGAATCGTTAGTATGCATAAAAGGAAGCTACAAAATTGATAACCTATATGAACTTAACCTTTTTGGTAAGTTGCAAGCAGGTAAACCAAACAAAAAGCATATAGAATACTATTCATTTTCCTATTTTTCTTGATTTGATTAATGCAAAATTTAGAAGTATGATGTCTAACTTTCACATGCACAAAGAGGACAAGAAAACTTGAAATTTAAGCTAATTTGAACAATATAAATGCAAATTGAAGGTTGGGAAAGGTGTAATTTCTGACCTGAAACTTTTTGTTTCTATAATTTTTTGTAGAAAACCTATGGTTTTGTAACCATCCCAGGGTGGGACAGTTAGAAATTTGGGGACCGTCCCAAGATGTGTCACCTAGCTGGCCATCCCTGACAGGTTCAACTAGTAGAAAAGGGGTTATTTATGCTCAGAATGATTAAAACCTGCAACATGCAAAATAGAAAAATGAGGTCACAAATGGACACATTCAAAGGGGATAATGAATAATTTCAATCACCATGATCACCACTGAAGAAGCAAAATTTACGGCACACCTTAAGTGTTTATTATTGAAATGTAAAAGCGTGTTAAAGTAAGTGTTCAAAGGGAAATATGCACAATATGTAATCTATTGAAATGAAGAATAATGTGCAATAAAATAGGGTGGATTTCTCCTTATATTTATTTATTCAATGATTCCAATGGTTACAATACATCCCCCTTTGAGGGCTTTTCTTTGATACATTTCATACTCAAAATACCAAGGATCTAATCCTTTCAAAAGCTTGATGGCATGTTCCAATGTTCTTCTTGCAACCCACACTCAAGAGCTAGTCTTGGGCCTATCCTTCTATGCCTCTTAGATCCTCCCTCATGTCTAGCATATCTGCACCTACACACAAGAGATTGAAATAGATTAAAAGCATATGCGTTTATAGATTGAAAGCTAGGAAAACATAGAAAGCATGCATCTAGAAATAATGAAACTTATTTGTAATAAATATAAACAACTCCAAATGACCTAAAAATATACTATGCTGCTATTTATATGGTTTTGGAAATATCTGAGCATGAATTGAAGGGAAATTTTTAGCAAAAATAGTGACCGTCCCTGACAGGAACAACTAGACCTGCAATCATAAAACTCCAAATTGACCCATCAAAACAACTCCAAATCTCACCAAAATTGAATGCAAGACTAATATAGACATCTTTAAATGATACATGGTGGATTTGGACCAAAATTCCTTGCTTTTTCTAACCTTCCCTAACAGGTGCAACTACCCACTACTAATTGTCCTAGGGTGGGACGGTTACCAATCTGAGTGGAATTTACCACCAATTCCAAAGGGATCTAGTTTGAAACTCTCCTAAATGTTGTGTTAGAAAATATGGTCAAATTACTCTCCAATTTGACCAATTTTGGAATGGATTTAGCATATTTGGAATGCCCCTAAAAGTGCCTTCAAATGAAGAGGGTTTCAAGGAAATATGAGGGCAAATGTGATAGCAAAAGTGAGGGTAGAATTGGGCAGCACTTCATGGTCTATGCTTCAACTCTTCTCTCTTGAAATTGGGGTGAGCACACCTTAATTTATAGCCCAAATAGGGAATTTGGGGTAAAGGGGCAAGTTCTGGCATGCAAGGCAAGTTTCGCCACTTGTCGAAACCTTTTCTAGACAATGGTGGAAGAGGTTACCCATTTGGGGTCTCTAATTTGGAGTTTATGGTCTCTATGATAGTCTCCAAATAAATTTTTGATGATTTTATGTAGAATATGGCAGTAATTGATTGTCATTTCTCCACCTCTTTGAATTTTGGAGGGTTTGTTTGGGGACCGTCCCACCCAGGGACAATTTTGAGTGGCCATCCTTGGGTGGGATGGTCACCATTTGTGACCGTCCCAAGGTGGGATGGTCATAATGATATGACCTAAAACCTCCTAAAATTGATGGAAAGATTCCCAAAAGTGTTATGTAACCTTATGTTACCCTAGAGGGTTGCATAATGGAGCCATATGATGTTGATAAGAGTGGCGCATTGGAATTCTTATCTGATTTACATAATTTTAGTGTCTACAAGTTCCATAGGTGCCCTCCTAATAGGGGTATCTTGATTATCAGATCTCCCATGAGTGGAATTACATTTGTTATGGCTACTAGGATGCTATTTAGGTAGAAGTAAATCAACTAGGCTATAACAAAGGTATTTTGGGCCTCCTAGTCTATTTCCAGTAGCCTCAGTATATGACTGGGTATGGGTACGTGTGGTGACCATTTTATGTTTATTATGAATACAATAAGGAAACATACAAAGCATACAAGATTATTATCTTATTTAAATATTCTTTGTGATTCCTAAACTAGTTTGTGTGTTTTAATTCATTGATTTATTGCTTTTCTCTTGTTCGAGTTTTGATTTCGTTGATGAAATACTCAAGTGGATTTCACTTGTATCCTCTCACACATAGGCCTAATGATGAAGTACAGGTCATGAAACCCATCGAGATTTGGTGATGAAGTCCAAACTTGGTGAGGGAGTCCAGGTCCTACTAGTCCTCACCCAGTTCATCTCTATCAGCGATATACCTCTTCGAAAAGAGATACATGCTATATTCCTTGACTATGACGTCTCTTGGAACTAGAATTTGTAAAAATGGGATGCGAAGAACCACACAAAAGCTAATGAGGTGGTGATGAAGGCCACCATAAATAGTATTAATCAATGGTTGGGTGTGAATTACAACTTGCTAATGTTTAATATGATATGTGGTGGATATGGATTTTTTTATCTTATGCAAAAAGAAATATGCAACATAAATAAATCAATGGTATTTTTATAATGCATAAAATACATTTCAAATTTCTAAATAAGAATGTTTCAGTTTTAGAAAATTTGAAAATGCAAACCCTAAATGACGTTAGCCTTTAGATAGGGAAGAAGCAAGCAAACCCAAATAGGTAGAAAAATAGAGGTTATCTTTGTGTAATATGGTCTATGGTAGAGGCCATATAACATAGAAGCATATATAAATAGGGGAAAATGTACCTTGTAGGGGCTAGCAGTAGAGATCATTGGACCTAGGAGTGGTTACAAGCATAAAACTTGAAATCTAGTAATTTCTCTAAATTTCTCAATTAAACTTACAATTCTATCTTTTTCTATGAAAAGCAATAAAATCAAGTGTAGAGATACTCACAGGTGAAGCTTAAATTCAATGAAGTTGTTACCTATTTGTTTTTTTGACTCTACTTTGAGGCCATCATAGGGTAGAGGGGTGGGATCTACTGGTCGTCATGGAGTAGGATGACAACTCCTGTGAGTCATTCCAACCCAGAGCAGATGTACCTATAATTCAATAAAATAAGAAATAATTTATTAATGATAAATTTGTGAAGTGTGTAAGAGTCCCACCATGATCGCCATTATAGATATACAAAAATATAACACATAAACAAGTATATGAAATCAAATTACAAGAAATATCATGTAACCATATTAAGACAAAAGAATAAATAAAATTTAGCCCTTCTCATTGATATTTGAATTTATCCTTTACAAAATGGTTATAAAGATATCCCTCTTACAGATAGATACCAATTTGATACAAATTACAATGAATAACCAATGGTAGGTGTATTCATAGGATCTTTGTAATCTCAAAATTGATTATAGAGGGTTTCTTTGTGACTTCTACATGAAGAAATAAATATTGAAGGATCTTTATGTTGAAGAGCTCATAGTAATATTTGAAACCTACACACAAGAACACTTACAATACATTAGTAGAAAATGTATAACCTCTCATGATGAGGTCCATTTCCATGATAAGCAATTGAAAGAAAAATGCTTAAAATGATAAATAAATGCATGCAAATTGAAATGAAATTATTCTAGAATAGAAATTAAATGTTGTTAAAGCTACTATAATTGGAAAACATAGAGAAAACATATTTCATAGAGAGGTATTCTTGGTATGTGGTGGTTAGCTCTGTTACCCATCAGAGAGTACAATGATTGCACCTGTAGCCCATTGTGGGGCAAAACGGTTGTTGAATAGTGAACTAATTCTTAATGTTCAATGCAGGGCGATGTTTGATTAGTCTATCAAATTTATGTTCAAGAGTCTTGCTCTTCAAAGCATAGTTGAATCATGGGAATTGGCTCAAATTTATGATGATTTATGCTACATAATGGTGGAATTTTAACTTCAAGCTCTAAAGGACTTCATTGATTTTAATGCAAGATTCATGGCTGAATTTGGGCAGAAATCCAATGCTTATGAGATATTTTCTCTCTGTTACATAAACTAACAACACTTATTTGCATTCCTATTTGATATCAACTCTCTTTTTTATGAATTTTTTGGGCTCCTTTTATAATATTTTGCAATTGTAATATTGGCTTACAAGAGAAGCCAAGATCAAGATCTGGTTAAGATCTAGGTAACCTAAAAATCACATCTAGAACCTTCTCACAGTTAGTCATAATGCTCAACTTGCCCTGTAACTAATTTGGTTCAGCTCGGGGATCTTGATTTTTTTATAGGCATGGTTATCCCAAGGTGAAGCTGCTAGGATTGTGGATTGCCACAAGTTCCAACAGCCACTAGAGGCCACTCTTGGATATGATGTTCCAGGTTGTAAAGGATAGGTTTCCCCTGTTTGAGTGATAAGAACCACTTCTAGGTCTTATGAAGGACCAAGGTGAGTCATATGGCCTAACAGATGTCCATATAGATAGCCTCCTCAAAATGACATGTTTTAGGTGTCTACATAACTGATAGGAGTTTTGCATTGGAATATTGTAGATAAACCAACTAATTTAATATGAATTTTTTCTCTAGCATAAATAAGAAAATTTCTTGTGATTATCCACTCACTTTTGACCCCATTGTTGTGAACGCCAAAGGTCAAGTAGAGGAATTGGATACAAAATTACAAGATTTAGGGCTAAAAATAGTACTACAAATATGGAGGTAGAAAATTTGAGGAATAATAATGAAAATAATGAGCTAAAATGGATCCCCAAATATTTATTCCTAGGTACCCTACCACATAAACTAATTACTAAAATTACCACCATGGAGATACTGCTTTGCAAAATAAGAAGACTATCATCCTGAGAAAAATCCAACACATTTCCTCTCTAATAAAAAATTAGCTACACTAACCCAGGTGTTGTAGGTGAGTTGGAGAGGAGAGGGCAATCCTCCAAGGGAGGTCCCAGGTTCGAATCTCCACCCTACCAAAAAGCTGAATTGGGTACCCAAAATCCAATTGATAATGTTGGTGCGGGTAGGGTTGGGTGCGACTCTCGGGTGACTTTGACGGTATAGAACCCCCTGTTCGTGGTCTCTCAGACCAAGGTGGCCCCGCAAGGGGTTTTTCACTAAAAAAAAAAAAAAGAAAAAGAAAAATTAGCTACACTAGTAAAGAAGACTAAATGACCTCCACCTACAATGGGAGAATGGTGGATATTCAAAGTAGAAAGGAACAAAACCTCAAATTCAAAATTTGGTACTTTAATGGATAAAGAAATTTCTAGAATGTATGATGAAAACATGGATCCATGGAAATCTAAAGTTAAACAAACACGCATTCCAACTCCTCCATCACAAAGTGTAGCAAAAAAAGAAAATCTAACACAAAAAAGGTCCCCAAAAGAAAAATAGTTGAGGTTAAAACTTTAGCATTGGGTAAAATACATAAGGAAAAAGAGTTGGTAGAAAAAACCGAGCAATAAGAAATCACAAAATAACCTCATCATCCAAAGCCACATGCCAAAATTTTTGTGCCAACAGATCTACAACACCTTTACCCAGTGGATTCACATATATTGAGAAAAATGAGTTACAAAGGGAAAAAATTAAGTAAAATGCCTACTTATTCTCAAGCCATTATTGAAGTGGAACAAAGGCCTAAATAATTATCTCTAGGCGTGCCCTTATCAAGATCTCCAACATTATAAACAAGATGTAAAAGGAAAAATATATTTTCATAAAAAATTCCATCAAGATCACCTATGAAATTTGTGATAGACCAAAAGAATATTAAAAAAAAAAAGTGAGTCTGGTATGCTACCTCATAGCTTTCTACTTGAAATTTAATTTATCAACATGAGATAAATTAGGGGGGAGGATTCTAAGCTTAATGTAATCCTTGATTTACAAAAACCAAGAATCATAAGGTTCTGGTTGGACAAAATTAAAATCTACATCATCAGTAGAGGTATACTAAGAAATAGAATACTTATTGAGGGTTGTTACAAATACATAGGTTACTTTATCATGTGGGTTCTAAGTGATAAGGGATCCAATATAGACCATGGTGTTAGTGAAGTGATTGTTAGACCTTGGAGATACTTTAATGCTATACCACTCAAATTGTGACAACTCTTCTACAATTTTCTTATATTGTTTGATTATTTTGCATCTATATTAATAGATACCATTCACTTGATTACCAATGAGAAGAGAATCACCAATGATTTGAAGTCACTTTATGTGCATAAAATTACAAATTTTTTAAGGTCGAGGATGAGAGTTTCATATTCGATATTGTTTTTGGTGCAGGGGAAGTCGAGTTTAAAATAAAAAGGAAGTGAATCCCTTTACAATATGAAGAAAAATACTCCAACACATATCCCTTTATCACATCATGAACCATAAAAAAAGTGTTAGGTTAAATTTATCTTTAGTTTCAACATGTTCTTCAAGATTAGTAGCATGGTAGATAGAGTCATTGGGAAGCTCAATGATAAAAGGCTTGTCATCTTCAAGTGGAGCTTTCGCAAGTTGGTCTACGATGACTTAATATTTTATGGATTTTTTATTGATGAATTTGAGGTTGAATTTTGTTAGAAGCATGATGTATTTTGCGGTTCTATTGTTATTGTAGGATTTATCCATCATGTATCACAATGGGTTTTCTTTAACAATAACATAAGTGGTATGGTTGAGCATGTAATGAAAACATTTCTTAGTAGCAAAAACTACTGCTAAGCATAATTTATCCATATAAATATATCTTGTTTCATAGCTCACAAAGGTACGACTAATGTAATATATGTTCTGCTCTTGACTAGCCTTATTTTTCTAAGCTAGCAGGGTTCCCAAGGTAATATCGGTTGCAAAAATTTATAGGTGAATTGGGAAACCTAGCCTAGGTGGGGATAAAACTAGTGGGTACATGATGTATTATTTGATTGCCTCAAAAGTTTCCTAATACATTTAAATGCAATTCTCTTTTGTAAGATATTGTTGAATGACTTGCACTTATTTGATAATTACATGATGAAGAGATGAATCACTTTAATATTCCCTTGTAGGCTACACAATTGCTTTAATTTTTTGTAGGGAGTGGTATTTTAGTGATAGTATTTACTTTGTTGGGATCCACTTCAATAACATATTGAGAGATTATGAAGCCTAGAAGCTCACTTGAGGTAACACCAAAGCCACATTTCTTAGTATTTAGCCTCACATTATATTCTAGAAGTTAGTCGAAGACTTTGTGAAAGACATTAATGTGTTGACTATTTTCCTTAGATTTAGCCAATAAATAGTCCACATAATCTTCCATAATTTTATCCATGTATTCATGAAATATGTAGGTACCGGTGCATTGATATGTAGCACTTGTATTTTGAGATCAGATGGTATGATCTTATAGAAAATATCCCCTAGGGAGTGGTGAAGAATCTATTATGTTGTTCATCATGATTAACTCAAATTTGATTATATCCTAAAAGACCATCTATCAAGGAAAGCATTTTGTGAACAGTTGTGGAATTGACCAATATGTCAATGTTAGGAAGAGGAAGTTCTCCTTGTGATATGTTTTGTTGATTTATTAAAAATTAGTGCATATGTGTATCCCCACTTTAGTCTTTCTATTGGGTACCATGTTTGATATCCACTTAGGATAATCAATTGGTTGAATAAATACCATGTATAAGAATTTCTATAACTCTTATTTTACCATTAAAATGATGGTGGGGTGCATTTTCCTAAGTTTTTGTTTGATTGGCTTTGTGTCATTATCGATGGGTAAGTTTTGGACCACAAAATTTGGATTAAGGCCTGAAATATCCATGTAGGACTAAGCAAACACCTTATTATAATACTCTAGAAGATCTATGAAGCTTACTCTCTTCAAGGGATATTTTGTTTTTTTAAGTTTGATGATGCAAGGATTGGTAGGGTTATAACTGAGGTCAATGTTGATATTACCTTCTATAAGCATGTGAGATCCATCCTCAAGTTGGGTAGAAGTGGATATGAGGTGTAGATCATCTACAATATTCTCTATAAGGACTTCATCATCATGGATAACTTTAGCTTGGTTCACATAATAATATTAAGAAGGAAATGGACGAAGATAAGCATTGGAGTGTGCTATAAATGGCTTTGAAGGGAGAAAATTGAGAGGAAAAGGATTGGAAAGAAGTTGGTTGAAGTCGATACAACTTGGGTCGATACCAATAATCCTATTGGGATAAGTTGTGTAATGAGGAAGTTTGAAACAATCAATGTAAATTATATTTATAGTATGATGGTGATGAAGCTAAAAAATAAAGGCACTAGAGGGCATAGCCGATGCTAACATGTTATACGGATAAAATTGGAGCTACTACAATATGGGTGGAGGAGGTTGTGGTTGATGTAGGGATCGACAAGGTAGAATGATATGGGGTGGCTAATAATTTATATTATCAATTATGGAGAGGATGCAAGATGACACATATTTAGAGCTATTAGAAATTATCAAGAGATTTTCAAAGTTCTCATTAATCTCATCATCAGAAGTGTCAAATGATACAATGTGGATCAAGGAAACTTGGAAAACATTCTCATGAATATCCATCGTCAATTATGGGAAGATATTCCTAGTAAAATAAGAATATTTAGGATCTATGTATTCATCAATATTGTCCTCTAAAGTGTCAATATTAAGGATTTGGAGTTCATCCTCAAGGAGGTCCATGTGGTTGTAATAATAGCCTAAGCCATATTTATCTCTAGGTTGTTGGTAAGTCGGATTGATAAGGTACTGTGGGCCTTGTTTGTAATGACCTAGATTGAATCCTTTCCACTAGAAACATTAAAAATATCTCATGGAAAAGGAAGGGTTGGACATATAATTAATATTGCCATAAAAATGCACCTCAAGCTCTTTGGATTCAGGTTGCTCTAAAGAGGTGTCAATGCTTCCATACACAAAATTTGTCTAATTTGATGGGGGACCCATGAGAATGACGATGTTGATGGTCAATGGTATTGTTGAGTGGAAATTTTTCCCAATTGCAAAATCACAATCAAACTTAGGATTTTGATTAGAAAACCCTCTCTTGCAAAGAAATAGAAATTTCTCCAAGGTTCCTTTTAATTATGTGTGCTTGTATGTTTGTGAAGATGTGTCAAATAAGTGCTAGGAATACCTTAGTGATTTGCAAATAACTATTAACAAGGGGCATGCGTTGATATTATTTTATTGCTATGTTAGTGATTTTTCATGAAACCTATAAGAAAAAGAAAATGTGATTGGCCCTCATATGACCACGATGTAGAGTGAATTAATTCCTTTTATATTGAAGTGTTTTAGGTAGATTTTATCTTATTTTGGTTAAGCAGATTTTAAATAAGTTTTATCTTCCTTAAATCCTGCTTTGAGTATGTGTATCGCTCCAAATTTTTTGCATCCCTACCTTCAGGCTATTGGATCCGCGCTCGAAAGGAGGATGGGAAAAGGATGATGCGGTACCTCGGACGAGAGGACTTTGCGAAGGTCCCGCCTCTCAAGGGAGGTGCATTTTGGTGATTTGTCGACGGATGGTGGGTTCACCAGGAAACATTTGACGACAGTTTCCACGCCTAGGTTTTGGAATGAGTTTTAGATGAGTTCATTTTATTTTTAAGCATTCATCCTAGGTTTGGTCGAATGATTCTAACTTAAACTACATGAAAATGCAATTTAAATGAATACAACAAACAAAAAAGAAAGCAGAAACAGAGAATTTGCAGGAGGCCAATGAAGATTACCTGATCCGAAAGTCTGATGAAGTTTTTGATTACTTGTAGCAGTTTGGATCGTCTGCAATTCAACAGAATCGCCTTCAATTTGATAAAATCGTCTAAACTGACAGGATCGTCTGCAATCTGACGAATTCGTCAGACGAATTCATCAGAGACCTGCAAAACAGCAAACAGATGCGAAATACAAGAAATTCTATTTTGTAAACAGGGGCAAACTATATGAAAAAGTAATATGAGTATTGAAAAATATACAAGAACAAAAGTAAATGCAAATAACTGTGTTTAGATAGCAAAATATGATCTTAATATGCAAACTAGACAAAATGGGTGAACTCCAGATGCAATATAGTATAAAAACTGAATAGACAATCTAATTTATAGCATAAAATGACAGATAAAAGAGAAAGAAGAGCAAACTCCAGGCACTGATTGCCTCGATGTGTGCTACAGTCGAAATCATCTCGCATCAGAACGAGATCATCCCGAATTTGACAAGATCGCCTCCGATCTTGACAGGTTCGTCGGCTGCGATAGGTGCTGGCTTTGGCTGAAAACCAGTGGTGTACCTGCAATAAAATTAATATAGGACTAGTGCAAGAGCAAATTTGAAGTGTTTTAGCGCATAGGGAGTTGTTTTACATAAAAATTCAGCCAAGGGTTGGGGAAGGAAAATTTTTAGAGTTAAATAGGCATAGGATAGTTGTTGGGAGGTTGGAGATCATCCCAATTTGGGAGATCTCCAACGGGGGAAGGGTCCCAACGGCGCAGACACGCTTCTGCCCGGATTGGAGACCCGTTGGAACGGATTCCAACTATGCAAATTTAGTTTTACGACAAAATCGTCTGGACGTTCTAGTCCAGACGAAATCGTCAAATCTAGGGCGATATCGTCTGATCGGAGACGATATCGTCAAACGGTCAAAACAACTGCTAAAAATGGCGTGGAAAAAGAGGAAACGGGTTTCTCGGCGGTTAACGGGCGGTTTGGGAGGTTAAATTTGAATTTAAATTTATTTACTAAGGTGAATGTAATTATTCCAATTTTACTGCGCCAATTTTAGGGTGCTACATTTTGCCCCCTCTTTAGCAAATTTTTCGAAGAAAATGCGTTAAAGATGAGTTCTTCTCGATCTACGAGAAAGCAAAAAATTATTCCCATTTTTAGGCGACAATTCTTGGTCGAATCGTACGACAGCTTACTATGGTGCCCCCTCCGTGTTTTTACCCAAATCGAACGTTTGAGGTAAAAACGCGAAAAAGCAAAAAATATTTGTGAATTATTTTGAATAAAATTAAGAAAAATAGGGTAAAACCCTAATTCATTGTTTATTGTTCATTTTACTATTTTTAGAGCTCTGGAGAAAAAATGGTAGAGACAGCGCACAGATCTGCAGAGGTCCGCCGCCATCTACGGGTAAGGGTTTAAACTTAGTTTATATTGATTTAATTTGAATTTACATGCTTTGTAAATGAATTTTAGGATGAATTTTGAGCATCGCGACCATTTTTGGCCATCGACGTCATCCGGACGAAATCGTCCCTAGTTCGACGAAATCGTCTCAAGTTCGTCAATTTCGCCCAAGGGCGAAATCGGCGAAAAAGGGACGATTTAGTCAAATTAGAGACGATTTCGACACGTGAAATCGGAGACGATTTTGCTCAAATTTCGGACGATATCGGCCAATAGTGGGCGATATCATCAATTGCAAAAATTTGATCTTTAAGTTGCATTATTGATTACTGAAATTGTTATTAATGATTGTTTGTTGTTTTGATTGTTTATGCTTGCAGAGAGGATTACTAAAGAGCAGAGAGTGGAAATACGACGGACTGAGAGACGACTTGGCCGCTCTCACCCAGGCAGAGTGGGATCTACTGGCACAGGCCGGCTTGCAGCATGTGGCAGAGATGCCGCAGGTTTCTACTAATATGGGGCTACTGAAAACCCTAGCAGAGGTGGTACCCGGGCTCTTCATGCTTTTGGTTATCGATAGGGGAGATGACTACCACACTAGAGGATGTATGGAGGATTCTTAGAATCCCCATACAAGGGAGGATGATCACACATTCGGCCAATCAAGGCCATGCGATGGGACGACTCTGCGATGACCCGAGCTTCGCCCTCGAGAAGGGCGGAGTGAACATCGAGGCACTGCGCCAGATGCCTGGGGCATCTACACTGACACGAATTTTGGTTAGGGTGGTTGGTGGACTTCTGCTGTGCCACCAGAGCGGATGCAGGGTACCATGGATGCTGGCAGATGTGATATACGACATGCACGACCATGGCTATAGATTTTATTGGGGAAGCTTTGTTCTATGCCGGTTGTACAAGATCCTTTATGGGGTCGTGTACAAGGGCGGGCAATGTCTGGTCATGACATCGCTCCTACAGGTTTGGTGCTGGGAGCACATTGCGGTGCGGAGGCTGGTAGGGCTTCCACTGACATGGGTTGACGGGGAGAGGCCTCGAGTCTTCTACTGGTGGCTCCGGAGAGGGGCACATCGACGGATCGACCTGCCGGTGTCCCGGAGACTACTGGATGACTTGGTCCCAGACCAGATCACCTGGAGGCCGTGGAGGCAGCATCCAGGGTGGGTAGAGGACGCACAGGATCTGGCTCGCATCAGGCAAGTCTACTGGCTACGGATGGAGAGGGGGGAGGTGGAGCTCCACCGCTACGATCGAGTTTTACGATAGTTCGGTCTATAGTAGGGGATCCCATCTCTCAGGGATTATGAGTTTTCTTGGAATTTCTGGGATAACACCATAGTTAGCGGTGCTTTAGATATGCAGCGATTCTGGAGTCAGGACGCGGACGATGCCCCCATTCAGCCAGTGGATGGGGACGACACAGGGGTAGTCGATGGCTACGATGCCTGGTACGCAGGCATCTGCCCTCCTCGGATGACAAGGGCACAGGGACCGATCCACGTAGTTGTGCGTTGGATAGGGAGGCAACACCAGGCGGTGGTAGAGGCAACCCGGGGTCGCGGTAGAGGAGAGCAGAGGAGGCCACAGACACAAGAGAGGCCGCGGTAGAAGGAGAGGGAGAGGAGGTAGGCAAGACCCCCATCTCCACAGAGGCCACCATCGCTCGATAAGGGCAAGGGCATGGAAATTGGTGAGAGTAGCGAGATGGCTACTCTCCGGGTAGAGAGAGATCATCTACGAGCTCAGGTGCAGACGTTACAGGATGCAGCTGCATAGCACCAAGCTGAGGTGTCGCAGCTACGAGATGAGAATGCTCGTCTCAGGGCACGAGGCGGAGGGGTGAGCACTCAGGAGCTGATGCGGTCAGTTTCTTAGACCACATTCTATCAGGCTCTATACTACCAGGCGGTTCCAGAGGGCCAGAGGATACAGCTACCAACTGCCATAGCCGATTCGATCAGGACAGGGTCGATGAGGAGCTCATCCCGGTCGATGATGAGGACTCGCAGTACCACACATACTGCGATGGGACCACCTCATCCTCCGTAGGGTGGGGGAGGAGATGAGGTCGAGAGCTCTAGAGGCTCTCGAGGCTAGAGGGCGGGATACTGCCACTGACATTGTATTATACTTGTATTGATAGAGGATTGAGTATGCCAAGGTACAGATTGTGGCATACCAATCCAGTTTTGGATGATGTATATATTCTATTGATATATATAGATGAGATATTTTTGATCATATGACTTGTATTATGTGATGCTTATGATGCTTTTTATGTTTGATTGATTGATTGAGTTGATTGATATAATGATTTTATTGATGATTCATATAATTATGTTGTTTTGGAAAATATTATAACTTGGATGTCATGCTATAAATATTTTAAATGAAATAATCTGATGTAACAAATTGATTGGTTGTAATGAAATGTGATAAAAAGAAAAAAGAGATTTCTAACAATAATTTCAAAGGACATTGTCGCTATTATAGACCATTTCATGGAGTCGCTGCTCACTCGATCGTCAAGCTAGTCCCAGGATAGAAATATTGTTAAAAGAAAAGAGTGCTTAAGAGACTGTCTTAAGACTTTGTTGTGATGATGCAAATGATGATGATGATGGTTTGTTTTCAGATTTCCATGAAAATATTATGCATGAAATTTTTGTAAAATGATTTTTGCTAGGCATAAATTCCTAAGTGTGATAAAATTTGTGAATAATTCCTTAAGAATTATACCATCATTGCAAAATGCAAAGGTTGACATAATGATATGAAATAATAAAAATGTGTTTGCTTTTGAAAAGCATAATTTGTAAAAAAAAATGAAGTCATATGTTTTGTATGATTTTTGATAAATTGGGAAAAAAATTGTTACAATGGTTTGCGCTAGGCATAGAATATGTAGGTATAGACTTATACCATCATCGCGAAGATCAAAGAAAGGATAGTTTTATTGCATGATTAATTTTTTATGAACAGAAAATATGATAATGAGGACTTGCGCTAAGCATAAAATTCCAATTTTGGTTTTGAAACTATACCATCGTTGCGAAAGTCGATAAGATATATATGATATGTTTTTGATTGAAATTTTTGATTTGTTCTATTATATAGTTGTCTTTGTGGTAAATAATTGTACTTGGTTTATTCCAAACAAGTTTGCAAAAATAATATTTCAAAGTATTTTGAAGACAAAAAGTTAGATTTATAAGGAATCCCATGTGCATAAGTGAATTCATTGCCAATCTTGATTTATCATAATGATAGACAAAATCTCTCAAATACAAATGTGTGTACAATTGCATTGTTCATTTACCAGTTTTGAGCAAGATACTATGATACAAGTGATTTGAATAAACCAAATAAGTGTTCATTAACCATGATGTAGATGCATATAACCATACTAGGCTACTATGTAGATCATATTATCAAGAGCTAGCTAATCCATAAGCAGACATAGGTCTGTACAAAAGAAGGTCGCTAATGTGACAGACATATCACCACGCTAGGAGTTACCCAAGGCCAAGTAGGTTGGGCACAAACCACCTGTTATGGGGCTTACCTCACGGTTTTCGAATAATTGAGAATTCCAGGGATTCAAGCTCATTCACCCTTCTTTTCTTTTCAAAGGGTAGGGAAAGGGATTTTATTGCTTTTCTTGCTTTCTTTTGAACTTTGCTTATTTTTCTTTTTGTATTTCTTTTGCTTGATAATGCTTGGAAAATTGCTGACATAACATTTTTCTTTTCTCTTTTTCTTGAATTTTTCTTTTCTTTTTCTTTTTCTAGGGATACTTGCTCAGATTAGCTGTAGAGCAAGGGATTTTTATTCTGAGTAGGGGTGAGCTTGTCCTTTTGCCAATTCTCAAATATTATAGACCATGTGCATGATAGGATAGCAGGGGAAACTTTTCACTCAAGAAATTAGTTCTACTATGTAGCAAAACATGGAAATTACAAATATAATCATTTTATTGTGAAAAGATGTGCTTGGTTTAAGTAAATAACAAGATCAATTCTCTATGCTCAAAATTTATTTAATTGACTTTTGTGAACTTTAATATAAGAGAGATTAGTAATCATGCCAGATAAAATAAAGATATTTATTGTTGTGAGTGTGCAAGTGAGGGATTCAAAATAAATGCTAATTTATCCAAAATAAGTTGAAACATATAACTGCAATAATTGTAAGAAAAAATAATTTTGAGAAAGTTTTGAGAATGTTGACTCTCTCTTTATTCTGTATATTGTTTTGGTTTCGAAAGAGTCAAGCATATAGTTGTTTTTGGATTTTTATGTTGATTTTAGTTTTTGAGCAAAAGGAACTTTACAAGTGCTTTAAATAAATGCAATAAATATTTTTGAAGATTTTATGAATGTTTTTGAGGTTTTTGAATAAATTGAAAGAAATACACGATAATGATTTTGAACAAATATATACATGGATGAAATAATCAAATTTATGCATAATAACGTTTGAGATGTAAAATATTCATGGGTTCTTTAAGTTCTTTACCATCTAAGGTAGATAATTTATATGCTCCTGATTCAAATTTTGCAGTAATGATGTACGGTCCGAGCCAGTTGGGCTCAAATTTACCTTTCAGTTCTTTGGTTGCATTTGTATTCTTTTGATTTTCTTTTAAAACAAGATCGCCAATCTCAAAGGATCGATGACGAACTTTCTTATTATATGCTCTTTTAAGCTTGTTTTGGTATGCACAGAGATGCTCTAAAGCATTGATGCATTTTTCATCTAGGAGTTCCAGCTGACTGAGTCTGCCAGCGTGATATTCATCTCCTACTTCGGTGTCTTGAAGTAGCAGAGCCAAAGAAGGAACTTCTAATTCAAATGGAAAAACTGCTTCGGCACCATATACCAAAACAAATGGTGAAGTGCCCATGGGGGTTCGAACACTAGTTTGATAAGCCCACAGGGCTGGATATAATTGAATATGCCAGGCACGGCCGTTTTATTGACTAGTCTTTTGAGAATTTTGATTAGAGTTTTGTTAGAAGCTTCTGCTTGACCATTACCCTGAGGATAATAGGGAGTAGACCAACGATGTTGAATCTTATATTTTTGACATAATTTTTTAACATCTTTATTTTTGAACGGAGTTCCATTGTCAGAGATGAGATTTGCAGGAATTTTGAACCTATAGATGATTTGATTAAAAATGAATTTAGAGACCTGTGAACCAGTGTAGGAAGCTAAAGGCATAGCTTCAACCCACTTCGTGAAATACTCAGTGGCGGTTATGATGAACTTATGTCCATCAGAAGACACAGGATTAATTTTACCAATAATATCCAAGACCCATTTAGAAAAGGGCCAAGGAGAAGAAATAGCCTGCAACTCTTATGTAGGTGCATGGAAAAGTTCAGCATGTTTTTGACACTTTTCGCAATGGCGCACATATTCATGTGCATCCGTTTCCATGGTAGGCCAAAAGTATCCTATCCGAAGGAGTTTTTTAGCAATGACGCTACCACTAAAGTGTCCTCCACAAGATCCATCGTGGGCTTCACTCAAGGCTGATTTAGACTCTTCTAAATTTAGACATCTTAATAGGATACCTTCAAAAGATCTCCTATATAAAGTATTGCCAATGATTACAAATCGACTTGCTCGTCGACGTAATAACCGACGTTGGTTGCGATTAGAATTAGCAGGGAAAGTCCCATTTTGGAGGAAATAAAATATGTCTGTATACCAGAGTTCAGGAGTAGTTTCCTTGATTAGAAACGCATCCAAAGGCTCTAAGCATGACTTATGTGAAGCGGGTTCCTAGAGTCGACGAATGATGATAGTAGCATATTCGTCGTCTAACTCCAAGGGTAGGAGAGATGCAGTGGTGGCCATAGCATCAGCTGCACGGTTGCTAGTTCGAGGAATGGATTCCAAGGTAACTTGATCAAACAAGGCCATTAGTTGTAAAACATAGGCCTTATATGGGCAAATTTTATCATCTCTGGTCTGATAAACTTCATTAATTTGGTTTATAACCAATTGGGAATCCCCAAAAACTAAGAGGTTTTTAATTTTAAGTGCTAAAGCAGCTCGTAATCCAAGGATTAGAGCTTCATACTCAACAATATTGTTGGTGCAAGCAAAGGTTAGTTTGAAGGACAGAGGAATAAGATGTTTTTGTGGAGATATTAAAATAATACCCGCACCAGCCCCACTCATGCATCGGGCTCCATCAAAGTATAAGGACCATTGTTCAACACGGTCTGCCTCTAATTGAAGGCATTCATCAGGAAACTCGATAATGAGGGGATGAGTAGACTCTAAGGGTGCAGCAGCTAATTGATCTGCTATGATTTGACCCTTAATAGACTTATGTCCTATGAAGGTGAGATCAAACTCACTTAGAGCAAGAACCCACTTGGCTATGCGACCCGATAAATAAGGTCGACTCATGAGATATCTTAAAGGATCATATTTGGCAATGACATACATTTTTTGGCTAAGCATGTAATGTCGTAATTTTTGCGTAGCAAACACGACTGCTAGACATAACTTCTCTAACGCTGTATAGCGGGTTTCATAATCGATGAAGGTGCGGCTAATGTAATAATTAGCACGTTCTCGTTTTTCATCATCAAGCTGAGCTAACATAGCTCCTAAGGCAGAATTTGAAGCAGAAATATATAGAAGAAATGGGCGATCAGATTTAGGAGGTGAAAGCACCGGAGGGTTAAGGAGATATTGCTTGAGAAGTTCAAAAGCTTCTCTACATTTTGTGTCCCAATTAAAGGGGATGTCCTTCTTAAGGAGTTTAAGAAAGGGACCAGTTTTGTCCGCCAGCTTATTAATGAAGCGACGGATAGCTTGAAGTTTACCTTGTAAACTTCGTAATTCAGATATATTAGTGGGTGCGGGCATATCAGTGATAGCCACAATTTTGAGAGGGTCAATTTTGATCCCTCGTAAAGAAACTAAAACTCCTAATAACTTGCCGAATTTAACTCCGAATATACATTTTGCTGGATTTAATCGAATGAGATATTCTCGTAATCGATTAAAAACTTTTCTTAAATCGTATAAATGATGATCTTCAATAAGAGAGCGCGCTATAATATCATCTACATAATCATGTAGGATATCATGCATCATATCATGAAAAATGTAGGTCATAGCCCGTTGATAAGTTGCACCGGCATTCTTTAGGCCAAAGGGCATCACTTTCCAGCAAAAGGTACCCTAGGGGGTAATGAAGGCTGTTTTAGCCTGGTCTTCAGGAGCTATCCTGATCTGATTATAGCCGTAGAATCCATCCATTAAGGACATCATCCCACTTCCGACAGTGAAGTCAATAATTTGATCCATATTTGGAAGAGGAAAGTCATCTTTAGGGCATGCAGCGTTAATATCTCTGAAATATGTGCAAACCCTAACTTTGGTGGCTTCTTTCTTGGTGACTGGAACTACATTGGAGATCCATTTAGCATAATCAATAGCTTGTATGAATATAACATTCAGGAGTTTTTCTAACTCCCCTTTGACTAGCAGAGCCACTTTGGGATGCATTTTTCTAAGTTTTTGTTTAACAGGTTTAGCATCCGGATGGACCACTAGATGGTGCATGACTACAGAAGGGTCTAGACCTGGCATATCTTCATATGTCCAAGTGAAGACATCTTCACACTCTTTAAGAAATGTAATGTATTGTTCTTGTTTTTCTTGACTTAGTTCTGCTCCAATGTTGATTATGTGAGGGTTGTCCTCAGTTCCAATATTAATTTTAATGAAATTTTCTACCTCCATGTGTAGATCTCTTTCAAAATTAGGTGGGGCGGGTGAAATGCCCAACTCTTGTAATTCTTGTAAAGTTAATTTAGATAATTCATTCTGAGGGTCAGCGACCTCAAGTTGAGCTATGGTTGGTATAAAACCATCAAAATAAAACCCGTTGTACAACATCTCTTCAACAGAGAAATCATGGAAGATATCTCCTTCCAACTCTTCATCGGGGTCAACAATCATTTCGGGGTATGCTATGGATAGCATGTTGCATGAAAATGACAGATTTTTAAGAGGCAAATCAACATGTCTATCCAAATAGTCTTGATAGCATATGAGATGATCATCATCCTCAAAAGGAAAAGGTTGACCCTTACTAGGTAATAGGCCCACACCACATCGGGCAGGCCATGGTTCTACCTCAAAAGGTTCTTTCATGCCATTTTGGAAAGGTCCTAAGCCTTTCCCTTTGTATCCCATTTTAAGCATCATGGTTTTAGCTTTAATATAGTCATTGGTAAAATAGCACCGAGCATATCCATCATGATGGGTTTTGATATTCTGAGGGATTCTTCCCCAGTCATATCCTTTGTAAATGAAGGCACAACTCCCGACTTGGTAAGTACTTCCCATAGGTTGTGGGAGGCCCAAAGTACGAGGAGATGGTGGCAATTGATTTAAAAGGTTTGAATCTTGCATGAAAGCATTCATTTTTTCTGATATTAAGGTTGTAGATAAATCTGGTAAAAGATCATCAGAAAGGGCATAAGATGTAGAAGGTTTATTACCTATGTCTTGAGATGTGGAAGGTATGATAGATGTGTCTGAAGGTTTTGAATTTATGGGATTAGAACTTGAAGAATTGGTTGTAGTTTTAAGAGCTTTTTGAATTTCTACAGTAATTTGTTTAGAAGGTGGTTGATCTATATGGGAAGATGAAGTTAATGGAGGAGGAATAGATGAAGTGATGGGTTTATATTTCATAGTTTTAGATGAAGAAGAACTAGGATATGTGGATGACAGAGCAGGGAAAAATTGCACTCCAACTGGTTCTGCCAATGCACACATATCAAAAGGTCTAGGGTCACCATGAATAGTGACCAACTGATTTTTAAACTCAAACTTAACATATTGGTGTAAAGTTGATGGGACTGCTCACATGGCGTTAATCCAAGGGGACCCAAAAGTATATTGTACGATGTTGGGCAATGTACAATAAACACAGTTGTCTCAAGGGTTCTAGGACCAACTTGCAATGGAAGGGTAATGACTCCACACGTTTCTTGTGTTTCGTCATTAAAGGCTTTGATAATCATATCAGTCTTCTTCATTTCATCACTTCTAAAACCAAATCGTTCATAGAAGTCAAATGTGTAGATGTTTAGATATGAGCCATTATCAATCAGGACTCGTTTGACAGCTACATCCCCAATTAAAGCTGTAATATACAAGGGATTATCCTTATGTAAACTGTGTTGTGGGATATATTTATCCCGAAAGTCAATACAATCAATCTCTCATGTGATGATAGTATTGGCCATAGCTTCAGGTTGGATTTTTTGAGGTACCATCATCTGGCTCAAAGTAAGCATCAATTCATCCCTATGGGTGGGAGAGGATATTAATAAATCTAAAAGGGAGATTCTGGCGGTGGTATTAGACAATTGCTCATTAATGCTATAAGGGGGTTTAGGTTGAACAATAGGAGCATGGTTTCCTTTATTAGGATTTTTTAGAACAAATGGAGCTGATCCATCGTTCTGGTTTGGTTCTTGTTGGGGATTTTGAGCTTGTTGTCGGGTGACGACTTCGATGGTACCTACAATGTTATAGGGACGATGTTGAAATGGTCTCGGTTGAGAGTTTATGGCTTGTTCATAAGAAAGGACTTCATTAGAAGAAGGTCGAGTAGTGACTCTTCTGGGAAATGGTTCTTCTGGAACATTAGCATCTGTGATAGGTTGAATAGGATCTGATTCGTTTTCAGAACTATTCGATTGAATAGTGTCTACTTCACTTTCACTATCTGACTCTATATCGCTAGAATCAAAAGTTTGAAAATTATGTAAGGGCCTGGTTGTAACCAGGGATAAGGTTGTGTCGAATGTGTGAGAGTCCCGAACAGGTAATTGTCCGCTGATGGTTCCTACATATCGGGTAGGAGGGTGAACATTGTGATGTTCAATTTGATTGGCTACCTCTTTAACATGTCTTGGTAAAGGGTGTTGAAATATGTCTAAAGTTTGATTGGCATTCTGATTTTGATTTTGGGGAACAGTCTTTTGAGTATTATTAGGAGGGTTTTGTTTAGGTTGGAAGGCTTGCACTTCCATTTCATTATTGTCAATCAAATCTTGTATTTTATGTTTTAATCTCTTACAAGCGTTGGTAGAATGTCCAGGACCTCTATGAAAATCACAGTGCAAATCAGCTCTATATCCGGGTATGCTTGGGTCAGGTTCCCGGATAGCTGGCGGTTGGATTAAACCTCTTTCAAGAAGTTGAGGTAAAATAGTTGATAAAGGTTGGTTTAATCTAGTGAACTCTCGAGGAGGCTTATCAGGAGGTTTCAAGATGAATTTTTTTGTTGTTTTTGTTGCATTGACATTAGCAACATTTCTGCTATCAGTGACTCCATCACCGACAACCTATTTGTTTTTATATTGATTTCTAGATGTTTTCTCATCATCCTTCTTTCTAAGTTGGCCTCTCCTAATGAGGGCATCTTCTACTCTTCGAGCTAAGTCTATAGCTTGATCGAAGGTAGTCAAAGTAGCTGTTGATAGCTCATAAGAAAGTTGTTCTTATAAATTGTTAATGAAAATGTCTAACATTTCCTTATAGGGTAGCACAAAGTGCAGTTTTCTTGTCAATTGTCTCCATATTGCTAAGAAATCAGCAAAACATTTTTCTTTATCTTGTTTTAAATTGTATAGGTCTTTAATAGTTACATGCCTCTCGATGTAGGCACTAAATTGATGAACAAATGACTCAGCTGTTTCTTCAAAGTTTCTTAAGGAATGAGTGGGCAATTGATAATACCACTCTAACGCCATTCCACCTAAACTTTTGGGGAACATTTTTAGTAATAGCAAGTCGTCATGCGATATGTCGTGACATGCTATCCTAAACATGCGAAGATGTTCTATGGGATCTTAGGTTCCTTTATAGATAGGCAGGACGGGCATGGGAAAATGTTTAGGGTATGGTTGAGCTACCACTATGGGATCCAATGGTTGGCTACAAATCTCTCGATAATTATACGAGGGACGGTAGGGATCTATCTGGTCCATACGTGAAGCCAATTGTTTCACCATAGCTTCCAGACTACTAGTTTGCTCCCCATATTGATTCGGTGGGGCATTGCCATAAGTGTTATGGGTGTAGGATGGAGGAACATGCAGATTAGATGCCATGTTACTATTGTGTAAAACATTGGTAGGAAAAATATTATGGAGGAGTTTTGAAGTTGGATTTTGTTGTATTGTAGATTGTTGAAAGTTTGTATTTGGCTTTGTTTTAGATTTTTGTCTATTTAAAGCATTTTTCTCAATAGTTTGGAGGAAGGAAGTAGTGAAGGGAATTTTATTTTGTGCGGGAGTGATTTTAGGTTGAGTAACAGGTTGCTTAGGAGGTTGGGTGACCTGTTGTTTGGTCATGGCTTGGGCTATAGTGACCATATTCGCATTGGATGGTCCACCCTTATCACTTTCTTGATCAATGAAAGACAAGGGATTAGTTTGCATATCAAGTGCCCATTCTAAGGCTGCTTGAGCATCACTAATTTCCCCTTTATCAATACGAACTGCCACATTAAGGACGTCGATATGTTGATTAAGAAATTTTTGAAAATGTTCTGCGTTGTCAAAAGTTATGCCTCCATTTGGAGCTATTCTAGGGGATGAAGATTCTTTAACACTTCCTTCTTGTTCCTTATCTTCACCTAAGTCTTCATCTGATTTACCTAGAGTTTCACCTTCCGGATTTGTATCTCCAAGAAGGACATTTGGGTTTTCAGTTGTATTTTGTAGCCAATATTCTCCTTCTCCTAAAATTTCTTTACCATTCCTAAGTTTAGTCATGGTGCTAAGTTTTGATTTCAGCAAATATATATATATATATATATATATATATATATATATATATATGCAACAAATTAAAAGGTATATATTTATATATACCTTATGCAATATTGTAAATGAAATGTTTAAGTTTTTACTATGTTCTTTTTTTTTTTGATTTTTTTAGTTTTTTAGTTTTTCTTTGAAACAATATAATAAAGACAACAAATGAAACAATAAATGCACACAATAATAATAAGGCTGAAATTAGATGAACTAATATTCTATGAATAACTTATGAATATCATTAACAGGTTCAAGTTGTTCAGGGGTCATGAAATGTTCTTCTTCAAACTGAAAGTTTTTTTTTAAGAATTTTATGAAAAGGGCTATGGTGATATTGTTTGTTTCAGATGCTGGTTGATAAAAGTAAAGCTCATGGCAATACTCTCGATATAGCACAGCTCGCGGAACTCTATTCCATATTTCCCTATCTGTGAGAACAACTTCTTGGTCCTCTACAAGGCCTAGGAATCGATGTACAATGTCCGCATTCTCGAGGTATTCCTCGAAGCCGAACAACTCTGAAGATACTAAAGCTCTCCTATAGGCTAACCACCTATGGAAAGCTCTCTAAAGTTCATGATAGAACACTAATTGATGAGGATCCAGGATTCTATCCAAGACTAGCCTCTTAATCTGTTTAAGTTGTGTGGACCTAGATGAAATGATACTAAGTCTCCTGATAAGCTCATCCCACAAGGATTGATTTCTACTTGTTTCAGGGATACTAAGGACAGAATTAACTTCTATGGTTGCTAGTTGGTTTACTACATTTATAGTAACTGCTAACCTCTTTTTAGGAGCTACCATCTAAACATGATTTTGAACCTTAAATGTTTTTAAAATGCATCTAAGTTTTAGTTGTTTTAATTTTTTTTTTTTTTTGTTTTTGCTTTTGTTTTCAAAAGGTTATGATGCATTCACGTCGGGTTCACCAAAATGTATCACTCCAAATTTTTCGCATCCCTACCTTCAGGCTATTGGATTCGCGTCCGAAAGGAGGATGGGAAAAGGATGATGCGGTACCTCAGACTAGAGGACTTTGCGAAGGTCCCGCCTCTCAAGGGAGGTGCAATTTGGTGATTTGTCGACGTATGGTGGGTTCACCAAGAAACATTTGATGGTAGTTTCCATGCCTAGGTTTTGGAATGAGTTTTAGATGAGTTCGTTTTATTTTTAATCATTCATCCTAGGTTTGGCCGAATGATTCTAACTTAAACTACATGAAAATGCAATTTAAATGAATACAACAAACAAAAAAGAAAATAGAAACAGAGAATTTGCAGGAGGCCAATGAAGATTATCTAATTCGAAAGTCTGATGAAGTTTCTGATTACTTGTAGCAGTCTAGATCGTCTGCAATTCAATAGAATAGCCTTAAATTTGATAAAATTGTCTAAACTGACAGGATCATCTGCAATCTGATGAATTCGTCAGACGAATTCATCAAAGACCTGCAAAACAGCAAACAGATGCGAAATACAAGAAATTCTATTTTGTAAATAGGGGAAAACTATATGAAAAAGTAATATGAGTATTGAACAATATACAAGAACAAAAGTAAATGCAAATCACTGTGTTTAGATAGGAGAATATGATCTTAATATGCAAACTAGACAAAATGGGTGAACTCCAGATGCAATATAGTATAAAAACTGAATAGACAATCTAATTTATAGCATAAAATGACAGATAAAAGAGAAAGAAGAGCAAACTCTAGGCACTGATTGCCTCGATGTGTGCTGCAGTCGAAATTGTCTCGCATCAGAACGAGATCATCCAGAATTTGACGAGATCGCCTTCGATCTTGACAGGTTCGTCGGTTGCGATAGGTGCTGAATTCGACTGAAAACCAGTGGTGTACCTGCAATAAAATTAATATAGGACTAGTGCAAGAGCAAATTTGAAGTGTTTTAGCGCATAGGGAGTTGTTTTACATAAAAATTCAGCCAAGGGTTGGGGAATGAAAAGTTTTAGAGTTAAATAGGCATAGGATAGTTGTTGGGAGGTTGGAGATCATCCTAATTTGGGATATCTCCAATCGGGGAAGGGTCCCAACAGCGCAGACACGCTTCTGCCCGGATTGGAGACCCGTTGGAACAGATTCCAACTATGCAAATTCAGTTTTGCGACAAAATCATCTGGACGTTCTAGTCCAGACGAAATCATCAAATGCGGGCGATATCGTCTGATCGAAGACGATATCGTCAAATGGTCAAAACAACTGCTAAAAATGGCATGGAAAAAGAGGAAACAGGTTTCTCGGCGGTTAACGGGCGGTTTGGGAGGTTAAATTTGAATTTAAATTTATTTACTAAGGTGAATGTAATTATTTCAATTTTACTGCGCCAATTTTAGGGTGCTATAGTATGAAATAAAAAATTTAAAAAATATCTCTAAATGTGAATCTTAAATGATGAATGGATCCATTTAATTTTGCTTTGAGTATGAAAATAAAATAATCTACATGAATGACTTTGTGAATGTAATAGGCTTTTATGTACTATATAAATTATCCCTCTTTGATGAAATTATAATTTTCATAAAGATAAGTTAATTTATTGCTCTAAAAACAATAACCTTTGGAATGCCATATAAATTACCTCTCTTTAATTAAATTGTAATTTTCATAAAGGGAGGTTAATTTATTTCTTTAAAAACGAACATGCAAAGCTTGACATTTTACTTGCCTTCAAAATGTGAAATTATGCTAAATTTGAAATCATAAAATTCCTCTAAAAATAACTTTGAATAATTTTTATAATTTCAAATTTGGTTTAAAATAACATTAAAATTGTTCTAAATGAAGTGTTAAAGCTTAATCTTGACATCCGTGCATTTATTTTTAATTTTAATTTTTTTTTTGCAAAAGTTTTGAAAAAAATGCAAAAGGGTAAGGGTTAGAAAAAAGAAATTAAAACTGCTGGAAACAAAAATAAAACGCAGAAAATACAGAAAATAAACTACTATTAGTTTCCATGCTACCCTATCCTACAAAACCAGAGATAATGAGAATTTCTGAATATAAACTTAGTTTAGCCAGAGTTGTATCCACACGGTCTAGACTAAACCAAGTGTGAGCTTCTAAGGAACAAAAACATGCATTAAACAACATTAAAATGGTGTTATCAAGACCCTACATAATCCACCACTAATGTAGTCTAACACATGCAAGAAAAAATAGGCAATAAAACTAAGGATATGCATTGAAAAAATCAACAAGTGCTACCATATCCATGCATAAAACATTGTTAAATGAAATCAATGCATGTGGAAAAGATAAACAATAAAATATTATTCAAGAACATCTCCTCATTTCATGCTTACAAGATGCGTATTTCTAGCATATTCCAAAATTTTCCAACCCCTTTTCTATACTTCGATGACTTATTTAAAACTTTTGAATCCCTTGCAGATCTTTCATTTCATTTCCCAAATACTTTTGTTTCATTTCCAATCGTTTGGCCTATATTTGTAATATCTTTCCAAAATCTACACTTCCCTTGTTTTATAACCATCATGGCCTTCATATTCCTTTATTATAATCACATTTCCATATTTAAGGCCCACATCATGCTTTCCTCTATACCCACATCGAGGCAACTTGCAATATTTCCCTACTTGTAAGAGAAACCTACGTACATTATATTGACCACTCTCCTCAGTGAAAACACTTTTACCATGCTGAGTGTAGACACATGTCCCTTTAACACATCATCCATAAGAAATAAATGTTCTAACTTACAAATTAAGTTAACTTTAGTCCATGTAGAACTTAATATTGGAGCGTTGTTTTTACCTAAATAGCATGTAATATTTTGGCTCAGTTGACTTCGACGACATTGGACTAAAATAAATGCAATCCGGTCTATCTTCACCAATAGAAGGGATTTTTTTTTTTATGTGTTGAAATTATGCCACATTCATTATTTTGGACCTAAATAGAAAATGGCTTTGATAGATGGCAACCATAGATAGGTAGATACCAACTCACCCACTACTTTATAATACTAATTTGTAATATCTCATGGCTGGTTGCTCACAATATTTTTTTGTGCATGGGTTTTCATATCTATATTTAATTGAAACCATCTAAAACTCATGCCATATCTACTTTCCTTTTACATTTTCTTCTTAGCAATATTCTCCTCTCATCGAGCATGCCAGGTTAAATGCTCTCCACTACATCTCTACTCTTTGTTGGTTATGCATACCCCAAATCCTCTTATAGCTACAATGTGTACTCGTAATTGAAATTGGGTATGCTTCTAAGCAATTACACATAGCTCATCACCATGCAAACTCCACTTTATGTGACCGATTCAATGTGAGGCCCAACCAAACACTATGTTCTTTGAACATATCAAGTCGTTGTCTTTCAAACTTTATAGGCTTCTGGCCCAAACTCTAGTTACACACAATACTGTAGAAATATACTAATATCTTTGATAATTGTGGGATGCTCTTCTTAATTTGTGGTATTTAACTATTCACTACTAGATACCTTTGCAAAACAACCAAATTCTATACTGTTGATGTTGTCATAACAAACGATAGGGATGCAGGCGCAATCGCAATCATAGTGTATTCTTATTGAAGCTCCCACTCATTCTTGCTGGCAGTGACAAAGATCTTCATGGATGTAATAGTGATAATCTACATGGAGTGCTACCTAATTTGGAAATTGACTAAATCAAAAATCCCTTGAATCAGGTTGATAGTGATAGCATTACTCAATTAAATGACCCATAATGTCATTGTAGTTCATGTGATTTATGATTACACCATATTCTGCTAATATTATCAAAAATAAGAGAGAACAATATTCATCCGAATGGGAATTTTCATTGCCAACTTGACCTCTTGAAATCTGCACCATCCACCATATGCTACGATAGGATTTACTTTCATTCATCCACATCATCACCCATCATGTCCATCGATTACTATCATTATCCAGATTATCCACATTTACATTTTTGTTGTTTTATTTATCCACATCCCAATCAGTAACATCATCACTGCTTGTAAGCATCTAGATAGTCCATATCATCATATACACCTTCAAAATATGTCCAACATCATCCTCATTAACCAATTATACGTGTCTTATGTTCTGTGTTGTCATCCATATTGATCTATGTTCATGTTGAATTTCTATCTACCATGTGGATCGATGCTTTCCTCTAATTTCTATGGTATCATATCAAATATTTCCAGTCACATGGGGTACTTATCCATGGTTTCCTCCATCCCATCATATAGCTACACTGACGTCCATTGTGCCACTCTAATCCACATGGATCTATCCAAATCCTTGATCTTTCATCGTATCCATATCCACTTAGTCATGTCCTTGCTCAATCTTATCCTTATTGCCTTGATGTACGTGTACATACAAACCCTAGGTGGGGTTCGTCACTCATGCATCATTCTATCATAGTCAAGGTCCACACAATCCTTCATGGTTTCCATGTCATTCGACCTACGTCCGCACTGCTATATCCTTAATTAAATTCAAACAAAAAATTTGAATGCCCATGGTACCCTGGTGTGACCACTCCTACCACATCATCATCTCTATAATTTTATCACTACCATGGTGTCGATGATTATCATCATTCATAATTGGTTGTATATGTCCTCAAGTGAGTCTGCATTGTCAACTCTGCACCATGGATAGTCTAGTTCTATCACTCCACTAGCATGTCCTTGTTGTTCATGTTTGTTGGCCCACATGATCTTGCGTTATCACCATGATGCCTTCTTACCTAACATCCTCGATTCATGCATCTATCCTATACGAGCTGCATCATAGCCACGTTGGATGTCCAAGTCATCCATTCTTTGTTTACCTATAATAGATTTAAGAACAATAACATAAAATTAGTTTTTTTTCAAAAAAGAACATTAATGAAAAAAAATCCTTAATGATATAAAACAAAAAATTTAATGAAATAAACTAGCCCTTGAGGGCTTTATTCTAAGCCATACATATATATAAATATATATACGTATATTTTATTACTTTGCTTTTTATTTTTATATATATTTATTTTATTTTATTTTTATTATTATTATTATTTAATTTAATTGAATTTAAATGTTTTAATTAATTTAATTTCAAAACATTAAAATTAATCAAAACATCACCAAATCAAAACCATGAAACAAAAACCAACCAACACATTGATACTTTCAAACAAAGACAAGAAGGCCTTAACCAACTACACACCCATGGTTAGGGAATTTTCAAAATTATCACCCTAAAACAATAAAATAAAAAGTGTGTCCCCAAGTTTTGGGGCTTGTTGTGCAATGGCCACAACCAATGTTGACTCTAATGGGAAATACTCCTGAGTATTTTGGGTGAAGAACCCAGTTCTAAAAATAAATAAACCAAATATTAGAAAGACAAACCATCTAGCAACATCCAGAATGTGGGGTAGATAACTTCAAATGGAAACACATGAACATTTGCTTTGGCTTAATGTGTGTGAAAAGTGATTTCATTTTGCATGCTTGAAAACCATCCGAAATCCATCACCTGATTAACATTTAGGCTATAGAAATACTGCTCATTAAAATAAATTTCTTTAGATAGAAACCTACTGCTAGTCAGGCATCTATAGCCTCAGTAGATTTTATCTAAATTATCCTTGTGTTTAATTGATATTTTTGCAATGCCTTTCTTTTTTTGAACAAGCTTTGTCTAGATAGAGACCTATTTACAGTCAAGCATCTATAGCCCCGGTAGAGTTTATCCAAACCTAAGGACTGATTTTAGCATTTTTTCCTTGGCTTACCTTTTTTTTTCTTTTAAAGGCTTTGCAAATGTTTATGCACCACATGGGTTAAAAGGTATTTAAAATGGAGCATGTTGGATTTGTACCAAAACATGCAAACCAAAATGACTTCCTCCTTCAAGATTTCAAAGCATGCCCTTTAATATGATGTGTTCATGTGTATCTTTAACAACAAGATTTAGTATTCCAATATTCACTATCTTAGTTCAAAAATCTAGGAGTGGTTACTAAAGAATTTCATCCCCTTTTCCTTGATCCACGTGATAGGCAATTCACCCTTCATGACAAAGGAACACAAAAATGATCAAGAGGCCATTAGTAGCGACCACAAAATATCACCTCAAATAGAGGGACCAACCTCAAAATGCAAAACTCACAAACCAAAACTTGGAAATAAACCCAAAACTTGACCTAATGCAAACTGACAAGAAAGCAATCACAAAACTTGTCAAACCAAAAATTAAGGATAAAGCACAAAAACAAAAAGCTAAAACAAAAGCATGAAAACCAAAGCTATATACAATAATATACAATAATGTACAAGATGGTGCAAAGTTTGGCTATCACTTCCTTGGATCCCAAACATGATTAGCACACTTTAAAAGACATATACCATGATATGCATGCCAAGCTTTGCGAAAATCCAACCAAAACAAGATTAAGCCATGAAATACAACAACCATTATTTTACCTCTCTCACCCCACCAATTTTATCTAGTTCCATTAGTAATACCATAGTGGAGTTTTAATTCATCAAACTGATAAGACAAAAACTGATTTAGAATTAGGGTTTCCTTTTCAAATATGAGGTCTTGCAAGTAGGAGCCTATTTCTAAAAATTTCAAAGCCAAGTCATTTTCCATGTATTTAGGCCAATCATGCTTATGTAGCAATTTGCAATCATCTAAGATATCTACTAAATGAGGATCCTTATAATTTTGTATCTTAGATTTGATTGTTAATTTTTGATGCACTTGATTCAATAATCCAAGCATATCTACTTTTATTTCATTTAACAAAGCAATCTTATTAGCGGTCTGAGTAGAAATCAACTCAAATTCTTTTTCAACCGCAAATAATATTTTATCATCGATAACATTAGAATCCAATAGACCATTAGACCAACGTTCACCTAGAGTTCAAATGGTGGAACACAAAAGGTGAGATTATACCTTTGATAGATTTACATTTACCAATACTTGGAGAAGAATTGTAATTTCCTCTTTTTCCTCATGGTATTTATCATCATCATCCTATTTTAGTGCTTCTTCTTCGTCAATTACCTATTTATAAAACACACCAAAATTAGGCACTTAATTAAAAATATATCCATCCTTTTCAAACCATAAGTCTTGTCTATCTAGGGATGTGTCAAATAACACATCTCCTTGATCATCCACTTGAGTTACTTCAAATAAAACAATTTTTTTATTTGGATCATCAATGATTTCAAACCCAAACCATTCAGGTTCTTAAATTTCCTCTATCTGAGGTAGCATAGATATCATAGAGTCCTTATATGAATCAAGGCCTTAAATTTCTTACCCCTAAAATGGGAACCAATTGAGTGATTCCATTTATTCATTCAAAACCAATGGATCACATAAAACATTAACCATTTATTCCTTTTATCTTTTGGCAAATTATTAAATAAACTCATCTTCCTAAGACATTTTATGAGATTCTATCCCTTCTTTCATTTCTTCTTGGTCATTATTTTGAGGATGTTGAAGGTTTTGATCATCAATTTTAATCATCTCATCCAAATTTATGGAAGATCCTGATTTGTCATATGTTTCAAAACTAGTCCACTCTAGAACCCCTCCATTATCTAAAAGAACTTCACTTTTAGTATCTTCAATTTTTATCTCATGAGGGTGATTTGTGGAATTATCAAGATATGCATCTTGTGGAATTTATTCCTATAATTTAGCGATGTCTCTTTTAAGCTTTAGAACTAGCCTTTGCAACTTGTCCTTCATATCAGATGAAGTGAGTGCTTCATTAGGAAGAGCAAAAAAGTCCTCCCATTTATTCCACAACAATAATCATCTTCTAAAACTAGGGTGTGATGATCAACCACTTCTTCACAATATTTAAATTCCACAATATATTGCTCTTTAAACTCACATTCATCCACTTTTGAGGGCTCAAGAGTTTCTACAAAGGGATAAGTTCTTACATTGAGCTTTCTATGATTGTCTCAATCTTCCTTTGTGAATAAAAATGAACCAATCTCTACATCTTGATGGGTTTGTTTACCACAATCTTCATTAATGGAAATTGGCTTTGAGACTTGCACCTCCTCTTGGATGATATCTAAGGTGGTTGTAATATTTGGACATTAAACTTTATCCCATTGATTGCTCACATTAGATATCATTAAATTCAAGGGTTCTAGATTGGATGGTTGGTATTGGTTGGAATCCATAATTCCTGAAGAATAGTTCATCATGGGAGAAGGATGTGCCTGAACCTGACTCATAGGTGGTATATTATTTTTAGCCTTATTATTAAATAATTATAATCGACCCACATCAACCCCTTTCAAAATCCACCATTGGTCTACTATCACTACCTCATTGTAGGCTATAGGCAAGGATGGATCTTTAAGAACTCTGTCTAGAAAATTAGAAGTTAAGGGGTGTAAGGCTCCCATGTAGACTTGAATAACATCTTCTTCTGATATGATATAGTGTGTAACCACTTTGGTATACAACCTATGGAACCTATCATTGAATTGGCTCATGGATTCATTAGGTTGTTTACAGATAGAGATAAATTGATTTAGCATTTCAACTAGGTCAACTAGTTTTCCAAAATGTCTAAGAAATGTTGTTTCTAGTTGAGCCCAAGAAGTGATAGAACTTATAGGTAAATGGATGTACCAATACAATGCAACCTCATCCAAAGTATATAAAAACAACCTACAAGGAACATCTACATGCATAATTTGTAAATAAATTAAAATATCCTTGTATCTCTGAATATGCTCCTCAGTTGAGGTCACATCATGCCTAAACTGAGGTAAAAAGTCTTCTACACCTTCAGGTATTTTATGGGTAGGCATGTTTAAATGGCTATAATAATAATATATCCAAGATGCAATTCATGCCTTGGTTGGAGTAAACAATGCCATTAGTGAACCTTAAAGAATACAACTTTAGTACCAATATTGTTAGTCAAAGAAATATCTTGCAAAGAATCATGAAATGACTAACAATCCTCAAATTTTTCACATATAAATCATCATGTTTATAAATTAAAATATATGCATCAATTAAACCATAGTAATAAAGAACATCCTTCAATTTGCAAAAAAGGTTAGCATTAATGCATCATCAATTAAAGGACTTTTCAAATAAATGAATGTGATCAACAAAACCTTGTTAGCCAAGACCAATGCCTTCAAATAAACCTTTCAAGTAAACATGAACAATTTAGCATCTAAATAGTAATAAATTAAACCAATTTAGACCCTCCTTCTAGCACCAAAATGTTGAGTGGAAATTTTACCCAATTGAAAAATCACCATCACACTTAGGATTTTGATTAGAAAACCCTCTCTTGCAAAGAAATAGAAATTTCTACAAGGTTCCTTTTACTTATGTATGCTTGTATGTTTATGAATATGTGTCAAATAAGTGCTAGGAATACCTTAGTGATTTGTAAATAACTATTAATAAGAGGCCTGTGTTGGTATTATTTTATTTCTATGCTAGTGATTGTTCATGAAACTTAAAAGAAAAGAGAAATATGATTGGTCCTCATATGACCATGATGTAGAGTCAATTAATTTCTTTTATCTTAAAGTGTTTTAGGTATATTTTATCTTCTTTTGGTTAAGCATATTTTAAACAAGTTTTATCTTCCTTAAATCCTACTTTGAGCATGAAACAAAAGATTAAAATCTATCTCTAAATGTGAATCTTAAATGATGAATGGATTCATTTAATGTTGCTTTGAGCATGAAAATAAAATAATCTACATGAATGACTTTGTGAATGTAATAACCTTTGATGTACTATATAAATTATCCCTCTTTGATGAAATTATAATTTTCATAAAGATAAGTTAATTTATTGCTCTAAAAAAATAATCTTTGGAATGCCATATAAATTACCCCTCTTTAATGAAATTGTCATTTTCATATAGGGAGGTTAATTTATTGCTTTAAAAACAAGCATGCAAAGCTTGACATTTGAATTGCTTTCAAAATGTGAAATTATGCTAAATTCAAAATCATAAAATTCCTTTAAAAATAGCAACTTTGAATAATTTTTATATTTTTAAATTTGCTTCAAAAAATAACAAAACTGTTTTAAATGAAGCGTTAAAGCTTAATATTGACATCGGTGCATTTATTTTTGGAATTTTATTTTTTTCAAATTTTTATTTTATTTGAAAATTTTTTGAAAAAAAATGCAAAAGGGTAAGGGTTAGAAAAAAAAAGAAATTAAAACTACTGGAAATGAAAATAAAATGCAAAAAATACAGAAAACAAACAATTGTCAGTTTCCATGCTACCTATCCTGCAAAACCAGAGATAATGTAAACTTAGTTTAGCTGGAGCTGTATCTACATGGTCCAAATTAAAACAAGTTTGAGCTTATAAGGAACCAAAACATGCATTAAAAAACATTAAAATGTTGTTATCAATACTTTGCACAATCTGCCACTAATGCAGTCTAACATATGCGAGAAAATATAGGCAATAAAACTAAGGACATGCATTGAAAACATTAATAAGTGCTACCATATCCATGCATAAAATACTATTAAATAAAATCAACGTATGTGGGAAAGATAAACAATAAAATATTATTCAATAACTTCTCCTCTATTTGTGCTTACAAGGTGCAGAAATCTTGTAGCATTTGCATTAAAAACAGAAAATGTCCCTGTTACAACATATTTCCAATATATTCCCAAAATGTCCAACCCTTTTTCTATACTTCAATGGCATATTTAAAAATTTTGAGAAAGTGGACAAGAAGCTTTTTTACTGGACTAGTAAGAAAATTTCTTTGGCAGGAAAATTTCAAACTTTTTCTAAGGTTTTAGCCACTACCCATGTCTATTATTTGTTTTTTTGGGTTCCATCCAAATCTTGTTATAAAAAGCTGGATAAGCATTTGAGAGTTTTCTTATGGGCCAAATACTATGTCAAACGAGGTTTTCATCAGTTAGCCTAGGAAATTTACTATTTGCCCAAGGACTATGGAGGCATGGGTTTGTTTGATTATCACCGACAAGGTTTTACCCTTTGTGCTAAATGGATGACCCGATCTTTAATTAGAGATGAATATTGGAAAGTGTTGGTCAGGTATTGCATTTCTTCTGGTTTGCTTCAAGGGAAGAAAATTTGGAAAGGGGTGGGATTGTAATCTATTCTTACTGCCCTTGTCCCTATTAAAGTTAAAGGTTCTTTTGTCATTTAGAGTATTTGGAAAGCCTGGGAGGCCTTCAAACCCTGGCTCAGTTGGAAAGGGAGTTTTCGCAAAGTAGGTGCCTCTTTGCCTTCCATGAATATTTTGTGGTCTCCTGTTATCACTTGGCAGGGCTCTCTCCTAGCTCTGGTGTAGTGGGTTAGAGTGTAGAGATTCTATAAGCATGGTATTACTTTTATTTTTTATTTCTTCTCTCAACATACTAGGAGTTGGATACCTTGGGAAAGTTTTCATCAAATTCACAATTTAAATCCTAGTGATAGAGATACTTATGAGGTGGTTATTGATAGTATTCCATTTTCTATTTGGTGCAAACTACATAAGCATATTCAAAAATCCTAGTGGTTAGATTGGTGTTGGCCTGGGGAGCTTCTAGTTTTGCAATATAAAGTTCATCTAGTTTCAGGGTTATGTATAGCGACTATTTATCATAAAATTGGCTATAATTAGGATTTTCAAAATTTGGAATTGGCTAATATTTGGGACCCTTGACCAGGGTCCATTAGCCAAAAATTTCTAGATGAATTTTTTTTTGGGTCGATTCGCCCAATTTTATAATAATTTGACCATTTTAAGTTTAAATTTCTAACATTGCCCTTAATAATAGTGAACCTTCTACATGAGTTTGGACACTATTCACTTGGATTTCAAAATTGAATCACCAAATTTTTATAAACACATTTTGGGGCCAATCCCTTATGCACGACCCTATCTAGTTTACAAATGGCTCACCCCACAAGTTCCAATGGTTGATAAGCTCACTATGAGATGGGACTTAGTCTCTCTTCACTACCAATGGAATAAGAGGTTCCAGATTTCTTAGGCTACTTATATTGAACATAAAAAAAGTTTTTTTTCTTGGAGCCTCTTGCACTAGGGGTTGCCTATTGGAAATAGGCTCAAGCATCTATGTGTTCATAATCCCATTTTCTCAGTTTGCAGATAAGCAAAATATTTACTACATATTTTTTGGTTTTGTGATCGGGCTCAATCGGCCTAGGAGTGGCTTCTTGAATTTTTTAGACCTTTTATGCAAGAGGATTTTACCTGGGTGCATGCTATTTTGGGTGACCCTATTGCTTTTTTCTTCAACTTGGGTATTGTTTAGAATATTTTTAGAATTGGTACCTTGTTTTATCTTTGGAAGTCCCAAAATGGAGCTATTTTTCTCAGCTAGATGTCGGGTGTGTCTTGTCTACTGCTGATAAGTATGCTATATTCTTTTATTGTTGGTTACAGATTTAAGTATAGGTTAAAAAAGTACATGTGGAGCTAGAGTACTTGTGTACCCTCATGGATCATTGGGGGAATGCACCCTACATTATGAATCGTGTAACTCTTACTTACCCTTCTAGGTCCTCGTTGTCAACTCATCGAGGGACCCGTCATCGACCATAGCCCTTTGCTACCAAAAATTGGTCCCAATCCCCTTGAAAATGTAAATATGGAGCTGGAGGTCTATACCCAACCTCTAGTTGGGATGTTCAACCTGAGCAAGATGATGCCCTTGGTTGGGGTTAAATTGTACCTAATGCATAGACTTGTACTATTAGTGATAATACTACTGATGGCTGGGGGACTTTGGCTTCTTCAACCAGTGGATGGAATTATGACCTTATAGAGAAAAACTTTAGGTCTTCCACCTGGCAATGATTTCTCGGCTTATTTATTTTTGAATGCATATTTGACACTATTTTGGTAGTTGTTATCTAGATTTTTGTGGACTATTTATGACACTCTTGTGTACTCCTAACCACGGTGGTTAGTGTGTTGGTTTACGAGGTGTGCTAATCCCACCCACCCTTTTTTTGTATGATTAGATATTATTTTATTAATATAATGGATTTTTCATCCAAAAAAAAATTGAATCCCATGCATGCCTTTTGTTTCATTTTCCAAATACTCTTTGTTTCATTTCCAATCGTTTGGCTTGTCTTCGTAACGTCTTTTTAAACTTTGCACTTCCCTTGTTTTATAACCATGATGGCCTTCATATTCCTTTATTTAGAATCACATTTTAATATTTAAGGTCCACATCATGCTTTCCTCTATACCCACATCAAGGCGACCTACGAGATTCTCCCACTTGTAAGTGAAACCTTCGTACATTATATTGACTGCTCCCCTCGACGAAAATGCTTCTACCACATTGAGTGTAGACACGTGGTGTCCCTTTCACACATCATCCATAAGAAATAAATATTCTAACTTACAAATTAATTGAACCTTTAGTCCATGTAGAACTTAATATTTGAGCGCTATATTTTACCTCAACAACCTATAATATTTTGGCCCAGTTGACTCCGATGACATTGGACTAAAATGAATGCAATCCGGTCTATCTTCACCAAAATAAGGGATTTTTTTCATGTGTTGAAATTATACCACATTCATTATTTCAGGCCTAAATGGAAGATAGCTTTGATAGAGGGCAACCATAGGTAGCTAGATACCAACTCACCCACTACTTCATAACATTGATTTATATTATCTCATGGTTGGTTACTCACAATGCTTTTTTGCGTATGGGTGTTCAGCTTTATCTTTAATTGAAACCATCTAAAACTCATGCCATATCCATTTTACTTTTATATTTTCTTCTCAGTAATATTCTCCTCTCATCAACCATACCATGTTAAATGCTCTCCATTGCATCACTACTCTTCATTGGTTATGTATACCTCAACTCATCTTAGCGTTGCAATGTGTACTCTTAATTAAAAATGGGTATGCTTCACCATAAAAACCCCCACATTACATGACCAATTCAATGTGAGGCCCAACCAAATACTATGTTATTCAAACATATCAAGATATTGTCTTTCAAATATTATAAGCTTTTGGTACAAACTTTGTTTACACACAATACTGCTGAAATATGTTAATATCTTTGATAGTAATGGGTTGCTCTTCTTAATTTGTGGTATTCAACTATTACCTATCAAAGACCTTCACAAAAAAACCAAACGCTATACTTTTTATGTTATTGTAAAAAATTATAGGGATGTAGGCGCAATCACAACCATAGTACAGTCTCGTTGAATCTCCCACTCGTGTTTGCTAGCAGTGATGAGGTCTTTGTGGATGCAATAGTGACAATCGGTATGGAGCACTGGATAATTTGGTAATCGACTGAATCAAAAATCCCTTGAATCATGTCAATAGTGATAGCATTACTCCTCCTTAATTATATGACCCATAATGTCACCGTAGTCCACATGATTTGTGCTTACACCATATCCTACTGATATTATAAAAAATAAGAGAGAACAATGTTCATATGAATGGGAATTTTTATTTTCAATATGAAATCTTGAAATCTACATCGTCCACCATCCGCTATAGTAGGATATTCTTTCATTCATCCATGTCATCACCCAGCACGTCCATCAATTATTATTATCATTCAAATTATCCATGTTTACATTTTTGTTGTTTCCTCTATCCGCATTCTAATTAGCAATGTTGTCACTACTTGTAAGAATTTGGATAGCCCACATCATCTATACCTTCCAAACACATCCAACATCATCCTCATTAATCACTCATGTGTATCGTATGTTTTGCATCACCATCCATATCGGTCTACATCTGCATCGACTTTCTATCCGCCATGTGGATTGGTGCTTTTCTCTAATGTCTAGGTATCATCTCGAATATTTCCAGTCACATGGGATCCTCATCCATGTTTTCCTCCATGCTATCACCTAGCCACACCAATGTACATTGCACCACTTTGTGTTGAGCAAGGTGCAGCAACAGTATTGTCATTGTTGTCAACACAGTCAGTTAGATCTAATGATGCAGTGGACAGGAAGTTCAAAAGCCTTTCAGATGCAGAAGACAGGAGTTCAAAGGTTACTCAGAGTATGTACAGTGATTGTCCAAGAAAACCGAAGTGGCCCATATGCAAAAGATCAAAGAAAAATACAAGTAAGAAAAGTGTCGCGATATCGCGACATATACAACAGGCAAGAAAAACTGTCGCGATTTCGCGACATGTTGGAAGAGAGAGAAAAAGCAGGAAAAATTGTCACGATTTCGTGACATGTTGGAAGAGAGAGAAAAAGCAGGATAAACTGTCACGATTTCGTGACATGCTGGAAAAGAAAAAGGCAAGTGGAAAAACTGTCACGATTTCGTGACATGTTGGAAGAGAAAAAGGCAAGTGGAAAAACTATCACGATTTCGCGACATGTTGGAAGAAAAAAGGCAAGTGGAAAAACTGTCGTGATTTCGCGACATGTTGGAAGAGAAAAAGGCAAGTGGAAAAACTGTCGCGATTTCGCGACATGTTGGAAGAAATAAAGGCAAGTGGAAAAACGGTCACGATTTCGTGACATGTTGGAAGAAAAAGAGAAAGCAGGAAGAAGTGTCACGATTTCGCGACAAGTCCGAAAAAAAGAACAAGTAAGAAAAGTGTCACGATTTCGCGACATGTCGCATTTTCACGACTAAAAATAGGAGAGAGAAAGCAAGTTGGTAAAGTGTCACGATTTCGTGACATGTCACATTTTCATGACAAAAGAAAGAGAGGAAGCGTACGAAAGTAGAACTGTCACGATTTCACGACAAAAGCAGAAAGCAAGACTTCGAAGGCAGAAGTGTCACGATTTCATGACAATTGCAAAGAAGTGAAGTACAGAAGTAGAAGTGTCACGATTTCATGACAAAAGCAGAAAGCAAGACTTCGAAAGCGAAAGTGTCACGATTTCGTGACATGTCGCATTTTCGCGACTCGAAGAGGACAGGAAGGCAGAAAAGCAAAAGTGTCACGATTTCATGACATGTCGCATTTTCATGACCCGAAGGCAAGAGAAAGAGCAAAGGAGAGAAAGTGTCACGATATCGTGACATGTCACATTTTCGCGACTAAATGAGGAGAGAGAAAGTACGGAGGTGAAAGTGTCACGATTTTGTGACATGCTATGTTTTCGTGGGTACAAGCCAAGAAAAGAGGCAAGGAGGCGAAAGTGTCGCGATATCGCGACATGCTGTGTTTTCGTGGGTACAAGCCAAGAAAAGAGGCAAGGAGGTGAAAGTGTCGCGATATCGCGACATGTGTGTTTTCAGGTACAAGCCAAGAAAAGAAGTAAGGAGGTGAAAGTGTCGCGATATCGCGACATGTTGAGTTTTCATGGGTACAAGCCAAGAAAAGAAGCAAGGAGGCAAAAGTGTCACGATATCGCGACATGTATTTTTGGGGACCAAAGCAAGGAGAAAGAGAGAGTAAGCAAAAGTGTCACGATATCGCGACATGTTGCTTTTTTGTGGTTGAGTTGAAGCCGATGAACCTATGACAACCGACTAAAATTAGGGTTTACAGGTGTCATGAAAGCCGACTAAGATTAGGGTTTACAACCGACTAAGATTAGGGTTTTCATCACAAGAATTCTGTTATAAAAGGAGGGTTATTTTGAGAATTGAGGTGTGTCGAAGTGTGCGAAGTTCGGTCGTAGTGCGCAGAGAGCAAGTCGTATCGAAAGATGCTAAGTGCAAAATTTGAAGAGAGAGCAGAGTGTGCAAAAGGGAGAAGATGATCGTGAAGTTCGACTGTAGCGAAGCAGAGTGTGCGAAGTGATTGCGTAGAGAAAGTAGATTGCATAGAGAAAGCAGAGTGTGTAGAGAACGTGAAGGGGTTGGTGCTCCTTCCAGTTGGTGCTGGTAAATCAGGGGTTGGTGCTCCTTTCTGTTGGTGCAGATAAATTAGGGGTTGGTGCTCCTTTCTGTTGGTGTAGATAAATCAGGGGTAGGTGCTCCTTCCAGTAGGTGCTGGTAAATTGTTTGTAAAGTTATTTCTTTGCAAAGACTAGATTTGGATGGTAGTCCAAGCAGTCATTTTTGAGGAGTAGCCACATTGGTGAACCTCGTTAAATCTTGCGTTGTGTGATGTTCTCTTGTGATACTTGCTTTATCTGGTTTTAAGGTTTCATTATTTTAGTTTTAAGTGCTCTGAATTTAAGCTTAAAGTGCCACACTGATTCACCCCCCCTCTCAGTGTCATTGTAAGACTAACAATTGGTATCAGAGCTAAGTTCCTGTACAAGCCTAATCGGCTAGGGTGATCTTGGAAGTAACACAATGGCAGGTGGTGAAGGTTTCTCATCAAACAAAGCACCATTGTTTGATGGATCTAATTACGCGTTCTAGAGAATCAGGATGCAGACATATCTCTGTGCTTTGGGATATGACATCTGGGATTCAGTAGTTAGTGGATACACAATACCCATCACTCCTCCAAAAGAGGTTGATGAAAAGAAACTATTTGAGAGTAACTCAAAAGCAAAGAATGCTATCATGTGCGGATTAGCAGACAGTGAACTAGTAAAGATCATGAGCTGTAATATGGCAAAAGAGATATGGGACAAACTGAGGAGTATTCATGAAGGAGATGATAAGATCAAGGAGGCCAAATTACAGACACATCGAGCTCAGTTCGAAGCATTGAAAATGAACGACGATGAAAACATTGAGGCATATATGTTGAGAGTTAATGGAATCATTAATGCGATCAGAGGGCTCGACGAGGATATTGGAGACTCTGCCGTCATGAAAAAGGTACTAAGATCTCTTCCTCAAAGGTTTGATTCCAAAGTCTCAATGATAGAAGAAGCTAAAAATCTAAATTATTTTAGTATAGATGAGATGTATGGTTCTTTGACTGCATATGAGATGAGGATAGGAAGATCTAAACCCACAGACAGAGAAGCGGATTTTAAAGCCCTTAAAAATAAAAACACAAAACAAGAGTCCGAGGAAGAAGAGACATCGGATGAAATGGAAGCAAACTTTGTTAGAAAACTAAAAAAGGGAAAAGGAAAATACGGAGGGAAGCTACCATTTAAATGTTTCAACTGTGGAGGCATTGGGCATTTTGCGACTAAATGTCCACTTAAAGAGAAGAACAAAAATGATGAAGGATCGCACCAAGAAAGAAGTGACTGGAAGATGAAAATGAATTTCAGAAAAGGCAACTTCAAGAAGAAAAGTTTCATCTCCAAGAATGTCAGTTCATCAGAAAATAGCTCCGATGAAGAGTCTGAAGAAGAAAAATATGAAGCTCTTTTCATGGCATTTGAAGAAGTTAAATCAGAAAAGGAAGAAGGAGTGACCTCTGAAGTTTGTGGTGAAAACCTTGAGGCTGAAGTAGATCTAGAAGGTGAGTTGATCTCTGCACTTGAAGAGTGGAAGATAGAAAAGAAAAAGAATAAGAAACTTTCAAGAAAGCTTGAGGATGCAAATGGAATCATAACCAGTTTGAAAGTACAGATAGAAGAATCTAAGAAAATCTTCGAAGATCTCGAAGTGCAAATAACAATGAAAATAGATTATTGCAGCAAGCTAGAAGAAGAGATTGTTGGTTTAAGAATGCAGCTAGAAGAGATGAATAAGAAAATTAGTTGTTATCACAAACGTGAAGAAAGTTCTATGAAGTTGGATAAGATCATAAATGACCAAAGGCCTACAGGCATCAAATTTGGTCTGGGTTTCATCGAAGGAGAATCATCAAGTGGATCAAAGGCCAGAAATGTAGAATCCATAAAGAATGAAGTTAAGAGACAGGTTGATCAAGGAAAAATGTCTCATGCAAAAGAAAGCATTAATGCCAGGCATGAAAGGAGAATTGACAATGATGGATTCACCAATGTCACACATCAAAGAAGAAGAAGACCTATGGCTCCTACGACAACATGGCAAAGACCATCACCCAGGTTCAATTATCCTTTTTCTGGTTTCTATTTTAAATGCAATGGCTATGGACATAAAATCTCAGACTGCAAATATAATGTAAGACCAAGGAATTTCACCAGTAGAAATGTTTTTTCTCCACTGATGAATTATACAGTAGAATGTTATAGCTGTCATAATTTTGGGCACATTGCAAGAAACTGTAGAAATACATTTACATCAAATCAGTTTCAGGGAAGAAAATTTCAACCATACAGGATGAGACAAAATAGAAAGCTTCTCAAAAAACATGCTCAAACTACTGATAAGGGAAAGGCAAAACAAGAGCCCAAAACTACTATCAAAATGGAGTGGAAAGGAAAAGAGCGACTGAAGGAAGAAAAGGAATCCTTAATCGTACAAACTGCATTCAAAGCATAGAATAAATATGTACCATGGATACTTGATAGTGGATGCTCCAGTCATATGACAGGTGACAAACAAAAATTTGAGAAGTTACAGAAATATGAAGGAGGTTCAGTAAAATTTGGAAATAATGATGGAGCTAAGATAGTTGGCAAAGGTTCAGTTAAAATTAGTGACGGAAAAATTAAGTCAGAAGAAGTCTTGTTTGTGGATGGTTTGAAACATAACTTGTTGAGCGTAAGTCAGATTTGTGATAAAGGTCATGAAGTAGTTTTTATGAAGCAGGGTTGTGAAGTCAAAAAAATAAACAGTGGAAAATTGATAGCAACTGGATCAAGGACATCTGGCAACCTGTACACGCTCTCAGGAGAATTCAAAAGGAGCTTGTTTTATTGGATAGGAAGAAGAAAACTGGTTGTGGCACAAGAGACTAGGGCATATCAGTTTTGATAATCTGGTAAAAATCATCTCAAAAAGGGCAGTGAGAGATATTCCCACCATCAACAAACCTGCAAACAACATTTGTGCTTCATGCCAAAAGGGGAAACAAACTAGAGTCACATTCAAAACAAAAGAATACTACACAAGCAAACCTTTGGAACTCATACACACTGATTTATGTGGTCCCATGAGAACTCAAAGCATAAATGGTGACAAATATTTTATGTTGTGCATTGATGACTATTCCAGAATGACATGGATATTTTTCTTGAAGCATAAATCAAAAGCTTTTGATATGTTCAAGATTTTCAAAAACCAGAGTTGAGAATGAAACAGGAAAAAGGATCAAATGTTTAAGATCGGATAGAGGAGGAGAATTCATTTCAGAGGAGTTTGTAGAGTATTATGAAAATTACGGTATTAGGAGACAGTTCTCAGCAGCTAGGACACCTCAACAAAATGGAGTGGTAGAAAGAAAGAACAGGACAATGCAGGAAATGGCACGGACTATGTTGGCTGAAAGCAGAGTAGTAGATAGATTTTGGAAAGAAGCAGTCCATACTGCGGTGTATATCCAAAATAGGTACATGCTCAGAACACATGAAAGCAAAACTCCTTATGAATTATGGTTCGGTAAAAGGGCAACAACAAAATACCTCAGAGTCTTTGGCAGCAAGTGCTATATCAAAAGAACTAAAGATAATCTTGGTAAGTTTGAAGATAGAGCAGATGAAGGTATTTTTGTTGGTTATTCATCAAAAAGCAAAGCTTACAAATGCTACAACAAGAGGCTAAAGAAAATTGTGGACAGTGCCGATGTTAAATTTGATGAAGGTAAAGAACGAGTAATTAGCTATGAAACGAACTACCCAATTTATGAAGAGGTTATTGAAGGAGATGAGGAAAACGAAATGGAAAAGATACAAAAAATTGACTCAGATGATGTAAGTTGTGATTCAGAAGTGGAAGAAAATAAGAAATTCAAAACAGGCAGTTGGCAGAAAAATCATCCTAGAGAGCAAATAATTGGAGACCCCAAAGTTGGTGTTCAGACAAGAAGAAGAGTAGTAACTACTCTCTATTATCCAACATTGAGCCCAAAAATGTTACTGATGCAAGCAAAGATGAAAGTTGGATGAAGGCAATAAATGAAGAATTAGATCAGATCGAGAAAAACAAAACTTGGGAGTTAGTACCTAGACTCGCAAACAAAAATATAATCGGGACTAAATGGATCTTTCGAAACAAATTGAATGAAGACGGACAGGTAGTCAGAAATAAAGCAAGATTGGTATGCAAGGGTTATGCACAAGTTGAAGGCATTGACTTTGAGGAAACGTTTGCACCAGTAGCTAGACTAGAGGCAATTAGAATGTTTCTGGCTTTAGCAGTCTACAAGAATTTCAAAGTTTATCAAATGGATGTGAAATCAGCGTTTTTGAATGGGAAACTTGAAGAAGAGGTTTATATTGAGCAACCAGATGGTTTCCAACTTGGTGATGATCCCAACTTGGTTTGCAAGTTGAAGAAAGCATTATATGGCTTAAAACAGGCACCCCGAGCATGGTATGCAAGGCTAGACAACTATCTCACTCAACAAAGGTTTAAGAAAGGTATGGTGGATAGTAATTTGTATGTCAAAATAGAAAATGGGCATCTTATTGTTCTTGTTGTATACGTAGATGATATCATATTTGGCAAGCAACAAAGATGAGTCGTGCAAAGATTTAGCAAATAAGATGCAGAAAGAATTTGAAATGTCAATGATTGGAGAACTGTCGTATTTCCTCGAGTTGCAAGTTAATCAAAGTAAGAAGGGCATATTTATTTCTCAAGTTAAATATGTAAAAGAGATGTTAAAAAAGTTCACAATGGAGGATTGTAAGCTAGTTAGCACTCCCATGATGACAGGTTGCAAGTTGAGCAAGGATGACAAATCTCCACCTGTTGATCAAACCATGTACAGATCTATGATTGGAAGCTTACTATACCCGATGGCTACCGGACTCAGATATTTTGCAGGCAGTATGCATGGTAGCACGATTTCAGGCTAATCCCAAGGAGACTCATGTGACAGTAGTAAAGAGGATTCTTCGGTACCTCAAGGGTACTATGGAGTATGGGTTATGGTATCCACAAGGTAAAGACTTCACCCTTATTTCGTATTCAGATGCAGATTGGGCAGGATGTGTAGATGACAGAAAGAGTACAAGTGGAGGTGCATTCTATCTTGGAGACAGATTGGTCGCATGGCATAGTAAGAAACAAGAGTCAGTTTCTCTATCGACAATAGAGGCAGAATATATTGCAGCAACAACATGTTGTACGCAGGTATTATGGATGAAACAAACCCTGAAAGATCTTGGTATTAGCTTCAGTGAGCCGATATCAGTTAAGTGTGATAACACCAGTGCCATTAACATCTCCAAGAATCCGGTTATGCATTCACGCACAAAACACATTGCTATCAGGTATCACTTTTTGAAGGAGAAAGTGGCGGAAGGTGAGGTTAAATTGGATTTTGTTCCAACTACAGAGCAAGTAGCAGATATCTTCACAAAACCATTGCCCAAGGAAGTTTTTGAGTACCTTCGCAATAAATTGGGAGTGGTCACACTTCCCAAGAATTGACTAGCTACAGGGATCACATTCTCAGGGGGAGCATTTAAGTATCTGATTATCTTTGTGCTCATGTTCATGACTTTTGCTAAGTGTAATAAATTGTGTCTGAGAATGTTGTGCATGGACTCAGGGGGAGTCTGCAGTAGCCCTTTGGTATTATTGTCAAAGGGGGAGAAGAGTTACAAGAAATTGCACATGTGTTGCCAACAATTCCAAAGGGGGAGATTGTTGAGCAAGGTGCAACAACAGTATTGTCATTGTTGTCAACACAGTCAGTTAGATCTATTGATGCAGTGGACAGGAAGTTCAAAAGCCTTTCAGATGTAGAAGACAGGAGTTCAAAGGTTACTCAGAGTATGTACAGTGATTGTCCAAGAAAACCGAAGTGGCCCATATGCAAAAGATCAAAGAAAAAGACAAGTAAGAAAAGTGTCGCGATATCGCGACATATACAATAGGCAAGAAAAACTATCACGATTTCATGACATGTTGGAAGAGAGAGAAAAAGTAGGAAAAACTGTCATGATTTCGCGACATGTTGGAAGAGAGAGAAAAAGTAGGATAAACTGTCACGATTTCGTGACATGCTGGAAAAGAAAAAGGCAAGTGGAAAAACTATCATGATTTCATGACATGTTGGAAGAGAAAAAGGCAAGTGGAAAAATTGTCATGATTTCGTGACATGTTGGAAGAAAAAATGCAAGTGGAAAAACTGTCGCGATTTCGCGACATGTTGGAAGAGAAAAAGGCAAGTGGAAAAACTGTCATGATTTCGTGACATGTTGGAAGAAATAAAGGCAAGTGGAAAAACGGTCACGATTTCGTGACATGTTGGAAGAAAAAGAGAAAGCAGGAAGAAGTGTCACGATTTCGCGACAAGTCCAAAAAAAAAGAACAAGTAAGAAAAGTGTCACGATTTCGTGACATGTCGCATTTTCGCGACTAAAAATAGGAGAGAGAAAGCAAGTTGGTAAAGTGTCACGATTTCGTGACATGTCACATTTTCGTGACAAAAGAAAGAGAGGAAGCGTACGAAAGCAGAACTGTCACGATTTCATGACAAAAGCAGAAAGCAAGACTTCGAAGCAGAAGTGTCATGATTTCATGACAATTGCAAAGAAGTGAAGTATGAAAGTAGAAGTGTCATGATTTCATGACAAAAGTAGAAAGCAAGACTTCGAAAGCGGAAGTGTCACGATTTCGTGACATGTCACATTTTCATGACTCGAAGAGGACAGGAAGGCAGAAAAGCAAAAGTGTCACGATTTCGTGACATGTCGCATTTTCGTGACCCGAAGGCAAGAGAAAGAGCAAAGGAGAGAAAGTGTCACGATATCGCGACATGTCGCATTTTCATGACTAAATGAGGAGAGAGAAAGTATGGAGGTGAAAGTGTCACGATTTCGTGACATGCTATGTTTTCATGGGTACAAGCCAAGAAAAGAGGCAAGGAGGCGAAAGTGTCACGATATCGCGACATGTTATGTTTTCGTGGGTACAAGCCAAGAAAAGAGGCAAGGAGGCGAAAGTGTCACGATATCGTGACATGTTGTGTTTTCATGGGTACAAGCCAAGAAAAGAAGTACGGAGGCGAAAGTGTCGTGATATCGTGACATGTGTTTTGGGTACAAGCCAAGGAAAGAGAGAAGGAGAAAAGTGTCGCGATATCGTGACATGTATTTTCGGGGACCAAAGCAAGGAGAAAGAGAGAGTAAGCAAAAGTGTCACGATATCGCGACATGTTGCTTTTTCATGGTTGAGTTGAAGCCGACGAACCTATGATAACCGACTAAAATTAGGGTTTATAGGTGTCATGAAAGCCGACTAAGATTAGGGTTTTCATCACAAGAATTCTGTTATAAAAGGAGGGTTGTTTTGAGAATTGAGGTGTGTCAAAGTGTGCGAAGTTCGGTCGTAGTGTGCAGAGAGCAAGTCGTATCGAAAGATGCTAAGTGTAAAATTTGAAGAGAGAGTAGAGTGCGCAAAAGGGAGAAGATGATCGTGAAGTTTGACTGTAGCGAAGCAGAGTGTGCGAAGTGATTGCGTAGAGAAAGCAGATTGCATAGAGAAAGCAGAGTGCATAGAGAACGTGAAGGGGTTGGTGCTCCTTCGGGTGGAGAAATGAGGGTTGGTGCTCCTTTCTGTTGGTGCAAATAAATCAGGGGTTGGTGCTCCTTTCTGTTGGTGCAAATAAATCAGGGGTAGGTGCTCCTTCCAGTAGGTGCTGGTAAATTGTTTGTAAAGTTATTTCTTTGCAAAGACTGGATTTGGATGGTAGTCCAAGCAGTCATTTTTGAGGAGTAGCCACATTGGTGAACCTCGTTAAATCTTGCGTTGTGTGATGTTCTCTTGTGATACTTGCTTTATCTGGTTTTAAGGTTTCATTATTTCAGTTTTAAGTGCTCTGAATTTAAGCTTAAAGTGCCACACTGATTCACCCCCCCTCTTAGTGTCATTGTAAGACTAACACTTTGATCCATATAGATCTATCTAAATCCTTGATCCTTCATCGCATCCACATCCACATAGCCATGTCCTCGCTTGATCTTATCCTTGTTGTCTCGATGTATGCATGCATCCAAGTCCTGGGTGGGGTCCATCGCTCGTACATCATTCTATCATAGTCAAGGTACACACAGTCCTTCATGGTCACCATGCCATTTAGCCTAAGTCCACATTGTTATATCCTTAATTAAATTCAAATAACAAGTTTTAATATCTATGGTACCCTGGTGGGCCCACTCCTACCATGTCACCATCTCTACAATTTGTCCACTGCCATGGTGTCGATGATTGCCATCATCCATCATTGGTGGTCTACATCCTCAAGTTATTTTGCATTGTCAAATTTGCACCATGGCCAGTCTAGTCCTATCACTCCACTAATGTGGCCTTGTTTTTCATGTCTATTGGCCCACGTGGTCTTGCGTTATCACCATGATGCCTTCTTATCCAACATCCTCAAATCCGCACGTCTGTCCTATGTGAGTTGCATCATAGCCATGTTGGTTATCCAATTCATCCATTCTTTGTTTACCTATAATAGATTTAAGAACAATAACATAACATTAGTTTTTTTTTCCGAAAAAGAACATTAATGAAATAAACAAAAAACCTTAATGAAATAAAATAAACAAAACAAAAAATTTAATGAAATAAAATAGCCCTTTAGGGATTTATTCTAAGCCATACATATATAAATATATATACGTATATTTTATTTTATTTTTTTTATTTATATATTATTTTATTTAATATATTTTTTGTTTTATTATTATTATTTTAATTTAATTGAATTCAAATGTTTTAATTAATTTAATTTCAAAAAATTAAAATTAATCAAAACATCACCAAACCAAAACCATGAAACAAAAACAAACCAACACACTGGATACTTTCAAACAAAGACAAGAAGGCCTTAACCAACTATGCACCCATGGTTAGGGACTTTTCAAAATTATCACCCCAAAACAACAAAATGAAAAGTGGGTCCCCAAGTTTTGGGGCTTGTTGTGCAATGGCCACAAAATGTATGTCATGAGGGTGATCAAAATCTCATATCAAATGGATGCTAGGAGTAGGGTTATGCACAATGGCGAATATTTGCAAATTGGGCGAATATTGAGAATTTCAAATTTTGAAATTGATAAATATGAGGACCCTCGACATCGGCTCATTTTCCTAAAATTTTCAGGTTCAAATTTTAATTAGGGTCAATTCACCACAATATATACTCATTGGAAAGCTCTTTTCGAGCCTGATCTAATGGGGGTGCTTTTATGAAGTTATAAGGTAATTTAATAGGTCAAAAGTTGCCCCAAATATGACCTTAATTTTTAGGGCTTAAAATGCTCAAAATTTTGGTGTAAATATGATTGATTTTATTTTCTTAGGATTCGCCATGATTCATCTTGATTTTGATTAGGATTCACCATTTTTTTACAAGTACATTTTGAGTCCAACCCCTTATGCATAACCCTAGCTAGGAGGGAAGATAAAATTATTATGTATAGTGTACTCCCTTGGACCTAGACTAGACACAAGGATCGATGCATAGGATGTTCCTTGACATGCTTGTTGCAATGGAGACCCTTAATTTTTTGATACTACAAGGGAATAAGAGGATGATGAAGGTTAGGATTCAGGAGGGAGCATGATGGTAAGAGAAGAAATAGGAGTAGGCTTGACAAATTGAGAGTCAAATTGAGCAACACACTACTACCAAGAGTGACACTCTCTAGGAGTAGGTGTGTGAGTAAATGTAGCATGAGTGAATTGCAAGGTGGCACAAAATACTTAGTCAAAGGGGTAGGGCAAGGACTAAAGGATCCTAAGAATGACAAGGAAAGAGGATAAAAATTGGAAAGAGTATGAAGAATAGGGGTACTATAATTAGTGATGGGAGAAGGTGACAACCAAGGAGGGATGCAAGCAAAATAAAATGAAGGAGATGAAGGAATTGTCAAGGAAGTGGGATGAGGAGAAGGGTTTGTCATTGGAGGAATTGGTTGAACAGTAGGTGAAGATGTTAGTTTAGTGGTTGTGGTAGGTTGAACAATTATAGGGGCAAGGTGGGTAGAGGAAAGAGTTGGACCTTGCAAGAGGGTTACCATATTGTAAAAATTGAATGGATCATTATCGATAGGGATGCGGTGTACCTATCACTCATGAATGTACTTCAAGTAGTTATGAAGGATGGAAGGTAAACATAGCATATCCCAAATCCATGGTCTTCCTAGAATAATTATACTACACCTCTCCTTCAATGATATGGTACAACATAGGTATGGTTTTTATGCCCACCTGAATAGGTAGGACTATTGTACACAAATTCAAGCATAAGGTTCCATTGAAGGCTCGCAAGTCAAGGGTTGGTGTGACAAGGTAAATAGATGGGATGTTAATATTTTTTAGGACCATGATGGAGATTATGTTGATTGGGGAGTCGGTGTCAATCAACACATGTTTGAATATTGTTCCATTGATGCATGCCATGATGTACATAGAAGGATCAACCCCTGGTCCCTCAAGAGTTATGATATCAAGATCATTAAACACAATTAATATTTACATACGAGTTCTTACACTACCCATAAAATTACTAAAGGTATTTTTGTCATTAGTTTCAAGATCTATTGACCAAAAAATATCATTTAGAGTCTCACAATGAGGTTGAGATTGTTGTAGAATATCATAGATTGATAGTTTTATCAATGTTGTTCTAATTTGGTGTGCAAGGCTTCTTCTTATAGTTATAACAAGTCATAGAGGGGGAGGAGCACCTTACACAGGGGGAGCAATGAAAGAAGAGAGCACAGTCGATGGGTTTTATTGCTGGGTGGTGCACATCAAGTAACGTTGGTTTCTGGTTACTATGTTAATATTTCACACAAAATCTAAGTGGGAAGGGATACCATTGGTTTGATTGATCTGCTAGAATACGAGTTGAGATCTCGAGGCACCATATTATGTTTGTTGTGTCCCATGTTTGGGCAAGGGATTTCTAAATATTCCAAGATTTTTGTTAGAAGAAACCAAGGGGGGATCAACTTGAATGAATCAATGATGATTAAGTCTTGAACTAGGTTTATAAAGTTGTGGTAATCATTAATATCATACCTGCAATATTTATGATAGACACAAAAATGACTCTTGTACAAATTTGGTTTAGCACGATTGGGATATTCTTGTCTAATATTGGGCAAGGTAAGGTTGCCTATGTCCTGCAACTTTTGAAAGATGTTGATCAGTGGTTCTAAGAGGGGATTATAGGTATGTGATGGATGAGGAGGGTATTTTTTGTGATAAAAAGGTTGGTTAGTTTACGAAGGGGAAAAGGAAAGTCCAAGGTGTTGATAGCCCAGGTGTCATAGTTGAGTGTTTTGTTGCAATCAGCATGACTTGATTAGTTTGAGAAGATTTGGATTGGGGAGGATTGGGATTTCCATTACTAAACTTGTTTGGAAAGTAAATATTATTGTGAAGTTTGACCTTTCCTTCTTGGATCTTGATATCCTCCACAACTTTTTTCTAAGCAATGGTGTCTTCAAAGGAGTGATGTTTCTAAATTTCCAGAGTTGTAGAGATATTCTTGGCATAACTCTTAACAAAAATATTGACTAATTTATGAGTGGGGATAGAAAACTTCAAATCACTAATCACCCCATACCATATAGAAATATAATCATTAATTGATTCATCATCAAACTATCATAGACTGTAAAGGTCAGGTAGTTATGTTTTTTTTTTATGTTAATTGGGAAATGTTCTAAGAATAGATTTGTCAATTGCTCAAATGAGAAGATGTTATGTTGAGGTAAGTTGTTAAACTAGTCTAGGGCTTGGTCTCCAAGGGACAAAGAAAAGTGTAGAGCATGAGAGTATCACTACCATGGATATGGTAGCAAGCAAACTTGTAATTTCTTAGATACTCCTTTGGGTCTTCTTTGTCTTTGAACTTCTTAAATTAAGGTAGCTCAAACCAGTAAGGGTACGGGTGAATGGGAGCCAAGGGATTAATAGGCTCATTGTATAGTTGACTATAGGTGGGTTTTTGGGGCCCATAACCACTTGTCTACAAGTCAATATTCTTGAGTTGTTCCCTCATTATTTGTATTTCATAAAAAATAGGGTTATGAGCTATCAAGGGAGGCCAAACGAGTGAATCTATATGGGGTGGTTCAATGTAATGGGAGTAGAGATAGGTATATTAGTATGGTGCTAGAGGTGCATAAAATGGATTAAGAGCTTTGCAAAAATAACCTGTGGGATCCACTTGAGATGAAGAAGGTGGAGATTGAGAATAACATGGGTGAAGAGGATAATAAGATGAAGGGGGTTAGTACTTCTATCGTGTATTCCATTTATTATGTTGGACCACAGGAGGATGATTAGGTATCATGAAAGGGTGACTTTGGATCGAGGGAGGTTGATAATGTGTTGGAGGAATGTGATGTTGAGTTGGAGGTGGTCGATGTTGGGTTGGAGGAGGTTGATGTTGGGTTGGAGGAATGTGATCCTAGGTTGGAGGAGGTTGATACTACTATTGTGTAGCCCATTGATTAGGTTGGGTTGTAGGAGGCTAATTTGTAAATAAGAGAGCTTTATTGGGAACATGGGAAACTTGGTTGTAAACTTGATTTGAAACTTGATTGAGGACTTAATTGGGAACTTGATATTGTGAAGGAGGCCACTTATATGGAGAGAGTGAAAGAGGTTGGAAGGGTGGATCAGCAGGTGAGGTTGAATTCCAAGAATGAGGTGAAGTGAAAAACTACTTTGAATAGGATGAGGAAGATGAGTTTCATTTGAGAAGGAAGTTTAACCTTAAGGAGAAGAGGAGAAGTAATTTAGCTGAGAGTAAGGAGGAGGATGGAGCTTAGAAGAGTCAGGTTATTGAGAAGAATAAAAATAAGAGTGTTGAAGATAAGGAGGATATTAGGGATAGAATGAAGATTGAGAATTAGAAGAAGGTGAAAAAAAAAGAGAAGACGGAGGAAGGGTAAAATATGAAGGAGAGAAAATGTTGGTTGATAGAAGAAGAGGCTCCATGCATGCCATGTCAAAAGCGATTTGAAGAAGATAACTTAAGAAAGGAGTGATATTGATAAGGTTGAAATCAAGAGGAGGAGTTGGATAATATAAAGTTACTAAATGAATAGAAGAAGAATAATGAGAAAGGACCCCCGTGCATGGATTGGGAAAGGGATTAGAATAAGAGAAAGAAAATGAGGGAGGTGTTTGAGAAGGAGGATTTTGTAATTAAGAGGTATTAGAAGAAAAAGTGTCATAAAAATTAGGAGGAACAAGATTGGTTGAGATTGTGCCCATGGTTTGGTACACATTGTTGGGATTAGTCTAAACTTGTGAGAAGGGAGAATAGTTACTATCAAGGACATTGAGAGGAGGTAAAGAAGTTTGAGGTAAATTTGGTTGTGAATAGTGGGGTAAGGGGGGTTGTTGAGCATGAGGAGAAGAGAAAGGGAAAGAATGATTGCATAGGTCATAAAAGGAATAAAATTGGGTTCAAAATACATAATATGTGGATAGGAGGTTGGCAAAGGGAACCTCTTGCTAGGACTTGTGGGTGGTTGATTTTGAGTGGCTTGATGCACTAGACCTTGTTCATAGGGGGAAGCCCCAAGTTACAATGAGTCACTTGGGTCTTGGCTATGAGAATAGGTAGGCAGTTTTTGAAGTAAAGTGGAGGTTGCTTCCTATGATTGGCTAAATAGGTTGGTTGAAGGAGGAGTTATCATAGAAGCTTCCATGACTAATTGCTCTTGATCATGAGTTTGGCTTTGAGTAAGCACCATCGTGGAAGAAGTATGTGATGATATTGGATGAAAAGGAGGGGTATAAAGGGATTGCCACCTAGTTTATAATAGAATTGTACCTCTCTATTCAATCTTGGCTACAATCACCAATGTCTCTGTGATTCTAGATTCAACCATATGATACCCTATTTTAGTCTATAACCACAAGTGTCCTTGTGACTGCTATCAAAGATAGGTTATAGATACTAGGATAATAAAAATAAAAATGAAGGTTTTCTAACTGTGTTGAGGTCTAGTTTTTATTTTTGTAGTTTTTAAAAAAATCTAACTAATCAAACAAATGATTTTGCAAACCAAAAAAATCTTTTAGGTGAGTGTGTTTTGGGTGTCATTTTGTGTTGATGTCTTCGGATTTGATTATATTTTTAGTATTTTTATGATTTATGTTTGTTTTTAATTTTATTTTTACTTTTTGGTGTTTTTTGTGTGTTTTCAATTTTTGAAGATCTCTAAAAACAAAAAAATTGTAAATGGATGAAATCTACTAGGGTGTGTTGATGAATGCTCCCCCAATATATCCAAAGGTATGTAAAGAGAGACAAATGCACAAACAAGTGAAGGCTTCCTAATATGGAAATGGTACAGGGTGAACCAAAGGGGAAAAATAATACCTCTTATGCAAAAGGTTATGCTATCTAAGACCTACGACAACCTAGTAAGCTTTTGCTTCACCCTCCAGAAGGCTTGGTCAATAATGATAATTGCACACTCATGAATTATTTAGCCCTATGAACAAGAGAATCTATTCCAAACTACCATGAGATAATCCCAAGGGTAGTGAGCTTTTTTGTGATGAAGTCTAGAAAACTACTCGAATGGCTACTATGGTGTGTATGGGGCAAGTCGACAATTGGATATGAAGCCCAACATCATCGATCTCGATTAACAATTGGTAATGAAATCTAATGTCACCAATGTTACTAATAAAACATACAAGTGTGTGAGTGGTTTGCTTTTAAATTTAAGTGCACAAGTGGAAATAACTTTATGCAAGGGATTGAAAGAGAAGTCTTGATTTTTAATTATGTCTATGATGATTTGTGAAAAGAAATTCTATGCTAAGAAGAAATTTCCTATCTAGAATGTGAGAAAAGCAATTTAATCTATGAATAGTCCTTAAGCAAGGAAATCAACAAGAAATAAATGCATGTAAAGCAAAATAGGAAATTAAAGAACTTGTAAAAGTAGGATTAGTCATTAAGCAAGGAGAAATATATGAAATAAATACTTTTTGAAAGAAAATCCTCAAGGGAGGATAAAGCAAGAAATTTTAATATTTTTTAACGAAAATAATCCTTAAGAAAGGATAAAGCCAAAATTTTAAAGTATTTTGAAAGTAAGACTTGCTTCTAAGATTTACTTTGGCATGAATTTATCTACACTGGTTAAGATATACTAATTAGGGCTATGACTAGTTTCCTACTTAGAGCTTTATGTATGAGCCAAATCGAAATCTTCCTCAACTCATGGAGGCAAACAAATTTGTGGCTTTCTTTGTGCCTTATGAAAATGATTAATCTACACTATTTAAAAGATAAGAATGCAAAAATGGAAGCAAAAAAAATTGATTTTTAAAAATAAAAAAGCAACTTGGGTGCTTTGGAAGGAAAACTTGAATGGAAATTTTTTATTTGAAAAATAGGAAATTTTGTAATTTTGACTAAAAAAGTATGAGATGAATGCTTACCTATTGTCCTATGCCATTTGGAGGTTGGTTTGAAGTGTGTTACATGCTCTACTTATCTATTTTTGGCTATCTAGCATCAGTCATAGGGGATCTTGTAGTTTAGGATAACAACCACAAGGATGCATGTGGTTGAGACTGAGAGCAATTTTTGGGAGTCTTTCTAGGCAGAGATCGATTTTGCCATTGGTAATGATTGGTTTTTCAACTTTTCCTACAAGAACAAAGATCCCAAAGTTAGAAAATTGTTGAAATAATGTTGAAAGACATAATGTATTTAAGACAACTATTCTATCAAAATGATAAGCAAAAGTGAAAAAAAAGTTCACAATGGAAATAAACTAAAACATTTTGTTATGAGAGGTTGAAAGGTAAATTTTTACACCTTTTGGGGGATTTTCATAAAGCACTTTGGCCTAAGGAGATAGTTTGTCAAGTGAGATAGCAATCCCACGATTAAGTAGAGATAATAATCTCTTACCTATAACTATGGCAGCTTGATGTGTAAACTCTAAAAAAAATGGTACCTGACTTATTTGGGTCTAGTTTTGAGTTTTTTAGTAATCATAAGGATCCATGTGATTTTGAATGGGGACTACAACCCTAGTGGTTCTGGAAAATAGACCACAAAAGTATTTCATCTTGAACCTAATGGGATGACTCAAGGTTTTGAGGGTTTGTGTTGGTTTTTGTACCTAAACATAGTAAAAAATGACAAATTTGTGAGAAAGATAACTAAAATGCTTGTAAACAAAAATAGGCGAGTTTAGGGTCTCACTGTGATTGCAAAAATGTACTCATAAAAAGTGTATCATTTCATTAATAGGTAAAGGGGTGTTACAAAATAATTTTCTTTACAAAATTTTCCCCATGGGCTACAATATGGGTTTTCCAAGGAGAAAACCCTCTTTCTAGTGAACTAATAATGGCACCAAGGCTTTCTATGAGCACCTCAAGGAAAGTGGGTTTATTACACACATACCACTACTAGCTAAATATGTCCTCTAAACCTAAACAAACCAAATTAGAGAGTTAGTAGCAACTATGGGCCTATCTCAATAAGACCTGATTTGATAAGAAATAAAACAAATGAAATCTAATCTATTGCATGATTACAGTGTTGAAATAAGTAAAAATAGAGAAAAATAGTAATAGTTACCAGAATTTCTAATTTGTTGATCTATAGTTATCTAGAACAGGTTCCTAGAGGGAATTGTACCCTTGGGTATGATCCAATATAACTGTACATATCCTGTAGTCGGCTCTGTGATAGTTAAGCAAAAACTTCTTTTAAAGAGGTATTTCTTCTAACCTTGTGGGAGCTCCTACCTAATTTTTGTGACCTACTGAATCTTCTCATATGATCAATTTACAACATAAAATGAGGAAACAAGATGTACATGAAAGCATCCATGGAGGTTGGTAACAAAGACGATTTATGTGCAATGGAGGTTGCAGTGATTTCTACAGAGTTTTGGTAAGCAAATGCATGTTTTTTTAATTGAGAGAAACGACCTTCTATTTATGGACTTTGGCCAAGATTAGGGGGGTTGAGGTGTCATGTGAGGTAGAGGTGTACATCATACCTCATAAATAATATTGGGTGGGGTAAAGTCCTCATACACCCACATGCATTAAATGGGTATGGGTGCATCATACCCTATAAATACATAGAGTAAAGAAATTCTTCACTCATTTATGTCATGGTGGTTGATGAATCATCAATACCTTTAATGCAGATGGGTGAAAGAAATCCTCACCCTCTTGATACCATTGAATGAACATGATAAGATGGAAAGGCTAGGCTAGGCTAGGCTAGGCTTAGGTGGAGGCTTAGGCTAGTCAAAGGGTAGACTAGGGTGAGGTGACCCTAGGCTAGGCTAAAGGGGTGGTCACATGGTGACCAAAGGCTAAGTGTAGGAGGGGGCTTAGGTGGAAAAAGGGGCTAAAGTGGATGAATAGTGTTTTTAGGTAAATTAAGCAAATTTTGAGGGCTTTGCAAATTGATTGACTATTAGCACTACAGAAAGAATAAGTGTGATATTTTTAGGTGTCTACAAATTTCAAGTAACAAAACAAATTTTTAGTACCGCGGGTTGTACAATATAGATAGTTGAGGACACCTTAAGGTAGAATTCAAACTTATGACAACATATTACATAAATAAGTGTACATTTTTATTTATAAGCTCTAATCTGATGTTAACATGAACATTTTAAGTTAATTAGGTTTCAATAAATTGAATATTGTCCTTGCTAATGTATCCCCTTCTTTTTAGATTTTGAACCTAATTGTTTATTATAATCCAATTATCTTGGAATATAAAAAACTCTTACTCTAAATCAACTTTTTATCTCCTAATTTATTTTTAGGTGGCAATGCAAAAATATGGTGAGACTCTACAAATATAGACTCATGAAAAAGAATTTATATCTAAGGAGGCTAAGACCCAAGGGCTCAAGGACCAGGCTTAGCCTTCAAAGAAGTTGAATATCACTTGCAGATACTATAAGAGAGAGGACATCCAATGAATAATTGCTTGCTAAAATTGCAAATGATTAAAGTTGAGCTTTTGAATATTGGTGGATGTCTTCCAAATGATAAAGGAGATTTTGAAAGATTTGCCTCAATTATAGAGGCCCACTAGATCATCCATTATGGGGGAAGATATTATTGTCGCTAATGTCTTCTCTTATTGACCCCTCAATTTAGATTACAAGGGGTGTTGAAAGTGTAATATGATTCCTAGCTAAGTGTATCGCTCCAAATTTTTTGCATCCTTACCTTTAGGCTATAGGATCCATGCCTGAAAGGAGGATGAAAAAAAGATGGTGCGGTGCCTCGGATTGAGAGGCCTTACGAAGGTCCCGCCTCTTGGGGGAGGTGTATTATGGTGATTTTTCGACGGATGGTGGGTTCACCAGGAAATGTTTGAATGGCAGTTTCCACGCCTAGGTTGGGAATGTGTTTAATATGTTCAGTTTTATCTTTAAAAATTTGAGTCCTAGGTTTGGCCTAATGAATCTAAGTTGTTCTATTATGAAAATGCAGACAAAATGAAATACAACAAACAGATTTGAATAGAAAACAGAGAGAAAAAGCTAAATTATAGACATACCTGATTTGGATGTCTGATGGAGGTTCTGATTCTTGAAGCAGACAATATCGTCTGGAATTTGACAGGATCGTCTCTGACCTGTAGGATCGTTTGAGATCTGACGAATTCATTAGAGACCTGCAAACAAAGAAATAGACAAAATACAAAAAAATGTAGCAATGCTAATAGAGGATAATGATGTAAAATGACAATAAGGATGTTAACAGATAATCCCAAATAGAAATGTAAGTAAGCTGCAACATTTTAATAGCTAATTATGACCTTATTATGCAATTAAACTACATGGGTGAACTCCAAGATGCAAAATAATAAAGAATAATCATAAGATTAACTAAATACAGAATAATGCAACAGAAAATAATGAGGAAATGCAAACTTTGGGCACTGATTGCCCCCAATGCAGACTGCAATCGAGATCGTCTCGAATTGGTGTGAAATCATCTCAAATTGAACAGGATCGTCCACGATGAACTGAGCTTGCTTCGACTGAAAAATACTAAGGTTCCTGCAAATAAATTTGGACAAATATGGAGGCAAATAATAATTTAAGACGGTCTAATGCACGTAGAACTTGTTTTACAGGAAATTTCAGCTAGGGGGATGCTAAGGGGGAGTCCTAAGTTTAAATAGGCTTAGGAGGGAGGTTAGGAGGTTGGAGATCATCCTAATTTGGGAGATCTCCAACGGGGAGGGTCTCTAACGGCGCAGACATGCTTCTGCCTGGATTAGAGATGCCATTGGAACATAGGCTAATTGTGAAAAAATAGTTTTGGGACAAGATCGTCTAGACGTCCTAGCCCAGACGAAATCATCCGATCTGAGGCGATATCATCTGATTGGCGATGATATCATCAAACGGTCAAAACAAACTCTAAAAATGGTGCGAGAAATGAGGAAATGGGTTAAGCGACGGTTTGGGAGTGATTTCGGGGTTAAAATTTGAATTTGAATTATTACTAAAGTAATTGTAATTATTTAAGGTTTTACTGCACCAATTTTAGAGTGCTACACTAAGGCCAAAATTATAGGATAAAATATTAAGAGGTCTAAGGGCATTCATTGTATAATGTATTAATTTATTGTAATATTTCACTATATAAACCTTATGGGTCATAGTTAACCTTGTTATGGTTAAAACTACTTTACTTGTAATTAATATTAATCCATTTTGTTATGTCAACTTAGGCTAGACATTATTATGTAATTGAGATTTTGGTATTGATATAAATATGCCCCGTCACTCCTTATTTACATTGTCAGAGTGTTGTGGATCTAATCTATGAAATGTACACTAATTATTTATAGTACCTATGGGTTTCACAAATCTTTGTCTCTTGTCCTTTCTTTTGTCCTTTTTTGCTTTTTGTATAAGATTTAAGTGAATGAATTACTTCTATTCATTTTTAAAAATTATTATAAATTCCAATAAATCCTTCCATCATAATAAATATTTTTCAATAAAGCAATTCATGATAATATGATTTTTTGTAATACCACATCATTATACTTCATTGAAATGATATAATAAAAATAAGATGTGAATTAAATCCTTCAATTGTGATGAATATTATAATGCTAAGATAGCCTTGAGTTTAAATTATTATATATTGATAAGCATCCTTGTAACAAGATAACCCCTATAACACCATTTCTTATAATCCCACATTATTATATATATATATTTAAAACAAGCTCACTCACACACACCACACCCCACGGGGTTTGAAAACATTATTATAATTTAGTAAATTGATTTTAACAAAAATGAGACATATTCTTACTTCTTCTAATCTTTATATATATAGAGAGGGCAACTATTCGAGCTTTGGTTCTTTTTCGAGAGGTTCAAGGTTCAAACCGTGACATGGGAGAGTGTGTGAGGAGGTGGGTGTGTGTGTTAAATTCCCTATTGACAAGTATAGATCTCGGCTTTACAAAGGGTTATAATTAAGAGGAGACTGCTCAGCCATGTACCAATTTTTTTTACACTAACCATATAAAAAAATTTATATATATATATATAAAATAAACTTTAATAATAAAATTATATATATATATATAAACTTTAATAATAAAATTATGTAAGTTTGCAAGGTCAAAGTCTTCCGGTAAAAGAGTTATATTTAAACTTTGTTAACTACACCAACACTCCCGTGTTCCATCAAAATCAACGTTATCGATTATGACCAGTTATCCATAAACAATTTTTATCATCATTGGTTGCGGAAATTTAAGGAAAATAGGAAGGCGTTGTAGACTGTCTACCGAGCATAACGACGTCTCACCAAGAAAATTGAAGCATCTTTGAACAAACATATGTAAAGTTTACTTGTTCAGGAAATCTGAGTTTGAAAACAATGAGCCTTTCTGTCAGTCGACGTGTTAGTTAAGCGAAAGTGGGAAACAGCTTCTCTAACCACAAAATGTTTGACGTTTTATTCTCCATTGTTTGCTGAGAAATTTCCGTTCAACGATTTACATGCAATCGCTTTCATAATCCACCCCATTTGAATCCCACTAAACGCTCCAACCTCCATGATTATCACGGCCACAAAGGAAGTGCTCACTCCACCTCATCCATGCATGCATCAGCGAAACCTTTCGCATTAACAAAATAATGACGCAACAGTTTTTTAATCCGAAGTGATTAAGCTGAGTTCTTTATATCTTTAAAGCGACTCCAACTACTAACTCTTCAGAACTCCCAATTATCAGAATCTAATAATCTCATAGCTACCAACTAACATACCCTTCCCCTAACACATTAGAATATCTTTTAATTCAGTAATAATATTTTAAAATCCTAGCACAGAAAGAAAATCCTTTATTTTAAAATTCTATGTAGAGTGAAGAGAAAGAAAATTCTTTATTTTAAAATTCTAGTCTCACGTACAACAAGTGCAAACAGTTTCATGTGAAAAAGTTAAGGGTTAGAGTTCTTTTAATTTTTTTTTTGAAAAAATTGAAAAAAACTTGTATTAAAACATTGATCAATTACAATTGGGATAAGATATATCTCAGCTGAAAACAATGAAAGCACATGATTACAAGAGAAGAGGAAGATTTGTACTGGATCCATATCTCTTGAACCAATACCAAGCTAGCTGAGAGAGTTGATAGGTCAGTTACAACAACTTATCACGAAAACACGCAACAAACACCAATAAAATAAAACAAAAATAAAATAAATTATAAACTTTTAAAATATTGTTTTAGTAATCATTGGTGAATATAAAAAATAATGTTACTGATTCAATTTTTTTTTTCGATGGTTGCTAAATCTCCATCTCCATTTTTATTATTATTAATATGTAAATCTTTGTTATTAATGGCAATATTGATCTGGTAAGAAGTGTTATAGTGTCTGGTAAGAAGTGTTTTTTTTTTTTTTCAGATTTTTAAAAAAACTTGTATTAAGACATAGATCAATTACAATGTGGGAAGAGCCTCTTCCCAGTCGAGGTCCGAGAGGACACAATCATACAATAGTAAAGGAAGAACAACATCGAAGCCAATTTTCGTGAACCAAAAACTAGCTGCCATGGGGTCCCCCATCATACTCTATTTTTTTGAAGGTCATTAGCTCAAGGACCTTTCAAGACCCTGTCTAATCACCTCATCCTCAATATCCATGTCACTGTGCAACTGAACTCCAACCTCCTTTTCCGCACCCATCTTAGCCAGAAAGTCGGCCGCTTTGTTCAAATCTCTACTCGCATAAACTGGGATCACGTCCTCCAATTCCTTCCATAATTCTTTAATTTGGGTAACAAGAGCCCTCAACCTCCAAGCTTTCACATCAAAGTTCCTCATGCAGTCTAGAGCTCCAACCATTATTTGCAAGTCTGATTCAAGAATAATCCTGCGGTGGCCATGTTTCACTGCCCAAACAGAAGCAGACTTGATGGCAATGGGTTCGGCTTCATTATTAGTGGTTCTTCCCAGGCCTTGCAATTCCCAATAGAGCACAATCCCAGCATGGTTTCGGCACACCACTCCAATTTCGGCTCTACCCGGATTGCCTTTTGCAACTCCATCAGTATTGATTTTAATCCAACCTTTAGGGGGAGGTTTCCAACAATTTTTGTCCTATCCCTCTTGCAGTTCAACGCGTTCTTCCATAGCTCCAATGTCAATTTGAGCTTCCTCCTCAACATGAACAGCCACAGTTTCGGTAACCTTGCTCCAAATGGTCTGCCAAACCTCGTCTAGAGTAGTAAAATTTTCTCTAAAAATTTTGGCATTTCTTTCCAACCATACTTGCCACCAGATAAAGCTTAAACCGAGCTCCCAACCAATACGAAGAGCTTTAGATTTGAATCTACCTTTCTACCATTTTGCCTAGATATTCATCCGGTTCAGGTCACCACTTGAATTTTAAAGTATGCAAACCAATGCAGCCAAATCTGTCGGGTGAAAGGGCAACCAAATAGCAAATGGTCAGCAGTTTCCTCGCTCTTGTAGCATAGTACACATTGAGAAGGGCTGATGATACCTTTTGATCTGAGATTATTAAAAGTGAGGATTCCATTGTGCATGCACTGCCAGGCAAAAAAATTAACTTTCGGCCAGCCTTTAGAGTGCCATATTTTCCTCTAGTCCTCAACCTAAAAAGTATGAGGGGAGGCTCTAGGAGAATGCTGTCATATTTGTCCTTTACTGTATAGACGCCAAGACTCCCAAAGCCCCAAGCTAATTCATCCTCCATGTCTCCCCCTGTAAGAAATCTTTCTGTCCGAATTTTAGTCATGATGGGAGTCAGATCCGGAGGGATTGAAATGGGCCACTCATCCAACTTCTTGAACTGCTTAAACTTACACTCCCCTAGCTGAGTAGTTGTGAAATAACTTTCAATATGGATCCATCCCTTGGCTTCAATGGATGCTTTTATTGGCTGTAATTCTAGAAATTCAGCAATGATGGGTGGGAACTGATCCCAAGAATCTGTCCAAAAATGAGCCTTCTTCCCTCTTCCCACCTTCCAAAATAAGCGGTCTTTAACAACCTGAGACCCTAACTTGAGAGCCTGCCAAACTAGGGACCCAGTACCATCCAAGGGGATGCGAGCTACATCGTTTGGGTTGGCCTGTCCCAGGTATTTGCTAGTTAGGATTCTACTAAAAAGGGAGGTGGGTTGGGAGATCTATCTCCAGTATAGCTTTCCAGCCAAAACTTTATTATTCAGCTTAGATTTTCTCAAACCCAGACCTCCTTTAACCTTGGGCTAGGTAACTTTGTCCCAGCCCACTAAGGCCCACTTTCTCTCTCCCTTTGCTCCTTACCATAAAAACTTTCTAGCCATCCTGTCCAACTCTTTCCATATTGTAATCGGGGCAGCCAGGATAGAGAATTTGTAAATTGGCATGGCTTGAATGACTGACTGTAAGAACGTTAATCTGCCACCATAACTTAACCACTTATGAGACCAGTGATTAATTCTATCCTTGATACACTCCAGTAGATTCCTCCATGTGTCTAATTTTAGCTTCTTAAAGTGCAAGGGGACCCCCAAGTAAACCACTGGGAGAGAAGTCCTTGTGAATCCCAGGATTTCTAAAATTCTGTTCTGAAGCCTTTGCTCCAGGTTAAAAAAAACCACTTTGGATTTCTTGTCATTAATGACCTTTTGAGTAGCCTTGAGATAGACATTAAGAGTATCCCTAATCATTCTTGCTTCCCTGAAGCTGACCACTCCCACCAAACCAGTGTCATCCACAAACTGTAGGTGCATTAAAACTTCGTCACCCACCTTGAAACCCAATAATCTACCTTGTCTTCTCCTCAAGAAAATTTTTCCAAGACCTTCAGCCAAAATGATAAAAATATAAGGAGAACATGGATCCCCCTGGCGCAATCCCCGAGTAGCTCCAAATGGTTGCGAAGGAAGGCCCTTGATTAGCACAGAGTAAGTCAGGGTAGAGACAGCCCATGACCCAACCTATCCAGTCCTGATAGAAACCAAAGGCTGCCATCATTTTAGCCAGGAAACTCCATTCAACCCTAGCATAAGCCTTTGACATGTCCAGTTTTATGAACATCCCTTTATTACCAGAAGTGTGCATTGAATGGATTGCTTCCTGGGCCACGACCACCCCATCCAGAATCTGTCGTCCCTCAACAAAACCCCCTTGCTCGGAGGATACAATGTTGTGAAGAATAGGTTTTAGGCGCTCGACCATTACCTTTGTGATTATTTTGTACAACACATTACATAAGGCAATAGGCCTATAATATGAAATATGAACCCCCTCCTCCCCTTTTGGAATTAAGGTAATGAAAGTGTTGTTTATAGCTTTAAGCATTCTCTTATTTTCTCTAGACTCTTCTATAAAAGCCATTACATCTTCCTCTAAGTAGTCCCAGAAATCCTGAAAAAACTCAATTGGGAAGCCGTTTGGACCTGGAGTTTTACCAGTGCTCATTCCAAAGACCATAGTTTTCAATTCATCTCTATCAATGGGTTTGAGGAGGGCCTGATTTTCATCCTTAGAGATAACAGCAGGTATGACAGAAATAACTTCATTTTGGGCCTCTACATCTTGAACCACACTTTCCTTAAAAAGCTTAGAAAAATAATCCATAGCATGGGAATGCATACCTGGAAGTGTATCAAAGGAATGACCATTCTCATCTTGAAGGGCCTCCATCTTGTTCATCTGTCTTCGAGCACAAGCAGTCCGATGAAAGAATTTTGTATTTTTGTCCCCTTCTAATAACCAAGTGGTTCTTGCTCTCTACTTCCAATAAGTCTCCTCTTGGTTGTCAATGTCCTCAACCACTGTATGCAGGGCATCATCCTCAGCTTTGAGTTGGTCTGTAATTACTCCTTCTCTGAACTATTTTTGGACCTCATCCCATCTGGCCACCAATGGAGCTCTTTGGGCTTGGAAGTCTATTTTATTAGCATGCCTCCAATACTTCAACTAAGTTTTGACATATTGTAGTTGTTTGTGGATTCTGAACATTGCTCTCCCATAAGCTGGGCAGCCTTCTTCCCACCACTGTGGAATTTTCTTCCGAATTTCTTCTTTCTGAAGCCAAAAATTCTCAAATTTGAAAGGTTTGTGATGCTACCCCATCCTGGTCCCGCCTTCCAGTAGAATGGGACAGTGATCTGAAACTGGGCCTTCTAAAATCTAAAAATTTATATTCCATTTTACAAACGCCTCCTCTGAAACAAAAAAATGATCTAGCTTAACCTTCCTGCTATGTGGCTTTCGCCTTTTATTAGTCCAAGTGTAGTTAATGCCAGGACATTTAATGTCCACTAAGTGCAAAGCTTGGACTTGGGCAATCATGAAACGGTCCCCTAGGTCCAAAAATGGTGTTCCCCCTTCCTAATCTCTAGAAGATAATTTAGCATTAAAGTCACCCTCTATAATCCAGTCTAGATCTTCCCTTGAGGTTCGCATGTTATGCACAGCCTTCCACTACCGCCTCTGACCATCTAGGTTTTGAGACCCATAAAAGTTTGTGATTAGAACATGTTTCGTAGTGACATTATTCCTAAAAAGAGAAGTGAGAACACCCCTCCAGGCAAGATGTTCTATTGCAGACCATTCAAGAGAGTTTCACAGAGTAACAATCCCCCCTGAGGCACCTTGGGAAGCCACATCCATATGACCAGCACCCCTTCAAATTCTGTTGACTGTTTTGGACATAAGATCTAATGACATCTTAGTCTCCTATAAAAGCAAAAAATTAGTATTACGATTCTCTAAAAGTCTTTGAATATCAGATTGATGGGTTCTAATATTTAAACCCCTCACATTCCATGATTGTATAATCATTGGTTACCTTGGGAGCAATAAGAGTCTATTGGCCTCACCGATCCTCCCGTGATCAGTTTATCTCCTTGGACTACTAGTAACTCCTTATTGGATCTTCTACCTACTCCCTGAGAATTGTTGTTTTTTAATATTTTTTCTACCTGGGTTATCCCCAAAGTTGGCCTTTCCCTGTTCTTCTCTGCTATTCCCATGCTGACATCCTGAGATACTGTATGCTCCTGGTTATGCACTACTAAAGCCCCTAAACACACTGGCTGTGATACCTCACAGAGTTCAACTACTCGTTGTATGATGGGAGGAGATGAGAGGGGGAGTTGCACGGGAATATTAGAATTTTCCTTATTACCCTCCATGCCCTCCATAAATTGTTCCTCTTCATCAACCAGTGACTTAAATATCTCATACCTATTGGCAGGTCTGAGATGGGATTGCTCCTTTCCCTCTTTTTTTTTTGTTCGTATTTTTCTTTTGGGCTATTCAAAACCCTCTCTCTGAGCTTCTTGGCCCTGAATGGTGCGATTAGAATCTTTATTAAGTGTTGCCTTATCCTCTTTAGGTAGGTTTGGCATTCCTAAAGGGGCCTCCATTTTAGCATTCATATTATTAGGGCAGAAACGAGCCAAATGTCCATGTTTGTGACAAACCCTGCATCTAAAGGGTAGGGCTTCATAGTCTAGTTGTTGAATCCAGGAGAGTCCTGCCAATTCAATTTCCATCTCTATCGACAAATGCTAGCTGAGATCCATCTCCACACATATTCTTGCATACACCGCCATGCTCCCTTCAATTGTGTCTCTGGCAACACCCAGATGTCTTCCAATAGAATTGCCAATCCTTGCCAACACCTGCTCACTCTAGAATTCCATTGGAAGAGCATATAGTCGGATCCATACTTGGGACAGTAGTAGGTTCAACTCGGGGATCGAATCCCACTCTCCATGGTTGAACAAATAGCCCTGTCGGGCCATGATTTTTATTCTCTGACTTGAAAGCCCTATTTTTATCGACCAAATACGAAAATCTAACAATAAAATATCCATTGCTAATAAACCACAATGAATACTCACCGTGAGGCTCCCAGTTTTGGCGGATCCAAGAGTGCAAAAAATTCAAGGAAGGACGTATACCCATGAAATTGCAAATTAAATCGTGATTACCTCTGTAAATGACTGATTCTTCAACCATACTTGGATCGATGACAATTTTTGGCCTAGTTTCGACCTGCGGCAAACATCCATTCACACGATGTGCTGTCGACCTATTCCCAGCAACCGTGAAGAGCATTTTATATGCCATTTTTTGAGCTTTGTCATTCTTTGGAGGAGATTTTTCTTTAAACAAATTTGCGTATGAGCTGCTACTCCCTAGAAAAGGAGCTGGAGAAGTCCCCATTGGACCCTCCTGGGGCACCAATCTAGCCTTCAGATCCACCGTACCCCGTAAGTACTTCTACAATCTAGCTGATGCCCTAGATTTTTAAAAGTTCCAGAAACCCTAGTTCAGAGCGTCTGGTAAGAAGTGTTATAGTGTCTTTGTAGATTTTAATTGAAGTTTCATATGGTTTTAATTAGTTGATATGGGGGATTCACATCATTTTTCATGTGTTTTTTATCATCCTTTTTCAATGGTAGTTAAATTTTCATCTCATCTTGATAATGGTAAGAAGTGTTATAGTGTCTTCCTTTCGTATGGTTTTGATTAGTTGATATGAGGGATTCACATCATTTCTCACGTGTTTATAAGTAACCTCTAAGACAGATACGGTCTACATACCTCTTTCGTTTGTTTTTCTATAAATAATATTTTGCATCTTCCTTCCACTATTATATTTTTTTTAAATAGTTTTATTAAAAATATAGTATTTTAAAATATAAATTTCATTATAATTAGATAATTATATTTTATTATATAAAAGCTTATATATATATTATTATTATTTTTTATATAAATATAATAATATTTTTAAGATATTATATTTATAAATAATTTATGAATATAGGTCTCTCCCTCCTGCTTTTGCTCTGTGGCGATTTTTTTTCTGAGTGAGAGGCCCCCGTACTCCCTGGTTCTTTCTGGCTGCTCTTCAAGGTTTTTATGCTCTGCTGTGGTGGTAGTTGGTAGTGTTTTGTGCTGGTCAAGGGGCCTTACCAGTTCTCTCTGAATCTCTTGTGGGTGCGGCAAGACACTAAAAATTTGGCTCCTTGGCGGCCACCAGGTGGATTGAGCTACATGTCGACCCTACCTGTGGGGGTGATTTGGGGCTTTGGTAGTTGTGTGGATGGTTCTGGTTGTTGGACCCTTGTCTAGTGCTTGACCTGCTTGGCTTTGTGAGCTTCAATTTTTTGGGTTGGTTGCTTGTTGGGGATCTTGGTCAATCGTCTCTGCTTTTATTATGGTTTTTGGTATGCCATTGAATATTCGATCGGGGTCCCTGTGGGAAGGGGATCGGATCAAAGGCCGAACCAAACCTGCGGGGGTGAATGTGGGGTGTTGTTGCTGCAGTAGCGTTGACTATTTTCCTTGGTTGGTGCTAGGTCAGGTTCCGTTGCTCGGGTGGTGGTTGGTAGTCTTGGCTGCAGAGTTCCTTTCTCCAATTTTGAGGGAGTACTGCCTTCATGGTTTCCAGCTGGGCTGGGTTTTGTCTTTGCTAGGGTGGGTTCTTTCACCCTGCTGTGTAGTTTCCTTCTCCAAGGCCTTGACTTCCAATTTTTGCTTTAGGGTTTTTTCCATTTTGTTGGTTTTTGAGTGGTCCTTGGAGGAGATGTTGTGGTCCTCAGTTGAGGAGTTGTTTCTCTGCTTCCACCAATTTTGGTGGTTGTTTTGCTATTGTGTGGGAGTTGTTGTGCATGGTCTATGTTTGAAACAAGAGTTGTTGGGGATTCCCTATCTATTTGGCTGCACTCATTTCCTTTGTTGTTGGCATCATTGGTCCTGATACTCCGTTGGTGGGTTTGCTTTTGTGGGTGCTAGTGTGCTTTGAGGATTTTCCCTCTAGAGATGCTAGGGTTCTTCGTGTTGGTGGTTTTCTCTACAGGGTGGTGGTTTTCTCTACAGGGTCCAGTTTTCTTTTTTCGACGTCCTTCTCAAGTGGTTTGGAGTGGTTTGGTTGTTCAAATTTTAATTTTCAATTTTTCTTTGGCTCTTGGTCTAGATGGCAGTTTTTTTATTTGGTGGTTCATGTTTGGAGATACGTTCATTACTGCCATTATTGCAGTTTGGTGGCGTGTTAGTTCTTCTGACAGCCCCTTCTGGCGATGTTGTTATTCAAATTCATTCTGTTTTGTTGGTGGTTGCTTTTATTGGGAGTTGTGACGTCGTCAAACGTTTTTGTTGTCGGGGGGTGCTCAATTTGTTTTTGATTTTGCTTCTAGATTGGTGGTAAATGCAACTCAAGGTATTTTTTCTTATGTAGAAATTTCTCAGTTCTCCCTTCTTTGAGGCCTTGGGGTTGGGTTTTCGTCTTCTGTATTGATTGTCTCTGGCCTTCTTCGAGGTTGGTTCAGTCTTTTTTTCCCTTGTGGCTTTCTTTGTAGTGGTTGAGGTATCCCATTAAAACCCTCTTGCCCTCGTGTTTTTCTTTGTAGTGGTTGTGGGATCTCATTAAAACCCTCTTCTTTTAATAGTACCAAAAATATTAATAATAATCTATGAATACAAAAAAAATGGTCTAAATCTTCATATCTATTTTTTATAGTATTAATAATGACATGTACATTTTTCTCATCCTTTTTCAATGAGAATAATGATCCTCGTAAAAAAATGTCTTAGTCTTTGTATCATTTTTAGTTAAAGTTTTGTATGATTTTGTTTAGGAAAAAATGTTTTATTCATTTTTCTAAAAAGTAGTAACTCTACTAGCTTATATGAATTTCCTTTGAAAACATTATCAAAGTTAATTTTAATAAATTCAACTTTTAGAAATTGTATTTTAACATAGATTGAGATAGATCCTTTGGTTTGATACCATTGTGATAGATGACCCTTGAATGTATATTTAAATCTAAAAATCAAGAAGTTATACCTCTTTTTTCATAGTTGAGAACTTCCATGATGAGAACCATACTTATAGGCATTTTTTAAGAGAGGCAACAATATGATTACTAAGTTTGATTTGCTTTTCAAATTTATTTTCTGAAAAGAAAAAAAATTGTTCCTTTGAAGCTACAAACCAATCCTCTAATATGTTCTTGTTCTAAATTTAAAAAGGTAGTCAAGAATTATGTATCTAAGGGGACAATGATATGATATTTCTAGATCCTTGTTATAGTAGGCACACCTAAAATCTCTATGATATCCTCTTATTTGCATATTATTGTCTCTTATAATTTTCATTTATACTACTAATTAAAGGTATTTTAAGGCATTAGGGAGGGCCTCAAGTGACCAAACATGATTTCAAGGTAAATTCTTGGAAGTAGGAAATTCTATTTGCTCCAAAATATTATATACCAACTGTAATAATGTGCAAGTGTTGCATGATTTTCCTGTTTAATGATGAAATATTCTAGAAAGCTCACAAAAACCCCTTTTTTGGAGAATCTTTTAGAAATTTTACATAAACCCCTTTTTTGGAAATTTTATGTTTTTTGGTATGACCTGGAAGATTCTAGAAGACTAGTAAACCCTAGAAAATTCTAGAAGGTTGTTTGGGTGGGAAAATTAGAAAACCCTCTCATTTTGTGATTATAAAAGAGAGTTGCATGTATGTAATATAGCATTCTAGAGATATTCTAAATAAATATATGTTTATTGAGTCCTCCTTTTTATCTGATGTTCATATTTTTACTTGTAGTTTTTATTCTATGTTTATTTTAGCATATGCTCTATTTTTTTCATGGTATCAAAGCACTATAGTAGAAGAGAGGTAGTTGTATATGCTTTGGTAGTGAATTGTGGTCTCCCTCTCTACAACATTGGTTGTTGTATCTTTATTTTGGAGTGCTCCTAAGGGTTGGTGCATTGTTTCATAGTTTGAGTGGGAGAAGAGAATGGTTCAAAAAAAGTGAGCAACAAACTGAAGATTGAGAAGTTCAATGGATCAAACTTCACATTGTGGAAGATCAAATGGAGGACTTACTAGTGGAAAGGGACTTGTGAGTTGTAGTCATTGGAAATCCCACTAGGATGGCCCAAGAGGATTTTAATAATATGGATAGAAAAGCAATGGACCTTATTAGACTAAGTTTAGTAGGCTCTATGATTTTAAACGTGACAAAAGCACAATCTATTCAAGAAATGTGGAAAACGTTGGAGAGCATCTACGTTTCCAAGTCAATAGTGAACAAGTTAATATTGTGAAAAAGGCTATAAAATCTCAAGATGGAGAATGGTAAGTTCTTAGACCACTTGAATGATTTTAATATGCTAATAAAGTAGCTAAACTCCATTGGTGATAAATGGAGTGGTGAAGATCAATGTATGGCACTATTAATCAACATGCCAAACTCATGGGAGAATCTTATTACTACCATAAGTGCTACTTCTGATAAGTTGCATATGGAGTCAATGGTTACCCAACTATTGAATGAGGATACAAGAAGGATATTTGTTGGTGAAGCATCCACTTTAGACCTATTTAGCACGTGGATGCTCAAATGAAAGAGAAAAATGCAGATCTAGTGGAAGAAGCAAGTCTATATGTAGAGGCAAATTATCTAGCATAGGAAAGAAAATTTTAGAAATGTAGAATGCTCCTACTATCACAAAAAGAGGTATATCAAGTCTCATTGTCCATTGTTGAATAAGAAAACTAAAAAGGTAGTAGAATAAGAGACAACTGATAAAGTTACAGATAAAAACTCCTCCATATTTCTTGTTTCTTCCTGTCTATCAATTGAAGTGTGTCCTGAAGATTGGATTATAGATTTAGGAGATTCTTTCCACATGACACCACATTGTGAGTGGTTTATCAATTAGAAATAGGTAAAATGTGTAAAATTTTATATGAGTGATAATGACTTTTCTGATGTAGAAGGATAAGGTACAATTCCTATGAATGATTTAGGTGGAAAAGTTAAGTATTTTCAAAAATTTATATGTCCCTTAGTTGAGAAGAAATATTCTCTCGGGTGGACAATTGACTGAAAAATGAGTAATAGTTACCTTATCAAATGAAGGATGCAAGCTCACCATAGGTGCACTAGTGCTTGCAAAATAAAATAAGAAAGGCACTTTGTTCAAATTGGATGTCAACCCTTGTGAGAAAAGTCATTGCAATGTTTTCTCTATAAAGGAAGCTAATGCAACTGAGAAAAATGATGAAGCAAATGTTGGAGATTATATTCTTTGGTACAAAATACTTGGCCATTTGGGAGAAACTAGTTTGAATTAGTTGGTCAGTAAATGCATGATGTATGGCCTTAAGGATATCAACTCCAACTCTCTCAACTTTTGTGAATCATGTTTGATGGGAAAACAAAAAAGGGTAAGCTTCTCTTATCACCCACATAGAGCTAAATATTCTTTGTATTTTCTTCATTCAAATATTTGTGGTCCTATGGATACTCCATTTATTGGTGGTGCTCTGTATTTTACCACTTTTATTTATGATCATAGCAAAAAAGTATGAACTATATTTTTGAATAAAAAGAGTGAAATACTTGATAATTTTAAAAGGTTTGTTGCTAATATAAAAAGGCATGTAGGCAAGCAAATTAAGATATTATGTAGTGACAATGGAGGAGAATACTTTTATGCTAAATTTGAAGAGTTTTGCAGGTAGAAAGGCATATCTAGATAAAATACTACACCTTATTCTCTTCAATAGAATAGAGTAGCAGAGAGAATGAATAGAATATTGTTGGAGAATATGAGGAGCATGTTGTTAGATGCAAAGCTCAGTAAAGGTTTTTGGGTTGAAGCAATTTCAACTGCCAGTTATTTGGTTAATTTATCACCATGCATTGCTTTGAATGACAAGACACCATAAGAGGTCTAGAGTGGGAGAAAACCATCAATCTCTCACTTGAGGATTTTTGGTTGTGAGGCCTTTATGCACATTCCTACTAAAAAGAAAAATTTGAGATGAAAAACTAAGAAATGCATTCTTGTTGGTTATGGAGAATTTTTTGGAACAAAAGGATATAAATTATGGATTCCGGATGAACATAGAAGTGTTTTCAGTAGAGATGTGATTTTCAAAGAAATTAATATAGTTGAAGATATTCAACAACAAGAATTACAACAATAGTTGAAAGAGAATGTTAGTGTGCATGAATGCACTATGTCAGGTCAACCTTTAAGTGAAGCACATGCTCAACCCTATCAACCTCAAGAAACAATATATTTTGATATTTTAGATAGATTTTCTAGTCTACAAAGACCTGGTGAAGATTTACCTTCTTATGTACCTGAAGAGTTTCTCCACTTTGTATAGAAAATACCCAAGAATCATTAGAGCATTATAGAAGAATAAGAAGAGAGAGACATATTCTCAATAGGTTTCAAGATTATTTATATGGATTTACAGCTATTGGTGATGATTCTCTCACATTTGAAGATGCCATGAATAGTTTGAATAAAGAGCTTTGGAAGAAGGTCATGCAGGAAGAAACGGATTTTATGAAGAAGAACAATGCATGGGATTTAGTTCAACAACCTGCTAGGAGAAAGATAGTAGAAAACAAATGGATGTTCAAAAATAAGTTAATACTTGATGGGTCTGTGGAAAGATACAAGGCTATATTGGTTACATAAGGGTTCTCTCAAATCTTTCTACCACTATGAAGTTATATTCTATTAGAATTTTGATTGCATATGTTGCTTTTGATTTAGAAGTTGAAAAAATGGGTGTTAAAATTGCATTCCTGCATGGAGATTTGAAGGAGGAAATATAAATGCAATATCCTAAAGGTTTTGAAGTAGGATGTGTAGATGTTTTCTGCAGGTTGAATAAATACCTCTATGGATTGAAGCAGTCTCCTAGAGAATGGTACCAAAATTTTGACAATTACATGTTGTGGATTGGATTTTTTGTAACCTTGCATATCCATGTGTGTATTACAAAATATAAAGCAAAAGTTTTGTAATTTTGGTTATGTATGTGGATGACATCATCTTGATTGAAAATAATAAACAGTTGATTTTAAAAACTAAGGAGTTATTATTAAATAACTTTGATATGAAGGACTTGGGTCAGACACGCCATTGCTTGGGCATTGATATTTTTAGAGATCACAAGAACAAAAAATTATGGATTTCCTAAAAGGATTACATTAACCAAATTTTGAAAGAATTTCAAATGTAGGATAGTAAACCTGTCAAAACTCTTATGCAACCTGGAGTTAATTTATCTACAAAAATATGTCCAACCACAACTGAAGAAAAGGAGAGGATGAATAAAATTTTGTATGCAAAGGTTGTGGGCTCACTTATGTATGTAGTGGTATGTGTCAGGCCTGACATTCCTCATGTTGTTGGTATGGTCAACATATATATGTATAATCCTAGAAAGGAACATTGGACTATTGTAAAAATAATTTTAGATATTTACAGGGTATGAAATATCATGTTTGTGTTATCAACCAAAGAATAATGAAGAATTTTGTTTGTAGGGACATGTAGATGCAAATTGGGTGGGTGAATTGGATAATCATAAGTCAATAAGAGAATATATCTTCACTTTGTATGGTGGTACAATGAGTTGGATGAGTAAAAATTAAACTATTATAGTTTTTTCAAGTGTTGAAGCAGAATATATCGCTACTACTGATGCTGCAAAAGAAGCTATTTGGTTGATGAGGTTGTGCAAAGGTTTGAATTTGAACCAAGAATATGTTGAAATAAAATGTGACAACCAAAGTGCAATAGCACTTGCATATTCTTCATCATTCCATGAAAGGACAAAACACATTTTAGTTAAATATCATTTTGTGCATGATATGGTGGAGAGTGGAATGATCAACCTGATCAAATACAAAACTCAAGAGAATGCAGTAGATGCAGTAGATGGAGGGTATGAAATATCATATTTTGTGTTATCAACCAAATAATAATGAAGAATTTTGTTTGTAGAGACATGTAGATGCAGATTGGATGGGTGAATTGGATCATCATAAGTCAATAAGAGAATATATCTTCACTTTGTATGGTGGTACAATGAGCTGGATGAGTAAAAAGTAAACTATTATAGCTTTTTCAAGTGTTGAAGTAGAATATATCGCTACCACTGATGCTGCAAAAGAAGCTATTTGGTTGATGAGGTTGTGCAAAGGTTTGAATTTGAACAAAGAATATGTTGAAATAAAATATGACAACCAAAGTGCAATAGCACTTGCATATTCTTCATCATTCCATGAAAGGACAAAACACATTTTAGTGAAATATCATTTTGTGCGTGATATGGTGGAGAGTGGAATGATCAACCTGATCAAGTACAAAACTCAAGAGAATGTAGTAGATGCATTTACTAAGGATGTCACAACTCAAAAGCACCAATTTTGCAACAATGAGATTAAGATTAAAGATTGCACAAAAATCCTACATCAAGTAGGAGTTTGTTATAACGTGCAAGTGTTGCATGATTTTCCTGTTTAATGATAGAATATTTTGGAAAGTTCATGAAAACCCTTTTTTTGGAGAATATTTTAGAAAGTTCACAAGAACCCCTTTTTTGAAGACTTTATGTTTTTTGGTACGACCTAGAAGATTCCAAAAGACTAATAAACCCTAGAAAATTCTAAAAGGTTGTTTGGGTGGAAAAATTAGAGAATCCTCCCATTTTGTGATTTTAAAAGAGTGTTGCATGTATGTAACATAGCATTGAAGATATCCTCTGAATAAATATATATTTAGAGTCCTCATTTTATCTGTTGTTCATATTTCTACTTACAGGTTTTATTTTGTGTTTGTTTTAGCATATGTTTTGTTTCGTCTCAAGTGACCAAACATGATTTCAAGGTAAATCCTTGGAAGTAGGAAATTCTATTTGCTCTAAAATATTATATACCAACTTGATCAACACAAACATTTGATAGATTCAAAAAATGTTGGAAATTTTGAGTATATTATTGTCATTTATGTCAAGAGATTAATGATGGCATTGGTTGTCATTTATGTCAAGGAAAATAAAGGTTTAATGGTTTTACCATGGTGGCACTCGCAAAAGAAATAGGAATATATTTTCTGGTGGAAAAGATTATATCCAAATAAAATGACCAAAGGAGAAGAGGAAATTATAATATTTAAATCTATGTAGATTTAAATAATTATAATAATTAAAATTTAAAAGGGCCCAAAGGGTAAAATTAATTTATAATATTTAAATCTACTTTAGATTAAAATTATTATAATAATTTTAAAAGGTTTAATGTTGGGCAGCAATGTTGAAATTTAAAAGTTTTAAGGGTCTTAAAGAAAAGAAAAGCCTCTCTATTCATGACGGTAAGGTTCTTCTCTTATACTATACGCGGGATAAACTTTTTAAGGTTTTTACTATTCCTTCCCAAGCGCCGACGTGAAGGATCATAAGGGAAAATACATATTTATATCATAAATTTTATTGCAAAGAGGACTATGATGATTGTTATGAGAAAATCCTACAAATTTCATGTGCAAAATTCATGAAAAAGGGGCAGCACATTTTTTGTGATCGAATTTGGAATAAGGAGTAGCGATGTCAAAAAAAAATTCCATATTGGTAGATAGCCCATACGGTAGTTCCCTTGACGCCTAAGTTGTAGTAGCAGGGAGGTCTCAGGTTTAAGACAGGTGGAGGTAGAGAATAAAGGTTTTTGTTGGAAAAATATTTTTGTGCCAGAGACAGGGAACAAAGCGGAGCAGTTGCAAAGTTATTTTCATGTGGGTGGCTAGCCCATGTGGTGGCCTAGCCAAATATAGGGTGCAGTCCAAAAAGTAGCGTCGGTTCGAATCACGGTGGTGACAGAAAGGGGGCAATAATTTGGTTGAATAAATAAATCACCAAGGCTAAGGTATTCTTGCTTAGGGAGTCATAAGGTGTTCATTTTATTTTTTATTTTCGAACTAAGAAGGGGACATCATGGAATAATTAAAGTTGAATTAAAAAGGATTTTTGTTAAGTTTTTTGTATGGTAAATAAAATCAATGATGTTATGGTCTTGTTGCAAAATCAAGGTGCATTAAAATATTTTATGTCAAGTAGGAGGTATAAGGTGTATAAGGAATTTATGTGTGTAATTTATATTTTTGTTGGGTTGAATTTTAGCTTGCAATATTAGGAGTAATAAGGTGTGATAAGTTGCTTGATATTTTATTAAAATTGTTGCATTGTGAAAGGAAGATATGAAAGGTTTAGTTGGGTTTTAATGTTTTATTTTTATGAACAAAAGGAGAATGATATAACATCAATTTCAGATTTCATTGAGCATTTCTAAAGTAAAAAATTCATGTGGATGTTTTGAGAAAGTATCTTGCAATCTAAACCTTAAAGTGGCACTATTTGTGAGACAGGTTTTTGAAGACATATCTCCATAAGATAAAATTAAGAGGCATGGGTACATCACTCATTGTTTAAAGTATTTTGTTGAAGTGAATGTTTTGGAACATAAGGTGGAGATAAAATGATTGTTTCATAAGCATTGTTGGAAATATTTGAGTTAGGATTTGTGCTTTATAGTTGAATGTTTTGGAAAAATTTGAGATAGAGTTTGAGAACAATTTCTGCTTCTATAGTTGAAAGTGTTTGAGATATTTGTGCTAGAGATTGTGAACTACTTTTTCTAGGTTTGAAGATAAGTTTTTACATCTTTGAGAAATCTTTTTGAGCATGAGTTGTAAACAGTTATGAGCATGTCTTAGAGTAGAATTGAATAGAGATTATGAGGAGGTTAGAGGTAGACTATTGAGCAAGTATTTGAGAAGTCTTAAGGGTATATTTGAACAAGTCTTTGAGAAGGTTTGAGGGTAGATTTGAGAAAGTATTTGAGAAGGCTTGAAGGTAGATTTGAGCAAGTCTTGAGAGAAGACTTAAGTCAGTTTTGGTGCAGATTTATGAGCATAGTTAGAGCAGATTTGTGTTAGAATTGTGGTAGGGTTTGGTACAGATTTGTAAGTAGAGTTAAAGAAGGTTTAGTGTATATTTGTGAGCAAAGTTAGAGAATAGTTGTGCTAGATTTGTGATAGAGTTTGGTATATATTTAAGGCATAGTTTGGTATAGATTTGAGACAAATTTGAGATCAAGCTTTGGACGTGATAGAGAAAAGAGGACACTGGTCTCCAGTGGATAGAGGTCCATCAACTAGTACAATGGGGACAAAGGTCTCCTGTGGAGAGAGATCCACAAGCTAGAGCAGTGGGGGAAGAAGTATTCTAGGAGTTCACTAGTCAAAGCAAATGGGATAGAGTTCTTATATGGATAGAGATATACAAACCAAAGCAGAGGGGATAGAGTTCTCCTATGGAGAGGAATCCACAAACTAAAGTAGTGGGGATAAAGGTGTCCTATGGATAGATATCCACAAACCAGAGCATAAGGGGATTAGTATCTCCTTTGGATAGAAGTCCATAAATATTGTAATAGGTATTGGATTCCCAAAATATTCATTGAGAAATTTTATAAGGAATATTTTCTTCGTGGAGTAGCCCACATTGGGTGAACCACGTTAAATCATGTCTCGCATGTGTGTGATGATGTGTGCATTGTTTGCTACTTTGATATTATTGTTTGTATCATTTTGATTGAAAAGTAAAAAGTTTTATCTTATACTGTTCACCCTCCTGTCAGTATAAGCTTATGTTCTTAAATTGGTATTAGAGTGAGTTCCTTCATGAAAAGCCTAAAAAATTGAAGGAAGATCCCATAAGAACATAAATGAACTCAAAAAATGGAGAAGAGACCATGATCGACATAAAAGAGGAATTTATTGCTCCTCTTAGAAACTTGGAAAATGTTAGAAGGAAGAATTCAATTTTGAAGGATCAAATCCAAGAAGATGAAGAAGCAAAGACGAAACTTCTACAAAACCTCATAGAGCTCAAGATAAAAGTTGAAGAGGGAAGGAAAATTGAACAGGATATGGCAGAGCAATTAAAGGCAAAAGAGTTAGAATGTGAAAGGTTGGAATTTGAAATTGTCTCTCTAAGAAAGAAATTTGAAAAGACTAAAGATAAGTTACAACAAGATATAAAGTTAGGGAAATAGAAAGAGGAGTCAAGCTCCCAAGGAACAAATATATCAAAAGAAGAAGAGTCCATAACTTATGCTAATGTATTGAAAGGCAAAAACATCAAGAAGGAAGAAAGCAAAGAATATTCATGGATAAAATTCAATTACAGGAACAACAAAGGAAGAAGCATGCGACCATATTATTCAAGGCAATCTAACAGGTTAAAAAATTTCTTCCATGGCTATTTTTTTTCATGTAACAAATATGGTCATAGAGTTGTACATGCACTAATTATGTGAGTGATAATGTTGATAGAAATTTCAATTATTTTACACCTCTCATGAATAACAATATCATTTGTTACAAATGGAATAACTTTTGGGCATAATTCCAAATGGTGTAAAATAGTATTTCCTAAATTATTCAAAAGAATACAACCTCAACAATTAGGAAAGAGAGAAAAGAGTAATAAAAATTAAAGTCAATGTTGGTACAAATAGCTCTTCATGTACAAGATAAGAGAAAACAATGGTTTCTTGATAGTGGTTTCTCAAGTCATATGACGGGGGACAAGAATAAATTTATTGTACTTAAATAAATCAATGGAGGATCAATAAAATTTGGTGACAATGGTTCAACAAAAATTTGTGGGAAAGGGAATTTGAGTTTAGATAATGGAAAAACAAAGACATAGAACGTATTGTATGTCAAGGGATTAAGGCATAATTTACTAAGTGTAAGCCAAATTTATGATCAGGGGCACACGATCACTTTTCATCCAAATAGATGTGAGATCATAAAATCTAAAAAAAGAAAGTTCATTGCAGATGCTAGTAGAACTATAGACAATATCTACATGCTATGCAAAATTAAGGGATACAAATGTTTTTTATCACAAGAATATGAGAGTTGGTTATGGTATAGAAGAATGGGTCATATAAACTTTGAAAATATAGTTAAAATAAGCAACAAGCAGGCAGTTAGATATTTACCCAAGATAAAAATGCCACAAAACACAATTTGTGCACAATGTTAGTATGGAAAGCAAACAAGAACAAGCTTCAAGTCAAAATAATTTACATCATCTGAATCGTTGAAACTATTTCACAGTGACTTATGTGGTCCTACAAGTACAAAGAGTTTACAAGGTGAAAGTTACTTCATGGTATTTATAGATGATTTATTCAGAATGACTTGGGTAGCTTTCTTAAAAGATAAGTCAGAAGCCTTTGAGAAGTTCAAGGTATTCAAAGAGTTAGTAGAAAATGAAATAGGTAGAAGGATTAAGTGTTTAAGATCAGATAGAGGAGGAGAATTTACTTCAAGTGAGTTCATAGATTTTTATGAACAACATGGGATCAAAAGAGAATATTTAGTAGCAATAATTCCACAAAAAAATGGAGTATTTGAAAGGAAAAATAGAATTGTTGAGAATATGGCCAAAGCTATGTTAAATGAGTCTAATATTTCAGATGGTTTTTGGAGAGAGGTAGTTCATAAAACTATATATATCATCAATAGAGCTCAATAAAGAGTAAATCATCACAAAACCCCATATGAGCTTTGGAAAGGAAGACCAGCTACGTTAAAGTCTTTCAAAAAATTTGGAAGCAAATGCTACATAAGACGAGAAGAGAAAAAATTGGGTAAGTTTGATTCAAGATGTGATGAGGGTATTCTCCTAGGATATTCCACTAAGATCAAAGCCTATAGGTGCTATAATAAGAGGACACATAAAATTATGGAAAGTATAAATATGACAGTTGATGAACAAACAAGGTCAAAAGAACCATCTCAAGAAATTATGTATCAAGAAGAAGAAAGTTGCCCAAAAGAATTAGGTGAAGAATCAAAATAAGAGGAAACACAAAGAACACCACCTAAGAATCCATATAGATATGTAGAAAATAATCATCCAAGAGATCTGATTATTGGAAATCTATATGAGAGACAAATAAGAAGGAATATTATAGGAACAAGTTAACATGTAAATATTTCTTTGTTGTCTAGAATTGAGCCCAAGGATTTCCATAAGGTGAGAGAATATAAATTTTGGGTTAAGGCAATGGATGAGGAATTTGATCAAATAGAAAATAGTAAGACTTGGGAACTTGTTCCATGACCAAAAGACAAGAATGTAATTGGAATTAAATGGGTTTTCAAAAAATAAGCTAAATGAAAATGGTCAGGTAATCAGAAATAAAGCAAGACTGGTATAGAAAGGTTATGCATAGGTTGAAGGGATTGATTTTGATGAAACATTTTCTCCTGTTGCATGACTTGAGGCCATAAGGTTGTTTTTAGCTTTCTCAATTTTAAAAAACATCAAAGTATATCAAATGGATGTTAAATCAACTTTTCTCAATAGTGTCTTGGAAGAAGAGGTCTATATTGAGCAACTTGAGGGGTTCAACCTAACTGATAAGCCAGATTATGCATGCATATTAAAGAAGTCTCTTTATGGACTAAAGCAAGCTCCTATATCTTGGTATTCAAGGTTGGATAAGTATATTCAGGAATAGGGTTTTAGGAAAGGAATAGTTGATAGCAATTTATACATCAAAAATGAAGGAAATAATTTATTAATTATAGTTTTTTATGTGGATGATATCATTTTTGGAGGTAATAATGATAAGATGTGCCAAAAATTTACAAAGAGTTTGAAAAATGAATTTGAAATGTCAATGCTTTGTGAGTTGTCCTTCTTTATTGGACTATAGATTTCACAATCATAGAAGGGTATATTTCTCTCACAAACCAAGTATATAAAATAAATGCTGAAGAAAGTCAAATTATAAGACTGCAAACCAGTAAGTACCCCCATGGTTACAAGATGCAAGTTGAGTAAAAATGATGAATCTCTTGAGGTAAATCAGACATTGTATAGATCTATGATTGGAAGCTTACTATATGTCATAGCTACAAGACCAAATATAATGCAGGCAATGGGACCTGTGGCAAGATTTCAAGCAGCACCAAAGGAAACACATGTATAGGCATTAAAGAGAATTCTTAGGTATTTAAAAGGGACTGGATTTTGGACTCTTGTATCCCAGAAGTAACAATTTCACTCTCATAGCATATAAAGTTAGGGAAACAAAAAGAGGAGTCAAGCTCGCAATGAACAAAGATATCATAATAAGAAGAGCCCATGACTTATGCTAATGATTGAAAGGCAAAAAAAATCAAGAAGGAAGAAAGCAAAGAAGATTCATGGAAAAAATTCAAGTATAGGAAGCATGCCACCATATTATTCAAAGAAATCTAACAAGTTAAAAAATTTCTTCCATATTATTCAAAGAAATATAATCTATTACAAATGCAATAACTTTGGGCATAAGGTCAAATTGTGTAAAACAATATTTCCTAAATAATTCAAAAGACTAAATCATTCAAAAGAATACATCCTCAAAAATTAGGAAAGAGAGAAAAGATCAAGAAAAAGTGAAGTCAATGTTGGTACAAACAACTATTCATTTACAAGATAATAGAAAACAATGGTTTCTTGATAGTGGTTTCTCAAGTCATATGATAGGGGAAAAGAATAAATTTCTTGTACTTGAAGAAATCAATGGAGGATCAATAAAATTTGGTGACAATGGTTCAACAAAAATTATGGGAAAGGGACTTTGAGTTTAGATAATGGAAAAACAAAGACAGAATGTATTGTATGTCAACGGATTAAGGCACAATTTACTAAGTGTAAGCCAACTTTATGATTAGGGGTAGACGATCACTTTTCATCCAAATAGATGTAAGATCAGAAAATCTAAAACAAGAAAGCTCATTGCATATGCTAGTAGAACTACATACAATATCTACATGCTAAGTGAAATTAAGGGAGAAAAATATTTCTTATCACAAGAAGATGAGAGTTGGTCATGGCATAGAATAATGGGTCATATAAACTTTCACAACATAGTTAAAATAAGCAACAAGCAGGCAGTTAGATATTTACCCAAGATAAAAAGGCCACAAAGCACAATTTGTGCACAATGTCAGTATGGAAAGCAAACAAGAACAAGCTTCAAGTCAAAATAATTTACATCATCTGAATCGTTGAAACTAGTTCACAGTGACTTATATGGTCCTACAAGGACAGAGTTTACAAGATGAAATTTACTTCATGTTATTTATAGATGATTTCTTCGAAATGAATTGGGTAGCTTTCTTAAAAGATAAGTCAGAAGCCTTTGAAAAGTTTAAGTTATTCAAAGAGCTAGTAGAAAATGAAACAGGTAGAAGGATTAATTTTTTAAGATCATATAGAGGAGGAAAATTTACTTCAGGTGAGTTCATAGAATTCTGTGAACAACATGGGATCAAAAGAGAATATTTAGCAGCAAAAACTCCACAACAAAATGGAGTAGTTGAAAAGAAAAATAGAATTGTTGAGAATATGGCCAGAGCTATGTTAAATGAGTCTAATATTTCATATGGTTTTTGGAGAGAGGCAGTTCATACAGCTATATATATCATCAATAGATCTCAAGAAAGAGTAAATCATCATAAAACCCCATATGAACTTTGAAAAGGAAGACTAGCTACTATAAAGTATTTCAAAAATTTTGGAAGCAAATGATACATAAGATGGGAAGAGAAAAAATTGGGTAAGTTTGATTCAATATGTCATGAGGGTATTTTCATTGGCTATTCCACTAAGAGCAAAGCCTATAGGTGCTATAATAAGAGGACACATAAAATTTGGAAAGTATAAATGTGACATTTGATGAACAGACAAGGTCAAAAGAGCCAGCTCAAGAAATTGTGTATCAAGAAGAATAAAGTTGCTTAGAAGAATTAGGTGAAGAATCAGAAGAAGAGGAAACACAAAGAACACCACCTAATACTCCATCCAAGTATGTATAAAATAATCATCCAATAGATATGATTATTGGAAATCCATACGAGAGACAAATAAGAAGAAATATTATAGGAACAAGTGAACATGTAAATCTTTCTTTGCTATCTAGAATTGAGCCCAAGGATTTCAATGAGGTGAGAGAAGATAAATTTTGGTTCAAGGAAATGGATGAGGAATTGGATCAAATAGAAAATAGTGAGATTTGGTAACTTGTCCCATGACCAAAAGACAAGAATGTAATTGGCACTAAATGGATTTTTAGAAACAAGCTAAATGAAGATGGTCAGGTAATCAAAAATAAAGCAAGACTGTTATGCAAAGGTTATGCACAGGTTGAAGGGATTGATTTTGATGAAACATTTTCTCCTGTTTCATGACTTGAGGCCATAAGTTTTTTTTTAGATTTCTCAAGTTTAAAAAACATCAAAGTATATCAAATGGATGTTAAATCAACTTTTCTCAATAGTGTCTTGGAAGAAGAGGTCTATATTGAGCAACCTGAGGGGTTCAACCTAACCGATAAGCCAGATTATGTATACAGATTATATACGGCTCTTTATGGATTAAAGAAATCTCCTATATATTGGTATTCAAGGTTGGATAAGTATCTTTAGGAACCGATTTTTAGGAAAGAAAAATTTGACAGCAATTTATAGATCAAAAATGAAGAAAATGACTTATTAATCATGGTTGTTTATGTGGATAATATCATTTTTGAAGGTAATAATGATAATATGTGTTAGAAATTTGTAAAGAGTATGCAAAATTAATTTGAAATGTTAATGCTTGTTGAGTTGTCCTTCTTTCTTGTACTACATATTTCACAATCAGAGAAGGGTGTATTTCTCTCACAAACCAAGTATATAAAAGAAATGCTAAATAAATTCAAATTAGAAGACTGCAAACCAGTAAGTACCCCCATGGTTACAGGATAAAAGTTGAGTAAATATGATGAATATCCTTAGGTAAATTAGACATTGTATAGATCTATGATTAGAATCTTACTATATGTCACAACTACAAGACCAGATATAATGTAGGTAGTGGGACTGGTGGCAATATTTCAAGTAGCACCAAAGGAAATGCATGTACTAACAGTAAAGAGAATTTTTAGGTAGATAAAAGGGACTATGGATCTTGGAATCTGGTATCCCAGAAGTGACAATTTCACTCTCATAACATATACATATGTAGATTGGGCAGGTAGTATTTATGATAGAAAAAGCACAAGTGGAGGAGCATTCTTTCTTGGATATTGTTTAGTATCTCGGTTAAGCAAGAAAAAAGCATCAATATCCTTATCCATAGCAGAGGTAGAGTATATTGCAATGGTTTCTTTTTGTACACAGGTGTTATGGATGAAGTAAAATTTAAAGGAATTCAATAGAGAGCATGATCATCCCATCTCCATACTATATGATAATACAAGTGGTGTAAACATTTCAAAGAACCAGTGATGCACTCTAGGACCAAGCACATTCTGATCAAATACCATTTTCTGAGAGAGCAGGTGATGGATAAGCAAGTCAAATTGGAATATGTTACTACAAAGGAACAAATTATGAACATTTCACTAAGACACTTACAAAGGAAAATTTTGAGTATCTTAGAAGGAAATTGGGAGTAGTTTTACTCCCACCCCAAAATTAATCACCTCAAATAGAGGAGGTGGAGATGGGGCTGAGCTAAGAGTCTTATCTTTAGCCCCAAAAAGGAGTCCCTTTCCCATTGATGTCAAAGAGGGAGATATTTGAGTAAGGGGGAGAGTATTCAATCAGGGGAAGCAGTTTCTCACGGGGAGCAGTTTTGGAATCCAGTGGTTAAAGAAGGAATTTTTTTAGAAAGGGTTACCATCAATGACAAAGGGGGAGATTATTGGAAATTTTGAGTATATTATTGTCATTGATGTCAAGGGATTAATGATGCAATTGGTTGTCATTTATGTCAAGGAAAATAAAGGTTTAATGGTTTTACCATGGTGGCACTCACAAAAGAAATAGGAAGATATTTTATGGTGGCAAAGACTATATCCAAAGAAAAGGCCCAAAGGAGAAGAGGAAATTATAATATTTAAATCTATGCAGATTTAAATAATTATAATAATTAAAAATTAAAAGGGCCCAAAGGATAAAATTTAAATTATAATATTTAAATCTACTTTAGATTTAAATTATTATAATAATTTTAAAAAGGTTTAATGTTGGGCGCCAATGTTGAAATTTAAAATTCCTCCCCAAGCGCCGATGTGAAGGATCATAAGGGAAAATACATATTTATATCATAAATTTTATTGCAAAGAGGACTATGGTGATTGTTATGAGAAAATCTCGCAAATTGCATGTGTGAAATTCATGAGAGAGTATTCATGAAAAAGGTGCAGCACATTTTTGGTGATCTAATTTGGAATAAGGAGTGGTGATGTCAAAAAAAATCCCATCTTGGTAGAGAGCCCGGACAGTAGTTCCCTTGACGCCTAAGTCATAGCAATAGGGAGATCTCAGGTTTGAGACGCGACATAGGTAGAGAATAAAGGTTTTTGTTGGAAAAATATTTTTGTGCCAGAGACAGGGAACAAAGCGGAGTAGTTGCAAAGTTATTTTCATGTGGGCGGCTAGCCCATGCGGTGGCCTAGCCAAAGCTAGGGCACGGGCCAACAAGCAACGTCGGTTCAAATCATGGTGGTGACAATAAGGGGGCAATAATTTTGTTGAATAAATTAATCACCAAGGCTAAGGTATGCTTGCTTAGGGAGTCATAAGGTGTTCATTTTATTTTTAATTTTTGAATTAAGAAGGGGACAACGTGGAGTAATTAAGGTTGAATTAAAAAAAAGTTTTGCTAAGTGTTTTGTATGGTAAATGAAATCAATGATGCTATGGTCTTGTTGAAAAATTAAGGTGCATTAAAATATTTTATGTCAAGTAGGAGGTATAAGGTGTATAAGGAATTTATGTGTGTAATTTATGTTTTTGTTGGGTTGAATTTTATTTTGCAATATTAGGAGTAATAAGGTGTGATAAGTTGCTTGATATTTTATTAAAATTCTTGCATTGTGAAAGGAATATATGAAAGGTTTAGTTGGGTTTTAATGTTTTATTTTTGAGAACAAAAGGAGAGTGATTGAACATCAATTTCAGATTTCATTGAGCATTTTTTAAGGTGAAAATTCATGTGGATGTTTTGAGAAAGTATCTTGCAATCTAACCCTTGAAGTGGCACTAGAAAAATTAGTTATTTGTGAGACAGGTTTTTGAAGATATATCTCCATAAGAGAAAATTAATGGGTATGGGCACATCACTCCTTGTTTAAAGTGTTTTTTGAAGTGAATGTTTTGGAACATAAGGTGGAGAGAAAAAGATTGTTTGATAAGCATTTTCAGAAATATTTGAGTTAGGATTTGTGCTTTATGGTTGAATGTTTTGGAAACATTTGAGATAGAGTTTGAGAACAATTTGTGCTTCTATAGTTGAAATAGTTTGAGATATTTGTGCTAGAGATTGTGAACTACTTGTGCTAGGTTTGAAGATAAGTTTTTACATCTTTGAGAAATATTTTTGAGCATGTGTTATAAACAGTTATGAGCATGTCTTAGAGCAGAATTGAGTAGAGATTATGAGGAGGTTAGAGGTAGACTTTTGAGCAAGTCTTTGAGAAGGATTGAGGGTAGATTTGAGAAAGTATTTGAGAAGGTTTCAGGGTGGATTTGAGAAAGTCTTTAAGAAGTCTTTAAGGCATATTTGACCAAGTGTTGAGAGAAGAATTAAGTCAGTTTTGATCAATATTTATGAGCATAGCTAGAGAATATTTGTGCTAGACTAGTGGTAGGGTTTGGTGCATATTTGTGAGCAGAGTTAGAGTAGGTTTAGTGTATATTTGTAAGCAAAGTTAGAGCAAAGTTATTATATATTTGTGATAGAGTTTGGTATATATTTGAGACAAAGTTTGGTATATATTTGATACAAATTTGAAATCAAGATTTGGAGGTGAGAGGACTTGTGGTATGGATAGAGTTCGTTAAAGAGTTTGGAGTTAAAAGAGGGGATAAAGTTATTATATGGAGAGATATCCACGAACCAGAGCAAAGGGGATAGAGTTCTCCTATGGAGAGGAATCCACAAACTAGAGCAGTGGGGACAAAGGTCTCCTATGGAGAGAGATCCAAAAACCAGAGCATAAGGGGATTGGTGTCTCCTTTGGATAGAAGTCCATAAACATTGTAATAGGGATTGGATTCCCAAAAGATTCATTGAGAAAAATTTATAAGAAATATTTTCTCTGTGGAGTAGCCCACATTGGGTGAACCACGTTAAATCATGTCTCTCATGTGTGTGATGATATGTGCATTATTTACTGCTTTGATATTATTGTTGTTATCATTTGGATTGAAAAGTAAAAGGTTTTATCTTATAATGTTCACCCCCCTCTCAGTATAATTTTATGTTCTTCAATTGGTATTAGAGCGGGTTCCTTTGTGAAAATCCTAACATCTTGAAGGAATATCCCACAAGAACATACATGAACTCAGAAAATGGAGAAGAGACCATGATTGACATAAGAGAGGAATTTATTGCTCCTCTTAGAAACTTGGAAAAGGTTGAAAGGAAGAATTCAAGTTTGACATATCAAATACAAGAAGATGAAAAATCAAAGATGGAACTTCTACAAAACCTCATAGATCTCAAGATAAAAGTTGAAGAGGGAAGGAAAATTTAATAGGATATGGCAGAAAAATTAAAGGTAAAAGAGTTAGAATGTGAAAGGTTGGAATCTGAAATTATTTCTCTAAGAAAGGAAGTTGAAAAGGCTAAGGATAAGTTATAGCAAGATATAAAGTTAGGGAACCAGAAAGAGGAGTCAAGCTCCCAAGGAACAAATATATCAAAATAAGAAGAGCCCATGACTTATGCTAATGCATTGAAAGGCAAAAACATCAAGAAGGAAGAAAGCAAAGAAGATTCATGGACAAAATTCAATTATAGGAACAACAAAGGAAGAAGCATGCGACCATATTATTCAAGGCAATCTAATAGGTTAAAAAATCTCTTCCATGGCTATTGTTCTTCATGTAAAAAATATTGCCATAGAGTTGTACATGCACTATTTATGTGAGTGATAATGTTGATAGAAATTTCAATTATTTTGCACCTCTAATGAATAAAAATATCATCTATTACAAATGCAATAACTTTGGGCATAAGGCCAAATGGTGTAAAATAGTATTTCCTAAATTATTCAAAAGAATACAACCTCAACAATTAGGAAAGAGAGAAAAGAGCAATAAAAAGTGAAGTTAATGTTGGTACAAACAACTCTTCATGTATAATATAAGAGAAAACAATGGTTTCTTGATAGTGGTTTCTTGATAGTGGTTTCTCAAGTGATATGATAGGGGACAAGAATAAATTTCTTGTACTTAAATAAATTAATGGAGGATCAATAAAATTTGGTGACAATGGTTCAACAAAAACTTTTGGTAAAGGGACTTTGAGTTTAGATAATGGAAAAATAAAGACATATAATGTATTGTATGTCAAGGGATTAAGGTAAAATTTACTATGTGTAAGCCAAATTTATGATCAGTGGTAAATGATCACTTTTCATCCAAATAGATGTGAGATCAAAAAATATTAAACAAGAAAGCTCATTGTAGATGCTAGTAGAACTACATACAATATCTACATGCTAAGTAAAATTAAGGGAGAAAAGTATTTCTTATCACAAGAATATGAGATTTGGTTATGGCATAGAAGAATGGGTCACCTAAACTTTGACAACATAGCTAAAATAAGCAACAAGCAAGCAATCAGTGATTTACCCAAGATAAAAAGGCCACAAAACACAATTTGTGCACAATGTCAGTATGGAAAGCAAACAAGAACAAGCTTCAAGTCAAAATAATTTACATCATCTAAACCATTGAAACTAGTTCACATTGACTTATGTGGTCCTACAAGGACAAATATTTTACAAGGTGAAAGTTACTTCATGTTATTTATAGATGATTTCTCTGGAATGACTTGGGTAGCTTTCTTAAAATATAAGTCATAAGCCTTTGAGAAGTTCAAGTTATTCAAAGAGTTAGTAGAAAATGAAATAGGTAGAAGGATTAAGTGTTTAAGATCATATAGAGGAGGAGAATTTACTTTAGGTGAGTTCATAGAATTTTGTGAACAACATGGGATCAAAATAGAATATTCATCAACAAGAACTCCACAACAAAATGGAGTAGTTGAAAGGAAAAATATAATTGTTGAGAATATGGTTAGAGCTATGTTAAATGAGTCTAATATTTCATATGGTTTTTGGAGAGGTATTTTATACAGTTGTATATATCATCAATAGAGCTCAAGCAATATTAAATCATCACAAAAACCCATATGAGATTTGGAAAGGAAGACAAGCTACTATAAAGTATTTCAAAAATTTTGGAAGCAAATGCTACATAATATGGGAAGAGAAAAATTTGGGTAAGTTTGATTCAAGATGTGATGATGGTATTTTCCTTGGCTATTCCACTAAGATCAAAGCCTATAGGTGCTATAATAAGAGGACACAAAAAATTATGGAAAGTATAAATGTGATAGTTTATGAACAGACATGGTCAAAAGAACCAGCTCAAGAAATTGTGTATCAAGAAGAAGAAAGTTGCCTAGAAGAATAAGGTGAAGAATCGAAAGAAGAGGAAACACAAAGAACACCACCTAAGACTCCATCCATGTATGCACAAAAGAATCATCCAAGAGATCTGATTATTGGAAATCCAGATGAAGGACAAACAAGAAGGAAGATTATAGGAACAAGTGAACATGCAAATATTTCTTTGTTGTCTAGAATTGAGCCCAAGGATTTCAATGAGGTGAGAGAAGATAAATTTTGGGTCAAGGCAATGGATGAGGAATTGGATCAAATAGAAAATAGTGAGACTTGGGAACTTGTCCCATGACCAAAATACAAGAATGTAATTGGCACTAAATGGGTTTTCATAAACAAGCTAAATGAAGATGGTCAAGTAATCAAAAATAAAGCAAGACTAGTATGCAAAGGTTATGCACAGGTTGAAGGGATTGATTTTGATGAAATATTTTCTCCTGTTGCATGACTTGAGGCCATAAGGTTATTTTTAGCTTTCTCAAGTTTCAAAAACTTCAAAGTATATCAAATAGATGTTAAATCAAGTTTTTCTCAATGGTGTCTTGGAAGAAGAGGTCTACATTGAGCAACCTGAGGGGTTCAACCTAAATGATAATCCAGATTATGTATACATATTAAATAAGGATATTTATGGACTAAAGAAAGCTCCTAGATCTTGGTATTCAAGGTTGGATAATTTTCTTTAGGAATAAGGTTTCAAGAAAGGAATAGTTGACAACAATTTGTATATCAAAAATGAAGGGAATGACTTATTAATCATGGTTGTTTATGTGGATGATATCATTTTTGGAGGCAATAATGATAAGATGTGTCAGAAATTTGCAAAGAGTATGCAAAATGAATTTGAAATGTCAATTCTTGGTGAGTTGTCCTTCTTTCTTGGACTACATATTTCACAATCAAAGAAGGGTGTATTTCTCTCACAAACCAAGTATATAAAAGAAATGTTGAAGAAATTCAAATTAGAAGATTGCAAACCAGTAAGTACCCCCATGGTTATAGGATGCAAGTTGAGTAAATATGATGAATCTCCTGAGGTAAATCAGACATTGTATAGATCTATGATTGGTAGCTTACTATATGTCACAACTACAAGACCAGATATAATGTAGGCAGTGGGACTAGTGGCAAGATTTCAAGCAGCACCAAAGGAAACACATGTACTCGACAATAAAGAGAATTCTCAGGTATTTAAAAGGGACTATGGATTTTGGACTCTAGTATCCCAGAAGTGAAAATTTCACTCTCATAGCATATACAGATGCAGATTGGGCAAGTAGTATTGATGATAGAAAAAGCACAAGTGGAGGAGCATTCTTTCTTGGAGATTGTTTAGTCTCTTGGCTAAGCAAAAAATAGGCATTAGTATCCTTATCCATAGCAGAGGTAGAGTACATTGCAGCGATTGCTTGTTGTACATAGGTGTTATGGATGAAGCAAAATTTAAAGGACTTCAAGATAGAGCATGATCATCCCATATCCATACTATGTGATAATACAAGTGCCATAAACATTTCAAAGAATCTAGTGATGCACTCTAGGACCAAGCACATTCTGATCAAATACCATTTTCTAAGAGAACAGGTGATGGATAAGCAAGTCAAATTGGAATATGTTACTACAAAGGAACATATTGTGAAAATTTTCACTAAGCCACTTCCAAAGGAAACTTTTGAGTATCTTAGAAGGAAATTGGGAGTAGTTTTACTCCCACCCCAAAATTAATCACCTCAAGGAGAGGAGGTGGGGAGGGGGCTGAGCTAAGAGTCTTATATTTATCCCCAAAAGGAGTCCCTTTTCCATTGATGTAAAAGGGGAGAGATTTGAGTAAGGGGGAGAGCATTCAATCAGGGGAGCAGTTTCTCATAGGGAGCATATTTGGAATCCAGTGGTTAGAGGAGAATTTTTTTTAGAAAGGGTTACCATCAATGACAAAGGGGAAGATTGTTGGAAATTTTGAGTATATTATTGTCATTGATGTCAAGGGATTAATGATGACATTGGTTGTCATTTATGTCAAGGAAAATAAAGGTTTAATGGTTTTACCATGGTGGCACTCGCAAAAGAAATAGGAAGATATTTTATGGTGGCAAAGACTATATCCAAAGAAAAGGCCCAAAGGAGAAGAGGAAATTATAATATTTAAATCTATGCAGATTTAAATAATTATAATAATTAAAAATTAAAAGGGCCCAAAGGTTAAAATTTAAATTATAATATTTAAATCTACTTTAGATTTAAATTATTATAATAATTTTAAAAGGTTTAATGTTGGGTGCCAATGTTGAAATTTAAAATTCCTCCCCAAGCACCAACGTGAAGGATCATAAGGGTAAATACATATTTATAACATAAATTTTAGTGCAAAGAGGACTATGATGATTGTTATGAGAAAATATTGCAAATTGCATGTGCAAAATTCATGAGAGAGTATTCGTGAAAAAGGGGCAGCACATTTTTGGTGATCGAATTTGGAATAAGGAGTGGTGACATCAAAAACAAATACCATATTGGCAGATAGCCCAGACGGTAATTCCCTTGATGCCTACGTCGTAGCAACAGGGAGGTCTCAGGTTTGAGACACGATAAAGGCAGAGAATAAAGGTTTTTGTTGGAAAAACTTGTTTGTGCCAAAGACTAGGAATAAAGTGGAGCAGTTGCAAAGTTATTTTCGCATGGACGACTAGCCTACGCGGTGGCCTAGCGAAAGCTAGGGCATAGGCCAACAAGCAATGTCTATTTGAATCATGATGGCGATAGAAAGGGGGCAATAATTGTGTTGAATAAATTAATCACCAAGGCTAAGGTATGCTTTCTTACGGAGTCATAAGGCGTTCATTTTATTTTTTATTTTTGAATTAAGAAGGGGACATCGTGGAATAATTAAGGTTGAATTAAAAAGGAGTTTTGCTAAGTGTTTTGTATGGTAAATGAAATGAATAATGCTATGGTCTTGTTGAAAAATCAAGGTGCATTAAAATATTTTATGTCAAGTAGGAGGTATAATGTGTATAAGGAATTTATGTGTGTAATTTATGTTTTTTTTTGGGTTGAATTTTAGTTTGCAATATTAGTAGTAATAACGTGTGATAAGTTGCTTGATATTTTATTAAAATTCTAGCATTGTGAAAGGAATATATGAAAGGTTTAGTTGGGTTTTAATGTTTTATTTTTATGAACAAAATGAGAGTGATATAACATCAATTTTAGATTTAATGTTTTATTTTTATGGATAAAGATCTACAAACCAGAGCAGAGGGGATAGAGTTCACCTATGGAGAGGAATCCACAAACCAAAGTAGTGGGTATAGAGGTCTCCTGTGGAGAGAGATACACAAACCATAGCATAATGGGATTTGTGTCTCCTTTGGATATAAGTCCATAAACATTGTAATAAGTATTGGATTCCCAAAATATTCATTGAGAAAAATTTATAAGGAATATTTTCTTCGTGGAGTAGCCCACATTGGGTGAACCATGTTAAATCATGTCTCTCATGTGTGTGATGATGTGTGCATTGTTTATTGCTTTGATATTATTATTTTTATCATTTGGATTGAAAAGTAAAAAGTTTTATCTTATACTATTCACCCCCCTCTCAGTATAATCTTATGTTCTTAAATTGGTATCAGAGCGGGTTCCTTTGTGAAAAGCCTAACAGCTTGAAGGAAGATCCCATAAGAACATAAATGAACTCAAAAAATGGAGAAGATACCATGATCAAAATAAAAGAGGAATTTATTGCTCCTCTTAGAAACTTGGAAAAGGTTAGAAGGAAGAATTCAAGTTTGAAGGATCAAATCCAAGAAGATGAAGAAGTAAAAATGGAACTTCTACAAAACCTCACAGAGCTCAAAATAAAAGGTGTAGAGGGAAGGAAAATTGAACAGGATATGGAAGAATAGTTAAAGAAAAAAGAGTTAGAATGTGAAAGGTTGGAATCTAAAATTTTCTCTCTAATAAATAGAGTTGAAAAGACTAAGGATAAGTTACAGTAAGATATAAAGTTAGGGAAACAGAAAGTGGAGTCAAGCTCCCAAGGAACAAATATATCAAAATAAGAAGAGCCCATTACTTATGCTAATGCTTTGAAATGCAAAAGCATCAAGAAAGAAGAAAGCAAAGAAGATTCATGGATAAAAGTCAATTACAGGAACAACAAATGAAGAAGCATGCGACAATATTATTCAAGGCAATCTAACAGGTTAAAAAATTTCATCCATGGCTATTGTTTTTCATGTAACAAATATGGTCATAGAGTTGTACATGCACTTTTTATGTGAGTGATAATGTTGATAGAAATTTTAGTTAGTTTGCACCTCTCATGAATAACAATATCATCTGTTACAAATGCAATAACTTTGGGCATAAGTCCAAATGGTGTAAAACAATATTTCCTAAATTATTCAAAATAGTACAACCTCAACAATTAGGAAAGAGAAAAAAGAGTAATAAAAAGTGAAGTCAATGTTGGTACAAACAACTCTTCATGTACAAGATAAGAGAAAATTGTGGTTTCTTGATAGTGGTTTCTCAAGTCATATGATAGGGGACAAGAATAAATTTCTTGTACTTAATGAAATCAATGGAGGATCAATAAAATTTGGTGACAATGGTTCAAAAAAAAATTGTGGGAAAGGGACTTTGAGTTTAGATAATGGAAAAACAAAGACATAGAATGTATTGTATGTCAAGGGATTAAGGCACAATTTACTAAGTGTAAGCCAACTTTATGATCAGGGGCACACGATCACTTTTCATCCAAATAGATGTGAGATCAGAAAATCTAAAACAAGAAAACTCATTGCAGATGCTAGTAGAACTACATACAATATCTACATGCTATGTGAAATTAAGGGATACAAATGTTTCTTATCACAAGAATATGAGAGTTGGTTATGGCATAGAATAATGGGTCATATAAAATTTGAAAATATAGTTAAAATAAGCAACAAGCAGGTAGTTAGAGATTTACCCAAGATAAAAAGGCCATAAAACACAATTTGTGCACAATGTTAGTATGGAAAGCAAACAAGAACAAGCTTCAATTCAAAAGAATTTACATCATCTAAATCATTGAAACTAGTTCACAGTGGCTTATGTGGTCCTACAAGGACAAAGAGTTTACAAGGTGAAAGTTACTTCATGTTATTTATAGATGATTTCTTCGGAATGACTTGGGTACCTTTATTAAAATATAAGTCAGAAGCCTTTGAGAAGTTCAAGGTATTCAAAGAGTTAGTAGAAAATGAAACATGTTGAAGGATTAAGTCTTTAAGATCAGATAGCGGAGGAGAATTTACTTTAGGTGAGTTCATAGAATTTTGTGAACAACATGGGATCAAAAAAGAATATTCAGTAGTAAGAACTCCACAAAAAAATGTGGTAGTTGAAAGGAAAAATAGAATTTTTGAGAATATGGCTAGAGATGTTAAATGAGTCTAAGATTTCATATGGTTTTTGGAGAGAGGTAGTTCATACAGCTGTATATATCATCAATAGATCTCAAGCAAGAGTAAATCATCACAAAAACATATATGACCTTTGGAAAGGAAGACCAGCTACTATAGAGTATTTCAAAAAATTTGGAAGCAAATGCTACATAAGATGAGAAGAGAAAAATTTGGGTAAGTTTGATTCAAGATGTGATAAGGGTATTTTCCTTGGCTATTCCACTAAGAGCAAATTCTGTAGGTGCTATAATAAGAGGACACATAAAATTATGGAAAGTATAAATATGATAGTTGATGAAAAACAAGGTCAAAAGAACCATCTCAAGAAATTATGTATCAAGAAGAAGAATGCTGCCCAGAAGAATTAGGTGAAGAATCAGAAGAAGTGGAAACACAAATAACACCACCTAAGACTCCATCTAGGTATGTACAAAATAATCATCCAATATATCTGATTATTGGAAATATAGATGAGAGACAAACAAGAAGAAATATTATAGGAACAAGTTAACATGTAAATATTTCTTTGTTGTCTAGAATTAAGCCCAAGGATTTCCATAAGGTGAGAGAATATACATTTTGGGTCAAGGCAATGGATGAGGAATTGGATCAAATAGAAAAAATTAAGACTTGGTAACTCATCCCACGACCAAAAGACGAGAATGTAATTGGAACTAAATGGGTTTTTAGAAAAAATCTAAATGAAAATGGTCAGGTTATCAGAAATAAAGCAAGAATGGTATGCAAAGGTTATGCATAGGTTGAAGGGATTGATTTTGATGAAACATTTTCTCCTATTGCATGACTTGAGGCCATAAGGATATTTTTAGCTTTCTCAAGTTTCAAAAACTTCAAATTATATCAAATGCATGTTAAATCAACTTTTTGCAATGGTGTCTTGGAAGAAGAGATCTACATTGAGCAACTTTAGGGGTTCAGCCTAACTGATAAGCCATATTATGTATGCACATTAAAGAAGGCTATTTATGGACTAAATCAAGCTCCTAGATCTTGGTATTCAAGGTTGGATAAGTATATTCAGGAATAGGGTTTCAGGAAAGGAATAGTTGATAGAAATTTATACATCAAAAATGAAGGAAATGATTTATTAATTATGGTTGTTTATGTGGATGATATAATTTTTGGAGGTAATAATTATAAGATGTGTTTGAAATTTACAAAGAGTTTTCAATATGAATTTGAAATGCCAATGCTTTGTGAGTTGTCCTTATTTCTTGGACCACATATTTCAAAGAACCAGTGATAATCCCATATCCATACTATGTGATAATACAAGTGGCGTAAACATTTCAAAGAACCAGTGATGCACTCTATGACCAAGCACATTTCTATCAAATACCATTTTCTAAGAGAACAGGTGATAGATAAGCAAGTCAAATTGGAATATGTTACTACAAAGGAACAAATTGTGGATATTTTCACTAAGCCACTTCCAAAGGAAACTTTTGAGTATCTTAGAGAGAAATCAGGATTAGTTTTACTCCCACGCCAAAATTAATCACCTCAAGTAGAGGGTGTGGGGAGGGGGCTGAGATAAGAGTCTCATATTTAGTCCCAAAAAGGATTCCCTTTGCCATTGATGTCAAAGGAGGAGAGATTTGAGTAAGGGGAAGAGTATTTAGTTAGGGAGAGCAGTTTCTCAGGGGGAGCAGTTTGGGAATCCAGTGGTTAGAGAAGGAATTTTTTTTAGAAAGGGTTGTCATCAATGACAAAGGGGGAGATTGTTGGAAATTTTGAATATATTATTGTCATTGATGTCAAGATATTTATGATGGCATTGGTTATCATTTATGTTAAGGAAAATAAAGGTTTAATGGTTTTACCATGGTGGCACTCGCAAAAGAAAAGGAAGATATTTTATGGTGGCAAAGACTATATCGAAAGAAAAGGCCCAAAGGAGAAGAGGAAATTATAATATTTAAATGTATGTAGATTTAAATAATTATAATAATTAAAAATTAAAAGGGCCCAAAGGTTAAAATTTAAATTATAATATTTAAATCTACTTTAGATTTAAATTATTATAATAATTTTAAAAGGTTTAATGTTGGGCACCAATGTTGAAATTTAAAATTCCTCCCCAAGCGCCGACGTGAAGGATCATAAGGGCAAAAACATATTTATATCATAAATTTTATTGCAAAGAAGGCTATGGTGATTGTTATGAGAAAATCCTACAAATTGCATGTGCAAAATTTGTGAGAGAGTATTCGTGAAAAAGGAGCAGCACATTTTCAGTGATTTAATTCAGAATAAGAAGTGGCAACATCAAAAAAAAATCCCATCTAGGCTGATATCCCAGACGGTAATTCCCTTGACACCTAAGTCGTAGTAGTAGGGAGGTCTCAGGTTCAAGATGTGGCGAATGCAGAGAATAAAGGTTTTTTGTTGTTAAAATATTTTTGCGCAAGAGATAAGGAAAAAAGTGGAGTAGTTGCAAAGTTATTTTCATGTGGGTGGCTAGCCCACATGGTGGCCTAGCCGAAGCTAGGGCGTGGGATAGCAAGCAGTGTCAGTTTGAATTGCAATGGTGACAACAAGAGGGCATTAATTTTTTTATTATATTAATCACAAAGGTTAAGGTATGCTTGCTTAGGGAGTCATAAGGTGTTCATTTTCTTTTTTATTTTTGAATTAAGGGACAACATGGAATAAATAAGGTTGAATTAAAAAGGAGTTTTGCTAAGTGTTTTGTATGGTAAATGCAATCAATGGTGTTATGGTCTTGTTGCAAAATTAAGGTGCATTAAAATATTTTATGTCAAGTAGGAGGTATAAGGTGTATAAGGAATTTATGTGTGTAGTTTGTGTTTTCATAGGGTTGAATTTTATTTTGCGATATTAGGAGTAATAAGGTGTGATAAGTTGCTTGATATTTTATTAAAATTGTTACATTGTGAAAGGAAGATATGAAAGTTTTAGTTGGTTTTTAATGTTTTATTTTTTAGAACAAAAGGAGAGTGATTGAACATCAATTTTATATTTCATTGAGCATTTTTGAAGGTGAAAATTCATGTGGATGTTTTGATAAAGTATCTTGCAATCTAAACCTTGAAGTGGCACTAGAAAATCAGTTATTTGTGAGACAGGTTTTTGAATACATGCCTCCATAAGAGAAAATTAAAAGGTATGGACACATCACTCATTTAAAGTATTTTGTTGAAGTGAATGTTTTGGAACATAAGGTGGAGAGAAAAGGATTGTTTGATAAGCATTGTTGGAAATATTTGAGTTAGGATTTGTGCTTTATGGTTGAATTTTTTGGAAACATTTGGGATAGAGTTTGAGAATAATCTATGCTTCTATAGTTGAAAGAGTTTGAGATATTTGTGCTAGATATTGTGAACTACTTGTGCTAGGTTTGAAGATAAGTTTTTGCATCTTTGAGAAATATTTTTGAGCATGTGTTATAAATATTTATGAGCATGTCTTAGAGCAGAATTGAGCAGAGATTGTGAGCAGGTTAGAGGTAGACTTTTGAGAAAGTTTTTGAGAAGGCTTGAGGGCAGATTTGAGAAATTTTTTGAGAAGGCTTGACGGCAGATTTGAGCAAGTCTTTGAGAAGGCTTGAAGGCAGATTTGAGCAAGTTTTGAGAGAAGACTTGAGTCAGTTTTGGTGTAAATTTATGAGCAGTGTTAGAGCATATTTATTCTAGACTATTGGCAGGGTTTGGTGCATATTTATGAGTAGATTTAGAGCAAGTTTAGTGTAGATTTGTGAGTAAATTTAGAGAAGATTTATGCTAGATTTGTGATAGAGTTTGGTATAGATTTGTGATAGAGTTTGGTATATATTTGAGATAAATTTGAGAGTGGCTTTGGAGGTGACAAAGTAAAGAGGACAACGATCTCTAGTGGATAGAGGCCCATCAGCCAATGTAGTGTGGATAGAGGTCTCCTATGGAGAGATATCCACAAGCTATAGTAATGGAGGTAGAAGTATATTAGGAGTTCACCAGTTAGATTAGAGAGGATAAAGTTTTCCTATGGATAGAGATCCACGAACCAGAGTAGTGTTAGAATAAGAGAATATTCTCTTAAGTTCCACTAGGATAGACACTTGAGTTTCCACTCCTCCATGTGTCAGGAGAACTCTCAGTGGTGTCTTCATCAGGTCTGATGAGTTGTTGTAATCCAACGACTCTCAATGATCAACTCTGCTATTTATACAAAGTTGATCCTTGGAATAAATCAATCAGTTCCACTCTTCTCTTCATATTTTGTGTAATGCTTTGCATATCTATTATTGTGAAATTCTAACATGGTACCAGAGCAGGATAGATTTTTCTAGCATTCTCTTTTGAAGGTTCTAGGATCTGGTTCATTTGATTTGGATTTTTTTTACTAACTTGCTTCATTTTATGCAATAGTCAGTTTTATCCAAAAAAAATTCAGCAAAATCTTCATTGTTCATTATATATGAATTGATTTTTTAGATATTGTTTCATGCTCGAGAGAATTTTTTTTGTTTTTTCAAAAAAAATTCTAATCCCTCATTTTTTGATTCAGTACCTCTTAAATTTTTTGTGACCCATTAAAAGTATTGGAGCTACGTCTTTTTTTTTTAATTCATAGCCCATATCTTTTAATTTGGTGTTGCGTCCTTTTTTAGTGGCCCCAAATATTTTTTGGCGCTGCCTAAAAGTTCATGGCTCCATATTTTTTTGGGCCCACAAATATTAGATTCATATTTAATTTAGCTAATCTTTCTGAATCCCTTTTGGCTATAACCAGATCTGTGTGTTTTAATACAACTTCAAGTGTGGTTTCTTGGATACGTTAGGCTTGGCGTACCACCCACAACGTGGCCCTTGGTGTCTTTCGATGTATCTACGTATCTTCTCAACTGGGTGTATCTAGAATGACGCTCATATTCCACCGCTCCTTATATTCTCCTAACCTGGTGGAAGAAACACACATTCTCTATTGTTGTTTTTCGATCGTCTCTGGTTCATAGCTATTTGATTCGTCTTAAAAAGTTTAGCATTTTTTTCTCAGTCTTCTATTGCAGGGAAGGTTGACGCCTATCATTGGTTAATAGAAAAGTGCCCTTTATTTTGGTGCATGTTCCTCTATGCAACTTCTAAGCTTTTGGTGCCCATCATCTGCTAAGAGAAAATCATTTTTTATTCTGGTAAATGAAGTAGCTTTTGAACTCTCGATAGGAGGTATAATAGTTTTTGTATAACCTTTATATTTTCTTTGGATCCTTTGGTTTCATCGCAGGTGGCCTCCTTAAGTTCTTAGAGAACTCGATCCTCGGGTTTAGATGTCTGCTAAGAGAAAAATGTTTTTCACTCTGGTGAATGATCCTCTGAGTAGCTTTCGAGCTCTCGTCTCGATAGGTAATCCAGATAAACATTTTTTTATAACCTTTATATTTTCTCTGGATCCCTTGGTTTCATCGTAGGTGGCATCCTAAAGTTCTTGGAGACCTCGATCCTTGGGTTTTGGTGGTGGTTTTTTGGATTCTCGACATCCTCAAAAAATTGAGTTCTCGAGTTTCACTCCGCCTGGTTCGAACCAACGTCGCACATACAGAATGAATGAATTTTCTTGTAGTCTATTTGATTCAACCGGGAGTCTTCTTCTCCCTCACCGCCTACACGCATCTCTTTAAAATCCAACATCTCCTTTGATTTCTTCTCTACCTTGATTTCTTGCCACCTATCTTCTCTCAGGGGTAGTAAGCATTGTTTAATTTTTTATTTCCTCCTTTTAAAGGTTATTAAAACTTCGATTTCGAAGTATATTTTGACTCCCTTTTCAAAAGAACTTTTAATTTTCTTAAAAGAGCTTTTCAAAAGTCATAGTCATATTGTAATATTTTAATAAAATATTTTTTTGGGGGGGTTTGTGTGCAAATTTTTGCACATTTGTGTCTCTAAAGGGGGGTTGTAAATTTCATCTTAAAGCTCTCCTTCTTCCTTTAAGTATTTTTTTTTTAATGAGTGTATTTCTCTAATTAAAATTCCTCTGTTTTTTATTTTACTAAAGGAAGATAAAAACTTTTTTATAAAAAGAACTAACAACTTTTTATATTTCAAAAAGTTCTATAGTTTTTTCTTTCTCAAAAATTAGATCAAATTCAATCTTGATATATTATCTCCTTTTAAATTTATTAATTTTTCAAATTAATATTTAAATAAAAGCACTTACAATTTTTTCAACTATAATCTTCTTCACTCATATAGTTCTACATAAAATTATAAAGTGTTATTCTTAACTTAAATAGTTCAAAAGCCTCTTTTTTTTAAATCACTTCTATTATATTTTGTATTTCTTAAAAATTACAAATTTTTATAGATATGTTAAAATTTAAAAACTTTTAAGGAAATTTAGATCTAAATCTTTTATTTCTCAAAATATTTTGCCTACGTTCCATGTATCAATACCACTAAAAACTTATAGTTTCCCTCACGTAAGGGTAGGTTTTTGGAGGCACTTGGTATAAAGGCCTGGCATATATTTTTCATTCATCCATTTCATTTGGGATTCTCTCTCACTTATAGTCTCCCTCTCGTAAGGGCAAGTATTGAGAAAACCAAATTCAAAATTGGTTGAAATCACTGCACATCAAGCCAAAACCCTTGACAAATTCTTCTCTATACTTACAGTTTCCCTCAAGTAAGGGCGGGTATTGTGAGGAACTAAAAGGATTTGGCATTTCTAAAGCAAACAATATTAAAAACCTCATTATACTTATAGTTTCCCTCTCGTTAGGGCGGGTATATTGAGTTGAAAGATATTGAAAAGCTTCATATTTTTCCTTAAATCAATTGCATTAATCAATAAATTGAGTTCTAAGGGGGGATATATTGGGTAAAACTTCAATTTTCTCTTGTGTTAAAATGATGAATTCAATTGAACCTCTCACCCCTCATAACTTTCACACTTGGAAACCTAAAATTTTAAATCTTATCTCTCAAAAAGGTCTTACTCATCTACTAGAAGAAAAACAACCAAAATTTGAGAAAGAATATGAAATATTTGTTCATAAAGGGAAAATGCATGAAACTATGGGTATTATTAGCTCTAATGTTCATGAAAGTTTGTGGTTTCACATTACAGATTGCAAAACTCCTCATGAAAGTTGGGAGAAGCTAAAGACCTTGTTTGGGAAAGTAGATCAGATGAGATCAATGCAACTAGAAGCAGAACTAACATCTTTGTCTCCTGAATATTTTAGTAGTATTGTTGACTTCCTCACCAAGTTCAAAGAAGTCCTCACTCAATACAAAGGTAGTGGGAAGACTAAGACTGAAGAAGAATGCATTTATCTAATCCTTTCTAAGCTAAATGGTGTTTTTAAATTTTTTGCTACCACCTTTATATCTACCAAATATGCTCTTGGTGCAACCTTTAAAATGCCTTCTTTAGAAGAATTTTGTGATAGATTAACTAGGGAAGAAACCAAACTTGCTAGATATGAAATCTCTTCTTCTTCCTCTTCTTCAAAAGCCTTAGTAGCCTCCACCTCTTCTAAAGAAAAATTCAAAAAGAAGGAAAAGACTCCCATAACCTGTACTCACTATAAAAAGAATGGTCACTCTGCTAACAAATGCTGGAAAATATTACAACAACTAGAGGCAGCTATGAAGGATCAAAATATAGAAAATAAAAAGCAAATAGGAAAATCCCTTAATGTTCAAGGAAAAACCTCCAATTCTTCCTCTAATTATTGGGTCCTAGATTCTGGAGCTACTCATCACATGACTGCTTCAGATAAGTCTTTCTCTTCTATCTCCTCTAGCTCTACTTGTAGCATAGAAGTGGGTGACTCTTCCTTTATCCCTATCAAAGGAAAAGGGGATATAACCATTGATGGTGGCTCTATAAACAATGTTCTCTATGTTCCAGACATTGCCACCAATCTCCTATCCGTCTATCAGATTTGTACTTCTGGAAAGGGGAAAATTGTTCTCTTCTCTCCAATAGGAGTTGAGATAAGAGATTTTCAAGATCCCCATTCTCTTATAGCCAAAGGGAATATTGATCATAACTCTCATCTTTTTCACTTCAAAGGTTTTCAAAATCTAGAAGGAGCCTCCTATTTTGTGGCTCATGGTGATCTTGAAAGTCAAATATGGCATGAAAGGTTTGGTCATCTTAGTTACAACTACCTAAAGGATTTGAGCACCCATGATATGGTTACAGGATTACCCCAAGTCTCTTCTAGTGATGGATTTTGTCCTGGATGTGCTCTTGGAAAGCAACATCAAGATCCTTTCCACCCAAGTAGTTCTCTAAAAGCCTCATCCCCTCTAGATTTAATCCATAGTGACTTAATGACCTTTCCTGAACCATATTTCAAAGGAGCAAAGTATGCTCTAACCTTTATTGATGATTTTTCTAGAAGGTCCTGGGTCTACTTCCTAAAATATAAGAGTGATGTTCTATCCCACTTTAAGGTTTTTAAAGCCTTAGTTGAAAATCAGGCATCTTGCAAAATCAAGAAGATTCACACAGATAATGGGGGGAATACTATAGTAATGAGTTCTCCATATTTTTATCCAGTCATGGCATCATTCATCAACATTCTGTCTCCCATAATCCTCAACAAAATGGTATTGCAGAAAGGAAAAACTGGACATTAAAAGAGATGGCTAATTGTATGCTCCATTCAAGAGATCTTCCAAAATTTTTTGGGCAGAAGCTATTAACTATGCAAATTATATTCAAAATCGCACACCTCATAAAGCTCTTGACCATTTAACTCCTGAAGAAGCTTGGTCTGGCTTAAAACCAGATGTTTCCTACTTCAATATTTTTGGGTGTACTACTTGGGCTCACATCCCAAAGAAGAAAAGGAAGGCTCTTGATAAGAAAAGCAAAAAGCTCATCTTTATCGGTTATTATGAAGAATTGAAAGCATACAGGCTTCTTGATCCCTCAACTCATGAGGTTTTATTTCATAGGAATGTCCAATTTGATGAAACATTCCCTCAAAAAGATCCTCAAAATCCCTCTTCCTCCATTGAGCCTTCTCCTATAGTAGAACCTCAATATTATGAAGAGCCAACTCTTGAAGTTAACTTGGTCATTGATAATCAAGATGAGGAACCTGTAACTCCATCTCAATGTCTTTCAACTCCTTCAACTCCTTCCTCTATGCCAAAATGGGCCCGCACCATTGTTAAAGAAGCTACTCCTTACATCCAAAATCTTCCTTCAACTAGATCATCCAACCCCATAGGCACTGGTCTTGTATGTCAGTCTATTTCCTCTGATCCTCAATCCTTCAAAGAAGCCTCAGGTATTAAGGAATGGGATGATGCCATGGAAAATGAATTTTCTTCCTTGATCAAAAACAAGACTTGGGATTTAGTTCCCTTACCTAAAGGAAGGAAATTAGTTCATTGTAAATGGATCTTCAAAACAAAATATGGGCCTAATGGAGAAATAGACAAACACAAGGCTCGTCTAGTGGCCAAAGGTTTCTCTCAAATTGAAGGTATAGATTATGCATAGAAACCTTTGCTCCAGTTGCTAAAATGGATTCTGTAAGATTGGTTCTTGCTCTAGCTGCTTCCCATAAGTGGCATGTCTATCAAATGGATGTAAAATGTGCTTTCTTACATGGAGAATTAAAGGAAGAAATATTCATGGAACAACCTATTGGTTTCACTCAAGACTCCTCTCTTGTTTGTAGGCTCAAAAAGTCTCTCTATGGCCTCAAACAAGCCCCTAGAGCTTGGTATGAGAAGATGGACTCCTTCCTTCTTTCAACAAGTTTTTCTCATTGTGAGTCTGATAACACAGTTTACATTTGGATAAATGAAGGCAACATCACCATTCTTGTTCTATATGTTGATGATCTTCTTCTCACTGGTAGTAACTTGACTCACATACAGACTATAAAAGACTCCCTCTCTAAAAATTTTGAAATGGTTGATCTAGGTAAAGCTCATTACTTCCTTGGGATCCAAATAAGTCAAACCGATGCAGGTATTTCTTTGTGCCAACAAAAGTACACTCTAGATCTTCTACAAAGATTCAAAATGATAGATTGTAAACCTTCTCCTACACCCTTTCAATCTGGCATTAATCTTAGTACTTCCTGCTCATCCCCTCTATGTGATGCAACTCTATACCATCATCTTGTAGGGAGTTTGCTATACCTTACTCATACTCACCCAGATATCTCATTTGCAGTTGGCCTCATATCCAGATTCTCTCATCAACCTCACTTCAGTCATTGGCAAGCAACAAAAAGGATCCTCCATTACTTGCAAGGCACTACTCACTTTGGGCTCTTCTACAAGGGAAAATCCATGGATATTATTGGCTACATAGATTCAGATTGGGCAGGTTCAATAGAAGATAGATGTTCCACCTCAGGCTATGTCTTTTGCCTTGGTTCTTCACCAATAGCCTGGTTATGCAAGAAATAACAAGCAGTAGCTCTATCTTCTACAGAGGTAGAATACAGGGCAACAGTTTTGGCTAGTCAGGAAGCTCTTTGGCTTCATCAAATTCTGAGAGAATTTGGTTTCACCCATGAGAAGCCTATAACTCTTTGGTGTGACAATCAAAGCACAATTCATATTGCACGAAATCCAGTTGAACATCAGTGAACCAAGCACATTGAGATACACATGCACTTCATAAGGCAACATATTCAGAGCGGGGACATACACTTGGAATATATTCCAACTGAGAATCAAATTGTAGATATCTTCACCAAGTCATTTCCTTCTCCACGTTACCTTCAGTTGCGAGATAAGCTTGGAGTTATACAACTGCATTGATTGCTTTTATGAGGACAATATTCACCATACGAAGACAAGCCTCTCTTCTTCTAATAGTTGGTTTTTCCCATAGGGTTTTTTCACCAACTATTTATTGTATATGAGTACCTAATCAGGCCAAGTTGTTGGGACTCATCTTTATTTCTTGTATAAAGAGGACAATATTCGCCATACGAAGACAAGCCTCTCATTGTTGGTTTTTCCCCATAGGGGTTTTTCACCAACAATATTATGTAAATGAGTACCTAATCAGGCCAAGTTGTTGGGACTCATATTTATTTCTTGTTAAAGAGGACAATCTTCGCCATACGAAGACATGCCTCTCTTCTTCTCATAGTTGGTTTTTCCCCACAGGGTTTTTTTACCAACTATCTATTGTATTAGGAGGACAATCTTCGCCATACGAAGACAAGCCTCTAACTTCCTTTTGATTGATGGTTTTTTCCCATTGGGTTTTACCATCTCTTCAAAAGAAGTCATTGTACATGAGTACCTCATCAGGCCTTGTTGCCAGGACTCATTTGTATGATTCACCCCTAGTATCACTTAAGGGGGTGTTAGAATAAGAGAATATTCTCTTAAGTTCCACTAGGATAGACACTTGAGTTTCCACTCCTCCATGTGTCAGGAGAACTCTCAGTGGTGTCTTCATCAGGTCTGATGAGTTGTTGTAATCCAACGGCTCTCAATGATCAACTCTGCTATTTATACAGAGTTGATCCTTGGAATAAATCAATCAGTTCCACTCTTCTCTTCATATTTTGTGTAATGCTTTGCATATCTATTATTGTGAAATTATAATAAGTAGAGAGGATAGAGTTCTCTTGTGGAGAGTAATCCACAAACCAGAGCAATGGGAATAAAGGTCTCCTATGGAGAGAGATCCACAAACTAGAGCATAAGGGGATTGTTGTCTCCTCTAGAAATAAGTCCATAAATATTGTAACAGAGATTGGATTCCAAAAATATTCATTGAGAAAAATTTATAAGGAATATTTTCTTTGTGGAGTAGCCCACATTAGGTGAACCACGTTAAATCATATCTCTCATGTGTGTGATGATGTGTGCATTATTTACTGCTTTGATATTATTGTTGTTATCATTTGGATTGAAAAGTAAAAATTTATATCTTATACTATTCACCCCCCTCTGAGTATAATCTTATGTTCTTCAAAAAACTCATCCTTCTACATATAAATGAGAAAATAAGACTCTTAAAGCATGTTTTAGAGCTCATTCGTTATTATTTTGAGGTCATCTATCTTAACCAGGTTGCTAATAGACATCTAGGATCTAAGAATGTTGCTCACATCAATATATATACCTTTGAACCTTTATAATCCAAATATGTCTAACCCAATGGTTGTCATTTTGGATTGAAAAAATAAGAGGATAAGACTTCAACCAAGTGTCAAACTAGAAATTTTTAAAATCCCCTTCATTATATAGCCACATATTATGCTCCTTTATCAATTGCAAAATATCTTATATGAACTTTTTTTTATTAACATGGTGGAATCGGTAGCTACCAAGATGATCTGAGCATATTGTCCATCTCTATAGCCGCCATAGTATTTCACATTATTTGCCCCATAAGTTGCCACATAATACTATTCATAGTCTGCCCCTATAATAGTCATGTCACATTCATTTTAAACCTTTTATACTCCTGAAAGCATCAAGAAATGGATAAGCATTCATTCCGATGAGATATGAGATTTGGAACTTGGGAATATGTCCCCCTTACAAGGTTTCACCACACCAATTGGTCTACACCTCAGACCAATTGGTTTCCTTTACATACCTAAATATCCTTCAATAATTTTCTAACCGTAAACCCTAAAATATCCATAATAATCTTCTAATTTTCTAGTGTAATATTAATAAAAAAGGTCATGCATTTAATAATTCTAACCAACTATCAACCTTCTAATGGTATTATAATATTGATTTAAATTCTCATATAGCCTTTTTCAACTAAGAGATGAACCTAAAAAAAAAATTATAAACAAAATAGAAATAAGTTTCAAATGGAATGTTATTTAAACTTGAATATCTTTGATCTTGTCTTCTACTTTTTTCTTTGGGTAAGTTCATCCTAATAATTTAGGAAGAATAATGAATAGATAAAGAAATAATGAATCATCTTACTAGAGTCTATAAAATAATTTAAAATATCTAACATAAGATTAGATAATCAAAATAAAATATTTTAAAATACTTAATAATATCTATATCACTAAAATACTATAATAATATTTATACCAATCACATCAAAATTATATTATTTTTATCAATTATATATTAAAATACTATATATATAAAAAAATTCTTGTTTTTATCAAAATATTATTAATAATAAACCTATTTTACTCATGTAATAAATTATTTATACATATTCTTTGTCACCACACCATTTTAATAAAAATGAAAATTATTTTATTCATGTGATCAAATAAATAAATATATATTTTGTAAAATATTATTATATTATTAGTATTTTTTTTTAATTACTTAAATTATAATCATAAAGAAATAAACCTCATAATAAAACATAATTCCAAATTATAGCATCCATTATGTTTGACATTTCTTTATATAAAACAAACTTTACTAATAAATTTATTTAATATACAAGGTCAAAGTCTGAGTAAAAGAGTTACAATTAAACTTTGTTAACTATACCAACAGTCCCACGTTACATTCATCAATTATGAGCAGTTAATTATAAACAATCCTATCATTACTAGTTAGCTAGATTCGAATTATAAAAAGGTAGACTCCATGTTGTTATCCTCTTGGAAATAATGATCCCAAATTATATCATCTCATGTTGTTATCCCCTTGGAAAGCATGATCCCAAATTATATCATCCCATGTTACTATCCTTTTGGAAAGCATAATCCTAAATTATAATGCTTGGCATTTTTTTTATATATTTACTCACAAATTTATTTAATAAAATAGTTATAATTAAATTTTGTTATATTCGAGGGTTAAATGGATTGGTAAGTGTTTATAAGGCATTTATCAAGAATATATCTAAGTTTAAACTTGGAGGGCAGCCTGTTTGCAAAGGTAGTAGTATGATCTGAATCCTTTTAGTATACGTTAGAGCGACAATGACAACACAAATCCTAAGCAACTGATGGTCCCTTCATTCCTGACAAGAAATAGGTTTGACAAAAACAACCCCTATAAGTTATCAAATACTAAAAATAATGTAATTATAATTAACTTTCATATATAACCAAAAAAATAATTAAACTTTATTAAATATACCAGCAGTCCACGTTACATAAAATCAACGTCATCAATTATGAGCGGTTAACCATAAACAATCCTATCATCATTGGTTGCGAAAATTTAAGGAAATACAAATGCGTTGTAGCCTGTAGGTCTACAGAAGATAACGACCTATTACCTAACACTACATGATCAAGTAAACTGACCTAACACTAGGTGATCAAGTAAACTGAAGCCTCCTTGAAAAATATATGCAAAGTTTACTCAAACAAAAGTAAACTGAAGCCTCCTTGAAAAATATATGCAAGTTTACTCAAACAAGTTTTTGTAAGATATATTAATGGTATGTTGATTAATTTTAATTTAATTATAAAAAGAAAAATTCTTATTATTATATCTTAAAAATATTGTTACCACTCATATTTTTTTGAGTAATATTTTTTATACACATCAGTGGTGGTGAGGATTGAATCAGAGTCACATCACCAATAATGCAAATGATGTCCTATTAGGCTACATCACTCGAATATTACCCCACGTTGCTTTAAAATAAATCTGAAAATCTCAGTTTTGCTACAATTAGCCTATCTCTCTCATTCGATGTGTTTGTTAGGCGAAGGTGGGAAACAGCTTCTCTAACCACAAAATGTTCGACGTTTCATTATCTACCGTTTGCAGAGAAAATTCCGTTTAACGATTTAAATGCCATCCCTTTCATAATCCACCCCGGTGGAATCCCACTTGACGCTCCAAATTCCATGATTATCAGGGCCACCAAGAAACTGCTCTCTCGACCCCATCCATGCATCGTTGCGGTAAGTTCAGAATTGACAAAATATTAACATAACAAGTATACATTTCAACGTGTACTAAATAAAATGAAAAAGGTTTTATATAAAAATTAAAATTCTTACGTAATCTCAAATTCAAAGGTTAACATTCCATGTAATCTTAAGTCCAACACTCCAGTAATCTTTAGGTCCAACGTAAAATAGAGTGAAAACAGTTCAGTTCCCACTTCATTTAACCTCAAGTCTAATATAACATAAAATGAAATGAAATAGGCCACGAACTTTTAACATATTATCTTAGTAAATCATGGGTGAATATAAAAAGTAATGTTATTGATTCAAATCAAATCCTCATCTCTATTTTTCTATGCTATTATTAATAATAGCATGTAAATTCCGTCATCAATTAAATTCCTATCTATGTGAATCTCGTCATTTCATTTTTATGGTAATCTTAATTTTAGATTTTAGTTGAATTTTCATATTAAATTCCTATCTATGTGAATCTCGTCATTTCATATTTATGGTAATCTTAATTCTAGATTTTAGTTGAGTTTTCATATAGTTGCATACATTTTAGTTGAAATTTTATAGTTTTGATTTCTCAAATGTTGATGAGTAATGTTTAAGACATGTAACTTTAGCTTTTTCTTTCTATGAATAATATTCTTCATCTTTCAAACATTATATTTTTTTAATAATAATAGTTTTATTAAAATGTACAATCTTCCTCGTTTAAATGTATTTTAAAATATAAATTTTATGGTAACTAGAGAAATTATATGTTATTATTTTTTATTTTATGTAGATATATTAATATTTTTAAAATATATATTTTTTTTAAAAAGAGGTTGAAAAATAGGGACATGTCAAGGGTAAAGGTATCATGGGCCACCCTTCCTATGAATTGAATTTGGGTCTCCATTAAGAGAGCCCAATGACTTTTTACATTAAGAGATCTTTGCTAGAACTTCAAGATATTATTTTTATAAATAATTTATACATATAAAAATAATAGTATTAGTCTAAATTCATACATCTATTTTTTTTTTAATGTATTAATAATAACATGTGAATCCTTCTCATCCTTTTTCAATGAGAATATTATCCTTGTAACAAGTGCCTTAGATTTTGCATCATTTTTAGTTAAAGTTTTATATGTTTTTGTTTAATCCAAGATAAGTTTTCTTCATTCTTCTAAAAAAACATCAGCCCCACTAGCTTTCTATGGATTTCTTTTGAAAATTTATCAAAGTTAATTTTAATAAATCCAAATTAAATAATTTTATTTTAACATAGATTGACATAAATACCTTGGTTTAACTCCATTACGGTAGATGACCATTGAATGTATATTAGAAGCTATACTTATTTTTTTACAATTGATAACTCCTATGACAAACACCATGCTTATAAACATTTTGTAAGAGAGGCAATTCCAAACTTTGATTTTATTCTGATATTTATTTTGTAAAAAAATCTACTATTCCTTTCAAAACACATATTTATTCTATAATATGTAAGATGTCCGGCACTTACTAAGAGGAGACCTAGGTTAAAACCTCAAGGGCATGCCCAATCGATACAAAGGTAACAGTATGACTTGAGTCTATTGAGTGTGCATCAACTTGATGACGATGGTACCAACTCCAAGCCACTAGAAGTCTCCCTCACTTCAAGTCATGTTTACCGAGGCAAGATAAGGGTTATAGTGTAGCACCATGATTAGATGCTATAATTGAAGGCAATTCAATTTGACCGTTATTAAAAATAAAAGGTAGTTACCAATTCCTTTATGTATAAAAATATAGAATATTTTTTAAACAATTGATTACTTCCTTCTTAATCTCTTCTTCTTCCTCAATACTTATTCTATATAAATTTTAAATAGTATTTTGATGATAACATGAAAATTTGATATTTCTATCCACTTTTTAACCCCATATGGACTTCATTTTCTAGTTTGAATATGATATTTCTTTTCATAATATATTATTATAGCTATAAAGTATTCTTTTCTTACAAATAAATTTATTGGTCAAACTATTAACAAAGATACATTTTAAACCGTTAAAAATAAATTTATTAAAATATATTAATTTAAAAATACTTCAAATAAAAATATACCTTATATAAATTTCTAATTACAATAAAAAGTCATGCTTAGAACCATATTATTATCTATCTATCTTATAGAATGCTTAGAGACATAATGTTCATCATGGAAAATATCAGGTGTGGAATATACATAGAAAAGTCATATATGATAATGGAGTTAATACAAAGGATTTATTTTGATTTATAATGAAATAGAAATTTGTTTCATCAAATTTCAATGGTGCTTTCAAATAAAATCTAGGAAAATCTAATGGGTGTGGTATTTTTCTAAATAATGAAGGAAAAATTCTCCTCACTTAAAATCATATGAAATTTCAACTAACAAGTATGCAAAGTGTAGGACACTTATGACAAGGATCAAAATCACAATAGAAAAATGATGGAAATATATTTGAAAGGGATCATAAATGATCATTAATACTATCAATAAAAGTTGATAGGGGGATTAGATAAAAAATAACATTATTGCTAATATTCATCAACTACTATTAGAGAAAACCTCTAGGAAATATGAGCATATCTATAGAGAATGAAGCTTGGTAGTAGATATTTTATTCAATTATGGTGTTGATATTCATCTTGGTTAAATTTAAATTTTAGATGGAACTAGCTAAAAAGATGATGCCAATCAACTAATTATAAAGATATAGTAATTTGTGGAAAACAAAGAATATATTTGATAGAAAAGGAATGAAAGACATCTTTGATGAAAAGGCAAGTTGAATGTGGTTTAATTGACCTAATTATAAATACAATATTTTATTATTTTGATGGGAGTGATGCCCAACCAACACACATTTCCCCCTCACACACACGTATATATGTGTGAATGTGTGTATATATATTTGTGTGAGAATATATATATGTATGTATGTATGTATGTATGTATGCATGTATGTATGTATGTATTTGTATGTGTGTAAATTGTATAGCATATAAAAAAAAAAATCTTTAAGATGTAATAATAATAATAATTCAGGTTCAAACCTCGAGGACAACCTGTTTGCAAAGGTAGTATTCTAATTTGAATCTTATGAGTGCGCGTAAAATTGACGATGATGGTATGAATTAGTGACCAATGGTCCTCTTCACGTCGGGTCAACAATAACAAAGCAGAATAGGTTTGGTGGGAGTAACCAATGTGGTTTGAACCCTACGCTTCTTAGTTACTAAAAATAGTGTAGTTGTGACCAAATCTCCTATGTAACCCAAAAAAATAGGTAATAATAATAATCATTTTGATATCAAATTAGCTCAATCGATGATATTCCTCAACTTTCAAGAAGGAGATTTAGGTTTGAATCTTATCAAACAATATATGAATAATTGCAAGTTGTAATACCACTTTGTGATTATGATGTAATATAGGTAGGACCTATTTTATTTCCATATAATTGATTAAATAATAATAGTAATAATAATTATAATAATAATTAATTATATATTTCTTTATTTTTTAAACAAACAAGAATCAAAATATTTATTTTTATAAAATTAATTATTAGTAAATAAACTTAAGGTGCATTATACCTATGTATTGAATAAGAAGATCAATACTATAAATTTAGTTATTCATTTTATGTAAAATAATAATAGTTACATGTGATGGTTGGTAATAAGGAGTTCCATAAGATAAACCAAGAGTCTAATTCTATGGGTTCTCACCTTAACATTTAAGCATATAATTTATCTAATCACAATATTGATCTCGATATTGAAAAAACTTAAATTTTACATCTTAGTGAGGAAGGATATTTTGGAGAAGATGAATAATATATTTGATATAAAAACAAGCATATTATAATCTAAATTAAATGTAATATTTTGAAATTTTAATGGGAGTGTCCTTTAATAGAAGATACATACTACAAACAAAAAATAGAAGATAGAAGATACATATTGGGCAGAGATAGTAGACCTACTAGTTTCAACTGAGTGTTTGCTAGCTTGAGGTTGGCGGTTCCAATCTTGAGCCCCTTCAAGCTCCCCCTCCTCTAAGCTCCCCCTTACTTGGATTAAAACTCTTACCAAGGTGAGGCGAGGGCTATAGTGGTAGCTTGTTAGATTTGAACCATGCTCATGAGGATATTATGATGGAATTGTTGTTGATTTGCCTATCTTTTCAAAAAAAAATAGAAGACACATATTTCTTAAAAAAAATAATAACAATAGTTAATAAACTTATATAAAATTACCAGAACTCAATACAACATAAAATAAGGTTCACATCTTATCAAATGAAACATGCATAATTGTTGATTTATTAAAATATTATGATAATATGGTTATGATGTAATACACATGGGATAAATTTCAATTTGTTTAAATATCATGATAATGCAATCAAGATGTAGTATAGGTGGATCCATTTCAATCCCATATAATGAATATAAAAATAAAAAATAATAACAATCTTTAAAAATTATTAAATAACGAATATAAAAATAAAAAATAATAACAATATTTAAAAATTATCAAATAACATGAACTTAAGTAGTTAAAATATGTATTTATAGTTAAGACCTATTGGGGCTGCTCCACAATGTACCCCAAAATTGGGGACCCACCTTTTTTGCATGTTTTCCAAGAAGACCGAAGTGGCCCATATGCTAAAGATCAAAGAAAAAGCAAAATGCCACAAGGAGAAAAAGTGTCGTGATATCGCGACATGTTGCACCATCACGGCCAAAAGAGAAAAGTGTCGCGATATCACGACATGTTGCACCATCACGGCCAAAAGAGAAAAAGTGTCGCGATATCGCAACATGTTGCACCATCGCGACCAAAGGAGGAAAAAGTGTCACGATATCGCGACATGTTGCATTGTCGCGGCCAAAAGAGAAAAAGTGTCATGATATCGCGACATGTTGCATTTTCATGACCAAAATAGAAGAAAGAAAAAGTGTCGTGATATCGCGACATGTTGCATTTTCGTGACCAAAACAGAAGAAAGAAAAAGTGTCGCGATATCGTGACATGTTGCATCATCGCGGCCAAAAGAGAAAATGTGTCGCGATATCGTGACATATTGCGTCGTCACAGCCAAAAGGGAAAAAGTGTCGTGATATCGCGACATGATGCACCATCGCGGCCAAAAAAAGAAAAAGTGTCGTAATATCGTGACATGTTGCACCATCGCGGCCAAAAAGAAAAGGTGTCACAATATCGCGACATGTTGCACCATCGCGGCCAAAAAGAAAAGGTGTCACGATATCGCGACATGTTGCACCATCACGGCCAAAAGAGAAAAAGTGTCGCGATATCACGACATGTTGCATTTTCACGACCAAAAAAAAAATAGAAAAAGTGTCGTGATATCGCGACATGTTGCATCGTCGTGGCCAAGAGAGAGAAAGTGTCGCGATATCGCGACATGTTGTATTTTCGTGTCCAAGTAAGAAGAGAAGGAAATAGAAAGAAAAGTGTCATGATATCGCGACATGTTACATTTTTGCGGCTCAAAGCAACAAAAGAGAGCAAGGAGGCAAAGGTGTCACGATATCGCAACATGTTGCATTTTTGCGATTCAAAAGGGGCAGGCAATCAAAGAAGCATAAAGTGTCGTGATATCGTGACATGTTCCATTTTCACCAAGGTAACAGACCTGCATAGTGATGTGGACATAAGGACAAAATCCAGTGAATAAGACAAGCGTTACATAAGGAATATTTAGTGATTTGAAATCATTTAAGATGGTCATTACGCACGGAGGGAAACGAACACAAGCCCATGTGGAGAAAATTAAATGAAGGGCCACAAAATAGAAGCGAAAAGTCTTTTGGAAACCGAAACACATGCATGCAGGGAAGGTGAAATGAACAACCATTGGAAAATGAAGCGAACAGTCATGGAAGGAGAAACAACATTTTTTCAAAAGTTTAAATACGCCATTCAAAGAGGCTAGAAGGGGTGGAAAACTGTTGCAAGTAGCATTGCAGGTTTGAAGGCAAGATAGCCATTCTAGACCTAGTTGGGTTGTTTTTCTTTCGTAGACTGGTTTTTCTTCTTCATGGACATGGGTTGGAAATTGTTGCAAGCAGAGTTGCAGACTTGAAGGCGATGAGGCCATTCTGGACCTGTTTGAGTCATTTTTCCTCCATGGACTGGTTTGGGAAAACCAGAAATTCTACTATTGTAAAATGACATTTTTAATGCAGAATTTTTTAGAAAATTGCATCTTATGGACAAGAAAGGAGGAGTCATTTTCTACATGCTAGATTAAATGTCTATCTTTCCCATTTTCAGATTTTAGGCTTGTAAATGGAGTTTATGCAAGTTTTCTTGGTTGCTTCATGCGAATGTTTAAATCTAAAAAACCTCATTTAAAACCCTAGGAGCTAGCACTTAGCTTATCCGGATTGTGCTTTTTTGCAAGTCCAATAGGTTAGGTTGCATGCACGGTGACCTCACATCTTTGATTTTGTCGAAATAGGATAGCATCATACTGAATGCATTTTATTTTCAATTTCTGCATTTCATTTTCATTTTTATGCATTTTATTGTTTCCAAAAATTTTAACTTATTTTCAGGCATTAAAAGAAACATTTAAAAATTTTCAAAATGCAAAAAAACAATGAACAATCACTAAAGTTTCACATTGAAATAAACCAATATTGCCCCTTGTTTACAGTTACTTGCAATCACTAAGGTGTTCCAAGCATTTAAATTGAATATCTTTATTTGAGATTACTAATACACATATGCAAATGCAAATACAGTGGAGACCTTGGAGAAGCTGTGTGTTTAACTTCTTTACAAGAGGGGATTTGGAACCCAAATCCTAAAGGAGAGTGTACTTTCACAACTGGATGAAAATACCACTCAACAGATTGGCGCTAGAAGGAGGGCAAGAATTGTTTTATTTTAGAGTGATTTAAATGCTATAGGGATTTAAATTTTGAATATTTCATGCCCTATTGATTATTATCTTTAGCCCTCTTTTAACAATACAACCTTGTAGTGTTAAAAGGAGGACATAAATTGCTATGCATTGTTCTAACATTTTTTATTGTTCATACAGGAATAATGTGTTTTGATTTGACTTTTAAAAAAAAAATTGGTCTTGACTAATGAGGTTGTCTCCATGCAATTACTTTCATTTGATTTTAATGGATACATCTCTTGGTTGATGCTAACATGATTATTCATACGTTACATGTTTGATATTTTCTAGTCATTTCATGCTTATTTGTAAGGAATTATTTTGTCTAAAAATGTATTTGTTGTCAGTATTATGCTCTTCACTTACGCGTAATGCGATCTTGTGAATTAGAAAGCCTACAACACTAGGAGTATGCTATTCACTTGCGCATATGCGATCTGGTGAATCAGAAACTAATTTACATTTTTAGAATATTGCTTTGTCATGGTTCCTTATTGCATTCATGACTAACAAATTGATTTCGAGGTTATTCTTTGAATTTCATTAATTGCAGGATTTTCTTTGTGTCGTAGGTTTTCTTTGAGGCACTGAGAGTTTTCCACGGTTCTTGTAGGGTTATCATCATAGATTTTGAATCAAATGGCCCAACCTCCACCACCTCCTTGGTATGGAGCCCATAAAATTCCTTTGAATATTGCAGGGGATATTCACGAGATCCCTAGGAATATAGAGAGAGTTTTGCCCAAATACAAATCAGATGGCCTAAGGACCGTAGAAGAACATATTCAGGCCTATAGGGATGTTTTGATAAGATTGCAAGTTCAACATGAAGATGTGGCTTGTAGAGTCTTCCCCATGATCCTAGACCCAGTGGCCTACGAATGGTATATTTGTTTACCTACTGGTTTCATTACGTCATGGACACAAATGGAGAATGCTTTTATCAACCAATTCAGGTCACCATTAGATCCCACAATCATCTATAATCAGTTCATTACATGTAAAATAGTCCAGGGTGAGCCAATCCAAACTTTTAATCAGAGATTTCATAAGTGCTATAATAGAGCAATTCGATATTTTGCCATTGATCCCGCAGTAGCTTTGCAAATATATTTTGGGGCATTGGATCCTATGATGGCAATGTTTGCAAGGTGAGATCCTCAAGTTACCATGCTTGCTCTAGCCTACAATGAAGCTATGACCATTGAACAACAAATGACACCACAGAGTTATGGGTTTTCCCAGATGCCTATGGTAGGACAATATGGTCCATATGGTCCAGCTCCTATGATGAATCAGATCATGGCACCACAAATATCAGGTATAAATGCTTTGCCTTATCAACAACCATATTCATCAACACCTACTTACACACCCAATCCAATTTTGATTCAAAGTATGAATCCCTAAGCAAATCAAGTGGCTCAAAATCCAACTCAAATGTTAATTCAAGATCTCACCAATTACGCAAACCCTACTGGAACTAGCAATAACATATCTCAACCAAAAGAGATTTATTCAGAGGTTGAAGAACTCAAAAATATGGTTCACAAATTGAGTAATGATTTGGTTCAAAAATAGAAGTATGAATCCCATGCCCCTCACCCAAATCGAAACTTCAACGATAGAGGGAGACAGTGGAATACGAAGCCAAACAATGGGGGTGTGCATTCCCCTATTGCTAATCAGATAGATACTTCTACAGGACCAAGTTACTCTAGTTCCATTCTTAATATTTCTGATTTTGCATGGGAAAAGGGGTGTAGATTGCATAATACAAAGGAGCATAATGAAAGGAATTGTCCCGAAATTGCTATGTATACCCATTGTCTCCAAGCTCAAGTGGATGATTTGGAACTTGTGCCAAATAAGGGTCCATCCCAACATCAGCAAGGAGTGGACAACATTTTGGTGGTAGAAACTCTATATCATCAAGAGAGTGAGAATGAGGAAGGTGAAGATGAATTGGATGAGAAACATGTTGATGAATCAGAAGATGAAGAAGAAGTACTTGAGCGTCACAGCTTGAACTTGGAGGATGATTACTATGATTCAAGGAAGAAATGGGAAGAATGTTATCAATCTAAATCTTCTAATAAACTTGTTGTGTCAATTGATATGCAGGATAACTCAATTGCTTCCTCGCATGAGGATACTATAAATCCTGTACCATTTGAGAAATTTTTGGAAGAGGCATTCGAATCTCATCAAATTTTGGAGCATGATAAGGATTATACAACCATGAATCAAGAAAGAGAGTCATTTGCTTTAGATTCCTTTGGAGGAAAAGAAATTGAAAATCTTGATCCACTTACTTGTGCTACAATGATTATGCCATTTCAAAATGAGAAAATTACAAAGCCTGAATCATTTGGGTTTGATATCATTGATGATCCAATTGAAAATCCCATGTTACCCAAAACAACCCAAGTGATTGATCACGAAAATGCGTTAGATAGAAAAGACTTATGGTTTGAAAGGGATGGACATATTTTCAATTGGGTACCTAAGTTTGGTGCCTTTGATAAACAGGTCATGGAGAAAGAACAAGTGCTACACGATGATGAATGCCATGAGATAAAAAGAGGAATTTTCAAATCCTCTTCAAGTAAGGTCAAATGAAAACATGCCAAAAGTAAAATATCATCTTTTTGGTTTCACCATGCAAAATTCGAATGAAGGTTTGCCTAATGAATGGTTTGATTCAAATATTATTAATGTTATGGCTTTATTGAATGAACATGAAAGCTTATTTCTACACCATGAATCAAAGTGCGGAATGGACATCTTAAATAATAGACATAAAGGAATTGAATATCAATCATTGTCTAATCAATTTGAAAACTGGAAACTCCACCATAGGATTATTAATGAAACTAAATCAAATTGGTATGGTGAGAGGGGCAAGTGGAAGTTTGTTTCTTTGTTTGGTTTGATCTTGTTTTTGTTGGATTCCTGTAAAACTTGGTATGTGTATCACGTCATACATATTTTAAAGAATTCTAATTAGGTTTGGGATCTGGAAAAATGATAATCCAAACTTTTTGTACATTTGTATATACTTTGGTTTTCGTGTTTTGGTTTTGGATTGGATCTCATTTTGGTTTTAAGTTTTGTGTGTTGGTTGGACACTTTTGGTTTGTTAACTTAGGTCCTTATGAATGTTGACTAAGACTAGGAGAATATGAAACATCGAAATTGTATTGCAGAAAGCTCCACGAATTTTGCAAGCACATTAAAGAATATCATTTGGAACTTGTGATGCATGAAGTTGTCAGTTTTATAAATTATGGCAAAGTAGGTGGTATACTCTATCTACATTTCAAAAGGAGCAATGCATTCGTATCTCATGTACATTTTGTATTGCATATACATTTCATCTCAGTTGCATCTTCATTTCATGTGCAATCATTGAAAAGGTGTCGAATCCTCTTAGGGTTATTACATAACATATATTAAAAGGATCCTAAGGTTGGGAACTGATGCCCGAACTATCTTGAACCAAGCACGTTCTATGCATTTTAAAAAAGGATCTTGAGCAAAATGGTCAAAACCATACTTGGAAGAAAAGGTGAAGCGAAAGGAGTATTTCATGTCTATCCTATCATGCAACATAATCCTTAAACAGTGGTTTTTACCACTCCCATAGAGCTTAAAGCCTAAAATCAGAGTAGTAAGGATAGGGTTAAATCCTCATCGAACTTAGGTTGAGGATCCAATTCCCTAAAGATTTGATTTGACCTTCATGGAGTAGTAAGGATAGGGTCTAATTCTCATCTCGCTTAGGTTGAGAATCTGATTCCCCAAAGCTTTTATTTTGCCCACTCAAGAACTTGAAATTCAAAATAAAATATTTTTCATTTCTTTATTAATATTGGATTGGAAGGATCGTACTACATGTCCCTTGCAAGGATGGGTAGTCATCCCCAAGGTTCAAGAAATCAAAAGTGAAGCCAAATACTAGATTATGGGGTTGATCTCCATTAGGGCTATAGACGCCTGACTGGCAATGGAGTATGCTCATGCGTGGCAACATGTCTTGTCTAAAAGCAAGACCACTAATTGCTCAAACGGACAGGCTAGCCTGACAGTTTCATCCATAACAGGTTAAATAATTTTGTTCAAGATGAGGTAATGAACTCTAGATCAGAGTAGTAAGGATAGGGTTAAATTCCCATATCACTTAGGTTGGGAATCCGATTCCCCAAAGCTCTGATTTCACTTACACTTGCACAAGGGTTCAAGATGGTAGTGGCACATAACCAACTTTGGGATCTAGTAAATTAATTCAGTATACATATATTTGGTCCTAAGAGGGTTTGACAGTTTTAATATGTTTTTTCATGATACTAGAATGTTTGAGCCTTTGCAAAGTAGGTTGTTATATCTCTAACATAGTTGTCATACGTCAAATCCTGCACAAATCATTCATAGCCTTGCATACGAATCATAAGTGAAACTGACAATGGAAAGTTGAATGAGTTTCAAATGATAAGGAATGAAGCACATTGCACACATCGAGCTGATGATTAATAATTCTAATGCTTCATGTATTTCTCGTCTAGTTTTATTCTTGGGATATTTGTTGACACTTGTATTTGATTCTGTGTGTTTTCAGGTTGAGTTCTCACCAAAATGCTTGGGAGCATTTTCCAGCAAAGTCACCATTTGTTGTGGTTGCTCCACAACATACCCCAAAATTGGGGACCCACCTTTTTTGCATGTTTTCCAAGAAGACCGAAGTGGCCCATATGCTAAAGATCAAATAAAAATCAAAACACCACAAGGAGAAAAAGTGTCACGATATTGCGACATGTTGCACCATCGCAGCCAAAAGAGAAAAAGTGTCGCGATATCGCGACATGTTGCACCATCGCGACCAAAAGAGAAAAAGTGTCACGATATCATGACATGTTGCACCATCGTAGCCAAAATAGAAAAAGTGTTGTGATATCGCGACATGTTGCACCATCGCGACCAAAGGAGGAAAAAGTGTCACGATATTGCGACATGTTGCATCGTCGCGGCCAAGAGAGAGAAAGTGTCGCGATATCGCAACATGTTGCATTTTCATGACCAAAACATAAGAAAGAAAAAATGTCGTGATATTGCGACATGTTGCATTTTCGCGACCAAAACAAAAGAAAGAAAAAGTGTTGCGATATCGCAACATGTTGCATCATCACGGCTAAAAGAGAAAAAGTGTCGCGATATCGCGACATGTTGCGTCATCATGGCCAAAAGGGAAAAAGTGTCGCAATATCACGACATGTTGCTCCATCGTGGCAAAAAAAAGAAAAAGTGTCGCGATATCGCGACATGCACCATCACGGCCAAAAAATAAAAGGTTTCGCGATATCGCGACATTTTGCACCATCGCGGCCAAAAGAGAAAAAGTGTAGCGATATCGTGACATGTTGCATTTTCGCAACAAAAATAGAAAATAAAAAAAGTGTCGTGATATCGCAACATGTTGCATCGTCGTGGCCAAGAGAGAGAAAGTGTCGCGATATCGCGACATGTTGCATTTTCGCGGCCAAGTAAGAAGAGAAATAACTAGAAAGAAAAGTGTCGCGACATGTTACATTTTCGTGGCTCAAAGCAACAAAAGAGAGCAAGGAGGCAAAGGTGTCGCGATATCACGACATGTTGCATTTTCATGATTCAAAAGGTGCATGCAAGAAAAGAAGCATAAAGTGTCGTGATATCATGACATGTTCCATTTTTGCCAAGGTAACAGACCTGCATAGTGACGTGGACATAAGGACAAAATCTAGTGAATAAGACAAGCATTACATAAGGAATATTTAATGATTTGAAATCATTTAAGATGGTCGTTACGCACGGAGGGAAATAGACACAAGCCCATGTGGAGAAAATGAAACGAAGGGCCACAAAATAGAAGCGAAAAGTCTTTTGGAAACCGAAACACATGCATGTAGGGAAGGTGAAACGAACAACCATTAGAAAATGAAGCGAACAGTCATGGAAGGAGAAACAACATTTTTTTAGAAGTTTAAATACGCCATTCAAAGAGGCCAGAAGGGGTGGAAAACTTCTACAAGTAGCGTTGCAGGTTTGAAGGCAAGATAGCCATTCTGGACCTAGTTGGGCTATTTTTCTTTCGTAGACTGGTTTTTCTTCTTCATGGACATGGGTTGGAAATTATTGCGAGCAGAGTTGTAGACTTGAAGGCGATGAGGCCATTCTGGACCTGTTTGAGTCGTTTTTCTTCCATGGACTGGTTTGGGAAAACCAGAAATTCTACTATTGTAAAATGACATATTTTTAATGCAGAAGCTTTCAGAAAATTGCATCTTATGGACAAGAAAGGAGTCATTTTCTGTATGCTAGATTAAATGTCTATCTTTCCCCTTTTCAAATTTTAGGCTTGTAAATGGAGTTTATGCATGTTTTTTTGGTTGCTTCATGCGAATGTTTAAATATGAAAAACCTCATTTAAAACCCTAGGAGCCAGCACTTAGCTTATCCGGATTGTGCTTGTTTGCAGGTCCAATAGGTTAGGTTGCATGCACGGAGACCTCACATCTTCGATTTTGTCGAAATAGGATAGCATCATACTGAATGCATTTTATTTTTAGTTTTTGCATTTCATTTTCATTTTTCTGCATTTTATTGTTTCCAAAAATTTTAACTTATTTTCAAGTATTAAAAGAAACATTTAAAAATTTTCAAAATCCAAAAAAACAATGAACAATCACTAAAGTTTCACGGTGAAATAAACCAATATTGCCCCTTGTTTACAGTTACTTGCAATCACTAAGGTGTTCCAAGCATTTAAATTGAATATCTTTATTTGAGATTACTAATACACATATGCAAATGCTAATACAATGGAGACCTTGGAGAAGTTGTTTGTTTAACTTCTTTACAAGAGGGGATTTGGAACCCAAATCCTAAAGAAGAGTGTACTTTCACAACTGGGTGAAAATACCACTCAACAAGACCCAAATTCAAATTTGCTAGACAATATATATACATAGTTATCAAAATACTAGCATGCGGTTTGTTAAAATATTAAGTTGATGTAGTCATGATGTAAAATGAGTTGGATCAACTTCAAACTCATATAGTTAATTTTTAAAATAAAATAGAGAATAGATGATCCATTGGAAGAAGACAAGAAACATCCCATATGATATTTTTACTTATTTTAATTATTTTTTAGTTGGAGAAAATCTAATCTTTAAAAATTATATGTTGGTTTCTAATAATGCTAATATTTTATTTTGAGATCTTGACATCAAATATTTGTGGAGATTTTTTCTATGTAATTGATTATGTGATATAAATTTTTATTTTAACATTTATAATAATATTTATTTATTTATTTATTTTTATTTTTATTTTTTTGAGAAAAAGCTAGATTATATTAATTCATTAACCGGAACATTACAATATTTTGGTGCTAGCACTGTCCACCTGATAAAAAAAAAATGAGGTGGATTATACATAAGAAAATAAGCTAAAATCAACAAAAAAGACTATAGCTATTGCAATACACCAAATATCAACATTCATCTGTGGGAGAGTTTGTTATCTGAAGAAATTTTGGGTATGTCTTCCGTGATATCTTCTGAAGTCTTCAAAGAAGAAAAAGAAGTAATCAAGACCTAAACCTGCTCATCATTGTTAACTGCCTTCTTCTTAGTTTCTTGTTGGACCTTTTGAAGATCCTGAATCATATGAGAAAGTTGATGAAGTGTGTCAATAACATCTCAAGGTGTGTTGGAAGGTCCATAGACTTGGGAATGAATGCATTCCACATGTAATAAAATATCAAAGGTCAAGTATGCTAAAACCATATCCCATGGAATTGCATACTCTGGGATGTTTGTAGACTCATCCTTCTCAAGCACATTTGGAAGTACAGATGTTGGATATAATAAAATATTTATAATTTTTTTCAATGGATTTAAAATAATAATGGAGAGTAAGAAATTTTACACCATAATCCAAAAAAATTTAATCATATAAGTGAATCGAAACATTTTATCTAGTAAAGAAAATAAGTGCAATAAGAAGTTTCAAATTGTAAGCTAAGTTCTTAATCTTTTGGTTAAACCTTAGTGTTAACCCTAATGGATTTGGGGCCAAGTAACAAGGAATTTTACATCATAAACCAAACCAATGTTTCAATCCTAAAAGTGGGAGCACTGAAGAGAACATTTAAAGTTGGAAGTCAAACTTATTACAATATATTACAAATATAATCCTATATTTATGTTCTTTATGAGCTTTACTCATATGTTAACCTTAAAATTTTAAATCCAATGAGTTTCTAGAAAGAGACCTTTATAATATCTATGATCAATTTCTAAATGTTAACCTTAATGTTTTAGGTCCAATGGATTAGGGACAAACATCCTTCATGCTTTTTTACAATTGTTAATCTTAATATTTTAAGTTCAATGGGTTTGAAACAAGTAGTCAAAAATGTTGTAAATAAATTTTCTAATCTTATGGGTGAACCCTAACATTTAGCCACATGTATTTGAGACAAGCAATGGGGATCAAAATTTCACATCATAGGTCAAGACTCTAATTTTATGAATGAACCTTAATATTTATCCCTTGTTATTTGTACAAGGCATCAATTGTAATAATATGAGTTTATTCCAATGAAATCCATCTACAACATGAGTATAATTCCCTAAATTGTCATGAAGACTCCTATGACAAGATAGATTCTAAGTTCAAATTGCTTATGTGATAATTATTTTAAGAATAATATAACCCATGATAATATGATTTATAGTAATACCATTTTATTATAATTGGTTGAAATGATATAATAAGAATGAAGTCCAACTCAAATTTTATCTTTGTTATAAACATTCTTGTAATAAGACGCACCATAATAATATACTTTGTTGTAATACTATATTATTAAAGTTCATTAAAATAATAAAATCATTTTTATAAATATAATTTCTAATAATATCATATTATTATTATTATATTATGTTAATGTGAAAAACACCTACGACACACGAGGTGAAGTCTCCGTCCAACCATGACCCCTCGTAAAGCCGAGATCTATTTTTATCAATAGAGAATTTAACACACACCCACCACACACCCTCACCCTCACCCTCACCCTAGTCCACGCCACAGTTTGAACCTTAGATCTTCCGAAGAAAAATCAAAACTGAAACCATTGTAATTAAGATGAAACCTAATTCAAATACATTCATTGTGATATACATTTTTCTTATAAAATAATTTATGATAATAATATTTATTACAACCATATTCTTCTAAAATTCATTAAAATGATATAATAATTATAAAAATCAATTAAAATCCTCATAATATTCTCAACACTACATAACAACATAGCTTATGACAACACAATTTACTATAATAACAATAATACATTCATTAAATCATATAATAATTATAAAAATCAATTCAAATCCTCATAAGATTCTCAACCCAACATAACAACATAGTTTATGACAACATGATTTACTATAATAACAATAATACAATATTATAGTTTACTAAAATAATGTAATTAATATAAAATCCTTTTAAACCTAGCTTAACCACTTAAAATTATTTTCATTAAATAAAATAAATTTATTTAAAAAAAGCTCTTCCTTTAGATCAAAATTAACGCCATAGGCGACGAGGAATTATCTAAACGCAACCCTATCATCGTTGACTGCGGAGATTAAAGGAAAATACAAAAACGTGGTGGCCCCGCGCTACCGACCATCACGACTGCTCCTCACCTGCAACGTTACTTGAACAAGTAAACTGCAGCGTATTGTAAACAAAGAATGAAGAATATATTCACAGTTTACTTATAAAATCAAAACAAAAGCATTAAAAATGAAGATGCTGAGTTGGGCAACCACGAGCTTCCTGTATCTGTCCATGTGTTTGGTAGGCGTAGGTGGGAAACAGCTTCTCTAACCACAATGTGTTCAACTTCTCATTTTCAGTTTTAATAGAATTTTCCGTTCAACGACTTAAAATGAGATCGCTTTCAAAATCCACCGGGTGGAGTTCCACCTCACGTTCCAAATTCCATGATTATCAGGGGCCACGAAGAAATTGCTTACTCCACCTCATCGTCGCATGCATCGGATCACATAACCTTTCGAATTAACAAAAGAATAACACAAAAGATATACATCACAAACTCTCTGAATTCAGCCGCTGGGCCCGACGCGGGATCCGTTAGTGCAGTGCCTTTTGACGTTTTCAATGGCGTCGCGTGCATCGATTCCCATCGTGAATCAGTGCATCGATTCCCATCGTGAATCAGATATGTACAGAAAATTCAGAAGTGCAGAAAATTCAATCCCTGGTCCCTGATGCGTGGGAATTCGACGAAAAGTCGCTACTGAATGTCATTCTATCCGAAGAGGGGCCGACGCCGGTGTCGGGTGATATGAGCCACGTGAAATCGCCTCTACTGTTGCATGTGGCCTCGAGGTCCGCCTCCATGCTGTGCAGGACGGAAATTATAGCCGGGGACGGGTGATCGATGGCTTCGAGGATGACCAACGCCTGAGATATTGAGGGCCTGCAGACCACTCTGGGGTGGGCACACTGCAGCCCCAGCAGCAAAACCCTCTCCATGCTTTTTTTTGAGCACCCCTCATCGCAGTCGCGTATTCTCTTGTCGACAATCTCGGCGCGGTGCCCATTGAGAGCCATGTCCACCACCCAGTCGGAGACGAGAACGTGCTCCAGCGAATTGGTCTTGGTATCAAAGGCCCTGCGCCCCGTCACGAGCTCCAGTAGAATGATGCCGAAGCCGAAGACATCGCTCTTGTCGTTGAGGTGGCCGTAGAGGGCGTACTCGGGCGCCACGTAGCCGAGCGTGCCCACTGTCCGGGTGGTGTAGTGCGTCTTGTCCTCCGTCTTGAACTTGGCCATGCCGAAGTCCGCAACCAGAGGGCTCAGATCTGCATCCAGCAGCACGTTTGCGGCTTTCACGTCTCTGTGTATGATGGCCGGCTTCGTATCCTCGTGCAAGTACGCCAGCCCTCGGGCAATCCCCACTGCGATCTTGTAGCGCTGCGCCCACGTCAGGCAAGGGCGGGTGGGGCTGAACAGGTATTCCGCCAGGCTGCCGTTCTCCATGAAATCGTACACGAGAAGCTGCTCGTGCACTTGGCCCCTCACTTCGACGCAGTATCCCCGTAGCGGGAGCAAGTTCCTGTGCTTGGTGCTGCTAATCACCTGCAACGTTGAAGTCATGACAACCCGTTAATATAAAGAAATAAACATCAATACAACCAAACTAAAATTACCAAAGGCTAAACATAAAACAACATCAAGGTGATCACTGACCTGCACCTCGTGGCTGAAGTCCTCATCGGCTGCCTTTGTGGAATCCTTGAACCTCTTCACAGCAATCTGCGACCCGTCCGGGAGAGAGCCTCTATACACCAAACCGAATCCACCCTCCCCGATCAAATTCTCCTCGGCAAAATTCCGGGTAGCACGTTTGATCTCGGGGAAGCTAAAGAACGTCAGTCCTGTGCTCTCGCTCAACACTATATATCTTCGCATGAGCTTCCTCTGCTGCGTCTTCCTCACCCTTCGCAGGTTCCAGAGGACACCGACCAAAAAAAGAATTATCACACCCGCCGAAGGAACAGAAGCCTCGAGAGCCGTCTTGGTAGTCCTGTTTAGACCCTTCCAGCCCCCGACGTGGAGCCGATTAGCCGCAATGGTGCCTAAATTCTGGACGCTGAGAAGGCAGTATGCAGCATCCGGGCCAAGGCCGTCGTAGCAGTTGATGCCGCCGCCGACATACATCATGATAAACGCGGGGCAATTGGGTTTCGCGGCAGCGGGGGGCGCGTTCAGCACGTTGAGCGCGTCGGCCATGGCGAAGATGCAGTTCCTGCACAGGAACCCATTGGGGTTCGATGCGTTGCACTGTTGTCGCAGTTTGGAAGGGTCGACCGCCCTTTCGAAGGTCTTGATGTCCGTTATGTTGTTGCAGGTTCCGGAGTCGGTGATGAAATTGTCGAGGCCCACGCGACAGGTCGCCAAGAGGTTGGAGTCGATTCCGCGACCTACGAGCTGCTGGTTGAATTCCTCGACGCATAGGGCGGCAGTGCTGTTGTCCGGCAGGAGAAAGGTCCGAGTGGTGTGCACCCAGGCGAAGTGGAGGATCTTGATAAGGTCCAGAATGCCTTCGCAGCAATGGGATATGTCCGGCATAAGGCACTGCTGATACATATACGGATTCGCATCCAGCTCCTGCGTTATGTTCATTGGACATTGTACTTGGCCTGCTAGAGCTGATGGCAGAGCAAACAGAAATAAAACCAATAACGCATGCATCCGTTTCTCACCCATGGCATGATTATTGGTGATATCTGCGCTTTCACTCCATTATAAGGAAAGGAGTAGAGACCGCTGACCGAAATGAAAGGAACGAGTCAGAAAAGATATGCTCTAACACATCTCTCATTACAGAATTGTGTAACTTGACGATTCTTATTGAAATGCAGCCGCCACGGTTAGGTGGGTGATGATGGAAAAGAGCAGCTGCTTTCCTGTGGCCACGCTCTGCGATAAGAACGTATTTCCATTAATTCCAGACAAAGGGGTCCACGTCATTGAAAATTCGCCTGTGCCTTGGACGCGCTGTGCCAACCACACCCATCGGATCTATTCCCGTAATCAAAGAAAACGTGTTTGGCAGTTTGTGGAAGTGATGACGCATTCATTATGCGTTATGACGTTTCAAAAACAGCCAAAGGCACGCGAGGTTTTAAAGACGGGTCCAAAAAACGTGTAAACTCAAAAGATCGGCTTGAAGTTGAACGACGGTATTCGAGGGAAGATAAGGCTATAAGGGGTTGACAATTAGATTTAATAATGACCTATATTAAAGTAGTTAATGAGAATTTCACAGTATAGGTCAAAATTAAATTTTACACTTTAACAAAAGTAAACCAGAATCTTAAAAAGCATATATAGGTTTTTATTTTTATCTATATTTAGTTATAGATTGTTTTATTTATTTAAATTTTTTATTCAAAGTGTTAGTATTGTATTTTTTTTTTTACTTTTATTTTATTATATATACTCAGTTATGAATGTTTTATTTTTTATTTTATTTTTGCTACTGAATATATTATTATAATATTTTATTGATAATATAATATAACTTAGTTTTTACTTTAAACAAAAAAAACTAAATATTATTTGTCTTAAAATTTTGACTTTATGTGTCTTTCTTTGAGAGGTTCAAGGTTCAAATCATAATCTATGTATAAGTCTATGGTTTAAGCTTTGATTCTTACTTATATTTCAGACATGTGGCAAATACAAAAAAACACTCAGAAACGGGTCTATGGCAGAGTTATTTGAAGACAGTAAAATAAAAAAGTTGGGGAATTGCTAACCCAAATCAGGAGGAGAAGGAACAACCTTCTCAAATATATTAAAGATCATATGATATGATTTGAGCAGTTGTACTTCCATATTTGAGGTCCCATAGACCATATTTGGGTCTCGTGGATGTAATTAAAATCTTTCATTTCATTTCAACGTAATAATACACATTATAGCATTATAGGTGATGTGACCCGGTTCAATTTCCATAATGAATGTGTATAAAAAGTATTTACTTAAAAATAATAATAATAATAATGTTAAACTTATATGTTAACACAAAAATTTCCTACACTTTATTATTTATATATATTTTAATATAAAATAATTAAGAAATTTTGCTATCACAAATTTTTACCTTATTAGATAATTAATAAGTTTTGCTATTATATTTTACGAGGTTGTAATTTCCTATCGCACATAAACACGGTGACTACCATTCAATACTTTTAATAAATATACCTTTTCGAATAATTCAAAACCTTCATGATCGTGTTGGACTTGAATTAAATGGCATTTACGTCGTTGATCATATTGTGGGACTTGAATTATATATCAATTTCTGTCTTGTTGATTTGATATTATGAGAATAATATATTTTTTTTTTTATAGCAAGTAGCTAATCTTTTCTTTCTTTTTGAAAAGACCTGTCTCATTGTTACTTAAAAAATATTGTCCTCGCAAATCGGGGCTGAAAACCATGTGTAAAAGAATAATTTAAAACCTTCATGATCGTGATCGATTTAAATTAAATGACATTTATGTCGTTCATCATCTTGTTGGACTTGAATTATATATCATTTATTTATTGTTGATTCGATATTATGAGCATATATAAAATAAAAGAATAATCCAAAACTTGAATTATATATTAATTTCTTGTTTCCGGGTAGGCTGTCCAGTTTTTTATAGCCGCCACAGTATTCTGTCCTCAGAAGCCGTTACATAGATCTTCGCGTAGTCCGCCTCAATAACCACCATGCCACAATCATTTTAAACCTTTTACCCCTCTTAAAGCACCAGGAAAGAGACAAACGTTCAGTCCGACGAGGCCCAAGATTTGAACCTTAGACCTCCACCCCTTATGGGGTTTGGATGAACCAATTGATCTACACCTTGAAGAGAAAATTTTGTTAATTTAATATTATGAGAATAATATATATTTTTTATAGAAAGTAGTTAATCTTTTCTTTTATTTAAAAAAAACCTATCTCATTGTTACTTTACTAAATGTTGTCCTCGCAAATCGGGGCTGAAAACCATGTGTAAAAGAATAATTTAAAACCTTCATGATTGTGCTCGATTTAAATTAAATAATCCAAAACCTTCCTCATCGTGTTGGATTTAAATTAAATGTCTTGTTGGACTTGCATTATACATCATTTATTTCTTGTTGATTCGATATTGTGAGACTAATCTATATTATTTAAAAATAATATAGGTTTTTAGTAGTTAATTTTTTTAATTTTTAAGGGGTAGGTGGATTGGTAAGTGCACGTGTGGTTGAGCACTTACTAAAAAGAGATTTAGGTTCAAACTTTAAAGGAAACCAACCCTTTGCAAAGGTAGTTAGTAGTCTGCTTTGAATCCTTTGAGTGCATGTCAAGATGACGATGATGATACAAACCTCGAACTCTGGTCCCCATATCATGATGGATCAACTAAAACGAGAGGAATAGGTTTGCTGGAACCTGTGCTAACAAGTTACTAAAAATAGTGGTTGTAACCAACCCTCCTATATAATCAATTTTTTTTTTTTTTTTTTTGGTTAGTGTGAGAAACCAACCCTTTGCAAAGGTAGTTAGTAGTATGCTTTGAATCCTTTGAGTGCATGTCAAGCTGACGATGATGATACAAACCTCGAACTCTGGTCCCCATATCATGACGGATCAACTAAAACGAGAGGAATAGGTTTGCTGGAACCTGTGCTAACAAGTTACTAAAAATAGTGGTTGTAACCAACCCTCCTATATAATCAATTTTTTTTTTTTTTTTTTGGTTAGTGTGAGAAACCTTTACAACCAACACATAGGGTTGAGCAGTCTTCTTCCAATCAATGACCCCTCGTGAAGTCAAGAGCTATGCTTATCAATAGTGAATTTAACAATCACCACACACCCACCCCTCACACACTTACACTCACCCACGCCGCGGTTTGAATCTTGGATCAACCAAAGAAAAGTCAAGGACCAAACGGTTGTGTTATTCCCCTGGACTTCAAAAACTTTGTAGTTAATGTGATAAACCCCTACGACCTACCCATAGAGTTGAGTAGTCCCCTACCAACCATGACCCTTAGTAAGGTCGAGAGCTACACTTATCAATAGAGGAATAACACATAACAATTTGGGTATCAATATGGTGGATACAGGAGTCTTGTCCGCATCTACCATCACCCAAGACTTTCACCAACTACGTTGTATAAGTAGTTAATATTTTAAATACTTTATATATATAAGATACTATGTATATATCTTAATATGAATGCGTTAAAATTTATACAATTAAAATTATAGGTTTATTTTTCAAGCTAAAATTTATAAATAAATCAATATTTTAAATTATATAGTAAAATATGAATTTATTTTTTAAACTAAAATTTATAAACAAGTTAATATTATATATATATATATATATATATATATATATATATATATATATATATTATAAAATTTATACAATTAAAATAATAAGTTTGTTTGTCATGCTAAAATTTATGAGTAAACCAATCTTTAAAATTATGTATAAACACATTTACACATTCTACTCTGAAATTAATTCACTACTAAAATAATATATATAACAAAATTTACATTACACAATACAATTAAAATCATAAAAACTTATAAATAAGAACGAAATTTCTTACATTCCTCCAATATTGATACCTACAATGAACAAATAGTTCAACTAAAACAACTTTTGTAGAACACGGGAACAAACTTTAAAAGAATGTAATAATCTATGTAGAAGTATTATTTTATTTTAATTTAAAGTGATTTTACTTCACTTAAAAATTAAAAATAAATGGTATATTATTCACAATAAAAAATTTCAGGTCTTTTAAATAAAAATAAATGGTACATTTATAAAAACTTATGTTTTAGGTCTTTTAAATATTTTATATATAGATACCATGTGCATGTGATAAAATTTATTTTGTTTATCATGTTAAAATTTATAAGTAGGTCAATCTTTTAAATTATATATTAACATACCTACACTTATCCTTCCCTAGGATTAATTTCGTGTTGTAAGAATAATTTTAATATTTCTATATTTTATGTATGTGATAAAATTTAGATAATAAGGGAAATGGGGAGGGTGAGGATCATGCTCCCTCCCCTGGTTCTTGTCCAGTCCCTAGCTCATCCCGGGTCATCCCACTCTAGGAATGCTTTGTAGCAGATGATCTCCATGGGGGAGATCCTTCTCCACTTTCTACTCCTTTCCCAGCAGTTTTAGGGTTTCCTTGCCCGAGCCCGGGGTCTGGTGCATCCCAGGGGTCTCCTAGGGTTCCCTACATGCTTCAGGGATCCCTTCCCCGATCTCCCTTAAGATTCCCCCTAGGGTTTTTTGCAGGTTTTTGCTTGGATCCGGTTCCCAGGGCTTCCTCGATCGGTGGTGGTGGCAGGTTGGGTTTTTGACTACTTCTTGGTGCATCCCGTGAGGTCCTCTCTACTTCGAGGTTGGTCTTGGGAGAGCCAGTTTTCTTCTTCTAGTGACTCCTCTCTGGGATGCTCGTGGTTATTGTTGGTCTCGTCCCTTTGGGTAGGGCCCTTTTTGATTTCCTGTTCGGAGGCTTATTATTGTTGAATCTGCTTTTTGGTGGACACCCAGGGCATTGGTTGGTCTTCGAGTGGGCCTCTTCCTCTACCTGGGTAGTTCCCAACCCAGTCCCAATTCCCTGAAGCTTCCATGAGCAAGGATTGGAGGCTCTTGGTCCCTTATTTTGGGGTTCCTAGGGTTTCTGTTGCATGTCTGGATCTTGGGGGGCCATGATAAGTGCATGCAGACCCTGGTTCCCCTAGGTTAGGCTTCCGAGGATCCCATATTTATGCATGTTGCCGCTCCTCGCCTAGGATCCTCAGGTTGTTCATTTTAGTTCCTGCTCAGGGGCTTCTGGTCCTAGTTCCTTGGATCTATTCGTGAGCAAGAATGGTGGTTCCTGGGCCTTTCTACTAGAGTGGTGGGGGCTTCCTTCTGTATTCTCTAGTTTGGGGGGAGATTAGTGAGTTTGCAGTTGTGGTCCCTCCTTCCTCCTTCAGTTTTGGCTTTCGAGATCCTGTCTTTGCACCTGTTGTTGTTTTCCCTGGATCCTTCCAGCTTCCTCGTATTTCTCCTTGCTATGCACAGGGATATCTTGGCCTGTAGATATCCCTAGTAGTGTTGTTCCTCTTTTTAGGCTCAAGCGGAGGCATCCCATTTTTTTTCTTTGAGGACCTTGATACCATTTCCTAGGTTGTTCCGTTGTTGATCCCTGGCATGTATCCTGGTGTTGTTTGCTGCTTTGCTCGTGCAGCTGCTTGCTACCATGTTGCACCCCAGATTGCATCATGTGGCATCCCTGGGCAAGGATCCTCTCCAATTTTCTAAATTTCCCTGCTTTAGGTTTTAGGGTAGGATTTCTGGTTGCAGTCTATCCTTGGCCTTCCCGCTCTCCCTGCGTAGGTCTGGGTAGATGTTTTGTTTCCACCTCTGGGCGGATCCCGAACTGTTGTATCCACCCCCAAGTGAATCCCAGACTATTGTATCCACCCATGGGAGGATCACAGTCTGCCAAAAATGGGAGGTTGATACATTGGTGAAGCAGGTATCACTAATGGTTTCTAGATCAAGGGTTGTTTCTGGCCCTTTCATTTTTAGTTTGTGTTTATTTTCATGTACTTAGGAATTGCTTTAAATCTTGGTGCTACGACCCTTTTTGTTATAAGGTTTTGAAATCCTCTTAAAAAAACCCAAATTGTATATAATATTCTAGTTACTTATGAAAAAAAAAGTTAGATAATAAAATACAATTAAAATCATATACACACTCATGTATAATTAATTCCCTATTACAAGAACAATATATATTTTTTGATACCATGTGTAACAAAATTTATACAATACAATTAGAATCATAAAAACTTATAAATAAGAGCTAAATTTCTCACACTCTTCTAATAATGATACTTGCAATGAACAATACGGGAACAAACTTTAAACGAATGTAATAATCAATGTAGATTTTTTTACTTTAAAGTGATTTTATTTTACTTTAAAAGAAAAATAAAGGGTACACTATTCACAACAAAAGAGTGGTATGATAACACATTTCAAAAAGCTTGTGTTGTGGGTTTAGCTTCATGTTCTAAAAACTACAAGTTGGAAACAGAAAATAGTAAAGATCAAGAATCGAGCCCCATAACAAATTGAGTTTAGGGAACTACAAACCAACAATAGAAAGTAGTAAATAATGGGAAACCAAACCAAGAATAAACTAAGTTCAAGGAACTACAAACTAAAAATAAAAACAGTAAAGAGCAAGAACCTAGCCCAAGAATAAATTGAGTTCAAGGAACTACAAAATAAAAACATAAAATAGTAAATGAGAGTGAGAACTTGCTAGAAATTCATGTTCATATTTTGTTTTCTTAGTCCTAGGGTCTTGGACTTCCTATTGCTTGGGATGCATGGTTGTGAGCCCATTTTTGATCCCTTGTAAAAGGTCAACTCCTTTGAGAGAGAGCTGAAGGAGGGTAGGTTTTGGACCACCGTGCATGGGATATTTACCTAATGATCCAAAGAAGACTACAAATGTTGGACTTTGAGAGCCAAATTATTGGCCTAAGCTTAGATTTGTATTAATACATTCGAACATATCATAGGCTTAACATATATAGAAAATTCTATAGATGTATTTACATTAGAAAAAATAGCATTATTTTATTTTTTCATAAATCAAACAAAATATCTACTAAAAAGATATGCCAAATCTAATTAATGGTTGCATAATCCAATCCTATCCCCTAGAAGAATCATGTGCCAATAAAATGGCCTAGGTCTAAAAGGTATGAACAAGTCATGAATCCATGTCCATGATTATTGGGCTTTGGGATATAACCAAATAGGTGCTTAATGGATTCTTGACAATGATAGAAATGACATCTAGGGTTAGTCATCCCCAAGTAGGTCAAACATTCCCTAATGAGAAGACTCTAGTATAGAAGAAACTAGGAAAAATGAGTCGCCTTTGGCTCCAAAACTACATCTTATACTATGTGAAACTTGTGCTTCTAAACCATGCTAGAAGAATAAAGTTCCAACCTTATATTTAGCATTGGTAGCATAGGTAGGTGGGGTGATATCTAATAGTACCCTTTGTAGGGTATATAACTTATAAATGAGGTATTTGTAAACCATTTCTAGTCTTTCCACCATGGACAAGTGCTCCTGATCCCAATTTTGTGGAGCATGTCATGGGATATTGAATCCATGACTACTTAAAAGGTTTCCTTGTCCTACTTTATCAAGTTAAGTTGAGTCTTAGATTTTGGCTATGGAGCCACTTTTTGGTATGCTTGGAAAAAAGATAAAAAATGACCTTTATACCTTTATGGAAGAAGCACAAGGTGTCCATCCAAGGGACTTTAACTAGTGGTTGGTATTGGTAAGAAATTATGGGAGACCACCAAACTGATAGTTGGTTGATGGATAACCCATAATTCAATGTGTTACCATTCTATAGAAGCTAGGATTTGATGGCCTTCTCGGCCTTTCATATGATTTTGGTCACAAAGGTACCCTAAACATGCATTGACACTTTCATAACTAAATTGAATGGAAGCCAAATCCTTTCCAAGTTTTTTTCCCATAGGGTGTTCTAGAGGCCATGCAATTGTGAAGCAAGATTTTGTAGACCTCATTACATTGTTGGGCTTTGATGACTAATTTGGCACAAAGAGCAACCTTGTTGGTCCGGCTTTCATGCACACCCCGGGAAAGGATGAAGCAAGGAAGCTCCGGAGACACCCACGGGACGGATCCCACTCATCTTTAGGATCTAGCTGGTTATCCAAGGTGCGAGTTACAGAGTTGGGTCGAATGGCAATTCACTCTTTTCCACTTCTGGAATAGATTTCAATATGGACTGCTCTATTACCTTACAGGGGGTTCTTGAACTTGTTCAGTAGTTGCAAAAGTTGATCAGATTTAACTTGAATTCTTGATCTAGCTCTCATGGGTCAACAGATTTAAATAAAAGACAAACAAAGAAAATAAAAATGGATCATTCACCGAAAACAAAGAGAGGGTAGGGTAGGGCAGAAAGAGAAGTTTATCAAACATCAACTGTAAAACCCTAAACTATCAATTTTATCTATGCTACCAGCTTCACAACAGAACAAATCAAAGAAGAAAGTGTCCAGTCAGTCTAAGATCACTTTCAACTAAGAGCACAAGGCAGAGTGAAACAGATCTAGCAAAAAATTATAAATCCAAGGGCAACTGGTTAAAACTGGTATCTTTCACCGGTAGCCTAGCTCACACAGTGAAGACAGAGCAATTAGAACAAACTTAACCTCAAATCTGTAATTTCCCCTAGCAGACAAGAGAACAACTGAAGCCTAACAAAGATATTTAAACTTGATAATGGCAGATTTACAGAATATATCTAACAAACTTTAAATGGAACGGATAACAAAAGAAGATACACTTATCACACTCTGCAAAATATTAGGCTCCTGGCCATGCTATCACAGAAAAGCTAAAGCACATCAACTCCAAGTCCAGAAACAAAGGATTTCACAAAATTTGCAAGAAATTGCTTATAAGCCTTTTATTTCTAAGTCTCCGCCTCCCGCGATTACATTTAGAAGAAGTATTTATAGACTCAGGACAGACCCTGATCTTTTCAAAAATATCTTCTTCTCATAACTGTAAATATTATCACATCTAAACCCTAGGACCCGGGTTTTACAATAAAAATCCATTTAAAATCAAAGTCCAGATAGAACTTAACCCTTCGGCAAATCAGTGCAGTTAGCTGCCATAAATGGAGAAGATAAAATCTAAAGCCACTTGCATTCATCCGCAGCTGCAAATAAATGCCTCCATTAATTCTGCTGGTGAGCCGGATGAGTCACCACTTCTCCATCAATTTGATCTCCGTAAAGCCATCCCTGTGTTGAAATTGTCTTCATGCTATCAAGTCTGCAATAAATTTGTCATTGAATGCCTTTACCGGCTTCTTTCCCTCTAGCATGGCGGTCCTTGACTAAATCCGCACTTTAACTTTGCCTTTATGGCCTTTCCCAGTTGTCCCGCAAGTGCCAGATGGAATCCTGCATGAAAGACAAAAGATTAAATTAGCACTTTAATAAACATTAAATCCAAGCTTAAAACATTAAAATCAGATTAAAAACCGCAAAATAAGCTTGCATGTCGGCTTCTGTTTGTCTGCCTCACGCTTTGACACGTGTCGCTACCCCAGGATGCCTTCTGTTTCCCGCTGGAATGCACTTCTGGTCAACTTTGAGGACTTTCTCTCTCCTACCGCGAAAATGAGACATGTCACGATTTCACGACATGTCACGAAATCGCGACGTCCCCAGCGCTATGGCAACTTCTCTCTCTGTCGACCGCGAAAATGCGACATGTCACGATTTCGCGACATGTCACAAAATCGCGCCTCTCGCTGGCGGCCGTACATCTTCCTCAAAACGTGCAGCGCGTCGCTACAATTTTCTCCCTTCGACTTTGAAACATGCAGCGCATCGCTGCAAGCTCCGGCCTCGCGATTTTGAGACATGCAGCGCATCGCTGCAACTTTTTCTTTCGACTTGGAAACATGCAGCGCATCGCTGCACCCTTTTACCCCTGATTTCGAAACATGCAGCGCATCGCTGCAATTTTTGGACTTAGCCACTTTTTCATTTATCCTCAGCGAAAATGGGACATGTCACGATTTCGTGACATGTCACGAAATCGCGCTCCTCCGTACTGATTTCTTCTCTCTCCTCCGACAGACAGCGATTTTGCGACACTTTCCAAAAATGGAAATGTCACGATATCGTGACACTTCCAAAAATGGAAAGTGTCACGATTTCGCTACACAAAAATGACTTGGCGGATTTTTGACTCTTCATCCCACTTTCTCTCTCCTATCATGAAAATGCGACATGTCGCGATTTCGCGACATGTCGCAAAATCGCGCCCTTCCGTACAGTTCATCTTCTCTCTCCAAAAGCTGTCGCGATTTCGCGCCCTTTCTGGCACTTAGCCGATTTTCATGCATTTTCTCTCTCCTACCGTGAAAATGCGACATGTCACGATTTCGCGACATTTTTCTCCTCCGTCGACTTCTTTCTCTCTCCTCCGACGACGATTTTCGACGTTTCAAATGGAACGTCGCGATATCGCGACACTTCCAAAAATGGAAATGTCGCGATATCGCGACACTTCCAAAATGGAAAGTGTAAAATGGAAATGATATCGCGACACTTCCAAAAATGGAAAGTGTCGCGATTTCGCTACGCTTTTCCGACTTAGCTGCATTTTGATTTTCCTGTCGCGATATCGCGACATTTCCGAAAATGGAAGTGTCGCGATATCGCGACACTACCAAAAATGGAAAGTTTGATTTTTCATGAATTTATGCAACTCGTTTTCGGATTTTTCTCGGTACCGGTGCAAGATTTTCTTAAGCATGAATGATTTCTAGCATGTAAAAAGTTAAGCTTAAGAAAACACATGATAGAATGCAAGAAAAAGCACAAACTTAAAAAGGAGGCAAGCAAAACTGGATTTAAAACTGGAAAGGATCAAGAGGGTCCCTCACTGCAAAAATGGAAGTTCAGGATTTTCTAGAGGATGGAATCTCATTTTTCGATGGGGGTGTGTTGCTTCTCAACAAATGGCGATATCTACGGGTAAAATAGTAGCACTATTTTAGAACCCAAGACTGGTTTCAAAACAAAAAGACCATGCATCATGCCTTGCCACAGACATTCTTCACAATAAATTGACTGTTAATTGCTAGCTGTTAAAATTTCCCAAGGACATACTAGGTCGGATTACTTCAAGGAAGATTTCTGATGTGCAATTTCAAAGGGTATAAACTTTCTTCAAGGATGACTGAATTGAATGATAAACTTGGATTAATCAACTTTTCTAGATTGTAAAAGGGGAAACCGAGTAGAGCTCTGTTTACTAGTTTAGCCTTTTACAGCCTAGACAGAGTTACCCTTTAGATTTACACGACCCAAATTTACAACTGTAGGGCATAATCTATGAAATATTTTAATATTGGTTGCCTCTTTTAATTGTTCAACTCTTTTTTCTCTTTTTCTTCTTTCTCTTTTTTTTTTTTCTCTCTCTCCCCCTGAAATATATCAATATCTGAGATGCTTTTAGGGAAATCACAATCTTCTTTTATCATTTGATCAATCCGGAACTGTTTCAGTCTAGGCACTGATAGCCTCTGGTGACACCCAAATAATTGCATGAACCATAGTCCCCTCTCATAACCAGCTTTTCTTGGATTCCCCGGGAGTTCCTCCAACTAAACAAAGATAGCAGCTTTTCTATCATTAAAACAACTGTGGCAAGTAAGACACAAGATCCAATCATCTCTCTACCTTTGTCCTGAATAACAAAATAGCTCTACTGTTCAGTGCAAGCAGACTATCTCAATTAGAATGGTGAACAGCATGGGCATTGGATGGAAACTGGATTGATCAGCTTAGAATAAACAATTTTCAGCAGGCTGACTTTTCATTGATTGCTCAAGCAAAGGTTAAAGGACAGAAAATTTTAGAAGCCAAAGGACTTTGTACAGGCTTCCAAGGACAGGCACAGGCTTCTAAAGCAAAACAAAATAAAAACTGCACAGACTGCAAATAAAACTGCACAAGCAACAAAATAAAACTAAAACAAAAGACTGTACAGACTAAAGCAAAGAAAAAGAATTGCAGGGAAGAAAATAAAAACTGTACAGGCAATAAAAGAAATAAACTAAAAGAACTGAAGCAAAGCAACTAAAACTGTTGAACTGCAGAAAAGCTAAATTGCAATAAAGACTGAAATAAACTAAAGCAACTGAAATAAATTAAACTGCAACTGTACAGACAGCAAAGAAAAAGAACTGCAAGGAAGAAAAGACTGTACAGACTAAAATAAAAGCAAGCTGAAATAAAAAGACAAAGAAAGGAAATAAAAAGCACAAGAAAGAAATAAACTGCACAAGCTAAAACTGAAAAACAATTAAAGAAAACTGAAAAATAAATAAATTAAAACTGTAGAGCATTAAAATTAAAAAATGTTAAAATGTATGGACATAAGAAATAAAACTGCACTGACAAAGAAATAAAACTAAAAAACTTCAAAGCTTATTTACAATGTATACATATGTTACAACTTCCCTTCATACTCAAAAAATGCAGCAGTTGGGAAAGCAGAGAAATGGTGCCTTAAAAAAATTTTGACCATGCAAGTAATTTAAAAAAATTACCTTTCAGGTCCTGTTGACGAAATGCACTCTAGACTGTGCTTCAAAAATTTGCTATCTGGGAAAGACTTGGGTTTATCGTCTTCCCCGTCCCATTTGAAAAACAAATCTGCAACTCCTTCAAATTAAACAAATCATATAATAACAAATCATATGATAACATGTTTATGCTTCTAATTGAAGGGTTTGCAGAGTTCTTTCAAAAGGACTGAATGTAAAAACCCCCAGGATCAAATACCTTAAAATCTTGACAGACCCAGACCACCACATCTTCAAAATTATGTGACAACTGAAAGAAATCATGTTTTATCTGTATGCCCTGGTTCTTAACAACTTGAACATTTTGTGGTTGCTGCACTGCTTCAATATCCAGGACTTCAATTTTTATCCCTCTAGAAGAATGCTTACAATTTTCCTTTTCACCTGAGCCTTGCTTAGATTTAACCTCATCAATGTGCAATGTCCAAACATCATGGTTGTGATGGTTTAGAGTCTGTAATCGTTCTCACCTTCTCAGTTGCCAAATCATAAACTCCAATATCTGCATCAACACAGTTTATAGCCTTATCTTTGATATTATGTTCAGAAGTTGCAGGCTTATGTTGAGACAGTTCATCAATTCCAAGTTGGCTGACCACATTCATATTTACTATCTTTTCCTCCTTTTCTTGAAATCCAACAGGTGGTCCAGAGTAAGCCTCAATCAAGTTAACCTTTTGTTCAACAATCTGAGGCAGTTCATAGAGGGTGATGTCAGCTTTAAGTTCCCTCATATCCTCAATGATGTTATCCTCCTCAGTTACTTCTGCATAGTGATATTGAATCTCACTTTCATCATCCTCTGATGAGGAAGGATCATTATTAATTTCTGGACTCTCACATTTCAAGTCATAACCGTCCATTTTGAACTGTTGAAAATCTTGCATTTCATCCACAGGAGTCTGTACAAGACTTTCTGTCTCTTCAGGAAAAGTGAAAGAATCTGAAACCCTGGTTGTACTATTTTTGGGTGAACTAGAAATATCAATATTTCTTTGATCTCTAGGAAAATTTAACTCACCAGGAAAAACTTCAGATTTGGGTGGTGCCAGATCACAACTGTTCAGTTCAAGCACCTGCACTTTGAACTTGTCAGAACTTTTCTTCGTATTTTGCACATGCTGAGTGGATGTCACAGTTAACGGAGTCTCCTTGGGTAGAGCATGACATGTTGGCACTAACTCATGATGTGGAATGGGGTCTGAAATAGGCATGTTCTGTGTAACATAGGATATCAAAGAACTGCTCAAAATTTGAGGCCCCGTCTTTCAAGAATTAAGGCTTCTTTATAAGCCCCTGCCAGGGTTGTGATATTGATGTCTCTCTTGAGGAAAATAGAGGTCACTCGAATCCAATGCATTCTTGTAGATTTCTAAGGCCAGATTTGCATTTGGGATGTAATGGCCACTCATTCTACCGTAAGCTCTTTGGAACCTCATATTGAAAGACCTGACAGTTTCTCCCGACTCTCTCTTGATGCTGGAAAATTGTTGGTATAACACATCGGGGTCTATCACTTCCCCGAATTGTGATATAAAAGCTTTCTCTAGATCATCCCAGCTAGTAATGGAATTGCTGGTGAGGTTTAAAAACCAGTCATAAGCTCCCTCCTGGAGAGTGAACGGGAACAATCTGCAGGCAACATCTTCATGCTGTATATTCAACAATCTTAAAGCATTTTTAAAAGCTAGCAGGTGTTCTTCTGCAGTTCTTGTCCCATCATGTTTGTACCTGGGGAGATATCTTTTCGGGCTTCTGGGCAGGTCATGGGCTATACCCGGGATATTCAAAGCAGTGGGGCCCAACCAATTTGCCATTATTACTTGGCTGACAGTGATGTTCTGAGTTGTAATTGGATAACTGCAAGTGGAGATAAAACTGCTCTTAACAAACCACTGAACTTAAGGCCTTCTCTGGCAATTTTAAAAACTGTACTGACAACTTACAAAACTGTACTGACAATTTACAAAATTGTCTGGAGTTCACTGTGGGTCCTTCAAATGTTGTTGTTATGCCCTTACAATACTTGAACTGAGTTCATGGCCCTCCTTCTAGCGCCAATTAGGTTGTTGGCTGAGGAGGAGGGGAAAATTGGCTACCAGACTTTGGATAAAATACAGTATTTGTCAAGTACCACATACAGTCGGATTTCTCAACTCAAGTGCACTAAGAACAGATGTTCTGGCCCTCCTTCTAGCGCCAATTAGGTTGTTGGTCCGGCTTTCATGCACACCCCGAGAAAGGATGAAGCAAGGAAGCTCCGGAGACACCCACGGGACGGATCCCACTCATCTTTAGGATCTAGCTGGTTATCCAAGGTGCGAGTTACAGAGTTGGGTCGAATGGCAATTCACTCTTTTCCACTTCGGAATAGATTTCAATATGGACTGCTCTGTTACCTTACAGGGGGTTCTTGAACTTGTTCAGTAGTTGCAAAAGTTGATCAGATTTAACTTGAATTCTTGATCTAGCTCTCATGGGTCAGCAGATTTAAATAAAAGACAAACAAAGAAAATAAAAATGGATCATTCACCGAAAACAAAGAGAGGGTAGGGTAGGGCAGAAAGAGAAGTTTATCAAACATCAACTGTAAAACCCTAAACTGTCAATTTTATCTATGCTACCAGCTTCACAACAGAACAAATCAAAGAAGAAAGTGTCCAGTCAGTCTAAGATCACTTTCAACTAAGAGCACAAGGCAGAGTGAAACAGATCTAGCAGAAAATTATAAATCCAAGGGCGACTGGTTAAAACTGGTATCTTTCACCGACAGCCTAGCTCACACAATGAAGACAGAGCAATTAGAACAAACTTACACCTAAAATCTGTAATTTCCCCTAGCGAGACAAGAGAACAACCGAAGCCTAACAACGATATTTAAACTTGATAATGGCGATTTACAAGCATATATCTAACAAACTTTAAATGGAACGGATAACAAAAGAAGATACACTTATCACACTCTACAAAAGATTAGGCTCCTGGCCATGCTATCACAGAAAAGCTAAAGCACATCAACTCCAAGTCCAAAAACAAAGGATTTCACAAAATTTGCAAGAAATTGCTTATAAGCCTTTTATTTCTAAGTCTCCGCCTCCCGCGATTACATTTAGAAGAAGTATTTATAGACTCAGGACAGACCCTGATCTTTTCAGAAATATCTTCTTCTCATAACTGCAAATATTATCACATCTAAACCCTAGGACCCGGGTTTTACAATAAAAATCCATTTAAAATCAAAGTCCGGATAGAACTTAACCCTTCGGCAAATCTATGCAGTTAGCTGCCATAAATGGAGAAGATAAAATCTAAAGCCACTTGCATTCATCCGCAGCTGCAAATAAATGCCTCCATTAATTCTTCTGGTGAGCCGGATGAGTCACCACTTCTCTCAGATCTGATCTCCGTAAAGCCATCCCTGTGTTGAAATTGTCTTCATGCTATCAAGTCTGCAATAAATTTGTCATTGAATGCCTTTACCGGCTTCTTTCCCTCTAGCATGGCGGTCCTTGATCAAATCTGCACTTTAACTTTGCCTTTATGGCCTTTCCCGGTTGTCCCGCAAGTGCCAGATGGAATCCTGCATGAAAGACAAAAAGATTATATTAGCACTTTAATAAACATTAAATCCAAGCTTAAAACATTAAAATCAGATTAAAAATCGCAAAATAAGCTTGCATGTCGGCTTCGTTTGTCTGCCTCACGCTTTGACACGTGTCGCTACCCCAGGAAGCCTTCTGTTTCCACTGGAATGCACTTCTGGTCAACTTTGAGGACTTTCTCTCTCCTACCGCGAAAATGAGACATGTCGCGATTTCGTGACATGTCACGAAATCGCGACGTCCCCAGCGCTATGGCAACTTCTCTCTCTGTCGGCCGCGAAAATGCGACATGTCGCGATTTCGCGACATGTCGCAAAATCGCGCCTCTCGCTGGCGGCCGTACATCTTCCTCAAAACGTGCAGCGCGTCGCTACAATTTTCTCCCTTCGCCTTCGAAACATGCAGCGCATCGCTGCAACTTTTCACCCCTGACTTTGAAACATGCAGCGCATCGCTGCAAGCTCCGGCCTACGATTTTGAGACACGCAGCGCATCGCTGCAACTTTTTCTTTCGACTTGGAAACATGCAGCGCATCGCTGCACCCTTTACCCCACGATTTTGAGACATGCAGCGCATCGCTGCAATTTTCGGACTTAGCCACTTTTTCATTTATCCTCAGCGAAAATGGGACATGTCACGATTTTGCAACATGTCGCGAAATCGCGCTCCTCCGTACTGATTTCTTCTCTCTCCTCCGGTAGACAGCGATTTTGCGACACTTTCCAAAAATGGAAATGTCGCGATATCGCGACACTTCCAAAAATGGAAAGTGTCGCGATTTCGCTACACAAAAATGACTTGGCGGATTTTTGATTCTTCAGCCCACTTTCTCTCTCCTACCGTGAAAATGCGACATGTCGCGATTTCGCGACATGTCGCAAAATCGCGCCCTTCCGTACAGTTCATCTTCTCTCTCCAAAAGCTGTCGCGATTTCGCGACATGTCGCGAAATCGTGCCCTTTCTGGCACTTAGCCGATTTTCATGCATTTTCTCTCTCCTACCGCGAAAATGCGACATGTCGCGATTTCGCGACATGTCGCCAAATCGCGCTCCTCCGTACGACTTCTTTCTCTCTCCTCCGGTCAGCGCGATTTCGCGACACTTTCCAAAAATGGAAACGTCGCGATATCGCGACACTTCCAAAAATGGAAAGTGTCGCGATTTCGCTACACTTTTCCGACTTAGCTGCATTTTTATTTACCCGTCGCGATATCGCGACATTTTCGAAAATGGAAGTGTCGCGATATCGCGACACTACCAAAAATGGAAAGTTTGATTTTTCATGAATTTATGCAACTGTTTTCTGGATTTTTCTCGGTACCGGTGCAAGATTTTCTTAAGCATGAATGATTTCTAGCATGTAGAAAGTTAAGCTTGGAAAACACAGGCTAGAAAGACAAGAAAAGCACAACTTAAAAAGGAAACAAGCAAAACTGGATTTAAATGACATTCCCCTGGCTGAATTTTACTGCACTTCGAGTTTTACATGCATTAGAATGTCTTAGACTACTGTTTGCCTTTGTCCCTTTTCGAGTTTTCTTGCAGGAACTCTGTTATTCTTCAGCGGAGCAAGCTCAGATCATCGTAGATGATCTTGTACAATCTCGGATGATCACGCCCCAATTCGAGATGATTTCGCACTCTATAGACGATTTCGACTGTAGTCAACATTGGGGGCAATTAGTGCCCAGAGTTTGCACTTTTCTCTTTTTGTCTGCTATTTCATTCTGCATTTAGATCAGTTTATTGTTATTTTCTGCTATTCTGCATTTTGGAGTTCACCCATATAGCTTAAGTGCATGATAAGATCATAATTTGTCATTAGAATACTATAATTTACTTGAATTTCTATTCGTAATTATCGTTTTAGTATCTATATTGTCATTTTACATCATTTTCCTCTGTTAGTATTGCTGCATTTTCTGTGTTCTATGTCTATTTCTCTGATTGTAGGTCTCTGACGAATTCGTCAGATCTCAGACGATCCTGTCTGATTTCAGACGATCCTGTCAGATCAGAGGCGATCTGGACTGCTTCAAAAATTAGAACCTCCATCAGACATCCGGATCAGGTATGGCTTTTTTCTAATCTAGTATATTTTCTGTATTTTCTATTTAATTCTATTTTTTGTATTCATTTAAATCTGCATTTCCTAATAGAACAGTTTAGATTCATTTGGCCAAACCTAGGATTTGAATGATTAAAGGTAAAACTGAACACATCAAACACATTCCCAACCTAGGCGTGGAAACTGCCATTCAAAAGTTTCCTGGTGAACCCCACCATCCGTCGAAAATTCACCCTAATACCCCTCCCCCGAGAGGCGGGACCTTCAAAGGGCCTCTCAGTCCGAGGTATTGTCCCATCCTTCTCACATCCCCCTTTCGGGCACGGATCCTATAGCCTGAAGGTAAGGGTGCAAAAAATTTGGAGCGATACATTTTGGTGAACCCGACGTGAAACTAAAACCTTTTGAAAACAAAAAAAACATAGATGCATTTAAAATCATTAGAAAACTACTAAGTTGCATATCATGTTTAGATGGTAGCTCCTAAGAAAAGACTAGTTGTCACTATAAATGTTGAAAACCAATTAGCAGCCATAGAAATTAATTTTGTGCTTAGTGTGCCTGAAACAGATAGAAACCAACTTTTGTGGGACGAACTTGATAGGAGACTAGGTATCATTTCATCTAGGTCAACAGAACTTAGACAAATCAAGAGGTTTGCCCTAGATAGAATCCTGGATCCTCATCAACTCATTTTTTATCATGAACTTCAGAGAGCTTGCCATAGGTGGTTAGCTTATAGGAGAGCTCTTGTGTCTTCAGAATTGTTCACCTTCGAGGAATACCTCGAGAATGCAACTGTTATACACCAATTCCTAGGTCGTGTAGAAGACCAAGAGGTCGTTCTTATGGATAGGGAAAGGTGGAGAAGAGTTCCTAGAGCTGTGTTATATCGAGAGTATTGCCACGAACTTTATTTCTACCAACCAGAGTCTGAGACAGATAATATCACTATAGCACTTTTTGTCAAATTCTTGAAAGAAAATTTTCAATTTGAAGAAGAACATTTCATGACTCCTGAAGAACTTGAGCCCGTTAATGATATTTATAAATTATTTATAGAAAACTAGATCATTGCTTTCATTATTATTATTTCTTGCATTTAGTGTGTTGTTTGTTATCTTTATAATATTGTTATAAAAACAAAAACAAAAAAAAACAAGAAAAACCAAAAACATAACAAAACCAAAACATTTTATTTTAAATACTATAGTAGGTATATAATTAAAATATATACCTCTTAAGCTTGTTGCATATATATATATATATATATATATATAGTATATATATATTTGCTGAAATCTAAACTTAAGCACAATGCCTAGACTTAGGAATGGTAAACAAAGCTAAGAAGAAGAAGAAGAAGATTGGCTAGGAAACAAAACAAAAAACCCAAATGTCCTTCCTGAGGATTCAATTCCGGAAGGAGGAACTCTAGAACAGCCAGAAGATGAGCTTGTTGTAGATGAACAAGAAGAAAATGTTAAAGAGGAAGGATCCTCATCCCCTAGAATGGCTCCAGACGAAACTGTTGCTTTTGATAATATAGATCATTTCTGGAAATTTCTCAGTAATAACATTGGTGCTCTTAATATGGCAGTTCGTATTGATAGAGGACAAATTAGTGACACTCAAGCAGCCATGGAACATATGTTTAACATGCACACTAATCCTTTGTCTTTTGTCGATCAAGAAAGTGATAAAGTTGGACCATCCAATATAGATATGGTCACTATGATTCAGAACATGCAAAAACAACAGGTTACCCAACCCCCTAAGGAACCTGTTATTGAGCCTAAAATCATTCCCACACAAAAGAGACCTTCATTCACTGCTTTATTTTGCCAAACTATTGATCAATATGCTTCAAATCGACAAAAACCTAAAATGAAGCCAAACACCAATTTTCAACAATCTGGGATACAACATAATACAACTTCAAAACTTCTTCATAACACCCTTCCTACCAACAATTTACACAATAGCAATATAGCATCTAATCTTCATGTCCCTCCATCATATGCTCACAAATCCCATATTAATACCCTACCGAACCAATATGGTGGGCAAACCAGTGATCTGGAAGCCATGGTGAAACAGTTAGCTTCCCGCATGGACCAGATAGATCCCTACCGTCCCTCGTATAATTATCGAGAGATGTGTAGTCAGCCTTTGGATCCCATAGTTGTAGCACAACCATACCCTAAGCACTTTCCCATGCCCGTCCTGCCTATATATAAAGGAACTGAAGATCCCATAGAGCATCTTCGCATGTTTAGGATAGCATGTCATGATATATCACATGATGACTTGCTATTACTAAAAATGTTCTCAAAAAGTTTAGGAGGAATGGCATTAGAGTGGTACTATCAATTGCCCACTCATTCTTTGAGGAATTTTGAAGAAACAGCTGAATCTTTTGTCCATCAATTTAGTGCCTACATCGAGAGACACGTGACCATTAAATATTTATACAACTTAAAACAAGACAAAGATGAATGTTTTGCTGATTTCTTAGCTAGATGGAGGGAGTTGATAGGAAAACTGCACTTTGTGCTACCTTATAGGGAAATGTTGGACATTTTTATTAATAATTTGCAAGAACAAATATCCTATGAATTATCAACTGCTACCTTAACCACCTTCGATCAAGCTATAGACTTAGCTCGAAGGGTGGAAGATGCTCTCATTAGAAGAGGTCAGCTCAAAAAGAAAGATGATGAGAAAACATCCAGAAATCAATATAAAAACAAACAAGTTGTAGGTGACGGAGTCATTGATAGTAGAAACATTGCTAATGTTAATACTACAAAAACAATGGAGAAGTTTATATTAAAACCTCCTGATAAACCACCTCGAGAGTTTACTAGATTGAATCAACCATTATCAACTATTCTACCCCAATTACTCGAAAGAGGTTTGATTCAATTACCGACTATCCGGGAACCCGATCCAACTATACCCGGATACAGAGCTGATTTACATTGTGATTTTCATAGAGGACCTGGACATGCTACAAACTCTTGCAAAATATTAAAACATAAAATACAAGACTTGATTGATAATAATGAAATGGAGGTGCAAGCCTTTCAACCTAAACAAAATCCTCCTAATAATACTCAAAAGAACATTCCCCAAAATCAGAATCAAAATGCTAATCAATCATTAGATATATTTCAACATCCTTTACCAAAACATGGTAAAGAGGTGGCCAATCAAATTGAGCATCATAATGTCCCTCCTCCTACCCGATATGTAGGAACTATTAGCGGACATTTACCTAATCATGATTTACAAAAATTTGACACAACTTTATCCATGGTTACGTCCAGACCCCTATATAATACTCAAACACCAGATCCTAGTGATGTAGAATCGGATACTGAAAGTGAAATAGACATCACCTCAAATCAATCGAATAGTTCTGAAGACGAATCAGATCCTATTCAACCTATCACAGATTCTATGGTTTCGAAAGAACCATTTCCTAGAAGAGTTACTACTCGACCCTCTTCTAATCAGTTCCTTCCTAATGAACAAGCCATAAACGCTAGACCGAGACCAATTCAGCGTCTTCAATATAACATTGTAGGTACCATCGGAGTTGTTACCAGACAACAGGCTCACAATTCTCAACAGGATCAAACTCAGAATGATGGATCAGCTCCATTTATTTTGAAAAATCCCAATAAAGGGAATCATATGTCTAATGTTCAACCAAAACCTCCTTACAATATTAATGAACAATTATCCAATACTACAGCCAGAATTTCCCTTTTGGACTTGTTAAGATCTTCTCCTACCCATAGGGATGAATTAATGCTCACATTAAGCCAAATGATGGTACCTCAAAATATTCAACCTGAAGCCATGTCCAATACTATCATCACTCGAGAAGTCGATTGTATTGACTTTCGAGATAAAGATATCCCACAACATAGTTTACATAAGGATAACCCCTTATATATTACTGCCCTAATAGGAGATGTAGCAGTCAAAAGGGTCTTGATTGATAATGGTTCATCTCTAAACATTTGCACTTTTGACTTCTACCAAAGATTTGGGTTTAGAAGTGATGAAATGAAGAAAAATGACATGATCATAAAAGCTTTCAATGACGAAACACAAGAAACGTGTGGAGTTATCACCATCCCATTGCAAGTTGGTCCGAGAACCTTAGACATGACCGTGTTTATTGTACATTGCCCCGCATCATACAATATACTCTTGGGTCGTCCTTGGATCAATGCAATGCGGGCTGTCCCATCAACTTTACACCAATGTGTTAAATTCGAATTTAAAAATCAGTTGGTCACTATCCATGGTGATCCTAGACCCTTTGATATGTGTGCTTTGGCAGAACCTGTTGGAGTTCAATTTTGCCTTGCTCTGTCATCCACACATCCTAATTCTTATTTTTCATCTAAACGTGTGAAACACACACCCATAACTTCATCTATTTCTCCTCCATTAATTTCACCCTCATATATAGCTCAACAATCTTCTAAACAAACCACACTAGAACCTCAAAAAGATCTTAAATCCACAACCAATCCTTCATGTTCCATCCCTATAATTTCAAAACCTATAGACCCATTTATTAACACCTCCACATTATCTACATCTATCATACCTTCCACATCTATAGATATAGGGAATGATCCTTCTACCTCTTATGCTCTTTCTGATGAACTCTTACCTGATTTATCTAAAATTCTTATATCAGAAAAAACAAATGCTTCTATGCAAGATTCCATTATCTTAAGTAATTTGCCACCTTCTCCTCGTACCTTGGGCCTCCCACAACCTATGGGAAGTATCTACCAAGTCGGGAGTTGTGCTTTTATTTATAAAGGATATGATTGGGGAAGAATACCCCGAAACATCAAGACACATTGTGATGGATATGCTCGATGCTATTTTGCTAATGAATATATTAAAGCTAAACCCATAATGCTTAAATTGGGATATAAAGGGAAAGGCTTGGGACCTCTCCAAGATGGTATGAAAGAACCCTTTGAGGTAGAACCATGGCCCGCCCGATGTGGTGTGGGCCTATTTCCTAGTAAGGGTCAACCCTTCCCTTTTGAAGATGATGATCAACTCATATGTTATCAAGATTATCTAGATAAACAAGATTCTTTGTATCCCAAGAATAATTCTTCTACCTGCAATATGCTATCCATAGCCTATCCTGAAATGATTGTCGAATTCGACGATGAGTTGGAAGGAGATATTTTCCATGATGTCTCCGTTGAAGAGTTGTTACACAATGGTTTTTATTTTGATGGTTCTATACCTAGTATAGCCCAGCTTGAGGCCTCGACTCCTCAAAACGAATTATCCAAGAAAGTTCGTCATCGATCCTTTGAGGTCGGTGACCTTGTTTTAAAAGAAAATAAAAAAATACTAATGCAACTAAAGACCTTAAAGGTAAATTTGAACCCAACTGGCTTGGACCATATATTATCTCTGCTAAATTTGAATCGGGAGCATACAAATTAGCTACCTTAGATGGTAAAGATTTAAAAGAACCTATGAATATTATGCATCTTAAGCGATATTACGCATAAAATTTGGTCATTTCATCATTTGTATATATTTTGCATGTTGTCTCATTTTAAAAATGTATAAAACTGTTTAAACAAAAACAAACAACAATATTATTGACTCTTTCGAAACCAAAAAAAAAATAGAGAAGAAAGAGAGAGTCAAAATTATCAAACTCCTCAAAAATATTTGTTGTATATATTTCTTCTTAAAGTATTGCAGTTATATTTTCAAATTATTTTGGATAAATTAGCATTTATTTGGAATCTCTCACTTTTGCAAACACAAAAATAAATATCTTGATTTTATCCGACATGATTACTAATCTCTCTTATATCAAAGTCCACAAAATTCAATTAAATAAAGTTTGAGCACGAGAGAATTGATCTTGTTATTTACTTAAACCAAGCATATCCTTTCACAATAAAATGATTATATTTGTAATGTCCATGCTATGCTACATAGTAGAAGTGGTTTCTTGAGCGAAAAGTTTCCCCTGCTATCCTATCATGCACATGGTCTAGAATCTTTGAGAATTGACAAAAGGACAAGCTCACCCCTACCCGGAATAAAAATCCCTTGCTCTACAGCTAATCCGAGCAAGTATCCCTAGAATAGGAAGCAAAAGAAAAAGAAAAATCAAGCAAAATCATGAGAAAAAGAAGCATTATTTCAGAATCATTTTGTACTCTCTTAGCACTATTTCAGCATTATCTCAAATATCAAAGCAAAAGATACGAAAAAAGAAAAATACAAAAAAAAAAAAGAGAAAAGAAAAAAGAAAGCAAAGAAAGCAAAACAAGCAAAAGCAAAAGCAATAAAATCCCTTTCCCTACCCATTGAAAAGAAAAGAAGGGTTGATGAGCTTGAATCCCCGGAATTCTCAATTATTCAAAAACTGTGAGGTAAGCCCCATAACAGGTGGTTTGTGCCCAACCCGCTTGGCCTTGGGTAACTCCTAGCGTGGTGATATGTCTGTCACATTAGCGACCTTCTTTTGTACGAGACCTATGTCTGCTTATGGATTAGCTAGCTCTTGATAACCCGACTTACATAGTAGTCCGGTATGGTTATATGCATCTAAATCATGGTTAATGAACACTTATTTGGTTAATTCAAATCACTTGTATCAAATTATCTTGCTCAAAACTGGTAAATGCACAAAGCAATTGCACACACATTTGTATTTGAGAGATTTTGTGTATCATTATGATAAATCAAGATCGGAAATGAACTCACATACGCACATGGGATTCCTTATAAATCTAACTTTTGTCTTTAAGATACTTTGAAATATTTTTGCAAATTGTCTGGAATAATTTCATTTTCTTATTCGAGAACAGTTGTTTAGTATAAAGACAACTACATGCATTATCAAAAAAATCAAAATCATTTTCAAAAAACATGCAATAAAGTTACATTTATATATAACTTTTTGACTTTCGTGATGATGGTATAGTTCCAAAACCAAAATTGGAATTTTATGCCTAGCGCAAGTCCTCATCTTTATATTTTCTGTTTATTTTCAAAAATTAAAAATCAACCATACAATAAAACTATTATTTTCTTCTTTGGATTTCGCGATGATGGTATAAGTTTATACCTAAATATTCTATGCCTAGCGCAAACCATTGTACTAATTTTATTTCCCATTTATTTAAAATCATAAACACATATGACTTAAATCATTATGTTACACAATTATGCTTTAAAACAACGCACATTGTTACTATTTCATGTCATTATGTCAAACTTCAATTTTGCAATGATGGTATAATTCCTAGGGAATTATTCAAAAAATTTATCACACTTAGGAATTTATGCCTAGCAAAAATCATTTTTAAAAATATTTCATGCATAATATTTTCATGGAAATCTGAAAACAAATCACCATCATCATCATCATTTGCATCATCACAACAAAGTCTTAAGACAGTCTCTTAAGCACTCTTTTACTTTTAGCAATATTTCTATACCGGGATTAGCTTGATGACCTAGCGAGCGGCGACTCCATGAAATGGTCATAAATAGCGACAATGTCCTTTGAAATTATTGTTAAAAGTCCCTTTTATTTTTATCAAATTATCCCACAAACAACCAATTTGTTTACATCAGATTATTTCATTTAAATTTTAAAAGCATGACATTCAAACCATAATATTTCCAAATGACATAATTACATGAATCATCAAATCAATCACATCAAAACATTAAAGCATCATACAAACACATAAGACAAGTCATATGATCAAAAATATCTCATCTATATATATATCAACAATATATACATCATCTCAAAACTGGATCGGTATGCCACAATCTGTACCTCGGCATACTCAATCCTCTATCAAAAATAATAAACACTATGTATCAATCTATGCAGTGCAGTGCAATAGCCTAGCCTCGAGAACCCCTCGAGCTCTCAGCCTCATCTCCTCCCCCGCCCCGAGGTGGACGAGGTGGCCCCATCGTAGTCCGTGTGGTGCTATGAGTCCTGGACTCTGATCGTGATGATGTCCTCGATGACCTCATCATGATAGGCTCCATAATGGGGGCCGATAACGGTAACCTCTGCTCCTCTGGCACCATATGGTGGTATAGCATCTGATAGAATGTGATCTGGGCAATAGCCCATGCTAGGTCCCGAGTGCTCGCCCCTCCGCTCCATGCTCTGAGGCATGCGACCTCATCTCTGAGCTGTGTGGCCTCCTCTCGGTGTCGTGCAGCCTCATCCTGCAAGGACTACACCTAAGCCTAGAGACAGACAGTCTCCACCCAAAGAGTAGCCATCTCGCTACTCTCTCCTACCTCGACACCCTTGCCTTTATCGAGCGATGGTGGCCTCTCTCTCCATGGAGAAGGGGGTCTCTCCTCCCTCCTCTCCCACTGTCATGGCCTCTGCTGAGCCTGTGGCCTCCTCTTCTCTCTCCTATCATGACCCTGTGCCACCTCAATGGCCGCCTGGTATCGCCTCCCCATCCGATGCACAACTACGTGAATCAGACCCTGAGCCCTCATCATCCAAGGAGGGCGGATGCCTGCATACCAGGCATCATAGCCATCAACAACCCCTGTATCATCCCCATCCACTAGCTGAATGGGGGCATCGTCCACGTCCTCACTCTAGAAGCATTGCATATCTAGAGCCCCGTTGACTGTAGTGTTATCCCAGATGGTCCGAGAAAACTCGTAGTCCCTGAGAGATGGGATCCCCTGTTGTAGACCGAACTGCCTCAAAACTCGGTCATAGCGGTGGAGCTCCACCTCTCTCCTCTCCATCCTCAGCCAGCAGGTTCGCCTAACATGAGCCAGCTCCTGTCCATCCTCGGCCCACCCTGGATGATCTCTCCAAGGCCTCTAGGTGATCTAGTCGAAGACAAGGTCATCAAGTAGTCTCCGGGACATTGGCAGATCTATCCGCCGCTGTGACCCTCTCCGAAGCCACCAGTAGAAAACTCGGGGCCTCTCCCCATCAATCCCTATTAGTGGGAGCCCTACCGGCCTCCGCACCATGATGTGCTCCCAGCACCAAACCTATAGTAGTGATGTCATGACCAGACATCGGCCGCCCTTGTATACGACCCCATGCAGGATCCTATACAATCGGCATAGTACAAAGCTCCCCCAAGCAAACCTATACCCGTGGTCTCTCATGTCATAGACCACATCTGTTAGTAGCCATGGTAGTCTGCATCCACTCTGATGGCATAGCAATAGACCACCTACCACCCCAGCCAAAACCTGTGCAGTCTAGATGCCCCAGGCATCTAGCGTAGCGACTCGATGTTCACTCCGCCCTTCTCCAGGGCGAAGCTCGGATCTCCGCACAGTCGCATCATCATGTGGCCCTGATTGGCCATGGGAGTTATTAGCCATCCTTGTATGGGGATCCTCAAAATCCTCCATACATCCTCCAATGTGGGAGTCATCTCCCCTGTCGGTAACCGAAAACAAGAACCCGGATACCACCTCTCTGCTAGCACTGTCAATAGCCCCATATCTGTAGAAACCCGTGGCATATCCGCCACATGCTGCAAGCCGACTTGAGCCAACTGATCTCGCTCTACCCTGAGATAGAGTGGCCAAGTCATCCCTCAGCCCGATCGTATTTCCATTCCCGGCTCTTTAGTAATCCTCTCTGCAACATAAACAACAAAACAATAAAAATCATTAATAAAACAGTGATTAAAAATGCAAGTAAAACAAGTTCAATTTCATACAAATGATGATATCGTCCACTATTGGATGACATCGTCCAAAATTTGAGCAAATTCGTCTCTGATTTCGCAAGAGGGAATCATCCCTTATTGTACGAAATCGTCCCCATATCGTCGATTTCGCCCTTGGACGAAATCGACGATATCGAGACGATTTCAACGAAATTGAGACGATTTCGTCCCGACGACGTCGATGGCCCAAAAATGGCCGCGATGCTCAAAAATCATTCAAAATTAATCTAAAAAGCATGAAATTCAAAATTAAAGCATTCTAAATTAAGTTTGGACCCTTACCCGTAGCCCGCGTCGGACCTCTGTCGATCTGTGCGTTGTCTCGACCATCTTGTCTGCAGAGCTCTAGAAACCAAGAAAAATGAACAGTAAAAATGAATTAGGGTTTCTCCCTATTTTTCTTAATTTTATTCAAAAACAATTAAAAACATTTTTAATTTTTTTTTTTGCTTTCAGCGTTTTTACCTCAAATGTTCGATTTGGGTAAAAACACGGAGGGGGCACCATAGTAAGTTGTCGTACGATTCGACCTAGAATCGTCGCCTAAAAATGGGAATAAATTTTTGCTTTCTCGTAAATCGAGAAGAACTCATCTTTAACGCATTTTCTTTGGAAAATTTGCTAAAGAGGGGGCAAAATGTAGCACCCTAAAATTGGCACAGTAAACCTTAGTAATAATTCAAATTTAAATTTTAACCCCGAACCGCCTGTTAAACCGCTTTCCTTGTTTTTCATGCCATTTTTAGGATTTGTTGTGACCGTTGGATGATATCGTCGCCGATCAGACGATATCGCCTCAGATCGGACGAATTCATGCTGGAGCAGAACGTCCGGACGATTTCGTCCCAAAACTGATTTTTCATAATTAGCTTCTGTTTCAACGACGTCTCTAACCGGGGCAAAAGCATGTCTACACGGTTAGAGACTTCCCCGTTGGAGATCTCCCAAATTGGGATGATCTCCAACCTCCCAACCTCCTTCCTATGCCTATTTAATCTTAGGCCCTCCCCTTGACATTCCCCTGGCTGAATTTTACTGCACTTCGAGTTTTACATGCATTAGAATGTCTTAGACTACTATTTGCCTTTGTCCCTTTTCGAGTTTTCTTGTAGGAACTCTGTTATTCTTCAGCCAGAGCAAGCTCAGATCGTCGCAGATGATCTTGTACAATCTCGGATGATCACGCCCCAATTCGAGATGATTTCGCACTCTACAGATGATTTCGACTGCAGTCAACATTGGGGGCAATTAGTGCCCAGAGTTTGCACTTTTCTCTTTTCGTCTGCTGTTTCATTCTGCATTTAGATCAGTTTATTGTTATTTTTTGCTATTCTGCATTTTGGAGTTCACCCATATAGCTTAAGTGCATGATAAGATCATAATTTGTCATTAGAATACTATAATTTACTTGAATTTCTATTCGTAATTATCGTTTTAGTATCTATATTGTCATTTTACATCATTTTCCTCTGTTAGTATTGTTGCATTTTCTATGTTCTGTGTCTATTTCTCTGATTGCAGGTCTCTAATGAATTCATATGACGAATTCATCAGATCTCAGACGATCCTGTCTGATTTCAGACGATCTTGTCAGATCAGAGGCGATCTGGACTACTTCAAAAATTAGAACCTCCATCAGACACCCGGATCAGGTATGGCTTTTTTCTAATCTAGTATATTTTCTGTATTTTCTGTTTAATTCTATTTTCTGTATTCATTTAAATCTGCATTTCATATAGAACAGTTTAGATTCATTTGGCCAAACCTAGGATTTGAATGATTAAAGGTAAAACTGAACACATCAAACACATTCCCAACCTAGGCGTGGAAACTGCCATTCAAAAGTTTCCTGGTGAACCCCACCATCCATCGAAAAATCACCTTAATACCCCTCCCCCGAGAGGCGGGACCTTCAAAGGGCCTCTCAGTCCGAGGTATTGTCCCATCCTTCTCACATCCCCCTTTCGGGCATGGATCCTATAGCCTGAAGGTAAGGGTGCGAAAAATTTGGAGCGATACACTTGGTAAGCCACTTCTGTAAATTTTTTCCACTCTATCAATGACATTTTGCCAAAGTGTAGAGGAGGAGGATTGGAAAGCAAAATGGATTCCCAAGAATTTGAACATTTTTTAGATTGGATCCACTTCCAACCATACCTATTGAGCCACAAGGGTTTCAAAACAAAGGATTTTTTATAGCACTAAGTCTTCAACGATTGGATATTAGAGCTTGAGGCCAAGTCAAATGTGTCCAACCATTGCAGTGATGGATTTTGAAGCCTTAATATCAATATGAAACTCACAAGATAATTTCCACATGATCAAATATATGATAGCCACAATATAGTAAGATCAAGATAATAATGTGAATAGAATAATATGAGCCAACTAATTTGTAAATCAAGGCTAATAATATGTCAAATAAAATTCATTAATAAGCAACAATATTAATGTATAAATACCATAAATCATACAATATAATAAGGCTTACAATATTAGTTTCTCAAATGTATGTAAACTTTATTACTCTTGTTTATCTTACAAATATATCATGAAACTCTTATACAATGATAATGCTCATGATGTAAACAATGTAAACTTTGTAGGATCTGTAGCCTCTATAGGCTCTATAAGCTATGTAAGCTATGTAAAATATGGAGTAATATATAGCCATAGTAGAATGACTCTTTGGTTACTTGACTCTTCCTTCTCCTTATGCCAAGTCTCATGACTCTTGGCTTCTCTACTTGACACTTGCATACACGACTCTATCTTGTATACACACTTGGACATGAATCTTCACATAACATTTCCTAATATAAGAACACTTGTGCACACTTACATATTAGACACTTGTGCACATCTACACACATAACACTTGCACACATGACACTTGTGCATTTCCTACATATTATTACATTACATAAAATATTTACTCACACTCTAATATAAGACACAACCCTAATATAATATTTACAATATGTACCATGAGGGTACATTAACATGTACCAAATAATATAATATTCTCCAACACCCCCTGTATTACATTATTTGGTTATTGAAGACTTTTAGTCTTCAATCATGGTCTTTATCCTGTAAGTGATCTTGGGACCTGAGCTTGCTTTGTTCTATTTTTACCTTCTTTTAAATTTTTTGATCTTCTTCTTCTCCTTGCTTGACCTTGTCTTTGGATTCAAGTTTTATATTGTCATTTATTTGACTCCTATTCCTCTTTCTTATTTTCTTTTTATTCAATTTCATTTGTGATATATCTAATGATATACCTTCTAAGCATTGAATTAGTAAATCATCACAATAATATAACTTTGATTTCAATTATTCCTATTTGAAACTAACATATGTATCATTTATTTTAGTTTGTCTCTTCCCTTGGAAAATATTAAAACTAATTAATGAAATATACATCATTAAACACTCTTATGAAGAGAGTATAATGGTGTTTTGAGAATCCCACCATGTCCTAAATTGTTTTCCATGGAGATAGTTTATAAATGTTGTAAAAATTCCTTCTTTTGCCTCTTTGAGAAACAAATATAATTTTTCTTTTAAATCATTAGACATTTGTTTCTCTCCATAAAATTCATTTATTAAATTTTTAGAATAATACTTAAGTGCATGTAACATTCCTTCACTATCCTCATTATATACATTCCAAACAAATTCTTCCATTATATGCAATTAATGTCAAATATATTTTCTTTAATGTAGACTACCTTATAACTCCTAGGTTCAAAAAAACTCAAAAGTCTCTAAGTTACAAAACCTATGAAGTAGAATTTCTTATATATCCCTAATGCTTGGTGTAACATCCCTCCAAAATCTAGCTTTTTGTATGTTTACTTTATTTGCAAGGATGAGATATTGTTGATGTATTTGTGGTTGCAGGGACAGGTACCTTTAGTAGTGGGAGCAGATCTTTGGGAAGACATCTTCTCCTAATAGCAGACAAAAATATCAATGGAAGGTAAGTTGGGGAAATAATGAGCGGCGGGATACTTATTGATGACAATGTCAAAGAACCCTACTAGTAGTACATCCACCAGCGGTCTATGTAGTTGCATTCATGTAGCCGCATTTAGGTTTTTTTTTATTCTATGTTTTGATACTTAGAATATTTTATCATTAAAAATATATATAATAATAATAAATATAAAAAAATAAAGATATAATATTTTAAAATAAAATATATTAATAAAATAGATAATAAAGAAAATGAGAAAACTTCTATTTTAAAACAATATAATAACAAAAATAAAAATGAGAAGAAAATAAGAAATAAAAATTATAATTTAGAAAGAAATAATATTAACGCACTTTAGCCATGTAAATATTCTGAAAATACACCTGTATTTTCATCAAGGAAAGCCTTTGGATGAGATTGTACAAATGGCACATAATCTCGTAAATGAACCATCTATTTAAATATAAGAACTTTAGAGAAGCATTCGGAAAAAGAATTACGGAATTGCGAAGTGTAGAAGAAAGGCTTGTGGAAGCTTTGATGGTAAAGAAATTTGAAATATTTACCAATGCTTAGGTAGGTCGGTTCTTCATTCACTTGCTCCATCCTAAATTTTTCTATTGGTTAACATTAAAATGTCTAATTGTGAATGATGTATCTATTGCATAATATATGTGCATATCTGAGAACTGTGAATGAATGATGAAAAGGCTTGATAGTTTAACTACTATATTTTATATAATTTTTAAAGTAATGCTAGTCTTTTTAATAGTCGAATGTGTTAAATTGAAGCCAATTGTTTATAGTCTCAAACATAAATAAATAAAATTGTGGTATTATATTATAGGATGCATTAGCTTGTGTATCGCTCCAAATTTTTTGCATCCTTACCTTCAGGCTAAAGGATCCATGCCCGAAAGGAGGATGGGAAAAGGATGGGACAATACCTCAGATTGAGAGGCCCTTTGAAGGTCCCGCCTCTCAGGGGAGGGGTATTAAGGTGATTTTTTGACGGATGGTGGGGTTCACCAGGAAACGTTTAGTGGCAGTTTCCACGCCTAGGTTGGGAATGAGTTTAATGTGTTCAATTTTAGCTTTAAACATCCAAGTCCTAGGTTTGGCCGGATGAATCTAAGTTATTCTATATGAAAATGCAAATTTAAATAGAGAAAATAGATTTAACAAAAAACACGAGAGAGTAAACTAAGGGAAGAAATCCATACCTGGTCCCGGATGTCTGATGGAGATTCTGATTTTTGAAGCAGTCCAGATCGTCTGGAATTTGATAGGATCGTCTCTGATCTGACAGGATCGTCTGAGATCTGACGAATTCGTCAGACGAATTCGTTAGAGACCTGCAAACAAAGAAATAGATACAAAATGCAGAAAATGCAGCAATACAAACAGAGGGCAATGATGCAGAATGACAACAATAATATTAGACGGATAATTATAAACAAAATATGAGTGTATTTCAATGATTTAATGACAAATTATGACTTTATCATGCATTAAAACTATATGGGTGAACTCCAAAATGTAGAGTAATAAGGAATAACCATAGAATTAACTAAATGCAAAATAATGCAACAGAAAAGAGTAGAGAAAATGCAAACTCTGGGCACTGATTGCCCCAATGCAGACTACAGTCAAAATCATCTCGGATTGGTATGAAATCGTCTCGAATTGGACAGGATCATCTGCGATGACCTGAGCTTGCTCCGGCTGAAGAATAACAAGGTTCCTGCAACAAAATTTGGATAGGACAAGTGCAGATGATAATCCAGGGTGTTCTAATGCGTATAAAGGTCAAGTTACAGAAAATCCAGCTAGGGGAATGTCAAGGGGGGGTCCTAAGGTTTAAGTAGACTTAGGAGGGAAGCTGGGAGGTTGGAGATCATCCTAATTTGGAAGATCTCCAACGGGGGAGGTCTCTAACGGTGCAGACGCGTCTCTGCCCGAGTTAGAGAAGTTGTTGAAACAGAAGCTAATTATGAAAAATCAATTTTGGGACAAGATCGTCTGGACGTCCTAGTCCAGACGAAATCGTCCGATCTGAGGCGATATCGTCTGATCGACGACGATATCATCCAACGGTCACAACAAATCCTAAAAATGGCACGAAAAACAAGGAAACGGGTTAAACGACGGTTTGGGAGCGGTTTTGGGGGTTGAATTTGAATTTGAATTATTACTAAGGTAATTTTGATTATTGCTAAGTTTTACTGCGCCAATTTTAGGGTGCTACATTTTGCCCCCTCTTTAGCGAATTTTTCGAAGAAAATGCGTTAAATATGAGTTCTTCTCGATCTACGAGAAAGCAAAAATTATTCCCATTTTTAGGCGACGATTCTTGGTCGAATCGTACGACAGCTTACTATGATGCCCCCTCCGTGTTTTTACCCAAATCGAACGTTTGAGGTAAAAACACGAAAAAGCAAAATTTTAAAATGTTTTTAGTTGTTTTTGAATAAAATTAAGAAAAATAGGGAAAAACCCTAATTCATTGTTATTGTTCATTTTTACTATTTTCTAGAGCTCTGCAGACAAGATGGTCGAATAGGAGGATGATGTGGTGAGGATTAATAATATTAGGGGAATGAGATGATATGGGGAGGGGAGAGGTGGAGCTCCATCGCTACGACCGAGTTTTGAGGAGTTCGGTCATCGAGGGGATCCCATCTCTCAGAGACTACGAGTTTTCTCGGACCGTCCGGGATAACACTACAACTAGCGGGGCTCCAGATATGCAGCGCTTCTGGAGTCAAGATGCAGATGATGCCCCCATTCAGCCAGTGGATGGGGACGACGCAGGGGTAGCCGACGGCTACGATGCCTGGTACACAAGCATCCGCCCTCCTCGGATGACGAGGGCTCAGGGTCCGATTCACGTAGTTGTGCATCGGATGGGGAGGCGGCGCCAAGCGGCCATTGAGGTGACACAGGGTCATGGAGGGAGAGAGCAGAGGAGACCACAGGCTCAGCAGAGGCCATGGCAATGGGAGAGGAGGGAGGAGAGACCCCCTTCTCCATGGAGAGAGAGACCACCATCGCCCGATAAGGGCAAGGGTGTGGACATAGGAGAGAGTAGTGAGATGGCTACTCTCCGGGCGAAGACTATCCGTCTCCAGGCACAGGTGCAGACTCTACAGGATGAGGCTGCATGCCATCGAGCGAAGGCTACATAGCTCAGAGATGAGGTTGCATGCCTCAGAGCACGGAGCGGAGGAGCGAGCACTCAGGAGGCTGGCATGGTCGATTGCTCAGACCGTGTTCTATCAGGGTATCTACTTCCAGATGGTGCCAGAGGGCCAGAGGGTACAGTTGCCAGCCGACATTGCGGATCCGATCAGGGTTGGGTCATCGAGGACTTCATCCCGATCGACGACTAGGACTCGCAGTACCACACATACTGCGATGGGGCCACCTCGTCCACCTCAGGGCTAGGGAGGAGATGAGGCTGAGAGCTCGAGGGGTTCTCGAGGCTAGGCTACTGCACTGTACATACTGATTATATGATTTGAGAGGATTGAGTATGCCAAGATGTAGATTGTGGCCTACCAATCTAGTTTTGATATGATGTACATATATTGTTGAGATATATATATATATATATATATATATATATAATATGATATTTTTGATCATATGACTTGTCTTATGTGTTTGTATGATGCTTTATTGTTGTGGTGTGATTGATTGGATGATTTATGTAATTATGTCGGTTGGAAATATTATGGTTTGAATGTCATGCTTTTTAAAATTTAAATGAAATAATCTGATGTAAACAAATTGGTTTTGTGATGTGATAATTTGATAAAAATAAAAGAGGACTTTTAACAATAATTTCAAAGGACATTGTCGCTATTATAGACCATTTCATGGAGTCGCCGCTCACTCGGTCGTCAAGCTAATCCCAGTATAGAAATATTGTTAAAAGTAAAAGAGTGCTTAAGAGACTGTCTTAAGACTTTGGTGTGATGATGCAAATGATGATGATGATGATGATTTGTTTTCAGATTTCCATGAAAATATTATGCATGAAATATTTTAAAATGACTTTTGCTAGGCATAAATTCCTAAGTGTGATAAATTTTTTGGATAATTCCCTAGGAATTATACCATCATTGCAAAATTGAAGTTTGACATAATGACATGAAAATAGAGTAAGTGTTTGTTTTGTTTTAAAGCATAATGGTGTAACATAATGATTTAAGTCATATGTTTTTATGATTTTGAATGGAAAATAAAATTGGTACAATGGTTTGCGCTAGGCATAGAATATTTAGGTATAGACTTATACCATCATCGCGAAATCCAAAGAAGAAAATAATATAATAGTTTTATTGCATGGTTGATTTTTAATTTTTGAAAATAAACTGAAAATATGAAGATGAGGACTTGCGCTAGGCATAAAATTCCAATTTTGGTTTTGGAACTATACCATCATCGTGAAAGTCAAAAGTTATATATAAATGTAACTTGATTGCATGTTTTTGAAAATGATTTTGATTTTTGATAATGCATGTAGTTGTCTTTATACTAAACAACTGTACTTCAAAGAAGAAAATGAATTTATTCCAAACAATTTGCAAAAATATTTCAAAGTATCTTAAAGACAAAAGTTAGATTTATAAGGAATCCCATGTGCGTAGGTGAGTTCATTACCAATCTTGATTTATCATAATGATACACAAAATCTCTCAAATACAAAATGTGTGTGCAATTGCATTGTTCATTTACCAGGTTTGAGCAAGATACTATGATACAAGTGATTTGAATTAACCAAATAAGTGTTCATTAACCATGATTTAGATGCATATAACCATACCAGACTACTATGTAAGTCGGGTTATCAAGAGCTAGCTAATCCATAAGCAGACATAGGTCTGTACAAAAGAAGGTCGCTAATGTGACAGACATATCACCACGCTAGGAGTTACCCAAGGCCAAGCGGGTTGGGCACAAACCACCTGTTATGGGGCTTACCTCACAGTTTTTGAATAATTGAGAATTCCAGGGATTCAAGCTCATCAACCCTTCTTTTCTTTTCAATGGGTAGGGAAAGGGATTTTATTGCTTTTGCTTTTGTTTGTTTCTTTTTCTTTGCTTTTGCTTTTCTTTTTCTCTCTCTTTTTTTTTTTTGTATTTTTGTATTTTGGCTTGATATTTGAGATAATGCTGAAATAACTTGTTTCTTTTTCTCTTTTTCTTGAACTTTTCTTTTCTTCCTATACTAGGGATACTTGCTCGGATTAGCTGTAGAGCAAGGGATTTTTATTCCGGGTAGGGGTGAGCTTGTCCTTTTGTCAATTCTCAAAGATTCTAGACCATGTGCATGATAGGATAGCAGGGGAAACTTTTCGCTCAGGAAACCACTTCTACTATGTAGCATAACATGGAAATTACAAATGTAATCATTTTATTGTGAAAAGATATGCTTGGTTTAAGTAAATAACAAGATCAATTCTCTATGCTCAAACTTTATTTAATTGAATTTTGTGGACTTTGATATAAGAGAGATTAGTAATCATGCCAGATAAAATCAAGATATTTATTTTTTGTGTTTGTGATAGTGAGGAATTCCAAATAAATGCTAATTTATCCAAAATAATTTGAAAATATAACTGCAATACTTGAAGAAGAAATATATACAACAAATATTTTTGAGGAGTTTGATGATCTTGACTCTCTCTTTCTTCTTTATTTTTTTTTGGTTTTGAAAAGAGTCAATAATATAGCTGTTTTTGACTTTTATTTTTATTTTTAGTTTTTGTTTAAACAGTTATATATATATTTTTAAAATGAGACAACATGCAAAATATGTACAAATGATGAAATGACCAAATTTTATGCGTAATATCGCTTAAGATGCATAATATTCATAGGTTCTTTTAAATATTTACCATCTAAGGTAGCTAATTTGTATGCTCCTGATTCAAATTTAGCAATAATAATATATGGTCCAAGCCAGTTGGGCTCAAATTTACCTTTAAGGTCTTTAGTTGCATTAGTATTTTTTTGATTTTCTTTTAAAACAAGGTCGTCGACCTCAAAGGATCGATGACGAACTTTCTTGGCATATGATCTTTTAAGCTTGTTTTGGTAAGCACGAAGATGCTCCAAAGCATTGATGCGCTTTTCATCTAGAAGTTCCAGCTGACTGAGTCTGCCAGCTCGATATTCATCTCCTACTTCGGTATCTTGAAGTAGTAGAGCCAAAGAAGGAACTTCTAATTCAAAAGGAAAAACGACTTCAACACCATAAACCAAGACAAAAGGTGAAGTTCCAGTGGGAGTTCGAACACTAGTTCGGTAAGCCCACAAAGCTGGATATAATTGAATATGCCAGTCACGACCAGATTTATTGACCAATATTTTGAGAATTTTGATTAAGGTTTTGTTAGATGCTTCTGCTTGGCCATTACCCTGAGGATAATAGGGAGTGGACCAGCGATGTTGAATCTTATATTTTTGGCATAACTTCTTGACATCTTTATTTTTGAAACAAGTTCCATTGTCTGAGATGAGATTTGTAGGAATTCCGAACCTACAAATGATTTGATTAAAAATAAATTTAGAGACTTGTGTTCCAGTGTAGGAAGCTAAAGGCATAGCTTCAACCCACTTCGTGAAATACTCGATGGCGGTTATGATGAATTTGTGTCCATCAGATGACACAGGATTAATTTTGCCAATAATGTCTAAGCCCCATTTTGAAAAGGGCCAAGGAGATGAAATAGCCTGCGGCTCTTGTGCGGGCGCATGGACAAGGTCAGCATGTTTCGGCACTTGTCGCAATGGCGCACATAATCATGTGCATCCTTTTCCATAGTAGGCCAAAAGTAGCCTATCCTAAGGAGCTTTTTAGCAATGACACTACCACTGAAGTGTCCTCCACAAGATCCATCGTGGACTTCACTTAAAGCTGATTTGGATTCTTCTAGATTCAAACATCTCAATAGGATACCTTCAAAAGATCTCCTATATAAAGTATTGCCAATTATTACAAATCGACTTGCTCGTCTACGTAATAACCGACGCTGGTTTCTATTAGAATTGGCAGGAAAAGTCCCATTTTGAAGAAAATCAACTATATCCATATACCAAGGGTCAGGAGTAGTTTCATTGATCAGAAACACATCCAAAGGTTCTAAACATGACTTATTTGAAGTGGGTTCTTGGAGTCGACGAATAATGATGGTGGCATATTCGTCATCTAACTCCAAGGGCAGAAGAGATGCAGCTACAGCCATAGCGTCAGCCGCACGGTTGCTAGTTCACGGAATAGCTTCCAAAGTAACTTTATCAAACAAGGATAACAATTGCAAAACATATGCTTTATATGGGCACAATTTATCATCTCTGGTCTGATAAACTTCATTAATTTGATTTATGACAAGTTGGGAATCACCAAAAACTAGCAGATGTTTGATTTTTAATGCCAAGGCAGCTCGTAATCCAAGGATTAGAGCCTCATATTCGGCAGTATTATTGGTGCAAGCAAATGTTAATTTGAAGGACAGAGGAATGATGTGTTTTTGTGAGGATATTAAAATAATACCCGCACCAGCCCCACTCATGCATCGGGCTCCATCAAAGTATAAGGACCATTGTTCAACATGGTCTACCTCTAATTGAAGGCATTCATCAAGAAACTCAATGATGAGGGGATGGGTAGACTCTAAGGGTGCAACAACTAATTGATCTGCTATGATTTGACCCTTAACAGACTTTTGACCTATGAATGTGAGTTCAAACTCGCTTAGAGCAAGAACCCACTTGGTTGTGCGACCCGATAAATAAGGTCGACTCATAAGATACCGTAAGGGATCATATTTAGCAATGACATATGTTTTTTGACTAAGCATATAATGGCGTAATTTCTACGTAGAAAATATGACTGCTAGACATAGTTTCTCTAATGTTGTATAACGAGTTTCATAACTGATTAAAGTTTGGCTAATGTAATAATTAGCACGTTCTTTCTTCTCATCATCAAGCTGAGCTAACATAGCTCCTAAAGCAAAATCTGAAGCTAAAATATATAGGAGAAACGGGCGATCAGGTCTAGGCGGTGAAAGCACAGGTGGATTAAGGAGGTATTGTTTGAGAAGTTCAAAAGCTTCTATACATTCGTCGTCCTAGTTAAAAGGGACATCCTTCTTAAGGAGCTTAAGAAAGGGAGTGGTTTTGTCCACCAGCTTATCGATGAAGCGACGGATGGCTTGAAGCTTACCTTGTAAACTTCGTAACTCAGATATATTGGTAGGTGCGGGCATATCAGTGATAGCCACAATCTTGAGAGGGTCGATTTTGATACCACGTAAAGAAACTAAAACCCCTAATAGTTTACCGGACTTAACTCCGAATATGCATTTGGCTGGATTTAATCGAATAAGGTATTCTCTTAACCGATTAAATACTTTTCTCAAATCATCTAAATGATCATCTTCTTTAATAGAGCGAGCTATAATATCATCTACGTAATCATGTAGGATATCATGCATCATATCATGAAAGATATAAGTCATAGCTCGTTGATATGTTGCGCCTGCATTCTTTAAACCAAATGGCATCACTTTCCAACAAAAGGTACCCCAAGGGGTAATAAAGGCTGTTTTAGCCTGATCTTCAGGAGCTATCCTGATCTGATTATAGCCAAAAAATCCATCCATTAGGGACATCATTCCACTCTCAACGGTAAAGTCAATGATTTGGTCCATGTTTGGAAGAGGAAAATCATCTTTAGGGCATGCAGCGTTAATATCTCTAAAGTCTGTGCAAACCCTAACTTTGGTAGCTTCTTTCTTGGTGACTGGAACTACATTTGAGATCCATTCAGCATAATCAATAGCTTGTATGAAAATAACATTCAAGAGTTTTTCTAACTCCCCTTTGACTAGCAAGGCCACTTTGGGATGCATTTTTCTAAGTTTTTGTTTAACAGGTTTAGCATCCGGATGGACTACTAGATGATGCATGACTACATAAGGGTCCAGAACTGGCATATCTTCATATGTCCAAGCGAAGACATCTTCATATTCTTTAAGGAATGCAATGTATTGCTCTTGTTTTTCTTGACTTAATGCTGATCCAATATTGATTATGTGAGGATTATCCTCAGTTCCAATGTTAACTTTAATGACGTTTTCTACTTCCATGTGTAGATCTCTTTCAAAATTAGGTGGGGTGGGTGAAACGCCCAATTCTTGTAATTCTTTTAAGGTTAAGTTGGATAATTCATCGTGATGAGTGGTGGCCTCAAGTTGGGCTATAGTTGGTATAGAACCATCAAAATAAAAACCATTGTGTAATAACTCTTCAACGGAGACATCATGGAAAATATCTCCTTCCAACTCCTCATCGGATTCAGCAATCAATTCAGGGTAAGCTATGGATAGCATGTTGCAGGTAAAGGGATTATTCTTTGAACACAAAGAATCTTGTTTATCTAGATAATCTTGATAACATATGAGTTGATCATCATCTTCAAAAGGGAAGGGTTGACCCTTACTAGGAAATAGGCCCACACCACATCGGGCAGGCCATGGCTCTACTTCAATAGGTTCTTTCATACCATTTTGGAAAGGTCCCAAGCCTTTCCCTTTATAGCCCATTTTAAGCATTATGGGTTTAGCTTTAATATATTCATTAGCAAAATAACATCGGGCATATCCCTCATGATGAGTTTTGATATTCTTGGGTATTCTTCCCCAATCATATCCTTTATAAATAAAAGCACAACTCCCGACTTGGTAAGTACTTCCCATAGGTTGTGGGAGGCCCAAAGTACGAGGAGATGGCGGCAAGTTATTTAAAAGAATTGAATCTTGCATAAAAGCATTTGTTTTTTCTGATATTAAGATTGTGGATAATTCCGGTAAAAGTTCATCAGAAAGAGCATAAGATGTAGAAGGATCATTCCCTATATCTTTAGATGTGGAAGGTATGATAGATGTTGATAATGTGGAAGTGTCAATAAATGGGTCTATAGGTTTTGAAATTATAGGGATAGAACATGAAGGATTGGTTGTGGATTGAAGACCTTTTTGAGGTTTTAGTGTGGTTTGTTCAGAAGATGGTTGAGTTAAATGTATAGGTGTAGTTGATGGAGTAGATGATGTTATGTGTGTGTTTTTCACATGTTTAGATGAAAAATAAGAATTAGGATGTGTGGATGACAGAGCGGGGCAAAATTGCACTCCAACAGGTTCTGCCAAAGCACACATATCAAAGGGTCTAGGGTCACCATGGATAGTGACCAACTGATTTTTAAATTCAAATTTAACACACTGATGTAAAGTGGAAGGAACCGCTCGCATCGCATTGATCCAAGGGCGACCCAAAAGTATATTGTACGATGCTGGGCAATGTACAATAAACACGGTTGTATCTAGGGTTCTAGGACCAACTTGCAAGGGTAAGGTAATGACTCCACATGTTTCTTGTGTCTCGTCATTGAAAGCTTTGATAATCATGTCAGTTTTCTTCATTTCATCACTTCTAAACCCAAATCGTTGGTAGAAGTCAAAAGTGCAAATGTTTAGAGATGAACCATTATCAATCAAGACTCTTTTAACAGCTACATCTCCAATTAGAGCAGTAATATATAAGGGGTTATCCTTATGTAAACTATGTTGTGGGATATCTTTATCCCGGAAGTCAATACAATCAACTTCTCTAGTGATGATAGTATTGGCCATGGCTTCGGGTTGAATATTTTGAGGTACCATCATTTGGCTTAATGTAAGCATTAACTCATCCCTATGGGTAGGAGAAGATCTTAACAAGTCCAAAAGGGAAATTCCGGTCTGTAGTATTGGATAATTGTTCATTAATATTGTAAGGAGGTTTTGGTTGAACATTAGACATATGATTCCCTTTATTGGGATTTTTCAAAATAAATGGAGCTGATCCATCATTCTGAGTTTGATCTTGTTGAGAGTTTTGAGCCTGTTGTCTGGTAACGGCTCCAATGGTACCTACAATGTTATATTGAAGACGCTGAACTGGTCTTGGTTGAGCGTTTATGGCTTGTTCATTAGGAAGGAACTGATTAGAAGAGGGTCGAGTAGTAACTCTTCTAGGAAATGGTTCTTCTGGAACCATAGCATCTGTGATGGGTTGAATAGGATCTGATTCATTTTTAGAACTATTCGATTGATTTGAGGTGATGTCTACTTCACTTTCGATGTATCCGATTCTACATCACTAGGATCGGGAGTTTGAATATTATGTAGGGGTCTGGTCGTGACCAGGGATAAGGTTGTGCCAAATATTTGAGGATCCTGAATAGATAATTGTCCGCTAATAGTCCCTACATATCGGGTAGGAGGGGGAACATTATGATGTTCGATTTGATTGGCCACTTCTTTACCATGGTTTGGTAAAGGATGTTGAAATATATCCAATGATTGATTAGCATTTTGATTCTGATTTTGGGGAATGGTCTTTTGAGCGTTATTAGGAGCATTTTGTTTAGGTTGGAAGGCTTGCACCTCCATTTCATTATTATCAATCAGATCTTGTATTTTATGTTTCAATATTTTGCAAGAGTTTGTAGCATGTCCAGGTCCTCTATGAAAGTCACAATGTAAATCAGCTCTGTATCCGGGTATAGTTGGATCAGGTTCCCGGATAGTTGGTAATTGAATCAAGCCTCGTGCTAATAATTGAGGAAGAATGGTTGATAAAGGTTGATTTAATCTAGTAAATTCTCGAGGAGGTTTATCAGGAGGTTTTAATATAAATTTTTTTGTTGTCTTCGTTGTATTGATGTTAGCAACATTTCTACTATCAGTGACTCCGTCACCTACAACTTGTTTGTTTTTATACTGATTTCTGGATGTTTTCTCATCATCTTTCTTTTTGAGCTGACCTCTTCTAATGAGAGCATCTTCTACCCTTCGAGCTAAGTCTATAGCTTGATCGAAGGTAGTTAAGGTGGCAGTTGATAGTTCATAAGATATTTGTTCTTGTAAATTATTAATAAAAATGTCCAACATTTCCCTATAAGGTAGCACAAAGTGCAGTTTTCCTGTCAATTGCCTCCATCTAGCTAAGAAATCAGCAAAACATTCATCTTTGTCTTGTTTTAAGTTGTACAAATCTTTAATGGTGACATGCCTCTCGATGTAGGCACTAAATTGATGGACAAAATATTCAGTTGTTTCTTCAAAATTTCTCAAAGAATGAGTGGGCAATTGATAGTACCACTCTAATGCCATTCCTCCTAAGCTTTTCGAGAACATTTTTAGTAATAGCAAGTCATCATGTGATATATCATGACATGCTATCCTAAACATGCGAAGATGCTCTATGGGATCTTCAGTTCCTTTATATATAGGCAGGACGGGCATGGGGAAGTGTTTAGGGTATGGTTGTGCTACAACTATGGGATCCGAGAGGTTGACTACATATCTCTCGATAATTGTACGAGGGACGGTAGGGATCTATCTGGTCCATACGCGAAGCTAACTGTTTCACCATGGCTTCCAGATTACTGGTTTGCCCACCATATTGGTTCGGTAGGGCATTAATATGGGATTTGTGAGCATATGATGGAGGGACATGGAGATTAGATGCGATATTGCTATTGTGTAAATTGTTGGTAGGAAGGGTGTTATGAAGAAATTTTGAAGTTGTATTATGTTGTATGCCCGATTGTTGAAAATTGGTGTTTGGCTTCATTTTAGGTTTTTGTCTACTTGAAGCATATTGATCAATAGTTTGGCGAAGTAAGGCAGTGAAGGAAGGTTTCTTTTGTGTGGGAATGATTTTAGGCTCAATAACAGGTTCCTTAGGGGGTTGGGTAACCTGTTGTTTTGGCATGTTTTGAATCATAGTGACCATATCTCTATTGGATGGTCCAGCTTTATCACTTTCTTGATCAATGAAAGACAAGGGATTAGTGTGTATGTCAAACATATGTTCCATGGCTGCTTGAGTGTCACTAATTTGCCCTTTATCAATACGAACTGCCATATTAAGAGCACCAATGTTATTATTGAAAAATTTCTAGAAATGATCTAAGTTATCAAAAGCAATAGTTCCATCTGGAGCTATTCTAGGGGATGAGGATCCTTCCTCTTTAAGGTTTTCTTGTTGTTCATTTTCCTCAGCCAGGTCATCTTCTGGCTGTTCTAGAGTTTCTCCTTCCGGAATTGATTCCTCAGGAAGGACATTTGGGTTTTTTGTTTTGTCTTCTAACCAATCTTCTTCTTCTTGTTCAGTTTGTTTACCATTCCTAAGTTTAGGCATTGTGGTTAAGTTTAGATTTCAGCAAATATATATATACTTGTATATATATATATATATATATATATATATATATATATATATATATATATATATTATTTTTTTTTTGTGTGTGTGTGTGTGTGTGCAACAAGCTTAAGAGGTATATATTTTAATTATATACCTACTATAGTATTTGAAATAAAATGTTTTTGGTTTTTGTTATGTTTTGGTTTTTTTTTCTTGTTTTTGTAACAATATTATAAAGATAACAAACAACACACTAAATGCAAGAAATAATAATAATGAAAGCAATGATCTAGTTTTCTATAAACAATTTATAAATATCATTAATGGGCTCGAGTTCTTCAGGAGTCATGAAGTGTTCTTCTTCAAATTGAAAATTTTCTTTCAAGAATTTGATAAAAAGTGCTATAGTGATATTATCTGTCTCAGATTCTGGTTGGTAGAAATAAAGTTCGTGGCAATACTCTCGATATAACACAGCCCTAGGAACTCTATTCCATATTTCCCTATCCGTAAGAACGACCTCTTGATCTTCTACATGACCTAGGAATTGGTGTATAACAACTGCGTTCTCGAGGTATTCCTCGAAGGTGAACAATTCTGAAGACACAAGAGCTCTCCTATAAGCTAACCACCTATGGCGAGGCTCTCTGAAGCTCATGATAAACAATGAGTTGATGAGGATCCAGGATCCTATCTAGGGCAAACCTCTTGATTTGTCTAAGTTCGGTTGATCTAGATGAAATGATATCTAGCCTCCTATCAAGTTCTTTCCACAGAAGTTGGTTTCTATCTGTTTCAGGCACACTAAGCACAGAATTAACTTCTATGGCTGCTAATTGGTTTTCAACATTTATAGTAACAGCTAATATTTTCTTAGGAGCTACCATCTAGACATGATATGCAACTTAGTATTTTTCTAATGATTTGAAGTGCATCTATGTTTTTGGTTTGTTTTTCTTTTTTTTTTTTTTTTCAAAAGGTTTTAGTTTCACGTCGGGTTCACCAAAATGTATCGCTCCAAATTTTTTGCATCCTTACCTTCAGGCTAAAGGATCCACGCCCGGAAGGAGGATGGGAAAAGGATGGGACAATACCTCGAACTGAGAGGCCCTTTGAAGGTCCCGCCTCTCGGGGGAGGGGTATTAAGGTGATTTTTCGACGGATGGTGGGGTTCACCAGGAAACGTTTAGTGGCAGTTTCCACGCCTAGGTTGGGAATGAGTTTAATGTGTTCAATTTTAGCTTTAAACATCCAAGTCCTAGGTTTGGCCAGATGAATCTAAGTTATTCTATATGAAAATGCAAATTTAAATACAAAAAATAGATTTAACAGAAAACATAGAGAGTAAACTAAGGGAAGAAATCCATACCTGGTCCCGGATGTCTGATGGAGATTCTAATTTTTGAAGCAGTCCAGATCGTCTAGAATTTGACAGGATCGTCTCTGATCTGACAGGATCGTCTGAGATCTGACGAATTCATCAGACGAATTCGTCAGAGACCTGCAAACAGAGAAATAGATACAAAATGCAGAAAATGCAGCAATACAAATAGAGGGCAATGATGCAGAATGACAACAATAATATTAGACGGATAATTATAAACAAAATATGAGTGTATTTCAATGATTTAATGACAAATTATGACTTTATCATGCATTAAAACTATATGGGTGAACTCCAAAATGCAGAGTAATAAGGAATAACCATAGAATTAACTAAATGCAGAATAATGCAGCAGAAAAGAGTAGAGAAAACGCAAACTCTGGGCACTGATTGCCCCAATGCAGACTGTAGTCGAAATCATCTCGGATTGGTATGAAATCATCTCGAATTGGACAGGATCATCTGCGATGACCTGAGCTTGCTCCGGCTGAAGAATAACAAGGTTCCTGCAACAAAATTTGGATAGGACAAGTGCAGATGATAATCCAGGGTGTTCTAATGCGTATAAAGGTCAAGTTACAGAAAATCCAGCCAGGGGAATGTCAAGGGGGGGTCCTAAGGTTTAAGTAGACTTAGGAGGGAAGCTGGGAGGTTGGAGATCATCCTAATTTGGAAGATCTCCAATGGGGGAGGTCTCTAACGGTGCAGACGCGTCTCTGCCCGAGTTAGAGAAGCTGTTGAAACAGAAGCTAATTATGAAAAATTAGTTTTGGGACAAGATCGTCTGGACGTCCTAGTCCAGACGAAATCGTCCGATCTGAGGCGATATCGTCTGATCGGCGACGATATCGTCCAACGGTCACAACAAATCCTAAAAATGGCACAGAAAACAAGGAAACGGGTTAAACGACGGTTTGGGAGCGGTTTTGGGGGTTGAATTTGAATTTGAATTATTACTAAGGTAATTTTGATTATTGCTAAGTTTTACTGTGCCAATTTTAGGGTGCTATAGCTTGTATGTATAACTATATTAGATTGCATTCATTGAGTTAATTCGGCCACTCTAATCCTCTGTGAAGCCACATTGGGTCTTGTCGGTCACTCGCAGATGTAGTGGCATAGCAAAAAAGTTTGAATATCCAATTTCTATATGGTGATATCCAGTCATTCAGCTTTTGGCATCCATCATGCAAATAAAGACCTAGTCCTTTTAATTAATAATCGATAGCAAAATGGTTCAGCCTGGATTACCTTCCTGTCGTTCTCTATGTCCTTATAAACCAGTGAAGCCAAATGGATATGACAATTATTAAGAAGTCCAAAGTATATCTACAAGTTGTGTATTAAAAAATTATAAGGCTCATTCTATGTATAGAATTAATGAGAAGTAAAACCATCGTCTTTGTATTTCTTGTAGTTATATGTCAAGTATCATTTTGATAGAGTGAGGATGTTTATATGATCCCTCAGCATGGACACTAAGGAATTGTGACACTTGTTTTTGTTGAGGATAAAAGTGTGTCAGGAAATTTATTTAGCTCAGTCGAATACTGTGGTAATGTTATGCATGATGATTTGATTCACAATTATTTAGATGAAAATGTTTTTAGTGTATACAAGGTGGTTGTATATAGGTTTCCATTTTTTTAATTTGTTATTACTTCAATAAAGCATAGTGGTGATATGATTTTGTTTCCCAACCCCATTGCCGTAAGGAAATTTTGTATGTATTAGTATATTTGAATTCATCCTTTAGTTGTAAATTATGAGTGTTAGTCTCAATTTTTATTATACAATTCAATATAATATACTATCTATTGTGATCAAAGAATAGACCTTTACCTATTTTTCACTTATACACGAAAAACAATTGATCTTTAAGTAGTGGGTAGTGATTCTTATGCCTTAAAAAAAATTAGGTCAATCCAATCCCTTATATTAGGGACCTTTATCATATCAAATAGGAACACATAAGACCAAAACTTGGAGTTCATGCTTGGTTCTACATGAAACGCTGAATGCATCTTTGACAACATTTTAACTTTAAAATCCTATTGTAAGCAATGTTCAAATTTCTTATAGTCAATGAATGAAATAAACTTATTGAGTGTTGAAAACTTGAAGTAATGGATGCATGTAGTTCAACTCATAAGTTGGCAATACAAATTGAGAAGTTCTTTAATATTATCATAATGGAGGTATGGGAAGCGTCATATTTTCCTTGTCTTAAAACTAAAAACTTGTTTTGGGGTATAAACTCTAGAAGCTAATCTTATCTTCCATCGCATAACCAAATTACAACATCGCTACTACATCAAATTATATGGCAACATGAAGAGGTAGTGAAATAATCAAAACCTCATTTGGTTGACTTTACAAAAGTAATCTCAAATGGTGGAATATGGATTTGTAAGTATTAATTTTTAATATATTCTTTTTATGTACTCTTATAACTTAAATATATTTTTATTGGTCAAAGTAGTTTATGGTATAATCATTTAATTTGATCAGATTAGATATTTTGAATTAGATATTGTTTAATTATGTAGATGCATTTCAACGGTTCAAAATCCTACATGCTACTTTGGTTAGAATGCTTCTTGAATGGTTAGAATGTTTCTTGAATATTTAAAATCAAAATTTTATTTAAATCATTGATAAATTTAGAGCAAATAATAATAAATTTTACTCATAATAATAGAAAAGCACCCACATAATCCTATCTAGAATCCATGAAATATTGTGGGAAGGAAAATCTCAAGAAATCACTTGACACCTTGGTTGTGGGTAGGACAATCACCTAGATACAAGTACAACTAAACTCCTGACATGAAGTATCATTATGGGAAGTAAAAGAGGATGAAATAGGCATCACTCTTAGTCTGTCACCTAAATAGTACACTGAAGTGTCACAAAATTCTTGGATGGTTAGGAAATAATCCAACAAGGTAATGGTATGGGATATTACGTCTAAGATAAGCGATACTCGATCCAAAATTTAGGGTATTGACGAACCCTAGAAGGATTACAGGGAAGGTGTAAACTCATCTAGCACTTGGCATGCACACACTACTCTTGGCATAACTTTGTGAAAGCATGCTAAGGAATGGGGAAAATATGCATCTAACCTCTAGGTTAAATTGGCCCTAGAGGAGAAAACCCTACCTCAAACTTGGATTCTTGAGATGAGAGGTTGAGTTCACTAAAGGCATCTGTCAACTAGATCTAGCCAATCTCAATCTCTTGGGTATTCGTCTGTAGTGAATTTGGATCTCAAGAAGATTTAAAATGCCTTGTACTAAATAAAATGTTGATTGTGGAATATTTTTTTAGGGTTATTAAAGACATCCAAGTGGGTAGGATTTGGATTATTACAGTTGGTATTAGAGATCTATGTTACAAATCCTTAGGCCAAGAAACTCTAGGAAAATCTATGTTAAATATAATTTTAGGAAAATTTGTGCTAAATTTTTGAAAACCTAAACTTAAACAAAAAAAATTAACATAAATATTTTCTAATAAGTAATGGCATCCAAAATGAAAGCTAGCTTCTTGAAGAGACCTACGGTGATTCAGTGGGAAGGGCTGACTAAAAATCCCAAGAGAGTCCTCCGAAGGATTGCAAGGATGGGAACATCAGAAGAAGCCGCAAAATCTCCTCGAATGGTCAGAAAAGAGAAAGAACCCATCTAAAAAGAGGATAAGATGGTCAAAATGATACAATTAATGCAAGAATAGATAGGTCAACAAAAAGAGCATATGGATTTACAATGAGCCCAGATGGCTAAGCATATGGAACAACAAAAGGCTCAGATGTTGGAACATATGGAGCAATAAAAGGCTTAGTTAATTCAGTAGAAAGAGATGATTTATCAACAACATAAAATAATTGAAAATTTAACTAAAGGGAAAGATCCAGTGGTAATAGAAGAAGATACACCTATTGACCCTGGGAGAAAATAGGTGGGCATTGAGCTAACTAATGATATGAGTAAAATTGACATAGCCAAGTTTACCGGTAAAGGTGACGGTGAGGAGGTATAAATATGGTTGAAAAGTTTAGATGCATATTTTACCATTAGAACACTTGCCTCTAAATAAAAAACCTCATGGGCAGTATTCCATCTAACCAAAGTTGCTGTTGACTGGTGGGATACATACAGAAAAATCCATAATATGGAGGTTTTTGATGTCCACTAGGAAACATTTCTAAAAGCATTTAAATATAGATTCCTGAAACCATAATTCTATCTTGAAAATTTTGTAGAATTTTCAAGATTAACTCAAGGAAGAATGACTATGATCGAGTATTATCAACGGTTTGTGCAATTGCTCAATTATATGCCTGAATATGAACAACGAACTAAAATCAAAGTGCAAAAATTTCTCCTGATATTACACCCAAAAATCGAACAAATTATTCTCTTGCTAAAGCCTGTAGATCTTACTACTGTTTGTGATTTAGCTTGTTAATAAGAAACCAACCAAAAGGCCAAAAATACCTACTACCAAAAATCCTCTGAGAAATAAGAGCCATAGAAGAAAAAGGATGTCTATTCAACAAAATGGTACAAGAATTGGAGTAAGAAGAGTAGATATGGAGACATAACTAGATTTGATAAGAACAAGAATAAATATCAAGGTAATAGAGGCAATCAAAACAATTGAGGTAACCAGGATAGAAGAGGTTTCAAGGATCAAAATTATCAAAGAGAAAATACCCTAGGAACAGGCACTCAGGAACACAACGATGGAAATAAAATAGAAAGAGCACTCCGAGATGGATGTTATATCTGTCAAGAAGCACATTATGCTGATAAGTATCCTCTGAGAGCAGATAAAAGGAAATAACCTGCAAAGCCTACCCATAAAATTTATGCAACAACAAGTAACCCTAAACTAGATGGTCAGGAAATACCTTTTCTGTTGAATGGTAAAATCTACAATAGAAATGTATGCATTTTGATTGATTCTAGAGCAACTGATAGTTTTATTTCTTCTAGCATTCTGAGGGACATACCAAAAAACCTGGGTTTATGGCAAATGGGTGGAATGTCGAGTACGGGTCTAGGCAAACCTATACTGTTAGCCAATGTTTATTTGACCCTAAGATATTTTTACCTCAAGGAAAAATTAGTTGGAATTTGTATGTGGTTCCATTACATGCCTTTGAAATTATCTTAGGCATTGATTGGCTTAAAGCACATAAAGCATTGATGAATTTTGAGGAAATATGGTTGGATTTCACTGATGACACTAAGCAAAGGATTCGAGTTTATTGTGGATGTGAATCAGTGGAACCCCATATCCTAATAGCTATGCAAGTCAAAAGAGCCTTAAGGAAGGGTAGTAGAGTCTATGTAGTCAAACTAAACAAAAAGGAGGAAACTAAGTCTGGTACAAGTCTCTTTCAAACTTATCTAATACTGAATGATTTTTGGGATGTCTTTCTAGAAGATTTACCGGGTCTTCCACCTCAAAGAGAATTTGATTTCTCTATTGAACTTTTACCTGGGGCAACACCTATAGCCCGAGCACCTTATAGGATGACTACAATAGAATTGCAAGAGCTCAAGACTCAACTACAAGATATATTAAAAAATGATACATTAAACCTAGTGTTTCTCCATGGGTGCACCAGTTATTTTTGTTAAAAAGAAATATGGATCACTAAGACTCTGTATTGACTATCGAATGCTCAATAAGATGACAGTCAAAAATAAATACTCTCTACCCATGATAGATGACCTGTTTGATAAACTAAAAGGAGCTACAATTTTCTCAAAAATCAACCTTAGATCTGGTTACCATAAACTAAGGATTCGATAAAAAGACACTCACAAGACTGCTTTTCAAACCAGATATGGTCATTATGAGTTTACAGTATTACATTTTGGATTAACTAATGCCCCATAAAATTTTATGAATTTGATGAATAGTGTATTTCAAGAACAACTAGATTAGTTTGTACTCATATTTCTAGATGATATATTGATCTACTCCAAATATAAAGAGGAGCATGATCGTCACATGAGGATTGTTCTCGAAATACTTAGGAAAAATTAGTTATATGGTAAATTATCTAAATGTGAGTTTTACACTTCCCAAGTGCAGTATCTGGGGTATGTGATACCTGTTGATGGTTTGCTTTTTATCCAAAGAAAATAGAAGCCATTATTTATTGGTCTACTCCAAAAAATATCACTAAGGTACGAAGCTTTATGGGAATGGTTGGGTACTACCGGCATTTTATTAAAGGATACTCTAAATTGGTATATCCAATAACAAATATTTAGAATAAAATAAAAGTCTTTAGATGGATGGTGCACTGTGAGGAAGCATTCAAAAGCGTTAAATAAAAGTTTGCCACTACTCCTATTCTTAGAATACCTTATCCCAATATTCCATTTATAGTTTGTACTGATGCCTCCATTGAAGGACTGGGTGGAGTCCTTATGCAAGAGGAAGGTGTCATAGCCTATGAAACATGAAATCTCAAGAAATATGAATTAAACTATGCCACTCATGACTTGGAATTGGTAGTAGTTGTACACACTCTTAAAATATGGCATCATTACTTACTTGGAAAACCTTTTGAGCTTAGGACTAATCATCAGATCTTAAGATATATCTTCACACAACCAATGCTTAATGCAAGACAAAGATGTTAGATGGAATTTCTAGCAGAATATGACTTTGGCATTGAATATATAAAGGGAAAATAAAACAAACTAGCAGATGCCTTGAGTAGAAGAAGGCATATAACTGCTATGTCACAATGTCAATTTGGAATAGTTGAACAAATAAGAGACCTTCAAATTCAAGATGAATTTTCTCAAAAGTGTCGCAATATAATTCAACAAGGATCTAAGAAAGCAAAGGAATTTGAAATCTGAAAGAATATTCTATTATTTAGAAATAGAATGGTAGTTCCAAATGATAAAAATTTAAGGAAAATATTACTGTAGGAGGTACATTGTGCTCCTTATTCTATGCATCCAGGCTATGTAAAGATGCATGAAAACATGAGGAAAGAGTACTATTGGCCAGGGATGAAAAAGGATATTACTAAATTTGTGGTAAAATATTTGGAATGTTAGAAGGTGAAGGTAGAACATTTACACCCAGCTGGATGCTTGTATTCATATGAAATTCCAATATATAAATGGCAGGTTGTTTCTATGGAATTTATAGTTGGCCTACCCAAAAAATATTTCCAACACGATGCCATTATGGTGGTGGTTGACAATCTAACTAAAGTATCACACTTCATACCAGGAAATATTAAGGATGGTGCTCCTATTGTAGCCCATAAATTTTCCAAGGAAGTGGTACGACTACATGGTTTTCCTGAAACAATCATATAAGATAGAGATTCTCCTTTCACTTCTGAGTTTTGGCATGCATTGCATCATGCATGAGAAACAAAACTTAACATCAACTCTACCTACCACCCAAAAATAGATGGACAAAATGAAAGGGTAAACCAAGTTTTGGAGGATATGCTACGAATGTATTGTATGGATCATCAAACAAAGTGGGAAGACTACCTCTTCCTGGTAGAATTTACCTACAATAATGGTTACCATGCTTCAATAGGTATGGCTCCATTTGAGGCTCTATACATGAGAAGGTGCAAAACGTCATTATCATGGAGTAATTCAGAGGATCGAGTGATGATCATGCTAGATATGGTTAAAGTAATGGAGGAGCAAATTAAAGAAATTTTTTGGAGGCTCAAAGAAGCTTCAAATAGACAAAAGAGTTATGTAGATCTTAAAAGAACACCAAGGGAATTCACTATGGGAGATAGAGTATTCCTAAGGGTTAAACCAACCAAAAGCTCCATTAAATCCTCTAAACTTAGTCCAATATTTGTAGGACCTTTTGCTATTGTTGATAAAATAAGTCTAGTTGCCTACAAGCTAGCCTTACCACCCAGCTTGTCAAAAATCCATGATACATTCCATGTGTCCCTCCTCAAGAAATATATTTTAGATCCCTCTCATGTTTGGAATATTGATCATTTGTAGATGGTCGATCCCCTACACATTGAAGTAAGACCAATCAAGATCCTTGGTTATAGAACAAAGCAACTAAGAAAATGTAGTATAGAACAATGTAAGGTCCAATGGGACCAGTATTCTAAAAATAGTGCCACCTGGGAGGATGTGGCTATCATGAAAATATAGTTTCCATTTTTGTTTGAACAATGATATAATCATATTTTTGGTTTGAGAAATATAATATTTATGTTATGTATGTATGCATGTTATATATTTTATGATTATTATTGAGTAATTGACCATATATTGTATATGTCATGTTTTACTGAGCATTGTAAACACACGGACTATGTTTAATTATAGAGGGGGAGTATGTAACATCCCTCCAAAATCTAGATTTTGTATGTTTACTTTGTATGCAAGGATGGGATACTACTGATGTATTCATGGTTGCAAGGACAAGTACCTTCAGTAGTGGGAGCAGGTATTTGGGAAGATATCTCCTCCTAATAGCAGATGAAAAATATCAGTGGAAGATAATTTGGGGAAAAATGAGCAGTGTGATACTTGTCGATGACAGGGTCAAAGAACCCTACTGGCAGTAAATCCACCAGCGGTCCATGTAGTTGCATTCATGTAGCCGCATTTAGGGTTTTTGTATTCTATGTTTTGATACTTAGAATATTTTATCATTAAAAAATATATATATAATAAAAAATAATAAATGTAATAATAATAAAAATAGAAAAATAAATATATAATATTTTAAAATAAAATAATTAATAAAACATATAATAAAGAAAATTAGAAAACTTATATTTTAAAACAATATAATAACAAAAATAAAAATGAGAATAAAATAAGAAATAAAAATTATAATTTAGAAAGAAATATTATTAACGCACTTTAGACATGTAAATATTTTGGAAATACACCTGGTTTATCATCAAGGAAATCCTTTGCATGAGATTGTACAAATGGCACATAATATCGTAAATGAACCATCTATTTAAAGATAAAAACTTTAGAGAAGCATTTGAAAAGATAATTGTTGAATTGCGAAGTGTAGAAGAAAGGCTTGTGGAAGCTTTACTAGTAAAGAATTTTGGAAGATTTACTAGTGCTTAGGCAGGTCGGTTCTTCATTCACTTGCTCCATGCTAAATTTTTCTATTGGTTAGCATTAAAATGTCTAATTGTGAATGATGTAGCTATTGCATAATCTATGTGCATATATGAGAGTTCTGAATGAATGATGAAAATGCTTTATAGTTTAACTAATATATTTTATATAATTTTTTAAAAGTAATTTTGGTCTTTTTTATAGTCGAATGTGTTAAATTGAAGCCAACTGTTTACAGTCTCAAACATGAATAAAAAAATTGTGGTATTATATTATAGGATGCATTAGCTTGTATGCATAACTAGATTAGATTACATTCATTTAGTTAATTCGGTCGCTCGGATACTCTATGAATCTGCCTTGGGCCTTGTATATCACTCACAGATGTTATTGGTGTAGCATACAGGTTTGAATCTCTAATTTGTATATGGTGATATCTAGTCATTCACTTTCTGGAATCCATCGTGTAAATAAATACCTTGTCCTTTTAATTAATAATCAATAGCAAAATGATTAAGCCTATATTACCTTCCTATCATTCTCCACACCCTAATAAAACAGTGAAGCCAAATGGGGATGATAATTATTAAGAAGTCCAAAGTATATCTACAAGTTGTGTATCAAAAAATTAAAAGGCTCATTATGTGTATAGAATTAATGAGAAGTAAAATCATCGTCTTTGTATTTCTTGTAGTTATATACCATGTATCATTTTGATGGAGTGAGGATGTTTATTTGTTCCCTCAACATGGACACTATGGAATTGTGATACTTGTTTTTGTTGAGGATGAAAGTGTGTTGAGGGAATTTATTTAACTCAGCTGAATACTATGGTAGTGTTATGCATGATGATTTGATGCACAATTATTTAGATGCAAATGTATTTAGTGTATACAAGGTGGTTGTAGATAGTTTTCCATTTTGTTAATTTGTTATTACTTAAATAAAGCATAGTGGTGATATGATTTTGTTTCCCAATCCCATTGTCGTAAGGAAATTATGTATGTATTAGTATATTTGAATTCATCCTTTAGTTTTCATTTATGACTATTAGTCTCAATTTTGATTATACAATTCAATATAATATACTATCTATTGTGAGCAAAGAATAGACCTTTACCTATTTTTTACTTATACATGAAAAATTATTGATTTTTAAGTAGTGGGCAGTGTTAGTATATCTTAGTACCACTTAAGGGGGGTGTTAGAATAATATATTATATACTAAGTTGTTACTAGGATAATTTATGTGGCTGAGATTAGCTCAGTTAGTTATGATCCAATGGATCATATTGTAAGCAATTTAAGCAAGGTTTTTTCAATCAGAGCAGGCCTTCCTTGCCCTGTGAGCCTAAGGAGATTTTCCTCATGATGGAAATACCCCCCCTCATTTTTTCCTCCCCATTATTTTTTTTTCTCTCAAAATCGAGGGAGTATGCTCTCCATATTTTGATGGATCAGAAACCATATGGTTAAAAATAAAAAAATCTACAGTTTTGGGAGGTATTTTTTAGGTAAATTTTAAGTTTTTTTTTTTGTTGTGGATTTGAAATCCTACTGTAGATATGGTTTTGCAAATAGGTAAACCTATGATTTTTTTTAAGAGATACAGTTCAAAGGCTGGTGCATTTCAAGTTGAAAGCTAGAATTTTTTCCAAAAATGAATGTCCATAGCAGTTTGATGGGGCTAATGGTGGCCCACCCGCAAGCGTCACTGAAATTTTTAGAGGCATGCAGAGGGGAAGTCTGAGTGGGAGTGTTTTTGTGTTGTAGGCTATTTTTCCTTCAAGCACACTCATGGCCTCTTGATCTGGACAATTGTAGCATCCCTGTGTAGCCGCTCTTGTGCAGTATTGAGCAATGGTAGGCGACAAAACTGATGCCATCTGACTAAAATGATTTTTCAATCTGTTTGTAAACCATGGATGTGGAGGGTTCACGACACTCATAAATATGCTTGTCTATTTGTTGGTGATCTATTTTCTTGCAATCTATTTGTTGGGATCTGAGCAGAATGGTGGGGTTACGAATGGGGCTGTTGTAGAGGTAGATTTTTGTAGCGGAGGGAGCACTGGATCTGAAAATGAATCTTGGACATTGAATTTTTTTCTAAGTCATTCTTGTGCTACGGTGGGTATCGATAAAAATGTGTGTAAGATGTGGCTTAATTTGAAAATTTGTGTTAGCAACATTGGTAGTGGAGTTGTGCTACTCGGATGATTTCATGGAGCTACTTCGATCGACATTTGCAGTGCCAGCTTACATGGCCTAGAATGCGTTCAATAGCCAGCTTGATAGATCAAGAATTTTTTTGTGAATATCCCAAGAACTTTTTGCAAAATAGTTTAATTTTTACATGGAAGAACATCGGGCCAATTTTTCAGAAGCATAACTAAACCTGGAGAATATGCACAATATGTGATGGAAGCTATGGTTTATATTTTTTACATGGAGAATATTGTTTTTGTTCGACTATTTAGGATGATTATTTTGTGGAATATTTTGTTGGCCATGTTTTTTATATTATGCGATTCAGAACCATAGAGCGCTCATGGTGACTCACAGACTCACAAGATCTCTCCTCCATGGGTGTTTCACCATAACTTTGCAGGAACAAATGAGTGGACAGAAGGTAATGTTCTAAGTTTTCTTGATACTCTATGATGACATCAATGATATGTACTGTGAAGATAAAAAAAAAATAGGAGATCAAGATGAAAATGAAGTATGTTGGAGGCTCGTATTTCGGTCAGATTATGTTCTATAGTGCAACAGGAGCGATCAAGATTCATTTTCTAAATAGAAACCAAATCTTTAACACTGGGGTTAACAGATCAGGATTTTGTCATGATATTTTGACTGTCATCCACATCGTTTTAATCTAAATATCATAACTAACTAAGCTAATCTCAGCCACACAAACTATCCTAATAACAACTTAGGATATAATATATTATTCTAACACCCCCCCTTAAGTGGTACTAGGATATACTAACAGGTAGGGATTCTTATGCCTTAAAAAAATTTAGGTCAATCCAATCCCATATATTAGGAGCCTCTATCATATCAAATAGGAACACATTAGACCAAAACTTAGAGTTCATGATTGGTTCTGCATGAAACGTTGAATGCATCTTTGACAAAATTTTCACTTTAAAATCTTGTGGTAAGCAATGTTCAAATTTATTATACTTGGTGAAAAAAATAAACTTATTGAGTATTGAAGACTTGAAGTAACGGATGTGTGTAGTTCAACTCATAATTTGGCAATAAACATTATGAATGTCTTTAATATTATCATAATAAAGGTATGGGAAGAGTCATATTTTCCTTGTATTAAAACCAAAAACTTGTTTTGGGGTATAAAATCTAGAAGCTAATCTTGTCCGCCATCACATAGCCAAATTACAACAGTGCTACTACATCAAATTATATGGCAGCATGACATTGGATGCCACCAAATAGAAGGAAAATAAAATATTTATTTAAATTTTTTAATTTCTTTTTAGGGCATCTTAAAAGTTTTGCTGGTCAATTGAAGTGACATTTTAATATTTTAAAAAGTTAAGCATGATATATATGACGTTTGAGCTAAGTTTGAGCTGAGTACACATTATAATATGAAGGGGTAGTGAAATAATCTAAACCTCATTTGGTTGAATTTACAAAATTAATCTCAAATGGTGGAATATGGATTCGTAAGTTTTAAATTTTAATATATTATTTTTATGTACTCTTATAACTTAAATATAATTTTATTGGTCAAAGTAGTTTATGGTATAATCATTTAATTTGATCAGATTAGATATTTTGAATTATATATTGTTTAATTATGTAGATGCATTTCAATGGTTCAAAACCCTAAGTGCTACTTTGGTTATAATGCTTATTGAATGATTAGAATGTTTCTTGAATCTTTAAAATCATAATTTTATTTAAATCATTGATAAATTTAAATCAAACAATAATAAAATTTTACTCATAAGAATAGAAAATCACCCACATAATCCTATCTAGAATCAATGAAATATTATGGGAAGGACAATATCAAGAAATAACTTGAAACCTTGGTTGTGGATAGGAAAATCACCTGGATACAAGGACAACTAAACTCCTAACAGGAAGGGTCAAGACGAGAAGTAAAAGAGGATTAAATGGGCATGACCCTTATGCTGTCACCTAAATAGTACAATGAAGTGTCACCAAATTCTTGGATTGTTAGGAAATAACTTAGTGATGTAATTATATGGGACATTACTTCTAATATAAGTGACACTCGGTCCAAAATTCAGGGCATTGATGAACCCTAGCTGAATTACAGGGAAGGTGTAAACTCATCTAGCACTTGGAATGCACAAGCTACTACTGGAATGACTTTATGATTGTAGCATATGGATGAAATATTCCTAGTGGGGAGGTAGTTTTATAGAGCTTATAATGATCAATGTATTATCTTTAATTTTTTTACAAAATCATACGACTGTACAATCCCTAAAACTACCCTTTTACGCCTAATGAACAACTTGTACGAAAGTCAGTTCGATACACTATAAGATCTAAAATCATACAGTGGTATGGATTGTACAATTATACACTCAACAAAAATATCATATTCATTTTTGAGGTTGTCGTGCACCATTTTGTAATTAACAAGTTGATTCCATAAAATTTCCAAATCGGGTAAGTTTCCTTCTATCGCCTAAATTGCCAAATCAGGTAAATCATATTTGTATGATTTGTACGAACTCTGGTGTACGATATGTATGAAACGTAAGTGAAACCTAATGATAAATTAGATATTATAATGGTCCAATCTATCTCATATAGGTTTTGTAAGGTTTTAATATGCCAATTAATCCTTTTCCTACAACATGTAAAATATATCAATGGGTCTTGAGAGAGATGCAATTCGCAGGGCTACGTATAGAAATCATACAACAAGGTTCAAAACATATTTAGTAACATGAACATCAGCATAGATCATTCCAAAAAGCTTCACCAATGTTGTATTAATCCATTCTATCACAACAAGGCATAAACTAACCAAAGCAATCACTAGAAAGTACATGCAACATCAGTAAGCCATCAATTGTCATTCATCCATGCTAGAAATCGTACACAACCTGGAAAACGTAACTGTTATCATTTGTATATTATTCTATCAATATTTCACTTACAACATGGCTGATCTACAACAATCATAGCTAGAACTCATAACATAATGACATAACTTAGTCATATTACAACCAGTAAATACCCAACAACAACTAGACCTACGAATTTGAAAATGAGGTCTTATATAATATTGACTAGGCCATTCCAAAGTTGTTTTTGAGGTAATTAGTTATTTTAAAACTTCCCATACATAACATAATGCATTAATTAATGCTTTTACTAAGTCTAACACTTTAATTATCAAACATATGCACCATTTCAACCTGAAATTACATTTCCCATGCATTTCTTTGCATTTCAGTGTGCCTTGTATAGTTTGCCTTCACATTGTATGGTTTGATCTCCTATTTGTATGGTTTTACCTCCTATTTTTATGGTTTATGCCTACTTTTATGATTTGCAAAACTTGTATTAACTATCAAAATTATCAAAATTGAGCAAATCCATTTGATCACTTTCTCTTCTTCTAGGAGGTGGATTTGTTGCCTACATCTACCCTCCCATTTACTTTGGTCGGTGTACTTACTAATTGTACTTTTTTCTTCAATTGTGCCTCATATTCTACAACTAACTCTTGCAAGTCAGTCATTTTGGTTTGAAAAATTGCACGTTCATTCTTCAACTTGGATGCGTAGCTTCCCATTTCCACTACTTTCACCCCATGGAAATTAGACTTCTCTTTAATAGTCTTCAGGAATTCCATAATTTTTTTTCTCGATCAGTGGCACTCCTATTCAACCTCTCCTACAAGTGGGATTTTGTTTGAGTCACCACCTAAAGTTCTTCATTCTTATCCATTCCTCTTTTGTAGGAGTTTTTTCTTCCTCTTCCTTCATGTGGTGGCTAGAGCTTCCTCCAAGCTCTCGAAGTGCTCTCTATGTCTATATTTTTCCGAGGTGGAGTCTATTCTACAATCTTCTCCTCCTCCTCATTATCTTCTATCTTCACAATCTCCTATTGATATTGTTGCTACTCTATTTGTTCTTGGGATTCTTCCTATTAAGTGGATCCCACCTATTTCTCTTCAGTCACATGCTCTTCCTCCAGATTCTACTGTGTTTCTATTGCTGTGACTTTCTCAACAACAGGTTCTTCCTGTTATTGTGATGCTTTTACCTCTTCTTGTGCATCACTTGGGTTATTTTTCTTTGAACTTCCCCCCATCACAAATTTGAATAGGGGCTTTTATTTTTTATAGACTCTTCCTCTAAGGCTTCCACTTTCGTTTTAGTTTCCTCTTTTACCTCCTGAGTGGTGGCTGTCACTTCCTATGCTATCTGCCCCATCTATATGTTCTTAAAAATTTTTGAAGCATCCAGGATTTCAAATTCATCACATTGGAAAATTTGTGGGGATGCCACCATATTATTTTCTTCTACCCAACTCCAATCTTCCAGATCTATATTTTATGAATTTTATTATTCTTTCTCCTGTTGATCCTTTTATGGAGCCTCATCTTACTTTTCTGTAATAGGATTCTTTGCCATTATTTCCCATTATCATCTCATTCTTATTTGAATTGACCTTACTTGTATCCCCACATTCTCATCCCTTTCCTAAACTAATGGCTACTGCTACTGTCGTTGCTACATTGCTTGTTGTTCTAGTTCAAGTTCCAATCCCCTTGTCCTTTTCCTCTAAGGATGTAAATCCTTGTCATCTGAAGGAGTGTCTTCTAGTGCCTCCATGGCCTATTGTTCCCTCTTTGTTCAAGGCTTCTCCAGAGTTTCCTTATTAATGGGTACTGACTTTTCCCACCTCAAAATGGTTCGATATCCTTCCCAAACTTCCTGAGGTTCTATAAAACCTGGGAAATGGATTCCTAATTCTGTGATAGCATTTAATAACAATCCAATGGTATGGAAATTTATTTCAAAATTGTTTGATCTTTTCATTAGTATTTTGTGCATTTTTCTTTCCAAATAGGCACCTCAATAATATTGTATTCCTTGGGTGATACCTTATACATAATGAGCCATCCATATTGGCATATTCGTGTCTTGTGTATCCCCTGATAGTTGAGCCATTAATGTATTCATAACACATGGCCAATCATCTCCTTTCAACTAGCTCTGTTTAATCCCTCGAGTTCTTGCACCCAATATTTTTGCAGCAGTCAGTGAATTCACATTAGTTAACAAAGTGATGATACGATATGACTCAATCAGATCAACCAACTTCTTAACTATCTCTATTTTGTATCCTGGCAATCCAAATGTCTTCCTAAATGCATCCACTATCACTTCTATTTTCACTGATCTCTTGTCCACATTGACAAAGGTAGTTCTGGTCACATGATTATATGCGTGAACCATATGCAATAGATAATTATAAAAGAAGGTTTTTTGGTATGGTGGAACTTGTGCTATTACAACTATACTAGCCTTCTCAAACCATTTCCTCCATAGATGGTTCTTATTTCATTTATCATTCCACCATCGTCTGCATGTTTCTCCTTCATGTTGTACAAATGAAATATTCGTTATCTCCACCTAAAATTCCTTAGGTCCACTACTCAAATCCTCATCCTAATCTAGAATATGTACCTCACTCCTCAACTCCCTTCTAAAAACCCTTTCTTATGCCATTATCTCCTCTCAATACCTTGGTGGTGTTCTTCTTATGTCAGCCCTCTAGTACCTCAGACCTCTCCACGACTTGTATCCTCCTCTTCTCCAAGGATGAGTACCACACCAATCATGGGACTGAGACTACTACTCTCATTACTATCGTGGTTGTGAATCTCTCTAGTTTAGATATCTTGGTGATCGTTCCACCCTATTAGCTACAATTATTCTCAATTGGTATCCAAAATCTTCTACTGAGATCATTTTATTGCCATACCTCTGATTGTATTGCTAATCAAACATCATCGATTCCACAATTGGAAGTGTGTTGGAAATCATACAACTACTTAAAAATGTACAATCTATTAAAAATTGTACAACCCGCTCTTATTCCTAGTCCTATACAGTTTCCTTTAGGAGCACCTCTTCTAGATCGTACAATATTTCAAACTATCATTGTTCGGACTTAAAACTACTCTATCTCCCTCAAATCATAAAACTACCACATGAAATTGTATAGGCCCATAATACTCTATATGGTCTTTCTCCCTGACTGCTCCCCTTCGTCGATTCCATACAATTTTGTATGATTCTATATGATTTGCTTGAAAATGGCTAAAAACAGCCAAAAAGCTACCCGAAATTGCACAAGTTTTCTCCTTAGATCATACATGCCACTATAAAATCATACAATACAACTTTTCAAATCCTAGGTTATCAAAAATTTATGATTTTCATTGCTAAACTATTCACCAACCCAGTTGTCGAATTGCCTTGATCTCTCTTTTTAATGCTTTTTCGAAGCAATTTCCCACCTTTTCACCCTTGGTGCAATTTATCCTCAAAAATAAAAAATAAATGCTATCAATTATGGCCATATGAACTGCTCCTTTCTTTCCTCCATCCTCTCCCTTGTGCTTTTGGCCATTTTGTTCAATTTAGGGTTTGTACTCCCTTTTCTTTGTAATTTATCCACTTCAGCTCCAATTTGTCACTTCTTCGAACCCTAAGGTGTATTTTATCCACCACCCTATTCTTAATTGGATGCATTCTACTGCTAATACTCCCTTATTTCTAGTCAAAATTTGAATCCTCCCTTCAATGGAGTCAAACCCTAGCTTTTTCTCTCTTTTATTCTCCAGTTCGATTTTTCTAAATGTAAAAAGTTCTCCTTGGTGTGAATTTGAAAATGGATCACAAATTTATATATAGATTACTTATGATTTTTAATGCCCATGTGTTTTTCTTCATTCAATTACATGCTTTTCACCTTCATCCTCCTAGAAAATTTGAATTCTCTCTTGTACGGTTTAAAGAAATTGCCAATTGACCCTCTATTTAAATTGTTCATAAAACCCTAATCTGAATCCTAACTGCTTCATTTTCAAGATAGTGCCATGTTGTATATTTTCCATCCTCCTAGTGTGGATGATCAATAACTCATCATTTTATTAAAAAAAAAATATTTTCCTACTTTTTCTCCAACCACCTCTTAATTCACACATGCGACATTAAATGGGGTAGTTGAAAATAGTACATTGCACCTAAAATCGTACATTGTATGACCTAAATCATACAACATGTTATTTTGTATTATTTATCATGTGTTTTTTCCAATTTCCCTTTGTACAATATTTCTTTTGTACTTTTTGACTTCAAAACTGGATTTGTACGATCTAGTACTTGTGCTTTTCCATATTTGATTTGTACGGTCTTATACTTAGAGAATTTTTCATTTTTCTCTCTCTGAAGAGGTTGTAATTTTTAGTTTTCAACCCACTTCCTTCTTAATTGCATCCCAAGGGATTTTCACAATTAAGGAATTTTCTTTTTTTCTTTTTCTTTTTCTTTTTTTTCCAATCCTAGCCTATTTACACTTACTGTCGTGGCAATCGTACAGTGACATTCACTTGTATGATCCCATAAAATTCTTCTCTTGGAGGTTTGACTATGATGTTTTGAGTGGTTGTGTCGCCTATCAGTACTTGATACCTAGGCCGATTCATCTCCACTTGTGATGTTACTGAATTTCTTGGCCTTCTCCTTCCATGTGTACAATTTGGAATTATACAATTGCAAGTTGGAGTATCTTCATCTAATGTCCTTTCTCCTTGTCGCATAGGTGATTGGTCCCTTGGTAGCAGTGTCCTTAATACTCTACTATCATTTGAGCAACTTATTTGACTATCCCATCAGATCATATCTAGCTCTAGACTTGGCAATTGGATTCTTAGTTGTACCTAATTTCTTTCATCTACAAAATGCACTCTTCCTCTACCAGTAAGACCTCTCCTACATGAGTGTCTTCCTCATCCTATTCCTCTTGAAATCGGGTTTCTCTATGCCAATGGTGATTCCTCACTTTCTTGGAGTAATCCTCTACCACCTACTACTCTTTGAGTTCCTCATAGGATTAGTGGTGGTCATCCTAATGGATATTATCTTATGGGGCTAGGTAAGATTCATCTCATTCATGATAACCCTCAAATATTCCTTGTCTAGTTATACAGGCTAAAGGTGTATCTCCTGACCATCTAGGAGTAGGGTGTCGGAACCTTCCTTGTCCTCTTCCTCCTTTTATTGTAACATCACCTTGTCCTTGCTCATTTCATATTCAAATACCTCCTCTCCTTCCTGGATAAATCCTTAGGGGTCTTTCCCTGTTCCTTTCTCCTACTTTTGGGTATCAGGAATTATCTCTACTATTAATCCCTTCCCACATAACCTATATTTATGTTTTATTTAATTAATTATTATTGCCAAGGGGTATGACCCTTGGCCATTTACACCTTTTGAATGGGTATAAATACCCATTCAAAAGACTCACATTAAATCATCCAAGTACAATACAATTTATATATTAATTGCAAGTTCTTCCTCAATTTATAAAGACGATTCAAACTTAAAAGGTGATATAATTGTTTTCCATTCTGCAATCCAAATTTTATATAGTTTGTATCCTAACATCTAGTATCAAAGCCATTCAATCCAAAAAAAAATCCAAATATTTCAATTGTTGGCCACCATCTTCAAAAGAGACACCAAGTTTGTTTTGCGAAAGCGGTAGACAAAGAAACTCCCTTGCGATAAAATCCGAGTCTGACATTACAAACCCAAGCACCAAATCAGTTTTTTCAAAGCTACAGATAAGAAAATATCCCTGTGATAAACTCCGAGTTTGGCATTACCACCCAAGAAAACAACATTACATTCATTGCAGTGATAAACTCCCTATGATAAAATTCGAGTTAGACTGATTTAACCAGAGGAGAATACATTCATTGTAGGCGCGACATCATCTACGGCAACGAACAAAAAACAAAAAGGAATATGATGTTTTCTAGTGAAAATTTTAGAAAGACAGGCGAGAAATTATAAAGTTTAAAATATAATATAAATTTTTTTGATGCCAAAAAAATACGGATGCTTCTTTCATCGACGGAGGAAGAAACTACAGTTTTTCGTTTTTCATCGGGACAAATAATCCCACATTGGAAGGATAGTAGCAATATCACCTAATTAAAAGGGGGATATCACATAACTTATTGCGTGACTTCGGTCACGTTAACCATTGGAAAATAGCCCATGCGTAACACCGCCTCGCTGCCACTTGTTGAAATTACCTCATAAACCATGTTGTACTTGAGCCCTTTGATCTCTCCTCATAGTCGTTTCACTTGCTACGCTCCTCCTATCCACCCCGCTCAGCCACCACCACTATGTACTCTGCCTTGGCTCCACCACTGTGTGCTCTGCTCCACCTTCGCCTGTGCTCTGCTCCACCTTCGCCTATCATGCGCTCTCGACCCTGCCATCTTTGTCATGTTGTGCTCATCTCAAGTACTGTGCCTACTATCAAATCATAAAAATAGAGAATTAATAAATATAGAGAGCAATATCACTAAAAAGTTGTTAGGGTGCTAGCCCACCAATTTTTTTTTTTTATTTAAATTTTGGTGATATTCTCCTAATTAACCCATCACAATGGCCGAAAAACGTCGATCACTGGATTCTATTCATGAGAAACACAAAAGGATTTCTGAAGAAATTAAACAGGAAAGAGAGGAGAATGCCTGTAACACAAGAGATCTCTTTGAGAAAATATTCGCAATGGATGTTAAACTTGATGCTATCAGTCAAAATCAGGCAATAACACATTCAAATTCAACCAACAGCGGGTCACCAAACCAAGCACTATTAGGAGGTCCACAAACTTCTATTTTACCATGAACGACCAAATTAGACTTCCCAAAATTTGAAGGCGGTGACCCTATAAACTGGATCTACTAAGAAGAGCAATATTTCTCACTAAATAAAATTCTAAAAATGCAAAAAATGCATATCACCTCCTTCCACTTGGAAAACGACTTCATCCAATGGTACCAATGGTTTGAGAAAACCAATGGCATCTCAACGTGGTTAACCTTTACACAGAATCTATTAGTGGAATTCGGTCCTAGAAAGTTTCAAAGCTTTATAGGGGCCCTCACTAAATTATGCCAAACCACTTCGGTAAGCGAATACCAAACAAAAATTGAAAGGCTAGATAATTGAACATCTGGTTTAGATGCTGCCTTCTTTCAAGAATGTTTTGTCAGTGGATTAAAAGAAGAAATTCAAATTGAGGTGCAAATGTATAACCCTACAAACATGTTAGAGACCATCGACTTGGCGAAATTAGCAGAAGAAAAAATCAAGGCACGAAATTGGTTCACAAAACCAACATTGGGGAAACCATAAAACACCTATACCAACCCCAAAACAATGCAAAATGGAAGGACCCAAAACTCCTATACAGCCCCCAAAATTAACCCCTCTACCAATTAAGTGCTCGAGCTTCGAGGAAATGAAGGAAAGACAAGCAAAAGGTTTGTGCTACCATTGCGATGAGAAATTTGACCGAAATCATAAATGTGCCTCAAGGAAATTATATATTTTAGATGCCACCGGCTATGGAAATTCTATCGAAGAAGAACCTGAACTAGAAGTAGAGGTATTATCCGACACACTTGAAAGCGACGAGGAAAATACACCAAAGGCTTTCTCCAATGCCCTTGCAGGATTTTTTGCCCCTCAAACAATGCGAGTTAAAGGGTTTTTTAAGAAACAAAGCCTTACGGTGTTGTCCAATGGGAATTTGATGAACTATGGATAAAGTTCATCCATAGTTCATCAAATTCCCATTGGACCCACTCTACATATGAAAAAGAGATGTTGGCGATCGTTCACGCTATTCAAACTTGGAGGCCTTACCTTATTGGCCAACATTTCATTATACGCACTGACCATCATAGTTTGAAATACTTTTTGGAACAAAGGACTAATACCCCAGAACAACAAAAGTGGGTTACTAAACTTCTTGGCTATGATTATGAAATTACATATAAAAAGGGAAAGAACAACATGGTAGCCGATGCACTTTCTAGAAAATTTGAAGATATGCCTCAAGTCCAGGCTCTTTCCTCCCTTATTCCTACATGGGTAGATGAAGTACATGAAGAGTGGATAAATGATCCCTCCCACATAACCTATATTTATGTTTTATTTAATTAATTATTATTACCAAGGGGTATGACCCTTGGCCATTTACACCTTTTGAATGGGTATAAATACCCATTCAAAAGACTCACATTAAATCATCCAAGTACAATACAATTTATATATTTAATTGTAGGTTCTTCCTCAATTTATAAAGGTGATTCAAACTTAAAAGGCGATATAATTGTTTTCCATTTTGCAATCCAACTTTTATATAGTTTGTATCCTAACATCTACCAACTTAATGTTGGCTAGTGGACTTCTACCTCTTCTTGTACTTGGTGATAATTGTCACAGTGCTCTGATTCTATGATCCGCACATGCTAGGCAACATCTCCATATTATTTCCTTGAAGCTTATTTCTGGAGATGAGGTTGCCAAGACCTCTCTATATGCATCCAAAAATTCCATATTAGAACTTGAGTTATTTCGATTCTCTTCTCTCTATTCTGCCCAGTCTGTTGGTAAATTCATCAATCTCTTCAATGTCCATATTTCTCTCCTTTGTCTTCTTAACTGTCGATAGACTATTATGTATGCTTACAGTTTGAGGTTGGTTTGACAACCTTACGATCTCCCTAGTTGTAGTTGTGTTGTTGTACATTCTAGAGGATCATAATTACCTCGAGGATTCTAGGGGTTCTTTAGACAATCATTCTCATTACTAATTTTTGTACTAGGTTCCATTACTAGCCAAGGTATTACTTCGTTACTAGAGTCACTCAAATCTAATCGTACATTACCTTGTGATTCAGGTGATGTGGTTGCTTCCTCAATGTCTCACCACAACATTTTTACGTCTTCACTCATCATTAGAGGATCACTTGGTGGTACTTGTGAACTTGTGCTTACTCCATAATTTCTTATACTGCTCCTTGGATTTATTCCATCATCATCCTCAGGTTCTCCTTCTAGCTCTTTTAGCCTAGCTATTATTTGCTCATCCAACCTTCGTATTGTACTATCCAATTTTTGGATGATTTGTTCTCTCAACCTTGCATTATGACCTCACAATGTCTTGTATTCTTCTTTTAGTTGCTAAGTCTGTAACCACATTCTCTGTTGTAATAACCCTATCTAAGCTAATGGAGTAAGTCCAACCAATTCTTGATCAATGGTCTCATTCTTGTCTTCCTTTGGAACTTCCATTTCAAAGGTGTCCACTCTATTCTCATATCGTATTGTTAACTGTATCCTTCTTCTTCCTTCCTCTTGTTGGGGTATTTCCCTCCTGTAGATACTAAAATCATGTAAATCAGATAATACTGCTAATGCGCCACGTGTGCCACTCTTATCAACATCATATGGCCCCACTGGGAAACCCTCTAGGGTAACATAAGGCTCCATAGAACTTTTGGGAAGGTTTCCATAAGTTTTTGGAGGTTTTAGATCATATCTTTATGATCGTCCCACCTTGGGACGGTCATAGATGGTGATCGTCCCACCCAGGGATGGCCACTCATAACCATCCCTGGGTGGGATGGTCCCTAAATAGACCCTCCAAAAGTCAAAGGGGCAGAGAAATGGTAATCAATTACTACCATATTCTTTACCCAATCATCAAAAATTGATTTGGAGACTGTCATAGAGACCATAAAATCCAAATTAGAGGCCCCAAATGGGCAACCTCTTCCACCATTGCATGGCAAAGGTTTTGACAAGTGGTAGCACTTGCCTTGCATGCCAAAACTTACCCCTTTGCCCCAAATGCCCTAATTGGGCTATAAATTGAGGTGTGCTCACCCCAATTTCAAGGAGAGAAGAGTTGAAGCATAGACCATGAAGTGCTGCCCAATTCTACCCTCACTTTTGCTATCATATTTGCCCTAGTATTTCCTTGAAACCTTCATTAAAATGCGCTTTTAGGGGCATCCCAAATACACCAATTTTATTCCAAAATCAATCAAATTTAAGAGTAATTTGACCATATATGCTCAAAAAACATTTAGAAGAGTTACAAACTAGATCCCTTTAGATTTGGTGGAAAATTCCACTCGGTTTGGTAACCGTACCATCCTGGGACGGTTAACAGTGGGTAGTTGCACCTGTTAGGGATGGTTTGAAAAAATCTAGGAAATTTGGTTCAATTCCACTATAGATCATTTATAAATGTTTAGATTAGCCTTGCATTCAATTTTGGTGAGATTTGGAGTTGTTTTGATGGGTCAATTTGGAGTTTTGTAGTTGCAGGTCTAGTTGTCCCTGTCAGGGATGGTCACTATTTTTGCTAACAATTCCCTTTCAATTCATGCTCAGTCCAAAACCATGTTAATAATATCATAGTATATTTGCAATTCATTTGGAGTTGTTTTGATTTATCACAAATAAGTTTTATTCATTCTAGATGCATGCTTTCTATGTTTTCTTAGTTATAAATCATCAAACACATATGCTATTAACTATTTCAATCTCTTGTGTGTAGGTGCAGGTATTCTAGACATGAGGGAGGAGCTAAGAGGTACATAAGGATAGGCCCAATACTAGCTCTCAATTGTGGGTTGCGAGAGGAACGCTGGAACATGCCATCAAGATTTTGAAGGGATTAGATCCTTTATATTTTGAGTATGAAATGTATCAAAGAAAAGCCCTCAAAGGGGGATGTATTGTAACCATTGGAATCATTGAATAAATAAATATAAGGAGAAATCCCCCTCTTTTATTGCACATTATTCTTCATTTCAATAGATTACATATTGTGCATCTTTCCCTTTTAATGCTTATTTCAATACGCTTTTACATTTCAATATAAACACTTAAGGCATGCCATAAATTTTGCTTCTTCAGTGGTGATCACGGTGATTGAAATTATTCATTATCCCCTTTGAATGTGTTAATTTTTACCTCCTTTTCTTGTTTTGCAGGTTGCAAGTTTTGACCGTTCTGAGCATAAACGACCCCTTTTCTACTAGTTGAACCTGCTAGGGACAACCAACTAGGTGACACATCCTGGGATGGCCCCCAAATTGCTAACCATCCCACCTAATGATGGTTACAAAACCAAATGATTTATATAAAAAATTTTGGAAACAACAACTTTCAAGTTAGAAATTACACCTGTTTTAACCTTCAATTTGCATTTATATTGTTCAAATTAGCTTAAATTTCAAGCTTTCTTGTCTTCTTTGTGCATGTGAAAGTTAGATATCATATTTCTAAATTTTGCATTAATAAAATAAAGAAAAATAGAAAAATGAACAATATTCTATATGCTTTTTATTTGGTTTTCCTGCTTGCAACTTCCCAAAAGGGTTGAGTTCATATAGTTTGTCAATTTTTGTAGCTTCCTTTTATACATACTAATGATTATAAAATTAAAATGTACTTTCATGGATTTAGTGAATCATTATTGAATTTTGTATTTTTTTATTTCAATCATTTTAAAAGGAACACACACACACCACAATATTCTTAAACATTAGTGAGTTGGACTTCATTCCCAACCACTGATAGAGTTCAATGATGATGGGCTTCATCTCCATCCATTGACTCAAATCCCACGTACCCTATTTTATTGGCCAATACCGACTCCAATATATGTCCTAACCATGTAAAATAGCACACATTCCTCTTCAAATGGGTGTATCACTATGAATGAGGTGTTGGGTGAGGATTTGTAGGACCTGTGCTCCCTGATCGGGTATGGATTTCATCCCCATACTTTGGTTGGTTTACGTGATTGGAAGTTCATTGTTGGTTGTCGAGCTGTGAGTGTATAGGTGAAAACCACTTAAAATTTTGAGTATTACATCAATGAAAATCAAACACGAGAAGTATTTTCTTTACAAAATCAACACATATTGAAACAACAACAAATAATTTAGGGATTCACATCTAAAATACTTAAAAGAGATAATCACTTCTATGATTGTGTGTTTCTATTGTTTTTGTTTAAAATTCATAAAAATTGTAAAGGAGATAATCATATAGCGGTCTATAGTACATAGCTATGGTATATACCCATAGCCAAGCCCATTTAAGGGTGGACGTTGCGGGGAGTAGGGAAGAGGACCTAGAGCATCTTCGCCTTGATCCCAAGGACATGGTCATACCTACTTTGTGACCACCTACTCTTCTGGTCCTAAAGGGGCTGAAAGGAGATCTAACCAACAAGGGACTCCTACATGGGGTACCCCCACAAGCGATGGTCTCAACTTAGGAAGTCATATCCCTAATCGTTGAGTGGTAGATGAATGGATGATTAGTCCTAGAATAGTAAGAAGGAGACCTAGACAACAAGGGAATCCTACACAGGGTACCCCTATAAGCAAAAGTCCCACTTTGGAGAATCATTTCCCTAATATAGATGTGTCTAATACCTTATTTAGAGAAGATTCATCATGCAATGTGGTACTTCCCAATAGATCAATCCCATGTATTCGCGTGCTTGTTTGGTCCACTCCTCGCACTGTTGTGTAGGATCATGACTTTTCACCTAAGGTAGGGCTGAATGATCATCTTATGATTTCAAACCACCCTTCCCAAAGGTGCCATAATCAAGAAGAGTATGATACTCATCACCATAGGTAAGCTAATTCCACCTTACCTTTCCTTTTTTATGAGGGAAGACCTGAGGAAGATCCAGAGTATCCTCATTCAAATGTATCAATGCAAAAATGATGTGCCTTTGCACTAGTAGCTTATAAAGAACATATATTTATAGGTGAGCCTCAAGTCAACACAACCTCCCTCAATTGATTAAAATATATAATATATCTCATGAATCCCCCTAAACAAGATAGATATCAAGGTAACAATGCTAAGGCACTTAGACATAATATAGCTGATTAGATAAATCAGTTGGTAAAGAAGTATATTGACCGCTAGACCAAGTTTAATCAACTTAGGTATGATAAACACCACTTAGATCTCTTAGAGAATCGAAAATAGTTAGAGAAAGTAATACTTGAATGATAAATTCAAGAGACTTTGTGTAATGGAGATTCTACTTCAAATATGCGTAGATAGGAGGCTCACCCAAGGAAATCTAATTTAAAACAAGATAAGTCTCCTAGACCTAATCCAATGTTGCCTCCTAGACCCCCTAGGCCTGAATAGAATGTATATAATAGGCCAAACATAGATCACCTTCAATATGCATTCATTCCTCCTTGTAGGCCCATACCTGAAATACCCTATGGGGCTTACAATGATTTGGAAAAAAAATGAGGATTATGTAGAAGCACCTTTTGGAGGTGTGGATGATATAAATCAACCACCCCAAACCATGTTTAATATTCCTCGTCCCCCTCCATGGGTTAAAAAAAAAGAAGAGGAAATCAAATCCTCAGATGCATATCAATCTTTGCTTGAACGCTTAGAAACTATAGAAGGTAAGACAATAGGAAACGGTCTTCAAAAACCCACCTTACATAAATTTCGGAGTCATCCTCTACACCCATCCATTCCTTCCCTGATATACCCTAAGCATTTAAAAATTATTAAATTGGATAGATTCAAGGGGGAAGAAGATGCTCAAGAGCACATTACTAGATTTTTAAATCTGTGCTTTAACATACAAGACAATGACACATTGCTCCTGAGAACTTTTCTAAGTACCCTCTCTGGTCTTGCCATTGAGTGGTTCAACCAACTTCCAAAACATAGCTTCTACACATTTGAATAATTCACTAATGCATTTTTGGAATGTTTCACCTTTAACACCAAAATAAATGTGACATTAACTAACCTCACAGGGTTAAAGCAGTACGATGATGAGTCAATTACTAATTATGGAAATAGGTGGTGGACACTGTTGAGAAGCAACACACCCCCACTGAAAAATGAATTTCCATCCTTTGAAAACTTTGAGCTTTCATTTTTGCAGTAGGGACCCTCTTGATGATTTTCAGGTTTTAATTCCAAATTTTTACTTGCCTCTTTCTTCTTCAAGTTTTGCCTGTGTCAAAGTATCCAAGTATTCTTGCATTATGGCTTTGTTATCTCAGACTTCACTTTTTACATGCTAGAATCATTCATGGATAAAGAAAATCTTACACCGGTATGAAAAAAATGCAGAAAACAGATAGATAAATTCATTGAAAATCAAAACTTTCCTTTTTTGGCAAAGTCGCGAAATCGCGACACTTCCATTTTTGGAAATGTCGCGAAATCGCGACAGGTTTCAAGAAAATCGGCTAAGTCCAAAAAGCGTAGCGAAATCGCGACACTTTCCATTTTTGGAAATGTCGCGATATCGCGACACTTCCATTTTTGGAAATGTCGCGATATCGCGACATTTCCATTTTTGGAAATGTCACGAAATCGCGACAAGTTTGGAGAGAGAAAGCAAGATTGTACGGAACGTCGCGAAATCGTGACATGTCACGAAATCACGACAAGTTTGGAGAGAGAAGGCAAGATTGTACGGAACGTCACGAAATCGTGACATGTCGCATTTTCGCTGCAGAATGAGGGAAAAATTGACTAAGGCATGAAAAGGTCGCGATTTCGTGACATGTCGCGAAATCGAGTGCTTGAGCCGGAGTACGGACTGTCGCGATTTCGTGACATGTCGCGAAATCGTGACGTCAAGCAAAGGGAGAACAAGAGTGAAAAAAGTCTAAGTAAGAAAGATGTCATGGAAATCGCGAGATGTATGGAGAGGGAGGGTGTCGAATGATGCGAGAGGAAGAAGAAAGGGAATGTCGTGAAATCGTGACATGTCGCGACTGGAGAAAAAGTGCAAGAGCGGGGTCGCGATTTCGCGACATGTCACGAAATCGCGACATGTCGCATTTTCGCGGCATGAAGCAAAAAAGTTGCCAAAGGAGGGATGTCGCGATTTCGCGACATGTCACGAAATCGCGACATGTCGCATTTTCGCGACCTTGACAGAAAAGGGCCAAAATGAAAAGACAGCTGGAAATGGACACGTGTCACGATTTTGCGACACGTGTCAAGACACTGCAAGCCACGTATCAGATAAATAGAGCCGACATGCAAGTGAACTTTAGGGCTTCATTTTAATATTTAAGCTTTTGATTTAATAATTTTAAAATACTAATCCTTGTTTGTCTTTCATGCAGGAAGCCATCTGGCACTTACATGATAACGGAGAAATGGCCATAAAGACAAAGTCGAGTGCAAATTAATCAAAGACAGCCATATTGAAAGAAAAGATGCCGAGAATTGTTGTTTCATCCAATTTTTACAGATCTGGCCGCAAAGAGACTTTACGGTGACTAAGCAGCTGCCCATTTAATGGAGTATGTCGAGAATTGGCCGAAAAATGAAAATATCTACACACAGTTACCGGAATTTGCCGGTGAATGCATTTAATGAAAATTTATGGCAGAATTAATGGCTTGCGAGACATTTTCAACTCAGGGATGGCTCTACGGAGATGAAATGTCAGAGAAGTGGTGACTCATCCAGATTACCCGAGGGAATTAATGAGGGCATTTACTCACAGTTGCGGGTGAATGCAAGTGGCATTCGAATTCTATCTTCTCCATTTATGGCAAGTGACTGCACTGATTTGCAGAATGGTTAAGTTTTATCCGAAACTTTGTTTTAAATGGCTTTATATTGTAAAACCCGGGTCCTAGGGTTTAAGATGATAAGATTTGCGATTGGAGAAGAAGATATTTCTGAAAAGATCGGGGTCTATCCCGAGTCTATAAATACTTCTTCTCAATGTAATCGCGAGGAGGCGAAAACTTAGAAATAAAAGGCTATTGAAGCAATTTCTTGAAAATTTTGTTAAATACTTTATTTTTTGGACTTGAAGTTGAGGTGCTTTTGTTTTCTGTGATAGTATGGCCAGGAGCCTAATCTTTTGCAGATTGTGATAAGTTCATCTTCTTTTGTTATCCGTTTCTTTAAAGTTTATTAGATATATGTTTGTGAATCTGTGTTATCAAGATTAAATATGTTGTTGGGCTTCATTTGTTCTATTGTATGCTAGGGAAAATTACAGATTTAAGGTTCAAGTCTGTTCTAATTGCTCTGTCCTCACTGTGCGAGCTAGGCTATCGGTGAAAGATATCAATTTTAACCGACTTCCCTTCGGTTTATAATTTTCTGTTAGATCTGTTCCATCTCTGCCTTATGCTCTTAGTAGAAAGTGATCTTAGAAAGCTGGACACTTTCTTCTTTGATTTGTTCTATTGTGAAGCTAGATAAAATTGGTAGTTTTGTTTTACGGTTAAGTTTGATAAACTTCTCTTTCCGCCTTACCCTACCCTCTTTGTTTTACCGTGAAATGATCCATTTTTATTTTCTTTTAAATTTGTCTTTTATTTAAATCTGCTGACCCATAAGAGCTAGATCAAAGAATTAATTTTAAATCTGATTGTCAACAAGTGACAACTACTGAACATTATTGAACAAGTTCAGTGAGCCCGTTGTAAGGTAAGAGACAGTCCATATTGAAAACTATTCCAGAAGCGAAAAAGAGTGAATTGACATTCGACCCGACTCTGTAACTCACACCTTGGATAACCGACTAGATCCTAAAGTGAGTGGGATTTATCCCGTATAAGTGTTATCAGAGTTTTATGCTCATTCTTCACAGGGTGTGTATAAAAGTCGGACCAACATTTAAAAATGGCGCTAGAAGGAGGGCCTAGTGAAATCCGATCAGTATTGTAAGTTGTCAGTACAATATTTTAAGATTGCCAGAAAAGAAGACCTCAAGTTCAGTACTCTGTTAAGGATTGTAAGTTTGTAAGTGCTTGTGAAAAGCTGGATTCTACATACAGGGTAACAAGGTCCCACCCCAGAGTTGGAGAGCTCCTTGTCCCTGAATTAGAAACTCCGAGAAGAAGTAGCCTCAGAAGGGCCAAGTCTCTGTCTCAAATAGTTTTATCACCATTGATAGTTACTCCAACCACAACTCAGAATATCACCGTCAACCAAGTAGTAATGGCAAATTGGTTGGGCTCCACTGCTTTGAATATTTCGGGTATAGCCCATGACCTACCTAGAAATCCGGAAAGATATCTCCCCAGATATAAACATGATGGGACAAGAACTGAGAAGAACATTTGGTTGCATTCAAGAATGCTTTGAAATTATTAAATGTACAGCATGAGGATGTTGCCTGTAGACTATTCCCGTTCACTCTCCAGGAGGGAGCTTATGATTGGTTTCTAAACCTCACTAATGATTATGTCACCAGTTGGAATGACTTAGAAAAAGTTTTTGTGTCACAGTTCGGTGAAGTGATAGATCCTAGTATATTGTACCAGCAGTTTTCTGGCATCAAAAGAGAATTAAGTGAATCTATCAGATCTTATAATGTTAGATTCCAGAAAGCTTATGGTAGACTTACTGGGTATTATGTACCGAATGCTGACCTGGCATTAGAGATCTTTAGAAACTCTCTGGATCCCATGACCTCTGTCTTCTTGAAGAGAGATCCCACTGTTACTAATTTGACAGAAGCTTATAAAGAAGCTTTGATTCTAGAAAGACAGTTGGGACCCCAACCTTTAAATGCTCAGCAAGTTCCTCTGGTTACACAAGCTGCCCCTATGTTCAATCCTATTCCACATCAGATGATGCTTGCCAGTTTGTCAGACTCTACCATCAGCAAATCCATTGGCTGTAGCACCTTGTTGAGAATGTACAGAACCCAGGCAAAGAGGCTGACAATGCAAGAGTTGAAGAAGTCTCAAAGATTGTTCAGAAGTTGGCCAATGATTTCTTGAGTTTTAAAAGGCAAGTTTCTACTGGGGACAACTCCAACAGGTATTCATATCAACCGAACAGATTCAACCGGCCCCCGTATGAACCTAATAAAGATTACAAGGGTAAAGGCCATGATGTGAATATTTGCGATTTAGCTCTGCCCAACTGGTGCAGAATACATGCCACTTCTCAGCATGGGGAGTTGGATTGTCTGGAATTTTGTAATGCATTTGAAGCCTTGTCTGGGGATTTGATCTCTCCAGAAAATCAAAGAACTGCTGATGGCCCAAGTTCATCCGGCCACAGTGCAGCTATGGTCCTGGATTCTTTCACTTTCTCGGATGAATCTAAGAATGTAGTTGAAATGCCTATGGATGAGGTGCAGGCTTTCCAGCAGTACGTGAAGAGATAATTACAACCTGAGGAACAGGAATCCGGAGCCTAATACTACATCAACCCCTCCGGACAACTCTCACAATGTTCCTCCCGACCCCTCTCCAAGCAATAATCCATCTCCACCAAAGGGAGGGAATTTGAGAGGACCAGATGCTTTTGTCCCTCCACTTAATAAAGGATATAACATAGTGGAGGATATGAAAAATATTAAGGCCAACATTACTCTACATGAGTTGGCACAGATTTCAGAGCAGAGGGACAATCTGATAAAAACATACTCTGGCCCCACTACTAAACCTGTGGACAAGGGGAAGAAAATAGCAAATGCCAATCTAGCCATGTACAAAGAAAAAACTGAAGTTCCCCCCTTTTTACTGATTGTCCGTATTTTTGGGAAGAACTTACATAATTGTTTGGTAGATTCGGGTGCATCTGCTAATGTTATGCCTTTGGCCATTTGTCAATAGTTGGGTCTGACCCCAATGAAGTCTGAAAGGAGAGTTGTCCAATTAGACAAATCAGAGGTTAAAGTTGTTGGAGAGCTTCAAAATATTCATATCCAATTAGCATCTGAGCCAAGGGCTCAACATAAAATTGAAATTCGGGTTGTGGATATCCCTGTGGGGTACGGGATGCTGTTGAGTAGGGATTGGTCGAGATCTCTGAACGGATACTTGGCAACAGATTTTTCACACATGTGGTTGCCGTGGAAAGGAGTGGCAAATCAATTACGGGTTGAAAGAGAACCCAGGTACAAGCATACAATTACTGAGTACAATGCAGAGAATGAAACTGTAAATATTGCAATGGTAGATATTGGAGTCTACAATTTAACAACGGGGCAAATTAACAAGTTTAATAAAGCTCATCCTGTACATAGTAATGAAGTCTGGACACTTCATGTGGATGGGGCTAGATCTAAACAGGGTTCTGGAACAGGGGCAGTCCTTAAAGGGCCTGAAAGTCAGACATATTTTATGTCTTACCGCCTACAGTTCCCTTGTACAAATAATTTAGCAGAGTATGAAGCTCTGGTATTAGGTTTGAAATTTGCTTTGGACAAAGGAGCAAGAAATATTCAAGTTTTTACTGATTCAGAATTGGTGGCAAATCAAGTCAAGGGTAAATTCCAGTGTAAAGCATCTTATTTAAAAGGATACAAACATCGGGCTTGGGATCTTGTAGAAGACTTTGATGCTTTTAATCTGACACACATACCCAGAGAGCAGAATTCACATGCAGATGTCTTGGCTTCTTCAGTTGCAAGTTTAAAACCATTGGAAGAATTTAAATGGAACAAGTTTTCAATTGAGTTAGTCCCTTGTCCTTCAGTTCCAAACAATATACATAATTTTCAGGTTTTCTCCGATGATCAACAGATTGTAAACTTTTTGCAGAGTACTAACACATTTGAAAATGCTATAATCGATGAGGGCCAAAGGGATACCTCTGCTGGAACAGTTAGATGATGACAGGGGGAATAATGAGGTTGAAGGACAACAAAATTCCAAAAGGGATGGTGGAGCTGGAGCGGCTCTTTGATGTTGACAAAATCAAGCAAAAGGTGAATTCTGAGGATTATGTGGGTGCCACAGACAGTGAGACTAAAAACCTGAACATAGGGACTGAAGAAGATCCCAGGCACATCAAGTTGGCTAAGAACTGTGATCCAGAAATAAAAAGAAGTATGATTGATTTTCTTCACGGGTCCAAGGATGTTATGGCCCTGGTCATACAAAGACTTAAAGGTATTTGATCCTAAAGTTTACACTCATATTATACCTTTAAAAGAATTCTGCAAACCTTTCAGGCAAAAACAGAGGCATGTCAATGCTCTGTTAGAGCCCCTCATCCAGAAAGAAGTAGAAAAACTGTTGAGTGCCGCCATTATTTTTCCCATCAGGCATTCTACTTGGGTGGCCAATCTGGTGCCAGTCAGAAAGAAAAATGGAGAGATCCGCCTGTGTGTGGATTTTAGAAATTTAAACAAGGCATCTGAGAAAGATAATTACCCTCTGCCTTCTATGGATGAGGTGTTACAGATTGTCAATGGTTCGGAGATGATGTCTTTCCTGGATGGTTTCTCAGGGTATAATCAGATATTGGTTGAGAAGGAAGACAGAATGAAAACTGCTTTCACAACTAAGTGGGGAACTTTTGCTTACAAGAGGATGCCATTTGGATTAATAAATGTCGGAGCTACATTTCAATGAGCAATGGATCATGCTTTCAAGGGCCTTATGGGTAAATGCATTGTTGTTTACATGGATGATTTAACAGTCTTCTCTAAATCTCGGTTTGACCATGTAAAACACTTGGAGTCTGTGTTTAACAAATGCAGGGAGTTTGGCATTTCTTTGAATCCGAAGAAGTGCATTTTTGGTGTAACAGAAGGAAAGCTCCTTGGGCACTTGGTCACAAAAGATGGCATTTCCATGGATCCAGACAGAGTTGAAGCCATATCCGGCATACCATTTCCCAACTCCAAGAAAGAGTTGAGGTCCTTCTTTGGAAAAATTAACTTTGTCGGGAAGTTCATCTCCGGTTTTGCGAGAGATAGTCAAGCCAATGAATGACATGCTAAAGCAAACTGCTCAGATTGTCTGGACCACCGAAGCTAAAACAGCCTTCCAAGAAATCAAGACAGCCATCAAACAAGCACCAGTTCTGGTAAGCCCAGATTTTAGTGCAGATTTTTATCTGTACACCTTCTCTTCTGAACACACACTTGCTGCGAGTTCGACCCAACGGAGAGAAACCGGAGAACATCCAATTGCTTTCAAGAGTACCAATTTGAAGGGGGCTGAGCTGAAATATTCTCGTTTAGACAAACAAGCTTATGCCTTGGTGAGAGCAGTTAAGCAGTTCAAGCACTATATACTAAGAAGCGAGAATTCATGCTATAGTTCCAGACCCAGCTGTTAAATACCTACTAAGTCAGAATGAGTTGGGTGAACTAAGAGGTAATTGGGTTACAAGGCTGCAAGAGTATGACTTAGAGATTCGGCCTGCTAAATTGATCAGAGGACTTGGTTTGTCCCGACACATTGCCGAAGTACCTGTACGGGAAGAAGTTAATCAGTTAAATTCTGAATCGAATGGTCGGTATGGAGATATTATTCATCTGCTACAATTTGGAATTTGCCCGTCTCACTTGAACAGAACCCAAAGGAGAGCATTAAAACTGAAAGCTGCTCATTATCTCCTCAAAGCAGGTAATTTGTACAGAGAGAATTATGCTGGCATTTTCTTGAGATGCATTTCTCGGAGTGAAGTCAATGAAGTCATGTCCAGTTTTCATGAAAAGTTAGGGGCAGGGCATTCATCGGGATGCTGCTCATCGTACATAAAATATTGAGAGCGAGGCTATTCTTGGCCTACACTATTTAAAGATGCACATCGACATGTAAGAACCTGCCATCAGTGCCAAACTTTTGCAGCCAAAGAGGCCAACCGGGCTCTACCATTGCAGCTTGTTGTAATAAATAAACCTTTCATGCAATGGGGACTTGATTTTGTGGGAGTGATTAATCCAAATTCTTCAGCAGGGCATAAGTATGTTCTAACAGCTACTGATTACTGCACAAGATGGGTTGAAGCAGCAACCACCACAAGAAGTACAGCTCATGAAGTGATTGAATTTCTAGAGTCAAATGTCATAACTAGGTTTGGGGTTCCTCTGAATTTGGTGTGTGATAATGGACCAGCCTTCCAATCATTGGAGTTTGCGAGAATGGGCATACCGGATGGGGATAGTTATCGATTCTCATCCAACTATTATCCCCAAGGCAATGGGTGGTTGAGTCCACAAACAAGAATTTAATGAATGCCATTAAGAAATCTGCAGCAGACAAACCCAGCAGTGGCATACATTATTGAAATATGCACTTTGGGCTGACCGGATAAAATATAAAGTGGCTCTTAAAACTTCTCCTTTTGCTTTGTTGTATGGTACCTAGCCAATTGTTCCCATCTCTCTGAAGTTACCTACTTACCAATTTGTCTTAGACTATTTTGAGGATCAAGCGGATGCAGAAGCCCGTGTTTTAGATCTAACTAACTTGCAGGATGAAAGACTCCAAGCCCTGGAACACTTCAATCGGCACCAAGAAACCGTCAAGCGCTGGTTTGACAAGAGGGCCAAAGTGAAAGCTTTCAGACTAGCAGACTTGGTGCTTCTATGGGACAAGGCCCATGAGAAGAAGGGTAAGCATACAAAGTTGCAGCCACTATGGATAGGCCCCTACCAATTGCTTGAGATTATAGGTAATAATGCATTTCGTTTACAAGACCTTGATGGTAATTTTCTGGACCTCCCTGTTAATGGTCAATACTTAAAACATTATTTCTCGGTTGTTCCATCCAATGTATCATTTGAATGAGTCACAAAGAAGTTGTAACATGTGTATACATTGTAAATAACTCTACAGTTTTATTTTATTTTTTAGTTTACTTTTAAATGTCTGTACAGTTGTTTATTTTATTTAATTCTATTTGCCTGTATAGTTTTTAGTTGCTTTGTTTTAGTTTGTTTTTAAATGTCTGTGCAGTGTTCTTTTGTTTTATTTAATCCTAATTGTCTGTGCAGTTTTAGTTTATCTTGAAGTTCTGTATTTTATTTCCTTTGTAAATAACCCTACAGTTTTATTTCCTTTCAGGTCTGTACATTTATGTATTCTATTTCCTTTGCTGTATGTACAGTGTTGTTTTATTTTAAAGTTATATATTTTATTTTTATTTAAGGTCTGTGCAGTTTATTTCCTTTGTAAATAGCTCTGTAGTCTTGTTTTATTTCATTTCCTTTAATGCCTGTACAGTTTTATTTTGTTTCCTTTGTAAATAACCCTATAGTTTTGTTTTCTTTGCTGCCTGTACAAGTTTTATTTTAAAGTCTATGCAGTTTTATTTTATTTTGTTTTTAGAGGCCTGTGTTTATCCTTGGAAGTCTGTACAAAGTTCTTTAGCTTTTAAAATTATGTTCTTTAACCTTTGCCTGAGCATCAATAAAAAAAGTCAGCCTTCCAAAAATTGTTTTATTCTGAGCTGATCAATCCAGTGTTCATTATCATAATTGTGAGATAGTCTGTTTGAACTGAACAGTGGAACTATTTTTTAGTCAGAACAACAGTGGAAGGATGATTGGATTTTGTGTCTTGCTTGCCACAGTTGTTTTAATTATAAAGAAACTGCTATGCTGTTTGGTTGGAGAAACTCCCAGGGAATCCAAGAAAAGTTGGTTATAAGAGGGGACTATGATTCATGTAATTATTTGAGTATCCATAGAGGCTATCAGTGCCTAGGCTGAAGCAGTTCCAGATTGATGAAATATTAAAAGAAAATTGTTATTCTTTCTAAGGCTTTTCAGATGTTGATGTATTTCAAAAGAAAGAGATGAAAGTTGAATTGGCACTCTGTTATTTCCAATATATATATATATATATATAAAAAAAGAAAAAAAAAAAAAAGAGTTATATAATGAAAGAGGCAGCCAAGACTTCAAAAGATGTTTTTCTTCTACCAAGTTGTAGATTCTACCTTACAGTTGTAAATTTGGGTCGTGTAAATCTAAAGGGTAACTCTGTCGGGGCTGTAAAAGGCTAAACTAGTAAACAGAGCTCTACTCGGTTTCCCCTTTTTACAATCTAGAAAAGCTGATCAATCCAGAGTTCAACATTCGATCCAGTCATTCTTGAAGAAAGTTTTATACGCTTGTAATTGCACATCAGAAATCTTCCTTAAGTAATTCAGCCTAGTATGTCCTTGGGAAATTTTAACAACTATCAGTTAGTAGTCAATTTATTTTGAAGAATATCTGTGGCAAGGCAAGATACATGGTCTATGTTGTTTTGAAACTAGAGTCCTGGGTTCTAAAATAATGCTACTATTTTACCCGCAGATATCGCCATTTGTTGAGAAGCAACACACCCCCACTGAAAAATGAATTTCCATCCTTTGAAAACTTTGAGCTTTCATTTTTGCAGTAGGGACCCTCTTGATGATTTTCAGGTTTTAATTCCAAATTTTTACTTGCCTCTTTCTTCTTCAAGTTTTGCCTATGTCAAAGTATCCAAGTATTCTTGCATTATGGCTTTGTTATCTCAGACTTCACTTTTTACATGCTAGAATCATTCATGGATAAAGAAAATCTTACATCGGTATGAAAAAAATGCAGAAAACAGATAGATAAATTCATTGAAAATCAAAACTTTCCTTTTTTGGCAAAGTCACGAAATCGCGACACTTCCATTTATGGAAATGTCGCGAAATCGCGACAGGTTTCAAGAAAATCGGCTAAGTCCAAAAAGCGTAGCGAAATCGCGACACTTTCCATTTTTGGAAATGTCGCGATATCATGACATTTCCATTTTTGGAAATGTCACGAAATCGCTACAAGTTTGGAGAGAGAAAGCAGATTGTACGGAACGTCGCGAAATCGTGACATGTTTGGAGAGAGAAGGCAAGATTGTACGGAACGTCGCGAAATCGTGACATGTCGCATTTTCGTGGCTGAGAGAGAGAAAAATTGACTAAGGCATGAAATGGTCGCGATTTCGCGACATGTCACGAAATCGCGACATGTAAAATTGAGTCAGAAAAGAAGGAAAGGAGTAGAAATGATCGTCGATGCGAAATCGTGACATTTTTTGGCGAAGAGCCAGGGCGTACGGACTGTCGCGATTTCGTGACATGTCGCGAAATCGCGACAGGTCCAGTCGAAGCAAAGAGGAAACAAAGAAAAAGAAAGAGAAATCAAAATGGAGAAAAGTCTAAGGCAGAAAAATGTCGTGAAATCGCGACGTGGATTTGGTGGGTTTGAAAGAAAGGAAGGCAAAGGTGTCGTGAAATCGTGACGTCGCGATTTCGCGATGTCGCGAAATCGTGACACAAATCAGAGTTGGCAAGGTAAGGAGCCACCATGTCGCGATTTCGTGACATGGTGGAGAGTTGGCAAGGTAAGGAGACATGTCGCGATTTCGCGACATGGTGGGGAAAGAAGGCAAGGTGGGAGGAGAGAAAGCGAAAGGGGTGGTCAGAAATCGTGACAGGTGAAGAAAAGGGCAAGAAGAAAGCTAAGGCAAAGGTCGCGAAATCGCGACATGTGATTTGCGACGTGAAACGTGATGGAGAGAGAGGAAGGCGAAAGGAGGCGATTTGGTGGGTGGAAGAAAGAAAGGAGAGAAAAGGTCGCGTTTTGTGACATGTCATGAAATCGTGACATGTCACGTTTCATGGACTAAGGAGAAAAAGTTGCAGAAGAGCAGGGATGGTCGCGATTTCGCGACATGTCGCGAAATCGTGACATGTCACGTTTTGCGGCTTGAAAGACAAGAAAGGTTGCCAGAACGGGGGATGTCGCGATTTTGCGACATGTCGCGAAATCGCGACATGTCGCATTTTCATGGCAGATACAGAAAAGGGGCAGAATGAAAGGGTAGCTGGAAATGGACACGTGTCACGATTTTGCGACACGTGTCAAGTCAAATCAGGCCACGTATCAGATAATTAGAGCCGACATGCAAGTGAACTTTAGGACTTCATTTCAATATTTAAGCTTTTGATTTAATTTTTAAAATACTAATCCATCTTTGTTCTTTCATGCAGGAAGCCATCTGGCACTTACATGATAACGGAGAAATGGCCATAAAGACAAAGTCGAGTGCAAATTAATCAAAGACGACCATATTGAAAGGAAAGATGCTGGAAATTGTTGTTTCATCCAATTTTTTTCAGATCTGGCTGCAAAGAGACTTTACGGTGACTAAGCAGCTGCCCATTTAATGGAGTATGTCGAGAATTGGCCGAAAAATGGAAATATCTACACACAGTTACCAGAATTTTCCGGTGAATGCATTTAATGATAATTTATGGCAGAATTAATGGCTTGCAGACATTTTCAACTCAAGGATGGCTCTACGGAGATGAAATGTCAGAGAAGTGGTGACTCATCCAGATTACCCAAGGGAATTAATGAGGGCATTTACTCACGGTTGCGGGTGAATGCAAGTGGCATTCGAATTCTATCTTCTCCATTTATGGCAAGTGATTGCACGATTTGCAGAATGGTTAAGTTTTATCCAGACTTTGTTTTAAATGGCTTTATATTGTAAAACCCGGGTCCTAGGGTTTAAGATGATAAGATTTACGGTTTGAGAAGAAGATATTTCTGAAAAGATCAGGGTCTGTCCTGAGTCTATAAATACTTCTTCTCAATGTAATCGCAGGAGGCGAAAACTTAGAAATAAAAGGCTATTGAAGCAATTTCTTGCAAATTTTGTTAAATACTTTATTTTTGGACTTGGAGTTGATGTGCTTTTGTTTTCTGTGATAGCATGGCCAGGAGCCTAATCTTTTGCAGATTGTGATAAGTTCATCTTCTTTTGTTATCCGTTTCTTTAAAGTTTATTAAATATATCTTGTGAATCTGTGTTATCAAGATTAAATATGCTGTTAGGCTTCATTTGTTCTATTGTATGCTAGGGAAAATTACAGATTTAAGGTTCAGGTCTGTTCTAATTGCTCTGTCCTCACTGTGCGAGCTAGGCTGTCGGTGAAAGATATCAATTTTAACCGACTTCCCTTCGGTTTATAATTTTCTGATTAGATCTGTTCCATCTCTGCCTTATGCTCTTAGTAGAAAGTGATCTTAGAAAGCTGGACACTTTCTTCTTTGATTTGTTCTGTTGTGAAGCTGATAGTATAAATAAAATTGGTAGTTTTGTTTTACGAGTTAAGTTTGATAAACTTCTCTTTCCGCCTTACCCTACCCTCTTTGTTTTACCGTGAAATGATCCATTTTTATTTTCTTTTAATTTTGTCTTTTATTTAAATCTGCTGACCCATGAGAGCTAGATCAAAGAATTAATTTTAAATCTGATTGTCAACAAGTGACAACTACTGAACATTACTGAGCAAGTTCATTGAGCCCGTTGTAAGGTAACAGACAGTCCATATTGAAAACTATTCCAGGAAGCGAAAAAGAGTGAATTGACATTCGACCCGACTCTGTAACTCACACCTTGGATAACCAGCTAGATCCTAAAGTGAGTGGGATTTATCCCGTATAAGTGTTATCAGAGTTTTATGCTCATTCTTCACAGGGTGTGTATAAAAGTCGGACCAACAGACACTTTTGGCTAAGCTACCCTACCTTTTGCCAACATCTAATTTAACTCGACTATTTTGAAAGAGTTTCTTAAAATCCATCTCTTTAATATTGCAACTACAACAATACCCCACCTGGGAAGAAGCTCTAGCATAGGCTAGAAATATAGAGGAAATAAAAATCCAAGAGGGAGAAATAGCCAAACCTCACAAAAAGGAGTGGATAAAGAACCCTAAAAGTAGCTCGACACCTGCAAAGTTGGCAATGGTCAATCAAGTGGCCATAAATGTCCTTGGGCCTACACAAGCGATGCCTCCTCAAAAGGTGAACTATCAGGCCCAACCTCCTCCTACGAGTTATAATAGTAATGGTCAAGCAAATCAAGGACAGAACCAACAGTGTCGCTCTGAGTGATAATTTACTCCCTTCACTGAATCCATGGATTCTCTATTCGATCTATTATGGGTTGCAAAAATGATTAATCTTCTAGATATCAAACCCATCAATCCATATATAGGTAAACCAAAGCCTATGGGATACCAAGAGGATCAATATTGCAAATATCATAGGCAAAGTGGCCATGATTTACCAACGTGCTATGGTTTTAAACACCTAGTACAAGACATGATTGAGAGGAATGAGCTTCAATTAGATGCTTCAATAGCCCCTAAAAATCAAAAAATGGGTATACTCAAGGAACCATTACCAACTCACGAGGTATAGGAATCACCTGCTAAACCAATGAATGATGTGAAGACACCCCCTTTGCAAGGTTATGCTATGATGGTGAGTATTGTGACTAGGAATAGAAGATGTCCAAGCCAATTTGCACCACCTACAACTTTGAGTGATGTTCCAACTACATCACAACCTACACCACCTGTAGTACAAGGCCTTCCATCTAGGCCAACATTAACAATAAAGAACAAGATTGCATAGAGCTTGAGGATAACATCATCGAGATTGTCCATAAATGAGCTTAGTCAACAATCCCATCTACATAGGGATACGTTGATGGACATTCTAAATTCAATAGAGTTGCAACCACAAGCGTCTAACTCTTTCATTGATTTTGTGGATCATGTGCAACAGTGCAAGGAACAAGTAATAATATTTCACGAGCATGAGCTTAAGGAAATAGCAAGTGACATGGTATATCCTCCTTTGCACATCATTGCATGTGTAAACGATGTACCATACAAGAGAGTACTCAAAAACTAGTTCATCAAGTAATATCATCACAAATAAAGCATTAAAACACCTAGGATTGCCAACATCTCATGTTGTTGCATCCACTTACACACTTTGAGCATTCAATGACACAATATGCTCTATTGTCGATACTGTAGTCCTACCCATTCAGGTGGGGTGCAAAACCATATCGACATTGTGTCATGTGTTAGAAGGTGAGATGGCCTATAACATATTGCTAGGAAGACCTTGGATTTGGGATATGAAGTGTGTCCCATCCATTGCATATCAATGTCTCAAATACACTTATGAAGGGCAAGTGCACGTAGTTTCTATATATGTAGAGCCCTTTAAGTACTACAATATGGTGCAACAGATGCCAAAGTCGATATTACATTTGATTCATGTAGATTTTTGACAAAATACACCTATTCAAAGTCTACCTACGTCACCACTACCTTCAATTTCACCATCTACATATTCATCTATGCCATCCTCATAATTGGTATCTTTAGAGATGCCTTCGACATCATCAAATCCTCCATCGAGGAACATGTCGAAGAGGGCAATTGATGAGAGCCTGCCTCTCGTTTCCACCATATCCATGGAAGAAATTACTTGTTTGGTAAATGAAGAATCACATCTAGAGGTTCACACTGAATCACCTCAAACATCACTTCCATCTCATCCATATTCACCATCCCAAGTCACAAGGCATATATCTAGTACAAGGATAGGAGAATATATAGTGAGAAATGTCACAACGGTTCCATCTGTAGAGATAGTGCAAGATATTGGGCGACCTCATCTTTCCATAGGTAGCATTGTGCCTCTTGGCATACCATCCAACCAAACTAATTTTTTATATGGGGGTTTAGAATATGGAACCTTGTCAGCTCCTCAGAGAGAATATGATGAACCTTTTTTTGAGGACATAAACTATATGTCAAATCCAGATTATGGATAGCAATATTTACATCTCTATAATTAGCATGGTTTTTGTCTAGGATTATATGAGCAAGGTCCCTGTGTCCCAATTCATCTCCAATATAAGTTACCTTATGATAAATTTGGGTTGGGACACAATAAGCCAGTGCCATTGGATGTTCTCACAAATAGTCTAGAACACCTATGTCTAGGTTATCAATATAATCTTGCATGCGACCCATATGCCAATCTAAATCACGTTCATTCATTGGGAGATTATTTTTCCATAAACATGGCAAACCAAGGGTTATCCAGTGATGTTTCCCAACCCCATGAAGTGGGGGAGAGCTCGCACACCTTGCAATCTAATGGTGAGGAAGAGGATCAAGGTCCTCATCATGAATGGATGAGTTATGATGAAGAATATTATGGCATCATACCAATAAACTATCCTAGTGTAATAACCCTACCTATCTAGTTCTCTAGGGGTTTGCCAATTCTTAACCTTTTTCGTGAATTTTTTATATACAAAATCACAAACACAGAGCAATCAAGAATTTTCAAAAATATTGCTTTATTATTATATCAAAACTAGGGCATAAATTACAATGTAAATACATCAAATGTTAATGAAACCCTAGCTACTTCGTACTCTATAAATGATGATGAAGGCTCAACCCTTCTGATGTGAATATTGTGTGGTGTCCCAGCTTCAAATATTCCCTGTATAATCTTTGAATGACCCTGTGTGGTAACCCAACTCCAAAAGTCTTTAAAATTGAAGTCCAACTGCAATCCCTATGTGGAAATACCCAGATTGACCTGAGGGTAATCTTGCAACCCCGAAGCCAATGTCCCTATAAGAGGTTGTCATCTCTCACAAGCTCTAGAATATCTGTAAATGGCTCTGCCAGAGAGTCCTCCAAAAAACTAGAGAGAAAAATAATAATCTTCTCATATCTCCAAATGAACTCAAAACCTCCTTTTATCTCCTCCATAGGTCGACCTAGGGTTAGGTAACTTTTAGGGTAACAAATATAATTTTATCAATTTTTAATTCCACCTTATTTCTTCTTAATTTATTCACCCCCTTATGCCTAGGTTTAACGACTTTTTAAGTCGTCACTTAAAATGGCCCCTTTTAAGTATAAAATGATTTTATAATAAAATAAAGTCACTGAATTTAAAAAATTGAATTAAATAATCACTTTATTAATTTTATCTTTGACCATTAAAATTTCCAACGTTTTCCCATCCAAATTGAAATCTGTGAATGGTTTTGGATACCCATTTCACTAAAGAACTACACTGTCTATTGTCCACAAAAACCCTAAAAATGAACATGGCTAAAAATAGTAACTCTGATCAAACAAATCTTCGAATGAGCCCAAACTACCATCAATCAATAGCTCTCTGGGTACTAACAAAGATTTTGATCTCCAATGGCTCCCCTCCATCTGACTTATCCTATAGGATCTCGTGTATAGGCTAATATGATCTGCACCTGACTGCGTAGAAAATGGGAAATTACAGTCCGCTCTTCCCAAAGATTGCTTGTCCTCAAGAAATACATATGCATACTCCAATTAGATGCTACATCCCATATGAGATCATATCAAATCCTTGGATCCCATAGCAACCTCAAAAAGAAACCGCCACACTAATGCTGCACCACTTTGATCATCACTACCCCTCTGACATGGTTAAGTGGCATAAGTCTCAACTACAATAGCATGATGAAATCTCTCCCCAGTCTAGCACTAACATTTTTTTCTGAGCTAATATGTAATATCATGTACCATGATATACCGAAGGAATCAACATCATAGATTACTGCAAACACAATGTTGGAAGTGTCTCCATAGTCATCACCTAACCAGCTCAACTCGACGTTCACACTCTTGGAATCTCCCAGATAATCCCATGTAGCCCAATATACTACAATCAATGTAATATCCTCTAGAAATATGATGTCCCTCATCATACTCAACCAAGTAGGGTGTAAATGTATTTGTATAATTCCTGAAAGATCAACCACACTCCACTCTAGCAACTCAATAAGAAGCTTAACCTCACCATCAAAATTGGTATACCCATTATTATTGCACCCTATGCCAAGTAACATCTCATGCATAGGTGACTCAACCAAGCCTATCTCTGCACTTTCACTGATTAAACTGACCCCTTGAGAGGGCACTGTGTTCAAATAAGAAGTAAGATACTCCATGTATTGCCAACTAAATTGTGGACCCATCTCCATCATGTAAATGTTATGGCTATCTGAAAAGTGAACATCAACATATCTCTCATACCCATGATCAACTATTACTCACAACATGTTCCTACCATCGCCCTCGATGCCCATCAAGGCAAACATGCAATCATGGGTAAGAGAACTCAACTCTTGGTCATCCAAATTAGGCTAGAGGATGCTCATGGTATCACCCTCAAACTCATGTCGGAGTAAACACCCTATCTCAAACAATGTATCTTGATGATCTATTACAGTAAATGAATCAACACTCTGCATCTCAAAAAGTGGATTGCCCAAAAATGTCACATGATCCATCTCATATAACGGATTGTCAGTCCATTGGAAACAGTTATCTCCCTTGTGCTTATCAAGGTTATTTTGCTGATCCCAAATTGTGTAATCTATTTCATGGGACAATGTGATAATTCATAGTCCTCCTGAATGCAATCTAGTTCGTCAAAAATCTACCCAATCTTCCTAGCTTTCTCTCGATTCAACTGTTCAGTAGATTCTAAAACAAAATTGAGTTTCAAGTCTGTCTCATGCAATGAAAAGTGTACCTCTAACAAATATTTTCTAGTCCACTCAAGCTCTTCAGTTAGCTGATTAACTTCTTCTTTGCTCTTGTATGCACTAAGGGTCTCTTTGACGAGCTTGGCATAGTGATCTCTATTTGCAAGAGTGTTCATGAAGTCTAACTTCATAGTTGCTAAGGTTGCCCTCAAATTCTGTAAATTAGCACTAGATATTACTCCTTCTACACCCTTTTGTATTTTCTCAACTTGTGCCCTCCAATATAGTTCTTTGGTGAACTTATGGGTGGCATCGAAATGAGATAAGGTTGCAGCAATTCTGTCCTCATTAGACCTGGAACTAAAATCAGATTTATGTACCAAGTTTTCAAAATTATGCATCTGGTCTCCCTCTTCACAACTCTTGGTGTTTTGCACCCTCTATGAAGATGTAGTAGGTAGATCATAAAGGGGATGACCATAATAAGGTGTTGATACACTCAGATACTCATTAAGCTTATCATGAATACAATCTAAAATGGAATTATAACCAATAATAAACTCAACATTCATGGAGTCCTCATGGCTATCTTGAAGAGATAAAATATCCTTATAATCTAATTTTAAATTAGCAACAATATTAACTGTGTTATGGTATAAAAATTCATGTGTGTGCTCCTCAAAAGGTGCTGCTATAAATTCTATAACATCACCATCATGTGTATCATCCACCACGGACTCCATATGCAACTCACTCTATAAATATTCGAAGAAGATGTAGTTATCCAGTGCATGCATCCTACCCTATTCTGATTGTGAACCTGAATCCATAATAGTTCCATCTGAATGGGTCTTAACCTCATGTTTTGGCTCATCAGTAGTGTATACCTGTATATCAAATTAACTAACCTATGATCCTACCTCGCATACCTCATGGGAAGAGGACTCTTCATTCTCATAATTTACTGATTTATTTTTCTTTCTCCACAACCTGGTTGCCAACTGTGTCATCCCATTAAGATAAACATGATAACTTAAAATAGCATTCATCTTGTCCAATAGGTGTATCATTTGCTATTGATTTCTAACCCGATATTTGTGTGGGTCCATTATTTTATTCTCTCTAGATATGTGAAGTCTCGTCTTTACTCACTGTCTACTGATGTATAAATCTTGAACTTTCCCCCTAAGAATTACTACTTAGTTTGAAGCAAGAATTCACACATTCCTTAATTATGCCACCCACATATGGTATGACACAAATTGTTGAATAGTGTAGGACTATGTAATTTTAGAACCGAATTGATTATTTATTCCTTTAAGAGGTACATCAGATGCAACCAAAGGGTCTTCACCAATTCCTCTATACATAGGCTTAAAAATAAAGTTTCCCTATGAAGGAATATTAGTTATTTTGACTTAATCAAACTCTATTATTTTGATTGCAGGTAATCTGAATATTTAGTGATATAATGATATGTCCCAAGTATTATGTTATTCAGTCATAGCCGAGGAAGTTTCAACACTACAGTCCAAAAAGTGTCATGTCTCTCAAAGGAGTCATCGTCAGTTATGATAGAATATTTTGCCCCTTGCAGATACAAAATAATGTGATCGTCGATATTGTTCATTACCAAACTATTAATTTTTTCAATGGATTTTAAAAAAAGTTCAATATCTATCAAACTCCCCATTCATTAATGCAAACAAAGAGTCTTATTATTTCATATTTTCTTAGCTTAAACCAATCTTCAACCACAACTTTTCTTTAACTTATATTAATTTCCCACGACCCATGACAAATAAATATAAATTCACAAGCAGTGACTATATTCTTGTGGGCACAAATATTCATATAGAATCACCTTTATTAAAATAATACCAATATTTTATTTGTCCACCAAATTTTTATGGAGTCGGTGCCTCCAGTATTACACCGTTGCTCCACACAGTATGTTGGCACATTAAATTTTTGAAATTTATCCTCGTATATGATTCATAAATTTCTCCAATTTACCATCATTATGCTTCAAGAAAACCCTAACAGGTAGGCAAGAAAAACTCTCTCTGATACCACTGTAATAACCCTCCCTATCTAGTTCTCTAGGGGTTTGTCAATTCTTAACCTTTTTCATGAATTTTTGATATACAAAATCACAAACACAGAGCAATCTAGAATTCTCAAAAATATTACTTTATTCTTATATCAAAACTAGAGAAAAAATTACAATGCAAATATCTCAAATATTGATGAAACCCTAGCTGATTCATACTCTATAAATTATGATGAAGGCTTAGCCCTTCTGATGTGAATATTGTGTGGTGTCCCAGCTTCAAATATTCCCTGTATAATCTCTAAATTACCTTGTGTGGTAACCCAACTCCAAAAGTCTTTAAAACTGAAGTTCAACTATAATCCCTGTGTGGAAATGCCTAGATTGACCTGAGGGTAATATTCCAACCCCGAAGCCAACGTCCCTGTAAGAGGTTGTCATCTCTCACAAGATCTAGAATATCTGTAAATGGCTCTACCAAAGAGTCCTCCAAAAAACTAGAGAGAAAAATAATAATCTTTGCATATCTCCAAATGAACTCAAAACCTCGTTTTATCTCCTCCATAGGTTGACCTAGGGTTAGGTCACTTTTAGGGTGAGCAAATATAATTTTATCAATTTTTAATTCCACCTTATTTCTCCTTAATTTATTCACCCCCTTATGCCTAGGCTTAATGACTTTTTAAGTCATCACTTAAAATGGTCCCTTTTAAGTATAAATGATTTTATAATAAAATAAAGTCACTGACTTTACAAAATTAAATTAAATAATCACTTTATTAATTTTATCTTCGACCATTAAAATTTCCAACCTCTGCCCATACAAATTGAAATTCGTGAATGGTTTTGGACACCCATTTCATTGAAGAATATCACTGCACTGTCTGTTGTCCACCAAAACCCTAAAAATGGACATGGCTAAAAATAGTAACTCTAATCAAAAAAATCTTCGAATGAGCCCAAACGACCATCAATCAATAGCTATCTGGGTACTGACAAAGATTATAATATCTCCACTGGCTCCCCTCCATCTGAATTAGCCTACGGGAGCTTGTGTATAGGCTAATATGCTTTGCACCTGACTGCGTAGAAAAGGGGACATTACACTAGCTCAGATGATGAACATGAGAGAGTGCTCCCCTTGCATGATGAGGATGACTATTATCTTCACATGTTATTCCCCATCCAAGACCCTATCTGATGCTAACTTTTGCTGCATGAAGAGCAAGCTTGCCCTCTTTTGCAACGACCACCACCGTTCATTCCACTTCCACCAAAACCACCCCTACGAGTTACGACATTACATCAAGTCTCTAGGTCCACTCGCCCTTGGACAGGATATCATGTATCCATCAACATGATTTCCATATATTTAATTACACCTTTGAGATATCTGAATAATCCATCAAAGTCATTGCATCTTGAACTCGAGTAATTGAATTTGATAGAGGAGATTCTCCGCCATCGCCATTTAGAGTATTGGCCTTGCGAGGAAATGTTACAACCATTTCAATTTTCTCCAAGAACTACTCAGGATGTTTTCCAGGCTGAGGTTGACCCTAAATTTCTTATGGAAGAAAACCTAGCGGATGACATTCACTTGATTCCCACTCCACATTAGTTGGAAGATAGATCTCATATGTCAATTGAGCCAATAATTGACAGGGATATCGGTACATATCCTAATAATCTCCATATTATCAAGTTAGGGTAAGGTCTATCCCTAGTTGAACAATATGAATTCACAAGAGCATTGAAAGAAAGGATAAAAGCTTTTCCTTGTTCTTATAAAGATATGCTAGGACTGGACCCAAATTTAATCATGTATAATCTTACACTGGATCCAAAGATCAAACCAGTTAAGCAAAAGTTGCATAAGATGCACCCAAAAATAGACTTAATGGTGAAAGATGAATTTCAAAAGTTATTGGACATTGATTTCATCATTTCAGTAGACTATCCATCATGTGTTTCAAACATGGTACCCATCAAAAAACCTGATGGGAGGATTTGCATTTGGATTGAATTTAGAAATCTCAGCAAAGTGAGTCCTAAGGATGAGTTTCCCTTACCAAACATTGATGCGTTGATAGACACTACAATAGGACATGAAATGTTATCCCTTATGGATGTTTTTTCTAGATATAATCAAATTCCTATTAATCTAGAAGACAAATTAAAAATGGCATTTACAACACCTTAGGGGATATTATGTTATAAGGTCATGCCTTTTGGCCTTAAGAACGCTGGCACCACCTACCAACAAGCCATGACATATATATTCCATGAGTACATGCATAAGATTTCGAAGATTACATGGATGACTTATTGGAAAAATATCTATTATGACATTGTGCAAGGTTCTAGATCGCCTCATTGAGCATAATGTTAGGCTTAATCCCAATAAGTGTGTATTTGGTGTCACATTTGGTAAACTCTTGGGATTCATAGTCTCTAAGCGAGGCATATAAGTAGACCTAAACAAGGTCAAGGTAATCTTATAAATGCCTCCCCCCACAACCATTAAGCAGCTATGTAGCTTGCAAGGAAAGGTCGCATCCATAAAATGCTTCATAGCGCAATTATCGGATAAGTGTCGACCCATGAATAGGTTGCTACACAAGGGGGTCTCATTTAATTAGGATGAGGAATGTCAAGATATCTTTTATGAGATCAAGCAATACCTAGATTCATCGCCCGTATTGGCTCCTTCGTGACAAGGAGTGTCATTCTATCTCTACATATCAGCTACTGAGTTGGCATTGGGTACCATGATATCCTAAAATAATAAATTTCATAAAGAATAGGCTACATATTACATTAGCCATACACTGGTTAGCTATGAAATAAAATATGCATACGTTGAGAAGCTATGCTTCGTAGTGGTCTTTTCCACTAAAAATCTATCATTACATGCTCAATCATACCATGTATTTAATATCTAAGGAAAATCCATTGCGTTACATGATGAGTCGAACATATCACAATAGTCACACGATAAAATGGATAATGTTGTTGATGGAATTTGATCTAGAGTTCATTGGACAAAAATCAATCAAAGTATAGGTCATATCTAATCAACTAGTAGAGGCTCCTCTCTAGGATGACCTACATATGAATGTAGAACTTCCCAATGATGAAATGTTTCATATCTCAAAATTATCTGATTTTTCAGAGCTTGAGTCATAAGCGAACATAACTCTATTTTTTTATGGTTCTAAATGCGAGCAAGGGGGTGGCATAGGTATCATGTTTTTCACACTACAAGGGGCTCCCATACCTCTTTCATTTAAACTTGATTTCCCATGCACCAATAATAACACCAAGTATGAAGCCCTCATCATAGGCCTTCAAATAGTAATTGCCATGAAAATCACTAAGCTAAACATTTTTTATGATTCCTTGCTCATAGTTAATTAGGTTAAAGGGATATTCCAGTGTAGGTGCCCCATATTGCAAGCCTATAAAACCTTAGTGGATAAACTTCTAGTACAATTTGAGTGGTATGAAATTGAGGCACTCCCTCATTCATCTAATCATTTTGCATATATGATGGCCTCCTTAGAGTCACTAATCCCATAAAACCCTTCAAATGATATCATGACTATTCAATTAAAAATGCTAGTGTAATCTATGACTGAGCATAGAGATCATAACGCCACACCAAATATTCACATGATTCATATTGAACCTTCACATGAACGATTCTCTCAACCACACAATTATTTGAATAACGTTAGATGGGGGACTTTGTTCCCTCAAAATTCTTTCAATACTAGCATAATGCTATATCTCCAAGTTCATTATCAATCAAAATTTTCACGAGATGAACATCAAAAGGATTATGTGATTCATACAATTGATGGAACAATATTGATGGCGAATAATTGTGCATTTGGAAATTCATCCATAACTCTTGTTCCTGTAGGCTCTCTTGATCGTATCTGAGACAACTGGTTTGCAATGACATGCTTCTTACTAGGTCTTAATACTACTCATAATACGAACTCCTATAGGGTGACAAGCCACCTACTAACTCATCCTTATATCATCGGCTTATTTATCAAGTACAACAAAGCTTGGTGATCGACATAGAAGGCAAAGGGATTTGCCAATAGGTAATGCCTAAAATTTTGAACTGCATATACCATTCCCAAATCTTCTCTTTCTATTGTACTATAATTTCTTTCTGGCCTTGACAAAATTTGATTAGCAAAGAAAATAGGCTGGTCTAGCCTAAACTGCCCTTATTGTGACAAAGCACATCCAATTACAAAATTTGAAGCATCAATATGGACATAAAACTCCTTATCCCAGTTTGGGAACACCAAAATCAAAATACTCAAACTTAGCCTTCAGCTCCTCAAAGGCTCCTTGGTGCTCCTTCATCCATCTAAAAGCAACATTCTTCTTTATCAATGAATATAATGGGTAGGACACATGTGCATAATTCCTGATAAACCTTTGATAATATCTCATTGATCCCAAGAAGTTTTTCAATGAACTCACATCATATGGTTCTTCCATGTGCAATATCACATGGATCTTATCAAGATCTATTTTTAATCCTTCACTGCACACTGTGTCCTAACAATTTCCCATATGGTACCATTAGGCAGCATTTACCAGGATTTAATGATATCTATGCATTTTTGCACCTACTCATACATTCATCGAGGTTAGGAAGATGCTCCTTGATCTTCCCGTAAATGGACCAATCATCCAAAAATGCTTTAAAGTTCCCTGTTGCCAACTGATCAAATATATACAGTATGATACGTTGAAATGTATCTGGGGTATTACAGAGCCCGAATGGAATTCTATTGTATGCATAGATGTCATTCTCCATAATAAATGTGGTCTTCAATTTATCCTACTTGGCTATGCTAATTTGATTATACCCTAAAATCCCATCCAAAAATGAATAGATCTCGTGTCTAGCAACTTCTTCCAAGATGGAATTTGTGAAGGAAATGGAGAAGGGGTCCTTAATAGTTACTGCATTCAGACTCCTAAAGTCTATGCATATTCTGATCTTGTCTACTTCCTTATTAAATGTGATCACTATATGTGAGACCCATTCACTGGTTGTCACCTTGAAGATGATTCCTACTTCCAACATCTTTTCTATCGTTGCATTCACTAATGTAGTATACTTTGAATTCATTCTATATGGCCTCCTCCTTAGGGGTTGAACCCTAGGTATTAGCGTAATCTTGTTGAAATAGAAATTTGGTGGCACTCCCTTTAGGTCCTTATATGTCCATGCAAATACATCCTTATATTCCAAGAATATCTTAAAAGCCATCACTTTCAGTATAGGATTCCAATCATCGCCGTAGTGAATCATCCTAGGTTCCTCCTCTATTCCTTGATTGATGTCCACTATCCGAGGTTCTTCATATTTGATATTCTCTAGATCACTTGCTACTTTCTCTATATTCTTTGGGTGTGTCAGCCTTGTATCAATATTCACATATCCTATTGTATACCCTACAAATTTTTTTTGGGAATGTCCATTTCTCTTCTACCTCCTTAGGTTATCGATTGATTTTTGGTTTGTCTTGTTTTTCATTGATCTCATCGGACTCGATACAGAGGTAGTTGGGCTGAAACATTTTGTACTCCTCCATTTGCCAATGAATGAGTCCACTATCAGATCTAGCTTCATCTTCACTACATTCATATAGGTACAAAATTCCTTCTCCATTAGGTTCATACGCTTCATCTCCTGAGGAATTTTTTGATTCATCCATTGTAGCTACATCCTCACTGAATTTTTTATTAGCTAGATTAATCATATATTTATGCTATAATTTCTTGAAAGTGATCTAATTATTTCCCTAGTTGTGATTAAATTTGGGTACTGACACAACCACAGAGCGTGTGCCCAGCTGGTGTGCTAATCTATACTATCAAAAACACAAATATCCACCTAAAAATGAACAAATCGAACGAATACTGCTAACTAATGCAAAGTATTCTTGTATTGATATTTCAAAGGATCTCGGGTTACAAAAATGCCCCCCTTAGGGTCACTCCAAATATGATACAAATGTTTACAATAGCCAATGCCCTCAACAGGGTAGGCGCGCTTGTGGATTTGCTTTGGTGACTGCTCACAAACTACCTTAGGGTAGAGCTAACCCTCTTCTCTGCAATGTAGAAGGATTATGATATAGGCTCCTTTTTGCACCTGTCTCCCTATGAACAAGAAACAACAATGCACGATTATATAGATTGATAGGCTCTCATGATGAGGCCCTTTTAAAGGATTATACATATAAATGCCATCAAACTAATGAAACAAGAAAGCATCAATAAAGGTTCTACACTATTCTAATTGTATCAAGAATTATACTACAATATACAAAACATGAATAAAAACATGATGCATTGAACAAATGTTGAATTGAAAGCAATAAAGCATAAAAAAGATCCAATATAATTCTACCCACTACAACGCGTAAAATGCCTAATTCCTATGGTTAGAGTTTCTCTAAAAATGCAATTGAACCTATGAAAGAACTCATATGACTAACCTATGAAGTAAAAAGCAAACTGAGTAAGGTGATATCTAACCTATTGCAAACTATAGCTGTGAGGGGCGGTCAACACTATAAACCATGGTTGATAGCCACAGTTTGACCTATGATGTGTTTACCCTCAGAATTAGGGGCAGTGGGCTTGACCTCCTTATCCGAATTGATGTTCAAGGGTCACCTTTGTCATCCTCTGATAGATTTGGTGGTCAAATCACTATGAAGGGTCTTCATTCACCTGAATTTGTGTTTCTTGATCCTCCTAGGCACCTAGGGAATCCATGGCTAATTGATCATTGAATGGATAGCAAAGGGGCTCTCAAATGCACAAGGTTGTTATGCAATTTGATAGGGCTTTGCTACTCTCTTGATCAATTAGTTTGCTCGATAATTCGATAGTGCTTCGCTATGCAAATTATCTCTCTTCCATCCTCTTTTTCCCATTGAAAAAGGGGGGTACTTATAGCATGTCCCTAGGGATAGGGGTGGCTTCATGGAGAAGCCAATATCAAGAAGGTTGGTTAGGACAGTTGGGATGGAAGCCTCTGGAATCTTCCGTCCTCCAACTGCCTCCTTCTAGATCTCTTGGTCATTCCAACCGATTTGACTCAGATGGAAGGCCTAATTGAACTCCAGTTCAAATCGAAGGTCATAACTACGGTCCAGACTGGAGATCGTAGGTGTCAACCATGGTTCATACTAGAGACCGTAGGTCTGGGTTGTGGTTCAGATTACTTAGGCTAGAATGTTTAAATTGAGTGGTTAGAACCACTGCTCTATCTTGGAGTCTATCCAAGATCCTTCATATGGTTTTGTAGCATGTCCATATGAGTAGTTGCCCTCGACATGATGCATTTTAGGTGTCTACAGATGCCCCTTTTGAGATGCATTGTGAGATTGAAAAATGCTAAGTAAAATAGACCTCCTAAAATGATGTCGAAGGTTCTATGATGATCATTGGTATGATCAACATTAGATGCCCTAGGTCTAGCAAAAGGATGCGCATCCTAGAATCATTGCTTCCAACATGGGAAGGCTTATATTTGAAAATTCTGCACTCATCATAAGACATTCAAGTAGCTTTGGTGCTACAATAGGAGTTAGGCCTATATAACCGATGGATGAGAGCTACAAATAAAATTTCATATTTTCTATTTGCCCCAAGTAAAGGGGGAAGCTTATGATAGCTGTTAGCAATGATTCATAAGGACGAATGCAATTTTGACAAGATCAAGGGATATATGATCTCTAGGATCTTCTGTTTATTTTTATTATGACATGAAATTATGACTACCCCCTCAAGCGATGAGTCGATGAGGGTAATGACAATGTCTGAAGCGACGAAATCGCTTGACCATAATGAATGATCCTAAACAACTTTAGATTTGAGACGTTTAATGTCTGGGCTAGACTTAGTTCAGCTTATGATTGCAACACTTAGTAGTATTTGCATATCTCTATCCCATGGAGCAGTCAGGCTATGATAGCCATCTTATAGATTTAAGATAATACAAATTCAAGAAGACTTGTGTTGAATCATATTGTCGATGATTTGCTAAAAAATGATGTCATAAAAGAAATGACAATTTTATCCCAAATGTCCTTATTGTGATCTACTCATCTTGTCGGATTGCATGGATCGTAAGTCGCTACAACCGCCAAGTTTATAGGATAAATCACCGAATACAAGGCACATTTGGTTTTTCATTGTTTGATTTTTTTTTGTTAATTTTGAATTTATTGGATTGATCTTGGTGCTTTTAATGTCACCAAATTTGTAATTTTTATCATTTATTTTGATTTTTATCCATCGGGAGTCATTAATTTACCTTTTCAGACCTTCCCACGGTGGGATTTTAGAGCATTTATTACTAATTATAGACCACAGGTACAACCAACAGTTTCCACTGCCAAATTTTGGGGACTGCAGGTTAGACCTGCAGGCGCAAAACCCTAGTTTTAGAATCGCAGGTTTCAATTACGGTCTACAAAGACTAGGAGGACCTATAAATTGAAAGTTGATTTGCAATTTTTCATTATTTTCTTGCAACCTTGAGAAATTTGAGAGTTCTAAGAGAGAGAAGACATTCCCTGATACAAAACGTTGTCAAACTCAACAACTTGTACACTCATTCTTCCCTGATGGCAGTTCCTGATCAGCCATCGACTAGACGGGGCTAGGATGTAGGCAAGGTAACTCAAAACTGAGACCTCACACTCCATATCAATAAAATAAACCACACTTAATTAAATACAGAAATTGAACCTCATTAAACTACCGATAATGAACCCCACTAGTTTAGGCTAGATTAGAATTTATTTTTTTATGCATTAGTGGTCTAGGAGGGTACTGTTAGTCAAAAAGTGACTCACTATAGAAAAACAGCTAATGCACCTTTTTGCATATTTTCCAAGAAGACCAAAGTGGCCCATATGCTAAAGATCAAAGAAAAAGCAAAACACTGCAAGGAGGAAAAAGTGTCGCGATATCGCAACATGTTGTATTTTCGCGGTCCGAAGCAAAGAGAAAGAGCAAGGAGGAAAAAGTGTCGCGATATCGCGACATGTTGCATTTTCGCGGTTCAAAGCAAAGAGAAAGAGCAATGGGGAAAAAGTGTCACGATATCGCGACATGTTGAATTTTCGTGGTCCAAAGAAAAGAGAAGGAGCAAGGAGGAAAAAGTGTCGCGATATCGCGACATGTTGCATTTTCGTGGTTCAAAGCAAAGAGAAAGAGCAATAGGGAAAAAGTGTCATGATATCGTGACATGTTGCATTTTTGCGGTTCAAAGCAATGAGAAAGAGCAAAGGGAAAAAGTTTCACGATATCGCGACATGTTTCTTTGTCATGGCCAAAAGAGAAAAAGTGTCACGATATCGTGACATGTTGCATTGTCGCTGCTAAAAGAGAAAAACTGTCACGATATCATGACATGTTGCATTGTCATGGCCAAAAGGGAAAAAGTGTCACGATATCGTGACATGTTGCTTTGTCACGGCCAAAAGGGAAAAAGTGTCGCGATATCGTGACATGTATTTTCGCGGCTAAGAGCAACAAAAGGGAGCAAAGAGGCAGAAGTGTCACGATTTCGCGACATGTCACATTTTCGCGATGCAAGAAGAAGAATCAAGCTAAAGACATAGAAATGTCACCATTTCGTGACATGTCTTATTTTTACGGTGAGAGGCAGCAAAAGAGCAAAGTAAGAGACGAATGTCGCGATTTCATGACATGTCTCATTTTCACGGTTGGAAGCAATAGAAGAGCAAAGCAAGAGACAAATTTCATGATTTCATGACATGTCTCATTTTTGTGGCTGGAAGATACAGAAAAGCAAAGCAAGGAAAGAATGTCACAATTTCGCGACATATCTCATTTTTGTGGTTGGAAGCGGCAGAAAAGAAAAGCAAGGAAAGAATGTTGCAATTTTGCGACATGTCTCATTTTTGTGGCTGGAAGTTGCAGAAGAGCTGAAGACATAGAAATGTCATGATTTTGCGACATGTCTAATTTTCATGGTGGGAGGTAGCAAAAGAGCAAAGTAAGAGATGAATGTCATGATTTCGTGACATGTCTCATTTTCACGCCTGGAAGCGGCAGAAGAGCAAAGCAAGAGACGAATGTCACGATTTCGCGACATGTCTCATTTTCGTGGTTGGAAGCGGCAGAAAAGCAAAGCAAGGAAAGAATGTCATGATTTTGTGACATGTCTCTTTTTCACGGTGGGAGGCAGCAGAAGAGCAAAACAAGAGACGAATGTCGTGATTTAGTGACATGTCTCATTTTCGTGGCTGGAGGCAGCAAAAGAGCAAAGTAAGATGAATGTCGTGATTTCGTGACATGTCTCATTTTTGCGGCTGGAAGCGGCAGAAGAGCAAAGCAAGAGACAAATGTTGTGATTTCATGACATGTCTCATTTTCACGGCTGGAAGTGGCAAAAAAGCAAAGCAAGGAAAGAATGTCACGATTTCATGACATGTCTCATTTTCACGGCTGGAAGCGGCAGAAAAGCAAAGCAAGGAAAGAATGTCACGATTTCACGACATGTCTCATTTTTGCAGCTGGAAGTGGTAGAAGAGCTGAAGACATAGAAATGTCATGATTTTGCGACATGTCTCATTTTCATGGCGGGAGGTAGCAAAAGAGCAAAGTAAGAGACAAATGTCGCGATTTCACGACATGTCTCATTTTTGCGGCTGGAAGCGGCAGAAGAGCAAAGCAAGAGACAAATGTCGTGATTTCATGACATGTCTCATTTTCATGGCTGGAAGCGGCAGAAAAGCAAAGCAAGGAAAGAATGTCATGATTTTGTGACATGTCTCTTTTTCATGGCGGGAGGCAGCAGAGAGCAAAACAAGAGACGAATGTCACGATTTAGTGACATGTCTCATTTTCACGATTGGAGGTGGCAAAAGAGCAAAGCAAGGAAAGAATGTCGTGATTTCATGACATGCCAGCTATAAAGGAATAGAGTATATTTTTGGCAACTAGGGACATGCACTGACATCAGGTGCCAATTTCTAAAGAATGGTCTATTGATTATAACCTGGCAGGTCCGCTGGATGATTGCAAAATAATAGGCTCATCTAAAATTAGCCAGAAGGAAATCTATCCAATATGCGAGAAATCCATTGTGTATTATTAGAAACTGTAGATGATTGCTTGTAAAATAAGTAAGATGTACTTAGAAAAAGATACTCTTTTAGGGTATATATAGGGGTGAGCGACTCCAGAAAAAAGGTCGGCTCGTGGATGTTTACAAGCTTGATGTACATGTATTGGATTACAAGCAATAAAATATTTCTTCCTCTGGCTTCCAAAACTTCTGTGTGCAAGTGTATGTATCCTAGTGTTTTAACTTTTATTCACTCTAAGTTTTATAATGTATCTATTTTGAAATCTGGACTGTGCACGTATAAATATTGTTTCTAGAGTTGAACATTAAAATATAGTTACATGCTTTTAGACGAATATCTAAAAGGCACACTCAATAATTCGTGTTTTCTATAAAAGGATATAAAGAAAACTCTGAACGTTGTAATCTGCATCATCAATGTTTGTTGTTGTCTAATCTATACTGTAAGAAAATTTTCTAGCTTGGGCTATATTTCCCTTATCTCTTGTTCCCATTTTCTCTAAAAAATTCAAAGGAACCAGCCTTCTCTGGAGACTAGACAGATGATCTCAAGCAAGATCTGTCTATTCAATGTTGGCAAAGTCTAAGGCACAACACTATTAATCGAAGGCAAATTTTGTTCCAATAGTTTTTGGCATGCCCGGTGGGACCAGCAATCCCATAGTATTGTATTAGTTTTGGTGTTTTACCTTAAGAGCCTTTTTGTTTAAAAATATCAAAAAAAACCACTTGGCGACTCCATTGCAATTTAGACCATAAAAGAAAGACCTTGTCTAAAAACCTTCTGGTTATATAGCCATATGATAACCAAATATCGAGCTAGAAAATCTAAAGAACCTATCGAGTTCTTTGAACTAAATCTCAAAAGCCTAAAAGCACACCCTATGCTAGCCGCATGATCAAATCCATCCGGCACCATTAGCACCTCTTTAACACCCGCTGTAGGAGCATATGCAAGCAATCCCATAGCGGCTGTAACTCCTTTAGCAATCATGGCAGCCGCCCTTGCCCCAGTGCATCTTGTGTGGAATCAAACTGGCCCTTTGAACTTGGGAACACACCACCAAATTCCACAAGCTACACTAAAAGCATTACCGACCTTTGACGGAATAGGCAAAACAATAGATGAGCACTGTTTAGATGTATCAGTGCTAGCATCTGTTTACAACATCACTCAGGAAGATGTAATGGTTAGATTGTTGATTATATATTTGAAAGGAAAGATGCTCTATTGGTACAAAGTGCTTCCCATTGGATCCATTACTTCTTGGGCAGTACTGGTCAGCCGTCAGGTCAATGAATTTAATATACATGCGGATCCTTTCACATTGCTGAATCAATTCACTGTCATTGAGAGGCATCCACAAGAAGAAATCCAAGATTTCAACATCAAATTTACCAGAACTCGTGATAGAGTACCACAAGGCCTAAAGCCCACGAAAGAACAAGCTATATGCTATTATTTAAGGGCTTTTGATTTAGATCTCAGTATGATAATAAGGCAATCCCGTGTAACCACTTTTCTTGGGATCTATGTAGAGGCAGTAAAGAGCGAAGCTGATCTCATCGCTACAAAAAGATATCCATCAAAAAGTCTATTGCCAATTTGACCAGAGCTTTCCCAAGCATCAATTTCTAAACTGCCTGTACTCCCATCAATGCATGCCCTCCCAGCTATAGCTACACCTCCTACACCCCTTGCATCTACTCCTCCCAATGATCAATACACGATCATAATTGATACAATGAAGACATTATCAAATGAAATGGCGTCCATGAAAAAGAGAGGCTGAAAGGAATTTTCTGCCAAGGAAGTTCCCTCAGGTAACAAGAGATGCAACACAATCAAGCAATAGGGGACAAGAGAGACCGAGCACGATATATACAAATGAGACAATGGAGGCCGAGGAGCCTCCCATTGATTCTAACTTTTGGTGTACTACATGTAACGATCCACATGGGGAAAGTTCATGTATGATACACCAACATTATGTACAAAGTATAGCAGTTGAAAAGAGTAAAGAAAAAATGAAAGGCCGTGTAAATATAATTAGAGAGGAGGACCACAACTTCATGATGCATATAGTAGAATAGGTTTCAGTTTTGACAAGATCAGGTAAGAAACCACTTCAAGTAGACCCTAAAGAGCTTCAACCATTGAATGTTTTGCCTGCTCCCAAGGAAGTTCCCAAAGAAACTCCTAAGGGAAGTCTCCCTCAGAAAAGAAAATATCAGTTTCCAGCCAAAAGTCAAGGGCAAGAAACACACAAAGAATTTATTCCTTGGGGGGAAAATGAAACCCAAGAATAGGCTAGGGAAAGGTTGAGATTCCCCTCGCTGAAAAAAAGGCAAAGAACTGAAGCTACCCAGGGATACAAAAATAAATATGAAACTTTTGCCAAAGAAAGAGAAAGAATAGTTGATTCACCTACATTAAGTATAGTAGAGGAAATGAAAAAGACTTCTTCTAAGGCAAGTATGTATGATTCTCTTCAAATCCCAAGTCAAATCGATCTCCTACAGGAATCCCTAAGAAAAATGAAAAATGGAGGTGGGACTGCATCATCTTCAAAAATAGTTCTAATTAACTTGACGTCTGCCACTGGTAAGAATAGACCACCACCCTTTTATTTGTCCCTTCCAATGGAAGGATGGGTTGTCCACAACTGCATGATAAATTCAGGCGCTGCTACCACTGTGATACCCAAAGCAGTATATGATATTATGGGAATGTAGTACACTAGGAGCAGCGTAGGCATCCTACAGTTAGATGGTACTCCAATAAAAATTGTAGGAGTGATAAAGGATGTTCCCATACGGCTACATAATTTGCCTCAGATGACAGTCATACAAGAGGTAGTAGTCATAGACTTGGAGCCCTATTTTGGTATGTGTCTATCCAGAGAGTTCATAGCAAAGATAGGAGGATACTTATCCTTAGATTATTCTCATTTGGAGATACCTTTCAAAGGTAGAAGGGTCAAGATTTTTAATGAGAAACCATCGACGTTTCATGTAGAAAATATTGGTGAAACTGATCGTGTAAATATGATGACTGAAGAAACAATAGAAGAAGATCTAATGGAAGAAGCATTAGAAGAGCTCCAAGCTGAGGACAAGTTTTCTCTACAGAATTTTAATGCCATGATAGAAACAGAAATAGGAAACTATTCTATTGAGAAACCAAAAAGAAAATTGATACCCTCCCTAGAAGAGGATGGTTCTATGAATCAATTGTGGAAGCTTTTATTTGATGGGGCTAGGTGCAAGAATGGAGCTGGTCTCGAAATAGTTTTGATTTCTCCCATCAGAGAGGAAAAGTTTTTCTCTTACAGGTTGACTTGGAGTTGCTCCAATAACGTAGCAGAATATGAGGCCCTATGCTTAGGGTTAAGAAGGGCTGAGAAATTGAGAATCAAATAGTTACTCATCTATGGAGATTCAGAACTTATTGTGAATCAAGTCACCAAAAAAGGTATAAGTAAACAAGATTATTTGAAGGCTTACACAAACAAAGTGTGGGATCTCTTAGAGGCATTTGAGGCCCTAAATATAAATTTTATCCCTAGAGAACAGAATACCCACACAGATTTCTTAGCTTCAGTGGGAGCTAATTTTTGTCTTGTAAGTAATGTTATTCAGAAGTCTAACACTGTTAGACTTATATATAGGCCTTCAGTACCTGATATAAATATTTTCTGGCAAGTTTTTGAAAATGATGAAAAGATACTGGATTTATTAATCCATGAAATGAATTGCTCAACCAACCGAGATTTGCAGGATGAAGAGGAAAGGGATATTATTCAGTTAAAAAACATTCATATTCGTAAGGGTCTCATCACCCTTGAAAGCCTATTTGATAACAATGATAGAGCATTTGGCCGTAAAATCAAGGTCGATAAAAGAAGATACAAAGATGTAGAGTTGGAGCCAGGCAAAATGATTAAGGTTGGAATCAGTTGTACAAAAGAGGAAGTGAACCAAATCAAAGAATTATGTAAAAAATTCCCTGACATCATAGCTTGGGTGTATAGTGATCTAAAAGTGTACAATAAATGTGTTATTAAACATACCATAGAATCAGAAGAAGGAGCTAAGCCTTTTAGGAAAAAGCAAAGACTAGTGAATCTGAAGATAGAATCTTGGATGAAACAAGAACTGCTAAAACTCCTTCAAGCTAAAATAGTATACCCTGTTAAACACTCCACCTGGGTGGCAAACTTGGTACCAGTCAGGAAGAAAAATGGAGATATCAAATTGTGTGTAGATTTTAGAAAAATAAACAGAGCATCACTCAAAGATCATTACCCGCTACCTCATATTGACCAAATGCTACACACAGTTGCAAGAGTTATGCAACTCTTACAGTTAGAAGAACAAAGAGAGCAATCATACAATCACAATCATAAGCATATGGCAGATACTGAAGGATGGTTCAACAAAAAGACAACTGCCAAAAAATTTAGAGTGGGAGACTTGGTTTTGAAATGGAATGTCAAGAAAGCAAAGCCAGGACACCATGACAAGTTTGATGCATTCTGGGAGAGGCCATTCGAAATTGTTTAAAAAAAGCAATTCAATGCCTTCCAGTTAAAATATCAAGATGGATGAGTTCTACCCATCACGGTGAACGCTTTTCACCTAAAATTGTATTTCTAGTAAAAGCTACAAATCACCATTATATGTACAGTATATTATAAGTTTTAAGTTTTATAAATATTTCTCTTTTTTACGGCCTAATATTTCCAAAGGACAATAAGAAGGATTGGCACTTACTCCTGGAGAGGAACTTTCCCTGTTAGAATCCTTCTAAGCAAAGGAAGTGGTCATTCTTCTGCTCCCGAAGTGTTCCAGCCACCTGAGAAATCCCAGCAGCCAGAGCTAGGACCAGCTCCCAAAATTGAATTTTTGTGTTCTTCAGACAAAGGTTAAATACCTAAGCGGTAAAAGAAAAGTTCTGATAAGGTGAAGATCACTTGTTCTCCAAAGTGCATTATTTTTCTTTTGTTTTTCTGCTCGAAAATTTACTTTTCGCAACTATGCTCATGACTCCATTTCCCAATGGATAAAGGCTTGGTCTCTATTTTTGTGAGCAAAAATTCCCCTGGAAGGCACCAAGAATGTTAGTCAAAAAGTGACTAACTACAGAAAAATAACTAATGCACCTTTTTGCATATTTTCCAAGAAGACCAAAGTGGCCTATATGCTAAAGATCAAAGAAAAAGCAAAACATCGCAAGGAGGAAAAAGTTTCGTGATATCACAACATGTATTTTTGCGGTCCGAAGCAAAGAGAAAGAGCAAGGAGGAAAAAGTGTCGTGATATCACGACATGTTGCATTTTCATGGTTCAAAGAGAAGAGAAAGAGCAATCGGGAAAAAGTGTTGCGATATTGCGACATGTTGCATTTCTACGGTCCAAAGCAAAGAGAAGGAGCAAGGAGGAAAAAGTGTCGCAATATCATGACGTGTTGCATTTTTGTGGTTCAAAGCAAAGAGAAAGAGCAATAGGGAAAAAGTGTCACGATATCGCGACATGTTGCATTTTCACGATTCAAAGCAACGAGATAGAGCAAAGGGAAAAAGTATCGCGATATCGCGACATGTTGCTTTGTCGCGGCCAAAAAAGAAAAAGTGTCGCGATATCGCGACATGTTGCATTGTCGCTGCCAAAAGAGAAAAAATGTCATGATATCGCGACATGTTGCTTTGTCACGGAAAAAAGGGAAAATGTGTCGCGATATCGCGACATGTTGCTTTGTCGCGGCCAAAAGGGAAAGGTGTCGTGATATCGCGACATGTTGTATTTTCGCGGCTAAGAGCAACAAAAGGGAGCAAAGAGGCAGAAGTGTTGCGATTTCGTGACATGTCACATTTTTGCGATGCAGGAAGAAGAATCAAGCTGAAGACATAGAAATGTCATGATTTCGCGACATGTCTCATTTTCGCAGCGAGAGGTAGCAAAAGAGCAAAGTAAGAGACGAATGTCATGATTTTGTGACATGTCTCATTTTTGTGGCTGGAAGCGGCAGAAGAGCAAAGCAAGAGACAAATGTTGTGATTTCGTGACATGTCTCATTTTCACGACTGGAAGTGGTAGAAAAGCAAAGCAAGGAAAGAATGTCACGATTTCGTGACATGTCTCATTTTCGCGGATGGAAGCGATAGAAAAGCAAAGCAAGGAAAGAATGTCACGATTTCACGACATGTCTCATTTTTGTGGTTGGAAGTGGCAGAAGAGCTGAAGACATAGAAATGTCATGATTTTGTGACATGTCTCATTTTCATGGCGGGAGGCAGCAAAAGAGCAAAGTAAGAGACGAATGTCACGATTTCACGACATGTCTCATTTTTGCGGCTGGAAGCGACAGAAGAGCAAAGCAAGAGACAAATGTCGTGATTTCGTGACATGTCTCATTTTCGCGGCTGGAAGCGACAGAAAAACAAAGCAAGGAAAGAATGTCGTGATTTTGTGACATGTCTCTTTTTCGCGATGGGAGGCAGCAGAAGAGCAAAACAAGAGACGAATGTCGCGATTTAGTGACATGTCTCATTTTTACGACTGGAGGTGGCAAAAGAGCAAAGCAAGGAAAGAATGTTGTGATTTCATGACACGCCAGTTGTAAAGGAATAGAGTATATTTTTGGCAACTAGGGACATGCACTGACATCAGGTGCCAATTTCTAAAGAATGGTCTATTGATTATAACCTGGCAGGTCCGCTGGATGATTACAGAATAACGAGCTCATCTAAAATTAGCCAGAAGGAAATCTATCCAATCTGCGGGAAATCCATTGTGTATTATTAGAAACTGTAGATGATTGCTTGTAAAATAAGTAATATGTACTTAGAAAAAGATACTCTTTTAGGGTATATATAGGGGTGAGCGACTCCAGAAAAAATGTCGGCTCGTGGATGTTTACAAGCTTGATGTACATGTACTGGATTACAAGCAATAAAAGATTTCTTCCTCTGGCTTCCAAAACTTCTGTGTGCAAGTGTATGTATCCTAGTGTTTTAACTTTTATTCACTCTAAGTTTTATAATGTATCTGTTTTGAAATCTGGACTGTGCACATATAAATCTTGTTTCTAGAGTTGAACATTAAAATATAGTTACATGCTTTTAGACGAATATCTAAAAGGCGCACTCAAGAATTCATGTTTTCTATAAAAGGATATAAAGAAAACTCTGAACGTTGTAATCTGCATCATCAATGTTTGTTGTTGTCCAATCTATACTGTAAGAAAAGTTTCTAGCTTGGGCTATATTTCCCTTATCTCTTGTTCCCATTTTCTCTAAAAAATTCAAAGGAACCAGCCTTCTCTGGAGACTAGATAGATGATATCAAGCAAGATCTGTCTATTCAATGTTGGCAAAGTCTAAGGCACAACACTATTAATCGAAGGCATATTTTGTTCCAAAAGGTACCCAAAATGGGTGCCGCTCCTAAACCGTAGATGGTAGTTGCGGTTCCTAGTTGGCAAAATGGGAACCATAGGTTTCTGTTGTGGCCCCCAATTTGCAAATTGGGAACCGCAGTTAGTTGCGGTTCCTAGTTGGCAAAATGGGAACCATAGGTTTCTGTTGTGGCCCCCAATTTTTGCAAATTAGGGACCGTAAGTTGCAACTACAGTTCCCAATTTGCAAATTGGGGACCGTAAGTTGCAGTTGCAGGCTACAATTGCTTATGTTTTTTTGTGTTTTTTTTTTTTTAGCACTGCTTAGCTAGATTTAGCTTACAGTATGTTTTTTTTTTGCTTTTTAGAAGTTAACATCTAGAGCGTGGGAGCCTGACTTGATGAAGACTCTCCGTGAGGCCTTATCGGATGATGACCGAGCATGGTTTTGAGCTGTCGGGTTTGGTTATGTCATGGATCTACCCACCATTAGGGTAGATCAGGCCTATATTACTATGTTGGCCTAGCGTTGGAATGCGCAAACCAACACATTTCACATGCCTCCTGGTGAGATGACCATCACACTTGAGGACGTCTACAGGATCTTAATGATCCCTGTCGACGATGAGGCTATCATTTCCTCTACCTATAAGGCAAAGGATGTCATCTTTGCTACCATCTTCAGTGATCAGAGCACCGACGCACAGGATGATGCAGACCATGGAGGGGTGCACATTGAGTACTGGTATCGGGATGACGTCTTCTCTACTCGAGAGGCCCTGTTCATGCACCTCATCATTTAGATTATGCTTCTAGACTCCTCAAGCATGAGGATTCCCTGGAACATGCTAGCCCTTACTTGGAGGGTGCTTCAGAGCTTGACGGAGGAGCCACTACTGCTAGCCTAGGGGAGCACTTTACTATGTCAGCTCTATCGAGAGTTGTACTAGATCACACAGCAGAGTCGTAAGGGCATAAATTGTAGCATTTTGCTACAGATATAGGGGTAGAAGCATATCTAGATCGAGTGTCCTACTGACCTACCTCTATGCATCACTACCCTAGATGCCGCTCATCAGTGCTACATATCATGTTGGCCTTGTGCTGAGGAGGGTGTCCGCAGTAGGGCTCATGTTGGGATACACAACATTATATCATCATTTTTATGATACTTGGGCCGGGGGATGTCGTTTGGTGCCCCTACATGGATTGTTCTGTATGGTCGAAGGCAGACGAGTGGCTGCGATGGGCCCATCGAGATAGATGGCTCATCTGGCATAAGCCAAATGTGAGAGAGTACCAGTTTTTCTCTCACGTCCTATGATAGTTCGACATAGTGCAGGACCTTCTAGATATGCCACTCAGGTACAAAATACTGGCTTTAGAGAGGGATATCCCACTAATAGTTCCTCCGCCATTAGGGTATGCACCTAACAACTTCCAGGAGTCGAGAGTTGAGACTGCTAGGACCACGCTCGACTATGATGGGTGGTGGTCTTTGTTTAGATGGCATGGTATCGGGCCTCTAGGCCGAGAGCCAGTAGAGGTAGAGGCAGAGGCAGAGGCAGATCCTGAGGGGCACAGGGTGCGCTAGTATACTAAGGGTATTTGGGGTGTAGAGGCCACCACTGAGGACCTATCATCGATCGACCCAAAGGAGGATGCTCTAGAGAAGGGTGAGGCCCTTCCTGATAGCGTAGAGGGATAGTTGCTAGCATAGGTTGCTAAATTGTAGAGTCAGATTGGGTGATTCCATACAAAAAAGTGGGAATGAGATACTACCATCACCACTCTGGAGGTGAAGGTGGCTGACAGGGAGTGGTGTCTGACTGAGGCACAGGGCTAGATACGAGAGCTCACGACTCGAGCTACTAACATAGAGGCCCATGTGCAAAGACTACAAATTGCCCTGGAGTTGGCACAGATGCAGCGAACTATAGCAGAGGCAGAGCAAGATCTCGCTTGAGCAGCGAGGGGAGCTACTACGGGGCCTCCTACAATACCAATAATAGGTACACTAGCTACACAATATCCGACTACTAAGGTGACGCGACTGCACGGTATGGTCATGAGGATAAATGAGATGCATGCAGCCTGGATTACCTGCATTGATCAGTTGGTTGGCTATATAGAGATGTAGGGGCTACCAGTTACTAAGGATCCTTTTATCGTAGAGTCACAGTATATCCAGGACTTCAAGGCAATCCATAGCTAGCTCGAGTCATAGGACTCACAGGACTGAGAGGATGCATAGGTCCTCTATCACACACATAGCGAGGTCGCAGGCCAGGACTAGAGATCTGGGGTAGACATCAGGGGCCTCCAACCAGAGGACTAGCCTACTGTAGCTACTAGTTTCTCATGTGCTAGGTGCATTAGGGTTTGGAGGCAGGCAGGATCCACAACAGGATCTACCACAGGTTCCAGGTCAGCCAAGAGATCAGGCTCCAGAGCATAGTGCAGAGGGAGGCAGCGAGAGCTCCAGTACAAGGGGAGTAGCCTAGATTTGTTTATTAGCATCTGCCTACTATAGTTTGATGTATCATTTTGTGTGTAAGGTCAAGGACCTACATAGTTATAGCCTATGGGCATTTTGTACTCCTTATGTACTCATTTGGACACACATATATATGATATGATATTTCATGGCTCATTATGTGTAAGTGTGTGTTTATTAATTTTTTATTTTATGTTTATTTGATGCACATGGATGCAATGCGTATTTAAATGCTATGTTTATATGATGCAATGTATGGATGTCATGCACTAGATAGCTATTATTTTTTTTATGATGATGATATGCAGTGATCTAGATGATTAGATGTGCGACATATGATGTATGTAGATGGATGCGATGTTTATTTTTTAACGCATATTTATTTTTGCTTTGTGGGCATGCGTATATTTTATGCAGTTTATGATATGTTATGCAATGTATGGTAATGCATTATGTACATAATCATAATCTAATGGAAATGAACCTGTATGCTTTAATCACTTAGAACATAAGGAATGAATGTAAACTGTGTATATCAATTTTTAAAAATATGACACCACATAATGTATAACAATCATGCAAAATAATTGATAATTCTCATTACAAGAATTTTTACAATTAATCACCCATATATGAAATGCAGTGAAATGGATTGGTAAAATGCTTAATGAATGATTATGTCATTTCGTACTATATAGTCAGTGGCCGTCTAAACATCATTTATGATCTTCATGCGGTATCTATCTTATATATTTGATTGTACATTGTAAAGTGCATTTTGATTAATGAATGACTCGTATTTCTACATTCTTATGAGATTTAGTATTTTGTTGCTATTGGAGCACTTTTTAGGTTTTTCCTTGAGACTCAAACACCCTAGTAGACCTCTCCAAAAATCACATACTAACTATACCAGGCTTATATTGGACAAGGCTTTTGCCATGACAGACCCAACTATTCATAATCCATGTGTGTGCATGTGAGTATTTTTAGATAGATCGTAAGCATACCCCATATGTCAGTTAGGACTCTTTCAACCCATATGTGAGATAGGGTTCCTCATACGATTGTATCATCCATGTTTCAGCTTTGATTAGACTTATACAACTATACAATCCTAAGGACCTAGAGCTAGGTCATCTTGCAAATTGATCAGGGCTACCCCTTCAAATGCAGGCAGGACTCTTTCAACCCATTGCTACATTTGGGGATCACCCAATAGAACTACCCCTCCGATTGCAGGCGGGACTCTTCCAACCCATTGCTATGATCGAGGATCACTCTATGGATTTCAAAAGGTGTACAATATAGGGATTCAAGTTCTCACCCTTCTTACTTGCTCAGATGTAGTGATAAAAATCACTCTTAGTCCATGTGTTACCGCTTTCTTTGAGCAAGGGATTTTTATAGTGCTTTTGATTCACTATGTCACTTTGCATTTTGAACTTGAAATTTGTATATATATATATATATTTTGCACTTTGTAACTTGGGATTTAACTTTTGTGACTTTGGGATTTATAGGGAAAATTCTTGTCCTTTTTCCAAAGTACACCTTTCTAGATCGACTATTTGCAAGGTAAGTAGGTCGTGAGACACATATCTCTAGAGACCTAAGACTAATTTTGCGACTTTCATCCTCTATCGTCTTAGTAGGATTTTATATTATTTTTCTTAGTGATGGGATTTTGATATGTCGAGGCACTATCCAAACTAATGACCTTGTCTATAACAGCAAAATAAGCTTTCTATAATATCTGAAGAACCCACTAGGTATGGCTGAGTGACAGGAAAACTTAATACACATAAGTCTCCACAACAGGTATCGTGTATGAATGCAATGAATTATGATAAATGCAAGGGTGCATTATTGTCATACAAATGTGTGACTATTTGTAAAACTTTGATAAATGCAAGGGTGCATTATTGTCATACAAATGTGTGACTATTTGTAAAACTCTGATAAATGCACTACACTCTACTGCGGAATGCAATGGATGACAAATGCCTAAATGCAATATGATGATGTGAATGCATGTGTGAATGCAGATGAAAATGCAAATGCAAATGTTTTTGGATTTTAGGCTTTATCAAATTTTTTGGACTTTTATATATTTTTCTTGATTTTTATAGGTTTTTGAGCTTTCATATTTGACCAAATGATGAGTACATGTCCTTGGAGATTTTTAGGGTTGACCAAGCAATTTTTAGAAATCCTTGGAGCCTTTTGACTTGACCAAAGGTTTTACAGCCACCTTTGGAACCTTTTAGTTGACCAAACTCTCAGCAAGAGGGCGTGGAGACTTTTGGGATGACCGAGAAGCTATAGGAACTCTCTGAGCCTTTGAGTTGACCAAGCGATTTTTGGGAATCCTTGGTGCCTTTTCTTGACCAAGCTTCTTAATCAGATAGCTTGGGACCTTTTGAGATGACCGAGCGGTTTAGACAAAACCTCTTGAGGATTTTGGGTTGACCAAAGGGCTTGCAGATGCCTTTGGTGCCTTTACTTGACCAAGCTTCTTAATCAGATAGCTTGGGGCCTTTTGGGGTGACCGAGTGGTTTAGACAAAACCCTTGGGGCTTTTGGGTTGACCAAAGGGCTTATAGATGCCTTTGGTGCCTTTACTACACTCTCAAGCATAGAACGCCTTAATATGGATGATATTGAGAGGCTCAAGCTCTTCCACACCCTCTAGCGACGTCAGATGATAGGTACCTAGACCAATAATTTTAGATATGATGTAAGGCCCTATCTAGTTAGCCATGAATTTGTCTTGCATGTCAGGCGACAAATTCAAGTTCTGTTGGTTATCTTTTAGCACAAGATCTCCAACCTCAAAGTCTCTCTAGTGGAATGTGATATTGTAAGCTCATTTTAATTGCTCTTGATAAACGTGAAGATGCTCGAGGTCATTTACATGACGTTCATCAAGCAACATCAATTGATCGAGGTGATCTTGTCGTGCGATGTCATCATCGATGAACTCTTTCAATGCGACACGTAGCATTGGAATTTCCAACTCTAAGGGCATAATGGCCTCAGTGCCATATACTAGTGAAAACGACATTGCCCCAATGGGTGTTCGAATGCTAGTCCTGTAAGCCCATAATGCAAGGGGCAGTTGTATATGTCAATCCTTGTGGTGTTCTTGCACTGTCTTTTTCAAGATGGCTACCATGGTCTTGTTTGAGGCCTCAGTTTACCCGTTTGCTTGCAGATAATATGGAGTTACAAAACTGGGTTAAATGCGATATTTAGATGTTAAAGCCCGTACAGTTTTGTTATTAAAAGAAGTTCCATTATCCAAAATTATTTTGGATGGTATCCCAAAACAACATATGATATGCTCGAGAATAAATTCTGCGATGTGAGCTCCAGTGGTCATTGTAAGGGGAATGGCTTCCACCCACTTTATAAAATACTCAATAGCCATGATAATGAATGTATGTTGGCCTGACGATGGAGGGGAAATCTTGCCAATCAGATCTAGTCCCCACTGAGCAAATGTCCAAGACGCCTGAATGGGCTGTAAGGCCTGTGATGGCAAGTACATAAGATTAGCATGATGTTAACATTTAACGCATTTCTTGACATACACATTGCAATTATTCTCCATAGTGGGCATATAATAACCCATGTGAAGGATGTGTTTGATGATAGACATGCCGTTGAAAGGCCATCACACGTATCGTCATGAGTTTCTTAAATTTCCCAAGATGACTCTTAGGGCTCAAGACATCGAAGGAGGACTCCTTCGTAACTATTCCGGTACAAAATGTCTCCTATCAAGACATACTTAGTCGCTTTATATTTAAATGTGTGTCTTGCGGCACACAACAATCCTTCTATAATCATACCAAGTTTTAGGAAGTCTTGGATTTGCAACATCCAGCTTTGACAAGCCTCAGCTTCGACTACTAAGACGACCTGCTCCCCTTGCGTATTTAGCTTTGCAAATGTATACTGGGAAGAAAAATTTTGGTGAATGGTAGTACCACTCCCCATAGGACTCTAAGAAGTCAATGACTCCCAAAGGCCTCTCGGAGCCATCTAACACAACCATGGAGCCATCCTCTCCCCAAGAGAGTGTCGTATGCAAGTTTTTGCATTGTAATCACAACAAAATCCAATTCAAACACTTGGTCAGCTATCACCACTTGTTGTGCTGTCAAGACTCCCTTTGTCTTGATACCATACTGGTCAACACCATATAATCGAAAGCTTGGTGCATGGACACTTTACATTTGTATGACCTTTTGTATTACATTCCATGCACCAAATGTCATTCTTGTCAGGTTTTCTCCTTTGTTATTTTATTATCTTGTCCAACTCCTGAAAAAATGATTCTACTGTCCTCTATATAGTGTCATCTTCTCCATTATCTAAATCATTAGACTTGGGGTGAGACAAAATTCTTGTATACATCTATTTTGATTCACTTTCAAAATTATTTACATGCTTTAAATCTTATTCATATGTTTCTGATAGTACTGCCTTCATATTTTTCTTATAATTTGGTAGTAATCCAACAACAAACCACTTCTTTATCAGGACATCTACTAGAGGCATCTACATCTTATCGACTAATTTATTTAGTCTACGGTTGTATGATTTCACATCTTAATCAAATTTTTTCTTTGTTATGTAAATTTTAGTAACAATGTCTCCTTCATCCTTCAAAGGTCAAAATTCTTCAATGAACTCCTTTATTTAATTCCAATTCTAAAAATCTATGATATTTTCTCTCTTCAAATACCAATTAATTTCCAATCCTCTCAAAGTAGCAGGAAATAAAGTTACCCAGTCATCTAGTCTATCTACACCATTTTCTCTCCAAATGGTTATATAAATTCCAATGTGTCTTGTGGGGTCTTCCTTACCCTCACCTAAAAATGGTGGACATATCTATTTGGCTGCCTTGTTAGCCATATTTGGAGACTCATCACTATCACTTGAGGTCTCCCATGGAATTTTTGTTTGATTTCTCCTTAGGGGTATCTTGCTACCATCGTCATCAAATGTTTCTATTTGAGGTATCTTGTTTTGTCCCACCACTCATTGACCAAACTCTCATGCATCTTCACTCTGCAACCTCCTTCACTGATGTGAGGGAGATGGTCTTGGTATTTCTTCTTGAGACCTCATGCCTTGTTACTTTGGTGCTTGACTCTCATCCTCTGCACACCCTTGCAACCCTTCCATCGCTTTCTCAGGTGTCACCATCCAATCTCCATCCTCTTGCACTATCTCTCTGTCAACTCTCACCTCTATGCTTGGTGGTTATATTTCCTCTTCTTCTGTCTCTATCAACAATGCCTCAAAGTCTCCTTATTCAGATGTCTAAACTTGCTCTATTTCTGGTTCATGTGTAATATGATATCAGTTACTTGCATTATCTCTATGATAAATCCTCGTGCTCCTTATTACTAGGATTTTATCTTATACTTACCATATCCTACACCTTTGTACACTAGTGTCTGTCATTCACCTCCAATTTTTGTAGTATTCTTTCTTTGGCAATTTGACCCGTTTTAACAAAAATACTAGATTCGATAAGGCAACGGTGTCAAATGTAGCACAAGGATGTAGTATTCCCAATGGGGAGGTAGTTTTCTAGAGCTTCTAATGATCATTGTATTATCTCTAACTTGTTTACCAAATCATACAACCGTACAGTCCCTAAAACTACCCTTTTATGCCCAATGAACAACTTGTACGGAAGTCAGCTCGACACACTATATGATCCAAAATCATGCAGTGGCATTGATTTTATGATTCTACACTTAGCAAAACTATAATATTTGGTTTTTGAGGCTATCGTACACAATTTTGTAATTAATAAATCGATTCCACAAAACTGCCAAATTGGGTAAGTTTCCTTCTATCACCTAAATTGCCAAATCGGGTAAATCATATTTGTATGAACTTTGGTGTATAATATGTATGAAAATAAAGTGCATCCCAATGCTAAACTAGATATTAAAATGGTCCAATCTCTATTAGATAGGTTTTTTAAGGTTTTAATATGTTAATTAATCCTTTTCCTGCAACATGCAAAACATATCTATAGGGTTTGAGAGAGATGCAATTCCCAGGGCTACTTCCAAAAATTGTATAGTAGGGTTCACAACATCTTTAGTAACATGAAAATCAGCATATATAATTCCACAAAGCTTCCCAGTGTTGGATTAATCCATTCTATCACAACAAGGCATAAACTAACCAAAGCAATCACTAGAAAGTACATGCAACATCAGTAAGCCATCAATTGTCATTCATCCATGCCAAAAATCGTACACAACCTGGAAAATGTAACTATGCTCATTTGTATATTATTCTATCAATATTTCACTTACAACATGGCTGATCTACAACAATCATAGCTAGAACTCATAACATAATGGCATAACTTAGTCAGATTACAACCAATAAATACCTAGCAACAACCAGACCTATGAATTTGAAAATGGGGCCTTATATAACGTTGCCCAGGCCATTCCAAAGTAGTTATTGAGGCAATTAGTTATTTTAAAACTACCCATGCATAACAAAATGCATTAATTAAGGCTTTTACTAAGTCTAACACTTTAATTATCAAACCTATGCATCATTTCAACCTGAAATTACATTTCCCATGCATTTCATTGCATTTCAGTGTGCCTTGTATGGTTTACCTTCATCTTGTATGGTTTTACCTCCTATTTGTATGGTTTTCCCTCCTAGTTGTATAGTTTACTTCTACTTGTACAATTTGCAAAACTTGTATTAACTATCAAAATTGTCGAAATTGAGCAAATCCATTTGATCACTTTCTCTTCTTCTAGGAGGTGGATTTGCTACCTATAGTGATAGCATGCTAAGGAATGGGGAAAATATGCATCTAAAATCTAGGTGAAATGGGCCCTAGAGGAGAAACCCCTGCCTCAAAATTGAATTCTCAAGATGAGAGGTTGAGTTCTCTAAAGGCATCTATCAATGGGATCTGGCCAATCTCAATATTTTGGGTATTCATCTGCAATGAATTTGGATCTCAAGAAGATTTAACATACCTTTTAATAAATAAAGTGTTTATTGTGGAATTTATTTTTTAAGGATATTAAATACATCCAAGTGGGTAGGATTTGGATTGTTACATTTAGAAACTAAGAAATATGAACTTTGCAAATTTAAATTCCTAAATTTGAAGTTGTAAACCTTTTGACTCCCAAATAATTAATTTGCAAAAATTCATTAATCAAATTATTTCAAAAAATAAATCAAATTAATATTATAAAGTTATAACTCCAAATTTAATAATTCTTTAATCTCTACTTATTTCTCCACTATAAAAAATAAATCCTTCTAATAAACTATTTATCACTCCATAAATTAATTAAATATAAATTTCTAACTTTATAAATTTCAAATATCAAAACCTTATACCTCCAAATTAAGCTTAATTTAAATTTCAAATTCAAAGAACCTAAATATTTTCATTTACCTCCCTTCAAATCCGTAAAAGCGCTCATGCTCTTTATTTGGCTCTTTTGATTTTTTTGACTATTGCAACAAAGCTCTTTTGATAAACCTTTCTATTGCATGCTCCTATTTAAACCACACACTTCATAAATGTTTCAACTCTTGTTGCATATCATACATGGTAGGTGGTATAGGTGTAGCTTACATTACATAGTGTAACATTCTTGAATATGCTTAACATGGATTATCCTATGAATGACTCTCTTGGTTGGCTTTCTAATGCTTATCCTTGTGAGAAAATACTATTTGCTTTAAAATAAATTATTCAACTTTTCTTTCTTAGGTGCTTATTCACATTCTAAGTTCTAAAATTTATTGTGTTCATGTTCTGAGATGAGTTTTGTTGGCACTATGTTCTAGATACCATTGTTTGGCATTTCAAGTGTTATTGACCACTACTCTAGTTTGAGTAACTTGAACACTAAGTAATTTACACTTATGGTCATGCATTATGATTGGTTTCTTCTTGGATGCTTCTCTAAGTTGGCTTAGGTACTTTTGTATCTGAGTTGGCTTGGGTGCTTCTGTATCAGAGTTGGATTGGGTGCTTCTATACCTAAGTTGGCTTGGCACTTTTGTACCTAAGTTGGCTTGGGTACTTTTGTACATGAGTGGTTGGTTCAGCTTGAGTGGTGACTAAGTGCTAGTTTGTCTTGGGTGTAAGCTAAGTGCTAGCTTGGCTTGGTTGCAAACTAAATGTTGACTTGTGTTCACCCTAGAGAAAGCCTCCTTTAACTTAACTAAGATTATTATCTTTAATTTTAATATTATTTCCTTGATATAGGTAGGTCAATATGTGCTCTTTATCTTTCTATTCAATATTCCCCTTTAATACATAGAGTTCTTGCACATAGCTTTGTACTCTCTCTTTTCAAAGAAGATTGAATTCAACTTTAGTTGCATCAACTTAGATGATGCTCATGTTGCCTCTTTATTCTACAATGAATACACATAGTCTTTCATAGTATTGTGTCATTCTATATTACAGTCACCAAATCGAATAGATTTATACCCTCTGTATAGAATGTTGTGCTTTTTATTATACTAACCTTTATTATTATATCTTATAGTTTGTATTTATTATGTAGACTAGAAACCTCGGCCTCTCTTTATTTCTTATGTAATTGGCCATGTAGTGAATATATTTTTCCTTTACATTGTATCAATGATCCTTTTATATTTTAAAAAAACTTATTCAAATATTATGAAGGCTTCTTTTCTCTTTCCTATAAGGGTATTTCTTTATTTAATACGACCTCTTTTCTCAAAGTATCTCATTTATGGCCTCTTGGATATATATCCTCTATATCAATTGTATTAAAACTTATATTTTATCAAGGCCTCTCTTTAAGACCTCTATATCAATATCAATGTCAAGGTCTATCTTCAAGACCTGAAACTTTCTATGTCAAGGTTTATCTTCAAGACCTAAAGCTTCAATAACATGTAACCCAAATCAATCCCTATTTGATGAAACCTTTTCATCTTCTCTTACACTTGAATATGAATGTCCTCTCTATCTATTGCAGGAAGCTTATCACATTTTTGGTGATCAATTTTTCCTTGTAGCAATGTCTTAGGTTACTTTATTGGATGTGACCTAAGAATCCAATATGATTCTCCTCCTTAATAGAGAACCCAATATCAATATCAAGGTGACTATAAAATTTCTTGATGCTCTAAACAAGATAGTTTTATTGTACCAACTTTTTCAACTTTCTTTTGAGTATTGATAGAAATCAATTGTTCAAAATTTGTCTATGTCCCTAAAATCCTTTATCAATGTCATGGCTGGTTATTCCATTGAATAATCAATTGTCTTCAAGTTGATTCTCCCAAATATGGGTCCTAGTCTTCATTGGTTATTCTTCAACCTAGTGGAAAGACCCTAGTTGAGTCCTAGTCTTCACTAGTCTGTCCTACAACTATGGAAAGACTCTAGCTTATTTTGTCACACTGGACAAAAATCAATTATACAACTAATAAACCTTGTGCAAGAAAATTCTTGTTGTAGCTCTCATACCACTGATGGATTTTGAAGCCTTAATATCAATATGAAACTCACAAGATAATTTCCATAGGATCAAATATATGATAGCCACAATATAGTAAGATCAAAATAATAATGTGAACAAAATAATATGAGCCAACTAATATGTAAATCAAGGCTAATAATATATCAAATAAAATTCATTATAAGTAGCAATATTAATGTATAAATAGCCTAAAACATACAATATAGTAAGACTTATAATATTAGTTACTCATGCAAATTGTATTACTCTTTCTCTTACAAATGTATCATGAAACTGACATACAATAATAATCCTCATGATGTAGACAATGTAAGCTTTGTAGGCTTTGTAAGCTATGTAATATATATACACTTTTGAGTAATAAATATCCATAGTAGAATGACTCTTTGGTTACTTGACTCTTCCTTCTCTTTATTCCAAGTTTCATGACTCTTGGCTTCTCTAATTGACACTTGCATACACATGACTCTATCTTATATGGATAATTGAACATGATTATTCACATAACACTTCCTAATCTAATAATACTTATGCACACTTGCATATGAGACACTTGTGCACATCTACATACATAACAATTGCACACTTGTACACATGACATTTGTGCATTTCCTGCTCATTATTACATTACATAAAATATTTACTCATATTCTAATCTAGGACATAACGTTAATATAATATTTACGAAATGTACCATGAGGGTACATTAGCATGTACCAAATAATATAATATTCTCCAACATGTAGGGTATACTTGATGGTGTCTTCGTCCTTGAGAATAATGATAAAATAATCATTTGCAAAGTGACCATTTACTAATTGATGAGATTTGTATGGGAGGGATATCCCTTTCACCAAATCCTTGGATACTACATTTGCTAAAAGGTAGCCAAAGCCTTTCGCTACCAAAATATATAAGGCTGAGGTGAGAGGGCATCCTTGGAAAATTTATTGATGTAGGCCAAAAGAAGTGGATTATTTGCCATTGATGGTGAGGCAAGTGGAGGAATCTATAAAAATCACTTTAACCATACATAAAAAATTGGGTCCAAACCCTAATGCATGTAACATCATCAAAATGAATGGTCATTCAATCCTATCATAGTCCTTTGTAAAATATTTTTTTATAAACATGGCATTTTGTTGAGACTGTCTTTCCCACTCCATACCTTCCTAGACAACAATACTATTTTCAAGGATATATATACCCTTAATAAAACTAGTTTACTCTAGATGTATGATTAGAGGAAGAAGATTCCTTAGTCTGAGAGCAAGAGCTTTGGCTATAATCTTATAAAAGACATTCAATAAAGTTATTATTATCCAATTGTAGATATCCTCTAGATCACAAAATTTGGGGATGAATTTGATATTTTACCTATTAACCAATTACCCCAAGGAGTTTGTTATAAGGGCTTCAAGATAAACTTGATGTAAGTCATATCCCACAGTATCTTAGAGGGCTTTCTAGAATTCATGGGGGCATTCATCATAACCCAAGGCTTTGTCATTGGGTATGGAAAAGGCAACATCTTTGAGATCATTCATGAAGAGAAAACTATCATGTAAGGCCTACTAGGATGTAGATATTTGATAAGGGACCACAGTAAAACATTGCTACGAAGAGTAGTCTTGTGTAGGTGAGGGTTCCTATGTCTTGAAGGCTTGTTGATAGTGCCAAAAAAAGACCTATAGGATATATGGGATCCCTATGAACACTTGTTGTCCCCTTATGATACATTTTTACTTTTTGGAATATGTTTCACCCTCTAAGGGATTGAAATAAATCCTTAGAGACTTAATCCCCAATCCTAAACCAATGGATTGTAGCCTTTGGTTGAGCTCCTTGGGAAACATACATATTTGCTATCTCCTTTTGTTGTCTAAGCTTGACCACATGGAGTTACAAAGTGGGTGAGAGATTGAGCTTCTAGATTAGAAATGGCTTGGTGGAGCTCCATGGTGGTGGACACATAGGAGCAATGATGAAAAAGATCCAATTGGTACCCATACGTATGAAAGAAGCTAGAAATATGCTCAATTGCACTATTTCACCATACGATACACCCATTTTGAGTGTGAGAATGTAGCTTTAGGTTTCAAATATGTTGGATGTGGGAAAGCATGGGCTTATGACTTATAAACAAGATGTTACGATAAAATTGGCTACACAAGATTTTTATTTTTCTACCTAACCATTTAATACTAATCAAATGGGGAATTGATCCAATAGGACAACCCCAAGATTTGACTCCACAAAGAGAGAATAAAAGTTGGTAAAATTAAACATGAGTTGCTCGAGCAACATAATTCTATCAAGTTATTTGATAATCCTATCAGGTCTAGCATGTATATTAGAACACATGTACTAGGGATTTTTGTATCAATGGTGACCACTGTTAGGATAAAATTATCCCAATTAATTATGCATGTAAAACCAAGTTTCCCTTTTTCCATTTGTCCATTGCGTAGACTAGCCATTGAGCTTATCTATCACCTTTTCAATCATATTAAAAACATTGTATATGACCCACATTATGGATGGTAAGGAGTCTGCAACCCAATGTCATAATTAGGCTTGTTTAGCAACATCATTGGAAGCACAAACATTAATCACTCTAAATGAGGGGTTATTAATATTAAAAACTATCCATAAAATTCTACAAGAGGGGTCACATCCATGAGTAATCAAGTGTGGCTATAACCATGATGATATGAATGTGATAACAACACCTCAACTTGGTTTATGATTGATATGGACAAAGTGACTCATTGGCCATATGGCATGACAAATAGTGAAGAGCAAACAACCTATAACTTCAAATTCTCATAAGAAAATAATATTGATATGTGGAATTTTTTTATGAACTTCTTGCACAACATACATACAATTAGAGTTTGTTAGACCCCAATAATTCCATGAAAAAAACTTCATTGGGAGGGTTTGTCTAATGGCATAACCTCATCATCAAGGGACTCCAAAGCACCAAAACTATTCTAATAACTAAATATCTCTAAATCAAGCTTGTAGTTCTCAATTTGAATATTGGATAAATGCAATCATTTTTTTTTTATCTTCCACCTCTTGATGTGAACTACATGATCATATGATACTCATTAAAGTGGAATAAGGGGGATCCCATTTGGGTGGTTGGCTATGAAGTGATCATATTTGCTTCCCTTGGAGTTTAAATTTGTTGTAGTTCGGAAATTTTCTTTACCTATGGTATCCATCATCAATGCTGGACCAACACTCTTTTTTTCCTTTCACTTCTTAGAGGGATTTGAAGCTATTATGGTTGTTGTCTTGGCTATGGACTTGGGATGTTAGACCATACAAGCATTAGAGCATGTTTTTTTTTACCTCCAATAATGATCCATGCATCCTTACTAGTTTGAGGGGAGTCACACTAAATGGTTTGGGGGTTGATTTGTCCTTATTATAAGGCATGAAAGGACAATCCTTGACTTTATGGTTAGAATATTGGCATCTAAAACAACTGTTAAGTAGATTGATATTGTAGATGTAAAAGTGAAACACCAAATAACAGATAAATAAACCAAGAGACAATATTGCACAAAAGAGATGATTTTATTGATATAGGGGGAGCCTCAAATCTCCAATGTTACAATAAATAATTTGATTTCTTTTGATACACAATATTACAATACTAGGGTTCTCCAAAACCCTAGTGAATAGTGTTAGTGGTATCGTCAAACTCACTTTTGATCCCAACAAAAGTGAGTGAGCTTCGTGCTATCCAATACTGGGCCACCCCAGCTTAAGCAACTACACAATGTAAGTATAGTATCTCCATATCTGCACACAAAAGATAGAAAACAAGTCAGTAGCACTTATGAGGGCTCCACAATGTGAGACCCTCAAAAATTAATACAAACCCTAGCTATGCAATATAAATAAAGTGAGTAGAATATGAAAATACATGAAATGAAATAAATCAATGTTGGATTTACCTTGTTTACTTATTGTTCTCCGATATTTAATAGTTGTTGCAAAAAAATGGTGTTGTGATACCCTAGTGAAAACTAAGGGTTAGTAAGGCTACAGAAATATGGTTTGAAATGTCTGCGAGTGCATGGTGGTAGCAGAAAACACCCATGGGTTTTTGGGGATAGCAAAAAGTTCCTAGAGGTTCTTAGAAGTGACGAAAAGTGCCCAAAAACTCTCGAGAGTAGTGGAGGGGCATTCAGGAAGTGAGACAAGGTCTGCAGAAGTAAATCTGCTTCAGACAAGGGATGCATTGACAGATACGATGGTGAATACAAAGGCGAGGGCAATGATGGGAAATTCTCATATTGCTTAGGGCACTTTGAAACTCGGGTGACTTAGGATTAAAACTCAAGGAATTCAAGGACACAAATTGCTTAGGGGTTGAGCCATCAAAATGGCTTCTATTTATAATCTCACCTAGGGCACGTTAGGGTTTCAACGACACAATTTATGTAGTTAAGATTAAAATGTGATGGAGGATAGAGATTAAATCTGGGTATATGGCATGGATCAAGGCGGATGAATGACTGGGATTAATGCAAGATGGATGGTTGGGATTAATTTACACACATATATACATTTATTAAATATATATAAAATATTAGTATTTTAATATATATTAAACAAATATACCTAAATATATGTAAATAAATGGGTAAAAATGATAGGAAGACCCGTATGGACAAGTGGCTAGATTTTTGTGTCTACATATATATAAAACTTGTTGGGAGAATATAGTATCACCAATTTGTATCTCAATTGATTCCCTAAGGTCAGGGCTATGCATAGTGGCGAATATTCACCAATTGGATGAATATTAGGATTTTCAGAATTGGAAATTGGTGAATATGAGGACCCTCGACATCAGCCCATTTGCCTAAAATTTTTAGGATTAATTTTTTCTTAGGGCCAGTTTGCCACAATATATATCCAAACATAGGCATATTTGTACTCATTGGAAAGCTATTTTTAATCTTGGTATAATGGTGGTATTTTTATAAAGTTATAAGATGATTTAATGGGTCTAAAGTAGCCCCAAAAATGAACTTACATTTTAGGGTTTCAAATACCCCAAATTTTGGTGTGAAGATGCTAGATTTTATTTTCTTAGGATTCTCCATTATTCACCTTGAATTTTATTACGATTCACCATTTTTTTACAATTACATTTTGAGTCCAACCCCTTATGCATAACCCTACCTAAGGTCCTTAAAGATATCTAGTTTGACACACATGCTTTTGAGGATGAACATAATTTTTTTTGTCTAATTCCACTAGGATGACCTAAACCATAAAACTTACGATGCAGTCCAAGAAGAACCAGAGGAAAAGGGGGACACCTAGGAACTCAGCCTATACCAAGACCTTCGTGGTCCTTTCATCTAAGAGCACAAAGTCTTGAGTCCAAGGAGAAAATAAAAGCAAGAAGCTTTGAAGAAACCATGGCCTATGCTTTTAAACCACTTTTGCATGTTTGGCATCCATAAAAGAAAACAAAAAAACTTGGTAAGGTTTTGAATCATCTCCATCTTAACACCATTGGGAATCCAAGCAGAGTTCACCCAAAGCTATAAGATGGCTTCATTGGAGATACATCCCACAAAATAACCTATCAAAGTGAAAGACTAACCATTTGCATGCATTATCAAATTTTAACATAAATAAATTAACATCGAATAAAGAATTACCTCATATATCATTTTTAAGATGAATTTCTTGGATTTCTTGAGTGAAACCATCATTGAGAATATTCCCACATGCATTGTTAACATTAACTTTAACCCACCCAGGTTGGAGACCATTGGAGACCATGTTATAATAAAAAAAATGCAAAAGAAATAAAATGTGTTCAGATCTTAGAGCCTAACCATCAAAAACCATTCGATTTTAATGAAAATTTTGCATGTAATGATTACAACAGTACGTGCAAACCACGACAATACTAGGACTATTTTTTTTTAGCTCTTATTAAAAAACAATAATACACCGACTATACATTTATTACAGAATTCACCTAAATGAATTTAATTCTCACAGACTCCGCAACCTGTTGCAACCATGTTAGAGGAAGGAACGCTTCGATACTATACTTGGGCTTGTATTTGATTGCTGTTGGAACGGGAGGAGTAAAGGCTGCTCTTCCGTCGCTGGGAGCAAACCAGTTTGACGACAAGGATCCCAAAGAGAGCAGGCTCATGTCTAGTTTCTTCAACTGGTTTTTCTTTAGCCTTTCCATTGGAGCAAGCATAGGAGTCACGTTCTTAGTCTGGATTCAGAACAATAAAGGATGGGATTGGGGCTTTGGGATTTCTTCCGTAGCCGTTGCCCTTGCTATCGGCACTCTGTTATGTGGTACATTCACGTATCGCAATCAGTTACCTCGGGGAAGACCTCTCACTCGTTTTCAGCAGGTTTGTACCCGAAATACCTACTTGAATTTGAGCCTTCATTCTCCATCAAGTGCAGTTGTATAAACTTATGTATGTATGCACATGCATTCAGAGGTTCGGCTGCTCTCAGACTGTGCTCATATTTTCCACAAAGATTGCTGGGATGAATGGGTTTTTGTACACGATCAAAATACTTGTCCTCTTTGTAGATCTCCCGTCCTATCGGATAATTATAGTGCCTAAAAATTATAGTGTGTGAATGTTTGTCTTTGGATGGGTTTTCATATATGATATTGTTATTAATTATGTCGTAATAGGAGTGCTGTGTACAAGCTATGTGCAAAATTTTGCGGTTGAAGCAAATAATTATAACTGTAAAATTATTTTAGCAGAAGCAGGCTTTGCATATTTACTTTTGCTCATTACAACTGTAATATTATATAAATAATTATAATGAAAATATTCAGCGTATGGCAGTAAGCTATAAGCTATTTGAAATTGAATAATTCGAGCTACGAAGTCATGTAATTTGTTTGGGTTGAAAAAGCCATTACAGTCATAATGATATCATATAGAAGTTCCCCAAGATAAAAGCTCCAATTATTTGATTTTGTCCGGCAATAATCAAAATGACAGTGTAGCAAATATAATAAAGCTTAGTTAAGATTTTGGGTATTTATTAAGAGGAGATGGGTAAGATTTTGGGCATTTATCAAGAGGAGACCTAAGTTCAAACCATATAAGGATATATTAAAATGTAGTTATAATCATCCAACCATGATTAAGAACTTATATTTACAAATTCTCAAACAATATTTTATTATCCAAATTTATGTCCAAAAACTCTTTTTTTACATACCTAGATGTCTTTCAATAATTTTCCAACTTCAAACCCTAAAGTATCCATAATAATTTATTGCAAATCTAATATAATACTTAGAGGTCATGCATTTTATTAATTTAACCAATTATCTAACAACCTTCTCATACTATAATGATATTGATCTAAATTCTCATATAACCTTTTCTAACTAAGGAATTGACCTCAAAGAAAAGTATATTAAAATTTGAATATCTTAGATCTTGCCTTCCACTTTTTCCTTTGAGTAAGGTATTCCTAATACTTCAAAAAGAATAATGAATAGATAACAAGATAGTGGGTCATTTTGCTATAATCTATGGTTGATTTAAAATATCCAAAATAAATTTAGTTGATCAAAATAGAATATTTTGAAATACTATAATAATATCTAGGCCAATCACATCAAACCTGATGAAATAATATTTTTGAGAACATCATATAAAAAATTCCAAAAAACTCTATCGTATGCTTTGTTCATATATATAAGATTACAAGTATATTTGGTTTTTCATAGAATGAAGAGGATGTTTGACCTCTTATTCAATTATTATTATATCTAAGGATATTCTTATTATGAATAAAACCATATTTTCACTTTTAAATAAGAATAATTTTCAATCTATTTACCAAAAGTTTTGAAATTATCTTATAAATCACATTTTAAATGATTATTGGATGAACACAATACAAAAGTATGTCATCTTCATTGTGAATCAATGCAAAAAATATGCATTGATATCACATATTATAGAAGCCACTGTACCACTCTTCAACAAATTCTAAGTTTTTTAATAAAAAATATATAATCCATTAGGACCATGTGGATTATTAGGATGAAAAGAAAAAACTACATCCTACACCTTTCCCATAATATCTTCCTCATAAATATTTTATTATATATTTATGAAATGTTTTACAAAGCTTACCTTTAACATCCTTATTTTAGCTAACATCTAATATAATATCTTTTAGACCATTGACTACTTCTTAATCCCTTCTTCTTCCTCATTGAATCAAACAACTAAGCAATCCTAACAAATTGCTAAAATAGCCTAACAACTAACAAGATGAGATCTAGATGCTAACAACCTAGCAATCTAGATACCCATGTGAGAGATAGAATCTCACAATAATAATTTTAAAAATAACCCTAAGGCTAAACCTAAGGCTATCCTTATCATAAAGATACAAGGTCGAGTTGGTTGTAAAAGGGTTATCTTAAATCCTACGAATAGATTTTCATAAAACTTATGCTCCCACTAAGAAGTAATCTTCTATTAGACGTTTGCTTACATATGTTGTTGCTTTTGATTTAGAGGTTGAACAAATAGATGTAAAGAAAACATTATTGTATGGATATTTGAAGGAAATATATGTAGTAGCTTGAATATTTTGAAGTTGGAGGTGCACATGTTATCTGCATGTTAAAGAAATCCCTCTATGGATTGAAGCAGTCTCCTATGGTATCAAAAGTTTGATAATTATGTGTTGCAGATTGAATTTTCTCCTAACCCTACACATCCATGTGTATTCAAAGTAGAAAGTAAAAGCTTTGCAATTTTTATTTTGTATGTGGATGACATCCTCTTGATTGAAAATAATAAATAACATCTGCGTGATGTTATTTATTATTTTACTTTGCCGATAGACATCTACGTGATGTCTACCGGTAAGGACGCCATGATGTGACCTGGGTTCAATCTCTGCAGCGGATATGTATATGTATAAGAAGTATTTACTCAATAAAATAATAATAATAAATAACTAATTTTAAAAACTAAGGAGTTGTCAAAGAACTTTGAAATGAAGGACTTGGGTTAGGTACACCATTGTTTGGGCATTGATATTGTCAAAGATCACAAGAGAAGATAATTATGGCTTTCCCAAAAGGATTACATTAACCAAATTTTTAAGGAATTTGGGATCAAGGATAATAAACCTACCAAAACTCCTATGCAACCTGGAGTTAAATTATCTGTAAAAATGTGTCTAGCTACAACTGAAGAAAAATAAAGATGAATAAAATTCCATATGTAGAGGTTGTGGGTTCATTGATGTATGCAATGGTATGTACTAGGCTTGATATTACTCATGTTGTTGGTATGGTCAGTCGATATATATCCAATCCTAGAAAGGAACATTGGATTATTGTAAAAATAATTTTTAGATATTTATAGGGTACTAAATATCATGTTTTGTATTATCAGCCCAAGAAGAACGAAGAGCTTTGTTTGTAGGGACATGTAGATGCAGATTGGGTAGGTGACATGTACAAACATAGGTCAATAGGAGGATATGTCTTCACTTTGTATAGTGGTGCAGTGAGTTGAGGAGTAAAAAGCAACTTGTTATAGCTTTATCAAGTGTTCAAGCAAAATATATTATTGCGAGAGATGTTGCAAAAGAAGTTGTTTGGTTGATGAGGTTATGCAAAGGTCTACATTTACAACAAGAATATGTTATAATAAAATATCATAACCAAAATGCAATATCATTTGCATATTCTTCATCATTTCATCAAAAGATAAAGCACATTGCAATGAGATATCATTTTTTTTTAGTGATATGGTGGAGAGTGGAATGATTAGCCTTATCAAATACAAAACCTAAGAAAATGCAGTAGATACACTTACTAAGGTTGTTACAATGTTGGACGGGTTTTCTATTTGATGCTTTTAAAAAGTTCACGAACATCCTCTTTTTAAAGACTTTTACGTTTTTTTTGATCAAATTAAAGATGTTGGTATATATCAGCATAAACATCTAGTTAAACCTAAAACATTCCAAAAATTATTTGAACAAGTAAATTTAAAAAAACCTCTCATTTTTATTGTAAAAAAAATTTACATGTACATGAAAGTTCCTCTGAATAAATAAATATTTTTTTGATTTTTTTTTAAATCTATTGTTTATACTTTTGCTTGTATTTATTTATTTATTTATTTTTATTTATTTTTGTCTATTTAACATATGCTCTCCTTTTCTTTTCTTTTCTTTTCAAAATGAAGATGCTAAGTTTGGCAACCACGAGCTTCTTGTGTTTGTCGATGTATTTGGTAGGCGTACGTGGGAAACAACTTCTCTAACCACAAAGTGTTCAACTTTTCCATTCCCGTTTTCACAGAATTTTCCGTTCAACGACTTAACATGAGATCGCTTTCAAGATCCACCGACGACTTAACATGAGATCGCTTTCAAGATCCACCGGGCGGAGTTCCACCTCACGTTCCAAATTCCATGATTATCAGGGGCCACGAAGAAACTGCTTACTCTACTTCATCCTCGCATGCATCGGATCACAAAACCTTTTGAATTAAGAAAAGAATAACACAAAAGATATACATCACAAAGTCTATGAATTCAGCCGCTGGGCCCGACGCGGAATGCGTTAGTGCAGTGCCTTTTGACGTTTTCAATGGCGTCGCGTGCATCGATTACCATCGCGAATCAGATGCGTACAGAAAATGGGCTCATGGGCGTCTCTTCGTGGGTTTTTGAGAAAAGCCGAAAATTCAATCCCTGCTCCCTGATGCGTGAGAATTCGACGAAAAGTCGCTACTGAATGTCATGCTATGGGAAGAGGGGCTGAGGCCGGTGTCGGGTGATATGAGCCACGTGAAATCGCCTCTGCTGTTGCAGGTGGCCTCGAGGTCCGCCTCCATGCTGTCCAGTACGGAAATTATAGCCGGGGAGGGGTGATCGATGGCTTCGAGGATGACCAACGCCTGAGATATGGAGGGCCTGCAGACCACTCTGGGGTGGGCACACTGCAGCCCCAGCAGCAAAACCCTCTCCATGCTTTCTTTTAAGCACCCATCGTCGCACTCGCGTATTCTCTTGTCGACAATCTCGGCGCGGCGCCCCTTGAGAGCCATGTCAACCACCCAGTCGGAGACGAGAACGTGCTCCAGCGAAGTGGTCCTGGTATCGAACGCCCTGCGCCCCGTCACGAGCTCCAGTACGATGATGCCGAAGCCGAAGACGTCGCTCTTGTCATTGAGGTGGCCATAGAGGGCGTACTCGGGTGCCACGTAGCCGAGCGTGCCCACTGTCCGGGTGGTGTAGTGCGTCTTGTCGTCCGTCTTGAACTTGGCCATGCCGAAGTCCGCAACCAGCGGGCTCAGATCCGCGTCCAGCAGCACGTTTGCGGCTTTCACGTCTCTGTGTATGATGGCCGGCTTCGTGTCCTCGTGCAAGTACGCCAGCCCTCGGGCAATCCCCACTGCGATCTTGTAGCGCTGCGCCCACGTCAGAAAAGGGCGGATCGGGCTGAACAGGTATTCCGCCAGGCTGCCGTTCTCCATGAAATCGTACACGAGAAGCTGCTCGTGCACTTGGCCCCTCACTTCCACGCAATATCCCCGCAGCGGGAGCAAGTTCCTGTGCTTGGTGCTGCTTATCACCTGCAACGTTGAAGTCATGACAACCCGTTAAAATAAAGAAATAAACATGAATACAACCAAAACTAAAATTACCAAAGGCTAAACATAAAACAACATCAAGGTGATCACTGACCTGCACCTCGTGGCTGAAGTCCTCTTCGGCTGCCTTTGTGGATTCCTTGAACCTCTTCACAGCAATCTGCGACCCGTCCGGGAGAGAGCCTCTGTACACCAAGCCGAATCCACCCTCCCCGACCAGATTCTCCTCGGCAAAATTCCGGGTAGCATGTTTGATCTCGGGGAAGCTAAAGAACGTCAGTCCTGTGCTCTCGCTCAACACTATATATCTTCGCATGAGCTTCCTCTGCTGCGTCTTCCTCACCCTTCGCAGGTTCCAGAGGACACCGACCGAAAAAAGAATTATCACACCCGCCGAAGGAACAGAAGCCTCGAGAGCCGTCTTGGTAGTTCCGTTTAGACCCTTCCGCCCCCCGACGTGGAGCCGGTTAGCCGCAATGGTGCCTAAATTCTGGACGCTGAGAAGGCAGAATGCTGCATCCGGGCCGAGGCCGTCATAGCAGTTGATGCCGCCGCCGACATACATCATGATAAACGCGGGGCAGTTGGGTTTTGCCGCGGCGGGGGGCGCGTTCAGCACGTTGAGCGCGTCGGCCATGGCGTAGATGCAGTTCCTGCACACGAACCCATTGGGGTTCGATGCGTTGCACTTTTGTCGCAGTTCAGAGGGGTCGACCGCCCTTTCGAAGGTCTTGATGTCCGTTATGTTGTTGCAGGTTCCGGAGTCGGTGATGAAATTGTCGAGGCCCACGCGACAGGTCGCCAAGAGGTTGGAGTCGATTCCGCGACCTACAAGCTGCTGAATGAATTCGTCGACGCACAGGGCGGCCGTGCCGTTGTCCGGCAGGAGAAAGGTCCGGGTGGTGTGCACCCAGGCGAACTGGAGGATCTTGATGATGTCCTGAATTCCTTCGCAGCAGTGGGATATGTCCGGCATAAGGCACTGCTGATACATATACGGATTCGCGTCCAGCTCCTGCGTTATGTTCATTGGACATTGGAGTTCGCCTGCTAGAGCAGATGGCAGAGCAAACAGAAATAAAACCAATAACGTCTGCATCCCTTTCGCACCCATGGCATGATTATTGGTGATATCTGCGCTTTCACTCCATTATAAGGAAAGAAGAAGAGACCGCTGACCGAAATCAAAGGAACGAGTCAGAAAAGATGTGCTCTAACACATCTGTCGTTATTGTGGACAAGAGAATTGTGTAGGTAACACATCTGTCGTTATTGTGGACAAGAGAATTGTGTAGGTTGACAATTAGTTGTAGGTTGACAATTTGAAAATATATGCTCTAACACATCTTCGTTAGAGAATTGTGTAGGTTGACAATTCTTATTCAAATGCAGCCGCCACGGGTTGGTGGGACCTGATGGAAAAGAGCAGCTGCTTTCCTGGAACGTTGTTTCCGATCTTAGACGTAGTACAGCGAAGGTTATCCCAAACTTGCCATTAATTCTTTCCATTTCTGGTTTTGGCGTTCAATGTTCAATGGTTTCCACGTAAGGGCATTAACTAGAGACAAAGGGGTCCACGTCATTGAAAACTCGCTTGTGCCTTGGACGCGCTGTGCCAAGCACACCCATCGGATCTCTCCCCGTAATCAAATAAAACGTGTTTGGCAAGTTTGTGAAAGTGATGACGCATTCATTATGCGTTATGACGTTTCAAAAAAAGCCAAAGAAACGCGAGGTTTTAACGTGTAAACTCAAACGAACTCCTTGAAGTTGAACGACGACATTCACCAACTGCCTGCGAAAGAGGGAGGATAAGGGCTTGAAATTAGACTTAATAATCAACTATATCAAAGTAGTTAACGAGAATATTCCATTAAATTTTACATTATAGCAAAAGTAAAACCAGGATCTAAAAGTGTATTATTAATTTTTATTTTATTTTTATTTAGTTATAGATGTTTTATTTATTTATTTATTTGTAATGATGTTAATATCATATTATTATTTTTGTTGTTATTAACTTTTATTATTTTATTTTATTTTATTTTTGAAATATTAAATAATGAGGTTTTTGATTAATGTTTTTATTGATAACAGAATATAATCTAAATTTTACTTTTAAAAAATCAAATATTTTTTTTTTTAAATATTATTAAAACTTTGACTTTTTATTTATATATCATAAAATCACTCATTTTATTCCTATACATGTTATATTAATAAAAAAATCATAAAAGTTTAAATTCAGTAATCCCTATCCCACATATACACCGTGACTACCCTTCAATACTTTTAATAAATATACCTTTTCGAATACTCCATAACCTTCATGATCGGGTTGGACTTAAATTAAATCGCATATGTGTCGTTGATCAACGTGTTGGACTTAAATTATATATCCTTCTTTTTTGAGTGTGTTAACTGTAAGTTAATTGTTAAGTTAGTGGATTGGTAAAAGTTTGATTGGTCAAGTAATTGTCAAGAAAAGATCTGGGGTTAATTGTTAAGTTAGTGGATTGATAAAGGTTGGATTGGCCAAGTAATTGTCTAGAAAAGATCTAGGTTCAAACTTTAGGGGCACGCTCTCACCTTTAGTAAAGATAATAGTCCCCGCTGAATCCTCTCAATGTGGGCCAGAGCAGTCCCTATGGTTTCAACCCTGTGCTTGTCAATTACTAAAATAATGGTTGTAACCAACTCCCCTATATAACCAAAAAAAAAAAAACCCAAAAAAAAAACTTTTAAATTCTTTATATTATATATAATATTTTTTTAGAGTTTTTATATGTTTTCTATGTTGATTTTATATTATGAGAATAATATATACATATTGATATTATGTGTACGTAACAAAATTTTCATAATAAAATACAATTAAAATTATAGGTTTATGTGTTAGGTTAAAAAATTATAAGCAGGTTAATCTTTTAAACATTTTATTTATATATTATATAAAATTTATAAGTATGTTAATATTTCAATACTTACAATAAAATACTATTAAAATCATAGGTTTATCTTTCAAGCTTAAATTTATAAGCCGATCAACCTTTTAAATACTATATATATTAAATACTTAATATATTATATTTATTTTGATACCATGTGTATGTCAAAATTTATATAATTAAAATCATAGGTTTGCTTGTCAAGATAAAATTTATAAGTAGTCAATTTTTTAAATACTTACAATAAAATATAATTAAAATTGTAGGTTTATTTGTCAAGCTAAAATTTATAAGCAGGATATATATAGGTTTTGAAAGGATCCTTGAACCTTTTACAATAAAAATATCATAAAAGAGACTATCTCCTAAATACAAACAAAGAACAACTAAAGCAGGGAGACATTTTCCATAAGATTTTCTTAAAACAAGACCAAATAAATATTGAAATGGGATTCCCACCTAAACAGAGAAATCTCGCACCCAACAGAAAGTGAAAATTTGAATACGAGAGAATCTCTAAAGAACGGCTAAAATAGAGATTCTTGCACAATAATTTAAAATTGAAAATAAATTTTCCCACACAAGAAACATCTCAAACTGATATTTGAGGCTGACTCACGAAAGATCTGCTTGAAGCGTAGTCGAGCCAAAAAAAAACAACTTAAAAAACAATCGAGAAGTAGATTTTCAAAACCAAAAAATTAAGTACTTTTTCCATCCATGCATATTTGAAAGAGAACAAGGGGCCCTCCTAGCCCCTTATGAGACTTATTGGAAAAAGGGGATCGAGGGAAAGCCTGCTCACAATAGAGTATCTCCCTAGCACGTCCAACTTCAAGATAAACATCTGATTAAAATTGAAAATAAATTTTCTCACACTAGAGAGACTTCATGAAAAGGCTTCCTTTGACACCAAGAGACCAAATTTAAAGCATTATAAATGAAAAAAAGTTTCCCATCTAGGAGAAACTGCAAAGCCAAACTAGAAACATAGAATCTCGATGAGAAACCACACCAACAATTCAAAAAAATGAAAAAGAGTTTCCTAACTAGATAAACCTTTACTAGCAAGTTCCCAGGACACAAGAAATCTTGGAAGTTTCCCTCCCTCATTAGATAGCTCAGAATAGAAAAATAGAAGGGCTCACAAACCAATAGGAAACCACATATGTAGAAAGTCCTCCATATTAACCATGCAAATCAAAATGAAACAAATGGGCTAGATGTAAAGATGCCTAGAAAATACATGACCACCAACACACCTCCACCACCTACTAGGGCCCCTCCAAACACCTAACGAAGAAGCCAAAACCAAAATCTCTCCTTTATAGCCACCATGAGAGCACAAGGTCCCCCCAAGACCACTCAAACCTACAAAGAACAAGGTTCAATACAACAAACTCTTCATAAGATGAAATAGATACCCCCACCCCCTAAGAGTTTGCATAGGGAGCCATCATTGAAAACCCTCGTACTAATAAGACCAAAAATAATGTAAAGAATGGCTCATTGAAACACCCTCAATAGATGAGCAAGGGACAAAGGCTATTTGACCAAGAGGGAACCTCTATAACTCCTCCTTTATGACCATTATGGAAGCCTATGGTCTCCCTCCAAGACCACAAAAAGACCACGAAGAAAATGGTTTGTTATAACACCTCTCAAACAGACTGTATAGGGTCGTACAACCCCTTTCCACTGTTACCTGACCAAGAGTCCATACTTGAATCCTTTCTCCACGTCATGAAAACACCTAGTCTATCCCTTAAGACCAACCAAAACTATGGAAAAAAAATCCCATCGGACCACCTCGCACATCAAACAAACAAAGGATAAACTTACCACCAAAAAGGTGCCAATAATCCACATCAAAAGATGACCACTTTCACCAATCTAGCCAGCACAAAAAGAGTGGAACAAAATGAAAATAAAAATGGATCATCTTCTAAGAAGCCCTAGGAGTGCCCAAAACCATCTTTGGATCTGGACCCAGGCAAATTTGCAATTAATTCTTTCCATTTCTGGTTTTGGTGTTCAATGGTTTCCACGTAAGGGCATTAACTAGAGACAAACTGGTCCACGTCATTGAAAATTCGTCTGGGCCTTGGACGCGCTGTGCCAAGCACACTCATCGGATCTCTCCCCGTAATCAAAGAAAACGTGTTTGGCAGTTTGTGAAAGTGATGATGCATTCAAAGAAAACGTGTTTGGCAGTTTGTGAAAGAGATGATGCATTCAAAGGAAACGTGTTTGGCAGTATGTGAAAGTGATGATGCATTCATTATGCGTTATGAGTAATGAAGTTTAAAAAAAAGCCAAAGACACGCGAGGTTTTAACTTGTAAACTCAAACGAACTCCTTGAAGTTGAACGACGACATTCACCGACTGCCTGCGAAAGAGGGAGGATAAGGGCTTGAAAATTAGATTTAATAACGAACTATACTAAAGTAGTTAACGAGAATATTCCATTAAATTTTACAGAATCTAAAAGTGTATAAACAGTTATAATTTTTGTTATTATTTTTATTTTATTTTTATGTATATTTAATTATAAATATTTTATTTATTCATGATGATATCATATTATTTTCTTTGTTAACTTTTATTATTATATATTTATTTACTAATATTTTTCTTTTTATTTTATTTTTGTTATTATTATAATATAATATAATCTAGTTTTTACTTTTAAAAAATCAAATATTATTTCTCTGAAAATATTGTTAAAACTTTAACCTTTATTTAATAAATTCAAAGTTTTTATATATCATAAAATCAATCATTTTATTTCAATATAAAATTATATTAATTAAAAAAATCATCAAAGTTCAAATTCTATAATCCTCATCCCACATATACACGGTGACTACCCTTCAATACTTTTAACAAATACACCTTTTGGAATACTCCATAACCTTCGTGATCGGGTTGGACTTAAATTAAATCGCATATGTGTCGTTGATTAGCGTGTTGTACTTAAATTATATATTTTGTGAGTGTGTTTAAGAGCAGTTTTGTAGTTTAAATTTTGTGCTTACTAGATATAACCAACTCTCCTTTATAATTAAATAAAAATTAAAAAAAAAAAGATATATATATATATATATATATATATATATATATATATATATATATATTCATTTTTTAGACTTGTTATATGTTTCATATTTTAGAGTTGATTTTATATTGTTATATGTTTTATATTTCAGAGTTGATTTTATATTATGAGAATGAGTTCGGTGAGTGTGCTCCAGCTTGATGCTACCGGTACCAACCTCAAGCCACCGAGGTCTCTCTCACTCTGAGGCATGTTTACCGAGGCGAGATAAGGGTTATAGAGGTAACACTTTGATGCTAAGATCAGAGGCAATACAATTACCTGACCCTATGACCAATTGTTCACAATTAAAAGGTAGTTATATATATATATATATTTTGATAATATGTGTACTTAACAAAATTTACATAATAAAATACAATTAAAATTATAGGTTTATCTGTTAAACTAAAAAAAATTATAAGTAGACATTTTATTTATATATATTATATAAAATTTATACAATTATATTTATAAGTTTATTTGTCAAGCTAAAATTTATAAACTTGTTAATCTTTCAAATACTTTAAAAAAATATAATTAAAATCATAGGTTTATCTCTCACGCTAAAATTTATAATCTTTTTTTTTTTTTTTTTAGCGAAAAACCCCTTGTGGGGCCGCCTTGGTTTGAGAGACCACGAACAGGGGGTTCTACACCGTCAAAGTCACTCGGGAGTCGCACCCGACCCTTACCGCATCAACATTATCAATTGGATTTTGGGTACCCAATTCAGCTTTTTGGTAGGGTGGAGATTCGAACCTGGGACCTCCCTTGGAGGATTGCCCTCTCCTCTCCAACTCACCTACAACACCTGGGTAAAAACTAATTTATAGTGGAAAACACCCCTTTCGGGGTGCCACTTTCAACATGTTGGGCATAGGAGGAATGGAGCCTTGTCGGCCTCTACCAACACATAGGACATTCCTAACTATACCATATATTTGCAGGATGGAGACAAGGGGAATGGAACCTGGGTCGGCCTCTACCAGCACCCAGGGCATTTACCATTGCACCACAAAAAGCAGATAAAAACTAATTTATAGTGGAAAACATCCCTTTCGAGGTGCCACTTTCAACAGGTTGGGCATAGGAGGAATGGAGCCTTGTCGGCCTCTACCAGCACATAGGACATTCCTAACTATACCATATATCTGCAGGATGAGGACAAGGGGAATGGAACCTGGGTCGGCCCGCTAAAATTTATAATTGAGTCAACCTTTTAATATTTAATATATATTTATTTATTTTGATACCATGTGCATGTCATAAAATTTATATAATTAAAATCATAGGTTTGTTGTCAATATTTTAAATACTTACAATAAAATGCAATTAAAATCGTAGGTTTATGTGTCAAGCTAAAATTTTTAAGTAGGATATATATAGGTTTTGAAAGGATCTTTGAACCTTTTACAATAAAAACATCGTAAAAGAGACTATATCCTGAAGACAAAAAAAGAAAAAATAAATCAGGAAGACATTCTCCATAGGATCATCTAAAAACAAGACCAGAGAAATATTGAAATGGGATTCCCACCTAAACAAGGAAATCTCATACCCAAAAAAAAGTGAAAAATTGAATTCAAGACAATATCTAAAGAACGGCTAAAACAGAGATTCTCGCTCAATAATTTAAAATTGAAAACAAAGTTTCCCACTGAAAAAACATCTCAAATTGAGATTTGAAGCTGACTCAGGAAATATATTCTTGAAGCGTAGTCGAGCCAAATGAAACAACTTAAACAACAACCGAGAAGAATATTTCTAGAACCAAAAAATTAAGAACTTTTTCCATCCATGCACCTTTGAAAGATAATTAGGGGTCCTTCTAGCCCCTTATGAGACTTCCTGGAAAAATGGGATTGAGGGAAAGCTTGCTCACAATAAAGGATATCCGTAACACGCCCAACTTCAAGATAAGCATCTGATTAAAATTGAAAATAAAGTTTATCACACTAGAGAGACTTCACAAAAAGACTTCCTTCGACACCAAGAGACCAAATTTAAAGTATTAAAAATGAAAAGATGTTTCCCATCTGGGAGAAACTACAAAGCCAAACTAGAAATATAGAATCCCGATAAGGAGAAACTACACCAACAATTAAAAAAAAATGAAAAAGAGTTTCCTACCTAGGGAAACCTTTTCTAGCAAGCTCCTAGGACACAAGGAAGCTTGGGAGATTCCCTCCCTCATCAGATAGTTCAGAATAGAAAAATAGAAGGGCTCACAAACCAGTAGGAAACCATGGATGTAGAAAGTTCTCCATATTAACCATGCAAATAAAAATGAAACAAATGGGATAGATTTAAAGATGCTTAGAAAATATATGAACCACCAACACACATCCACCATATACCAAGGCCCCTCCAAACACCTAACAAAGAATCCAAAACCAAAACCCCTCCTTTACAGCCACCATGAGAGCACAAGGTCCCCCCAAGACCACTCAAAACTACAAAGAACAAGGTTCAATGAAACAAAATCCTCATAAGATAAAATAGATATCCCCACCCCCAAGAGTTTTCATAGGGAGCCATCATTGAAACCCCTCTTATGCAGCCATCATGAAAGCACTTGGTCTCTCCCCTAAAGAGACTAAAAATAATGTAGAGAAAGGCTCATTGAAACACCCTCAATAGATGATCAAGGGACCAAGGTTGTTTGACCAAGATGGAACCTCTAGAACTCCTCTATGGCCATTATGGAAGCCCATGGTCTCCCTCCAAGACCACACAAAGACCACGAAGAATATATTTTGTCAAAACACCTCTCAAACAGACTACATAGGGTCATACAACCCTCTTCCACTATTGCCTGACCAAGAGTCCATCCTTAAACTAATTTAACTACATCATGAAAGCACCTGGTATGTCCCCTAAGACCAACCAAAAACATGGAGAAAAAATCCCATCGGACCACCTTGCACATCAAACAAGCATAGGACAAACCTACCACCAAAGAGGTGCCAATAATCCACATCAAAAGATGACCACGTTCACTAGCCTAGCCAGCACCAAAAGAGGAAAAAAATGGAAATAAAAATGGATCATCTTCTAAGAATCCCTAGGAGTTCCCAAGACCATATTTATATATGGACTCAGGGAAATTTTCCCAAAAATCCTCAAATATGGAGTCAGGGAGGGAGCAGGAAATTTGAAACGGTGAAATCCTACCTAGAGTAGGAGGTATCTTGCTCCCTCCCAAGCCACCAAAATTATTTAATTAATACTTTCAAGCCAAAGGGATCATCTTCTAAGAATCCCCAAGAGTGCCCAAGACCATCTCTAGATCTAAAGCCAGGGAAATCTTCCCGAAAATCATCAGATCTAGTGCTAGGGAGGGAACATAAAATCCTCAAATCTAGGGCCATGGTATTGTTAGCTTTTGAAGCTAAATAATAAATATAAAATAACAAAATGATATAAAATAAAGTTGCAATATGAAATATAAGATAATGGTAATATTCTAAATGTATAAAACTCATAAATAACTTCAACAATAACTCATAGAAATACCATTAACAAATTCTCACAAAAATTGTATCTCCATTGAATCAAGATCTCAAGTACCCATACTTACAAACACTCTCATACTACAATACATGTATCTTGCACACACACGCATAGATACATATATAATGGAATGTGACTCTTAATGTGGTGCACCCTTGGCCTTCACTCTTCTAGAGACTCTTCATCTTCCTATTCTATGGACTCATGTGCACATGGACTATTAATGCACATTTACATTACCAAAATACTTTTCACACTTGTGCATTTATTACATTGCATAAAGTAAATAATCATGCTCTAATCTAGGACACTCTCCTAATATAAATATGTACCCAAGGTGGTACATTAGCATGTAGCAAATAATGTAATATATTCCAACACCCCCTTGTATTACATTATTTGTTTATTGAAGACTTTAGTCTTCAATATGGATCTTCATCTTTGATTTGAATCTTGTGCTCTTCTCTGCTTTCTTCATTATGTTCTTTTTTTGTATCTTGGTCAAATAAATTATTAGTATCTTTATAAAATATTATATTTGTTGAAAACACTTTAACTTCATGTTCTTCTATAGATTCTTCTAGTTCTTGATTTTCTTGAATCTCTTGAGCTAAATGTCCCTCTTGTTTTGCTTTTGTATATTGTAATTGAGGCTGATTGTATTATTTCTGATACTGAGATAGTTGCTGATGTGGACTATATTGATTTTGATATTTTCTTGGTTGAAATGACCTATATTTTTGACCTCTAAAATTTGTTTGATTCATTTTATACTGATTATTTGGATTGAATCTACAATAATTTGTACTATGTCCTCTATTTTTGCATACTTGACAATATCTATTATTCCATTTTGATTTACCTCTTGAGAATGAAACAATATTTCCTTGTGGATTATCTTTTGAGACTAAGGCATTGTTAGTCATTTCATCTTTGACTAAATTCTCTACATATTCTTGTAGTATATTGACCAACTCATCAAATGATGTATCTTTACTCAAAATTTGTAAAGATGTAACTAGATGCTTGTATCTTTTAGAAAGTGCTCTTAGAATTACTTGCACAAGAAACTGGTCTTCTACCTTCTCTCTGAGGGTTAATAAATTTCATTTATATTTACCACTTTTCTTAGAAATAATTCTATACTTTCACCACTATTAACTTTTAGAGAATGCAATTGGGTCTGAAGATTCAAGATGATGGTTTTATTATTTCCTTCAAATATCTTGGATAGAGTATTCCAAGATTCTATAGAAGTTAATGTTGAACTAATATATGGTTGTATATCATTTGTAATTGCAAATGTTATTATCATGAGTGCTTTTGCTTCATCTTCTTCATACTTTTGAATTTCCCTAGCATCTTCAGTAGGTTTAGTTTTTTCTTCTTCAACTATATCCCAAAGCTTCTCTACTATTAATATTGATCTCACTTTGTTTTTCCATGAAGTGTAATTAGGACCTTTAAGTAGTTGAGATTCTGAAAGGAAAAATTTATGTGTTGTCATGATTAATCCTTGTAGACTTCCTTATATCTCCCTAATGTTTGGGTAGTAAGATAAAGATAATTTTGATAAAATTTTTAAATATCTAAACCTTTGAGGTTGACTACCTTATGACTCCCTAGTTTTGAATATATTGTTTTCCAAAAACTTATGTTGAATTTCTTTTATCTCCCAAATCTAAAAAATATATAATTTCATTTAATTCTAAATTTCTCAATCCTATGTTGGTGTTGAATTTCTTATAACTCCAAATTTAGAAATGTAGAAATTTCATAAAAATATTATTTGCAAGTTTTATATTCCTAATTTGATGTAGAAAACCTTATTTCTTCAATATTATCAAATTGATTGTATCATCTCAAGAAAGTTCGTAGATTAAATCATCTTGACTTAGATGGTCCCAATCGAACAAAGATGTTATAGATTTCTTTTATACTTTTAGCTTAGATCTTTGGCTCCATTTGCATTTTAGCATTAGATCCTTCATATTTCTTTTACACTTTTAGCTTAGATTTTGTCTCCATGTGCTTGTTGTTTCCCTTTGTGCGTAGGTGATAGAATTTTAGAATAGCAAAAGGTTCCAAATCTCATCTTACACGATGGTCGTAGAAAAAACCATTCTCCAAGCGACATGCTAGCATGAGAAGATCAAGATTACACATATTTATTAATAAAAAGAAAATCACATCCCTATTATAATACTTTGTATCATTTGTAAAGATCCTCTTGAGAGGACTATTTGTAACCCTAAAAATACAAAATATATAAAGTTTACTTTTATTACTTTAAGCATTGTGTTCATTTGTGTGGTGCAAATTTCTATCCTTCAAATGACGATCATGGTGGCACCCTTGAGTCCCCCTTTCCCATCATGTTATTTTATTATATCTACAAAATGACTATTTTTTTATTATTTTATGATTGCAAGTTTTGGGGTTAACCATCTCTACCCTAGATTGTTCCTATTTCAAAACTATCTCACCTTGATACGATCAACAATTAGAGGCTCGAAATAGTTGTACTACTACATATCAATGCCAAACTTTGCGTAGGCTATCAAGGTTAGGATTCTTGCACTTTTCTTCCTATTTTGCATGTTTTGAAGATAAAATAAAATAAAAATAGATAAAAAAATATAATTGCATGCATTTATTTTATTTTCTTTTAAATCTATTAGATTGTGATCATCTTAGGTCAAGACAATATCCTATCTGGAACCTTCTCAAGTCAAGATAATCTCTTTTTAGCAATCATCTCAGTAAGAGATGATCTATATATACCTTTTTGTTTTCTCTACAAGGTTGTCTGTTACAAAACAAAGAATTATATAAAGAAAATATTACATTTAGTTTTACATTTTCATATCATTAAGATTATTGTGTACTCTGTGATTCACTTTTGCAATAAAAGGAACTCACACACTCACATTGCATTTAAACATAAAAAATTTGGATTTCATCACCAACTGTTGATAGCAATCGTGTGATGTGGACCTTCATATCCCACCACATATTGGCCCCCTAAAAGCCATAGTAGCCCCCACGAGTATTTTTTTGGACTTCATTATCGATAAGCCCTCTACTCTTGGGTACGTTCTAGATTGGGTTAGGTTTTATATGCCCTTTAACCATGGGGCTTAATAATCAGTGGGACATAGCTATCATTCTTATCCAAACCTACTTGAGGGTGAAGTGAAAGCTCGAATTGGCAAGTAGTAGTATTTAGATAGTAAAGCCTCTTCTTTGGGAGGGGTATTTTATTCCTATAAGGATGCCTATCACCCATCTATCATCATAGGAAGCTATTTTGACTATTTGTGTCATATAACTTAATAGGGGTTGTGCACAAACTATGTTTTTTATAGCATTCATTTAATTTACCTTAGTCATTTTAGGAATAGGATTTCAAGCAACACATAAAAAACATAAAATAAAATAAATTAAAACAAGAAAAATCAAAATAAAAAACAAAAACAAAATAAAATACTCCACAAACAAACAACAACATTAATTATAATAACATATTTCTTGTTTCCTTTGCTTTCTTTATTTATGTAGATCAAAAAGTGCACTTCATTTACCTTGTTTATGGTCGTGATACGTAGTCAGGATCAATCACGATGTTAGGATCCTACTATAAAATAAACTCAAATAAACACACTCTCACACAATTGCTTGGAAATAAACTCACATAAACATCATATTAATATTCAGAACAAAATACACATTATAACAAAAATTTACATAAAGGAACAATCTCACAATAAAATAGAATCGCAGGCCTCTTCGAGGGGGCAACCTCCTTCAATAATTCATGAATTTGCAAAAAGATGAATACATTGGTGCCTTCTCGGGTATTTAAAGAGTTCCCTTTCATGGTTGGCTTACATGCAAAATGCCACCTGGATTACATGCATAATGCCACACGAATTACATGCATAGTGCCACTCGAATTACATGCACAATGCCACTCGAATTACATGCACAAGGCCACCTTACATACCTATCTACCATGTGTTACATAAAAAGGGTGCCATTTTTCATAGGCACTATATAAGCTAAAACTTAGAACATTACAAAATATTAATCATGGGTACTACCCATGTTATTTAGGAATTATTACATCATGGAAGTTATTACATTAAGGGTTAGGATGAGATCCTAACATGTCCTTCCCCTTGAAGAAGCTTTTTCCTCAAAGCTAAAATGAGAAAACTGTTGCTGGAGTTGGTGGAGAGATTCCCATGTAGCATCTTCAAGTTGAAGCCCATGCCACTGAACCAAGATCTTTGTAATTGTACGGTTGCGAAGAGTGCGAGTCCGATGATCCAACAACTACTTAGGTTCAAGTAATATGGAGCCTTCTTCATCCAATTTAGGAAGTGTGGATTGAACCTATACTTGTGTGCCCACAAATTTCTTGAGAGCGAAAACATGAAAAATAGAATGAAGCTTGGAAGTAGGTGGAAGCGCCAATTTTTAAGCTGTGAGGGCAATCCTTTGTAGAACCTGGTAAGGACCATAGAATTTTGCAGTAAGATTCTAGCACCTACGAAGTTGTAGGGATGATTGTTTGTACGAATACAAGCGAAAGAAGACCATATCACCTAAATCAAAACTACGCTCAGAACGATGTTGATCAGCTTGTTGGCACATCCGATTCTGGGTCATGTACAAATTTTGCTTAATTTGGTGAAGGACCTCGGTGTGTTGACTCAGAGTGTTGTCGATGACCTGGAACTTGGAGCTGTCAAGAATTTAAGAGGAAGGCGTAGGTGGAAGGTGCCCGTAGACTGCTTCAAATGGTGTTTGGTTGTGGTATGATAGGAAGTGTTGTACCACCATTCGGCCAAGGATAGCCATTTGACCCATTGAGTGGGATGATCTAATAAAAAGCAGCTAAGGTAGGTTTCCAAGCATTTATTAACAACTTCGGTTTGACCATCAGTTTGCGGATGGTAGGTTGAACTCATTTTGAGCTGAGTCCCCTACAACTTAAACAACTCTTACAAAAAATGACTAGTGAAGGTGGGATCATGATTAGATACAATGGAGGTGGGCATGCCATGAAGGCAAAATATGGAGTCAAGAAAAATTTGTGCAACAATGGATGTTGTATAAGGATGGGCAAGGGCACAAAAGTGAGCATACTTTGAAAGGCGGTCCACTACCATGAAAATAACTTACTTGCCTCTATATTTAGGGAGCCCTTCTATAAAGTCCATGGAAATGTTAGTCCAAACCTTATCCGGGATAGGCAATGGCTGAAGAGTGCCCGGAGAGCGCACTGTTTCACCTTTCATAATTTGACATGTGTCACAGGAAGCAACAAAAGAACAAATGTCTCATTTCATACCTTTCCAAAAGAAGGTACGCTTGAGTCGCTCATATATTTTAAGGAACCCTGAGTGGCCTGCAAAGGGAGTGGCATGCAATTCCTTCATGAGGAGCTCTCAAAGTGGGGACTTATGAGGTAGAACTAGGCATTGATGGTAGTGCAGATCATGGCCATTCCAATTATACCCTGGTGTAGAATCTGGATCATCCATTAGTGAGGCTATCAAAGCTTGCAAATCTATATCCTAACGTGCTTCTTGATGCAAGGAATCAATCCATTTGGGAAGTGGTGCTGATATGGCACACAACATACTTACGATCTCTATTTGGTGAGAAAGAGCATCAACCACAATATTCTCCTTTCCATTTTTGTAGGTGATATCATAATCATAGCCCATGAGTTTAGACACCCACTTTTGTTGGTCAGGCATGGCAACTCTTTGTTCTAGAAAATATTTGAGACTTTGATGGTCAATTTTGATGGAGAAGTGATGCCCAATGAGGTAAGGTCACCAATGTGTGACTACATGCAATATGGCTAACATTTCCTTAGCATATGTGGATTTCCCCAGATTACGATCAGAGAGTGCCTTGCTAGTAAAAGCCACAGGTCATCCTTCTTGCATCAATACTGCCCCAATACCATGACCAAAAGCATCACTTTCAATGACAAATGGTTTAGAGAAATCTGGCATGGCTAATACGGGAGTGGTGGTCATAGCATGCTTGATTTCAATGAAGTCTTGGCTAGTAGGCCCTGTCCAAGTGAAGGAATATTTTTTCAACATGGAGGTGAGGGGGGCAACTATCTTCCCATAATTGTAGACAAATTTATGATAATAGCCTGTAAGCCCTAAAATTCCTCAAAGTCCCTTGAGGGTGCAAGGTTTTGGCCACTCTTGAACTACTTGAATCTTCTTAGGGTCAACCTTGATGCCATCCTGGGGGACAATGTGTCCCAAATACTCTACTTCAATAAGACCAAAGGAACACTTGGACATTTTGGAAAAAAGGTGATGGGTGACCAACAGCTGTAAAGTTTGATCCACATGATTGAGGTGCTCTTCCCATGTGCGGCTATAAATCAAGATGTCATCGAAGAACACAAGGATGAACTTTCGTAGAAAGGGCTGGAAGATGTTGTTCATAAGACTTTGGAATGTAGAAGGAGCATTTGTGAGACCAAATGGAAATACCAAGAATTCATAATGACCTTAATGAGTGCAAAAGGTAGTTTTGGGGATGTCCTCATCCTTGAGCCATATCTAATGGTACCCAGAGCGAAGATCAAGCTTGGTGAAATACATGGTCCCATGTAGTTCATCAAGTAATTCATCAACCACTGGAATAGAAAATTTATCCTTGACCGTAGTCTTGTTGAGTTCTCGGTTGTCAATACATAGGTACCATGAGACATATTTCTTGGGAACAAGTAGGACAGACGAGGAGTAGGGGCTATTACTAGGCCAGATGACACCAGCCATGAGTAATTCTTGTAGCAATTTTTCTAGTTCTGATTTCATAGCATGAGGGTACCTATATGGCCTGATATTTGGTGGTGCACCACCCAAGAGTAATGGGATAGCATGGTCGTGAGAGCGATGCGGTGGTAGTGTATTTAGTTCTGCAAAGACAACATCATATTTGTGTAGAACTAGTTGTAGGTCTGATGGAATTTTAGCCATTAGTGAAGTGGTTGGTTGGATGGAGAAGAGTTGTGCAATGACCCCACATTTTTATTTCTTTAGTACTTTCTTCATACGATTGGAACTAATGAGGTGAGGTGTTCCTGTAGGGGATCCCTTGAGTAAGTGTGTTTGTCCATTTTGGGATAATTGCATCCAAAGTTCTACAAAGTTCCAACTGATAGTGCCCAATGTACTCAACCATTGAGATCCCAAAACCATATCACATCCTCCCAACTGGAGGGCAAACATGTCCTACTTGAGTTCATAGTCCCCTATCCTGATCTTGACATTACGACATTTTCCTTTACAAGGTAATGTTCCCCCATTGTATACCATGACCTTTAATGAATTACAAGTGTGGATATAACAATTTTCCTGCTTAGCAACTCGAGGATCAATGAAGTTGTGTGTGCTGCCTGAATCAATAAGGATGGTAAGACGTTGGCCCTTAAAAAATCCCATAACTTTCATGGTTTGTGGAGTGGTAATGCCTGCAAGAGCATGGAATGAAATCTCTGCCTTAGACCCTTGTGTATCTTCTTCCTATGGAGAAGGTGTTTTAGGGGGGTCCTCATCCTCATCACTCTGGTCAGTGTTAGCAGGTTCCTCAACATCTATCAAGAACAATATTTTGTTTGCACACTTATGTCCTTTAAAAAACTTTTCATCACAATTATAACATAATCCTTGGGCACGACGTGCATCCATATCCTTTGTAGTCAGTCACTTGGGTGTAGTAGGTTTACTATCCACTGAATTTTGGGTTTGAAAAGGAAATGAAGGTCAGTTTTAAGGAAACCGTGGGGGGAACCTTTGGTTTGAGAGTTTATATTTTTCCAGATAGGCCAAAATGATAGCTTCCATCATGGAATGTGGTTTCAACATCTTTACTTCAGCTTGGATATCCCCTATTAACCCACTGATAAAACAACTCATGAAGAACCCTTTCCGTCAATCCTCTTGTCTTATTGGCCAATTTTTTAAATTGAGTTTGGTAGTCACAGACTGAGGATGTTTGTTGCAGTTTGGTCAAGGCCCCTGTGAAGTCCTCATACTCACTAGGCCTAAATTGGGTTAGTATTTGGGACTCAAAGTCCTCCCAAGAGAGATTTGGGTTGGAATTATGTAACCACTGGAACCAATGTAGAGCCTCAGATTCCAAATTGAAGGAAGCCATATGAACTCGATGATATATGGGAACATTATGAAGTCTAAAGAATTGATCAACCCTACATAACCACCCATCAAAATCCTTCCCATTAAATCGAAGGAACTCCAATTTTAGAATTTTAAAGGATGGGTCATGGTCATTCCTTATAGATTTTTCAGCCTGGTGTTCTATTTTGAGTGGTCCCTTATGTAACTTGCTACCCACATCTATCAGTGTTTCTTCTAAGTGAGCACTAGTGGCCTCATGATCTAGACGAAGACCTTGGACCTCTTCCCTTATGGATAAAATTACCATGTTCAAATTCTCAATGGATTTTGTTAAGGAGTCCATATGTTCTAGCTCTTTTTGATGTCCACGGGTACCTTGGGACATTTTGGAACCTTGTGAGACCAGTTACTAAAATTAGAATTGGGTTTCAGGACTTACTATTTTTAGTAAGTGTCCAAAAAAGTGCTTGGGTTCTATATATAAAAATGATCAGATCGAAGAGGTGGTCACAATGAGCTATATCCCACAACACTACTTTTTGGCACTCCAGAATTTTTTTTTATCTCCTATTTTGTCGAGTATGACGGTGTTTACTGTTTTTTATTTGGAGCTACAGTGCAAAAGTTGGGTACTGGAGCACTATCTATAATTGGTCTCTAGTCACTCGCTCAATATTTTTCTCAGCCCGGACAGTCTCTCTGACACTGCTTACCTCACTAGTCTGAAGATTCTCTATATTGTGTAGGTTATTGTTATGACAGTTTTGTTCTAACATTGAAAACTACAATTTTTGACCTGACTGTGCTTACTTGACTGTTACTATCACTGTAAATTTTACTGTTATTCTCTAGACTATCAACTTAACTATCGTCCTCATATTATATCCTGAATTCATGCAATGTATGCTATTTTTTTTGGTAGAGGATTCCTTTCTCATATGCTCACTTTTGGGAATTTGGAATGCAAGTTTACAAACAGGGAGTTTTGGTTTGTGATTTTGTTGTAGGTTAAAGTTTTAACAAAACCAGGGTATGCTAAGTAAAGGAGTATGTAACACCCATAGGCCCTCAATTATACCGCAGTGACGAACAATAGTGCTCGGACCAATATTTTAGGCCACTACCCAAGGAGGATTCCACACATACCCTTGAGCACACTATCTGCATCTCTGATGGTACGGGAGGGTAATCATCCAGGATGTTGTGTCCTATGGACTATGGATGATACAAGGCCAATAAGCTTCCTATTGGATAAAATTTTGTTAACCCTAGAATGGTCTCTCGATACACCCAAAGATGCATAGGAGCTCAAGTCTGTGTGCGAGTTCTATTTGAGGCTTGGGTATTGGAACCTGATCACCCCTAAATTCACTAGAAGTTGTATGGGCTATCTAGCTTAGCCAATAACGATAGATTCTTCATGATATTTTAAAACCCTTGACACAAGGTTTCTACCTACATAACCAAAAAATACTATTTTTTTTTTACTGGTATTTGTCTTTTTTTTATAATAGTAAAAAAAAATACACAAAAATAATAGAGGATAATACATAATAGGAAAGAATCATTACTGTTGCAGCAGAACTTGGCCCTAGAAAGCATTTTGATACCACTTGTTAGGATCATACTATAAAATAAACTCAAATAAACACACTCTCACACAATTGCTTGGAAATAAACTCACATAAACATCATATTAATATTCAAAACAAAATACACGTTATAACATAAATTTGCATAAAGGAAAAATCTCACAATAAAATAGAATCGTAGGCCTCTTCGATGGGGCAGCCTCCTTCAACAATTCATTAATTTGCAAAAATATGAATACATTGGTGCCTTCTCGGGTATTTAAAGTGTTCCCTTCCATGGTTGGCTTACATTCAAAATGTCACCTGGATTACATGCATAATGCCACCCGAATTACATGCATAGTGCCACTTGAATTACATGCACAATGCCACTCGAATTACATGCACAAGGCCACCTTACATACCTATCTACCATGTGTTACATAAAAAGGGTGCCATTTGTCATAGGCACTATATAAGCTAAAACTTAGAACATTACAAAATATTAATCATGGGTACTACCCATGTTATTTAGGAATTATTACATCATGGAAGTTATTACATTAAGGATTAGGATGGGATCCTAACACACGATAAAATACTCCTAATCCATCACCAAGAGTCATGGATCATTTTCAGTAGGACCAACAAGATGATTGGCGTAATGAATACTTTTACCAAGATCTTGATCCACCTAAGGGACACCATGTCCAATATGACTCAAATACTACCTATCATCCCACTGACCCCAACATGATAGACATCACCATTCTGAATCTACCTATTGGCCTTGATGTCAATCATGATATCGACTATCTAGACCATGTCATCCTGTGTACCCTCTATAAAGACACTAATTTCCACATTAAAGTGACTAGGAAGCTATGACCATGTATTCGCATTCCAACTCATCCTACAACTCTATTAGGTCAAGAATAAATGTATACTCCACACCGAGATAGGGATGCTAAAGTCACTATAAATAAGCACCCTTAGATAGGCCATGAATATGATTTTTTGGATGCATACATTGGTTAAAACAATGAAAAAACTTCCACATCCACCCAAGTTCATTGCACTTTGGTGCCACCAACCTATGTAGAAAAAATTATTCATCCTCAACATCAGGTTAGTGCAGGCTCATATGAACCTAGAAAACAATTTTTTGACCCTTCTAAGGTCGAGGTGCAATGCATGCCTATTCTAATAATTGAGACACACATGAATTTTACTCATATAGTTGACCCAATAAATCACTTTCATATTACAACCAAGCCAAATATTGGTCATGAGAAATAGTTACTGCGAATAATCCACCAAAAGCTACCCATGTTTATGTGTCAGATTCAAAAATCCCAACATCACCAAGAGTGTCCAATGCAACAACACAATCTTCCACCCTATAGATTCCCAAGTCCACTTCACCAAAAATATCATAGATCACCACCCATTCATTATCAAGAACTACTTCCTCTTGAAAAACACCAACTTTGCTCTTATCAGCAAAAACATGAAACATATGAGGAACTTCAACTAAATTATTAGGATCTAATCGATACATGTCCTGGATAGAGATATTATAGCTGATAAAAAACATCCACCACTACATCAACATCAAAATATACCACCTCCACTTTGTAAAAATCAAAGATAAGCGACCAACATTATCTCACCAGAAACCTATCAATTGTTGATTGATTGAATTAGTTCATTGGAAAAATAAGCCTCTGGCATGGGTTATCAAAAAACCACCTTATAGTAGATCAACAATCAACCCATTCATCCATCCATTCCATCACATTTGTATCCACATCATTTCAAGATGTCCAAATTGAACAAATTCAAAGGTGAAGAAGATGCACAAGAACATGTAAGCATCTCTATAAATGTTTGATTTTATATTGAAGATATTGATCCCCTAATTCTTGAAATATTTCCTATAACTCTTACTACAGGTGCTTTAGAGTGATACAATAATTTTCCACATAATGGCATTTACACCTTTGAAAAACTAACGAATAAATTTTTAGAACGCTTCTCCTTTAGCTTTAAGAAGAAGGCTACCTTGATTGAATTGTACAACCTTCACCAATTTGAAGATGATCCAGTCATGGATTATGGTAATAGATGGAGAGAAGTTATCACAAAATTACCCTTCACCTTACCTATTATGGAGCTCACTTGTATGTTTACTAGAATTTACTCAAAAAAAATATCACTCTTACTGCAACTTCAACAGTTTCAAAATTTCAAGGAAACCCTAGCCCAAAAAAAGGTCATCAACGATATCAAAATCCAAGGAGATATCAAGCTTCAAAAGAAGGAATGGCCCAACAAGAACGCTAAGGGAAACCAAACCCAACAAAAGGCATCTCCTATGAACCAAGTCATTTTGAGTGCCCCTAGTCCATCAAATTGAACCCCATCACAATAGCCTAACTATCAGGCTCAACCTCCATCCACCCAATAGCATACTCAACCAACTCATAAACCATTGTAAAATCAACCTCCAACTCAACCATGTTATCGACCTCATCAATACATGCCATTGTGGGAGCCCTTGGTGATAATATTTTATCAGTTGTGTGAGGTGCAAGCAATCTCCCTCTATGAGATTCACCCACTAGATCCAAATTGACTAAAATTAAAATCTTATAGGTAGGAGCACTACTACGCCTATCATAGACAAAAGGGTCATGATACCCAATCATGTTACCCATTCAAAAACTTATTGTAAGATATGATCGAATGGTAGGAAATTCAAATTGATAATCATCTTGCCTCTTCCAATCAAAATACTAGCATCTACCAAAACCCATTACCTCAACGTGGAGTAACCATAATACCTACCATTACAACTGAACAACCCAAGTAGATCAATTAGGTACCCACCACCCCACACAACCAAGGTTTTTTTGGAATGATAAACATTATGACAAGAAATTAAAGATATCCAAATCAACCCACACAATTAGTGGATCCATATAATATCCCTTAAATATCATAGGCACCTCTATAATAAAATCCAATAATACCTTATCCACCTCACCAGATCCTTATTTTGAAAAATAGACTTACTCAAAGTCTGAAAATGGCCTCAACAAAACTCTCCATTTACGAGCTAATACAACAATTGACTCCACATTGTGAAGCTCTAATGGAGATTCTAAAATATATTGATTGTAATGATAAGGATCAATAATGTATGATATTAAATGTATGGTTATCTTGTTTTACCATTGGTATTTTGAATACCATGGTATTGTAAGGGTATTTTCATGCCTATAAATGTACTTGTTTTATAATGAAATATCAATCTAGAATTTGGAATTTTATCTTTGAATTCTTAGCATCTCAATCCTTATCAGTTTGGTATCAGAGTAGTTGATCCTCTATGGATTTTTCTCTTGTCTTAGTGCTTCTTTTGTGTTCGACACCATGCTAAAAAATTTGAAGCTTTTTCTTGATTAGGTTTCTAATTGACTTAGAGATATCATCGTTGAAATTCAATAGATCCAATCTACTATGCTCACCAAAATGGCCATTGCTAAAAAATTTCTTCTCACTGATGAAGAACTTATTTCATATTCTAGATTGATATTTTATTAAAAAATAAGTACACTTATAGGCATGAAATGCCCTTACAAATATCATGGTAATCAAATTACCAGTGGCAAAAAAAGATAACCATATATTTAATGTCATACATTATTGAATGGTGGTAGTTATTGATCCCTATCATGTAACCACAAGATTCTAACACTTTCACCAATTTTGTGGGACACATTCAAAATTGCAAGGAGCCTATAATAATATTTCATGATCATGAAATCAAGATGATACCTACATAAATACTTGATTCATCACTACACATCATGGCTAGTGTGGATGGAATTACTTATAAACATGTATTGGTTGATACAGACTCTTACATCAATATCATTATCACCTTCACACTCAAACATTTGAATCTTCCACCATCACACATTGCATCATTCATATTCACCTTGCACACCTTTAATAATATCCTATGTTCCACTATTCGGATAGTAGTCCTCCCTATTTAGGTTGGACTAAAAATCATTCACACACTATGTCATGTCTTGGAAGGTTCCATGAAATATAATATATTACTTAGTCGACCTTGGATATGAGATATGAAATGTGTGCCTTTCATACTGCATCAAAGCATCAAAGACATGCATAAAGATCAAGTTCATTGCATCCCTATATATTTGGAGCCATTCCAATTTTTCCATATGGTTTCAAATCCACATGAGTCCACCTTATCATCCACTCATTTGGACATTCAACCTAATAACCCCATCAAACACATAAATCCTCCACCAAAAACCTGCATTCATTCATCACCACAACCACCATCACAATTGCAATCATCAGCTTTTATGGAATCCCTCTTGGTCCATCAGATCCTCCCATGAGGAACCCATCAAAAGCATCAATGTCATCCCCTTCACATGAAACCTTGCCACCTACTGCATCTACATCTCAATCATCCATTCCACATCCCATACATTCCATATCAACCATCTCCACAACATCCACCCACACTTCTCTCATACCTTATGAACCACCCTCCACCATACATATCCCCTCATAGTCCATACTTCCATATTCATCTACCCCTCCTTCATAAGTCATAATCCATATGACTAATCCAAACCTTGGTGAGTATATAGTGTAAAATTTTACATTCACACCTCTCATTGAGTCAATCAAAGACTTTGGTCAACCTCACAATGCACCACTACCCGTGGGTACCATCGTCCCCCTTGGGTATTTTCCAAATCAAATAAATTTTATCTATGGAGGTATCAATACCTCTAATTATACACCTCTTATACCAAAAGAGGAAGAGTCATTTCTTGTGAATATTGACTATTTATCAAATCCATCATTTACCCTACAATATTTCTATCACTTCCATTGGTATGGAAATGACCTAGGTTGCTATGATCAAGGTCCTTACATCCCTCTTGATCCACATTATCAATTATTGATAGATAAGATAGGGTTAGGATACTCCATACGTATGCCCAATGAACTTCTTGTAGATTTCCTTCAGTGCCTTAACCTAGGCCTTGAGGAGGACATAGAAGGTAACAAGTATACTGATCTTGGTCATACTTATTTTCTTAGTGATCATATTTAAATTACCACGTTATCAATGGATAATTTTAACTCATATGATGAGGAGTCTGAAGATAATACGAATGCACTATCCATTGCCTCGACTAGCGTAGAGGATGAATCATCCTCCATTGTCTCTGTCACAAACATTGATGAATTTTATCTTTACCTCTTCCCTAGGCAACTTCCTATTTTGTGATAGTTTCTTCCACTAGAGGATCTAATCATCCCCATTCCACCTCGATCACACCCTATTATACCAATTCCACCTCAACCACCTCATGCACATTTTCATCCTCATATCATTAATCACCTCATGCCACCTAATAATGAAGTTCATCCACCATCCATCAAAATGATCTCCATCGATCTAAAAACTCCACTTCTCTATCCAAGCAACCCTTCATAATATTTACCACTTGATTCTAAGGTTGTTGATTTCGACCACATTGCTCTTCCACCCTTATATTTTGAGTTTTTTCCCTTCGAGAACATGATACAATTGTATTATTTTTCATCACAAACACCCCTAGCTATTATCCAAGCTAAGATAGATTCAGATGATACATCTGACTCATGTAATCTAACTGATGATATTCACCTTATTTCCACTCCTCATCAATTGAAGGGATCTCACATGTCAATAGAAGAGATCATTGATATTAACATTAGCACTGATCTTGAACATCCTTAGATTCTTAGATTAGGTAAAGTTATTTCAGATACAAAATATGTTGCATTTACCACTCTTCTAATATAGTATAAGAAATTTTTTGCATGGTCATACAAAGACATGTTGGATCTTGACCCAAAATTAGTGGTCCACTAGTTAATGCTCAATCCAGTAGTCAAGCATGTCAAGTAGAAACTTCAAAAATTACATTCAATGATAGCTCTAATGATCAAATATGAATTGCAAAAATTATTGGATGTAGGCTTCATCCAACCCATCAATTATCCTGAATGGGTTTCCAACATGGTACCTATTGGAGAATTGAATGGGGAGGTTTGCATATGCATAGATTTTAAATATCTTAACAATGTGATCCCTAAGGATGATTTTACACTCCCTAGCATTGATACGCTTGTATATGCAAACACAGGTCAAGAAAAGCTTTTCTTTATGGACAGTTTTGTAGGTTATAATCAAACTCAAGTGAATCCCGATGATCATCCCAAAATAGCTTTTACCACACCATGGGGGTTTTGCTACAAAGTCATGCCTTTTAATCTCATAAATGTTGGTGCTACTTATCAGTAGGTAATGACATATATTAGACTATTCTCCTTACCACTACAATAGGATCACACATCATGGAGTTCCTACTTCATAATATCACCTATTATTTTGGTATTCCATATAAGATCATTTTAGATAATGGGCCACATTTTAAAAATAAGGATATTTGAGCTTTGTGTACCAAGTATCATATCTAGCACAAATTTTCAACTGCTTATTATCCATAGAGTAATGAATAGGTTGAGATCTTGAACAATATGATTATCACCATCCTTAAGAAAACAATTAATAATAATCATAAGGATTGGTATATGCAATTACCTCTAGCACTATGGTCTTATCAAACAAGCATTCAAACACCTACTAAGGCAACCCATTTCATTAGTCTATGGTGCTAAGGCCATCATGTCCATAGAGCTTGAAATTCCCTCGTTGTGCATCTTATTACAAAAATTCATCGATAATGACACTACATGGCATGCTCATCTTGATCAGCTCACTCTTCTTGATGAATGATGCATTAATGCTCTTGAACATCTTCATGTTTATCAATATTGTATTAAATGAGCCTATGACAGAAAGGTACATCTTAGAAAATTTCAATTTGGTGATCTAGTGTTAAAGGAGAACCAACAAAATTATAACTTGTCGAGCCATTTACATGACAAATTTGTGATAAATTGGATAGGTCCATTCATCATCACACACAAAATAGGATCGAGAACTTATCGGTTAGCTACACTTGAGGGTGTTGAGGAACCTAAACCTTTTAACATTCTCCACATGTGGGTATTTTATGCATAAAAAAAACAAAACAACAAACAACAAACAACAAACAAAATAACAATAAAAAACAACAAAAAACACAAACACTAGCACATAGTTACATTTCACCATCCACCACATTTTCATTCCACACCACTGATGCATTGCATATTACCATGTATTACACTTCACAATTGATCATCTTCACTTATTTATGCATCTCACATCATCTCGTCACATGTTTTATCGTATTGCATTAGGCATGTTGTTCACTATACTTGCATTCATCTTTTCCTTCTTTGAGAACTGTACATAGCATCATGTTTGTATAAATTTCACTTGTCTTGATGTAATATATTTTATCTTGGGTATACACCCCATTCAATTGTTTATTTTCCATTCACATTTTCCATTTTCTCCATGTTGTTTACCCAACTCTTGCTCACTCCTAAGTAGTTGTTGTAAGGTGTCTAATATGGTCTTTCGATCACTCAACCATTCCCAGTTTTCATTTTAAATTTGGTTGCATGCCATCTTGATATATGGTAGTAGGTTCTTGATTTGATCATACTTTGTTTATATCAAAATATTAAAATGGTAGTAGGTTCTTAATTACGATTTTGAACAAGGAAATATGACGCTACAAAGTAAGTCTTACCTCATAAGAAAACAATTTTCCTTACTCCTATCATGCGCATGGTCAAGAAATTTAAGAATTAACAAAAGGATAATCTCCCCCTAAAAAATAAGGAAACAAATCCCTTTGATCCTCTACAAAACAAGAAAAATCCAAAAAAAAGAGCTTGAATCCTTGGAATTCTTAGTTTTTAAGAACCATGGGGTGATCTTCATCAAGGCTATAGATTCTTTACTGGGATTGGAGTAGCCTTACACATGGTAACATGCCTATCACATTAGTGATCTTATTTTGTATAGACCAATATCAACTTGTAGTTGAGCTAGCTTTTGATGGCTTGCATGCAGAGTAGTTAAGTCCAACGACATACAAAATTTGGATAATGAACTTCACTATGCACACACAAGGATAGTTAATATCTTGGTATTCCTATCATATTTTTATCTTTCAAATTCTTGCATGGTCAGTATACAAATTTTGATTGGTCAACTAGGGCATTTGAGTCTCCTGAAAGCCTTGTTTTTCCCTTTTAAATTCTCATTTCTCATCATCCGCTACATTGCATGTGTCTTCATTTCATATATGTTATTTCTTGTATTCCATTTGAGTGTATGCCCTTGATAAAATTATTCAAATATTAATTTATGATTCTTATACATTATTTAGTGCTTGAAATTAGTTTTTCATCCACTTTGGATTCATTTTGTTATGTTCCATTATACAAACATACATTCATAATTTGCATCATTAATTTATAATATGTATCATATACATACCTACTTATATGCATATATAATAAATCTATCATCTCAAATGATTCATTCATCTAACATACATGCATCATCATATCTATAAGTCTAGTTGTACATCTATAATTATCTATCATTATACTCATTCATCCATTTCATCCACACACATATGCACAATAAAACCACAAAAAATACAATTAAATCATCTCATATATACATCAAAAGGTAAGTATATCACATAGTACAAAATGCTCACAAGCTATAATATAGTGGGTCCTTAGACATCACATTAAAAAAGAAGATAATAAGAAGTGTCTCTCCTCATGTTGTCCCTACACCTTCACTCTCTTCGCTGCCTTCAAACTTGTCTCTATGAAACTACCTCGTTCAGCTGGACCCTAACATCTAAGAAGTACTCAATGATGTTAAATATGAAATATGTGGTGCCACTATTAGATCCCCTGAAACCCCACTTTGTTGACTCTTCTAGTACTAAGATGATGATGGTTGTGATGGTAGCACCCTATCTAACCTATCCATCTTATTCTCCAGTTGCATCACATACTCTTGCTCTATATAATAATGGGAATGGTATTTGGTGGTCCTAGCCTACAATTGTACAACCTCTACCCATAACCTTGTCACCTCTTCTATGTCCTATCTACCTAAAGATGATTGAGCCCACTTAACTATTAAATATAAGACATAAGTCTATAGAGCATATTGCTCTATGATAAGCATATATCTCTCCTCCTAAAGACTTTGAACCTAGTACTGTAAGGTATCTCTATCATCCTCCCAACCCTACCAATGCTCCCTACCATATGTCCAATGGCTTTGCTCTCACAAAACTATAATCTGCTCTTGTGGGTCCTCCTCATCCCCATAATCACCACTACTACCCCTCGTAGGTACATCCACATCCTCTACAGATCCTTGTGATGCCCTCACATCCCTATCTACTTAATGATGCACTCACCCTTGTAGTGGCTCATTTACTACACTAGAATTCTCATTCTATTCACCAATTTCCCCTCTTTGAAACTATTGATTGATCCACAAAACATCATACTCTGGTATAGTCCTTAGATCCTCAAAATCTATCCTAGTTAGGACCTCATAAAACTCCTCAATCAATGGCTTTGATCATGGCCATGCTAGTTGGGCCTTACTACCCCTTTACTTGTACATAACTGCAACCTTGAGCATTCCTTGTGTGATCCCAAATTTTTGGATCACCCATGAGTACTGGAAATACTCATGCTCTCTCCCATGTTTCCTGATCAATCATTTATTACAATGTACTTGCCTCAAGTGTATAACATCCTTAGCCAAATCATCCATAAGGAAAAGCATTTCATGACCCACAATTACATCTACAAGTGTACCAATTCTAGAGAGTGGAAAATCGTCCTTAGGCCTCATCTTGTTAAGATCTCTAAAATTTATGCATATGCGAAGCCCTCCATTCAGTTTTCCAACAGGTACCATGTTGGAAACCCATTCAATATAATTGATGGGTTAGATGAAGCAAAAAAGTAAAAATAAAATTATAATCTACCCATAACCCACCCCACATGTCCAATTTTATAACACTATCATGTTTTTACTTGAAATCCGAATGCAGAATGACGGCATACCAGATTATGATGCAAACAAAATTGATACAAGGTATGGATGCTAAGTCCTACGAATGCGATGAACAAGTGCATGAAGGAAATGATGCAAAAAGAAATGAGATGTAAGCAAAAAAAATTTGGGCCTATTTTATTAATGTTTGCTTTCAATCTGGTTACAATACATCCCCCCTCTAGGGCTCAGAACGTTTGATACAATTTGTTACATCAATGGATGGTACGCTTCCAGTGTCTTCTGCATGCCCACATTCAAAATGGGCAGGCCAAATGTTGCCATCGCTTGTGTCCATGTGTTCGTCATTCCTTGATGCCCCTCTGGTGTTCTTGGTGGTGAGATCCTACACACAAAAAAATAGCAAACATTTAATAGCATATGCGGATGTAGGAAAACATGCAATCCCCAAGGCCTCCGGCTAGTAAGTACATGAAAGAATGAAATGATGGTCAAAACATGTCATAATGAACCCAAAATTTGACAGAAGCATCAAGACATCATCAAGGACCCATTGCAAAAAGAACATTCAGGAAATCATGCATGGATTTCTAATCGCTCCGGGGTGGGACGATTAGGACTGTCACAAAATGTGCAAGAGCGACCTTGCAAATGTCCTACCCAGAGGCCTCCAAAACTCCTGCAAACTTGGGGTTAGGCTAAAATGGGAATTTTGAGATGACCCAAAAGGTCAGATTTGGTATATTCTACCTAGATTATCCTATATCCGAAGGTGCTCCCTGTATGTTAGTAAACACATAAAATGATAAAAACAAGGTCAAATCAAGTCAAAATACCATGAAACTTGAACAACAACATAAGTGAATCAGATACAACATAATGCAAAAATAACAGTAGAGAAATCAAGCATAGATTTCTAATCACTCCAGGGTGGGGCGATTAGGACTGCAGCAGTGCGGGGGGCACCCGGGGGCAGGACGCCCATCGTTTGGGGCTTGGTTTTGGCACCAATCCAAGTGGGATGGGTCCAAAACCTCCTAGGGGGTTGTGTCGATGAGTTTGGTGTGGGATTGTGGCCGATTTCTTGGGTTTTGGGTCTAGATTGCGTTCCTAGTGTTCACCCGATAACCTCTCTTCCAAAAGAGAGATTAGGGATGTAGGAAGCACAAAGGGGAATGGGGGTCTAATTTGGCAGCACTTCATTGCTCCAAATGCTCCAGCTCTGTTATTTTTTGGGGTGAGAAGGCTCACCAATTTTATAGACCTCAGGGGTCTCCTTTGAATGCGCATGCGAGGGTGCCACTTGGCTCACCATGCCTTTCTTAGGGGAGAGAAGATTCCTCCCTGATTTAGGGCCTCCATGATCAGGGCATGCTTGATTGAAGTCCCTCTCTCTGATTTGAAACCGTTCCTCGTAATTGCATGCCTTGAAGGCAAAGTTGGGTGGCGGATCTAGGCTGCCATTTGTCAAGGCTTGACTTTTTTTCTAGTCAAACCTGCTACTCGTCCCACCCTGGAACGATTGCTGCTAATCGTCCCGGGGTGGGGCGAATAGGATTCTAATCGTCCCAGGGTGGGATGAATAGGGAGCAAAGTGCTTAAAAGGTGCAAAATTGACCTCTGACCTTCCAAAAATGATTTGGGAGTGGTTAGGACCATTTTTTAACCTCTGGAGGCTGCCCTAGGGGGTATGTATGCCAATTCGATCAATGCTTGTAGTCACATAATCGGATTGGTGTTGTTTTGGTGTCTATAGATGCCCCTTTTTGGGATGTGATGTGTGTGGTGCAGTGTTGAGCAAAAATAGATGACCAAAGCACTTAATGATTAGGGTTTCTTAGTAACCTAACCAACCTTTGATACCCCAAGTATGGAAAGGGCACGCATTCTTGAATCCTTGCTTCTGACGAGCTAAGGAGCTTAAGTCAAGTGTAACCTTTTTCGGTGAGGTGTACTTGATCTTGGACATTGTTCAGTCATGAATAGGCAAAGGGCACAACATTTTGTCTGAGGAACCTTGTCTTCATGCTTCCAGAATGCCAAGTGTTTGTTCAACTTGTGATTATTGCTTGTTTGCTGCCCCAAGCAGGAGCATGATTGTCTTTGTCAATGATTCTTTGAATGCATGCCATTTCCTTGATTGGGTGTGTATTTGTTGATTTGGTGACTAAGTGTGACTACCCCCTCAAGCGAAGAATCGATGAGGGAATGACCAAAATAAGAAAAGCGACGAGTCACTTGACCCAAGATGACATTTTTAGGGGTGCCTTCAGTTTTTTTCTTTGAACTCTTATGTGATTTTCTAGCAATCGAACCTATTTTTGGTGGGTTTTGACCCTTTTTGTTGACGCCTATTGGGGTAGAAATTATTGAAAATCCTCCTTCCCGTGGAGCGGTCCGGCTATGCTAGCCTTCTTAGGGAGTAGGATAGTGATCATTTTTGACCCCAATGGTGGTTTTTCATGCCATGAATGTCAGGTGCAAAGGCACCTTTGTTCGATAGATTTATTGTTATTTTTGGTGCATTTTTTTGATGCAGTTTTTGTTGCTTTATTTCTTGCTCTATAATCGTCCCAGGGTGGGATGAATACCAATTTGGTAATTGTCCTAGGGTGGTACGAGCGCTAACTAGAGCGCTCATCCTAGGGTGGAACGATTATAGGCCTAACAGCCTATAAAAGGACCAAAACTAGGTTTTGGGCTCATTTGCAACATTTTTTTCTTGGAGATTTGGATTTGAGGAGGAGTGCGAGTGTGCGTAGCGGAGCGCTACCAAAATTTTACGGACATCATGAGTGCGAGAATCGGATCTTCGAGCAGAGGAGCCGAGGTGAGACCGATATGATGTTCCTTCTCCCTTCCTGTTATTCATTTTTGTTTCATATGAAGTTAAAAACTTACATATAAATGTGTCGTTTTTTGTTTTGTGTTATTGTGGTTTTTTTGTTCACACTAGGGTTGAAACCCTAGGACTATTTTTTGTTTTGGTTTTTTTGTTCACGCTAAGGTTGAAACCCTAGGACGATTGTTTTATTTTATTGTATTTTTTTGTTCACACTAGGGTTGAAACCCTAGGACGATTTTTTTTTGTTGTATTTTTTTTTTTGTTCACACTAAGGTTGAAACCCTAGGATGATTTTTTTTATTTTATTTTATTTGTTCACACTAAGGTTGAAACCCTAGGATGATTTTTTTTATTTTGTTTTGTTTTTTTGTTTTTGTACAGTTATTTTTATTTTGCGGTCATTGCTGTACAGTTTGTTTTGAATGTGTCTGTACTTTTGTTGTATTTTGTTTTTCTATACTTTTGTTGTACTTTGTTTGTTTGTACTTTTGTTTTTTTGTACTTTGTTGTTCTGTACTTTTGTTTTTTTGTACTTTGTTTTTTTGTACTTTTGTTTTTTTGTACTTTGTTTTTTTGTACTTTTTTTTTCTATACTTTTTTTTTCTTCTGTACAGTTTCTTGTATTGTTTTTGTTTATATTAAGTATGTACTTAATATCATTTGCTTTTTATTGTTTTTTAGGTTGTGAAGAGTCGGTACCGTCAGCCGACTATTTTTGCTGATGCCTAGGATGCCTTGATAGTTGGGGATTGGGAGTGGCTTGATGCCCTTGGGCTCAAGCAGGTGACACATTTGGAGCCTGTGGTGGGGGATCGAGCATATTTGACTGCCTTGATCAATCTATGGGATCCCCGCACCAACACTTTTCATATCCCAACAGGGGAGATGACGGTGACTCTAGAGGATGTGTATCGGATTCTATGGATTCCAATAGATGGGATTCCTATTCGGATGACCCACCGGGACCAACGGACAATAGTACTAACATGGTGTTTTGGTCAGGTGGGGGAGATGGGGGTGGAGAGGGCTATGGAGAGGGCAGAGGTTGACTGCCAGATAGGTGGTATTCTGGTGCGATGGTGGCTAGAGAAGGGCGTATTGGGAGTGAGGCATGCTTTACTCATGGCCCTCATTTCCAATATGCTACTTCCTGACTCCTCAGGTGCGAGGTTCCCTTGGAACCTACTAGAGTTGGTTTTCACTTTGGTGGAGTGTCCGACATCATCTCCACTTATTATGAGATGGGGTGAGACGTTGTTGGCACAACTATATGATGAGATGTACGAGGTCCACTATCAGAGGCAGAAGGGGATCGAGTACTGCTATCTCTTGCAGTGCTGGAGGTGGCAACACATAGTTGTGGAGTGGTCGTAGGGTTTGCCTTTGACCACCCGAGGTGATATGGTGGATCAGGAGATTGGGTATGCCAATCTATGGTGACGGTCAGAGGAGCATGGATAGAGTCGACGATGGGCAGGTGACGTAGGTCACTATACTGATGCCTTCTCTCGTCTAATGCCAGGGTAGGTGTTTTGGTGACCGTATCGGGATTGTTCTGCCTAGCCTAAGGCTAGAGAGTGGCTCCGGTGGGTATGCAGGGGTAGGTGGTTGATTGGGTGGCATGGGACAGAGTAGGAGTATTTCCTGTATGTCCGGGTGATGCGGTAGTTTGGGGTGTGCCAGGGATTTCATGGTGATCCCCTTATCTCTCATCTATGTAGGGATGAGAGGACCCTAGTCTGGTCGATAATTGAGCTACTGGGTGAGGGGTCTGATGCAGTTATTAATATCCCTGACATGGATGATGTCTGGGTAACTACAGAGTATGACCGATGGTGGACTATGTGGCGATGGTGGGGTGAGGGGCCTTTAGGAGGTGTGGATACGGTAGCAATAAGAGGTGGGGGTGCAGAGGCATCGATGGAGGGTTGGGGGGCTCTGCTTGATGATGCGGACATGGTGGAGGTTGATGACTTCATTGGTGATGGAGATGATGCGGGGGTTTCAGAGCAGTCGGATGTACAGGACGTCCCGGAGTAGTGGGTTCCATAGTAGTAGGCCATCCCAGAGGTGCCCATGCCTCAAGCTATCTCAGGGGATGTGGAGGCTGGGTTTCATGCTGAGATAGCATGATTGGAGGATCTCTTACGGAGATGGGATGAGGAGCATAGAGACATTTTGTAGGAGAGGGATCTCCTGCGGGCTCAGTTGGCACAATAGGACAACACATTGGCTATGTATCACCGATGAGATGTGGAGTGGGGGTGGTACCGGGTAGAGTTAGAGACAGAGGTTGTCCGCCTCGGTGGACAGTTACCTGAGCTTGATGGAGGTGGTTCGTTGCACCGTACGAGAGGCAGTGAGACTAAGCAGTATGCATCCTCTCATCACAGGCGGTTGGATGAGAGTAACATTAGTTGGCAGGATGTGTGGGCTGGTAGCAGACACCCTGAGAGGTCCCATAGGACCCATACTACTGGGGTAGTTCTAGTCGCACCGATCCTGCGTGATCATGGTGGCCGACTCCCTAGGCTTTGGGGATTTTGAGTTTTTGGTTTTTTGTGTGGTCAGAGGACCTTCTTATTGTAGCCTGAGGGCATTTTGACTTGATATATATACATGACTCATTTTTGGTTTGATGATATGCTTGTCATGGTTTATTGTTTCCTTCTGCATGTTTATTTGTGTTGATGCATGCATATGCTATTATGACTACGGATGATGTTAGCTATATGATATAGGTGTATGCATATGGAATGGATGGAATGATTTGTTGGTATACAGGTGATGGCACCATAGACTATACATGATTTACTAGATTTTTGTACTATGTGATTGCTTTATGGAATAACTTTGCATTTGTAATTTTTGTTTTGTATTTTTTGATGGTGATGTAAGTAATGAAATGTACAACAATTGTTTTAAAATGTAGTTAAGGTTTTTTTGAGACTCAGATGCTTTAACTAACTAATCAAGACTGTACATTATCTTACAAGACTTTCGAACAAGGTACGAATCAGACTTGAGTTTGACCAAGTTATTTCACATCCCTGTGTGTGCGATTGAGTTTGTTTATGTGGTATTCATAAGGATACCCCTAGTGCCAGGTAGGCTATCCACCAAACCTGTACTGAGGATCACCTAATTAGCTCCACTAATTCCTTTGTTGCATTTAGTAAGATTAATCTATGGGGCAATCTAGGATACCATAAGCTAGCTCATCCACATGCAAACATTGGTCTACACACACGTAAAGCTAATGTGATAGACATATCATCATGCATTTAGGATATCGCCATTGCCAGGTAGGCTATCCACCAAACCCGTAATGAGGATCACCTAAATGGTTTTTCGAATGTTGAGAATTCTAGGGATTCAAGCTCAGGCGGCTTTCGGTTGCTCAATTTGTTGGGATACTTGCTCTTCACATATAGTGATGAAAATCACTATTTATTTTTCTCTCTTTTTTTTGAGCAAGGGGTTTGAGTAGTGGTGATAACCACTGTTATTTTTTATTGTTTTCCTTTTGAGGATTTAGATTTGGAATTTTGATTTCCAAGTTGAGCTCGTGGGTTTTTGGCTTGTGAATGGCATTGATCCTTTTGGCCTTGGGGATGACTACCCATCTTGTTCAGGGACGTGTAGTACGAATCCTTACGACTTTGGGAATCAAAGGTGGTTGGGAATTTTTCTTTGGAATGGCATTGATATTTTAGGCCTTGGGGATGACTACCCATCCTTCTCAGGGGCGTGTAGTAGGAATCCTTACGACTTTGGGGATCAAAGGTGTTTGGGGATTTTTGATAGTGGGGGGGGGGGGCCGCGGGTGTGAAAACCACTATTTATTGTGGGGAATTGGATGGGGAAGAGCTTGTCCTTTTGTCAATTCTCATCATTCTTGAACCATTCGCACAGGGGGATGAGCAGGATAACATTTCACCTATGGTACCCTGGACCGCTTTGCAGTTTTCATCTTTCATTCACACAACTTGGGAATTTTTATGTGTTTTTAAGCTTGTGTTGGGATGCTATGTAACAAGGCGTGATCCAAGTAAAACTCTACCTTGTAAAAATTGTTCGACTTTGTACAACATTTGACTAGAAATCTAAAGACAGTTGAATGACGAAAACCCTAAAGACATTAGAAGACAACTGACTATGATATGGCGAAAATGCGAAGGGCGTTATTCTTGATGGATCTTTTACAAAATGGACTGAATTTGGAAAATGATGGAATTGTCGAGTAATTACAGTCTATGGTGCTTTTGACATGTATGACCAACAAATATGCAATGTATGTATGCGATGCCTAATGCAACTTTTTCTTTTCCTTTTTGTGTTTTGATTTTTAAGAATATGCATGAAAGTGAGATGCAATTTTTTTGTTATTTTTGATTATTTGTTGTTTTTGAATATTTGTTATGGATGGTTGAACCCGAATGGGTGTGGACCAAGTGATTCTTACGGATCCTTGGAGGTTTTGACCAAAGGGATTATGGATACCTTTGGGGCATTTTGGGTGACCAAGCGATTGCGGGAACCCTTGGGGTTTTGGTTTGACCAAAGGGATTATAGATACCTTTGGGGCATTTTGGGTTTGACCAAGCGATGTGGGAATCCTTGGGGCTTTTTGTTTGACCAAAGGGATTATGGATACCTTTGGGGCATTTTTAGGTCAACCAAGTGATTACGGGAACCTTGGGGCTTTTGGTTTGACCAAAGGGATTATGAATACCTTTTGGGGTGTTTTTAGGTTGACCAAGCGATTGCTGGAATCCTTGGAGCTTTTGGGCTGGTTTGGTTTTACCAAAGGGATTATGGATACCTTTGGGGCATTTGGGGTTGACCAAGCGATTACGGGAACCCTTGGGGCTTTTGGTTTGACCAAAGGGATTATGGATACCTTTGGGGCATTTTGGGTGACCAAGCGATTGCGGGAACCCTTGGGGCTTTTGGTTTGACCAAAGGGATTATGGATACCTTTGGGGCGTTTTGGGTGACCAAGCGATTGGCGAGAACCCTTGGGGCTTTTGGTTTGACCAAAGGGATTATGGATACCTTTGGGGCATTTGGGATTGACCAAGCGATTGCGGGAACCCTTGGGGCTTTTGGTTTGACCAAAGGGATTATGGATACCTTTGGGGCGTTTTGGGTGACCAAGCGATTGTGGGAACCCTTGGAGCTTTTGGTTTGACCAAAGGGATTATGGATACCTTTGGGGCATTTTGGGGTTGACCAAGCGATTGTGGGAACCCTTGGAGCTTTTGGTGTGGTTTGGTTTGACCAAAGGGATTATGGATACCTTTGGGGCATTTTGGTTTGACCAAGCAATTACGGGAATCCTTGGGGCTTTTGGTTTGACCAAAGGGATTATGGATACCCTTGGGGTGTTTTTAGGTTGACCAAGTGATTGCTGGAATCCTTGGAGCTTTTGGGTTGGTTTTGTTTGACCAAAGGGATTATGGATACCTTTGGGGCATTTTTGGGTGACCAAGTGATTGTGGGAACCCTTGGAGCTTTTGGTTTGACCAAAGGGATTATGGATACCTTTGGGGCGTTTTTAGGTTGACCAAGGGATTGTTGGAATCCTTGGAGCTTTTGGGTTTTGACCAAAGGGATTATGGATACCTTTGGGGCATTTTGGGTGACCAAGCGATTGCGGGAACCCTTGGGGCTTTTGGTTTGACCAAAGGGATTATGGATACCTTTGGGGTGTTTTAGGTTGACCAAGCGATTGCTGGAATCCTTGGAGCTTTTGGTTTGACCAAAGGGATTATGGATACCTTTGGGGCATTTTGGGTTGACCAAGCGATTGCGAGAATCCTTGGGGCTTTTGGTTTGACCAAAGGGATTATGGATACCTTTGGGGCATTTTTAGGTTGACCAAGTGATTGCGGGAATCCTTGGAGCTTTTGGGGTGGGCTATGGCTCTCTAAATGTTGAATGGCCTCAAATGACTGATGTTCAAGGGTTCTAGTTCCTTGATTCCTTCAAGAGAGGTGAGTCGGTATGTTCCAGGTCCTATTTTACTATCGATTACATAGGGACCTAACCAATTTGCCATGAAATTGTCCCTTAAATGGGGTGGCAAGTTAGAATTTTGTTGGTTCTCTTTTAAGACCAGGTCACCAACCTGAAAGTCCCTTAGGTGAACTTTCATGTTGTATGCTTTCTTAAGTCGCTCTTGATAGATACGTAAATGCTCGAGAGCATTGACATGTCGTTCGTCGAGTAACGTAAGCTGGTCTAATCGGGCCTGCCATGTAGTGTCATCATCGATGAACTCTTGCATTGATATGCGTAGGGAGGGTATTTCCAACTCGAGAGGCATGACTACCTCAGAGCCATACACTAGAGAAAATGGAGTTGCCCTAGTGGGCGTCCGAATGCTAGTGCGATAAGCCCATAGGGCAAGTGGTATTTGGATGTGCCAATCCTTATGATTATCTACGACCATATTTTTAAGGATGGCAACTAGCATTTTGTTTGATGCCTCTGCTTGCCCATTTTCCTACGGATAATAAGGTGTCGAAAAACTATGCTGAATTTTGTACTTTATTGTCAAAGCACGCACATATTTGTTCTTAAATGACGTCCCATTATCCGAGATGATCTTGGATGGAATACCAAAATGACATATGATGTTATGTAAAATGAACTCCACAATGCGGGGCCCAGTCGTAGAGGTAAGTGAAATTGCTTCCACCCACTTAGTGAAGTACTCAGTGGTCGTTATGATAAATGTGTGATGACCTGATGACATCGGGGAGATATTTTCGATGAGATCTAAGCCCCACTACGAAAATGGCCAAGCTGATTGGATTGGATTCAAGGCCTGAGAAGGTACGTGTGTCAAGTTAGCATGGTGTTGACACTTCATGCACTTTCGCACATATGCGTAACAATCTCGCTCTAAAGATGGCCAATAATAGCCCATGCAAAGAATGCGCTTGGCGATGGCCATACCGCTGAAGTGGCCATCGCACGTACCATCATGCGCTTAGGTGATCTCCCAAGTGGACTCCTGCTGGTCCAGGAAACGAAGGAGGATCCCTTCGTAGCTTCGATGGTACAAAATGTCTCCTAAAAAGACATGTTTTGCCCCTTTCTATTTGAATGATCTTTTCACGGCATGTGAAAATCCAAGTGGGAGGCTACCTAACTTGAGATAGTCTCTTATGGGTGTGTACCAATCATGCTGATCAGAAACCTCGATGGTATGAACGGTCGATCCCTCTTGAAGTTCATCCCTAGCAAAAGTTGAGCGGGAAAGAACTTGTAGAAATAGCGTTGTGTTGCTATTAAGAGGGGTTGGAGAGAACAAAGACCCCCAGTTGGCATGATTCGGACTATCATGGATTCAAGAGAACCTATCCTGAGATGGTTCAATCTGGATCAGGTGGATTCCTGGTGTTATGTCAGAGCTTGCATGCTCCATTACGGATTGCGATAACATTTTGACTTGAATGGTTGTCATTTCACCAGAAGGGTCTTGCAGGATTAGTGACCCCAAGGAGGCCATAGTATCTGCAAAATGATTCGATGATCGAGGGAGTGCCTCAATGTCGTACCATTCAAGCTTTGCCAAGAATTTATCCACAAGGGCTTTGTAGGCCTGTAGAACTGGGCATTTGCATTGGAATACCCCTTTCACTTGGTTGACAATTAATAGTGAATCACCAAAGATATTCAAGCATTTGATGTTCATGGTGATGGTTGTCTGAAGACCTATGAGCAAGGCTTCGTATTCAACATTGTTATTGGTGCACGAGAAATCAAGTTTAAATGATAAAGGCATTGGAGCCCCTTGCGGTGTGAAAAACATGATTCTTGTGCCACCCCCTTGCTCACATTTAGAACCATCAAAAAATAAGGTTATGTCGGCCTGTGACTCAGGCTCATCAGAATATGGCAATTCTGATACATGGAAGACCCCATCATCGGGTAGCTCTATGGTTAGAGGTTGATCGTCTTCGAGAGGAGCCTCTGCTAGTTGATCGGCGATGACTTGACCTTTGATGGACTTTTATCCAATGAATTCGATGTCAAACTCCATCAACAACATGATCCATTTCGCCATGCGACTACTGTGATAAGTATGACTCATCATGTACCATAATGGATTCTCCTTAGACACAACATACGTCATATTTCTCAGCATGTAATGGCATAGCTTTTTGGTGGCAAATACCATTACCAAGCATAGCTTCTCAACGTATGCATAGTTAAGTTCATAACTGACCAGGGTGCGGCTAAGATAATAATTAGCTTGTTCTTTATGTAATTCATTTTTCTGGGCTAGCATGGCACCCAATGCCACCTCAGTAGCTGAGATGTATAAGTAGAATGACACTCCTGGTCTAGGTGGTGCCAATACTGGCGGTGAAGCCAAGTATTGTTTGATGTCATCGAAGGCTGATTGGCACTCATCATCCCAATGAAATGCTACCCCCTTGTGTAATAATTTATTCATGGGTCGGCACTTGTCAGATAACTATGCTATGAAGCGCTTGATCGATGCGACCTTACCCTACAAGCTTCTGAGCTGCTTGATGGTGGTTGGGGGAAGCATTTCAAGGATTGCCTTGACTTTATTTGGATCTACCTCGATGCCTCATTTTGAGACTATGAAACCCAAGAGTTTTCCAGATGTGACGCCAAATACACACTTCTTGGGGTTTAGCCTAACCTTGTGTTCGATGAGGCGATCAAGGATCTTGCGTAAGTCATCGAGATGATTTTGGCACAAAAGATATTTGGCCAACAAATCATCCATATAATCTTCCAAAGTTTTATGCATGTGATCATGGAAGATGTATGTCATAGTGCGTTGGTAAGTGGCACCAGCATTTTTAAGGCCAAATGGCATGACCTTATAACAAAATGTCCCCCAAGGCATCGTGAATGCCATTTTTAGTTGATCATCGAGATTGATACGAATCTAGTTGTATCCCGAGAAACCATCCATGAGGGAAAGCATTTCATGGCCTATTGTAGCATCTACCAATGCATCGATGCTAGGCAAGGGGAAATCATCCTTGGGACTCGCTTTGTTTAAATCTTGAAAATTGGTGCATATGCGAATCCTCCCATCCAGCTTTTTGATGGGTACCATGTTGGACAGCCATGGTGGGTAATCCATGTAGATGACAAACTATGCATCCAACAACTTTTGTAGCTCGTCTTTGACCATTAAGGCCACTATTGGGTGCATCTTATGTAGCTTTTGCTTGACTGGCTTGACTGTCGGATCAAGTGTTAGATTATGCATGACTAGCTACGGGTCTAGCCCCGACATGTCTTTGTAGGACCATGCAAAAACCTCCTTCTTCTCTTTGAGAAGGGCAATGTAATCGGATTGCTCTTAGGGGATAGACTTACCCCTAGCTTGATGACTTGTGGATCCATTGGATCAGAACCGATGTTTACGTCAATCATTTCTTTGATTGACATGTGGGATCCATCCTCCAACTGGTGTGGAATTGGGATCAGGTGGATATCATTTGCTGAATTTAGATCTATGTTGGGAATGTCGGGTTCCTCTTCAACATGGAAGATATCTTGAGTCTGTCCTAGGGTGAAATGAAACATCTCACCGCAAGGCCGATACTTTGATGGGGATGGTGGTGTGTCGTGATCCAGTCTATGGCATCTAGGTCTAGATACAATGGTCATGTTGGATCATTTGGATTGTGGATGGGGCGGTTAAATCAATGGAGATCATGTTGATGGACTGAATTTGGTCTCCATTACCGTGCGGGTGTTGATTTAGACATTCTTGGTGATCCTTGTGCCTCGGATCTGGCTCTATGGGTATTGGCACAAAAGGATCGGCCCTATGTGTGGATAGAAGGATGGGGTCTACCCTTGGCATTGGTGGCCCTATAGGGTCTCTAGGTGGGAGGTGCTCTCTGTATGCCTGAAGTGGTGGATGAAGCACTTGGTTTAGCTGTACTTGGTTTAAATGCCACCTATGCCTTGGTCCCATATTTAAATGTTCAAACATATCATCTATGTCCATGGGGTATTCCTGTTGCCTCATATGGTTGAGATATGCCATCTCAGTCTCATCCTCATAGTCGCTATCGAAGATCCATAGGCCTTCATTGGCTCTGACAACTGTGTGCCCCTCTGGCTGGTATAGCCTCCCACTAGGCATTTCTTGATCACTTGGCCTTATGGCCGGCCTGGGAGGCTTGTTTTGTTCGAGCATGTTGATTTGGTCCCTTCTGGGTTGTTCTGCTCTCTATGGGAGGGCTGGATTCTCTGGAGGTGGCAATTTCCTAATTGGAACATTAAAGGGGAACATTGCCACGAAGTCCTCCTGATAATCATCAATGGGTGTCACCTATGAATGATTGCTATCGAACTCAAATGGGTCCCAAGGTGCTACCTCATAATCTGACTCATCTTCTGAAGACCTCCCTTGATTTTGTTCATATCCCTCTTGGAGGTTACTTCTTGAAATTTCCCCTTTCTCGATCAAAGGGGAGGGGTTGTTGAGGTCAACAAGGTTTGTTGTTAACAATGGGAAATAATTCCCCAATGTGTATGTAGTGTTGGGATTGGCATATGGATCTTGTGCCAACCCATTCCTGTTGCCTATACCTAAGCCTTGCATGGTCTCTACCAAGATGTCGAGGGGCAAAGGGTGGTTTAAACCTACTCCTGATTTATCATATGGCATCTGGTACCTTGGTTGACAAAGAGTGTGCATTCCTTGTTCGTATCTGCCCAATCCATATCCATGCCAATTACATTGGTCTAGGTATTTCAAGGGAAATTCTGGGTTGCACAGATAATCAACATTCTCAGCAAATGGCTCTTCGTCCTCTTCCTCTTGTAGGTAGGGTTCCAGGCCGTTCTCGAGGCCCCCATATACGAAGTTGGTCTGATTTTGTGGGTAGCCTAAAGGGATGATAGTTTTGATGGAGAGGCAAGGTATCCCCATGTCTTGCATGGATTCGAGTATGGGTGTTGCCACAATGTTCTACACTAGGTACTCTCCCAGGCCTGTATTGGCCATTTCAATGGTAATCATCGGTGGTTGAGGGGGAGGGAATGGGAGTTCTCCCTGAGTCCACTCCATATTGGGTGAATCAGGTGTCTCGACTTCCATTCAGTTGGGCACCTCCTCGGTAGAGATGGTTGAGACTAATGGTGGTGCCTCCTCTAGGGGCTTCTTCCCGTTGTCCTTCGGTGTGGCCACCATAGGTGGCATTGTTGGTGAAGGGACAAATGATGAAGATGGGCCAGGTCGGTTAGTTGAGGGACTCAATAGTGGGGATGTAGGCAAAATTGGACCCTAAGTGGATGGATTCAATTGAAAGTCCAAATGTGTCAATGGGAGGGTCAATTGTGGCATCAGCTACACCACATTGTAAAACTTAAAGGGCTCTAAGTCTGCTGGGACTACATGTACTTGCCCCTCGTATGTGTATTTGAGGCATTGATGGGCTATCGAAGGGACACACTTCATGTCCCTGATCCAAGGCCGGCCTAGCAAGATATTGTAGGCCATCTCACCCTCAAGGATGTGACACAACGTAGGAATGGTCTTTTGTCCTACTTGGATGGGCAGGACAATTGTGCCAACCGTCGAGCATAACGTGTCGTTGAATGCTCGAAGAGTGTAGGTGGATGCCACAATGTGGGATGCTAGAAACTTAAGATGTTTTAATGCCGCTATCATGATTATGTTTCTAGACGAGCCAGTGTCCACCAATACCCTCTTGAATGGAATCCCGTTGACCCGCGCGATGACGTGTAGGGGTGGATCCACCATATCACCAGTCACCAATTTCAGTTCATCTTCCCTAAAGGTTATGACCGGTTTTGTGCATTGTCTCACATGTCCCACAAAGTTGTTGAAAGAATTGGGTTCATGGGGTTGTAGCTCAATGGCTTTGAGTATCTCCATCAGAGCCTCCCGATGGGGCGGTGATTGTTGGATGAGCTCATAAATGGAGAGCCTAGCCGACGTGGTCCTTAAAATTTGAGTAAGCTTAGTCTAAATCATGGCCACTGGTCTAGGCAAGGGAGGTTGTGTAGGGTGTTGTGGAGGTTGTGACGTTGATGGAACATCTCCTGTAGCTACAATGGGTGCAACCGTGTTTGGGTATCTTTTGTTCCGTGTCACGATGCTTATCATCCCTACGTACCCTTGCATGGGGCAATTTTGTGTTACCTCGTTCACTTGTAAAGTCTTTGCCTATGCATCATGGGTAGGCAGGGGGTCTTTGAAGACTTCCATATGTTGGTTGCTCAATGCTACGGGATTATCTACCATGAGCGTTTTGTTGTCTATCAAGTCCTGCACCAAGTTTTTGAATTTCCAACAAGTGAAGATGTCATGTCCTTTTTGTCGATGGAATATACAATATAAATATTCCCTATAGCCCTTGGGTTTTGGCGCGTTGGGGTCTATGGGTTGAATTTTCTGCAAGTTTATCAGGTTTTCCGTGAACAAGCGATCAAACAAGGAGTCTCTAGACTCCGTGAATTGTGTGAATTGTCGCTTAGGGTGACACTACTGATTTTTCTCTTGTTTGTGGTTTTCCTTTTCATAGTTAGCAAGAGGAACTGCATGATAATTAGCCTTTGGGGGTTGTGTCATTTGTGCAGGTGGTGGTATAGTTATGGCAACCTGATTGACCATGATGGGTTTCGGTCATGTGGGGCCAGTTTTGGCATTTTTGGTCCACTCTTTCTTGCATGGCTTGGCAATCTCGTCATCTTGAATTTTGATCTCCTCAATTATCTTGGCTTGTGCCAGGGCTTCTTCTAGGGTGGCATATTACTGTAGCTGCAATAGCACAGAGATCGACCTTATGCAACTCTTTGAAAACATCTGAGTCATGTCGGCCATGGGAGGGAGGTAAGGTAGCTTTGAAAGCAATGTCCTCCACCAATTCCCATAAGCGGCTATGGTCTCATCATCATACTACTTAAGGCCAGCTAGGTCACTTAAGGATGCCTTCTTCTTGGTGTTGAAGGCAAAATGTTCAAGGAACGCATCCACTAGATGGTCTAGATTGTTGATGCTATGCTTTGGCAATTGGGTAAACCAATCCGAGGCAGGGCCTGTGAATGTGGTTATAAACATTCTCAGAAGCAATGCATCATTGTCCTGAATGCCAAAGCATTGACTCAGGAACCTTATTATGTGCTCTTGGGCATCCTCATCCCCTCTGAAAATTACCAATTGAGGCATTTTGAAGTGGTCAAGGTATGGGGGTGCCGAAACTGAAGGATGCACAGGGTGACTGCGAAGTTGGCGTAAGGTGGGCTTTTGGGGCCCCAAAGTCTTAGTCTCCATAGACTCTAAGTGCTCTAACAGTGCTTTGTATGCATCAAAGGATTTTATTTCCTCTTCTTTGGTTTGTTCCCATTGTGAATTACGAGGAACTTGAGGCCTATGGAGGGGTAGTTGGGTAGCGCCCCCTACCTTGGTAGGGCATTTCAGCCCACTCTTCTTCTTTCTCAAATTCCTCATAGGCTTCTTGGGGAGTTTTTGGGCATGACCTATAAACATGGATGGGTGCCCAAGGAAGGCACCCATCATTGGTTCTAGGGGTGGCCTCTCGCTCAGGTCTCGGAGGTCTTGGAGGCAACACTTGATAAGGTCATGGAGACCTGTCTCGCACTAAGGGGTTGTGCCTCTCATAAATTTTTTTCCTATGCATGCGAGGGGTTGGAATCCTCTCATGCATAGTGTTCTGGAGCAACTCATCTATCTAGAATTGAATGCACTCTTTGTTAAGATGATACAGTTGCTCTAACTACTGCTGATCTTGCCTAAGCTACGTGATTTGCGCTTGGCAGGTGACCTGTTTGGAAAATGCCAAGTCGATTTGTTTTGTCATCCTATGTCTAGGAGGCCTAGATGCCTCCCCTACATATCTATCTTGGTCATGGTGATCCGAGATCTCTATGGGTCACTTTCCTCTGTCGAGGTTAGAGACATTCACCTGAGGCTCTGGCCTCAATAGGTGATCTTGATAATTAGCAGGTGCGGAGGTGCATTTCTCTATGCGATGTGCGATGTATTGCTCTTGGGGAATATCTTGGTTTTCCTCGTGCTCCCTTTCATACATGTGAAAGGGATGGGCGGAGTTGGCTCGCCCTGTCTGAAGAGCCTTGCACTCTAGATTTGGCCTATTAGTTCTAACAGTAATGAGGGGTGGAGGAGGGATGATATAATCATGTGGTCCCTCCTTATGAACCCTATGCTGCTCTAGCGCTTCATCGTACAGTGGCCACTCATAATGAGTGTCTAAGGGAGCCTTCCCATGTGTGTACTCCTCCTGAGAGGGTCTATGTTGAACGGGAGTGCCCCTCAAAGGGGTGCCTCTATAGTCCTTTTCTGTAGTGGCATAGTGTGGACTACGTTGTGGGTTAGGCTACCAAGGTGGTATAACCAAGTCCTTGGGGCTATAACGGAGGCGACTTGTGCCTCCTTGTATACTTTTCGTAGCTTCTACCCGTGATTGGGCTTGGCTATGGGTATACACCATGGTGGTGGTCTTTCTAGAAAGATATGTATATTTTTATCTCCTTTACAAAATTTTTATGCTATACCAAACAAAAGGGGACCACACAAGCAAAGAAATGATTATCTCGTTTATAGATTAAATGTGTGCCCTAGATCTAGTCCAGTGTGTTTGATTTTTGTTATGTGAATCTTGTAAAGGAAAATTTGTTATACATGCAAAATGAGGGCTCTTGTATCTCCAAAATGGTCACCCCTTCAATATACCATTGCCAGGCCATTATACCGAACCTCTCAATATACCCGCCCTTACGTGAGGGAAACTATTGGTACGTGAGAGCAGAACAGTACGTGGAACATAGGTGGTATGGAAGGGGGATCGCTCTATTTTTGACACCTACCATAGAAGACTTATCCTCATGCATGGGGAATCACCCCCGTTACACTTGGTCAGCTTTCATCAGGATTTACGTCTAGCAACAGTCGCGATCAGGGTAAATGTATGCAAAATCCAAGCCAAGGTGGTGATGAAATCCACCGTTGGTCTTGATCAAGTGTTGGGGTATTAAGACCAACTCCTTGATGTTAATTTTATTAGGTGGCATGTGTGTGGTTCCTTTTAATCATGTAAAGAAAGAAAACATACAACAAAAGATGATTTTCACTAATGCAATGCTTTAAAGTATGTTTTATCTTTTAGAAACAATTAGCAGCAAGAAGGAAATCACAAAACCTACCTAGAACTAACACCTATGATGAGGACTTGCCATTGGTGCAAGTATCATGCAAGCAAACCAGAGAAGAATGCATTCCTAATCAAGTTCCTTCCATTTAATTTACTCTATGTTTTTATTTCCTTTTTTGTATTGCAAGAAGGAAAAAAAACTACTTAACTTTTCTATGCAAGCAAAGAAAACAGAAAATTGTAGAAATAGAAAACAAAAAAACATAGAGGATGTTCAGAAAACCTACCTCCTCTCTGTCTAAACCAGATGCCTCTGAGTTTCTGCTCAGAAAATGCATAGAGCTCTAATCGTCCTAGGGTGGGATGAATAGCAGGTCTGCATTCATCATAGGGTGGGGTGAATACATATTCATCCCGGGGTGGGATGAATAGCAGGTCTGTATTCATCACAGGGTGGCACGAGTAGCAGTCCAACGCCCGAAGGAGTAACACCTGCAAGGAAAACCACAAAAATTGGATCAAAAACCTGATCTTAATAGTAGGGGACAGGGTCCCACCATGATCGCCACTGAAAGCCAAATGCGGAGTGACGGCATACCAGATTATGATGCAAACAAAATAGATATGGTATGGATGCTAAGTCCTACGAATGCGATGAACAAATGCATGTAGGAAATAAAGCAAAAGAAATGAGATGTAAGAAAAATAAAGTAGGGCCTATTTTATTAATGTTTGCTTTCAATATGGTTACAATACATCCCCCCTCTAGGGCTCAAAATATTTGATATAGTTCGTTACATCAATGGATGGTATGCTTCCAGTGTCTTCCGCATGCCCACATTCAAAATGGGCGGGCCAAATATTGCCACCACTTGCATCCATGTGTTTGTCATTCCTTGCTGCCCCTCCGGTGTTCCTGGTGGTGATATCCTATGCACAAAAAAATAGCAAACAGTTAATAGCATATGCGGATATAGGAAAACATGCAATCCCCAAAGCCTCCGGCTAGTTAAGTATATAAAAGAGTGAAACGATGGTCAAAACATGTCATAATGAACCCAAAATTTGAAAAAGCATCAAGACATCATCAGGGACCCATTGCAAAAATAATAGTTAGGAAATCATGCATGGATTTCTAATCACTCCGGGGTGGGACGATTAGGACTATCACAAAACGTGCAAGAGCGACCTTGCAAATGTCCTACCCAGAGGCCTCCAAAACTCTTGCAAACTTGGGGTTAGGCTAAAAGGGGCATTTTGAGATGACCCAGAAGGTCATATTTGGAATATTCTACCCAGATTATCCTGTATTTGAAGGCGCTCCCTGTATGTTAGTAAACGCATAAAATGATAAAAACAAGGTCAAATCAAGTCAGAATACCATGAAACTTGAACAACAGCATAAGTGAATCAGATACAACATAATGCAAAAATAAAAGTAGAGAAATCAAGCATAGATTTCTAATCACTCCGGGGTGGGGCGATTAGGACTGCAACAGTGCGGGGGGCACCCGAGGGCAGGACGCCCACCATTTGGGGCTTGGTTTTGGCACCAATCCAAGTGGGATGGGTCCAAAACCTCCTAGGGGGTTGTGTCAATGAGTTTGGTGTGGGATTGTGGTCGATTTCTTGGGTTTTGGGTCTAGATTGTGTTCCTAGTGTTCACCCGATAACCTCTCTTCCAAAAGAGAGATTAGGGATGTAGGAAGCACAAAGGGGAATGGGGGTATAATTTGGTAGCACTCCATTGCTCCAAATGCTCCAGATCTATTCTTTTTTTGGGGTGAGAAGGCTCACCATTTTATAGACCTCAAGGGTCTCCTTTGAATGCGCATGCGAGGGCGCCACTTGGCTCACCATGCCTTTCTTGGGGGAGAGAATATTCCTCCCTAATTTAGGGCCTCCATGATCAAGGCATGCTTGACTGAAGTCCCTCTCTCTGATTTGAAACCGTTCCTCGTAATTGCATGCCTTGAAGGTGAAGTTGGGTGGCGGACTTGGGCTGCCATTTGTCAAGGCTTGACTTTTTTCTAGTCAAACCTGCTACTCATCCCACCCTAGAACGATTGCTGCTAATCATCCCGGGGTGGGGCGAATAGGATTCTAATCATCCCAGGGTGGGACGAATAGGGAGAAAAGTGCTTAAAAGGTGCCAAATTGACCTCTGACCTTCCAAAACTGATTTGGGAGTGGTTAGGACCATTGTTTAACCTTTGGAGGCTGCCCTAGGGGGTATGTATGCCAATTCGGTCAGTGCTTGTAGTCACATAATCGGATTGGTGCTGTTTTGGTGTCTACATTACCCATATCACCCAATAATTTTATTTTTTATTTTTAATTTTAAATAAAGGAAAAATCTAAGGCTTATGCCCTTACCTTTCTCGCACCCCCTCCATTGCTTGTAGATACACTCATCGGGTCCAGGTATCGGTCACCTCAACCACTAACAACACTTCATTGTGCAAAATTGCTCGCTTTCTCCTCAACCTGCTTCTCTATCATCTCATGCAATGAAACTGTCCCTTTCTCTATAAAAACTACCTTTTATTATTTTTTGCAGGTGCAATCATCTAGGAAAATCGTGCAATGTGGTGCAACCATCCAAGATGGTCCCATTTAAAAAAGAAAATAATTTTAAGGAACTATCTCAGGTTGAGACGATCTCAAAATTTCACATTTTATTGCCAACTTGCTAGCCATCCCACTTTTTTCAAGTTCTTAATTGCTATCATCATTTTACCTCACCTCCATTGAGTCATCACTTAAGGGGGTAGACAACACATGCAATTTTTTTATCTCAAATGAAGTCAATAATAAAACACTTGAAAGTGGAAATTGCATTTGTCCAAGAATCATGGCTAAAAACTATCATACACCCTCCTTGTTGTGGCTAAAGCAAATTTCTCAATAAAAAAAATTCTTGGTATACCTGAAACATAAAGCTTATAGACTAACAATGTCTACCTATGGACGAAAGGTTTACCAAGATCAAATCAAATCCATCAATTTATTGGAAGTAATGATTCAACGATGTGTGTCATTTCCATGATTAAGGCATCCCACATTGACTTTTATTTTAGACCATCTTGCACTACCCCTATTCAAGGTTATTTTTCATCAATCAACATTATTCATCATCGGTTTAACCATTTTATATCATCTATTTTTTCTCCACATTGTGCTTATGCACAATGCATTCTAAAATGGGAAATCTATATACACCTAAAATATCTTATATCGAGGAGACTCCCAAAAATCCTCCTTTTTAATCCACACAATCTACTTTAGATAGCCTTAAGGCTAATTCCATGAGTTTTTTAGTAGTAGGCAACATTCCCCATGAGAGGCATAACTATATCTACCTGAGACGGTCTCATGTTTGCCACTATCTTGACACAATATGATCATGCAAAACCAAAAATAAAAATTTTACAAGAATTTTAACTACTTGTTAGCATCATTCTTGACTTCACATCGACATCAATCAACCTACAAGTGGTAGTTTACCTACCACCTACAATCACCTACTCGCAAAAAATCAGGTTACCCCTGATTGCCACCTTTCGCTCACTTGTCTCTTAATGGGAGGCCTATAAATGGCACCCCCTCCTCTGCAACACATATCTAAAAAATTTAAATTTACTTACAACAAAATGTTACCAAGAATTTTCTAGGTCATATCAATGCGAACGAAATGCTGTAAGATCACCACCAAGGAATTGAAGTCAAATCTACTTTTTCCCTCATATAAATCCTCCTTGTTGTATTGTTGTTCTTCGATGCCCCTGTTGTCATCCTTCAACACACAAATTGACCTTCCAAAAACTCCCTATGTAGCCTCAAATCTATCTCAAACCTAATCATGACAAGATGCAGAACTATGATAGTGGCCATCTCACCCAAATATGACCCATACACAAAACCATCTTGACCTAAGATAATCCTAATCAAACAAAGAGGTGACATATTTATTTTACACTTTTAGCTTAGATATTTGTCTGCATGTGCATTTTAGAATTAAATCCTTTGTATTTCATGCAATTTACCACTTTTTATCTTATTTTTCATTTTTAGATCTGACATAAATCCAAATATAATGGATCTCACAAATTCTATTGATTCACTTGTTGTTTCCCTTTGTGCACAGGTGATAGGATTATAGAATAGTGAAAGGTTCCAGATCTCATATTATATGGTGGTCGTAGAAAAACCTACTTTCCAGGTTATGTGTTGGTATGAGAAGATCAAGATTACACCTAGTTTTTGAGAAAAGGGGAATCACACCCCTATTGTAATATTTTGTATCATTTGTAAATATCCTCTCGAGAGGACTCTCTATAACCCTAAAAATATAAAAATATATAAAGTTTATTTTTATTACTTTAAGAATTATGTTCATTTGTGTGGTACAAATTTCCATCCTGTAAGTGGTATCACATAAGTTGGCATATCTGGGAATGTAGACCCTATTATCCCCTTTGAATTAGGTGTGCATTCTTGGGCAAATATTGTGGGTAAGGAGTGGTCCAATAAATCTATCTTGTACCTTTTCAATATTAAGCCATAGAAGGGTAATCTCTATGTTCCCTTGATATTTTGAGTAAATCCTTGGAAAGTGGGGCATAAAATTTAGTTAGAAAATGTTTGGATCCCTGACCTAACATGGATTCCATTTGATGTTGGGCTTTGATGAAATATAAATTACAAGGGCATTTAGAAATTGTTGCCTCCACAAAAAGGTTTTTTCCTTTCCAATATTAGTTGTGAAGAGGATATCGAAAGGATTTTTTTGGGAGACCTTTGGTTCTATGGTAGATGAGGCCTCTTCTTGCACAAATGGGATCCCAATTTGTATCCTAGCATCCAAAGATTCAATAAGGTACTACTTTGGGTTAATCTCTTAGAGCTACCATTTTAGTATTGGTATGAAGACACTCTACTTAGTATTTCCAAAGAAATTTGGGAGTTTATCATAATAACTCTACTACTAGGAACCAATCAAGAATGACCTATGTGTATGTAAATGTGAATTTGCAAGCTGAGCTTTCAAACTCCATTGAATTGGTGTTTGATCTTGGGTCTTGGATTCAAGTAATCAAGTATGAAAGCAAACCTCCATTATACTCATCTTGTAAGTTTTTAGATTGTTCTTTTGGGTCCTGCCCCAACAAGAAAGTTTAGCAACAAAAGGAGGCTATGGATCCATCCTCTTCAAGTGTGGTTCATCCTGAATAAAAAAAAATTGGTAGGAAAACTATTGAAAAATATGACTTTGAGATAGAAGTAATCCTAGGCTAGAGTCCCCTCAAACCCCATAAAGCTTCTTAAGATGAGCTTGCAACCCTTTTGGAAGTAGAACATTTACTAGAATCTAAATTTCAAATACAACTAGGAGACCAGAATACTTTAATTTTGAAAGTGCAAAAAAATCAAGTTCCCAATTAGGTGGTTATAGTTTCTTTGATATAATATGTGGTGTTGATTCTTGAGACCTAGGTAAATCTCTTCTCTGCTAGTACCTCTTCTATTTCTCCTCTTAAAAATTCAAATTTTGACTCGTTAGAAGCTCTTAAAGAGCTATCAATAAATCAGGTGTTTTATCAAGTTAGGGCAAGTGGTGAGGTTGTATTGATAGCTAGTCCTATAGAAAATAAGGGCTTGAAGATTATATCCCTAGAGGATCTATTCAAATATTCTGGTAATGTTTCCAAAAATAAACTTTTGTATCCCAACATGGGGCCAAAGACAAGAAAATAGAACAAGGGTAATCTTGATGTGAGGGTGGACCATAAGGTGGGGAAGACCATCCAATCAGGAAAATAGGAAAAATAAAATGAAGGAGGAAATTGCAAATGGTGTTCAGACCACCCTAAGGTTAGGCTTTGGAGAAAATATTCAAGAAAACTTAGATGAGATCCCTCTTAGAGACTACCTAAAAATTCCTTTGGAGGGGGGAAGAAGCCCCATCCCAAACTTTACAAATAAAAATTGTTTCATGAATTATAAAAGGTCTTAATTGCCTTTCGAAGCAAAGAGTTTGTCTCTTCCATATTCTAGTTCTTGTTCCTATTATCAACTATAGTAGAAAAAGGTTTGTTCTTGGGAAACCTTTTAATTTGTATTTTAATTTTATTTTGCCAAGGTCCTCATTTGGAATAGATTGGGATGATTGGAAAGAATGACGTTTAGCAGGTTTTTGTTGCAACCCTGTTGACCTTGTTGGTTTTTTCAATTGTTATCTGTTATGTAGTTGTCTTATATTATGTTTCTCTTGAGTTCTTCATTGAGTATCCCTTTCTAAATTTGAACTTGGATGGTTCTCAGATTGGATTTGTTCTATGCTTCTTTATATTTCTTTATGGTTATGATGTAAAATGTTTGGGAACCCTTTCAAAACCCCTTCTTCCAAATTATAAAAAAAAATTGATTACTAAGAGAAAATGAAGAATATCTTTGATATAAAATCAATCATAATATAACCTAAAATAAATGTATCATTTTAATATTTTAGTGGAAGTGTCCCTTAATAAAAGCCACAAATTACTTTAAAAATAGTAATAATAGTTAATAAACTTATATAAAATTATGAAAACTCAATACAATAGAGAATAAGGTTCAAATCTTGTCAAACAACACATGCATAATTGTTGGTTTATTAAAAAATTATGATAATATAATCATGATGTAATACACATGGGAATATCTTTGTATTTTTTAAAGTACCATGATAATGCAATCAACATTTAATATGCGTGAGTGCATTTCATTCCTATATAACCGATTTAAAAATAAATAATAATAACAACCTTTAAGAATAATCAAAAGACATGAACTTAAGTAGTTAAAAATTGTATTTGTAAGTTAAAGACCCAAATTTAAATTTACTAGACAATATATATACATATTTATCAAAATACTAATGTGTGGTTTGCTAAAATATTATGTTGATGTAGTCATGATGTAAAATGAGTGGCATCAATTTCAAATCCATATAGTTAATTTAAAAATAATACAAAGAATAAATGCTCCATTCGAGAAAGACAAAAATTATTTCTTATGATCTTTTTACTTATTTAAAATATTTTCTTTTTGGAGAAAATATAATCTCTAAAAATTATATGTTGGTTTCTAATAATACTAATATTTTATTTTGAGATCTTTTTATCGATCATTTATGGATATTTTGTATGTGTGATTGATTTTAAGATATAAATTTTTATTTTAACATTTATAATAAAAATATTATAATTTTATCCAAAGGATTTAGAACAACAATGAAGATTAAGGAATTTCACACCATAATTCAAAAAAATCTAATCATATAAGTGAATCTAAAATTTTTATCTAGTTAAGCAAATAAGAAGTTTAAAATTGTAAGCTAAGGTTTTAATCTTGTGGTTAAACCTTACCATTAACCCTAATGGATTTGGGGCTAAGTAACAAGAAATTTCACATCATAAACCAATGTTTAGGTGCACTATAGAGGACATTTAAAGGTGGAAGTCAAACTTATAATGATGTATTACAATTATAATCATACTTTTATTCTATTTATGAACTTTATTCATATGTTAACCTTGACATTTTAAATCCAATGAGTTTGGAAAAAAATACCTTTATGCTCTCTATGATCAATTCCTAAAAGGTAACCTTAACGTTTTAGGTCCAATGGATTAGGGGTAAACATCCTTCAAGTTCAATGGGTTTGAAACAAGTGATCAAAAGCATTGTAAATAGAATTTTTAATCTAATGGGTGAACCCTAACATTTAGTCATATGCATTTAAGACAAGCAAATGAAAACAAAATCTTCACATCATAAGTCAAGACTATAATTTTATAGATGAACCTTATTATTTATCCCTTGTTAGTTGTGTAAGGCATCAATTGTAATAATATGAGTTTATTCCAATCTCAAATCCATCTATTAAATGAGTATAATTCTCTAAATTGTGATGAACACTCTTATGATGATAGGATAGCTTCTAAGTTCAGATTGATTATGTGATAATCATTTTTACAATAAGATAACCCATGATAATATATTTTTTAATAATACCATATTATTATAATTGGTTGAAATGATATAATAAAAATGAAGTCCAACTCAATTTTATCTTTGTAATGAATTCTTGTAATGTTTTCTTTTGTAGCGTAAGTGGAGAAGGCGAGTCAAGCCCTGTTGAATGGGAGATCCATGGTTTGAACCTCTACGATGCAAAGGGGGACATAAAAAATATCTTGTGGCTTCCTTTTAAATAGTGGTATACCCAGATGGGATGGCATTCTTGGCCACCTAAGAACAAATTTTGAGGTTTTTTTCTAACCTAAATTTTTTTTCACCGTGGGCTAGGTCGATTGGTAAGTGCATGTGTGGCCAAACACTTACCAAGAAGACACACAGGTTCAAACTAGGTACTTACCAAGAAGACACCCAGGTTCAAACATCAGGGGCAGTTTGTTTGCAAAGGTAATAGTCTTATTTAAATCCTTTAAGTACACGTCAGACTAAAAATAACAGTACAAATCTCAAACAATCGATGGTCCCTTCACGCTGAGTCAATAATAACAAAGCAAAATAGGTTTGATGGGAGCAACCCTGAGTTTGTCATTTACTAAAAATAGTGTGATTGTGACTAACTCTCATATGTAACAAAAAAAAATCTTGTAATAAAACAAACCATACTTTTATTCTTTGTAATACATTAAAAATCATTCTTATACATACGATTTTTTATAATATCATATTATTTTATTATTTCAATGATGTAGATAAGGTGAAGCCTAGTTGTATGATATAGATTCTCTTTATAAAAAGATTTATGCTAATATAATTTATTAGCACCATATTCTTTTAGAGTTCATTAAAATTATATAATAATTATAAAAATCAATTCAAATCCTATGAGATTCTCAACACAATATAACAACATAGATATAACAATAAATCTATAATAATTATAAAATATTTTTTTTGGTTGAACAAGTAATCTGCAGCGAATTGTAAACAAAGAATGAAGAATATATGCACAGTTTACTTAAAAATTTAATCAAAAGCATAAAAAATGAAGATGCTCAGTTTGGCAAAAATGAGCTTCGTGTGTCGATCGATGTATTTGGTAGGCGTAGGTGGGAAACAGCTTCTCTAATCACAAAGTGTTCAACCACTTAACGTGAGATCGCTTTCAAGATCCACCGGGCAGAGTTCCACCTCACGTTCCAAATTCCATGATGATCAGGAGCCACATAGAAACTGCTTACTCCACCTCATCCTCGCATGCATCGGATCACAAAACCTTTCGAATTAAGAAAAGATTAACACAAAATATATACATAACAAAGTCTTTGAATTCAGCCGTTAGGTCCGTCAGTGCAGTGCCTTTTGGCGTCGCGTGCATCGATTACCATCGTGAATCAGATACGTACAGAAAATGGGACGTCGTGAGCATCTCTTTGTGGGTTTTTGAGAAAAGCAGAAAATTCAATCCTTGGTCCCTGATGCGTGGAAATTCGACGAAAAATCGCTACTGAATGTCATGCTATCGGAAGAGGGGCCGACGCCGGTGTCGTGTGATATGAACCACGTGAAATCGCCTCTGCTGTTGCACGTGGCCTCGAGGTCCGCCTCCATTCTATGCAGTACGGAAATTATACCCGGGGAGGGGTGATCAATGGCTTCGAGGATGAGCAACGCCTGAGATATGGAGGGCCTGCAGACCACTCTGGGGTGGGCACACTGCAGCCCCAGCAGCAAAACCCTCTCCATGCTTTGTTTTGAGCACCCGTCGTCGCAGTTGCGTATTCTCTTGTCCACAATTTCGGCGCGGCACCCCTTGAGAGCCATGTCCACCACCCAGTCGGAGACGAGAACGTGCTCCAGCGAAGGGGTACTGGTATCGAAGGCCCTGCGCCCCGTCACGAGCTCCAGTAGGATGATACCGAAGCCGAAGACGTCGCTCTTGTCGTTAAGGTGGCCGTAGAGTGCGTACTCGGGCGCTACGTAGCCGAGCGTGCCCACTGTCTGGGTGGTGTAGTGCGTCTTGTCGTCTGTCTTGAACTTGGCCATGCCGAAGTAAGCGACCAGCGGGCTCAGATCCGCGTCCAGCAGCACGTTTGCGGCTTTCACGTCTCTGTGTATGATGGCCGGCTTCGTGTCCTCGTGCAAGTACGCCAGCCCTCGGGCAATCCCCACTGCGATCTTGTAGCGCTGCGCCCACGTCAGGCAAGGGCGGGTGGGGCTGAACAGGTATTCCGCCAGGCTGCCGTTCTCCATGAAATTGTACACGAGAAGCTGCTCGTGCACTTGGCCCCTCACTTCGACGCAGTATCCCCGTAGCGGGAGCAAGTTCCTGTGCTTGGTGCTGCTTATCACCTGCAACGTTAAAGTCATGAGAGCCCGTTAAAATAAAGAAATAAACATGAATACAACCAAACTAAAATTACCAAAGGCTAAACATAAAACAACATCAAAGGTGATCGCTGACCTGCACCTCGTGGCTGAAGTCCTCGTCGGCTGCCTTTGTGGAATCCTTGAACCTCTTCACAGCAATCTGCGACCCGTCCGGGAGAGAGCCTCTGTACACCAAGCCGAATCCACCCTCCCCCATCAAATTCTCCTCGGCAAAATTCCGGGTGGCATGTTTGATCTCGGGAAAGCTAAAGAACGTCAGTCCTGTGCTCTCGCTCAACACTATATATCTTCGCATGAGCTTCCTCCGCTGCGTCTTCCTCGCCCTTCGCAGGTTCCAGAGGACACCGACCGAAAAAAGAATTATCACACCCGCCGAAGGAACAGAAACCTCGAGAGCCGTCTTGGTAGTCCCGTTTGGACCCTTCCGGGTTAGCCGCAAAGGAGCATAAATTCTGGAGGCCGAGAAGGCAGAATGCAGCTTCCGGGCCAAGGCCGTCGCAGCAGTTGATGCCGCCGCCGACGTACATCAAGATAATCGCGGGGCAGTTGGGTTTCGCCGCGGCGGGGTGCGCGTTCAGCACATTGAGCGCGTCGGCCATGGCGACGATGCAGTTCCTGCACTGGAACCCACTGGGGTTCGATGCATTGCACTCTTGTCGCAGTTCGGAGGGGTCGACCGCCCTTTCGAAGGCCTTGATGTCCGTTATGTTGTTGCAGGTTCCGGAGTCGGTGATGAAATTGTCGAGGCCCACGTGACAGGTCGCCAAGAGCTTCGAGTCGACCCCGCGACCTACGAGCTGCTGGTTGAATTCCTCGACGCACAGGGCGGCCGTGCGGTTGTCCGGCAGGAGAAAGGTCCGGGTGGTGTGCACCCAGGCGAAGTGGAGGATCTTGATGAGGTCCAGAATGCCTTCGCAACAGTGGGACTTGTCCGGCATAAAACACTGCTGACATTGTACTTCGACTGCTAGAGCTGATGGCAGAGCAAACAGAAATAAAACCAATAACGCTTGCATTCCTTTCCCATCCATGGCATGATTATTGGTGATATCTGCGCTTTCACTGCGTTATAAGGAAAGGGTCAGGAACGAGTCAGGAAAGATATCTGCCATTCTAGAATTGTGTAGCTTGACGATTCTTATTGAAATGCAGCCGCCACAGGTAGGTGGGTAGTGATGGAAAAGAGCAGCTGCTTTCCTGTAGCCACGTTCTGCGACAAGAACGTTTTCCCGATATTACACCTAATACACCGAAGGTTATCCCAAACATGCCATTAATTCTTTCCATTTCAAAAGCAGCCAAGGCCACGCGAGTTTTTAAAGAGGGGTTAAAAAACGTGTAAACTCAAATGAACTCCTTGAAGTTGAAGGACGGCATTCACCAAAAAAAAAAAAACGGGTAAACTCAAATGAACTCCTTGAAGTTGAACGACGGCATTCGCCAACTACCTGCGAAAGAGGGAGGATAATGCTAATAAGGGCTTGAAAATTAGATTTAACAGTGAACTCACAATATTAAAGTAGTTAACGATAATATTCACAGTATAAACCAATCAAATTTTACACTATAGCAAAAGTAAAACCAGAAAGCGTATTAAGCATATCACGGAAGGTTACAGTCATACTTATTATTTTTTATTTATTTATTTTTGTAATGGATAGTGTTAATATTATATCAAATTTTTTATTATAAAAAATGTTAACATTATATTATTATAATATTTGAATTAATAATATAATAAAATTTAACTTTTATTTTAAAAATAAAAAATTATCTTAAAATTCTTATTATATATTTAATATAAAAGAATTGATAAATTTTTACTATTACAATCCTAATCCTTATCCCACAGTAAATATACCGTTTCGAATACTTCATAACCTTCATGATTGTCTTGGACTTAAATGCCATACTTCAATACCTTCATGATCGTGTTGGATTTAAATTTAGTAGCATACTTCATGACCTTCCATTTTTTAAATTCAAAAAGGGCCGCCTCGTGTGTATAATTTTTTTTTTTATATAACCTTTTAAAAGTAGAGCTTTTTAAATTCAAAAGGACCGCCTTGAAGAAATTTTAATTTTTTGTTTTGCCGTCAGGAGCGATGCCGAAGTTTGGAAGTGACTGGTCAACGCCCGACTACGCTGGTCAATGTCCGATTGTGCTAGTCAAAGGCAGCGAAGTTCGACTTCACTGCGAAGTTGGGAAGACAGCTCTAGACTTAGCCAAATTTTTGGGGAGCGACTGGTCAATGCCCGACTGCGTTGGTCAAAGGTGCGAAGTCGGGTTGTGTTGGTCAAAGGCAGCGAAGTCCGACTTCGCTACGAAGTTGGGAAGACAGCTCCAGACTTAGCCAAATTTTGGCCTTTGCAAGATCTTTTTGCCTTGCAGACTTTTGCTATCCGGAGGCTTGTGCGGCTTCGGCGTTGGTTTGCCTGGCTTGGCAAGGACTGTATGGAAGAGAAAAACATCGGATCTGAGTGCAATGTTTCAGATCTGAGCTCTAACTTATAGAACCCAAACGAAATCGCTCTGAGGCGATTTGTACAGAGAACAATAGAATTTAGCACATAGAAATAACCGCAAACCCTATAGATGCCTTAAACAACAACAAACTTTATTCATATAAAACGAGGGTTACAAAAGTCCTCAACTGAGGAAATAATAACACATGCAGACCAAGCTGCAGGATAAACTAAAAGGAAAAATAAATGTCGAGTCGGCTGCTTAAAAATTAAACAGATGAGCCACACTGCTCATTGAAACACTCTCCTCTCTTTCTCTGCTCTCTTCTCCACACTTCCACACTTTGTCTAAAAAACCCGAACTGCCTTATATAGCCGTGGGGAGAGGAAGATAGGGTTTGTCCTCTGACAGGTTCTGACAGACCCTCAACTAGGGTTTCTGACCAATCGTCGAACTGACATTAAATAACCGAACTGGCATTAACTTCTGCGACGATCAGATCTGTCAGACGTCACATCTGTCAAAGGGTAGGTGCAACGTCATGTCAAGCTTTTGTCGGGATCCCTGACTACGCAAGCGCAGTCCGACTTAGACATGAAATCTGGGTTAATATTTCTAACATCCTCCTTTAATCTTGATTTCATGAGTGCTTTTACTCCAAGATGCTCTCACAATCTGTTGAAGTCTTCCTCCTCCAAAGGCTTCATGAAAATATTTGCCAAATGCTCCTTGGATCTGCAAAACTGTAGTTGAATTTCTCTGGACTTCACCAACTCTCTGATGAAGTGATAACAAATATCGATGTGCTTCGTCCGACCATGGAACACGGGATCCTTTGACAGTGCGATGACCGAATTGTTATCACAAAAAATTGTTGCCGCGCCTTCCAGAGGATAGTTTAGTTCACTCAGAACTCTTTGCAACCAAACTGCCTGGCATGCGGCTGACATGGCGACGACATATTTTGCTTCGACTGTGGACAATGCAATGATGGGTTGCTTCTTGGATGCCCATGAGACTGCCCCTGATCCGAGATGGAAAGCATACCTAAAGGTGCTCTTTCAATCATCGATGCTGCCAGCCCAGTCACTGTCTATGAAGCCCACCAGTTCTAACTGGTCCTGTTTGGTGTAAAATAGGCCATTGTTTCGTGTCCCATTGACATAGCGCATGATCCTCTTGCCTGCTTGCCAATGTGTGTCCTTCGAAGTCTCCATAGAATGACTGATCTGACTGACTCCGAACATCAGATCTGGCTGAGTTGCAGTAAAATACATCAGACTGCCAACTAGCCTCTTGAACAGGGTTGGATCTACATTCCTCCTTGAATCCAGTTGCTCAGCTTCAAACCTGTGGCTACAGGTGTGATGGCAGGTTTTCTGTCATCCATCTTGAACCGCTTCAGGACATCCTTCGCATACTTGCCCTGAGAAATAAAGATGCCATCTACCGATTGGTCAACTTCAATGCTGAGAAAATACTTCATCAGCCCTAAGCCCGTCATCTTGAACTCCTTCTTCATGGTTGTTTTGAACTAGTCGAACATGACATTATTGTTGCCAGTATAAATCAAATCGTCCACATACAGACAGACGATTATGATCTCACCTACATTATTTATCTTCATGTACAGGGTGTGCTCATATGGGCATTTTACAAACCCATTTTGCTAAAAATAACTGTCAATCTAGCTGTACCAATCCCGGGACGTCTGCTTCAAACCGTACAGGGCCTTTTTTAGCTTGAGGACTTTGCCCTCCTGGCCTTCAATTTCGTAACCTGGTGGCTAGTCTATGTAGACCTCTTCCTCCAACACTTTGTTGAGGAAGGCTGACTTGACATCCATCTGGTACATCTTCCAACCCTGTTGGGCTACCAATGCCAAGATCATCTTGATTGTGTCAAGTCGGTCTACAGGCGCATATACTTCATGATAATCGATGCCTGACTTCTACTTGTAACCCTTTACCACCAGTCTGGCCTTATGTTTGTCAACATCTCATTAGGCGTTGAACTTTGTCTTATACACCCATTTGACCCTAATGGTCTTCTTCCCTACTAGAAGATCTATCAGTTGCCATGTATCATTCTTTTCAATGGCTTCAATCTCCTTGTCCATCGCCTGCACCCACTTTTGATTTTGACTTGTGTCTTCGAACTCTACTGGATCAACTTCAGTAAAGAATGCAAAGTCAGAGTCTACGTGGGTTTGGGTTGCCTCGTAGATTTCTTGCAAGCTCTTTGTCTTTACTGGCGTCACCAGGTTTTGGATTCTACTTGCACATGGAGGTGACCGATATGGAGTGGTTGTGCTACTGCTGGCATTGCTACTGCTACTGGAGGTTGCAGGTGGCTGCACACTTCCTTCTTCCAAGTCAACAGACTGTACTACTGCTGGCTCTGACTGGCCAGTCTCTGAATTCTAGTTCCAAGCTTCATCTTTAAGAAATTTCACATCATGGTTGATCATGAGCTTCTTCGTCACAGGGTTGTACAGCCTATATGCCTTCGCCTACTCATTGTACCCTATAAAAATGCACTTTTCAGCTCTATCATCCAACTTCTATCACTTTTCTTCTGGAACATGTGCATATGCAATGCACCCGAACACACGCAAGTGAGCCACACTTGGCTTCACACCGCTCCAGGCCTCCTGAGGGATTTTGTCCTTCACGCTTTTGGTGGGACATCTGTTCAGTAGGTAGACTACACATGTTACAACCTCTGCCCAAAATTCGTACAATAATCCCTTCGCCTTCATCATGCTTCATGCCATCTCCATGATGGTCCGGTTCTTCCTCTCAGCTATGTCATTCTGCTGTGGCGTGTATCTGGCAGTGAGTTGCCTTCGAATTCCATGCTGCTTGTAGTAGTTATGGAATTCATTGGAGATGTATTCACCTCCACCATCTATCTTGAGAGTCTTGATCTAATATCCGCTCTGTTTCTCCACAAGAGCCTTGAAGTCCTTGAATCTAGCAAATGCTTCTGACTTTAGCTTGATGGCATAGATCCAAGTCTTCCAGTTGAAGTCATCTATGAACGTTAAGAAGTATTTGTTGCCGACAAACGTGTTGGTCTGCATCGGACCACAAATGTCTGAGTGCACTAGCTCCAGTGGCTGTGATGCTCTCCAAGACTAACCGAAAGGGAACGAATCCCTATGTTGTTTACCGACTAAGCAGCCCTCACAAACTTGATTTTGTTGCTCTATCAGGGGTAAACCCTTCACCATCTTCTTCTTGTGTAGTTGATTTAGGCCACTAAAATTCAGGTGACCAAATCTGAGATGCCACAACCAGGTAGCATCTTTCACAACTGCACTTAGAGATATTAATGATTCGTTCTAAATCTATAGTGAAAATATTTTGTTCTTCATCATGGACACTATAGCAATCTATCCATGCGACTTTTCTCTGATGGTGCAAGCTTTGTCTTTGAACTGGATCGTATGTCCCTTCTACATGAGTTGTCCAATGCTCAGCAGGTTGTGCTTCAGGCCAAGCACATAGTAGACGTCATAGATCTGCTTTCGTTCATCGTGCCTGATGTGGATGAAGATTTTTCCTTTCCCCATTATGGGAACCTTGTTGTTCCCAATATTCACCTTAGACTGGACTATTTCATCTAGTTTGGAGAACATCTCCTTGTTCCCCATCATGTGGTTGCTGCACCCACTGTCTAAATACCAGACATTCTTCTGAAACTCTTCCTCAATGTTGCAAGTCAACAACACATTTCCTCCTATCGCATTTTTAGTTTCATTCGTGTAATGGGCTTCCTACTGGTTCTCCTTGGCCATCCATTTTTTGCACTGTGAGATGTAATGGCCGAACTTCTTGTAGAAATAGCACTGGACCTTTGACATGTCCTTCTGACCAGATCCAGCTTGTTGATTTCTTGAACTGCCTCTTCCACCTTGCTAATGGAAATTACAGTTGGTATCTCCTTCGCTAAGGTTTGACCTTCCTCCTTGCTTGTTGCCTTTCCCACGCCTGCCTTTGCATCTTCCTCTGTGAGAACTAGAGGTGCCATGGTGGGAATCTTGTCTGCCACTGTCTTAAAATGAGACCTGAGCCCTGAATGCTTTCTCTAGAGAGGTCTGAGACGAATGACTCAGCCTCTGTTCATGTGTCTGCAATGAACCCATGAGTTCATCTATCGAGAGGGTTGTCAGATCCCTCGACTCTTTGATTGCTATCACAACCGAGTCAAACTTGGTAGGCAGACTTTTGAGAATATTCTCCATGATTCCTTGGCTCTACACATTTTCTCCATTCAACCACATCTGGTCGATAATTTTCGTCGTCCGGGTGAATAAATCACTCATGGACTCGGACTCACTCATCTACAAATTTTCAAACTCCCTCCTGAGCATCTGCAGTTTCACCAACTTTACTTTATTGGTGCCTTGGTACGAGTTGGCCAGAATCTCCCAGGCCTGCTTCGCCTTGGTGGCTGATGTGATCCATGGGAAGATGGACTCCTCGATCGCTTGCATGATGTAGAAGAGGGCCTTTTAGTCCTTCGTGTTCTCTTTCAATAGGTCCTTGTCTGCTTGAGAGAGGGCGGCCGGTCTTCTTTGCATCTGTCGGTTCTGGGTAGCTGTTCTCGAATAACTCCTACAGCTCCTGAGATCCAAACAGGATCTTCATCTGGATGCTCCAGTAATCATAATTCTTCCCATTGAAGTGCAGGATCTGCAACTATAAGTTGTTGCTACTGGAAGCCATTTTGCTTCGGTCTTCGCATCAAGGGATCAATAGCTCTAATACCAATTTGAAGAAATTTTAATTTGTTGGTTTGCCATCAGGAGCGATGTCAAAGTCTGGAAGTGACTGGTCAACGCCCGACTATGCTAGTCAACGCCCGACTACGCTGGTCAATTCTTGACTACGTTGGTCAACGCCTGACTGCACTGGTCAAAGGCAACGAAGTTTGACTTCACTGCGAAGTTGGGAAGACAGCTCCAGACTTAGCCAAATTTTTGGGGAGCAGTTGGTCAATGTCTGACTGCGTTGGTCAACGCCCAACTACGCTGGTCAAAGGTGCGAAGTCGGGTTGCACTGGTCAAAGGCAACGAAGTCCGACATCGCTGCAAAGTTGGGAAGACAGCTCTAGACTTAGCCAAATTTTGGCCTTTGCAAGATCTTTCTACCTTGTAGACTTTTGTTGTTCGGAGGCTTGTGCGGCTTCGATGTTGGTTTGCCTAGCTTGGCAAGGATTGTATGGAAGAGAGAAACACCGGATCTGAGTGCAATGTTTCAAATCAGAGCTTTAACTTATAGAACCCGAATGAAATTGCTCTGAGGTGATTTTTATAGAGAACAACAAACTTTAGCACATAGAAATAACTACAAACCCTATAGATTCCTTAAACAACAACAAACTTTATTCATATAAAATGAGGGTTACATAAGTCCTCAACTGAGGAAATAATAACATCTGTAGACTAAGCTACAGGATAAACTAAAAGGAAAAATAAATGTCAAGTCGGTTGCTCGGACATTAAACAGATGAGCCACACTACTCACTGAAACACTCTCCTCTCTTTCTCTGATCTCTTCTCCACACTTCCACACTTTGTCTAAAAAACCCGAACTGACTTATATAGCCGCGAGGAGAGGAAGATAGGGTTTGTACTCTAACAGGTTCTGATAGACCCTCAACTAGGGTTTCTGACCAATTGTCGAACTGACATTAAATTGCCAAACTGTCATTAACTTCTGCGACGATTGGATTTGTCAGACGTCACATCTGTTAGAGGGTAGGTGCAATGTCATGTCAAGATTTTGTTGGGATCCCTAACTACGTGAGTGCAGTCCGACTTAGGCGTGAAATTTGGGTTAATATTTCTAAAACGCCTCATGTGTATAGTTTTTTTCTTTTTTAAATTATGTATAGCCTTTTAAAGGTAGAGCGAGCAAATTCACGTACACAAACCTGCCGACCCCTTTTGAAATAGAGGGCATCCGAACAACCCCGACCCACAACACGATAAGAGATCAGAAAGAAAGAAGATTTCGGATGGTCGCCTCCGTACTAGCTCAAGAAGGCTTTTGGCGTGGAACCTGCTCTCCTTCACCAGAGTGAATAAAAGGCACATTCCACACCCCTTACTGTAAACCAAAAATAACCTTAATCATATTTTTAAGGGTTAGTGGATTAGTAAATGTTTGTTAGAAATTTGGGTTTAAATTTTAAGATGTATTGTTAGAGATTTGGGTTTGAATTTTAAGATGCCAATTTACAAAGTATAGTTGTTTTTAGAGTGCCCATCATACTGATGACAATGATGGCTAGTCTCCCTGTCAACAACACCTAAATAGAATAAGCTTGTTGGAAGTAGCCTTCTCACTTGAACCCTACAATAACAAAATAAAATAAACTTATTAAAAAACATAATACTAAAAATGTTATAAACTCTCTTATATATCTAAAAAAATTACAATTAAAATCTTTTAAAAATATTCGTCCTAACTGCCCTTAAAAAGTCCCTCAAAGGGGACCCAACTTTTATATATATATATCAAAATTAACAATTTTAGCTTGACAGGTAAGCCCACTCCGTCAAGAAAGGAAGGATATATAATTTAAGTCCAACAAGATGATCAAAAGCATAAACGATCATGAAGGTTATGAAGTATTTTAAAGGTTATATATATATAAAACACTAACACATTTTAGGTTGTTACATTTATTTTATTTTAGAGTTGATTTTATATTAAAAAAATAATATATATTTTAATATTTTGTGATAAAATTTATACAAGTTTAATTGTCAAGTTAATATATATAATTTTTTTTAAATATATTATATATAATTAAAATTATAGGTTTGTTTCTCAAGATAAAATTTATAGGAGAATATTTTAAATAATTACAATAAAATGCGATTAAAATCATAGATTTATTTGTCAAGCTAAAATTTATAAGCAAGTCAATTTTTGAAATATTTTATTTATTTATTTATATTTATATATAATTTGGTTAGTGTGAGAAACCCCTACTACCAAGCATAGGGATGAGCAGTCTTCTCCAAACCATAACCCCTGAAACCCCTGAAAAGATGAGAGCTATGCTTATCAATAAGAAATTTATATATATTGATATCATGTGCACGTGATAAATTTATACAATTAAAATCATAAGTTTGTTTTTCAAACTAAAATTTATAAGTAGTCAATGTTTTAAATATTTACAATAAAATACAATTAAAACCGCAACTTTATGTGTCAAGCTAAAATTTATAAGCAAGACAATTTTTTAAATATAATATATATAAAATTAAAATTATAGATTTTTTTCTCAAGCTAAAATTTATAAGTAGATCAATATTATATATATATATATATATATATATATATATACTTGCTCATACCTTACCTAGGGTTGATTCCCTATTATGATAATAATATATATTTGAAAGCACGAGATTCCGGGCGGAGGGAGCACTAATTATGCAACATAAGACGAAATGTAACGCTTTAATCCTATGCACAAAAACGAAGAAAGGAGACAATTTGAAAATGAAAGAAAAGATGTAAAGAAATCACAGCCCTCTTTATTCAAATATCTTATCCTCGGTTACATAGACGTCTCCTCCCTTTTTGGGGGCTAGGAGCGTTAAATTCGTATTTGTTACAATATGTGACTTAGTCTTCCTCTTTCCGCGTGCCCACGTTTGAATGGACGGGCCAAGACGATGCCGCCGCTTACGCTGATGAGTCCTTACCTCTGCTGCTCCTCCTGCGAACAAAGAAACAACGAATATGTCAGTAGCACCTGCTGCAAGTGAAAAGTGTTCGTTCTTCTAAAATCATCAAAATATGCATGCAAACATTTATCTAAAACAGTAAACAAAATGATTCTAAACAGCCTAAAAACTTGACAGAAGACAGAAAATGTTACCAGAAGGCCATTGCCACTGAGACAGCTGGCCAATCTGCCTTCAACTGGAATTCGTCCCTGGGTGGGACGATTTCTGACTGCAATTCGTCCCTGGGTGGGACGAATTCTGGAATTCGTCCCTGGGTGGGACGATCTCTGACTGCAATTCGTCCCTGGGTGGGACGAATTCTTCTGTGTTGAAGAAGCCGACCTGCTGCTGCTCCAATGTCGATTCCCGAGACCTGCAAAATGCCTGCAAACAAGGGGGTTATGTAATTGGGGCCATTTTGGGACGACCCAGATGGTCGGATTCTCCCAATTTGGCCTCTACCCTCGGGAATTTGATCTCGCCACCTGCAAGTCAGTGAAACAACAAAGCGACACAAAACATACTAGAATCTGACCAAAAGTTACGAAATTGCAGTTGTGAGTTAACCAAACATAATAACACAAAATGCAACCTGAAAAAGTAATCTAGAATGCTCTAAAACCTAGAAAGTGCGGGGGTGCCCAAGTGGGCCTCCCACCGTTGGCACTTGATTCCGGCGCCAATCCACTAGGGATGGGCCCAAAACCTCTTAGGATTGGGGGGTCGGCGAATTGGTTGGTTCAGGTGTCCATGTGTTGGATTTGGGTCGGGTTCAAGCTTCCAAAAGCCACCCAACAACCTCCCTTGCAAAAGAGATTGGTGGATGTGGGAAGGTGAACCAAAAGGGATGCAAGTGGGTCTTCAACTCGGCGAGCACTTCGTTGCTTGAAAACTCCTTCAACTCTGTATATTTTGGGTGAGAAAAGTCCCACCTTTTATAGACCCATGGGGTCTCTTTTGGGAGGGAAGCACAAATGCCATGTGTTGGTCATAGGCGCCATGTGGCACTCTTGTCTTCCCATGAGGGAGGGGAGTCCTCCGTTGACTTGGGCTTTGATAAATGCCTTTTGTGACGATCTTCTAACGGCCCCTCTGTCCACCTACACACGCGTGCAAGGCGAGAGTCATCAACTGACTGTTCTGGGCTGCCACTTGGCGCCATTTGTCTTTTTGCCCGTTAAGCTTAGAATTCGTCCCACCCAGGGACGGATTCAGAATTCGTCCTGGGGTGGGACGAATTCTATTTTGAATTCGTCCCTGGGTGAGACGAATACTGGGCAAAGTGTCCAAGTGTGCCAAATTGCTTCTTGACCTTACAAAATTGCTATGAAAGTGGTTAAGACCTCTGTTTAACCTCTGAGGGCTGCCCTGGGGGCTGTGTTTGTCAAAGCGATCAGTGTTTGCAGTCACATAATCGGATTGGTGCTGTTTTGGTGTCTACGGATGCCCCTTTTTGGGAAGCGCTGCGGGTGACGCGATGCTTGAGCAAAAATAGATAACCAAAGCACTAATGATTAGGGTTTCTTGGTAACCTAACCAACTTTTGATGCCCCAAGTATGGAAAGGGCATGCATTCTTGAATCCTTGCTTCCGACGAGCTAAGGAATTTGATTTCAAGTATTAATCTGTTTTGTTGAGGTGTGACTTGAACTTAGACATTGATCGAGTCATGAACAGGCAAAGGGCATTTTTATCCTCAGGGGGAACCTTGTGTTCATGATTCACGAAATGCCAAGTGTTTGATTGATTTGATTGTTGCTTGTTTACTGCCCCAAGCAGGAGCGTGATTGTCTTTGTCAATGATTCTTTGAATGCATGTCATTTTCCTTAATTGGGTGTGTGATTGTTGGTTGGTGACTAAGTGTGACTACCCCCTCAAGCGACGAATCGATGAGGGAATGACCTTCGTGAGAGAAGCGACGAGTCGCTTGACCCAAGATGACTTGTGCAAGGGTGCCTTTAAAGGGTTTACCGTTAAGCGTGTGCAATTTTTCCAACATTTGGACCTATTTTTGGTGGGTGTTAACCCTTTTGGTGATGCCGTAATGAGGTGAAATCATCGAAAACCTAACTTCCCGTGGAGCGGTCCGGCTATTTTAGCCTTCTTGGGGAAGTAGGAGAGAGATAATTTGAACCTCGCCATCGATTTTCTTTGCCCAGAGGTTAAGTGCAAGAGCACTTATGTCCGGCAATGTTTTTTTGTTTGTTTTTGTTGAATTTTGTACTGTTTTTGTTGTTTTTGTGACACCATTTGGTGATTAAATTGTCGGCAATCCGTCCTCCCGTGGAGCGGTCCGGCTATGGTAGCCTTCTTGGGAGTAGGATAGTGACAATGTAAGCTCCGACATCAATTTTGCTATGCCAAGAGGTTAAGTGCAAGAGCACTTGTGTCTGGCAATGTTTATTGTTGTTTGTTTTTGTTGCATTTTTTCTTGTTTTTGTTGTTTTTGTGACACCATTTGGTGATTAAATTGTCAAAAATCTGTCTTCCCGTGGAGCGGTCCGGCTATGGTAGCCTTCTTAGGGAGTATGATAGTGACAATTTGTGACTCCAATGTCGATTTTGTATGCCCTTGTTGTCAGGTGCAGTAGCAATCCTGTCGGGCAATTTTATTGTCTGTTTTTAGTGCATTTTTAGTCATTTTTTGATTTTTTTTAGTGCTGGCCTGAATTCGTCCCTGGGTGGGACGAATTCCAGTGGAGAATTCGTCCCTGGGTGGGACGAGCGCTAATCGGAGCGCTCGTCCCACTCAAGGATGAATTCCGATGCAAAAGGCCTATTTAATGGCCAAAACTTGATTTTGGGCTCATTTGTGTCATTTTTTTCTTGCGATTTTGGAGCTCGGGAGGAGGAGGTAATTCTACGAAGCGAAGCGCTGCTGGAATTCTCTCTGCTATCATGAGTGCACAAACTGGTTCGAGCGGCGGAGCCGAGGCGAAACCTGTAAGTGTCCCTAGAGTTTATTTTGCTTTTATTTAATGCATTGTTTTTGTGTTGACGCTTTTCAAAACTTTAAGATTTTTTGTGATGTTTTTGTTTAACAGTTAAGGTTAGAAACCCTAGAACTAAAAATTTGATCTGTTATATATATATATTTTTTTTTGTGTTTGTGTTGATTTTTTTTTTGCTTTGCAGGTTGTTAGGAGCCGGTACCGTGTACCCGCTGCATTTACTGAGGCGCGGTTGGCATTGACCGATGATGACTGGGAATGGCTTGATGCCCTTGGGCTCAAGCAGGTGGCTCGACTGGAGCCTGTGGTTTCGGATCAGGCCTATCTGATGGCCCTGATCAAGCTTTGGGATCCATGGACCAATACTTTCCATCTCCCGACAGGGAGATGACTGTGACTCTTGAGGACGTCTATCGGTTGCTTCGGATTCCGATAGATGGTCTGCCTATTAGGACATCACCGTTTGATCAGCGGACTGCTATACTTACGAGATGTTTTGGGCATGGGGGGCAGCTGGGTGTAGCAAACCCAGTGGAGACAGCCGAGGTGGATTGCCAGGCTGGCGGGATTTTGGTTAGCTGGTGGCAGGAGAGGGGGGTGTTAGGAGTGAGGCACGCATTCTTGATGGGCCTCATTTCTAACATTCTTCTCCCTGATTCGTCAGGCGCGAGGTTCCCGTGGAACCTGTTGGATTTGGTGTGGCAGTTGGCAGAGTGCCCGATAGAGGCACCGTTGATTCTGAGATGGGGACAGACTTTGTTGGCACAGCTCTACGGGGAGCTGTACGGGGTCCGCTGTCGACAACGAAAGGGTGTCAGTTGCAGTTTTTTGTTGCAGTGCTGGGGTTGGCAGCACATAGCTGTTGAGAGGCCTACCGGGTTACCGTGGATGACTCGGGCGGCGATGGAGGATGAGGAGATTGGTTATGCAGTTTTGTGGCGGCGGTCTGCGGAGCAGGGGCAGAGTCGGCGATGGGCAGGTGCCGTTGAGCACTACACTGATGCCTTTTCTCGGCTCACTCTAGGGGAGGTGTTTTGGCATCCCTATCGGGACTGTCCAGCCTGGCCTGAGGCTGGAGAGTGGCTCCGACGGGTACGCAGGGAGCGGTGGTTGACTGGGCGGCACGGGACGGAGCATGAGTTCTTTCCGTACCGTCGGGTTACACGATAGTTTGGGGTGCGCCAGGGGTTGCCTGGTGAGCCCGTGGTCTATCGACGTCGGGGAGATGAGAGGGATCTGGAGCCACCGGTCACCGCGCCATTGGGCGAGGAGTCGGATGCGGTGATTGAGGTCCCGGATGTGGATGACATCGGGACTACCACTGAGTATGACTCGTGGTGGGTACTACGGCGTTGGAGAGGAGAGGGGCCACTGGGAGGCACGGAGGCGGCAGTGGAGGATGCTGAGGCAGCAGGGGTGATTGGGGGGTCCGTTGGATGATGCGGACATGGTGGATGTGGGAGATGAGGATGTGGACTTGGGTGTTCCGGAGCGATCGGACATGCAGGATGTGGAGGAGCAGTGGGAGCCTGAGCAGGCTACTGTCCCCGCGAGTCCTATGCGTCCGACAGATACAGAGGAGGTGGGGTCGGATGTAGGCGTTGAGATTGCGTGACTGACAGAGCTGCTGCGGATGCGGGATCTGGAGTTGGGGGATGCGAGGCGGGAGCTGGGGGATGCACGATAGGAGAGGGATCTTCTGCGGGCTCAGTTGGCAGAGCGGGATAGAGTTTTGGCGCAGCGCGATGATGCATTGTCTATCTATCATCGACGAGAGGCAGAGTGGTGTCTGTACTGGATAGACTTGGAGAGGGAGGTCATCCGCCTTGGTGGGCGGCTACCTGAGCCTTCGGTCGGTGGATCTTCACGGTGGACAAGGGATAGTCTGACTGAGCGAGTCAGCATCATCTCGTCGCAAGCGGTTAGATGAGGGGGTGGTAGCGAGGCATGATGCGGGGGCTAGTAGTAGCCGCCCTGCAGGGTCCCGTAGGACCCACACCACGGGGGTAGTTCCCGTCGCACCGATCCTGCGTGATCATGGTGGTCGACGCCTTAGGTTGGGTTTTTGGATATGATTGCGGGGTCTGAGGACCGGTTTTGTAGCCTACGGGCATCTTTTTGACGATATATATATATATATACCGGTTTTATTTTTGGTTTTGTACATGTGATGATGTGATTTTTGTTATGCATGTTTATATTTATTTTGATGAATGCAGATGTTATGATGAATGTAAATGTTTTTGATGTCTATGTGATATGCGAGGTGAAATGGATGAATGACATTTGTGATGATTGCACTATAGTCTGTTTAAGAAGCTCTTTATTTACATGGTTTTTTTTTTTTGTATTTTTCGATGGTATCATAAGGATGATAAGTAGCGCAGATGGTTTTGGAATGAATGTAAGGTTTTCCGAGATTCGATCAGTTTTAACTCACCATCCATGACTGTACTTTATCTTACAAGACTTTTTGACCAAGGTATGAATCGGACTTGTTTTTGACCCAGTTATTTCATATCCCTGTGTGTGCAATTGAGTTCATTTAGTGGTATTTGTTAGGATACCGCCAGTGCCAGATGGGCTTTCAACCGAACCTGTACTGAGGATCACCTAATTAGCTCCATGAATTCCTTTGTTGTATGTACTAAGATTAATCTGCGGTGTAATCCAGGATGCCATAAGCTAGCTCATCCACATGCAAATATTGATCTGTACGCAAGTTAATGTGACAGATATATCGTCATGCGGGAGGTTTACTTTCGTTACCCATTGGCTATCAACCAAATTGGTACTTGAAGCTTGCCTTATGACCTATAGAATGCTGAGAGTTCCAGGGATTCAAGGTCAACTCCCTTCTTTTCTTCAATTGTATTGGGATACTTGCTCATTGTAGTGATGAGATCACTGTTTATTTTGATTTGTTTTTCTTTCGAGCAAGGGATTGGGGATATGGAGTGATGAAAATCACTATTGTTTGTGCCTTTTGATGTGTGCACTGTAGTTTGTCAAATTTTGGAGTTTTGACATTTTGCAAATTTTTTGTGTTTTGCACTGTTGAGAACTTTAGGGATTCTTAGGGAATTGGGTAGGGAGGATGCTTGTCCTTTTGCCAACTCTCAGCATTCTAGGGGTCATTCGCACCGGGGGATGAGCAAGATAACCGTTTCGCTTGTGGTGACCTAGATTATTTTGCAGGTTTCGTCTTTCGTTCACACAATTTGGGAATTTTAGTGTTTTGATTTGTGTTGGGATGTTACGTAACAAGGTGTATTTCAAGTATGACTCTACCTTCGTAAAATCTGTTCGACTTGATACACTACATGGCTAAAGAGGAAAATGATGACTGAATCACTGAAACTCTTGGTACATTCCCGGACCACCGACCTGTAGTGTGGTAAAAGTTATGCTTGGTGTTTTTGTTGTTTTTGTAACATGAGACAATGCGGAACAAGGTGGACTATCATAGCTATTGCAGCTTATGGTGCCTTTGACCCGTATGACTACAAATATGCAATGTATGGATGCAATGCTTAATGCAGCTATGTATTTTTGTAATTTTGATGGATTGTTTTTGGTGAAGGTGAAGATGAGGTGCGAGAATATGAATTTTTTGATGAATTTGAGTATGCCTAGAATTGAGATGCAAATCTTTGTTGTTTTTGATGATTTTTGTTGTTTTGTTTTTTTGAATTTCTTGATTTTTTTTGACCAAGCGATTGCGATAATCGTTGGAGCTTTTTGGGTTGACCAAGAGATTGCGATAATCCTTGGAGCTTTTTGTATTGACCAAGAGATTGCGATAATCCTTGGAGCTTTTTGGATGACCAAGAGATTGCGATAATCCTTGGAGCTTTTTGGGTTGACCAAGAGATTGCGATAATCCTTGGAGCTTTTGGGACCAAATTATTTGACAAGAGATGGATAATCCTTGGAGCTTTTTGGTGACCAAGAGATTGCGATAATCCTTGGAGTTTTTTGGGTGACCAAGAGATTGCGATAATCCTTGGAGCTTTTTGGGTGACCAAGAGATTGCGATAATCCTTGGAGCTTTTTGGGTGACCAAGAGATTGCGATAATCCTTGGAGCTTTTGGGTGACCAAGAGATTGCGATAATCCTTGGAGCTTTTTGGGTTGACCAAGAGATTGCGATAATCCTTGGAGCTTTTGGGGTGACCAAGAGATTGTGATAATCCTTGGAGTTTTGGGTGACAAGAGTTTGATAATCCTTGGTTTTTTTTTTTTTTTTGGGATATGGCTTTCTTAGATATGAAATGGTCGCAAATGACTGATATTCAAGGGTTCTGTTTCCTTGATACCGTCAAGAGAAGCTAGCCGGTACGTCCCGGGTCCTATTTTACTATCAATGACATAAGGACCTAACCAATTTGCCATGAATTTGTCCCTCATATGGGACGGCAAATTAGAGTTTTGTTGGTTTTCCTTCAGAACCAAATCACCAACCCGAAAGTCTCTTAGGTGAACTTTCATGTTGTAAGCTTTCTTAAGCCGCTCTTGATAGATACGTAAGTGCTCGAGAGCATTAACGCGTCGTTCGTCAAGCAACGTAAGTTGGTCTAATCGGGCCTGCCGTGCAGTGTTATCATCGATGAACTCCTGCATTGATATGCGCAGGGAAGGAATTTCCAACTCGAGAGGCATTACTTCCTCTGAGCCATACACTAGTGAAAACGGAGTTGCCCCAATGGGCGTCCGAATGCTAGTGCGATAAGCCCAAAGGGCAAGTGGGATTTGTATGTGCCAATCCTTATGATCTGTCTGCGACGGTCTTTTTAAGGATGGCGACTAGCATTTTGTTTGACGCCTCTGCTTGCCCATTTGCTTGCGGATAATAGGGTGTTGAAAAGCTATGCTGAATTTTGTACTTTGTGGTTAAAGCACGCACGTCTTTGTTCTTGAATGATGGCCCATTATCCGAGATTATTTTGGATGGAATACCAAAACGACATATGATGTAATGCAAAATGAACTCCGCAATGCGGGGTCCTTTCGTAGAGGTTAACGGAATTGCTTCCACCCATTTGGTAAAATATTCTGTGGCCGTTATGATAAACGTGTGACGGCCTGACGATGCAGGGGAGATCTTTCCGATTAGATCGAGGCCCCACTACGAAAATGGCCAAGCAGACTGGACTGTCTGTAGGGCCTGGGAAGGTGCGTGCATTAAATTGGCATGATGTTGACATTTCACGCACCTCTTGACATACTCGCAACAATCTCGCTCTAAAGATGGCCAATAATAGCCCATGCGAAGAATGCGCTTTGCGATGGCCATACCGCTAAAGTGGCCACCACATGTACCGTCATGCGCTTGGGCGACTGCCCAAGTGGACTCTTGCTTGGTCCAAACAACGAAGAAGAATTCCGTCATAGCTTCGACGATACAAAATGTCTCCTATCAAGACATATTTTGCCGCTTTCTGTTTGAATGTTCATTTTGCGGCGTGCGTCAATCCAAAGGGAAGATTACCTAACTTGAGGTAGTCTCTTATGGGTAAATACCAGTCCTATTTATCAGAAACCTCGACAGTATGAACAGCCAATCCCTTTTGAAGTTCTTCCCTAACAAATGCTGATTGGGATAGAACTTGTAAGAATAGCGTTGTGTTGCTATTAATGGGAGTGGGGGAAAACAAAGACCCCCAGTTGGCACGTTTCAAACAGGTCTCGGATTCGAAAGAACTTATCCGAAGATGGTTTGATCTGGATCATGTGGACTCCCGGCGTCAAGTCTGAGCTTGCGCGCTCCATCGCGGGTTGCGATAAGGTTTTGACCTGAATGGTTGTTATATCACCGAAAAGGTCTTGCGGGATTAGTGACCCCAAGGAGGCCATTGTGTCCGCAAAATGATTCGATGATCGAGGGAGTGCCTCGATGTCATACCACTCAAGTTTTGCCAGGAATTTGTCCACGAGGGCTTTATAGGCCTTTAGAACTGGGCATTTGCATTGATATACCCCTTTGACTTGATTGACGATTAACAACGAATCGCCAAAGATGTTCAATCTTTTGATGTTCATGGCGATTGTTGTCTGAAGACCTAGGAGCAAGGCTTCATATTCTGCATTGTTGTTGGTGCACTGGAAGTTTAATTTAAATGACAGGGGCATTGGAGCGCCCTGCGGTGTGAAGAATACAATTCTCGCGCCACCACCTTGCTCGCATTTAGAACCATCAAAAAATAAGGTTATGTCGGCTTGAGACTCAGGCTCATCAAAATCTGGCGATTCTGAGACATGGAAGACCCCATCATCGGGTAGTTCTATGACCGGAGGCTGATCGTCTTCAAGAGGAGCCTCTGCTAGTTGATCGGCTATGACTTGTCCTTTTATAGATTTTTGCCCAATAAACTCAATGTCAAATTCCGTCAACAACATGATCCATTTCGCCGTGCGACTACTATGATAAGTACGACTCATCATGTATCGCAATGGATTCTCCTTAGACACAACATACGTAGTGTTGCTCAACATGTAGTGGCGTAGCCTCTTGGTAGCAAACACCACCGCCAAGCAGAGTTTCTCAACGTATGCATAGTTAAGTTCGTAACTGACCAGGGTGCGGCTAAGATAGTAAGTAGCTCTGTTCTTTGTGAAGTTCATTCTTCTGGGCTAGCATTGCGCCCAGTGCCACCTCAGTAGCTGAGATGTATAAGTAGAACGGCACACCTGGTCTAGGTGGTGCCAATACTGGCGGCGAAGCCAAGTATTGTTTGATTTCGTCAAAGGCTGACTGGCACTCGTCATCCCAATGAAATGTGACCCCCTTGTGCAATAATTTGTTCATGGGTCGGCATTTGTCAGATAATTGCGCTATGAAGCGTTTAATCGACGCGACCTTTCCTTGCAGACTTCTGAGCCGCTTGATAGTGGTTGGGGGAGCCATTTCAAGGATTGCCTTGACTTTGTTTGGGTCCACTTCGATGCCTCTCTTTGAGACTATAAAACCCAAGAGTTTTCCAGATGTGACGCCGAACACGCACTTCTTGGGATTCAATCTGACCTTATGCTCTATGAGGCGATCGAGAATCTTGCTTAAGTCACCGAGATGATCTGAGCGCAAGAGAGACTTGGCTAACAAATCATCCATGTAATCTTCCAAAGTTTTGTGCATGTAATCATGGAAGATATACGTCATAGCACGTTGGTATGTAGCGCCAGCGTTTTTAAGGCCAAAAGGCATGACCTTATAGCAAAATGTCCCCCAAGGCGTTGTGAATGCCGTTTTGAGTTGGTCTTCAGGATTGATACGAATTTGATTGTATCCAGAGAAACCGTCCATTAGGGAGAGCATTTCGTGACCTGCTGTAGCGTCTACCAATGCGTCGATGCTTGGCAAGGGGAAATCATCCTTAGGACTCGCTTTGTTTAGGTCTCGAAAGTCGGTGCATATGCGAATCCTCCCGTCGGGCTTCTTGACGGGAACCATGTTGGACAACCATGGCGGATAATCCATGGAGATGACAAATTGTGCATCCAACAGCTTTTGCAATTCGTCTTTGACCATCAAGGCCACTGTTGGGTGCATCTTTCTTAGTTTTTGCTTTACAAGCTTGATTTTCGGATCAAGCGTTAAATTGTGCATGACTAGCTGCGGGTCTAGCCCTGGCATATCTTTGTACGACCATGCAAAAACTTCCTTCTTCTCTTTGAGAAGGGCAATATATTCGGCTTGCTCTTCGGGGGAAAGGCTTACCCCCAACTTGAGAATCCGTGGATTCATTGGATCTGTGCCGATGTCTACGTCAGTCGTCTCCTCGACTGACATGTGGGATCCGTCCTCCAACTGATGTGGAGTTGGGATTAAATGGATATCATCAGCTGAGTTAAGATCTACGTTTGGAACCTCGGGTCCCTCTTCCGCTTGAAAAATATCCCTGAGTTGTCCTTGGGGTAAAATGAAGCATTTCACCGAAAGGCCAGTACTCTGATGGTGACAATGGTGAATTGACGCGATCCCAGTCGATGGCATCCATGTCTAGATGCAATGACCGTGATGGATCGGTCGGATTGCGGATGGGTGCGGTCAAATCAATGGAGATCATGTGGATGGAATGAATTTGGTCTCCAGAACCATGGGTGTGATGACTTGATTCTTTTAGATGCTCCCTATACTCCGGATCTGGCTCTACGGGAACGGGCACGAATGGATCCTCTCTAGGTGCAAATTCATCTCTATGTGTGAAAAGGAAGGCGGGGTCTTCCCTCGGCACTACTTGTCATGATGGGATCTCGAGGTGGACGATGCTCATCTTGAATTTGGAGCCATAGGTCTAACACTTGGTCCCACCTCGCTGGGTCTACGTGCCATTCATGTCCTAACAGTATACCCATCTGTCCCATTAGATCTTCATGAGTTAGAGCACGGTGATTTTGTCACGCATGTCTGAGATAGATCATCTCAGTCTCATCTTCTGAATCACTTTCATAGATCCAAAATTGTTCATCCTCTTCAGCATCTATTGCTTGCGACGTTGAGGACTCTTCCTGTTCCAGTGAATTAATCTGGTCCCATTGCGGTTGTTCCACTCTTAGTGGAGGGACCTGATTCTCTTGAGACTGTGTTATTTCATCTGGAACCTCTAAGGGGAACAGTTTCAGAAAGATGTCTGGCAGCCGTTGATGTTCTCTTTGAGGATTAATCTCTGAACTTTCGCCTCTCTCTAGCAAAGAAGAGGGATTACTGTTGCTGCCAGGGGTGTTTGTTGACCATGGGAGGTAGTCTCCCAATGTGTATTCTGTATTCGGATTGGCATAAGGACCCAATGCCAATCCCCCCTTGTTGCCTATTTCTAGGCCTTGCATATTTTCAACCAAGATGTCTAATGGCAGGGGATGGTTGAACCCTACCCCTGACTTGTCATATGGCATCTGATATCTTGGTTGGCAAAGGATCCGCATCCCTTGCTCATATCTCCCGAGCCCGTATCCATGCCAATTGCATTGGCCGAGATATTTTAGGGCAAATTCTGGGTTTGACAGATAATTGATGTTTTCAACAAAAGGCTCTTCGTCCGTTTCCTTTTGTTGGCATGGTTCAAGACCATGATCAAAGCCCCCATACACAAAATTTGTCCGGTTCGGTGGGTAGCCTAGAGGGACGATTGTTCCAATGGGAAGGCGAGGTCTTCCCATGTCTTGTACTCGACTCCAATGTGGGGGTTGCCACAACATTTTGCACTAAGTATTCCCCCAGTGCCCTGATCTGGCCATTTCAACGATGATTGTTGATGATTGGGTGGGAGGAAACGGTAGTCCTTCCTGAGTCCATTCCATGTTTGGTGGTTCAGGAATCTTGGTTTCCGTTGCGTTGGGCGCTTCCTCTGTTGTTATTGTTGAAATTGTGGGCAACCTTTCTTCTAAGGGCTTAACCTCTTCCATGATTTGTTTTCCCTTGTCCTTCTGTTGGGCCATGATAGGTGGCGTTGATGATGAAGGAGCCGATGATGAAGTCTCACCCGGTCGGGATTTTGCCTTGTTGGCCACCGGTGGTGCTCGCGGTATTGGACCTTGTTTAGATGGATTTAATTGGAAATCCAAATGCGTTGAAGGGAGGGTCGATTGAGGTATGAATTGTACCGCATTGCAATACTTGAAGGGCTCTAAGTCCATTGGGACTACATGTATTTCTCCTTCATAAGCATACTTCAAGCATTGGTGGGCGATCGAAGGGACACATTTCATATCCCCGATCCAAGGCCGCCCTAGCAATGATATTATAAGCCATTTCACCTTCCAGAGACATGGCACAGTTGTAGGTATTGACTTTTGTCCTACTCGGATCGGCAGAACGACTGTGCCGATCGTCGAGCATATTGCATCATTAAAAGCTCACGAGTGTGTACGTGGAGGCTGTGATGTGAGAGGTCGGCGACTTCAAATGCTTTAAGGCTGCAGTGGTTATGATGTTACTTGGACGAGCCGAGTATCTATCAGCACTCTCTTGTACGGAATCCCGTTGACCCGCGCGATAACGTGCAGGGGTGGATCTGCCATGTCATTTGATATCGTTTTGACCTCATCTTCTCTGAATGTGATGACCGGCTCCGTACATTGTTTCACATGTCCCACGAAGGCGTTGAAAGAATTTGCCTCATGGGGTTGTAATTCAATGGCTTTTAAAATGTCCATAAGAGCTTCTCTATGGGGAGATGATTGTTGAATAAGCTCGTAGATGGACAGCCTAGCCGACGTGGTCCGCAAACTCTGCGTGAGTTTGGTTCGTATCGTGACCTCAGGTCTAGGCGGAGGTAACTGCGTTGGGCGTTGTTGAGGATGCGATGTTGCCGGAACTTCCTTCGTAGCTACCTCAGGGGCAGCTGTCGGGTACCTTCTGTTCCTTGTTACTATGCTAATCATTCCCACAAATCCCTGTGTGGGAAGATCTTGTCGCACCTCGTTAATCTGGAGTGGTTTTGTTTGTGCCTCGTGGGCTGGCAAGGGGTCCTTGAATACCCCCATTTGTTGGTTGTTTGGTGCGATGGGGTTGTCCACAACCAATGTTCTATTGTCGATCAAATCTAGGACTAGGTCTTTGAATTTCCAGCACCCATTCAAGTCATGTCCTCTGCGCCTATGGAATCTACAATACAATTCCTCTCTGTACCCCCTAGGCTTGGGAATGTTAGGGTCTATAATTTGGATTTCCGGTAGAGTGACTAAATTTTCCGCTGACAAGCGGTCAAATAAGGAGTCCCTAGACTCCGCATATGGGGTGAAATTTTGCCTAGGGCGACGCGGGTAATTTTGCTCCTGTCTTCTATTATCTCTTTCATAAGCAGGAGGCACTGCTGGTAGTTAGCCTTTTGAGGCTGCGTTTCTTGCACGAGCGCGGGAACATTTATCGCAACTTGGTTGATTGCAGTGTGTTGTGGTTGCGTTGTCCCACTTTTAGTGGTTTTATTCCACTCTTTCTTCTTAGGCTTGGCAATTGCGCCTTCGCCTATCTTAATCTCTTCTATGACTCTGGCTTGCGCCAAAGCTTCTTCTAAGTTGTCGTATTGTCGCAGTAATAATAGACCAGAGATTGATTTTAAGCAACTTTTTGCGAACATCTGCGTGAGATCAGACATAGGAGGACGGTAGGGTAACCTAGAAAGCAAAGCTCTCCATCGATTCCCGTACGCTGCCATTGTTTCCTCTTCAAATTGCTTGAGGCTCGCTAAATCACTTAGTGATGCCTTCTTCCTTGTGTTGAAGGCAAAGCGTTCAAGAAACGCGTCTACTAATTGATCTAAATTGCTTATGCTTGTGTTTGGGCAGTTGTGTGAACCAATCCGAGGTAGGGCCTGCGAATGTGGTTATGAATGTTCTAAGCAACAATGCGTCATTATCTTGGATGCCGAAGCATTGGCTTAGAAATCGTGTAACGTGTTCTTGTGCGTCCTCTTCACCTTTAAAAACTGCCAATTGAGGCAACTTGAAGTGTTCAGGGTAAAGAGGTGTAGGCACTGAGGGATGCACCGGATTACAGCGGAGTAGACGTAATGTGGGTTTTTGATGCCCAGCAGCTTTTGTCTCCACAGACTCCAAACGCTCCAATAGCGCTTGGTATGCATCGAAAGATTTTATTTCTTCCTCTCTTGTTCGCTCTTGTTGCAAGTTACGGTAAACCGGAGGCCTATGGAGGGGTGGCCGAATGGCATCCTTCCTGCCTTGATGGGGAGTTTCAACATATTCCTCTTCTGGTTCATACTCCTCATAAAATTCTTGAGGAGTCTCTGGGCGAAACCTATGACCCTGATCAAGCTCTTGCTGAAGGTACCCATCATTGTTTTGGGGAGTTGCCTCCCTCTCGAATCTATGAGGTCTTGGAGGCAGAGCTTGACGAGGTCGTGGAGACCTGTCTGGCACCAACGGATTACGCCTCTCATACTGTTCAGCTCTTTGGATGCGAGGGGTTGGCCCCCTCTCAGGTATTTCATAGCGTAACTCATCCGCTTCGCGTTGCATGCGCTCTCTATCCAAGCGGTGTCGATACTCTATCTCCTGATGACTTTGTTTAAGCCGCATGATTTGGGCTTGACGGGCGGTATATCTGGCGACAACTGGGTCAATTTGGTCTACCCTATTTTGCTCAGGAGGTTCGAATGTTTCTCCTATGTGTTTACCTCGAGTTTGCTTGCTAGTCTAAGGTTTCAATGGGTCGCTTCCCTCTGTCGAGGTAAGCGGTATGTGCTCGAGGTTTCGGCCTCAAGGGGTGATCATGATATCCCGCTCGGTGCGGAAATGCAAGGTTCCCACGTTGTTTGTTGCCCTCGAGGAATGCGATGGCTTTCCTCGTACTCCCTTTCACGGGTGTAAAGGGGGTGGGCGGAGTTAGGTCGCCCTATGTAAGGAGCCCTGCGCTCCGGATTTGGTCTCTCTGTTCTGATGATAGGTAAAGAAGGGACGCCATATCCACGTTGCCCCTCCAAATGGACGGTGTGCCCGTCTAGCGCTTCATCGCGCGGTGGCCACTCATGCCTAACTTCAAGAGGTGATTCTCTATTTATGTCAAGGTCTACATGTAAGGCATCTTCCCGAAAGGGGCTGCTTTGAATAGGCATACCCCACCGAGGATTCTGAATTGGATTCTTTTGTAGGTTAGACCTATAAGGCGGTATGACCAAATCCTCAGGACTGAAGTGAAGGCGACTTGTGCCTGCTTTTTGTGTACCTTCCGGAGCTTCTGCCCTTGATTGGGCTTGACTGCGGGTGTACACCATTGCGGTGCTTCTATGCTATCTAAATAAGTTTTTATCTCGTTTATGATTTTTTTTTTGTCTACACTAAGCAGAATTAAGCACACACATTCACAAAACCGTGATTATCTCTTTTAAGGATTATTGGTGTGCCCTAAACTGGTTTAGTGCATTTTGGTGTTTTGTTTTGTTTTTGTAGGTTTTGAAGATCGTTTAAATGCATTATGACGGCTCATATAACTCCCAAAATGGTAGCCCCTTCAATATACCAACCAGACCGATATACCAACCTCTCTATATACCCGCCCTTACGAGAGGGAGACTATAGGTACGTGAGAGCAGAAGGTACGTGGTACGTAGGCGGTACGGAAGGGGGATTGTCCCGTTAATGGCACCTACCATAGAAAACTTATCCTCGCGCGCATGGGAATCACCCCAGCGACACTCGGTCTGTCTTCGTCGGGATTTACGCCTAACAACAGTTGACAATCAGGAAATGGATGCAAATCAAGCCAAGGTGGTGATGAAATCCACCAATGGTCTTGATCAAGGGCTGGGGTCTTACGACCAGCTCCTTGGTTTAAAATTGTTGCGTGGAGTGTGTGAGATTCATTTTATTTAACGAAAATGAAACAAGCATGAATGACTTTTCCTAAGCAATGCAGGATAAAAATGAAAACAAGTCAAAGAAACAAAAACAGAAACAAAAATTTTAACAGAGATTATAAAAATCCCTACCTCTTCTCTGCTTGCTCCGATTGCTTCTGAATTTCTGCTCTAAAAATCTGCAGACATAAATTCGTCCCTCGGTGAGACGAATTGCGGAACGAATTCGTCCCTCCCGCAGACGAATTTGAATTCGTCCCAGGGTCGAACGAATTTCAGAATAGAATTCGTCCCTACCAGAGACGAATAGCGATCTGCAACAAAAAAATGTACCTGTCAAGCACAAAACACAAAAATTTAATCAGTTTCTGTGATTTTAAAAATAGGGAACAGGGTCCCACCGTGATCGCCACTGAAAGCACGAGATTCCGGGCAGAGGGAGCACTAATTATGCAACATAAGACGAAATGTAACGCTTTAATCCTATGCACAAAAATGAAGAAAGGAGACAATTTGAAAATGAAAGAAAAGATGTAAAGAAATCACAGCCCTCTTTATTCAAATATCTTATCCTCGGTTACATAGACGTCTCCTCCCTTTTTGGGGGCTAGGAGCGTTAAATTCGTATTTGTTACAATATGTGACTTAGTCTTCCTCTTTTCGCGTGCCCACGTTTGAATGGACGGGCCAAGACGATGCCGCCGCTTACGCTGATGAGTCCTTACCTCTGCTGCTCCTCCTGCGAACAAAGAAACAACGAATATGTCAGTAGCACCAGTTGCAAGTGAAAAGTGTTCGTTCTTCTAAAATTATCAAAATATGCATGCAAACATTTATCTAAACAGTAAACAAAATGATTCTAAATAGCCTAAAAACTTGACAGAAGATATAAAATGTTACCAGAAGGCCATTGCCACTGAGACAGCTGGCCAATCGCCTTCATTCTGGAATTCGTCCCTGGGTGGGACGATTTTTGACTGCAATTCGTCCCTGGGTGGGACGAATTCTTCTGTGTTGAAGAAGCCGACCTGCTGCTGCTCCAATGTCGATTCTCGAGACCTGCAAAATGCCTGCAAACAAGGGGGTTATGTAATTGGGGCCATTTTGGGATGACCCAGATGGTCGGATTCTCCCAATTTGGCCTCTACCCTCGGGAATTTGATCTCGCCACCTGCAAGTCAGTGAAACAACAAAGCGACACAAAACATACTAGAATCTGACCAAAAGTTACGAAATTGCAGCTGTGAGTTAACCAAACATAATAACACAAAATGCAACCTGAAAAAGTAATCTAGAATGCTCTAAAACCTAGAAAGTGCGGGGGTGCCCAAGTGGGCCTCCCACCGTTGGCACTTGATTCCGGCGCCAATCCACTAGGGATGGGCCCAAAACCTCTTAGGATTGGGGGGTCAGCGAATTGGTTGGTTCAGGTGTCCATGTGTTGGATTTGGGTCAGGTTCAAGCTTCCAAAAGCCACCCAACAACCTCCCTTGCAAAAGAGATTGGTGGATGTGGGAAGGTGAACCAAAAGGGATGCAAGTGGGTCTTCAACTCGACAGACACTTCGTTGCTTGAAAACTCCTTCAACTTGTATATTTTGGGTGAGAAAAGTCCCACCTTTTATAGACCCATGGGGTCTCTTTTGGGAGGGAAGCACAAATGCCATGTGTTGGTCATAGGCGCCATGTGGCACTCTTGTCTTCCCATGAGGGAGGGGAGTCCTCCGTTGACTTGGGCTTTGATAAATGCCTTTTGTGACAGTCTTCTAACGGCCCCTCTGTCCACCTACACACGCGTGCAAGGCAGGAGTCATCAACTGACTGTTCTGGGCTGCCACTTGGCACCATTTGTCTTTTTGCCCGTTAAGCTTAGAATTCGTCCCACCCAGGGACGGATTCAGAATTCGTCCTGGGGTGGGACGGATTCTATTTTGAATTCGTCCCCGGGTGAGACGAATACCGGGCAAAGTGTCCAAGTGTGCCAAATTGCTTCTTGACCTTACAAAATTGCTATGAAAGTGGTTAAGACCACTGTTTAACCTCTGAGGGCTGCCCTGGGGGCTGTGTTTGTCAAAGCGATCAGTGTTTGCAGTCACATAATCGGATTGGTGCTGTTTTGGTGTCTACAATATTTTTGATACCATGTGAATGTGATAAAATTTACTTAATAAAATACAATTAAAATCATACACATACACACTCATGTATAATTTATTCCCTATTACAAGAATAATATATAATTTTTTGATATCATGCGTGACAAAAATTTGTACAATACAATTAAAATCATAAAAATATAAATAAGTGTCAAATTTATTGCACTCCTCCAATAAAGATACTTGTAATGAATAGTACAACTAAAATGACTTTGTAGAATACAAGAACAAACTTTGAATGAATGTAATAATCTATTGAGAAGCAATTTTTTTTAAATTTAAAAGTGACTTCATTTTTCTTTTATGAAGGTTACACTACTCACAACAAAAACGGTGGTATGATAGCACATATCGCATAACTTATGTTGTGGGTTTAGCTCCGAGTCTTAAAAGCTATAAGTTGGAAATAAAAAATAGTAAAGAGCAAGAACCTAAACCTAAAATAAACTAATTCATGGAACTACAAACTATAAATAGAAACTAGTAAAGAGTGGGAACCTAACCCAAAGAAAAAACTAAGTTCAAGGAGCTACAAATTAAAAACAAAACAAAAAAAGAGCGAGAACTTAACCCAAGAAAAAATTGAGTTCAAGGAACTACAAACTAAAAAACAAAAAATAGTAAATGAGAGTGAGAACTTGCTAGAAATTCATGTTCATCTTTTGTTTCATTAGTCCTAGGGTCTTGGACTTCCTATTATTGGAGATGCATGGTTGTGAGCCCATTTTGACCTCGTGGAAAAGGTCAACTCCTTTGGGAGAGAGAGGAGAGCAAGGTTTGAGCCACAGTGCATGGGGTATTTACCCAATGATCCAACAAAGACTACAAATGTTGGAATTTGAGAGTCAACTTATTGGTATGATCTTGATTCTACATTAATGCATTTGAACATATCATAGCCCTAGCATATGCAATAAATTCTATATATGCATTTACATGATAAAACATAGCATTATTTATATTTTTTTGTATATTAAACAAGATTTCTACTCATAAAATATACTAAATCTAATCAAAGGTTGCATAAACCAATCCTATCACCTAGAAGAATCATGTTATAAGAAAATGGCCTAGGTCTAAAATGTTTGAACAAGTCATGGGTCCATATCCATGATGCTTGGGCTTTGGGACATAACCAAATAGGTTCTTAATAGATTCCTTACAATGATAGAAATGATATCTAGGGTTAGTCACCCCCAAGTAGCCCAAAAATTCCCTAATGGGTAGACCCTGGTATAAAAGATACTTGGAAAAATAAGTTACCTTTGGTTCTAAAACTGCATCTTATACAATGTGAAACTTATGCTTCCAAACCATGCTAGAAGACTAAAGTCCCCACCTCGCATTAAGTATTGGTAGCATGGGTAGGTGGGGTGATATACAAGAGCATCCAAGGTATTTTAACTAGTGGTTGGTCTTGGTAAGTAAAAATTAGAGACCAACAAACTAATAGTTGATGGAATACCCATCATTCAACATGTTACCATTCTATAGAAGTCAGGGTTTTATGGCCTCCTAAGACTTCCATATAATTTTGGTCACAAAAGTACCATGAACATGCATTGGCACTTTCATAACCAAAATTTAATGCAACCCAAGTCCTTTTCAAGATTTCTAGTCATAGGGTATTCTAGAGTAATTGGAATTTGATGACTAATTTTAGAATAGAGCGCAATTCCTTTTCATTAGGTATCCAAAATACACATCCCTTTAGAGTTATTCAAGATAAAACAAAATCCCCAAGCAACTCTATGGAAACCTTCCTCTTCCTTTGAAGAGACCCACAATAAGTATTTAAGAAGTTTCTCCAATTTTTGGTATGATGTTTTTGAGGGGGCCTGGCATGACGAGTAATAGATGTGAGTGACTACCAAGATCTTGGAGTAAACTTGGAATTTTCTATCTAATGAAAGATACTTGGTAAACCACTTCAACAACTTTGTTTAAACTTTTTCAATGACATATTGCCAAAGTGTAGAGGAGGAGGATCAGAAAGAAAAAAGTATTCCTAGGAATTTGAATTTTGTTTGCATTGGATCCACTTCCAACCATACTTATTGAGCCATAAGGGTTTTTGAAGAAAGGATTTTCTATAGCACTAAATCTTCAGTCATTTGATATTGTAGCTTGATGCCAAGTAGAATATTTCCAAACATTGTAGGGCACACTTGATGGTATCTTCCTCCTTGAGAAAAATGAAAAAAGAATCATCCACAAAGTTACCATTTACTAATTCTTGAGAGGTTTTTGGAAGGGATATCCATTTCACTAGACCATTGGATACTGCATCTGCTAGAAGGTAACCAAAGCCTTCCACTTCCAAAACATATAAAGTTGAGGTGAGTGGGTATCCTTGGAAAATCGATAGGGATTAATATTTCCATATTTATATTTATTATCCATGGATGATAATGTTGTCATATTTATATGTATTATCCATGGATGATAAACTTATCACATAGATTACATTATCCAAAATATTATGGAGAAGATAATAATTATTTAATATTATTGTCCTCACCAATTGGATAAGCAACCTTATCCAATTATTTATGGTAACTTTATCATCCATGGATAATACATATAAATATGGCAACTCCACAGATAATAAATATAAATATGGAAATATTTATCCCTATCAAAAATTGATCAGAGTGGGCTAAAATAAGTGAACTATTTTCCATTGATAGTGAGGCAAGCAGAGGCATCTATAAAAAAAATCTTTAATTGTACACAAAAAAATGAGGTCCAAACCCTAATATGTGCAACATCAATAAAATGAATGGCCATTCAATCTTATCATAAGTCTTTGTAAAATCAATTTTTATAAACATGGCCTTTTTTTGAGACTATTTTACCCACTCCATACCTTCCTAGACAACAATAATAGTGTTTAGGATATATATGTCTTTAATAAAACTAGTTTACTCTAGATGTATGATTAGAGGAAGAAGATTCCTCAATCTAAGAGCAAGAGCTTTGGCTATAATATTATAGAAGATATTCAATAGAGTTATTAGTCTCCAGTTGTAGATATCCTCTAGATCATAAGATTTGGGGAAAATTTTGATGTTTTCTCTCTTAATCAATTTCCAATGAGTTGGTTCTAAGAGCTTTAAGATTAACTTGGTGTAAGTCATATTCCATAGTATTCCAAAGGGCTTTGTAGAATTTATAGGGGAATCCATCACAACCTAGGGCTTTGTCATTGGCCATGGAAAATGCAACATCTTTGAGCTCAATCATGGAGAGAAAACTATCACATAAGGCCTACTAGGAGGTAAATATTTGATAAGGGGCCACACTAACACATTTCTACAAAGAGTAGTCTTGTGTAGGAGAGGGTTCCTATACCTTGAAGTCTTGTTGATAGTGCCTAAAAAAGACCAATATGATATATGAGATCTCTATGATTCTTGTTGCCCCTCTCTGATGATTTTTTATTTTTAGACTATGTCTCTCCCTCTAAGGGATTGAAAGAAATCCTTAAAGACTTGATCCCCAATCCTAAGCCAATGGATTCTAGCCTTGCATTGAGCTCCTTGGGAAAAATATGTATTTGTTATCTCCTTATGTTGTCTAAGCTTGGCCACATGGTGTTGCAAATAGGGTGAGAGAGGTTTAGCTTCATAATTAGCAATGGTTTCATGGAGCTCCATGGTTGTGGCTACATAGGAGAAATGATGAAAAAGAGCCAACGATACCTATATGCATGAAGGAAGAAAAAAGTATGATCAGTCATTATTCCACCATGCAATCCACCCATTCTAAGTGTGAGTATGTGGCTCTAGGTTTCAAATATGTTGGATGTGGGCAAGCATGGGCTTATGACCTAGAAATGACATGTTAAGATGAAATTGGCTATACAAGGTTTTGATTTTGTCATATAACCATTAAATACTAAATCATATTATGAAGTGGTCTAGTAGGACAACCCCAAGTATTGGCTCCATCATGAGAGAATAATAGTTGGTAAAATTAAATATGGGTTGGTCAAACAACATTACTCTATAAAGCTATTCGAGGATCCTGTTAGGTATAGCATGCATATTAGACCACATGTACTAGGGAGTTTTGGATCAATTTTGACCAGTATTAGAATAAAAAAATCTTAATTAATAATGCATATAAAACCATGTTGCCATTTTTCCAATTATTCATTGCATATAGTAGCCATTTGCTTATCTATCACCTTTTCAACCAAATTAAAATCATTGTATATAACCCACGTTGCGGATGGTAAGGAATTTTTAACCCAATGCCATAATTGGGTTTTCTTAGAAGCATCATTAGAAGCATAAATATTAGCAAACAATATTTCACTATTCAAATTTATGTCTAAAAACTCCTTTCTTTTACATACCTAAATGTCTAATAATTTTATAACTTTAAACCCTAAAGTATCCATAATAAATTTTTGTAAATCTAGAGTAATCTTAATAAAAGTGGTCATGCATTTTATCGTTTTAACCAAATTTCTAAAAACCTTCTCATAATATGATAATATTGATCTAAATTCTCATATATCCTTTTCTAACTAAGGGATGGACCTGAAAGAAAGTATATTAAAAATTGAATATCTTTGATCTTGGCTTCCACTTTTTCCTTTGAGTAAGGTATTCCTAATACTTCAAAAATAATGCTAAATAGATAAGGATATAGTGGGTCATATTTCTATAGTCTATGGTTGATTCAAAGTATTCAACATGGTATTAGTTGATAAAAATAGAATATTTTGGAGTACCATAATAATATCTAGGCCAATAACATCAACCTTGATGAAATAATATTTTTGAGAACGTCATATAGAAACTTACAACAAACTCTAACATATGCCTTGTTCATATCTAAGCTTACAAGCATATCTAGTTTTTCTAGAATGAAGAGGATGTTTGACATCTTATTCAATTATTATTATTATATCAAAGGATATTTTTATCAAGACCAAAACCACATTTTTCCTTCCAAATAAAAATGTTTTTCAATCTATTTACCATAATTTTTTAAATTATATTATAAATCACATTATAAAGGATTATTGGATGCAAATAAAAAAAATAGGTCATATTTATTGTGAATCAATGCAATAAAGATGCATTGATATCACATATTATAGCCCTTTTCATTCTCTTCAACTGAAGCCACTATACCACTCTTCAAAAAATACTATATTTTTTTAATAAAATTATATAAAATTCATTAGGACCATGTGGCTTATTAGGACGAAGAGAAAAAACTACATCCTACACCTTTCCCATAATATCTTCCTTATAAATATTTTATTATATATTTATGAAATATTTTACAAATATTACCTTTAACATCCTTATTTTGGCTAACATCTAATAGAATATCTTTGAGACAATTGACTACTTCCTTTGTAGTCTTTTCTTCTTCCTTAATAATACTAGTATTATGTATGAAATTGAAATAGTTTTATATTAATTCTTTAATAAGTTTTAGCATTTTTATTTGCTAAAATCATTGTGTTTTGATGGTAACATGAAAATTTGATATTTTTATCCACTTTTTAAATCCATTTGATCTTCATTTTTTAGTCTTAATATGGTCTTTCCTTCCGTAATATATTATTATAGCTATAATGTAATTTTTCTTGCAAATAAGTTTATTGGTTAAATTCTTAACAAATATACATTTTAAAATTAAAAAAATAAATTTAATAAAATATAATTAATTTAAAAATACTTCAAATAAAAAATTACCTTATATAAATTTCTAATTACAAGAAATGGTTATGCTTAGAACTGTATTATTACGTATCTTATAGAATATTTAGAGACATGGTGTTCATCATGAAAAGTATAAGTGTAGAATATAGATATAAAAATGGAGTTAATACAAAGGATTTATTTTGATCTATAATAATATTGAAATTTGGTTCATCAAATTTTAAGGACACTTTCAAAGAAAATCTAGAAAAAGTTGATGGAGTGGTGCTTTTTGAAATAATGAAGCACTTCAAATCATATGAAATTTCAACTAACAAGTATGCAAAGTGTAAGGTACTTTTAGGAAGGATCAAAATTATAATTGGAAAATGATGGAAATATATTTCAACTAGGGGAATTCACAAATTATCATTAATACTATCAATAAAAGTGTTGGCATGAAGATTAAATAAAACATAACATTATTGTTAATGTTCTTCAACTACTATTAGAAATAATCTTTCAATATAAACACATCTATAAAAAAATACTTGATAGTAAATATTTTATCCAATTATAATATTAATATTTATCATGATATTGATATTCATCTTAATTACTAAAATAATATAATTAATATAAAATCCTTTAAAACCTAACTTAACCCCTTAAAAATTATTAACTTATTTTAAAAAACCCTTCCTTTATCAGAATAATAATTAAACTTTACGTCAAAATTAAGGCCATAGGTTGCGAGGAGTTATCTAAACGCAACCCTATAATCGTTGACTGTGAAGATTAAAGGAAAGTACAAAAACGTGGTGGTCCGGCTACCGACCATGACGACTGCTCCTCACCTGCAACATTTTTTTATATACATGGAAATATGTAAAGTTTTTTTTTTTGCAAAAGTTTATTTTTTTAAGTTATTATTATAATTATTATTTTATGAGATTTGAGATTGAAATTATCGATTTTAAGCTGATAAATACCAATTACATTATTTGAACAAAATGTTTATTGCCTTACCTGGATGAACAAAATATTTAGTGAGAAAACTCAAAATTAAAAGCACAAACCTCAGTTTAATTAAAAATTCAAACAAAAGCACAAAAAATGAAAATGCTGAGTTTGGCAACAATGAGCTCCCCGTGTCGGTAGATGTATTTGGTAGGCGTAGGTGGGAAACAGCTTCTCTAACCACAAGGTCTTCAACTTTTCCTTGTTCCGTTTTCATCTAATTTTCCGTTCAACGACTTAACATGAGATCGCTTTCAAGATCCACCGGGCGGAGTTCCACCTCACGTTCCAAATTCCATGATTATACGGGGCCACGAAGAAACTGCTTACTCTACCTCATCCTCGCATGCATCGAATCACAAAACCTTTTGAATTAAGAGAAGATTAACACAAAAGATATACATCACAAAGTCTCTGAATTCAGCCGCTGGGTTCGATGCGGTATCCGTTAGTGCAGTGCCTTTTGACTTTTTCAGATACGTACAGAAAATGGGGCGTCATGGGCATCTCTTCGTGGGTTTTTGAGAAATGCAGAAAATTCAATCCCTGGTCCCTGATGCGTGGGAATTCGAAGAAAAGTCGCTACTGAAGGTCATGCTATCGGAAGAGGGGCCGATGCCGATGTCGGGTGATATGAGCCACGTGAAGCGGCCTCTGCTGTTGCATGTGGCCTCGAGGTCCGCCTCCATGCTGTGCAGTACGGAAATTATAGCCGGGGAGGGGTGATCGATGGCTTCGAGGATGAGCAACGCCTGAGATATGGAGGGCCTGCAGACCACTCTGGGGTGGGCACACTGCAGCCCCAGCAGCAATACCCTCTCCATGCTTTGTTTTGAGCACCCCTCGTCGCAGTCGCGTATTCTCTTGTCCACAATTTCGGCGCGGCGCCCCTTGAGAGCCATGTCCACCACCCAGTCGGAGACAAGAACGTGCTCCAGCGAAGCGGTCCTGGTATCGAAGGCCCTGCGCCCCGTCACGAGCTCCAGTACGATGATGCTGAAGCCGAAGACGTCGCTCTTGTCGTTGAGGTGGCCGTAGAGGGCGTACTCGGGCGCCACGTAACCGAGCGTGCCCACTGTCCGGGTGGTGTACTGCGTCTTGTCCTCCGTCTTGAACTTGGCCATGCTGAAGTCCGCAACCAGTGGGCTAAGATCCGCGTCCAGCAGCACGTTTGCTCGTGCATTTGGCGCCTCACTTCCACGCAGTATCCCCGCAGCGGGAGCAAGCTCCTGTGCTTGGTGCTGCTTATCACCTGCAACGTTGAAGTCATGACTCATGACAGCCCATTAAAATGAAGTAAGCATGAATACAACCAAACGTTGAGGTCTGGACTATTCCACCTGGAAGGCACCGCAAGCAATCTTGCATCAACTTTGTATCGATTTAAGACATATCTCACACTGTTGACTTTTCGTTTAGACGTGATTGAAATTTGAAGCAGAAAGCCCAAGCGAAGAGTTCTTCATAGCCTACGACAGCTATGGAGCAATTCAATTCCGTGTTGAGACGAATCAGTTAATTACTATTGCAATTCAATTAAAATTTCGTTCTCCCCCGCAAGGACAGACAAGGTGATCAAAATTACCAAAGGCTAAACATAAAACAACATCAAAGTAAAATATACTCATGGATTACTGACCTGCAACTCGTGGCTGAAGTCCTCGTCGGCTGCCTTTGTCGAATTGTTGAACCTCTTCACAGCAATCTGCGACCCGTCCGGGAGAGAGCCTCTGTACACCAAGCCAAATCCGCCCTCCCCGATCAAATTCTCGTCTGCAAAATTCCGGGTGGCATGTTTGATTTCGGGGAAGCTAAAGAACGTCAGCCCTGTGCTCTCGCTCAACACTATATATCTCCGCATGAGTTTCCTCCGCTGTGTCTTCCTCACGCTTCGCAGGTACCAGAGGACACCGACTGAGAAAAGAATTATCACACCCGCCGAAGAGACAGAAGCCTCGAGAGCCGTCTTGGCATTCCTGTTTAGACCCTTCCGGCCCCCGACGTGGAGCCGATTAGCCGCAATGGTGCCTAACTTATGGAGGCTGAGAAGGCAGAATGCTGCATCCGGGCCGAGGCCGTCGTAGCAGTTGATGCCGCCGCCGACGAACATCATGATAAACATGGAGTAGTTGGGATCCTCCGCGGCGGGGCGCGCGTTCAGCACGTTGAGCGCGTCGGCGCTGGCGACGATGCAGTTCCTGCACTGGAACCCACTGGGGTTCGATGCGTTGCACTCTTGTCGCAGTTCGGATGGGTCGACCGCCCTTTCGAGGGTCTTGATGTCCGTTATGTTGTTGCAGGTTCCAGATGAAGTTGCGTTTTAAAATGAGTCCGTCCGAGTGCGCTCAGAGGGCTGCGCGTTTGAAAAACGCGACAGCGGGCGGACAAGCGACGGAGGGGTTAAAAATTAGCGTTAAAAAAAAACAAGGATGGTACGCCCGATGGCGCACGAAAACCCCCCGAAGTCGGGCGGCCCAAGGTATAAAATCTGAAGTCGAGCGGATGGAAGTGGTCAACGCCCGACTGCGCTGGTGAAAGGACTGCGCTGCGCAGTCGGGCAGATAGCCAAGACTTGACCACAACGATTAGCGCACCCGGGCGGCGATACGCAATCGGGCCGGGAATGCCTAGACTTAACCACAATTTCGGAATCAAATATCACGCTTTGGAAGCAAGCTATTGCGCCAGGAAAAACACTTCGCCGTCGGTTGACCCACATCAGGTACTTGAGAAGTGTTACAAAATCGCTCTTTTTCGAAGACGATTAAGGATCTTCACAAGAAGATACACTAGTGCTGGAAATGAGGGTTAGCAAACAAATAGTGAGAGATGCGGTAATAATAATCAACAATGCAGAGGAGATAGACGCAGTCAAGTTTTAAACAAAACCTTCAAAATGCCTAAGCAATGAGAATATTATTTGTCTGAAATAAAAGGTTACAAAGATCAACAGAGGATTTACAAACATTTGTAAACGAAAGACTGCAGCATAAATTGACAAGAATAAACAGCTGAGACTGCTGCTCGGAGTTGAGCCAGATGAACGACTTTACTCACTGAACTGCTCTGCAAAATGATTGCCCTTCTAGAATCCTCCACTGCTCTCTAAACTGCTGCTCTTTGAATGCTCTGATGCCCCACTCTCTATCTAAATCTGAAAACCCAAACTGCCTTATATAGTCATGGGGAGGAAGATACGGCTTATCTTCTAACAGGTTTTGAGACCCTGAACTAAGGTTTCTGACCAATCGTCGAACTAGTATTAACTGTGCATGTTTGACAAAGTGCGGCGATCAGATTTACGGCGATCAAATCTGTCAAGCGTCACATCTGTCAGAGACACGTACGACATCACATCGAACTTTTAAGCGGGACGCCCAGGTTCGCAAGCGCAGTTCGGCCTCGCCCAAGTTCGGAGCGTAGTTGGGTGGACGATGTGAAATAGGGATTAATTTTTCTAACACCGGAGTCGGTGATGAAATTGTCAAGGCCCACGCGACAGGTCGCCATGAACTTGGAGTCGATTCCGCGACCTACGAGCTGCTGGTTGAATTCGTCGACGCATAGGGCGGCCGTGCTGTTGTCCGGCAGGAGAAAGGTTGGGTGGTGTGCACCCAGGCGAAGTGAAGGATCTTGATGAGGTCCAGAATGCCTTCGCAGCAGCCGGATATGTCCGGCATAAGGCATTGCTGATACCAATACGGATTCGCCTCCAGCTCCTGCGTTATGTTCATTGGACATTGTACTTGGCTTGCTAGAGCTGACGGCAGAGCAAACAGAAAGAAAACCAATAAGGCCTGCATCCGTTTCCCACCCATGGCATGATTATTGGTGATATCTTCGCTTTCACTGCGTTATAAGGAAAGTAGTAGAGACCGCTGACCGAAATTAAGGAACGAGACAGGAAAGATATGCTGTCATTCCAGAATTGTGTAGCTTGACGATTCTTATTGAAATGCAGTCGCCACGGGTCAGTGGGTAGAGATGGAAAAGAGCAGGAAAAGAGCAGCTGTTTTCCTGCGGCCACGCTTTGTGACAAGAACGTGTTTCCGATCTTAGACCTAATAAAGCGAAGGTTATCCCAAACTCGCCATTAATTCTTTCCATTTTTTTGTCACAGACGTTCAAAGGTTTCCACGTAAGGGCATTAATTAGAGACAAGGGGTCCACGTCATTGAAAAGTCGCCTATGCCTTGGACACGTTGTGCCAAGCACAGCCCCTTACACGCGAGTTTTAAAAGAAGGGTAAAAAAAACGTGTAAACTCAAACGAACTCCCTGAAGTTGAACGACGGGATTCACCAAAAACGTGTAGACTGTCTAACCAATAATGACAAAATTCAAACTTTAGGGTATGTTTATCAGTTTGTAAGGTCCAATATTCACTAAAAATGTGTAGATTGATTAAATGTTTTGATTGGCCAACATTTACTATGAAGAGGTCAAGATCCAAACCTTAGAGTATGTTTGTGAGCTTGCAAGGTAGTATGACATTCACCAAAAACGTGTAGACTGTCTAAAGGTTTAGACTGGCCAATATTTACTAAGAAGAGATCAAGGTTTAAACCTTAGGGTATGTTTGTCAGCTTGCAAGGTAGTAACGTGTAGACTATATAAAGGCTTCAACTGGCCAGCACTTATTAAGAAGAGGTCAAGGTTCAAACACTTATTAAGAAGAGGTCAAGGTTCAAACACTTATTAAGAAGAGGTCAAGGTTCAAACCTTAGGGTATTTTTGTCAACTTGCAAAGTAGTAGTTTCTTACTGATGATAATTGTACCAATCTTAAGCAACCGATGGTTCATATTGGGTTAACAATAACGAGGTATCATATGGGTTATAAAAATAAAGAACAACCCCAATATTTAAACCTTATTTAATAATAAAAAAGACTATAAATATAACCAATTTTCCTATGTATTAAAAAAATATATATAAACTCAAACAAACTCTTTGAAGTTGAATGACAACATTCACCAACCACTTTCGAAAGAGGGAAGATGAGACTATAAGGGCTTGAAAATTAGATTTAATAATGAATGAACTTACAATATGTAGTTAGTTAAAGTTAATATTCAATATTTTATGTTAAGTGGATTGGTAAGATGTTGGGTATTTATCAAGAGGAGATATAAATTCAAACATGGGCATGTTCAATTTAGGCAAAGAGAACTCTTTGAAGTTGAACGAAGACATTCACCAACCACTTTCGAAAGAGGGAAGATAAGGTATCAAGGCTTAAAAATTAGATTTAATAATAAATTAACTTACACTATGCAGTTAAAGATAATATTTAATATTTTATATTAAATGGATTGGTAAGATGTTGGGTATTCCTCGAAAAGAGATATAAGTTCAAACCACAAGCATCTTCAATTTGAGAAAAGAGAACTCTTTGAAATTGAACGACGACATTCACCAATCAAAATAGGGAAGATAAGGCTATCAAGGCTTGAAAATTAGATTTAATAATAAATGAACTTACAATATGTACTTAAAGATAATATTTAATATTTTATGTTAAGTGGATTGATAAGATGATGAGTATTCCTTAAGAGGAGATATAGGTTCAAATCTCGGGCATGTTTAATTTGGGTAAAGAAAACTCTTTAATGTTAAACGATGACATTCACCAACCACTTTCCAAAGAGGGAGGATAAGACTACGAGGGCTTGAAAATTAAATTTAATAATAAATGAATATGTAGTTAAAGATAACATTCATTACTTCATGTTAACTGGATTGGTAATATTTGGACATTTATCAAGAGGATATATAGGTTGAAACCTTGGGCATGTTTAATTTGGGAAAAGATAGGGCATGTTTAATTTGGGCAAAGATAGTAGTCTGACTCGAGTCTGCTCAGTGTGTGTTAACTTGATAATGATGATACCAACCGTGAGCCATTGGGGTTTCTCTCACTTCAGGTTTGGGCAAAGATAGTAGTCTGACCCGAATCCGTTGAGTGTGTGTTAGCTTGACGACGGTGATACCAACCTCGAGTCACCGAGGGCTTCCTTCACTTTAGGTTGTGGTTATCGAGGTGAGATAGAGATTATAATGATAGCACTATGATTTAATGTTATGGTTGACAGCAATGACTTAACCTTGTGACCAGTTATTAAAAAAATAGTTAGTATTCAACACTTTTATGAATCTATAATGACTCGGTTTCACAACGAAAATTTTATATTTTTGAGCGTGTTTAATTTTTTTATGCAATTTAAATAGACCATCACTCCTAAGAATTCGAAAATTAAAAATTATGTAAGCAATAAATGAAACCTCGTATTATATATAAATAAGTTAATAACAAAATTAGAGATGAAAATATAATTTAATAAAATAATATTAAAAAGTTTATAGTTTTTAAGGGTTAGTGGATTGGTAATTGTTTTTTAATTAGGTATTTATTAAGAAGAGATTTAGGTTTAAATTTTGAGTGCATGTGTTGCAAAGGTAGTAGTCTGATTAGTATGAATCCCGAGCAACTGGTGATCCCCTCATGTCAAGTCAACAAGGTCAACAATAACGAGATGGTATGTTGGGAGTAGCCCCTATGGTTTGAACCTTACACTTAGAAGTTACTCAAAATAGTGTGGATATAACCAACTCCCCTACGTATAAAAATAAATACATATATATAGTCCTAAAGGCTACATTGATTGGTAAGTTTTTGCATTTATCAAGAAGACCTAGGTTCAAACCTTGGGGGAATGCTTGTTAGTGTAAAGGTAGTAGTTTTATCTATGTCTATTGACTGCGTGCTCTAGCTCGAACAACAGCAGAATCAATCCCAAGCCCCAAGTGCTATAGGTTAAACAACAACAAGGTGGAATAGGTATTGTTGGGGGCAACCCCAGGATTTGAACCCTGCTTGATAGTAGAAAAGTACTATGGATATAACCAACTCTCTTATAGATCGATCTTTTTTTTTAATTTTATCTATTTTTAGTATTAAATTTTCATAAAAAAAAATTACTATTATTTTTTAGTTATTAAAAAATTAAAGTTTGTTTATAAGATATTATACACAAAATTTTAACAAGTTTATACTATGTTTATAAATATGAAAAGTCTAAAATAAAATATAAGCAAAATGTAGTAATTGTTTAATTTCAATCAATTAATTGTTGCTAACTATTTAAATAACATAATATGATTTTTTTAGATTTTTAATTGGTTATAAAATCTTGTAATATATTAAGAAATCATATTAATGTAATATTTTTTAAATGATTTCGTACATGTTTTTATGAAGGGTTTTGGTTCCTTCGTACTAAGTGGGGTTTGAAGAATATTGGACCTCTCAAAGAGAGGCCAAAACCCTTACCACTACAATAAGCTTGCAGCTAAAATTGAATGAGTTTACATAAGTTTTTATGAGAGGTCCTGGTCCTCTCATACTAAATGGGGTTTGAACCTTGAACCTCTTAAAGAAAAACCAAAACCCTTACCACTACAATAAACTTGCAACTTATATTATTTTAATATTATAATAAATTATAGTATTACAAAATTTTACTTGTATTATGTTTTTCTTAAATTTTTAATTGGTTATTAAATATTATAATATTTTAAAAATTTATATTATTTTAATATTATAATAAATTATAGTATTACAAAATTGCTCACTTAATTAATTAAAAAAAAATAATAATATATATAATTTTAAATTTTATAAAAATTATTAATAAAATAAAATAAATTGAAATGCATTATAAAAACATACATCCAATCAATCAATAATAACAATAATTGTGGGACAACACAATAGTTCGGGCTTTAGCTATTCTTTGGGAGGTTCAAAGTTCAAACAACCACTATTCTTTGGAAGGTTCAAAGTTCAAACAACCACTACATGAGCTAGTGTGTGAGGGGATGAGTGTGTGTATGATTTTGTGTTTAGCATTTATTGATAAGCTTAGTTCTGGCCCTTATGAGAGGTCATGGTTGAAATAGAGATACCCAACCTGAATGTGAATCACATTAACCTAATAAAAAATAATAATAATTAATTATTATTGATAAGCTTAGCGTTCACCCTTATAAAATGTTATGATATAAAAAGCCCTGGACCCATCACAAGATCCAGATGCCAAGGCTGAAGACGTCGTTCTTGTCATTGATGTGGTCGTAGAGGGCGTACTCGAGCGCCACGTAATCGAGCGTGCCCACTGTCTGGGTGTAGTGCATCTTGTCCTCCGTCTTGAACGTGGCCATGCCGAAATTCGCAACCAGTGGGCTCAGATCCATGTCCAGGAACACGTTTGTGGCTTTCGTGTCTCTGTGTATGATAGCTGGCTTTGTGTCCTCATGCAAGTACGCCAGCCCTCGGGTAATCCCCACTGCAATCTTGTAGCGCTGCACCCACGTCAAGCAAGGGCAGATGGGGCTGAACAGGTATTCCTCCAGATTGTCGTTCTCCATGAAATCATACACAACAAGCTGCTCGTGCACTTGGCCGCTCACTTCCACGTAGTATGCCTGCAACAGGAGCAAGTTCCTGTGCTTGGTGCTGCTTATCACCTGCAATGTTGAAGTCATGAGAGCCCGTTAAAATAAAGAAATAAACATGAATACAACCAAATTATTTTTGTAGATTATTTCTTGTCAATATGCTAAACTGATTGCACACCTTAAAAGATTAAGAGTAATGAAAATGCAAAGGGCATGTAAAGATTACAAGCGGAGTTGTTACCTTCCTTCCACAATGTTAATTTCGAGTTGAGACGAATCAATTAATTACTATTGCAATTCAATTAAAACTTCGTTCTCACCTACAAGGACAGAAAAGTGATCAAAATTACCAAAGGTTAAACATAAAACAACATCAAAGTAAAATATACTCATGGATTACTGACGTGCACCTCGTGGATGAAGTCCTCGTCAGCAGCCTTTGTGGAATCCTTGAACCTCTTCATAGAAATCTGTGACCCGTCCAGGACAGTGCCTCTGTACACCAAGCCAAATTCGTCCTCCCCGATCAAATTCTCGTCGGCAAAATTCTGGGTGGCATGTTTGATCTTGGGGAAGCTAAGGAAAGGTTAGAGTTACTATTATCTTATATGGTAATATACCATATAGATATTTTCCTAGGTAAATTAGTTTTATTTTGTTATTTATCTACTTAAGGTTTTGCTTAACCATTTTGTTATTGTTAATCAAATATATTAGTTGTTAGCATTTGCTATAATTAGCTTCGAATTTTAAGTTTGTTAAGCTATTTAGGGGTTATTATTAGACCTAGTTATTTAGGCTATTCTTAGCCTAACCTATGTTCTATTTAACCTATGCTTATCAATAATATCATAGTTGATTACTATCACTCCTAATATAGTATAAGAGCCCACATTGTCGGGGCTCATTTTGTAGTTTGACAACTCAGAGGGTCGAGGACTCAACGCTCGAGTATGCTTCTCGAGGCGAATAGATCAAATTGAATCTGATAAACTTGATAGGACCCGCAGGCCCCTTACGACATACCTTGACACGAGACCTAGATCTGACTGGATTATCTGACGTGATTCAGATCAAACACTCTGATAAAGTTGATTGTGACTCACGAATTCTGATCGAATTGTTTGACATGATTTAGATTAGACACTCTAACAGAGTCGACAGTGACAGTGAGTTGGGCAATCATGGATAACTAAATGCACCTAACTGATGACCTACGTGGCTAGGGGTCAAGTTACGGACATGCGGCAAGTCGTAAAGCTAAGTAGATGACACAATGGCTTAGTTGACATGGTGGGAATGTTGTGACCACCGTAAGGTGGTCATTAACATAGGGATGTCATTTTCTTTTTAAACCATTTTATTTCACCTAGTCTTGCGAATGAGGGATATTTGTTTTCCCATGTATTTTTTCTACATTATGGAGGATAAGTGTTTGCTGCCCACATCTTTAGCTGCACACAAAATTAATTAAGACCAGATATCGTTATCCCACCTGACATCAATTTACATAGGGCATAATTTGGAGATAATTAAAACATTGCAGACAAGTGAGATAAGCCTACATTGCAGGAAAATTCTAGATGAGACATCCCAATCATATTGCTTGTGATCTGTTGGAGATAACATGATCTATTGAAGCCATTTTTTTAGATGATTGATGACACAACAATTTTGCAACGTGATTTAGAATATCGTCATCGTTGTAGAGGACAGCTTCCTGCTGAGTGTTGCCTTGACCAAGAGACCCTCCCTGCATAGCTGCATCGTAGACACCCCTGCTGTTTGTTTGTAAGTTTCAACGTCTTAAGCTGTATATATCAAGAAAGTAGCCAACATTGTTGAGGAATTCTACCACTCAAAAAAATCAATTCCGGTTGTGCAACAAACATTTTTGAGGCGGTTCTAGATGATCGCTCACAAGAATTTTACACCGATCTGAAGTGCACAGAGACAAGATCATCGTTGAACAGTGGTGTGATTTGTAGGTGGTTATCTTCATTGAAAATTTATAGACTTTATCAGCCACAACAAGCTCGATCTAATGTAGCCCAAGCGAGATGAAAGGAAGCATTGACACCACCTTCATGCAACTATGGTGCCACCCCCGCATAGTGGAAACGTCCCCACGCACCAAGGAAGCACAAATTTTAGGTTAAATAGGGTGTTGTACCCTTCTTTACTCATCCCAAGTGGTAGCCAGGGTGGTTAGGGTGCCAGAAGTTAAGGCGCTAGCTCGAGAGGCATCGTGAGATCAATCCCTGCGGTTGTGCTCCTAAGGTAAAATTTTGATGAACATTTTTTTGTTTTGCAATTTTTTGCTGAGATAAAAGTTGCTCATTATTTTTTTGCTAAAAATTGCTTCCTAAAAGTTACTTCTTTTTCAACACTTTTTTGATGAAATATTGTGTAACAAGTCCAAGGGGCTTCAAATTTTGCAAAATTGTACCATTTTTTTGCATTGGAAACATTGCAAAGTGCCTAAGAGGCAAATTTTGTAACAAGCCTTTAAGGCTTAAACATTGCCATTTTTTTGCACTAAGGGGGGCAAATTTTAGCCCTTGCCTCAGAAGCCAAATTTGTAAAACAAAAAGCCCAAGAGGCTTTATTGTTGCGATTTTTTGCATTTGGGGGGATAACATTTTTTCTCCACTATCATTTTACAACAAAAGCGGGGAATAATCAAAATTTTCCTTACATAATATTTTTCTAAAAAGGGAGGAAGGCTTAAAAAGGGTGCATTTTCGACAATGATCGGCACCTTAGTCAAACTTCTTGCAACATCCTGTTAAAGCATATTTTTCAACAAGGGGAAGAAAACTTATAAGGGTGCATTTTCGGCAGAGACCGACACCTTAGTTATACTCGCAAAAAATTCCTTTATAAAAAGTGCATTTTTGGTAGAGATCGACACTTTAAAAGATGGGCAAATCAAAGAAAAAGCAAACCCCAAAATCAATTGATGTTTCTAAATCAGTTAAAAACCCATACTTTTTTCCATACATGGACGAGATAGATTTTTTTGAGAATGACACATTTCTCACACTACGAAGTGGTGTAGATGCCATACTTGATGATTATGTATCTTGTGAATACATTTAGAAAAATGGTGTTCTAATCCCTATTGACATTGTAAGGGCAATATACATGTCATTGGTTTCTCTTGACATTTATCAACGTAAAGTGAAAAGAGACATTAGTGAGGAAAAAGAGGTCAAACCCCTAATGGTCGATGCTTGTAATGACACAAGTGACCTTCAGCCCATGGTGGCGAATTCTTGTTGTGACACATGTGACCTTGATCCCATGATGACCAATGCTTCTTGTGATACAGACAACCTCATACCTTCAATGGTAGATATCAGTTGTAGCATAGGTGATCTCATCATAGTAGTAGATTTTGCTTGTGACACTAGTGACTTAAAAACTAAACCTCCTAAAAATGAGCTCCATAATCTCATCAATAGTGACAAATACCATATTGTTAAAAGCATTGATGAAGATGATGAAATTGGGTGTTTTAAAAAACACACCAAAGGATTTGGATCCAAACTGATGAAGAAAATGGGATTCAATGGTGAGAGATTAGGTAAACATGAACAAGGCATTAAAACTCCAATAATGCTAAATGTACAAAAAAATAATGAAGGCCTTGGCTATTCTGTACAAGCAAGTACCAGCAAAACCATGTTTGTAAACCCTAAATCTCCTATAACTCCTAAAAAACATTGTTGCAGTCATTACGGTAGAATATGACATGTAGCAGCTAGGTGTTGAAAATTACATCCTTGTGATTCATGTGGATGTACAAATCATTCTTCTTCAAATTGTTGGTACAAAATGAAACTAGCCAACAAGGTTCCTATAGATTGTGGATGGACAGATCACAGAAAATGGACCAAGATGAAAGCAATGTTGTATGGCTTATACTAAAAAGATAAAAGCTATTGTAGACCCAAAGACAGACCTAAAGACAAACCCAAAGACAAAGTTCCAGAGGCAGATCTATAGGCAGATCCATAGGCAGATTCATAGACAAATCCAAGGACGGTTTCAGAGGTACTCATCTAGCAGTAACCTTAGAGGTAGAGCCTGAGCTAGAGCTAGAGCCCGAGACATCTTTCATTTCTCTTCTTCTTCACTGTATTGGGACAATTATATTTATTACCCAAATAATGTAATAAGGGAGAATGTTAGAGTTACTATTACCTTATTTGGTAATATGTAGATATTCTCCTGGGTAAATTAGTTTTACTTTGTTAGTTATCTACCTAAAATTTTGTTTAACCACTTTGTTATTGTTAAGCAAATATATTAGTTGTTAGCATTTATTATAATTAGTTTTGAAAGTTATTTAGGAGTTATTATTAAACTTCGTTATTTAGGCTATTCTTAGCCTAACCTATGTTCTATTGAACACATGCTTATCAATAATATCATAGTTGATTTACTATCACTCCTAATAAGAACGTGAACGTGAATCTTGTGCTCTCGCTTAATACTATATATCTTCGCATGAGCTTCCTCCGCTCTGTCTCCCTCACCCTTTCGCAGGAACCATAGCACGCTGACCGACAAAACAATTATCACGTGAACGTGAATCTTGTGCTCTCGCTCAATACTATATATCTTCGCATGAGCTTCCTCCGCTCTGTCTTCCTCACCCTTTCGCAGGAACCATAGCACGTTGACCGACAAAACAATTATCACACCCGCCGAAGGAACAGAAGCCACGAGAGCCGTCTTGGTAGTCCCATTTAGACCCCTCCGGCCCCCGACATGGAGCCGATTAGCGGCAATGATGCCTAAGTCTGGAGGCCGAGAAGGCAGGATGCAACATCCGGGCCGAGGCCGAGGCTATCGTAGCAGTTGATGCCGCCATCGACGTACATCAAGATAAATGCAGGGCAGTTGGCTTTCGCCACGGCAGGGCCCGCGTTTAGCACGTTGAGCGCGTCGGCCATGGCGAAGATGCAGTTCCTGCACAGGAACCCATTGGGGTTCGATGCGTTCCATTATTGTTGCAGTTCGAAGGGGTTGACTGCCTTTTCGAAGGTCTTAATGTCCGTTATGTTGTTGCAGGTTTCGAAGTCGGTGATAATATTCTCGAGGCCCACGCGACAAGCCGCCAAGAATCGATCCCGCAACCTACGAGCTGCTAGTTGAATTCGTCGACGCATAGGGCGGTCGTGCTATTTTCCGACAGGAGAAAGGTTCTGGTGGTGTGCACCCAGGCGAAATGGACGACCTTGATGAGGTCCTAAATGCCTTCGCAACAGTGGGACCTGTCTAGCATAAAGCACTGCTGATACATAAACGAATTCGCTTCCAGCTCCTATGTTGTGTTCATCGGACATTGTACTTGGCCTGCTAGAGCTGATGGCAGAGCAAACAGAAATAAAACCAATAAGGCTTGCATCCCTTTCACACCCATGGCATGATTATTGGTAATATCTGCGCTTTCACTCCATTATAAGGAAAGGAGTAGCGATCACTGACCGAAATCAAAGGAACGAGTCAAGAAAGATATGCTCTAACACATCTGCCATTCTAGAACTGTGTAGCTTGACGATTCTTATTGAAATGCAGCCGCCACAGGTAGTTGGGTAGTGATGGAAAAGAGCAGCTGCTTTCCTATGGCCACGCTCTGTGACAAGAACGTTTTTCACCTTATACACGAGTTTAAAAAAAAAGTGTAAACTCCGTGCAGTTGAAAGACGGCATTCAAAAAAAGAAAAAAAACGTGTAAACTCAAACGAACTTACATACACTTTGAATTCAAACTCAATTGTTATTGCTGTAGTCCCTATCCCACATAGACACTATCACTTCCCTTCAACACGTGTAATAAATAACCGTTTCGAATTCTTCATAACCCTCATCATCGTGTTGAATTTTCATACCCTTTAATTTTAAAATTATAATTTTATATATATATATATATATAACAACATTTTTTAAATTAAAAGTTGTCTCCTGAAAATTTGTATAGCAATTTTGAAAATTGTGAGACTTTTAAGAAATCTAGTAAGAAACCTCTGATCCGCCTGGAAAATATCCTTGTTTCTAGTTATCTATAAAAACCATAGAATCTCATTAGAAAGTAAAAGCCAAAATCTATTATAACAATTGCTCATTCGGAGAATAAAACCAAAAATAACATGCTGTTTAACCATATCAAGATTATAAAAATAACATGCTGTATAACCATATCAAGATTATAATTCCAACCTGAAGTATCGCAGGAAAAGAGATAGTAGGCACATTTCAGATTCTAGACAGTTTGGTTATAAGTACTTTTTTGTTATTTCAGCATTGTATAAATAGCTTTAAGTATAAGTTTTTTGAGTTATATTATTGTAACCATCAAAAACATATGATGCAGTCTTAACACCTTCGGACTAATTTTATATCTTTCCTTTTATATTACTACAAATTTACGATCTTCAATTCAAAGACCCGTAAAGCGAGCAAATCCACGTACACAAACCTGACGACCCCTTTTGAAATAGAGGGCATCAGGACAACCCCGGCCCACAACACAATAAGAGCAGAAGATAGAAGGTTCCAGATGGACGCCTCCGTACTAGCTCAAGAAATTCCGTACTAGCTCTGCTTCACCAGGAGTGAATAAAGGGTACATTCCACACCGCTTGCTCGAAAAAAAAAAAAAAAAATAAAACCTTAATCTTATCGATAGACTTGACGGAAACGATGCTGAGCTTCCTGGGACCTCGGGAAATGACCCATTTCCTCTGCTTGCATGTACGATAATAAAAAAAAAAACAGATTGGTAAGTATTTATCTTTGTCATACATTTATTAAAAAATTTGGGTTTAAATTTTGCGAATGTTAATTTGTAAAGGTAGTAATTTACTTAAGATAGTAACTAACAGTGGTGATCTCTCTATTAACAACAACTGAGATGAAATAGGTTTGTTGGGAGTAGCCCCTCTGATTGAAACCCTGAGTTTTTATCCCTCCCACAACAATAATACGAATCCTGCGTTACCAATATCCGTATCTCCCTGTCAACAACATCAAGGTGGAATAAGTTTATTGGGAGCAGCCCATATGAAACCCTACCCTTAACAATTAACTAACTCCCCTTACATATTAATTAATTAATTAATAAATAAATAAATAAATAAATAAATAAATAATCTTTTAAAAATGTTCATCATTTTAAATTAAAGATCTACCTTTAGATTAAAATTTTCCTAAAAATATTCAAAGGACCAACTTTTATTTATTTATTTATTTATATATAAATAAATTTTAGGTTGACAGGTTAGCCCACTCTAGTTCAATAAGATGAAGGTGAAAAGGTTATATATTAAAAAAAACATTAATACACGTGTAACTATATATATTAAATTTAATAATTTTAGCTTGACAGGTTAGCCCACTCTAGTTCAATAAGATGATGAAAAACAAAAATGATCATGAGTTAATACACGTGTAAGCAACTTCCCTTGTTTGTTTAAAAAAATTAAAAATTAAAAAAAATTAAAAAATCTTTGTCTTTTTAAATTAAGGGTCTCCCTTTAAATTAAAATTGCTTTTAAGATATCTTTGGAGAGGGGCTCACCAAAAAAGGTGGTATGATAGCACATCTCTAGGAGTTATAAATTATAAGTTGGAAATAAAAAACAATAAAAAGCAAGAACCTAGCTTTAAAATAATTTGAGTTCAAATAATTACAAACTATAAATAGAAAGTAGTAAAGAGTGGAACCCAACCTAAGAATAAACCAAGTTCAAGGAATTACAAACTAAAAATAAAAATAGTAAAGAGCGAGAACCTAGCCCAAAAACAATTTGAGTTCAAGGAATTACAAACTAAAAGCAAAAAATAGTAAATGAGAGTGAGAACTCGCTAGAAATTCATGTTCATATTTTGTTTCCTTAGTTCTAAAGTCTTCCTATTACTGGAGATGCATAGCCCATTTTGATCCCTTGGAAAAGGTAAACTCCTCTTGGAGAGAGGGGAGAACAAGGTTTGGGTCACATTGCATGGGGTATTTGTCCAATGATCCAACAAAGACTACAAATATTGGACTTTGAGAGTTGAGCTTGAATCTATATTAATGCATTTGATACATCATAGCCTTAGCATATGCAAAAATTCTATAGATACATTTACATTATAAAAATAACATTATTTCATATATTAAACAAATAACATTATAAAAATAGCATTATTTATATAGATAAATATATTAATACTATTAATAAAATTAGACACGGGGATTATATAAAAAAATAACATTATTGTTAATATTCACCAACTACTATTGGAGGTAACCTTTGAGAATATCTATAAAGAAAAAATCTTGATAGTAGATATTTTATCCAATTGTGGTGTTAATGTTCATCTTGGTTAAATTAAAATTTTAGAAGGGGGGTATTTGAGGTTGCTGGTGTTATAATGTGCAGGTGCTGCATGATTTTGTTGTTTAGTGATGGAACCTTTTAGAAGGTTCAAGAAAACTCCCTTTTTGGATAATCTTCTAGAAAATTCATAGAAACCCCTCTTTTGGAGAATTTATATTTTTTGGTATGACCTGGAAGATTCTAGAAAACTGGTAAACCCTAGAAAATTCCAGAAGGTTGTTTGGGTGGGAAAATTAAATATTCCTCTCATTTTGTGATTATAAAAGAGAATTGTATGTATGTAATATTGCATTGCAGAGTTCCTCTAAATAAATATATGTTTCTTTGTATTTATTGAGTCTTGTTATTTGTTGTTCATCTATGTGTTTACAATTTTTATTGTATGTTTGTTCAAAGCATATGCTCTATTTTTTTTATGGTATAAGAGCACTATAGTGGAAGAGAGGCAGTTGTATATGGTTTGGTAGTGAATCATGCTCTCCCTCTCTACAACATTGGTTGTTGTGTCTTTATTTTGGAGTGCTCTTGAGAGTTTATGCATTGGTTCACAATTTGAGTGGGAGTAGAGAACGATTTACAGTTTGAGTGGGAGTAGAGAATTGGACATTGAGAAGTTCAATGGATCAAACTTGACATTGTGGAAGATCAAAATGAAGGACTTGTTGGTGGAAAGGGACTAGTGGGTTGTAGTTAATGGAAAGCCCAGTGGGATGGTATAAGAGGAGTTTAATAAGCTGAATAGAAAAGCATTGACCCTTATTAGATTGAGTTTAGCAGATTCTATGATTTTAAATATGATAAAAGCATAGTCTAGTCAAGAAATGTGGAAAAATCTGGAGAGCATCTACGCTTCCAATTCAATAGTGAACAAGTTAATGTTGTAGAAGAAGCTGGTAAATTTCAATATGAAGGAGAGTGGTAAGTTCCTAAGCCACTTGAATGATTTTATTATGTTAATGAAGTAGCTAAACTCCATTGGTGATAAATGGAGTGATAAAGAGCAGTGTCTGGATCTATTAACCAACATGCCAGACTCATGGGATAATATTATTACTGCCATAAGTGTTGCTTGTGATAAGTTGTATATGGAGTCAGTGGTTAACCAATTGTTGAATGAGGATACAAGAAGGATATCTATTGGTGAAGCATTCACTTTAGAGGTCTATTTAGCACATGGATGCTCAAAGGAAAGAGGAATAGATAGATCCAATGGGAGAAATAAGTCTAGAGGTAGAGGCAGATCATCCAACATAAGAAATAAATATTTTAGCAATGTGGAATGCTACTACTGTCACAAAAAGGGGTATATCAAGTTTCATTGTCCCTTGTTGAAGAAGAAAACTGAAAAGGTAGCAAAAAAAGAGATAGCTAAGAAATTTACAGATGAAAACTCCATATTTCTTTCTTCTTCATGTCTATCAACTAATGCGTGTCTTGAAGATTGAATTATAGATTTAGGAGCCTCTTTCCATATGACACCACACCATGAGTGGTTTGTAAAATATAAATAGGTAAATTATGTAAAACTTTGTGTGATAATGCATTTTATAATGTAGAAGGAGAAGGTACAGTTCCTATGAGATATTCAATTGAAAAATTCAAGAATTTACAAAAAGTTAGATATGCCCCTTATTTGAGAAGAAATATTCTCTTATTTGGATAACTGGATGAAAAGGAGTAGCGATTACATTCTTAGATGAAGGATTCAAGCTCACTAGAGGTGCACTGGTGCTTGCAAAGAAAAGAAGAAAATTTATTCAAATTGGATGTTAGCCCTTGTGATAAAAGCCATTACAATGCAACTGAGAAAAATGATGAAGCACATGTTGGAGATTATCTTCTTTGGCACATAAGACTTGGTCATTTGGGAGAAACCAACTTGAAGTAGTTGGTCATCAAAGGTATGGTCTATGACCTCAAGTATAATAGTTCCAACACTCTCATCTTTTGTGAATCCTATGTGATGGGCAAACAAAAAAGGGTAAGCTTCTCTTCTCACTCACATAGAGCTAAATATTTTTGGATCTTGTTCATATAGATAGTTGTGGTCCTATGAATACTCCATCTATTGGTGGTGCTTTGTATTTTACCACTTTTATTGATGATCATAGTAGAAAAGTATGGACTATATTTTTGAAGAAAAAAGTGACATACTTTATCATTTTAAAAGGTTTTTTACTAATGTAGAAAGATAGAAAAGCATACAACTTAAGATATTGCATAGTGATAATGGAGACGAATACTATTCTACTAAATTTGAAGAGTTTTGTAGGCAAAAAGATATCTTTAGACAAAATACTACACATTATTCTCCTCAATAGAATGGAGTAGAAAAGAGAATGAATAGAACAATGTTGGATAAGATGAGAAGCATGTTGTGAGATTCAAAGCTTAGTAAAGGATTTTAGGCTGAATCAATTTTAACTGCCATCTATTTGGTTAATTTATCACCATGCACTACTTTGAATGACAAGACACCAAAAGAGGCTTGGAGTGGGAGAAAACCATCTATCTCTCACCTGAGGGTTTTTGGTTGTAGGAATTTATGCACATTCATGTTGAAAAGAGGAAAAAGTTGGATGAAAAATCAAAGAAATGCATTCTTATTGGTTATGGAGAAGTTGGAAAAAAAGGATATAAATTATGGATTTTAGATGAACATAGAAGTGTTTTTAGCAAGAGATGTGATTTTTAAAAAAATTAAGACAGTTGGAGATATTCAACAACATAAATCACAACAACAATTGAAAGAGAAGGTTAGTGGGCATGAATGCACTATGTCAGGTCAACCTTAAAATGAAGCACATGCTCAACCCCATAAACCTCAAGAAACAATATCTTTTTATATTTTAGATAGAGTGTCTAATCTACAAAGACTTGGTGAATATTTACGTGCTTATATGCCTAAAGAGGTGCATTAAGATGATCAAAGAATAATACAACCTGATTATCCACCTTGCATAGAAGAGATCCAAGAATCAGTGGAGGAACCTAGAAGAACTAGAAGAGAGAAACATATTCCCAATAGGGTTTAGGATTATTTTTTTGGATTTATAATTGTTGGTGATGATCCCCTCACATTTGAATATTCCATGACCAATACAGAGAAAGAGCATTCCAAGAAGGACATGTAGGAAGAAATGGATTCAATGAAGAAGAACCATACATGGAATTTAGTTCAAAAACATATTGGGAGAAATATAGTAGGCAACAAATGGGTTTTCAGGAAGAAGTTAAGACCTAATGTATCTGTTGAAAGATACAAGGCCATACTGGTTGCAAAAGGGTTCTATCAGATCCCATGTATTGATTTTCATCAAAATTATGCTCCCACTATGAAGTTATCTTTTATAAGAATTTTTCTTGCATATGTTGCTGCTTTTGTTTTAGAATTTGAACAAATGGATATTAAAACTGCATTCTTGCATGGATATTTGAAGGAGCAAATATACATGTAGCAACCTGAAGGTTTTGAAGTAGGAGGTGCAGGTGTTGTTTGTAGGTTGAAAAAATTTCTCTACGGATTGAAGTAGTCTCCTATATAATGGTACCAAAATTTTGACAATAATTTCTTGTAGATTGGATTTTTCATAACCTTGCAGGTCCATGTGTGTATTACAAAACAAAAATTAAGAGTTTTGTAATTCTGATTTTTTATGTGGATGACATCCTCCTAATTAGAAATAATAAGCATTTTATTTAAAAAACTAAGGAGTTATTGTCAAAGAACTTTTATATGAAGGACTTGGGTTAAGCACACCATTTCTTGGGTATTGATATTATCAAAGATCACAAGGACAAATAATTATGGATTTCCTAAAAGGATCACATTAACCAGATTTTAAAATAATTTGGAATGCATTATAGTAAACTTGCCAAAACTCCTTTGCATCCTAGAGTTAAATTATCTGCAAAAATATGTCAAATTACAATTGAAGAAAATAAGAGGATGAAGAAAACTCCATATATAGAGGATCACTAATGTATGAAATGGTATGTACCAGGTCTGATATTGCTCATGCAATTGGTATGGTCAGTAGATATATGTCCAATACTAGAAAGGAACATTGGACAGTTGTAAAAATAAATTTTAGATATTTACAGTGTACTAAAGATCATGTTTTGTGTTATCTACCCAAGAAGAATGAAATTTTTTTTTTGCAGGGACATGTAGATGCATATTGGGTAGGTGACTTGGATAACCATAAGTCAACAAGAAGATATGTCTTCACTTTGTATGGTGATGCAGTGAGTTGAAGAAGTAAAAAGCAAAGTGTTGTAGCTTTGTCAAGTACTGAAGCTGAATATATTGCTATAAAAGAAGATTTTTGGTTGATGAGATTGTGTAAAGGTTTGAATTTGAACCAAGAATATGTTGGAATAAAATGTGATAGTCAAAGTGCAATAGAACTTGAATATTCTTCATCATTCCATGAAATGACAAAACACATTGCAGTGAAATATCATTTTGTGCATGATATGGTGGAGTGTGGAATGATCAACCTGATCAAATGCAAAAATTAAGAGAATGCAGTAGATTCACTTACTAAGATTATCACAGTTCAAAAATACCAATTTTGTAGCAATGAGATTGGGATAAAATATTGTAGAAAAATCATGCAATCAAGTAGGAGTTGAAATGTGCAAGTGCTACACAATTTTCTTGTTTAATGATGGAGCCTTTTGGAAAGTTCAAGAAAACCATTTTTTTGGAGAATCTTCTATAAAATTCATAGAAACCCCTCTTTTGGAGAATTTATATTTTTTGGTATGACCTGGAAGATTCCAAAAGACTAGTAAACCCTAGAAAATTCTAGAATGTTGTTTGGGTGGGAATATTAAAGATTCCTCCTATTTTGTGATTATAAAAGAGAATTGTATGTATGTAATATTGCATTGTAGAGTTCCTATGATTAAATATATGTTTCTCTATATTTATTGAGTCCTCCTTTTATCTATTTTTCATATTTTTGTTTGTAATTTTTATTCTGTGTTTGTTCAACATATGCTCTATTTTTATTTTTAACTAGGAGGGTCCTACATGTAGCATCTAAACCATCAAAAACTTGTTCGTACTAAACTTCATACACTCATTTGGGTGTTGCATGTCATTCTATGCCATTTAAGGCTGGGAAATATTACTTGGGTCTTGTCATAAATTTACATTAACACCATCTAGGGTGGCGTTTTATCTTGTTTAAATTGGTGTCCACCCTAATGGCTAGCTTAGTTGCTACTGATCCAACTGGGGAGAGCAATGACATCAAGGAAGCACCCGAGAAAATTTATCTCAAAAGTATTTCACAAGGTAAGAGTACTATCCCTATTGTTTCCATTCCCTTGCATGAGTGTTATAATGCTTGCAATTGGTTTGTGTCACACACCCTTGTCGGGTATATCCTGGGTAGAATTCCTAATGATACCCTCATTAGGTCCTGGGTGCAAAAATTTTGGGGTTCGCATGGTGTGACAGTTGAGAATGTTCAAAATATCACCAAGGGTTATTTCTTTTTTTGCTTCCCTGATCTTATTCAAGCTCAAAAAATGTTAGCAAAAGGCCCCTAGATGGTGAGAAATTCCCTGTTAATTGTGTAATCTTATACTCATGACCTTAGAGCCAGTGACCAAGCTGAGCTGGAATTTCCTATGTGGATTGAGTTCTCAGGGTTACCTGTCCCCTTTTAGGGTTTTTTGCAAGCCCTTGCCTCTTCATTAGGTTAATTTTTATATCTTGAGACTAAATGGTTTTTCTCATCTTGCCCTACCAAGTGGGCTTTTGTCAAAGTCAAACCCACCAAAGACCTACCAGAATTCATAGATATCCATATTGGTGATACCTCCATTAGACAACCTGTAGCTTATATCAATTTACTGAATACTTGTTATCATTGCCAGTCTACTGCCACAATATTCAATATTCCCCACTGATGAAGTGGATGTTCAAACAAACCCAACCCCTTCAACTACCTCGAGAGCTAAGTCTAATGGGACCCAATCAAGGTTATGCATAGTGGCTATTTTTGCAAAATTGTCTAAAATTAGGATTTTAAAAATTTGAAATTGGCTAATATTTGGGACCCTTGATCAAGGTCCATTAGCCAAAAATTTTTAGGTGCAAATTTTTTTGAGGATTGATTCGCCCCAATTTTATAATAATTTGACCATTTAAAATTTAAATTTCCAATGTTGCCCCAAATAATAGTGAACCTTCTACATGTGTTTCGATAATATTCACTTAGATTTTGAAACCGATTCGCCAATTTTTTATAAATACATTTTGGGACCGATCCCTTATGCATAACCCTGGACCCAACAATACCAAGGTGATTGGAAAATGATTACTACTAGGAAAAATCATGCTTCTAAGTAATTTGAGCATGCCAATCCCTCTGTGAAACCTACCCAAACCAAGAATGTTGATACCCAAGTTATGCAAGGCCGCACTAACTATATGCCATCTTTTGAATCCACCATGCTAGTTATCATTAACATGCAACCCACCATGCAAGTTGTAGGGGTCCTGAATGCTACTCCGATCACCCTTGTAGATACTTAACCACCAAATTTTTTAGTTACTCTTTAGTCTGGACCTACATTCATCTTGATTTTTGCAGAGGCTCATCCCACTACCATGTCATATTTTTCATCAGTGGTTCCCACATACTCTGAAACTATGAAGAAAAAAAACTTTTAAAGTTGATCATTCTTGAAGCCCCTCGAGGGATAGCTTGGGCCTGAACATTGACAAGAATCACTAGCATAACAATTTTATTCTCCAAATGTCATTAGTTGAGGGTAATTTTAGTGGAGGTGATAATTCCTATAGTTCGCTTTAGGACCTAGGTGATTCATAGGATATCATGGATATTATGAATCTTTACAAGTCCTCATATGATTAATGTTTGTGTAATGATTGCTCACAGTGGCATGTAGTACTATTTTTTGGCCTCTATTTTTTTATGGGGAGGTGTGATTTCCTCCACCTAGCGAATTTTATGGTTTGTGGGGTGTGCTAATTCCACCCGCGCTTTTTTCTATGATTAATCTCAATAAATTTAAGATTTTCATTCAAAAAAAAATTAGAAGGGAACTACTTAAGTGAGATTTTATATGTTAATAAAGATGATGCCAAGAATCTAATTGCAAAAATATAATAATTTGTAAAACACAAAAACAATTATATTTGATAGAAAAGGAATAAAAAACATATTTGATAAAAAAACAAGTTGAATATGGTTTAATTGACCTAATTATAAATATAATATTTTAGAATTTTGATTGGAGGGATGCCCAACCACCACATAATTCCCCTCTCACACACATGTATGTGTCAATGTGTGCTTATATATATATGTATGTGTGTGTGTGTAAATTTTACTATATATTAAAAATATTTCTCTTTAAGATGTAATAATAATAATCATTTTAATATCAAATTATATTATCTCAACTAATTATATTCCTCAACTTCCAAAGAGGAGAAAACCTAGGTTTGAATCTTATCAACCAATATCTTCATAATTGTCAAGTTGTAATATCATTATGTGGTCATGATGTAATATAGACAAGGTATATTTTATTCCTATATAATTTATTAAATAACAATAATAATTTTAATAAAAATGGGTGAAGGTAGTAGATCAATTTTGTTAAGTGTTTTCCAGCTTGAAGTTGGTAGTTCCAATCCTAGCCCCTCCAAGGTCCCCCTCACTTAGAGTAAAATTAAACTGAGGTGGCGTAGGGTAGAGGGGTAGGGTAGACGTTATAGTGATAAATTTCTAGATTTGACTCATGTCAGGATTACATGTTGTCAATTCCCCTATGTAGCAATAATAATAATAATAATAATAATTTTCTTTATTGTTTAAACAAATGATTATAAAAGAAAAAAATATTTTTTAGAAAATTAATTATTAGTAAATAAGATTAAGGTATTTTATACCTATTTATTGAATAAGAAGATCAATACTATAAATTTAGTAATTACTTTTATGTAAAAAAATAATAGTTACGTGTAGGGTTTGGGTAACTAATAAGAATAAGGAGTTTCATAAGGTAAAAAATTAATTCTAATTCTATGGGTTATCACCTTAACATTTAAGCATGTAATTTATCTAATCATGATGTTGATCTCCATCTTCATAAAACTCAAATTTTACATTTTAGCAAAGAATGATAATTTGGAGAAGATGAAGAATATATTTGATATAAAAACAAGATAATATAATCTAAAATAAAGTAACATTTTGATATTTTAGTTGAAGTGTCCTTTAATAGAAGTTGCATATTACTTAAAAAAAATAGTAACAATAGTTTTTTTTTTTTACATAGGAGAGTTGGTCAAATAGTAACAACAGTTAATAAACTTATATAAAATTACTAGAACTCAATACAACTCATAATAAGGTTTAAATTTTATTAAATTTTATCAAACTACACATGCATGATTGTTGGTTTATTGATTATGATAACATGGTCATGATGTAATACACATGGGAATAACATTGGATTTGTTTAAGTACCATGATAAATCATTCAAGATGTAACATGGGTGGGTCCATTTTAATCATATATAACTAATTTTAAAAATAAAAATTACTAGAACTCAATACAACACATAATAAGGTTTAAATTTTATTAAATTTTATCAAACTACACATGCATGATTGTTGGTTTATTGATTATGATAACATGGTCATGGTGTAATACACATGGGAATAACTTTGAATTTGTTTAAGTACCATGATAACTCAATCAAGATGTAACTAATTTTAAAAATAAACAATAATAACAACCTTTAGGAATTATCAAATGACATGAACTTAAGTAGTTAAAAGTTGAAAATCCAAATTCAAATTTGCTATATATATATATATATATATATATATATATATATATATATATATATATATATATATATATATATATAATTATAATTATAATTAATATAGTTATGATATGAGTGGTATGAGTTTCAAACCCATATAATTAATTTTAAAAATAATACATAGAATAAATGCCCCATTCAAGGAAGACAAAAATATTCTTTATGATATTTTTGCTTATTTTAAATATTTTCTTGTTGGAGTCTCTAAAAATTATATGTTGCTTTATAATAATACTAATCTTTTATTTTGAGATCATGACATTAATCATTTATGGAGATTTTGTATGTGTGATTCATTTTGTGATATAAGTTTTTTTTTTTTTAACATTTATAATAAAAATAAAATTTTCCAATAGATTTAGAACAATGAATAGTAAGGAATTTCACATCATAGTCCAAAAAATTCTAATAATATAAATCTATATATTTTATCTAGTCAAGCAATGAAGAGCAATAAGAAGTTTTAGATTGTAAGCTAAGGTCTTAATCTTGAGGTTAAACCTTAGCATTAATCCTAAAGGATTTGGGGCTAAGTTACAAGGAATTTTATATCATAAACCAATGCTCAAATCCTAGAAGTGGGTACACTATAGAGGACAATTAAAGTGCAAGTCAAACTTATAATAATATATTAAAAATATAATCCTACTTTTATGTTATTTACAAGCTTTACTCATATGTTAACCTTAACATTTTAAGCCCAATGAGTTTGGAGCAAGAGACCTTTATGTTATCTATGATCAATTCCTAAATACCAACCTTAATGTTTTATATCTAATGGATTAGGGACAAACATCCTTCAAGTTCAATGGGTTTAAATCAAGTGATCAAAAGCATTGTAAATAGAGTTTCTAATCTCATGGGTGAACACGAAAATTTAGCTACATGAATTCTAGACAAGCAATGAAAAATAAAATATTCACATCATAATTCAAGACTATAATTTTATGGATGAACCTTATTATGTATCCCTTGTTATTGTGTAATGCATCAATTATAATAATATGAGTTTATTCTAATCTCAAATCCATTTATAACATGAGTGCAATTCTCTAAATTGTGATGAACACTCTTATGACAAGACAACTTCTAATTTTAGATCACTTATGTGATAATCCATTTTACAATAAGATAACCCATGATAATATAATTTTTAGTAATACCATATTAATATAATTAGTTGAAATGATATAATAAAAATGAAGCCCAAATCTTTTGTCTTTGTGATAAACATTCTTGTAATAAGATAAACTATAATTCTATGCTATGTAATACCACATTATTATTATTTTTTTAATAGGTTATATGTGGCTTCTATTGGGGTCCACTCTCATCACAATACCAAAATATTACATTTGCTCTAACATACATTTTTATCACGAATTTTTCATTTATTTTTTTCTCTTAAGTATATTCTTCAACTTCCTGAAAGCATTGTTTTCAATATCAACTCCTTGACATAATTTTTATTAAGACATAAATTCTCACTTGGCCTATTGCATTCTAAAATTTTAATTTTACCAAGATGAAGATCAACACCATAATTTGCTAACTTATCTGCTACTCGATTTCCTTCTCTATAAATATGATCACATTACCAGGAGATTGTCTCTAGTAATAGACAATGAACATTAGCAATAATAGTATTTTTTATCCAATCTCCACATCCATTTTTGTTAATAGCATTGATGATAATTTGTGAGTCCCCCTCAATTGAAATATATTTCCATATTTTTTCTATTGCAATTTTAATCCTTGTAAGAACTGCCTTAACCTTTGCATAGTTGTTAGTTGAAGTTCCATATGATTTTGAATAAGTGAGGAGAATTTGCCTTCACTATTTCTAAAAACACCACCTCCACTAGATTTTTGTGCATTTTCTTTAGAAGCACCATCAAAATTATTTTTTATAAACCCAAATTCTAGATGTTTCCATTTTACCATAGATCAAAGTAGATCTATTATTTTAATTTTGTTATTGTATATGACTCTTCCATGTATGTTCAAATCCTGAAGCCAAGTTATTAGCACCTTTTTGTTTTCTACAATGGAGACTTCCCATGATGAGCACCACATTTTTAGATATTCTACAAGAGAGGTACTAATACAGTTCCAAACTTGGGCATGATTTTGATATTTATTTTTAAAAATTATATCATTCCTTTCAAGCCATAAATTCCACCAATTGATGGCAGGGCCAATCCTCCAAATAATACATAATACTTTAGCTTTATTATAATTTATCCAACATTTTATCAACTCTTTCAATGTTGATAGAGCTATCCAATATAATTTGATATTAAAAAAATAACCCCAAATGGTGTGAGAAAATGGAGAATAAAGAAGTAAATGGTCTAATGTTTCTAAATTATTCTAACACAAGGTACATCTAAAGGGTCCATAATATCCTTTTCTTTGTAGACTCTCTCCGTTAAGAATCTTACTTTAAAATACTAACCAAAGAAATGTTGAGGCCTTAGGGAGATCCTCTAATGACCAAACATTCTTCTAAGGAAAATTATTGGAAGAAGGAAATTTTGATTGTTCTAAATCCTCATATCCCAACTTGACTAAGTATCCACCATCCTTTGATAAATTTTAAATCAACTTATCATTTCGTGTAAAAATTGGCAAATAAAAATCTTGAAGCATATTTTGAAGTTCATCTGCAATTTGTTTGAGTTCCTCTCCTTCAACCAAGTTACTAAAAGAAATCCAATTTCCTAGAGTTTTTGCTCATAATAATATAATATTTGACCTATGGACCTTTACATGCTACACACACTTGAGCCAATGATTTCCATTTTGAGTCAGAGATAAGAGGATAAGGCTTCAACCAATCATCAGACCAAAAATTTGCATAACTCCCCTCATTGACTGACCATATAATATGTTTCTTTATCAAATGTAATTTATTTGATATGAAGTTCCATGTTGGCGATCCTTTAGGTAGAGTTATTTTTCTAAAAAAATTCATTGCATCAAGAGAACCTATCTATTTTTGAAGTAATATTTTTTCTCAATTCTTTCTTTGATCTTTGAATAGTCTCCACCCAAGCTTTTCTCCTAATGCCAAATTCATAATTCTACAATTTCACAAACCTGCTCCTCCAATATTCTTTCCTTTGAAAACCCTATCTCACTTACTAAGAGGAAACCTAAATTTTTCCTCACGACCATAGAAAGTCTCTTTGAATTTTAACCACTTTAGATGCAATACTTGTTGGCAGTCTTGAAAGTGACATCATATAAATAGGAATGGATTGCAAAGTAGTGTTTATGAGTTATAGCCAATCCTGCGACAGTTAAGAACTTACCTTTCCAACCTGGGAAGCAAGCTTTCATTCTATCCAAAAAAGATATCCAAAGCTCTTTTTTATTCCCTTTATCAGATAAAGGAATACCCAATTAGGTTGATTGAAATTTTTTAATTTTGACCCTTGAAATATTCACAATAATTTGTTGTAAATCTAGGAAAGTATTAATAAAAAAGGTCTTATATTTGGAAGTATTTACCAATTTTATAGTAGCCTTCTCATAACATGATAATATTGATTTGAATGACATGGCCTGACTGACTGAGGGAAGGCCCAAAAGAAAAGTATCATCAAAAAATTGGAGATGAGATTCAAAGGGATTATTTTTTATAACTTGAATACCCTTGATTTTTCCTTTTATTTTTAACTTTGAAAAGGCTCTCCCTAATGCTTCTACCAGAATAATGAATAGATAAGGGGAAAGAATATCACCTTCATGAAGTCCACAAGATGAATTAAAGTACCCAGCAAGAGAACCATTGATCAAAATATAAAATTTTATAGTGCTATAAAAACATTGAATCCACTCACACCAACTATAATCAAAGCCAAAATTTATGAGAATAATATGTAGAAAGTTTTAGGAAACCCTATCATATGCTTTGTTCATATCTAATTTCAAAAGCATACTTGTTTTTTTTCATATAATGAAGAGAATGTATGGTCTCTTGTGCAATAATTATATCATCAAGAATTTGTTTACCCTGAACAAAGCCACCTTGTTCCTCTAAGATCAGACACCCTAGAATACCCTTTAACCTATTTGCCATAATTTTTGAAATGTTATTATAAATCATATTACAAAAGCTTATTGGATGAAAGTTATCAAAATATTTTGTGTCATCTTTCTTGGGAACCAAGGTAATAAAAGTAGTATTGATATCACTTATTATAGACTTTCTTTTTCAAGCCTCTTCAACTGCATATAACATATCACTCTTCAATAAAACTAAAATTTTTGAAATAAAATTATAGGAAATCCATCGAGGCTAGGTGCCTTGTTAGGATGTAAAGGTAAAAGTGCTTCATGGAGCTCCTCCATAGAAATATTTATCATCAAGCTTTCATTTTATCTTCGAGTGATAAGTGATGGAATATTTTGCAGATTTTTTTTTTGTGCCTTCTTATCTTGCCTAGAATCTAATAAAATATTTTTGAAGTAATTTATTGCTCCTTCCTTATATCTTCTTCATCCTAAATATTTCTTCCATTTGGAGTTACATTATTTTTAATATGACGAATAGAAAATTTTGTTTTTGTTGTAGCATGAAAAAAATGTATTTCTATCTCCTTCCTTGAGCCATTTATGTCTAGATTTCTGGAACCAATATGACTCCTCCTTATTCAATTTATTATGATAATAAAAAAGTAATAATTTTTTTTTCACATAACAATCTTGGTCCATTTCATTAATTTCTACTATCTCTTGTAAATTTTTGAGCTTGGATTTAATTTATTTTTTTTGTTTAAAAATATTACCAAAATATTTGACACTCAATATATTCATTTGCTCCTTTAAATATTTTAACTTTGGAACAAACATGTACATACATGATCCTTCAAATTTTGACTCATCCCACCATAACTTTGCCATCTGGGAAAAAATTAGGATCTTGGAGCCACATAGAGTGGAAGCAAAATGGATTTGGATAACCATTGTTAGGTGAATCACAAGTAAAAAAAATGGGTTTTTGATATGATCCTGCTCGTAATAAAATATTTGAAGATATTGTATACTTTGTTTGCAACCATTTATTGGATAACAAAAATCTATCTAGTCTTTTTGCTATATGATTTTTTTCAATACATCTATTATCCCATGTGTATTGAAAGCTTGAGGGACTAAAATCCAAAAGGTCATTTGAATTGACAAATGAAGAAAAATCTTGCATTGATTTTGACCATCCTAGAATGCCACCCTTATTTTTCAAAGGAGATATAACAGTATTAAAATCACCCTCAATAATCCATAGATCACAATGAATAATCATTGTATTTTACAAAAAGATGCTAAGATCCTTCCAATATATTTCATGAGGAGTAACTATAGTTGGAGCATATACGTTTATAACCCCAACTTTGATGTTTTCCTCTTTCCTACAAAATAATCCAACAACCCAATTAATTTTTGTTTCTAATAGTTGTCTATCCCATTTGCACGTGTCCCATATTATTGAAATACTTCCTAAACCTTCTATAGAAGAAACTACTAAACAATCACCTGTCTTCCAAATCTTCTTAAAAGAATCCTTACATTCCTCACTACGTAATTCCTTAATAACTATTTTTTTAGGGATTTTATTCATACCCCTAATATTCCAAGATATCATTTTCATCATGAACACTTTTTATTTTTATTAGTGGGTATAACCCCACATCTTGTTAGCACCTATGATATTTTTATTTAGCTTCCTAGATCAATACAATTTTGAGTTTATTTTTCTCTTTCTTCTTTCTATGATAGCCTTTCTTTCTTTCTTTCATTTTTGCCACCGCTCTCATCTTCATCAATCTCTTTCATTTTTTCATATTATTCAAAATTAGACTTATCTTATAAATATTTATGTTGCCTTGTGCAAGAAATAGCCTCAATAATATTTTCTTCTTTATGTTGCCTTAAAAACTCTAAACCACATAGATGATCCTCCATAGTTATCACTTTCTTATGTTGTACTGAAGTACCTAAATTGTTTTTGATATCCTCTACAATATTTTATTTACTATACTACTCTTAAAATCCTAGAGTGCAAGGAATACACTCTGTACTACTTTTATTTTTTTGTAAGGAAAATATTTTAAGCTACTTGAGGATAATAAAGGTGATTTACCTGGATTAAGCTTGACCTCTTTCACATCATTTACTTTAAAGTTTGTCTTCCCATATTCCTTTATATTAAAACTTTTTTCCCCTCTTCCTTTACACCTTTAGCTCCTTTTATATTTGAACTTGTGCATTGTACTTTCTTATATCCCATATCATTTTTTCCTTCTAATGACAAATTTGAGTGATCTATAATGGACTTCATCATCTGATGATGTAGAGGGATTTTTCTAACCACTTTCTTAGGAGTGGAAAATCCTTTATTTGATCTATATTCTCTTGTGATATGGTCTCCTTGTTTCAAATTGAAACTACCCTCATGCCCAAAAAATTCCATCTCTTTCTCCATTTTCACTTTGCAATATCTTTACATATGCCTAGTTTCATGATACTTGCGACACCAGAATGCAATATTTTCATAATCCACTTGTTGATCCCATTCCCTTGATTTATATTTAATCCTAATCGACTACTAGTAAAGGATTAGAAATATCCATGACAACACATATTCAAGTGTACACAATATGCCTTCTCTCCTTAGTAGTTGGTCCCTCTTGGATGAATTCACCTAGGGTATTACCAATATTCTTCAAGACCTCCTTATTGATGAGTTGATAGGGAAGTTAAAAAAAACCTAATTCATACTAGAAGCATTTTAATAGTTTTTGTATCCTCAAAAAAATTCTCACTCCAAGGTCTTAAACATAATACATATTTACCCCTAAATCATTGGCCTCCATCCATTATTTTATCCCTTATTTCTAAACTAGATAAAATAATGAGAAAATATCTTTTTGGAAGAAAAGTCATAGAATAATTTGAATTCAATCCTCATTTCCACTTAATCCGATTTTGCATCTTAGAAAATCCTAGCCAATATCCATAAAAATTATAAACCAACCCTCTATTTTTAAGAATCATTATATCATTTTCGATCATCTCATCCTTGATAATCACTTCTAGCATAGAATTTGCTACTAGGATTGGGTTTTCCATATATTCTCTATTCTTGTTATTGCTAGGTAGGGCATCCAAACTTCCAACTTGGCCATTCATACTTTCAATAAATACTTTTATGAATAATTTTATTTCCATGTTACCAATATTGTTTGTACTCAATCATGGCTCATGCTTGCACTCATTATTGGTTGCACTCACTCCCAACTTGCATTCGCACTCGCTCCCAGGTCGGGTTCACACTCACTCCTAGGTTGTTCACACTCGCTAATTATTGCACTCACTCTTAGCTTGTGCTTGCACTCACTACCGACTACACTCACTCTTAGCTAACTCACATTTGCTATCGACTGTATAATACCATATTATTCTAATTCATTAAATAATGTATTAAAATCATTCTTATAAATATGATTTGTTATAATATCATATTATTTTATTATTTTAGGTTATTGAAATAATGTAATTAAGGTGAATCCTAATTCAATTACATTAATTATGATATGCATTCTTCTTATAAAACAATCCATAATAATATAATTTATTACAATCATACTCTTCTAGAATTCATTGAAATTATATAATAATTATAAAAATCAATTCAAATCCTTATATTACAATGAGATTCTCAACACAATATAAGAACATAGTCCTAGGGGATAGTGTAATGGTTTAAGCTTTGACTCTTCTTTGGAAGGTCTAAAGTTCAAACCATGGCATGGGTGAGTGTGTGAGGGGTTGTGTTTTTGGTAACTATATATATATATATATATATATATATATATATATATATATATATATATATATATATATATATATATATATATATATTTCTTCTACTACATAGATAAATAAACAATGGTCTCCATCATATTATCCTCGTAAGCATAGTTCGAATATAGATTTACTATAATAAAAATAATACATTATACTTTTTTAAAATAATGTAATTAATATAAATTCTTTTTAAACCTAACTTAACCACTTAATTTTTTTTTAAATTTTTAACACTTAAAATTATTTTCATTAAATAGAATACTTTTATAGTAAATTTATTTAAAAAAACTTCCTTTATTAGAATAATAATTAAAATTTACATAAAAATTAATGTCATAGAGTATGAGAGTTATCTAAACACAACCCTATCATTGTTGACTATCGAGATTAAAGTGAAAAAAAAAACTTAAAGTTTATTTTTAGTAAACTTATTTTTCTTCTTCTACATAGAGAAATCAACAATGATATCCATCATATTATCCTTGCAAACATAATTAAAATCCAGATTTACTATAATAACAATAATACAAAATTATACTTTACTAAAATAATGTAATTAATATAAATTACTTTTAAACCTAACTTTTTTTTTATTGATGGAAAGAGGATTTTGAAAGGTTTCTGAACCTTTTACAATTTCAAGATAGAAAGGGAATCCTGAGAAGAGATTCCGTAAAGAGACTTAAAATAGGAAACCTAAAAGAAATACGGGGCTGATATAGCATACCTAAAAAGAAAGCACAAGTAGAAGGGAAAGGAAACTCCAATGAAAAATAGAAACTCGTAACAAACCAAGGAAACAAATAGAGTCAAACTCCTTGAATACGATTACTAATTTGGCATATCATGATGAAGACAAAAATCATTGATTTCATTGAGGAAAACACTATTACAAACTCGGAGGCTTGTCTAATTCAAGTCGAGGTTCACCATCAGGTCAACAACATCGTTGCCTTCCCTGTAAATGTGCTGAACTATGAATTGATAAAAGAGTCTAAGGATCCTTTTTGACTCATCAATAGCAGCTACAAAATACGATGCAGGAAATGAGGAGCCCTTGAAAAAGTTGATAGTATTCAACAAATCCTTTTTGATGATTAGGTTCCAGAGTTGTCTAGCGTCTGCTAGGGAAAGACCTTGAAATAGAGCATGAGATTCAAAAAAGTTGCTAGATTGAACACCAATTTCCTCAACAAAGACAAGAATAATTTTACCTTTGTCATATCTGATGTGACCTCTCACACCTACTTTTCTTGGTTTTCCTTTTGCAACTTCGTTGAAATTGAGTTTGACCTAATCCATAGGAGGTGGAGTCTAGTGAACAGAAGATCTGTCCACTTTGGGAAATTGAGACTTGGAAGGCCCAACAAGGATATTGAAAGAGGAAATGAAGTGAGTCTCAAGTTTTTGATCATTGCTTTTAGGGTAGGGGACAATGCTAGCATTTTTACAAGGTAGGGAAAGGATTTCGATAGTGATATAAGTAGGGCTACAAGAAGACTCATTGAAGGCTCTATTATTTCTCTCAAGCCACACTTACCATAAAAAATAAGGAAGATATAATGACCACAAGGAACGAAGCTAGATGTGGTGGAAGGGATTGGGCCATTGAGTGTAGAGTTCTATAATGGAATTGGGAGGGACCCAGGAAATACTAAATTCATACCTGAGGATGAATATGATAGAAGAGGCAAATGGGTAGCTTAGGAAAAGGTAGGAAATCGATTCCCAATTTGAATGACACATATAGCATCTATTGACAAGGATTAACCCACGGTGAGCCGAGTTTTTTAAGGTTAAGACTTTGTTCTACACAAAAATCCAAAAAAAATAAGTTACTTTGGGAATGAGGTGGCAAAGCTAGATCATATCAACTATAAATAAGTTTTATATAGGCTCTTCCTGGAGGTAGTAGGTATATTTGACATTGAAAAGACCCTGATCGGTGGCTTCTCAAAGAACTAAATCCTAAGATGGGTCATATGGGATAATAAATGTTCTAAGAAAGTTTGAAAGGGCTTTGGCAACTTAAAAAAACTTGGGACATAATTAGAGGAGGGGATAGGCTTCCAAATAGGATGTTGGTTATTATCATAGGCAGTGAAATTAGAAATAAATTTATCTATAAACTGATCTAAAAGAAGCTTTAAAAGAATGAACTCAAGATAATTTTTTAGAGGATATTTTGAGATCCACAGGTCTTCCCAGAACCGAATGAGGTTGCCATTCCCTAAACACCATATAAGTCCTTTGGAGAGAACATTTTTGGTATGGGATACAATATTCCAAAATGTTGATCCATCAATACAAATGGTATCTACAACAAAAAAATAGTGACAGAGGTACTTACTTTTGATGATGTCAACCCACAAGGATTTGGAGTAAAACAAGATTTGCCACCCCTCATTACAAAGTAGAGCCATGTTCATCTTGGATACTCTTCAAAAGCCTAGACCACCATGGATCTTCATTGAACAAACTTTGTTCCATGCTACCAATGGAAAACTATGCTTATTTTATTGGTAATAGAATTACACTTATTTTTTTTACCACTTAAAATTATTTTCATTAAATAAAATATTTTAATAGTAAATTTATTTTAAAAAAACTTCCTTTAATAGTATAATAATTAAAATTTATATCAAAATTAAAATCATAGACTATGAGAGTTATCTAAACACAACCCTATCATTTTTTACTATGGATATTAAAGTAAAATACAAAAAAATGGTAGCCTAGCTATCGACCATAATGACTACACCTCACCTACAACATTACTTGAACAATTATACTATAGTGTATTGTAAAAAAATAATGAAGAATATATGCATAATTTACTTAAAAAAAACATAAAAAATGTGTTACAATATGCAAGTGTTGCATGATTTTTCTGTTTGATGATGAAATCTTCTGAAAAGTTCATAGACACCCATTTTTTGGAGGCTTTATATTTTTTGGTCAAATTAAAGATGCTGGTACACATAAGAATAAACATTTAGTCAAACCTAAAATATTATAGAAGATTATTTGGGTGGGAAAATTTAAAAAACCTCCTATTTTTATTATAATTTTTTTTTGCATGTAACATTGCACATGGGGGTATACTGTGGTGGCCATAAAATTCGAACATCCTACCTAGATTCATGGAGGCTACCGATTTTACCATGTAAATTCAAAAAAAAACATTGCACATAGGGGTTTATATGAATAAATAATTATTTTTTAGAAAAAATTGATCGTCCTTTTATCTATTGTTTATGTTATTGCTTGAATTTGTTTGTTCTCTATCTGTTTTAGCATATAATTTTATTTTATTTTCATGGTATGAGATCATCATAGTAGAAAAGAAGTAGTTGTTTATGCTTTGGTAGTAAATAATGCTCTCCCTCTCTACAATATTGGTTGTTATATTTATTTTAGAGTGCTCTTGAGAGCTACTACATTATTTCATAGTTTGAGTGGGAGAAGAGAAAATTTGCAAAAAATGAGTAGCAGATTGTAGATTGAGAAGATCAAAGGATTGAAATCCACATTATGGAAGATCAAAATGGAGGATTTGTTGGTGGAAAGGGACTTATGGGTTGTAGTCCTTAGAAATCCCATTGGGATGGCAAAAGAGGATTTTAATAAACTAGATAGAAAATCAATATCCCTAATTAGACTAAGTTTAGCAAACTCTATGATTCTAAATGTGATAGAAGGAAAGTTTTCTCAAGATATGTGGAACAAGTCAGAGAGCATCTACACTTCCAATTCAATAGTGAACAAGTTAATATTGCAAAGGAAGATAACAAATCTCAATATGAAGGAGAATGACAAGTTCTCAGACCACTTGAATTATTTTAATATGCTAATGAAGTACCTAAACTCCATTGGTGATAAATGGAGTGATGAATATCAATGTATAGCACTATTAATCAACATGTAAGACTCATGATAGAATATTATTATTTCCATAAGTGTTTCTTTTGACAATTTATAGATGGAGTCAATGGTTAGCCAGTTGTTGAATGAGGAGACAAGAAGGATATATATTGGTGAAGCATCAACAATAGAGGCCTATTTAGCATATGGATGATCAAAACAAAGAGGAAAAGGAAGATCTAGTGGGATAAGTAAGTCTAGATATAGAGGCAAATTGTATAGTATAGGAAAGAATTTTTTAAGTAATGTGGAATACTGCTACTATCATAAAAAATGGTATATTAAGTTTCATTATCCCTTGTTGAAGAAGAATGAAAAGCTAACAAAAGAAAAGACAACTAATAAAGTTATAGATGAAAAATCCATATTTCTTCCTTCTTCTTGTATGTCAGTTGAAGGGTGTCCAAAAGACTAGATTATAGATTCATGAGCTTCTTTCTACATGAAACCACACACACCACATAGTGAGTGGTTTATCAATTATAAAGAGATAAATGATGTAAATTTTTAGATGGGTGATAATTCATTTTATGATGTAGAATGAGAAAGTACAAATTTTGTGAAGGATTCAAGTGATAAAAGATCTTGAATCCTTAGAATTATCAGTTTTTGAAAACCATGGGGTGATCTCCATTGAGGCTATAGATGCTTGATTGGCAGTGGAGTAGCCTTACACATGGCAACATGACTATCACACTAGTGGCCTTATTTTATACATACCAATGTTAACTTGTATTTGAGCTAGCTTTTGATAGCTTGCATGCAGAGTAGTTAAGTCCAACCACATACAAAATTGAGATAATTAACTTCACTATGCACATACAAGGATATTTAATATCTTGGTCTTCCTATCAGATTTTTATCTTTCAAATTCTTGCATGGTCAATATACGACTTCTGATTGGCCAACTAGGGTGTTTGAGTCTCCTAAAAGTCTTGTTGTTCCCTTGTAACTTCTCACTACTCATAATCCGCTATCTTGCATGTGTATTCATTTCATATATGTCCTTACTTGGATTCCATTTGAGTGTATGCCCTTGATAAAATTATTCAAATCTTGATTTATGACTCTCATACACTATTTAGTACTTAAAAGTAGTATGTTCATTCACTTTGAATTCATTTTATTATGTTCCATTGTACAAACATACATTCATAATTTGCATAATTAATGTATCATATGTATCACATACACACCTACTTCTATGTATATATAATAATCTATTATATCACATCATTCTTTCATCTAACATGCATGCATCATCATATCTATAAGTCTAGTTGTACATATATATTCATATATCATTACACTCATTCATCCATTTCATCCACACACGTATTCACAATAAAACCATAAAAAGTACAATCAAATCATCTCATATATACATAAAATGGTAAGTATATCACATAGTACAAAATTCTCATAGGCTATAATATAGTGGGTCCTTATACCTCACATTAAAAAAAATATAATAATAATGGTATCTCCTCATGTCCCTGCACATCCACTCTCTTTGCTTCCATTAGCCTTGTCTTTATGAGCATGCCTCACACCACTGGCCCCTAACATTTGAGAAGTTCTTGATGATGTAAAACATGAAATAGGTGGTGCCACTGTTAGATACCCTAAAGTCCCACTTTGTTGACTCTGCTAGGATTGATATAATTATGGTTATGATGGTAGCACACCATCCAACCTATCCACATTATCCTCTAGATACATCATATACTCTTGGTCTATCTGATAATGGGAATGGTATGTGGTGGTCCTAGCCTATAATCATGCAACCCCTAACCATAACTTGATCACCTTATTTATAACCTATATGTATGTATATGGATGGTTCCAATCAACTATTAAAGCAAATACCTGATTTTGTAGAGCATATTGCTCTGTGATAATCCTATTCCTATCCTCCTTGAGACTTTCAAAATAGGCCCATAAGGTATATCTCTCCTCCTACCAATCCTACCAATGCTACATATCAAATTTCCAATGACTTTTCTCCCATAAAACTATAATCTACTCTTATGGGTCCTCCTCCTCCCAATCATCGCCACTACTACCCCTTGTAGGTGCATCTACATCCTCTACAAATTGCTATGATCCACCCACATCCCTCTCCACTCAATGATGCACTCACTATTGTAGTAGCTTCTTTGTTACATTGGCCTCCTCCTCCTATCCATCGATTTCCCTTCCTTGAAACTATCGAGTGATCCACCAAGAATCATACTTTGGTATGATCCCTAGATCCTCGATGTCTATCCTAGTTAGTGCCTTATTGAAATTCTCACTTAGTGGCTTTGGTCATGGCCATGCTATTTAGGTATTACCACCCCTTTTACTATAGATAAATGTAGCATTGTGCATCCCCTATGTGATCCAAAATTGTTGGATCACCCATGAGTACTAGAAATACTTATGCTCTCTCTCATTTTGCCTGATCAACCATTTGTTATATTGTATTTTTCTCAAGTGCATAGCATCCTCAACCAAACCATCCATAAGGAAAAGAATTTCATGACCCATGACCACATCTACAAGCATACCAATGCTAGATAATGGAAACTCATCCTTAGTGGTCACCTTGTTAAGATATCTACAATTTGTGCAAATGCAAACCCCCCATTCAGTTTTCCAATAGGTATCATATTGGAAACTCATTTAGGGTAATTGATGGGTTGGATGAAGCAAAAAATTAAAAGTAAAACTACAATCTACCCATCACCTACTCCACATGTTCAATTTTCTAATACTATTGTATTTTAACCCATCTTATCCACTCATTTCATTTTTATTTTTCATTTAAAATAAAGTAAAAATCTAAGGTTTATGCCCTTACCTATATTTCACCCCTCCATAACTCATATATTTTCTCATCGGGTCCATAGTGTTGATCACCTCATCCATTGACAAAACTTCATTGTGTAAAATTGCTCTCCTTCTCCTCGTCTCACTTCTCTTTCATCTCACATGATGAAAATTACCCCTTCTCTGTAAAATCTACCTTTTATAATTTTTGGCAAGTGCAACCATATAGAATGGTTATGTAGTGTGTCACAACCATCCAGGATGGTCTCATTAAAAAAAATAAGTTTAAGGAACTATCTCAAGTTGAAATGATCTTAAAATTTTATATTTTATCACTAACTTGTTGGTCATCCCATATTTTATCATGCACTTAATTGCTATCATCATTTTACCTCACCTCCATAGACACAAGACTTGAGGGGGAAAACAACACATGCAAACTTTTATCTCAAATCAAGTCAATAATAAAACACTTGAAAGTGGAAATTCATCTAAGAATTATGGCAAAAAACTATCATACACTCTCCTTGTTGGGGCAAAAGCAAAAATCTCAATCAAAAAAACACTTGGTATGCCTAAAGCCTAAACAATGTAGACTAACAATGTCTACCTATGACTAAAAGGTTTACCAAGATCGAATTAAATCCATCAATTTATTGGAAGCAATAATTCAATTATGTGTGTCCTTTCCATGATTGGGGCATCCCAAATTGAATTTTATTTTATACCATCTTGCACTACCCATCTTCAATATCATTATTCATCAATCAACATCATTCATCATTGGTTTAACCATTTTAGATCATCTATTTTTGCTCTGCATTGTGCTTACACACAAATTTTTCCAAAAAGGAATATCTCTAGACATCTAAAATGTGTTATCTCAAGGAGACTCCCAAAAATCCTTCTTCCTAACCCACACAATCCTCTTTGTATAGCCTTAAGGCTAATTCCATGAGTTTTTCCAATAGTAAGCAACATTGTCCATGAGAGGCATAAATATCTCTACCTGAGATGGTGTCATGTTGACCACTATATTGAACCAAGATGATCATGCAAAATCAAAAATAAAAAATAGCAGGCAATTAAACTACTTGTTAGCATTGTGCTTGACTTCACATTGACACCAATCAACCTACAAGTGGTAGTTTACCTACCACCTATAGTCACCTACTAGAAATAAACCAAGTTGCCCCTGATTTCCACCTTTACCTCAATTACCTCTTGATAGGAGGCCTATAAAATGGAACTCTCCACTCTGCAAAAAAGATCTAAAAATTTTGAATTTACTCGCAACAAGGTGTTGTCGAGAATTTGCTAGGCCATATTGTTGTGAATGAAATGCTACCATATCACCACTAAGGATTTGAGATCAAATCTACTCTTTTCCTTATATCATCCCTCCTTGTTGTATTTTTGGTATTCGATGCCCCATATCGTTATCCTTGAACACATGAATTGACCTTCCAAAAACTCCCTATGCAGCCTCAAATCTATCTCAAACCTAATCACGATAAGATGCAAAACAACGATAGTGACCATATCATCCTGAGATGATCCACATATGAAACCATCTTGACCTGAGACAATCCTAATCGAACAAAGAAGTGACATATTTCTTTTACACTTTTATATTATATATTTGTTTGCATGTGCATTTTAGAATTAGATCCTTTTTATTTCATGCACTTTACTACTTTTGTCTTATTTATCATTTTTAGATCTAATATGGGCCCACCTATGGTGGATCCCACAAATTATTTTAATTCACTTGTTGTTTCCCTTTGTGAAAAGGTAATATAATTCTAGATTAGTGAAAGGTTATAGATCTCATCTTATGTAGTGTTCATAGAAAAACCTACTCTCCAAGCGACATGTTGGCATGAGAAGATAAATATTACACCTATTTGTTGAGAAAAGGGGAATCACACCCCTATTGTAATACTTTGTATAATTTGTAAATATCCTCTTGAGAGAGAGGACTCTCTATAAATCTAAAAATACAAAAATATATAAAGTTTACTTTTATTGCTTTATGCATTGTGTTCATTTGTGTGGTTCAAATTTCAATCCTTTAGGTGGGATCACATAATTTAGCATACCTTTGGAATGTAGACCCTCTTCTCCCCTTTGACTTAGGTGTGCATTCTTGGTTAAACATTGTGAGAAAGGAGCGGTCCAAGAAAGTTATGTCATGGATTTTCTATCTCAAGCCAGAGAAGGGCAAGCTTTGTGTTCCCTCGATATTTTGAATATATTCTTGGAAACAGGGGCATGCAACCTAGTTGGAAAATGTTTGGATCCCTAACCTGATATGTATTCCATTCGGTGTTGGGCTTTGATGAAATGGAAAGTGCAAGAAGAGCATTTGGAAATTATTTCCCTTCCCAAGGGTTTTTTCCTAGCCAAGATTAGTTGTGAAGAGGATATCCGAAGGATTTTGTGAGGAGGACATTTTTTGTATGGTAGATGAGGCCTCTTCTTGTGCAAATGGGATCCCAATTTTAACTCTAGAACCTAAATTTTATGGTGACACTTTGGGTTAAGCTCCTAGGACTACCATTTTAGTATTGAAATGAATATATTCTACTTAGTATTGCTAGAGGAATTGGGGATTTTATCATAATAGAATATTATACCAGGAATCAATCAAGAATGATCTATGTGAGAATGTGCGTAAATGTGAATTTGGAAATTGAGCTTCCAAACTCAATTAAGTTGGTTTTTGATATTTGGTCTTGGATTCAAGCAATCAAGTAGGAAAAAAAAACTCCATTTTACTCATATCGTAAGTTTTTGGATCGTTATTCTGGGTCTTACCCCAACAAAAAAGTTTGACAATAGGAGGCTATGGATCCATCCTCTTCAAGTGTGGTTCATCCTAAACCAAAAAAAAAATTGCATGAAGTCTATTGAAAAATCTTGCTCTAAGATAGAAGTAATTCTAGGCCAAAGTCCCCTCAAACACCATAAAGCTTCTTAGGATGAGCTTGCAACCCCTCTAGAATTAAATCATTTACTAGAGTCTAAGGTTTAGATACAACTAGGAGATCATAATACTTTAATTTTGATAGTGTAAAAACATCTAGTTTCCAACTAGGTGGCTATAGTTTTTTTGACATAAGATGTGGCGTTGACAGTTGAGGTCCAAGTAAATATCTTCTCTGCTAGTACCTCTTCTATTTATCCTCTTAAGAATTCAAATTTTGACTCGTTATAAGCTCTTAAAGAGTTATCAGAAAATTAGGTATTTTCTCAAGATAGGACAAATGGTGAGGTTGTCCTAATAGCTATTCCCATAGAAAACAAGGTCTTGAAGACTATATCCATAAAGGGTCTATTCAAATATTTTGACAATGTTTCTAAAAATAAAATCTTGTCTCCCAACATGGGTCCAAACACAAGAAAATAGAAAAAAGGTAATCTTGATATGGGGGTGGACCACAAGGTGGGAAGACCATCCAATAAAAAAAATAAAAAAATGGAATGAAGGAGGAAATTGCAAATGGTGTTTAGACCACCCTAAGGTTAGGCTCTAGAGAAAATATTCAATAGAACTTAGATGAGATCCCTCTTAGATACTACCTAATAACGTTCTTTGGAGGGGGGAAGAATCCACATCCAAAACTTTACACATAAATATTATTTCATGAATTATAAGAGGCCTTAATGGCCTCTCGAAGAGAAGAGTTTATCTCTTCCATCTGCTAGTTCTTGTTCCTATTATCAACTGTAGTAAAAAAATGTTTATTCTTGGGAAACCTTTTAATCTATATTTTTATTTTATTTTGCTAGGTTCCTCATTTGGAATAGACTGGGATGATTGAAAAAATGATGTTTAACGGGTTTTTGTTGCAACCCTATTGTCCATGTTGGCTTTTTCAATTGTTATCTGTTATGTAGTTGTCTTCTTTTTTGTTTCTCTTGAGTTCTTCATCCAATATTCATTTTTAAGGTTGAACTTGGATGGTTCTTAGATTGAATTTATTATGTGCTTCTTTATCTTTCTTTGTGGTTATGATGTAAAAGGTTTGGATATCCTTTCAAAACCCCTTCTTCCAACTTATCAAAAAAAAATAATGATAATTTGGAGAAAATGAAGAATATATTTGATATAAAATCAAGCATAATATAATATAAAATAAATAATTTTTTTTGATATTTTAGTAGAAATTTCCCTTAATAGAAGCCACAAATTACTTTAAAAAATAGTAGCAATAGTTAATAAACCTATATAAAATTATGAAAACTCAATACAACAGAGACTAAGGTTCAAATATTGTCAAACAACACATGCATAATTGTTGGTTTATTAAAAACTTATGATAATATGGTCATGATGTAGTACACATGGAAATAACTTTGGATTTGTTTAAGTACCATGATAATGTGATGAAGATGTAATATGGGTGGGTGCAAAAATAAATAATAATAAAAATAACCTTTAAGAATTATCAAATGACATGAATTTATGTAGTTAAAATTTGTATTTCTTAGGTAAAGACCCAAATAAAAATATTACTAGATAATATATATTTATCAAAAACTAATGCGAGGTTTGTTAAAATATTATGTTGATGTAGTCATGATGTAAAATGAGCGGAATCAATTTAAAATATATATAGTTAATTTTAAAAATAATAGAAAGAATAAACGCTCCATTTGAGAAAGACAAAAATTATTTCTTATGATATTTTTTGCTACATTGGCCTCCTTCTCCTATCCATCGATTGCCCCTCCTTGAAACTATTTAGTGATCCACCAAGAATCATACTCTGGTATGGTCCCTAGATTCTTGACGTCTATCCTAGTTAGTACCTCATCGAAATCCTCACTCAATGGAATTGATCATGGCCATACCATTTAGGTACTACCACCCATTTTCTTGTAGATAAATGCAACCTCGAGCATCCTCTATGTGATCCCAAATTTTTGGATCATCCATGAGTACTGGAAATACTCATGCTCTCTCTCATGTTGCCTGATCAACCATTTGTTACATTGTATTTACCTCAAGTGAATAGCATCCTTAGCCAAACCATACATAAGTAAAAGCATTTCATGACCCATGACTGCATCAACAAGCATACCAATGCTTGATAATGGAAGCTCATCCTTAGTGGTCACCTTGTTAAGATCTCTAAAATTTGTGCATATGCGAACCCCCCATTCGGTTTTCCAATAGGTATCATATTGGAAACTCATTTAGGATAATTGATGGGTTGTATGAAGAAAAAAATTAAAAGTAAAACTATAATCTACCCATCACCCACTCCACATGTTCAATTTCCTAATACTATTATGTTTTTACCCATATCATCCACTCATTTCATTCTAATTTTTCATTTAAAATAAAGGAAAAAGCTAAGTTTTATACCCTTACATTTATTGCACCCCTCCATCGCTCATAGATTTGCTCATTGGGTCCATAGTGTTGATCACCTCATCCACTGACAACACTTCATTGTGTAAAATTACTATCCTTCTCCTCATCTCACTTATCTCTCATCTCACGCGATGAAAATGATCATTTCTCTACAAAATATACCTTTTATAATTTTTGGCAGGTGTGACCATCTGGAATGGTTATGTAGTGTGGCGCAACCATCCATGATGGTCTCATTAAAAATAAATAAGTTCAAGGAACTATCTCAAGTTCAAATGATCTTAAAATTTTATATTTTCTCACTAGCTTGCTGCTCATCCCATATTTTATCATTCACTTCATTGCTATCATAATTTTACCTACCTTCATTGACTCATCACTTGATGGGGTAAACAAAACATGCAAAGTTTCATATCAAATCAAGTCAATAATCAAACACTTAAAAGTGGAAATTGTATTCGTCCAAGAATCATGGCCAAAAACTATCATAAAACCTCCTTGCTGGGGCAAATGAAAAAATATCAATCAAAAAATACTTTGTATGCCTAAAGCCTAAAGTATGTAGACTAACAATGCCTACCTATGGCTGAAAGGTTTACCAAGATCAAATCAAATCCATCAATTTATTGGAAGTAATGATTCAACGATGTGTATCCTTTCCATGATTGGGGTATCCCACATTGAATTTTATTTTAGACCATCTTGCACTACCCCTCTTCAAGGTCATTATTCATCAATCAATATCATTCATCATTGGTTTAACCATTTTAGATCATCTATTTTTGCTCTGCATTGTGCTTACACATAAAAGTTTCCAAAAAGGGATATCTTTAGACACCTAAATTGTGTTATCTCAAGGAGACTCCCAAAAATCCTTCTTTCTAACTCACACAATCCTCTTTGGGTAGCCTTAAGACTAATTCCATGAGATTTTCTAATAGTAAGCAAAATTCTCCATGAGAGGCATAATTATCTCTACCTGAGATGGTCTCATGTTGACCACTATCTTGACCCAATATGATCATACAAAACCAAAAATAAAAAATAACAAGCATTTAAACTACTTGTTAGCATCGTGCTTGACTTCACATTGACACCAATCAACCTACAAGTGGTAGTTTACCTACCACCTATAGTCACCTACTAGAAACAAATTAGGTTACCCCTGATTTCCATATTTACCTTACCTCTTGATAGGAGGCCTATAAAATGGCACTCCCCCTTTCCAAAAAATATCTAAAAACTTTGAATTTACTTGCAACAAAGCTTTGTCAAGAATTTTCTAGGCATATTGCTATGAATGAAATGCTGCCAGATCACCACCAAGGATTTGAGATCAAATCTACTCTTTTCCTCATATAATTCCTCCTTGTTGTATTGTTGGTCTTTGATGCCCTTATTGTTACCCTTCAACACATGAATTGACCTTCCAAAAACTCTCTATGCAGCCTCAAATTTATCTCAAAACTAATCGTGATAAGATGTAGAACAACGATAGTGACCATCTCATCCCAAGATGATCCATAGATGAAACCATCTTGAACTAATACAAACCTAATTGAACAAATAAGTGACATATTTCTTTTACACTTTTAGCTTAGATCTTTATTTGCATGTGAATTTTAGAATTATATCCTTTGTATTTCATGCACTTTATTACTTTTTGTCTTATTTCTCATTTTTAGATCTAATATGGGCCCAACTACAGTGGATGCTATAAATTCTATTGATTCAATTGTTGTTTCCCTTTGTGAAAAGATGATATAATTTTAGATTAGCGAAAGGTTACAGATCTCATCTTATGTAGTGTTCATAGAAAAACCTTCTCTCCAAGTGACGTGTTGGCATGAGAAGATCAACACTACACCTATTTGTTGAGAAAAGGAGAATCGTACCCCTATTGTAATACTTTATATCATTTGTAAAGATCCTCTTGAGAGGACTCTCTATAACCCTAAAAATACAAAAATATATAAAGTTTAATTTTATTGCTTCAAGCATTATGTTCATTTATGTGGTGCAAATTTCCATCCTTTAGGTGGGATCATAGAAGCTGGCATACCTTAGGAATGTAGACCCTCTTGTATCCTTTGACTTGGGTGTGCATTCTTGGGAAAACATTGTGAGCAAGGAGCGGTTCAAGAAATATATATTATGACTTTTAAATCTCAAGCTAGAGAAGGGTAAGCTCTGTGTTCCCTTGATATTTTAAATATATTCTTGGAAAGGGGGGCATGCAATCTAGTTGGAAAATATTTGGATCCCTGACCTAATATGGATTCCATTTTATGTTGGGCTTTGATGAAATGGAAATTGCAAGGGCATTTGGATATTATTTCCCTCACCAAGGGCTTTTTCTAGACAAGCTTAGCTGTGAAGAGAATATCAGAAGGATTTTGTGAGGAGGCCCTTGGTTTTATGGTAGATGAGGCCTCTTCTTGTGCAAATGGGATCCCAAATTTAATTGTAGCACCTAAAGTTTCAATATGGTTCCACTTTGGGTTATGCTCCTAGGACTACCATTTTAGTATTGGCATGAAGACATTCTACTTAGTATTGCTAGAGGAATTGGGTAGTTGATCATAATAGACTCTACTACCAGAAATCAATCAAGAATGATCTATGTGAGAATGTGCATAAATATGAATTTGGAAGCTGAGCTTCCAAACTCAATTAAGTTGGTGTTTGATATTGGGTCTTGGATTCAAGAAATTTATCATAAAAAAAACCTCCATTTTACTCATATTGCAATTTTTTGGATCATTCTTTTGAGTCTTACCCCAACAAGAAATTTTAGTAATAGAAGAAGGCTATGGATCCACCCTCTTCAAGTGTGGTTCATCCTAAAAAAAAAAATTGGTACAAAGTCTATTGAAAAATATTGCTCTAAGATAGAAGTAATCCTAGGCCAAAGTCCACTCGAACCCCATAAATCTTCCCAAGATGAGCTTGCAACCCCTCTAGAAGTAGAGCATTTACTAGAATCTAAGATTTAGATACAACTACGAGATCATAATACTTTATTTTTGATAGTGTAAAAACATATAGTTTCCAAATAGGTGGCTATAGTTTATTTGATATAATATCTGGTTTTGACACTTGAGGCCTAGGTAAACCTCTTCTCTGCTAGTACCTCTTCTACTTCTCCTCTTAATAATTCAAATTTTGACTCGTTAGAAGCTCTTAAAGAGTTATCAGCAAATTAGGTATTTTCTCAAGATAGGGCAAGTGGTGAGGTTGTCCTGATAGCTAGTCCTATAGAAAAGAAGAGCTTGAAGACTATATCCCTAGAGGGTCTATTCAAATATTTTGATAATGTTTCCAAAAATAAACTCTTGTCTCCCAACATGGGGCTAAAGACAAGAAAATAGAAAAAGGGTAATCTTGATGTGGGGGTGGACCGTAAGGTGGGAGGACCATCCAATCAAAAATAGAAAAAATAGAACAAAGAAGGAAATTGCAAATGGTGTTTAGACCACCCTAAGGTTAGGCTCTAGAGAAAATATTCAAGAGAAATTAGATGAGATCCCTCTTAGAGACTACCTAAAAAAGTTTTTTTGAGGGGGGAAGAAGCCCCATCCAAAACTTTGCACATAAGAATTGTTTCATAAATTATAAGAGGTCTTAATGGCCATCTGAAATAGAGAGTTTATCTCTTCCATATGCTAGTTCTTGTTCCTATTATCAACTATAGTGGAAAAAGTTTTGTTCTTGGGAAACCTTTTAATCTATATTTTTATTTTGTTTTGCCAAGACCATCATTTGGAATAGACTGGGATGACTAAAAAGAATGACATTTAGTGGGTTTTTTTGCAACCCTATTGCTCATGTTGGTTTTTTCAGTTGTTATCTGTTATGTAGATGTCTTTTTTTTGTTTCTCTTGAGTTCTTTATTTAGTATTCCTTTTTAAGGTTGAACTTGGATGGTTTTCAGATTGAAATTATTTTGTGCTTCTTTATATTTCCTTGTGATTATGATGTAAAAGGTTTGGATATCCTTTCTAAACCCCTTCTTTCATATTATCAGAAAAAAAAAATAGAATGATAATTTGGAGAAAAAGAAGAATATATTTGATATAAAATCTAGCATAATATAATCTAAAATAAATGTAACAATTTGATATTTTAGTGTTAATTTCCCTTATTATAAGCCACAAATTACTTTAAAAAATAGTAAAAATAGTTAATAAACTTATATAAAATTATGAAAACTCAATACAACAGAGACTAAGGTTCAAATATTGTCAAACAACACATGCATAATTGTTGGTTTATTAAAAACTTATGATAATATGATCATGATGTAATACACATGGGAATAACTTTGGATTTGTTTAAGTGCCATGATAATGTGATCAAGATGTAATATGGGTGGGTGCAAAAATAAATAACGATAAAAATAACCTTTAAGAATTATCAAATCACATGAACTTAAGTAGTTAAAAATTGTATTTCTAAGTTAAATACCCAAATAAAAAAATTACTAGACAAGATATTTTTATCAAATACTAATGTGTGGTTTGATAAAATATTATGTTGATGTAGTCATATGTAAAATGAGTGGCATAAATTTCAAATCCATATAATTAATTTAAAAAATAATAGAAAGAATAAATGCTCCATTTGAAAAAGACAAAAATTATTTCTTATAATATTATTTATTTATTTATTTATTTTTAAGTATTTTCTTGTTGGAAAAAATCTAATATCTAAAAATTATATGTTGGTTTCTATAATCCTAACATTTTATTTTTAGAACTTGACATTCATTTAATAATCCTAACAATTAAGCTGCATCGAATTATAAAATTCAAACGAAAGTAATATCTATATCTAAAAATTATATGTTGGTTTCTATAATCCTAACATTTTATTTTTAGATCTTGACATTCATTTAATAATCCTAACAATTAAGCTGCATCGAATTATAAAATTCAAACGAAAGTAATATCTATGTATAAGAAGTATTTACTCATTAAAAAAATTCAAACAAAAGCATACAAAATGAAGATGCTGAGTTTGGCAACAATGAGCTTCCTGTGCCGGTCGATGTATTTGGTAGGCGTAGGTGGGAAACAGCTTCTCTGACCACAAAGTGTTCAACTTTTCCTTGTTCCGTTTTCACAGAATTTTCCGTTCAACCACTTAACGTGAGATCGCTTTCAAGATCCACCGGTCAGAGTTCCACCTCACGTTCCAAATTCCATGATGATTAGGGGCCACAAAAAAACTGCTTACTCCACCTCATCCTCGCATGCATCGGATCACAAAACCTTTTGAATTAAGAAAAGAATAACACAAAAGATATACATCACAAAGTCTTTGAATTCAGCCGTTGGGTCCGACGCGGGATCCGTCAGTGCAGTGCCTTTTGACGTTTTCAATGGCGTCGCATGAATCAGATACGTACAGAAAATGGGACGTCATGAGCGTCTCTTCGTGGGTTTTTGAGAAAAGCAGAAAATTCAATCCTTGGTCCCTGATGCGTGGAAATTCGACGAGAAGCCGTTACTGAATGTCATGCTATCGGAAGAGGGGCCGATGCCGGTGTCGGGTGATATGAGCCACGTGAAATCGCCTCTGCTCTTGCAGGTGGCCTCGAGGTCCGCCTCCATGCTGTGCAGTACGGAAATTATAGCCCGGGAGGGGTGATCCATGGCTTCGAGGATGACCAAAGCCTGAGATATGGAGGGCCTGCAGACCACTCTGGGGTGGGCACACTGCAGCCCCAGCAGCAAAACCCTCTCCATGCTTTGTTTTGAGCACCCGTTGTCGCAGTCGCGTATTCTCTTGTCCACAATCTCGGTGCGGTGCCCCTTGAGAGCCATGTCCACCACCCAGTCGGAGACGAGAACGTGCTCCAGCGAAGCAGTCCTGGTATCGAAGGCCCTGCGCCCCGTCACGAGCTCCAGTACGATGATGCCGAAGCCGAAGACGTCGCTCTTGTCGTTGAGGTGGCCGTAGAGGGCGTACTCGGGCGCTACGTAGCCGAGCGTGCCCACTGTCTGGGTGGTGTAGTGCGTCTTGTCGTCCGTCTTGAACTTGGCCATGCCGAAGTCCGTAACCAGCGGGCTCAGATCCGCGTCCAGCAGCACGTTTGCGGCTTTCACGTCTCTGTGTATGATGGCCGGCTTCGTGTCCTCGTGCAAGTACACCAGCCCTCGGGCAATCCCCACTGCGATCTTGTAGCGCTGCGCCCACGTCAGGCAAGGGCGGGTGGGGCTGAACAGATATTCCGCCAGGCTGCCGTTCTCCATGAAATCGTACACGAGAAGCTGCTCGTGCACGTGGCCGCTCACTTCTCCGCAGTATCCCCGCAGCGGGAGCAAGTTCCTGTGCTTGGTGCTGCTTATCACCTGCAACGTTGAAGTCATGAGAACCCGTTAAAATTAAGAAATAAACATGAATACAACCAAACTATTTTTGTAGATTATTTCTTGTCAATATGCTAAACTGATTGCACACCTTCTTAAAAGATTAAGAGTAATGAAAATGCAAAGGACATTGAAAGATTACATGCGGAGTTGTTGGCTTCCTTCCACAACGTTAATTCCGAGTTGAGACGAATCAGTTAATTACTATTGCAATTCAATTAAAACTTCGTTCTCGCCCGCAAGGACGGACAAGGTGATTAAAATTACCAAAGGCTAAACATAAAACAACATCAAAGTTGAAAAAAAAAACTCATGGATTACTGACCTGCACCTCGTGGCAAAAGTCCTCGTCGGCTGCCTTTGTGGAATCCTTGAACCTCTTCACAGCAATCTGCGACCCGTCCGGGAAAGTGCCTCTGTACACCAAGCCAAATCCGCCCTCCCCGATCAAATTCTCGTCGGCAAAATTTTGGGTGGCATGTTTGATCTCGGGGAAGCTAAAGAACGTCAGTCTTGTGCTCTCTCTCAACACTATATATCTCCGCATGAGCTTCCTCCGCTGCGTCTCCCTCACCATTCGCAGGTACCAGAGCAGGCCGACCAACAAAAGAATTGTCACACCCGCCGAAGGAACAGAAGCCTCGAGAGCCGTCTTTGTAGTCCCGTTTAGACCCTTCCGACCCCCGACATGGAGCCGGTTAGCGGCAATGATGCCTAAGTTCTGGAGGCCGAGAAGGCAGGATGCAGCATCCGGGCCGAGGCCGAGGTCGTCGTAGCAGTTGATGCCGCCGCCGACGTACATCAAGATAAACGCGGGGCAGTTGGCTTTCGCCTCGGCGGGGCTCGCGTTTAGCACGTTGAGCGCGTCGGCCATGGCGAAGATGCAGTTCCTGCACAGGAACCCATTGGGGTTCGATGCGTTGCACTGTTGTCGCAGTTCGGAGGGGTTGACTGCTCTTTCGAAGGTCTTGATGTCCGTTATGTTGTTGCAGGTTCCGGAGTCGATAATGAAATTGTCGAGGCCCACGCGACAAGTCGCCAAGAGCTTAGAGTCGATCCCACGACCTACGAGCTGCCGATTGAATTCGTCGACGCAGCCTATGCTGTTGTCCAGCAGGAGAAAGGTCCAGGTGGTGTGCACCCAGGTGAAGTGGACGACCTTGATGAGGTCCTGAATGCCTTCGCAGCAGTGGGACCTGTCCGGCATAAAGCACTGCTGATACATAAACGAATTCGCTTCCAGCTCCTGCGTTATGTTCATCGGACATTGTACTTGGCCTGCTAGAGCTGATGGCAGAGCAAACAGAAATAAAACCAATAACGCCTGCATCCCTTTCCCACCCATGGCATGGTTATTGGTAATATCTGCGCTTTCACTCTGAAAGGAAAGGAGTAGAGACCGCTGACCGAAATCAAAGGAACGAGTCAGGAAAGATATGCTCTAACACATCTGCCATTCTAGAATTGTGTAGCTTGACGATTCTTATTGAAATGCAGCCGCCACAGGTAGTTGGGTAGTGATGGAAAAGAACAGCTGCTTTCCTGTGGCCACGCTCTGTGACAAGAACGTTTTTCCGATCTTATACCTAATACACGAGTTTTTAAAGAGGGGTAAAAAAAACACGTGTAAACTCAAATGAACTCCGTGAAGTTGAACGACGGCATTCACCAAAACAAAAAGTGTAAACTCAAACGAACTCATATACACTTTGAATTCAAATTCAATTGTTATTTTGTAATCCTTATCTCACATTCAATTGTTATTGTTGTAATCCCTATCTCACATATACGCTGTGACTGGCCTTCAATACGTGTAATAAATAACCGTTTCGAATACTTCATAACCCTCATCATCGTTTTGAATTTAAATTAAATGACATGCTTCATACCCTTCAATTTCAAAATTATATGGCATGCTTTAAATTTTTGAAAGGGCCGCCTCGTTTGTAAAGCGAGCAAATCCACGCACACACCTGACGACCCCTTTTGAAATAGAGGGCATCCGGACAACCCCGGCCCACAACACCCTAAGAGATCAGAAAGATAGAAGGTTCAGGATGGACGCCTCCGTACTAGCTCAAGGAATTCCGTACTAGCTCTGCTTCACCAGGAGTGAATAAAGGGCGAAACCCAAAAAAAAACCCTTAATTTTACCGATAGACTTGACGTAAACGATGCTGAGCATACTGGGACCTCGGAAAATGACCCATTTCTTCTGCTTCCATATACAATAATAAAAAACGGGTGTTAAATTACTATATTAAAAAAATATTTGGGTTTAAATTTTAGGGGTGTTAATTTATAAAGGTAGTAAGATCAATAATAAAGGTAGTGATCTCCCTTTGAACAACAACTAAGATGAAATGGATTTGTTGGGAACAGCCCATGTGATTGGAACCCTAAGCGTTTATCACTGGTACGAAACCCGTGTTACCCGTGATCTCCTTGTCAACAACAATGAAATGAAAGAGGTTTATTGAGAATTAAAACCTTACCCTTAACAATTAACAATTAACAACTCCCTTTATATATTTTAAAAAAATAAAAATAAAAAATCTTTAAAAAATGTTCATCCTTTTAAATAAAAGTTCTACCTTTAGATTAGAGTTTCCCAACCAGCTTTTAAGTTCAATAAGATGATGAAAAACAAAAATGATCTTGAAGGTGGAAAGATTATATATTAAAAAAATACATTAATACGGGTGTAACCAACTTCCCTTGTATAATTAAAAAATTAAAAATAATAAAATAAAATAAAAAATCTTTTAAAAGTGTTCATCTTTTTAAATTAAGAGTCTACCTTTAAATTAAAACTGCCTTTAAAATATCCTTAGATAGGGGTCACCACCAAAAAGGGTAGTATGATAGCACATATTGAAGACTTATAAAAATTATAAGTTAGAAACCCAAAAAAAAATAGTAGAGCAAGAACCTAGTTTTAAAAAAATTTGAGTTCAAATAACTACAAACTATAAACATAACGTAGTAAAGAGTGGGAACCGAACCCGGAAATAAATTAAGTTCAAGGAACTACAAATTAAAAATAAAATAGTAAAGAGCGAGAACCTAGCCCAAAAACAAATTGAGTTCAAGGAACTACAAACTAAAAATAGAAAATAGTAAATGAGAGAAAGAACTCGCTAGAAATTCATGTTCATATTTTGTTTCTTTAGTCCTAGGGTCTTCCTATTATTGGAGATGCATGGTTGTGAGCTCATTTTTGATCCCTTGGGAAAGGTAAACTCCTTTGGGAGAGAGGGGAGAGCGAGGTTTGGGTCATCCTAGATGGGGTATTTGTCCAATGATCCAACAAAGACTACAAATTTTGGACTTTGAGAGCCAACTTATTGGGTTGAGCTTGAATCTATATTAATGCATTTGAATACATCATATCCTTAGCATATGCAAAAATTCTATAGATGCATTTACTTTATAAGAATTAGCATTATTTATATAGATGAATATATTAATACAATTAATAAAATTATACTTTTGGAGAATTTATGTTTTTTGGTATGACTTAAAAGATTCTAGAAGACTAGTAAGCCCTAGAAAATTCCATAAGGTTGTTTGGGTGGAAAATTTAAAAATTTCTCTCATTTTTTGATTAAAAAGAGAAATATATATGTAATATTTAGATATATGTTCCTTTTTATTTATTGAGTCCTCTTTTTATGTTTTGTTCATCTATATGTTTACAATTTTTATTCTGTGTTTGTTTAGCATATGCTCTATTTTTTTCAAGGTATGAAAGCATTATAGTGGAAGAGAGACAAATGTATATGCTTTGGTAGTGAATCGTGCTCTCCCTCTCTGCAACATTGGTTGTTATGTATTTATTTTGGAGTGCTCATAAGAGTTTGTGCATTGGTTCACAATTTGAGTGGGAGTAGAGAACAATTCATAGTTTGAGTGGGAGTAGAGAACTGGACATTGAGAAGTTCAATGGATCAAACTTCACATTGTGGAAGATCAAAATGGAGGACTTGTTGGTGGAAAGGGACTTGTGGGTTGCAATCAATGGAAATCCCATAGGGTTGGTACAAGAGAAGTTTAATAAGCTGGATAGAAAAGCAATGGCCCTTATTAGACCAAGTTTAGCAGACTCTATGATTTTAAATGTGACAGAAACACAGTTTTCTCAAGATATGTGGAAAAAGCTAGAGAACATCTGCACTTCCAAGTCAATAGTGAACAAGCTAATATTGCAGAAGAAGATGGTAAATCTCAATATAAAGGAGAATGGTAAGTTATCAAACCACTTGAATGATTTTAATATGTTAATTAAGTAGCTAAAATCCATTGGTGATAAATGGAGTGATAAATATCAATGTTTGGCACCATTAATCAGCATGCCAGACTCATGGGAGAATATTATTATTGCCATAAATGTGGGAATTGATAAGTTGCAAATAGAGTTAGTGGTTAGCTAGTTGTTGAATGAGGAGACAAGAAGGATATATGCTGGTGAAGAATCCACTTCAGAGGCCTATTTATCATGTGGACGCTCAAAGGAAAGATGAAAAGGTAATCCAGTGGGAGAAGCAAGTCTAGAGGTAGATGTAGAAAATAAAATTTTCAGTAATGTGGAATGCTACTACTATCACAAAAAGGGTATATCAAGTTTCTTTGTCCCTTGTTGAAGAAGAAAACTGAAAAGGTAACAGAAGAAGAGAAAGCTGAGAAAGTTGTAGATGAAAACACCATGTTTCTTGCTTCTTCATGTCTATCAAATGAAGGGTGTCTTGAAGACTAGATTATAGATTCAGGAGCCTCTTTCCACATGACACCACATCGTGAGTGGTTTTTCTAAAGAGCATAAGCTTATACTGAGAGGAGGAGGTGAATAGTATAAGATACAACTTTTTACTTTTAAATCCAAATGATAACAACAATAATATCAAAGTAGTAAATAATGTACACATCATCACACACATGAGAGACATGATTTAACGTGGTTCACCCAATGTGGGTTACGTCCATGAAGAAAATATTCCTTATAAATTTTCTCAATGAATCTTTTGGGAACCAAATCCCTATTACAATATTTATGGACCTTTGTCCAAAGGAGACACCAATCCCCTATGCTCAAGTTTGTGGATCTCTATCCATAGGAGACCTCTGTCTCCACTACTATGGTTTATGGATCTCTTTCCACAATAGATATTTATCCCATTTACTCTGATTTGTGGATATCTCTCCATAAGATAACTCTATCCCCTCTACTTTTCTCAAATCTGATCAAATATGCTCACAACTCTGATCCAATGTACTCACAAATCTAATCCATTCTATGCAAAAATACCTATACTGATTGGTATTATACCTACTCACAAGTCTACTTCAACCCTGCTCATAAAACTGCCTCAACTTGCTCATAATTCTACCTCAAATATGCTCACAAGTCTGCTCTAGTCATCTCACTATCTCTGCTCAATTTTGCTCTAATACATGCTCAATACTGCTCATAAAATTTGCTTTATTATAACACTTCAAACATATTCTATCAAGAATTATTATTCAATAACACACAAGAAATGATATACAATATGATTCCACCATATATTCATTCAAATTTAACTCTACCCAATGCACAATTGCTTTACAAAAATTGCTTATCCACATTCAATACATTAAGACCAATGCTCAAAAGGTTTCATAATGATGCACAACCTTGTCTTCAAACCTAGCATAAGTAGTTCCCAATCTATAGAATATATGTCTCAATATATTTCAATAATGAAGCACAATTTATTCTCAAACTCTATCCCAAATGTTTCCAAAACCATTCAACAATAAAACACAAGAAGATCTCAATTTCAAATGCAATTGTTTCAACTTTCTCTCAAATATTTATGCACATGTACGTCTCAAACCCTAACTCAAATATTTTCAACAATGCATAACTAACAACCCTTTTATCTCCACCTTATGTTCCAGAAATATTTACTCAACAAAACATATTAAACAAGGAATGATATGCCCATACCTTTTAGATTGCTTTTGATGGAGATGAACTCTCAATAATCTATCTCAAAAATTATTCTATCCTTTTATTCCACTTCAAAGGTTAGTTAGCACAATATTTGTCAACCATCCATGTAAGAAACCTTTTCTCAAAAATAGTACTCAAAATATTGTTTTACCACTTCTTTTATTTTTCAATACAAGGTTTTTAATCACTAAACAACTCCTCTCAAATTCTCTTTAAAAATTCTAGACTACACAAAATACTTAACCATTTAACACCTTATTACTCCTAAGTAATTTTCAATATTAGCAACCAAACCCTAAGTGCATATCACAAATTAAATCCCACTTCAATATACCTTATACCTCCTAATATATCTTAATTTAATTAAACGTAGAATCATAAATGTCACACAACAAAGCTTACAACCTTATGTCTCCCTAGAAAATTGCACACCAAACAATAAAAATTTAATCCTTATATCTCCCTAAGTTGTGCGTTATGCATACCTTATTTAATAAAAAAATTGCCTTACCTCAAACACTATTGTTGTGACTTAATCATGCATCTTCCTGCTGGCCCATGTCCTAGCGCTAGGGTGGACACCACGTGGGCGAGGCAACCACACGATCACCAAGGAGCACGTGCTCATTTTACCTTCTTCGTTCGACGCTCTTCTCAACCAAAAAAAAAAATTCCATTGTGGTCCAAATGCATAACCTCTCGCCTACCACACTCTTCACAAGACATGCCTACAACTTGAGCTATCTATCCATGTAGGACCAAAACTTGCACTTCCACCTTAATTTATTCACTACACTCAAAATGCACAAAAATACTTTTCTTATTATATGCCTCCACGACGTGCTCGAACGAATGAGATTATTGCATAGTTAAAAACCTTTTTCCATGCAAATAATTAAACCTTTTTATACCCTTTTGCTTGCCTTACTTGGACGTCGGCTCAACCTTTTATTTGCCACTTTTAAATTCAAATTCTTGGCATCTTTTGATAATTCAAATTTATTTTATTTTTAATATAATATTTAACCTTGATGTTAAATATTATTTATTATATTATATAACCTTGGTGTTAAATAATATTTTTGTTTGTAGTCCTTTGTCAATTTAATTTCTTTTTGAGACCTTTGTCCCATGCACGTTCAACCCTCCTTTTAATAAGTGCTTTTGACTTAAATATTATAATATTGTCTCTTTTAATCCTCAGTCACTTACTTTATTTTAAACCATGGTCTTAAACTTGGGCCTTCAACATTTTAACCTTAATGACTTTGACATCAATGACAACAATATACTCAAAATTTCCAACAATCTCCTCCTTTATCATTGAAGGTAACCCTTTCTAAAAATTGATTTTCCAACCACTGGATTCCAAATATTCTCCCCCTGAGAAATTGCTCCCCCTGATTGGATGCTCTCCCCCTTTCTCAAATATCTCCCCCTTTGACATCAATGGCAAAGGGACTCCTTTAAGGCTAAATATAATACTCTTAGCTTAGTACCCTCCCCACCTCCTCTTCTTGAGGTGATTAATTTTAGGGTGGGAGTAATACTACTCCCAATTTCCTTCTAAGATACTCAAAAGTTTCCTTTAGAAATGGCTTAGTAAATATGTCCGCATGTTTTTCCTTTGTAGTAACATATTCCAATTTTATTTGCTTATCTGTCACCTATTCTCTCAAAAAGTAATATTTGATCAAAATGTGCTTGGTCCTTAAGTGCATCACTAGATTCTTTGAAATATTTATGGTACTTGTATTATCACATAGTATGAATACGGGATGATCATTCTCTATATTAGAGTCCTTTAAAGTTTACTTTATTTATAACACTTGTGTATAACAAGCAAATGCTACAATGTACTCTACCTCTGCTATGGATAAAGATACTGAAGATTATTTCTTGCTCAACCAAGAGACTAAACAATATCCAAGAAAGAATTCTCCTCCATTTGTCCTTTTTTTGTCATCAATACTTCCTGCCCAATCTACATCTGTATATGTTGTGAGAGTGAAATTATTAATTTTGGGATACCAAAGTCCAAAATTTATAGTTATTTTTAAATACCTAAGAATTCTCTTTACTGTCAGCACATGTGTTTCCTTTGGTGCTACTTGAAATCTTGCCACTAGTCCCACTACCTGCATTATATCTAGTATTGTAGCTATGACATATAGTAAGGTACCAATCATAGATCTATAAAATATCTGATTTACTTCTAGAGATTCATCATATTTACTCATCTTGCATCCTATAACCATGGGGGTACTCACTGGTTTACAATCCTCCAATTTAAATTTCTTCAACATTTCTTTTATATACTTGGTTTGTGAGAGAAATACACCCTTTTTTTATTATGAAATTTATAACCCTAGGAAGAAGGACAACTCACCAAGCATTGACATTTCAAATTCATTTTGCATATTATTTGCAAATTTCTAACACATATTATCTTGTTGCATCCAAAAATGATATCATATACATAGACCACCATAATTGATAAGTCATTTACTTCATTTTGATGTATAAATTACTATTAACTATTTATTTTTTGAAACCCTATTCTTGAATATACTTATCCAACTTTGAATACCAATATCTAGGAGCTTTCTTTAATCCATAAAGAGTCGTATTTAATTTGCATACATGGCTTATCAGTTAGTATGAACCCCTTAGATTACTCAATGTAGATCTCTTCTTCTAATATGTCATTGAGAAAAGTTGATTATACATCCATTTGATATACTTTAATTTTTATGAAACTTGAGAAAGCTGAAAATATCCTTATGGCCTTAAGTCATGCAATGGAAGCATATATTTCATCAAAATCAATCCCTTCAATCTGTGCATAGCCTTTGTATACCAGTCTTGCTTTATTCTTGACTACCTGACCATCTTCATTTAACTTATTTCTGTAAACCCATTTAGTACCAATTACATTTTTGTCTTTTGGTCATGGGACAAGTTCCCAAGTCTCACTTTTTTCTATTTTATCCAACTTCTCATCCATTGCCTTGACCCAAAATTTATATTCTCTTACCTCATTGAAATCCTTGGGCTCAAATTTAGACAAGAAAGAAATATTTGCATTATCTTCCTCCTTTTTTGTATTTTATTTTGATTTCCAATAATCAAATCTCTTGGATGATTCTTTTACACATAACTAGATGGAGTCTTAGGTGGTGTTATTTGTGTTTCATCTTCAGCTGATTCTTCACCTACTTCTTCTTGGTAACTTTATTCTTCTTGATATATAACTTCTTGAGTTGGTTCTTTTGATCCTGTCTATTCATCAATTGTCACATTTATACTTTTCATAATTGTATGTGTCCTCTTCTTATAGCATTTATAGGCTTTGATATTAGTGGAATACCCAAGTAAAATACCCTCACCACATCTTGATTCAAACTTGCCCAAATTTTTCTCTTCTCATATTATGTAGTATTTGCTTCCAAAAACTCTAAAATACTTCATAGTAGTTGGTCTTCCCTTCCAAATTTCATATGGAGTTTTATGATGATTTAACCTTACTTGAGCTCTATTGACGATATAAATAGATGTATGAACTACATATCTCCAAAATCCATATAAAATATTTGATTCAGCATAGCTCTCACCATGTTCTCAATAGTTCTATTTTTCCTTTCAACTACTCAATTTTGTTGTGGGTTTATTGCTATTGAGTACTCTCTTTTGATCCCATGTTGTTCATAAAATTATATGAATTCATATGAATTAAATTCTCCTCCTCTATCTGATATTAGACACTTTATTCTTTTACCTGTTTTATTTTCTACTATCTCTTTGAATGCCTTGAACTTCTCAAAGTCTTCTGAATTTTCTTTTAAGAAAGCTACCTAAGTCATTCTGGAGAAATAATATATAAATAGCATGAAGTAACTCAATTTGTAAACTCTTTGTCCTTGTAGGACCACATAAACCAGTTTGAAAAAGTTTCAATGGTTTAGATGAAGTAAATTCTTTTGACTTGAAACTTGTTCTTATTTGTTTTTCATCCTGACATTATGCACAAATTGTGCTTTGTGGTATTTTTATCTTGGGTAAGTCTCTAACTACTTGTTTTTTTATGATTTTAACTATGTTGTCAAAGTTTAGATGACCCATTATTCTATGCCATAACCAACTCTCATCCTATTGTGATAAGAAACATTTTATCCCTTGATTTCACTTAGTATGTAGAGATTATTTGTAGTTCTACTGGTATCTACAATAAGCTTTCTTGTCTTGGATTTTTTGATCTCACATCTATTTGGATGAAAAGTGACTATGTGCCCTTGATCACAAAGTTGAATTACAATCAAAAAATTGTGCTTCAATCCCTTAACATACAATACATTTTATGTCCTTGATTTTCCATTATCTAAACTCAAAGTCCTTTTTCCAACAATGTTTGCTGATCCATTGTCACTAAATTTGATTGATCCTCCATTGATTTCTCTAAGAGCAAGAAATTTACTATTGTCACCTATCATATGACTCGAACAACCACTATCAAGAAACCATTGATTTCTCTAATCTTGTACATGAAGAGTTGTTTGTACTAACATTGACTTCTCATTTTCTTTCTATTTTCTCTCTTCTCAAACTTTTGAGGTTGTTTTCTTTTGATCCTCCTTTTTGATTGATTCAGGAAATAATTTTTTGCACCATTTGACCTTGTGTCCAAATTTATTATATTTGTAACATATGATATTGTTATCCATGAGAGGTGCAAAGGAATTGAAATTTCTATCAACATTATTTATCACACGAACCATGCAATGTACAACTCTATGACCATATTTGTTATATGAAAAACAATAACCATGGAAGAAATTTTGTAGCCTGTTAGATTGACTTGAATGATGCTTCTTCCTTTGCCATTTTGGCAATTGGCTTTTATCCATGAAGCTTCTTTACTGTCTACCTTCTTGATGATTTTACCTTTCAATACATTAGCATAGGTCACGAGCTCTTATTTATTTGATATCTTTTTTCCTTTGGAGCTCGAATCCTCTTTCTATTTCCCTAACTTTATATCTTGTTGTAACTTGTCTTTAGACTTTTCAACTTCCTTTCTTAGAGAAAAAAATTTAGATTCCAACCCTTCGCATTATAACCCTTTTGCCTTTAACTATTCTACTATATCCATTTTAATTTTACTTGCCTCTTCAACTTTTACCTTTAGCTCTGTGAGATTTTGTAGAAGTTTCATCTTTTCTTCCTCATCCTCTTGAATTTGAGTCTTCAAAATTAAATTATTCTTTCTAATTCTTTCCAAGTTTCTAAGAGTAGCAATAAATTCCTCTTTTATGTTGATCATTGCTTCTTCTCCATTTTTTTGTCATGTATGTTCTTGTGGGATCTTCCTTCAATATTTTAGGATTTTTATGAAGGAACCCACTCTGATACCAATTGAAGAACATAAAATTATACTAAGAGGGGGGCTAAACAATATAAGATAAAAAAATTTACTTTTCAATCCAAATGATAATAAAAATAATATCAAAGCAATAAATAATGCATACATAATCACACATATGAGAGACATGATTTAACGTGGTTCACCCATTGTGAGTTACGTCCATAGAGAAAATATTCCTTATAAATTTTTTTAATGAATCTTTTGGGAACCAAATCCCTATTACAATGTTTATGGACCTTTGTCTAAAGGAGACACAAATCCCCTATGCTTAAGTTCATGGATATCTATCCATAAGAGACCTTGTCTCCACTGCTTTGGCTTGTGTATCTCTTTCCATAGATCTCTATCCCCTTTGCTCTGATTTGTGGATATCTCTCCATAGGATTACTCTATTCCCTCTACTCTACTCAAATCTGATCAAATATGCTCACAAATATGATCCAATTTTCTCACAACTACCTGTAATTATTTGTCTTATACCTTCACACAAGTCTACTTCAACCCTGCTCACAAAATTGCCTCAACCTGCTCCCAAGTCTACCTCAAATATGCTCACAAATCTACTTTAGTCTACTCACTATCTCTACTCAATTCTTCTCTAATACATGCTCAATATTGCTTATAACATTTGCTTGATTATAACACTTCAAACATATTCTATCAAGAATTATTATTCAAGAACACACAAGAAATGATATGCAATATGATTCCACCATATTTTATTTCAAATTTAACTCAATCCAATGCACAATTACTTTACAAAACTTTCTCATCCACATTCAATACATTAAGACCAATGCTCAAAAGGTTTTGCAATGATGCACAACCTTGTATTAAAATATAGCACAAATAGTTCACAATATCTAGAACAAATGTCTCAATATATTTCAACAATGAAGCACAATTTATTCTCAAAATATTTCTCCAATGTTTCCAAAACCATTCAAAACTAAAGCACACGAAGATCTCAATTTCAAATGCAATTGTTTCAAATTTCTCTAAAAAATTGATGCACATGTTTGTCCCAAAACCTAACTCAAATTTTTTCAACAATGCATACCAAACAACCCTTTTATCTCCACCTTATGTTCCAAAAATATTTACTCAACAAAACACCTTAAACAAGGAATGATATGCCCATACCTCTTAGCTTGCTTTTGATGGAGATGAACTCTCAAAAACCTGTCTCAAAAATTATTCTATCCTTTTATTCCACTTCAAAGGTTAGTTAGCACAATATTTTTCAACCATCCATATAAGAAACCTTTCCTCAAAAATAGTACTCAAAATATTGTTTTACCACTTCTTTTATTTTTCAATGCAAGGTTTTTAATCACTAAACAACTCCTCTCAAATTCTCTTTCACAATGTTGGAATACACACAATACTTAACCATTTAACACCTTATCACTCCTAAGCAATTTTAAATATTAGCAACCAAACCCTAAGTGCATATCACAAATTAAATCCCACTTCAATATACCTTATACCTCATAATATATCTCGATTTAATTAAATACAGAATCAGAAGTGTTACACAATAAAGCTTACAACCTTATGTCTCCATAGAAAATTGCACACAAAAAAAATAAAAAATTTAATCCTTATATCTCCCTAAGTCATGTGCTATGCATACCTTGTTTAATAAAAAATTTTACCTTGCGTCAAACACTGCTACCATGACTTGATCCTGCATCTCCTCGTTGGTTCGCACCCTAGCACTAGGGTGGACACCATGTGGGCTAGGTGCCCACACAATCACCAAGGAGCATGTGCTCCTTTTACCTTCTTTGTTCGGTGCTCTTCTCAGATAAAAAAAAAATTCCATCGTGATTCAAACGTGTAACCTCTCACCTATCACGCTCTTCGCAAGACATGCCTACCACTTGGGCTATCCATCCACGTAGGACCAAAACTTGCGCTTCCATTTTAATTTATTCAATGTCATCAAAATGCGCAAAAATACTTGTCTAATTATCTACCTCCACAACATGCTCGAGTGAATGTGATTATTGCATAGTTAAAAACTTTTTTCCATGCAAATAATATAACCTTTTAATACCCTTTTGCTTTCCATACTTGGATGTCATCTCAACATTTTATTTGCCACTTTTAAATTCGAATTCTTGGCACCTTTTGATAATTGGAAATTATTTTATTTTTAATATAATATTTAACCTTGGTGTTACACATTATTTATTATATTATTTAACCTTGGTGTTAAATAATATTTTTTATTGTAGCCTGTTGTCAATTTAATTTATTTTTGAGACCTTTGTCCAATACACGTTCAACCCTCATTTTAATAAGTCCTTTTGAATTAAATATTATAATGTTAAAATATTATAATATTGTCTCTTTTAATCATTAGTCACTTGCTTTCTTTTAAACCATGGTCTTAAACTTGGGCCTTCAACCTTTTAACCTTAACATCAATGACAACAATATACTCAAAATTTTCAACATTGTCAACTATAAGGAGGTAAATGGTGTAAAATTTTATATGGATGATAATGCATTTTGTAATGTAGAAGGAGATGGTATAGTTCCTGTGAGATATTCAAGTGGAAAAATCAAGTATTTGCAAAAAGTTATATATGTCCCTCATTTGAGAATAAAACTTATCTTAGTTGGACAATTGGTTGAAAAAGGAGTAACAATTATATTCTCATATGAAGGATGTAAGCTCACCAGAGGTGCACTGATGCTTGCAAAAGGAAATAAGAAAGGAACTTTGTTCAAATTGGATGTGAGCCCTTGTGAGAAAATCCATTGCAATGCAGCTGAGAAAAATGATAAAGCAGATATTGGATATTGTATTCTTTGGCACATAATACTTGGTCATCTAGGAGAAACCAGCTTGAAGCAGTTGGTCAACAAAGGTATGGTGTATGGCCTCAAGGATATCAACTCCAACACTCTTATCTTTTGTGAATCCTATGTGATGGGCAAACAAAAAAGGGTAAGCTTATCTTTTCACTCACATAGAGCTAAATCTATTTTGGATCTTGTTCATACAGACATTTTTGGTCCTATGGATACTCCATCTATTGGTGGTGCTCTGTATTTTACCACTTTTATTGATGATCATAGCAGAAAAGTATGGACTATATTTTTGAAGAAAAAGAGTGACATACTTGATCATTTTAAAATGTTTTTTTCTAATGTAGAAAGGAAGACAAGCATACAACTTAAGATATTACATAGTGATAATGGAGAAGAATACTATTCTACTAAATTTGAAGAGTTTTGTAGGAAAAAAGGCATATTTAGAAAAAATACTACACCTTATTCTCCTCAATAGAATAGAGTAGCAGAGAGAATGAATAGAAAATTGCTGGAGAATATGAGGAGCATGTTGTGAGATTCCTTAGTAAAGGATTTTGGGTTGAAGAAATTTCAACTACTAGCTATTTGGTTAATTTATCACCATGCACTACTTTGAATTACAAGACACTAGAAGAGGCCTGGAGTGGGAGAAAACCATCTATCTCTCACCTGAGGTTTTTGGTTGTGAGGCCTTTATGCACATTATTGTTGAAAATAGGAAAATGTTGGATGAAAAATCAAAGAAATTCATTCTTGTTGGTTATGGAGAAGTTGTTGGAACAAAAGGATATAAATTATTGATTTCGAATGAACATAGAAGTGTTTTTAGTAGAGATGTGATTTTTAATGAAATTAAGAAAGCTCGATATATTAAACAATATGAATCACAATAACAGTTGAAAGAGAAGGTTAGTGTACATGAATGCACTATGTTAGGTCAACCTTTAAATGAAGCACATGCTCAACCCCATCACCCTCAAGAAATAATAGATTTTGATATTTCATATAGAGTTTCTAGTATACAAATACCTGGCAAAGATTTATGTGCTTATATGGCTGAAGTGGTGCATTAAGAGGATCAAAAAATAATACAACCTGATTATCCACCTTGTAGAGAAGAGGTCCAAGAATCAGTGGATCAACCAAGAAGAACTAGAAGAGAGGAACATATTTCGAATAGAATTTAGGATTAGTTTTATGGATTTGTAGCTATTTGTGATGATCCTCTCACATTTCAATATTCCACAAACAGTTCAAAGAAAGCGCATTGGAATAAGGCCATGTAGGAAGAAATAGATTAAATGAAGAAGAACCATGCATGGAGTCTAGTTCAACAACCTATTGGGAGAAATATAGTAATCAAAAAATGGGTGTTCAGAAAGAAGTTAAGGCCTAATGGGTCTGTGGAAAGATACAAGGCTATATTGGTTGTAAAAGGGTTCTCTCAAATCCTAGGTATTGATTTTCATCAAAATTATGCTCCCACTATGAAGTTATATTCTATTAGAATTTTGCTTGCATATGTTGCTTATTTTGATTTAGAAGCTGAAAAAATGGATGTTAAAATTGCACTTTTGCATGGATATTTTAAGGAGGAAATATACATGCAGCAACCTGAAGGTTTTGAAGTAGGAGGTGCAGGTGTTGTTTGTATGGTGAAAAAACATCTCTACGGATTGAAGCAGTCTCCTAGATAATGGTACCAAAAGTTTGATATTTGAATGTTGTAGATTGGATTTTTTTGTAACCCTATAGATCCATGTGTGTATTACAAAACAAAAAGTAAATTTTTTGTAATTTTAGTTTTGTATGTGGATGACATCCTCCTAATTGGAAATAATAAGCAATTGATTTCAAAAAATAAGGAGTTGTTGTAAAAGAACTTTGATATGAAGGACTTGGTTTAGGCACACCATTTCTTGAGTATTGATATTGTCATAGATCACAAGGAAATACAATTATGGCTTTCCCAAAAGGGTTACATTAACCAGATTTTGAAAGAATTTGGAATGCAAGATAGTAAACCTACAAAAACGCCTTTGTAGCATGGAGTTAAATTATTTGCAAAAATATGTCCAAATACATTTGAAGAAAAGAAGAGGATGAAGAAAATTCCATATGTAGAGGTTGTGGGCTCACTGATGTATGCAATGGTATGTACCAGGCTTGATATTACTCATGCAGTTGGTATGGTCAGTAGATATATGTCTAATCCTAGAAAGGAACATTGGACAACTGTAAAAAGAATTTTTAGATATTTACAGGGTACTAATGATCATGTTTTGTGTTATCTACCTAAGAAGAATGAAAATTTTTGTTTACAGGGATATGTAGGTGCATATTGGGCATGTGACTTTGAAAAATGTAAGTCAACAGGAGGATATGTCTTCATTTTGTATGGTGGTCCAGTGATCTAGAGAAGTAAAAAGCAAAGTGTTGTAGCTTTGTCAAGTACTAAAGCTGAATATATCCCTACAACTAATGTTATGAAAGAAGATTTTTGGATGATGAGGTTGTGCACAAGTTTGTATTTGAACCAAGAATATGTTGGAATAAAATTTGATAGTCAAATTATAATAGCACTTGAATATTCTTCATCATTCCATGAAAGGACAAAATATATTGTAGTAAAATATCATTTTGTGTGTAATATGATGGAGTGTGGAATTATCAACCTTATAAAATGCAAAAATCAAGAGAATGCAATATATGCACTTACTAAGTTTGTCACAATTAAAAAATACCAATTTTGCAGCAATGAGAATAAGATAAATATTACAAAAAAATCTTGCATCAAGTGGGAGTTAAAATTTGTAGGTGTTGCATGATTTTCCTATTTAATGATGAAACCTTCTAAAAAGTTCAAGAAAACTCCTTTTTTAGAGAATATTATAGAAAATTCATAGAAACCCCTCTTTTGGAGAATTTATATTTTTGATATGACCTAGAAGATTCTAGAACACTAGTAAACCCTAGAAAATTCCAGAAGGTTGTTTGGGTGGGAAAATTAAAGATTCCTCCCATTTTGTGATTATAAAAGAGAATTGTATGCATGTAATATTGTATTTTAGAGTTGCTATGAATAAATATATGTTTATTTGTATTTATTGAGTCCTTTTATCTGTTGTTCATTTTTTTTTTTTGTAGTTTTTTTTTTGTGTTTGTTTAGCATATGCTCTATTTTTCTTTTTAGCTAGAAGGGCCCTGCATGTAGCATTTGAACCATCGAAACCTTGTTTGTACTAAATTCCATATGATAATTTGGGTGTTGCATGTCATACCATACCATGTTAAGGCTGGGAAAAATTACTTGGGTCTTGTCACGAATTTGCATTAACATCACCTAGGATGGTGTTTTATCCTATTTAAATTGGCGACCACCCTAATGGCTAGCTAAGTTACTACTGAGCCATATGGGGAGAGCAATGGAATTAGGGAAGCACCCGAGAATGTTTATCTTAAAATTCTTTCATGAGGTAAGAGTACTATACCTGCTATTTCTATTCCCTTGCATGAGTTTCATAATGCTTGCAATTGGTTTGAGTTACACACCCTTATCAGGTATTTCCTAGGTAGAATTCCCAATGATACCCTCATTAGGTCATAGGTGCAAAAATTTGGGGTCTGCATGCTGTGACAGTAGATAATGTTCAAAATAGCACCAAGGGTTATTTCCTTTTTCACTTCCTTGATCCTGCTCAAGCTCAAAAAATGTTAGACAAAGGCCCCTAGATGGTGAGAAACTCCCTGTTAATTTTACAATATTATACTCGTGACTTCACAGCCAATAACCAAGCTAAGCTGGAATTTCCTATGTAGATTGAGTTCTTGGGGTTACATGTCCACTTTTGGATTTTTTTGCAAGTGATTGCCTCTTCCCTGAACAAGTTTTTATAACTTGAGCCTGAATGGTTTTTCTTAGTTTACCTTTCCAATCGAGCTTGTGTCAAAGTCGACCTCATAAAATACCTGCTAGAATTCATAGATATCTAGATTAGTGATACCTCCATTAGACAACCTGTAGCCTATATTAATTTATTGAATACTTTTTATCATTACCAGTCTATTGCTCATAAGATTCGAGATTGCCCACTGATGAAGTAGAATTTTAAATAGACCCAACCCCTTTAACATCCTTGATAGCTCAATTTAATGGGGCCTAAGAATGGCAAGGTGATTGGAAAATGGTTACTACTAGGAAAAATCGTGCTTCTAAGCACTCTAAGTAGGCCAATCCCTCTGTGCGGTCTACTCAGACTAGGCACATTGATACCCAGGTTATTTAAGCCCTCACTAACTTGTGTCATATTTTGAAGCCATAATGTTGGCTATCATTAACATACAACCCACCATTCAAGCTATAGGTGTCCCAAATGCTACTCTGGTCACCCATGTAGATAACCACTAGCCTTTTCAGCTTCTCTTTGGTCTGGCCCTACATTTGTATTTATTGTTGTAGAGGCTTATCCCACTACCATACCAAATTTTTCATCGATGGTGCCCATATACTCTGCGGCTACAAAGAAATAAACTTTTAAATTTCATCGTTATTGAAGCCCCTCGAGGGATAGCTTAGGCCTGAGCTTTGACAAGCATCACCAACACGATGAGTTTGTTCTCCAAATATCCTTGGGTGAGGGTAATTTCAATGAAGGTGCTAATTCCTATAGTTCTCTTCAAGAACTAGGTGATTCAGAGGATGTCATGGATATTATGAATCTTGACAACTCCTCATATGATTAATGTCTATGTAATGATTGCTCGCAGGGGCATGTAGTACTATTTTTTGACCTCTATGTTTTACGGGGAGGTGTTATTTCCTCCACCTAGTGGCTTTTATGGTTTGTAGGGTGTGCTAATTCTACTTGACCTTTTTTGTATGATTAATATCAATTAATTTAAGGTTTTTCATTCAAAAACAATTTATAAGGGAACTAGTTAGTGAGATTTTATATGTTAATAAAGATGATGCCAATAATCTAATTGCAAAAATATAGTAATTTGCAAAATACAAAAAATATTATTCGATAGAAAAGGAATAAAAAGCATATTTGATAAAAAAACAAGTTGAACATGGTTTAATTGACCTAATTATAAAAATAATATTTTAGTATTTTGATGGGAGTGATGCCCAACTTTCCCTCTCACACACATGTATGTGTGTGTCAATGTGTGCTTATATATTTATGTAAATATGTATATTTATATGCATGTGTCAATATATATATGTAAATTTTACTATATATTAAAAATATTTCTCTTTAATATGTAATAATAATAATAATTTTAATATCAAATTATATTATCTCAACTAATTATATTCCTCAAATTCCAAAGAGGAGGAACCTAGGTTTGAATCTTATCAACCAATATATGCATAATTGTCAAGTTTTTGTAATACCACTATGTGATCATGATGTAATATAGATAAGGTATGTAATATTACTATATAATTGATTAAATAACAATAATAATTTTAATAAAAATGCGTGAAGGTAGTAGACAAATTTTATTGAGTGTTTTCCAGCTTGAAGTTGGTAGTTCCAATCCTAGCCCCTCAAAGGTACCCCTCACTTAGAGTAAAATTTTACTGAGATGGGGCAGAGTAGAGGTTATAGTGATAACTTTCTAGATTTGACTCATATCAGTAGATATGAACCATGCACGTAGGGATTACATGTTATCAATTCCCCTATGTAGTAGTAATAATAATAATAACAACAACAATAATAATATATTTCTTTATTGTTTAAAAAAATAATTATAATAGAATTTTTTTTTAGAAAATTAATTAATAGTAAATAATATTAAGGTACATTATACCTATTTATTGAATAAGAAGATCAATACTATAAATTTAGTAATTCCTCTTATGTAAAATAATAATAGTTACTTGTAGGGGTTGGGTAACTAATAAGAATAAGGAGTTTCATAAGGTAAGACATTATTCTAATTCTATGGGTATTCACCTTAACATTTAAGCATGTAATTTATCTAATCATAATGCTAATCTCCATATTCATAAAATTCAAATTTTACATTTTAGCAAAGAATGATAATTTAGAGAAGATGAAGAATATCTTTGATATAAAACAAGATAATATAATTTAAAATAAATGTAATTTTTTTATATTATAACTGAAATTTCCCTTAATAGAAGTTGCATATTACTTACAAAAAATAGTAACAATAGTTTATTTTTTGGTTACATAGGAGAGTTGGTCAAATAGTAACAATAGTTAATAAACTTATATAAAATTACTAGAACTCAATACAACGCATTATAAGGTTTAATTTTTATCAAAATGCACATGTATAATTGTTGTAGGGTTATGCATAAGGTGTCAGCCCCAAAATGTATTTATAAAAATTTGGCAAATCATTTTCAAAATCCAGGAAAATAGTGTTCAAACGCATGTATAAGGTTCACTATTATTAGGGGCAATATTAGAAATTTAAACTTAAAATTGTCAAATTATTATAAAAAAAAAATTACACCTAGAAATTTTTGGCTAATGGGCCCTGGTCAAGGGTCCCAAATATTAGCCAATTCCAAATTTTAAAAATCCTAATTTTAGCCAATTTGGAGAATAATAGCCACTATGCATAACCCTGAATTGTTGGTTTATTAAAATATTATGATAACATGGTCATGATGTAATACACATGGGAATAAAATTCAATTTTTTTAAGTACCATGATAACGCAGTAAAAATGTAACATGGGTGGGTCCATTTTAATCATATATAACCAATTTTAAAAAATAACAATAATAACAACCTTTAAAAATTATCAAATGACATGAACTTAAGTAGTTAAAAATTATATTTCTAAGTTAAAAACCTAAATTCAAATTTGCTAAACTATATATATATATATATATATATATATATAATTTAGTTATGATGTAAAATGAGTGGTGAGTTTCAAATCCATATAATTAATTTTAAAATTATAGTTAATTTTAAAAATAATACATAGAATAAATGCTCCATTCAAGGAAGACAAAAATATTTTTTATGATATTTTTGCTTATGAAGAACACAAACTTATATTGAGAGGGAGGGTGAAAAATATAAGATCAACTTTTTATTTTTCTTTCCAAATGATAACAACAATAATATCAATGCAGTAAATAATATAATGCATAAATCATCACACACATGAGAGACACAAATTTAACATGGTTCATCCAATGTGGGCTACGTCCACAAAGAAATTATTTCTACCAAATTTTCTCAACAAATATCTTGGAAGCCAATTCCCTATTACAATGTTTATGGACCTCTGTCCAAAGGAGAACTCTATCTTCTATGCTCAAGTTTGTGGAACTCTATCCACAAGAGACCTCTATCCCCACTACTCTGAGTAGTGGACATCTATCCATAGGAGAACTCTTTATCCCCTAACCTAGCTGGTGGATCTATATCCATAGGAAACCTATATCTACCCTACACTGACTAGTGGATCTATATTCATAGGAAACCTCTATCTCACCTGCACTAATTGGTGGACCTCTATCTATAGGAAACGTCTATCTCATCTGCACTGGCTGGTTAGCTCCAAAGCCTACTCACAACTCTGCTTCAATCTGCCTCAAGCCTTCACATAAGGCTTGCTCAAATCAACAACCAAACCTACTCTCAATACTATCTTAAATCTGCACAAAGCCTCATCACAAGGCTAGCACAAATCTACCTCAAACCACTCTCTATCTCTACCCAAATCTACACCAAATCTTGTTACAAGGTTAGCACAATTCTACCTCATATTTGCTCTCTATATCTGCCTAAAATTGCACCAAAATGCATTACAAGGTTAACATAATTATGCCTTACATATTCTCTCTATCTCTTCCCAAACTTGCACAAAACCTTTTTACAAGGTTAGCACAAATCTATCTCAAATCTACTCTCTATATCTACCTAAAATTGTACATATTACATGTACAAATCTGTCTCAAACCTGCTCTCTATATTTGCCCTAACTTACACCAAAGCTCGTTACAATGTTAGCACAAATTTGTCTCAAATATGCTCACTATCTCTACCCAAACTTGTACACACTACATGTACAAATCTGTTCTAACATATGCTCAAATATTCCTCAACCACATGCTCAAATATGCTCTAATATATGTTCAAATAGCTCACATAATATGCTCAATTAATCTCAAAGATGCTCAAAAAAATCCTTGAATTTATTTTAGAAAACTTTATTCAACTAGACACTTCAGACATATTCTACCCAGAATTCTTTCAATGCAAATTCTAAAAATGTTATATTCATATTAACTAAGTCATTTGCTTTCACATGTCTCACATTCAACAAATCAGCTTTCTACTTCTTGCAAATTTCTTTTCAAATCAATCAAGACTAGTGCATAAATTTATTTCACAAAGCTGATCTCAAACACATTCACAATTGCTTTCAATGTCTTTCAAACTAATGCCCAAAATATTTTACAATGATGCACAATATTGGTCTCAACTCTAGCTCAAGTAATTCCAATCATAAAGCACAAATAGTTCTCAAAACCTAATGTAATTGTTTCAAATTTCTCTCAACAATTTATGCACATGTAGGTCTCAAACCCTAGCTCAAATATTTTTCACAATGCATAACAAAAAACCCTTTTATATCCACCTTATGTTCCAAAAATATTTACTCAACATAACATCTTAAACAAGGAATGATATGCCCATACCTCTTATTTTTCTCTAATGAAGATATGTCCTAAAAAACTTGTCTCACAAACAACTGATATTTCTTGTGCCACTTCAATGGTTAGATAGCAAAATTACTTTTTCAAAACACCCACATGAACTTTCTTATCAAAAATATATGCTCAAAGAAATCTGAAAATGATCTTCAATAAATCTTCTTTGTTATCAAAACATAGGAGCATTAATACCTAATAAAAATCCTAAAACTCATTTTTCACCATACAAGATTTTTTTTTTTTTTGGTAAATAAAAGTCTTCATTAATTATCGGGTTTTGCAGGTTAACCCAAAACCTATTACAATATCCAACCTTCTGCTGAGATTGTAGATCCTAGTCATCCTTGAAACTTTCTTACTAGAAATTTTGTTGAATCCCCTACAACACCTTACTAACAAAGCACACCCATACCTAAACATAACTGTAAACATTACTTACATTGACAAGAATTGAAGTTTGGAACTTTGCACTTGTGAAACCTATTGCTTGCCCATTTCCTATTCTCTGTCGGAATCTTCCAAGGCTTACATCCTATTACCTTCATTTCCAATTTGGTATGATTTAGAGGAAAACCCCATAGTTATTACCAGCTCCATGGGGAAAGAACACCCATTCATCTTTCTCCTTAACGGGTAGGTTTATTTTCATGACTAATAATGTTTTCCACTTCACGTGGCACACCTTGTGTCCATGTCACCAAACTACCAACATCAACACCTATGTTGGATAATTTGTTAGCTGAACTGTTGGCCTCACAGTACACGTGACGAGCCCTCCTATTCTGTCTTGCCGCAAAAAGGATCCTCACTTCATGGATGACTCCCTCGATTTTCCATGGATGATTTTTGCCATTGGTTAATAGGTTGATTATGTTCATAGAATCACCTTCAATCATCAAGTTACCTTGAGTTGCTTGGGCTATTTGCAAACCTCTCTAAAGGGCTCTAGCTTCTGCTTCGTTATTAGTTCTGATTCCCAATGGTTCAGCGAAGACCTTGACTAGATTTTCTTGATGATCCCTAATTATTCCTCCAACTCCAGCTCTTCCCGGGTTCTCCTTGGCTACACCATCAAAATTTAGTTTAAACCAACCCTGGGGGGGTGGCTCCCAAGAAATCCCATTTCTAGGATTGGGCAAAGGAATGGAAGGTTTGTCCTCAATACCTAAGGCCCGAGCTAATTGTTTTTCTTGGGGAAGAATTGAGTGGTTCTCATCCACTAAGGTGCTAAGTTTTTCTTTCGCAAAGACAATAATCCTATTGAGGATGGTTTTTGGGTTGTGAATGGTATCCTTAAAGGCTCTATGGTTCATTTCTAGCCAAATCTACCAGAGAAAATGATGCCAACAGATTTTCCATAGGTACTTAAGTTTTAGGCTAACAAAGGGTTGAGGCCATTGATGGAACACTTCAGATATAAGAGCATGCTTAACCCATGAGATCCTAAAGGCTTGGAAAAGTTCATCTAGGATGGACTCCACTACCGTACACTCCAGAAACAAGTGTTGGGTTGTCTCCCATCCTACCCTGCACATGTAGCAATGATTAGCAATAACCATACCTTTGGATAACATATTGTCCATAGTGAGGATTTTTCCTTGAATCACTAGCCATGAAAAAAAGGATATTTTAGGAATTAAGCCTTTGATCCAAACCAAACTCGATTGAAATTGTTGACCTTCCACATTGAGAAGCAAATTATAAGTAGACTTAACTTTGAAGTCACCACTTTTAGTCTCAGCCCAAACAATGTGATCTTCATCCTCTTCAGAGGGAATAATTTGCCGAGGTAAAATGTTATAAATCTCTTTAGACTTAGCTTCAAAACCCTGTACTCTTATGTGTTTCCACTTATTGATATTTATATCCTGCCACATATAATTTGCAACCTTCTTCCCAATATGCTGCTCCATATGCTCTTGAATACTAGCCAAACGAGGATTTTGGGATAACTCCTCAACTCTCACCCATCGATCCTGCCAAAATTCTATTGTTTTCCCATTTCCTAGAATCCATCTAAGACCTTTCTTGACAATATCCCTGATCATGAGGATTACCTTCCAAAAAGCAGACCCCCTACTTGCTAAGTTGTCATTAAGGAAGTTCACACCTTGGAGGTATTTCCTCCTAACTATGGCAGTCCATTCATTATCGACCTTAGTCAATAACCACCATGCTTTTTTGGCTAACAGAGCTGTATTGGGATGAAAAACTCTCCTCAATCCTAACCCCCCATCAGCTTTAGGTTTGCAAACCTTGTTCCAACCTACTAAATGGATCCTTTTCTTATCCTCAGTCCCTGACCAAAGAAATTTTTTTTGAAGCTGTTCAATTTTTTGATACGCCTTGCTGGGATCTCTAAAGACTAATAGGAAGTAAATGGGTATACTTTGAAGTGAAGCCATAGTTAAAACTACTTTACCTGCTTGAGATAACAGATGTCCTTTCCAACCTGCTAGATTTTTTTGGATCCTCTCCAGAACTATGTTCCACATTGATCCTTCAGGTTTTCCCGTAAATAGGGGAAGACCTAAATAGGAGGTGGGAAGGGATGCAATATGACATTCCATGATCCTTGCTATGTTGTTTTGCCTAGGAATGGGGGTATTGATGAAATAAAGTTTGCTCTTATCAAAATTCACTTTCCATCCAACCGCTTCTTCATACATTATGAGAATATTTTTAATCCTTCTTGCCTCAACCACAAAAGCCAAATTCAGTAGCAATGTATCATCAACAAATTTTTGATGTGTCACCGGGGTAGTTAGCGACATGGCCTTGATACCTGATATGAGTCCAGCTACCGTCGTTGCCTTAATGGTTCTATTGGCATTTTTGCCACATTTTATTTGATTGCTGATTATTAATGCATAAGTTGTTGAAATTCTAACTCTTCTACAGGTTTTGATGCAAAAAATGACTAAGTCCGAAAGTTGTCGCAAAATCGCGAAAAAAAATAGCATAGAGAGCCAAGTTGAAAAACTGTCGTGATATCGCGACATGTCGCAGAATCGCGGGTCAGAAGAGGAGAGATAAAATCAACGCAGAATTGGCGTGATTTCGTGATGTGTCACAAAATCATGGTCAATGCAGTCAATGGATGCAGGTGGGCAAAACCGTAGCGAAATCGTGACGTGTTTGATTTTCGTAGCTGCAATGAGTGGAAGGTAGAAGGTTTGAAAATGGTCGTGAAATCACGACAAAAACTGAGTCAAAGGTGATAAGGCCCAGCAGTGTACCGAAATCACGACAAAAACGGACACAAAGTGCATAAGTCAAAAGACGTCATGACGTCACGATTTCGCGGCGCGGGTGGTTTAAAAATCTTAAGTTGCAAAATGGTAGCGATTTCACTACAGTTCAAAAATGAAGCCAAACAAAGCAGAAAACGTAGCGATATCGCTACGTGTTCCATTTTTGCGGTTCGCATGCATGAAAAGAGTCTAAGGCAGGAAACGGTAGCGATATCGCTACACTTTTTGGAAGGAGTTCCAACAGTCCAAAGACATCGTGAAATCATGACAGAAAGGAAGGACCATACAGAGGGTGGAGAAACGTAGCGAAATCATGACAAGGTGAGGTTGAAGAAAGACTAAGGCAAAAGTGTCGCATTTTCATGGCTTAAGAGCTAGGCCGTACAACATGCTGAAGAAGCATAGCGAAATCATGCAGCGTCACATTTTCGTGGTGCAAGCTAGCGAAGGAGATAAAGAAGCCGAATGAGTAGCGATTTCGTGACATGGTTGTTTTTTGCGTCTTTGAAGCGACAGAAGCATATGAAGCAGGAAGACGTCGTGATTTCGTGACCTGCTACAGTTTTGCGCCTGGGAACAATTCAAATAGTCCGATGCTATTTTGCGATTTCCGATGATTAAATGCATCCCAGAATTTAATGTTTTGCTGATTTTTGATGCGGTCAAGGTAGAAGAACATGCCCAGGCTACCAGAATTGAAGATCGAAGCTGCTGTTCATGATTTTTCTAACGGTTTCATGCATATTTCCAAGAACAACATTTAATGAAAATGGCCGACTCTTTCATATAGCATTTAATTTTTGGTTTCTTCGAGGCTGTTTCATTTCCTTGTTTTCATTGCACAAATTGTAGATATCGAGGAGGTCCATTGCAAATTTTAAATGTTGCCAAGAGGCCAGACCTCTATAAAAACTAATGTAAATCTCATTTGCAAGGGTCGAGAGTAAGAGATACTTTTGTTGAAAGCTTTTTAAGTGCTTTGCATGAATATTAGACATTCGTCTCTCTGTTTTGTGAGTGATTTTTTTGTGTATTTTCCCTTCTGTGTATAGCATTCCTAATTTGTGCTCGGATCTTTTATTTGCTGCTTAGTTTTAATTTTGTATTGAGTTTTAACAATTGCTAGTAAAAGAGGGAGTTTTGGAATGTTATTTTGGAGGTCATCTATGCAAGGTTGCAAGTGGATCATGCCATTGTTTTTTGTTATTTGCTATTGTTGTACTTAGAGTTATTTGCTATTGCTATTTCTCGATCAGATAAATTCGGCTATGGCCATATTTCCTGTTTCTTTCCACATCATTGTCAATTTATTTCCTATAACTTTCATCTAAAAATAATTTTAGAATAGTAAGGGAACCAGCCCACTCTGGAGATTGGCCTGGAAGACATTTCTTTCTCCCAGCCTTTCAATGTTGGCCGGGTCTAGGGTGCATTTCATGTGAAAATCCTTTCCTGTGGCAGATTCGTGACCAAAATTTTTTGGCATGCCCAGTGGGGAATTGGGTTCTTCTATCTCAGAAAGATCCCATAGCATTGAAGGTTTAATGTTCGCCTTCATGCCGTAAGATTAGAACATTTGGTGACTCTGCAGTACTAAAAAATATCTGCACGTGGATGCAGTGAAAGCTGTCCTTCATGATCACGAGATCACAGTCTAAAAAATTTGGAGATCTTGTCGAGTTTTTATGAACTTGATAGCACAAGAAGTGGTGAGCATTCTAGGTTGGTTCCCCCATCATCATCTGCCATATCCACGCAAAACCCTGGTATTGTTACTAGTTTTCCATTGTCTCAGTTACATACACTAGTTCCAATGGCTCAGTATCCTCCACCTAGGCAATTTTTAGCTTGGAATAGCTCAGGTTCCTTGAATCTCCAGGCTCAAAACCTAGTTCCCCAGGCGGCCTTGAAGGCATTGCCAACTTATGATGGTACAGGAAATACTGCATATGAACACATTCATGATGTAGCTTCTCTAGCAGCTATTCATGACATAACAGATGAAGATGTAATGGTGAAGTTACTAGTATTATATTTAAGATAAAAATTGCTGTACTGGTATAGATCTCTACAACCAGGTACTATTGCGTCCTCGTATCAGCTAGGAGAATTGTTAGTAAAGAATTTTCATGAACAGGCTGACCCATTTTCATTGTTGCACCAATTTAATGCTATTCAGAGGCATCCGTAGGAGGCAATAGCAGATTTTAATGTTCGCTTTACTAGGAGCTGGCAGTGAGTACCTGAAGGACTTCACCCTACCTCGGAGCAAGCTACGTTTTACTACCTTTGAGCGTTCAATACAAATATTGGCTTGGCGATCAGGCAGTCCAATGTGATGACTTTCTCGAAATTGTTCGAATAAGCACAGAAGGTGAAGGCAGACTTAATTGCAATCGGTAGGCTTCCCCCAAAGGTAGCAATGCCTATTCTTCCTGATATTCCACAACATTTATATCCTAGTTCTTTTGCGCAATCTATGTCCACTATGTATCCTGTCCCCTCATGGAATTCTAGTGCACCACAAATTGCACCTATCCCAGCTCCTCAGTTGTCTACTTTAGCAAGTCTAAAGCTTCCTGCACCCAGCATTCCACCATTTCTTGCTTCCACCTCATTTCCAGCATTGCCAGCACCACCAGCTCCTTTGCCCTTGCCAGCACCTCCTGTACCTACAAACCCTGATCCTTATACAACACTATTGCAAGAGGTAAAATCTGCCAATTCGGCAATTAGAGCAATGGGTAACAAGATCACGCTGATTAAGAGGAAGCAAGCTGAGCAAGATTTCCAACCGAGGAGATTTCAACCTCCTCCAATTACTAGAGACCAAGCTGCTTCAACAAACAAAGCTCCTGAGAAAAGCCTGACTGCTTTGGTAAATGAAGATGCAGTTCTTGCTGACAAAACGTATTGGTGTTCGACTTGTAATGATACTCATGGATAAGATACCTGCATGGTCCATATGAATTATGTGTAGACATTGGCTGCTAGTTCTTCAGGGGGACAAGTCAATATGATCTCTGAGGCAGGCCATAGTTTAATGACTCCACTGGAAGAGCAAGTTTTTGTGCTTACAAGGACTGGAAAGAAGCCTGTAACAGTAAATCTTGTTGACTTAGAGCCATTAACAGTGCCAGCTGATTTGAAGAAGCCATTGAAGGCTCCTATGCCAGTTTCAAAGTTTGATGCACATGTTTTGTCGAAGGATCCTGTTTCTCACAGAGTTCAAGAAAAGGCCACAACTGCACTAGCAAGATCAGAAGCAGAAGAGCAATCTTGAGAGAAGTTGAAGTATCCTTCATTGACAAAGAGGCTCAGAGTGGAATATACTCAGCAGTATCGAAGCAGATATGAACATCCTATTGAAAAGAAGGACTCTGTTGTGGTTGCCTACAACATTGTTGAAGAACTGAAGAAGACCCCAGCTAAGGTTAGTCTTTATGATGCTTTACAGTTGCCTGGGTAGGTAGATTTATTGTAGGAATCTTTAAAATCTGTAAAGGATAATGAAAAGGGTCCTACCCAGACAGTTTATGCTCAAGCCTTAACTACTTCTATTACTGGTAAAAATAGACCACCCCCATTTTATTTATCATTGCAAATAGATGGTTGGATCGTGCATAACTGCATGATCGACTCTAGAGCTGCTACAACTGTCATGCCGAAGGCAGTTTGCGAGGTGATGGGCATGGAATACACACGAAGTAGCCTAGATTTTTGCAACTAGATGGTACTCCTATAAAAATGGTGGGTGTAATCAAGGATGTCCCAATTGTTTTGCATACTATGCCCCAGATTACAGTCATTCAAGAAATTGTTGTGGTAGATCTAGAACCCTATTTTAGTATGTGCTTATCCAGAGAATTTACTGCAAAGTTGGGGGGTTATCTGGCATTGGATTATTCCCACTTATAAATCCCTTTCAAAGGTAAAAGGCTCAGGATTCAGAATGAAAAACCTTCCTATTTTCATATCAAGAAGCTGGAAGAAGCAGAAAAAAACATGCAGTCTGTTCACATGCTAACTGAAGAGTCAGAGGATTCTATTTTGATGCATGAGGTTTTAGATGATCTTCAGTTGGATGATCAGTTTTCTATGCTTGATTTCAACGCCATGCTGGAGACTGAAATCGGCTGTTATTCCATCACAAGACCCGAGGGTGACATAAAGCAGGCATTTTCTAATCAAGCTGATCAGAATTCTATCACAGACCAACTATGGTAGTTATATTTTTATGGGGCTAGATGCAAGAACGGTGCAAGAGCAGGTATTGTTTTGATTTCTCCTTCTAGTTTACAAAGAACTTATTCATACCGTCTTACTTGGAATTGTCCTAACAATGCTGCCGAGTATGAAGCATTATGCTTAGGCCTGAAAAAGGCAAGAAATTTGGGGATCGAACAACTCCAGATTTTTGGTGATTCTGAGCTTATTGTAAACCAAGTCATAAACAGGTGCATTTCTATGCAACATTACCTTAAAGCATATCGCAACCAAGTGTGGGACCTTTTTGAGTTTTTCACAACTCTGAATATTTAGGCCATTTCCTGAGATTTGAATAAGCATGCAGATCTTTTAGCATCTCTTGGAGCCAATTTTTCTTCTATTGAGCAGGTAGTTAAGAAACCAAAAATAGTAAGGATGGTGTATAGGCCAAGTGTCCCAGACAAGGATATTTTTTGGCAAGTCTTTGAGGATGATGAGCAGATTGTCAATTTTTTGATTCAAGAAGTTGCCACTATCAAAGGGAGAACTTTGGAGCATGAAGAAGCTGAAGGTCTAATTCAGTTAAGGAATAATCACATTTCGAAGGGTCTTATAACTCTGGAAAGTTTTTTTGATCAACATGATCGGTCTAAAAAACATTGGATTGAGATTGATAAAAAAGAGTACATGGAGTTGTAGTTGGAACGCAACAAAGTCATTAAGGTTGGAACTGATTCTACTCCTGATAAACTGCAATAAATCAAGCAACTGTGTTAGGAATTTTCTGATATTGTGGCTTGGAGTTATGAAGATTTGAAAGGATACGATAAAAATATTGTGCAGCATACGATTGAATTGGAAGGAGTCAGACCCTTCAGACAAAAGCAACGACCAGTAAATCCAAAGATTGAGACTCTTATGAGGGCCGAGCTTGTGAAAATGCTGCAAGCCAAAATTATATATCCAGTTAAGCACTCAACTTGGGTTGCCAATCTGGTTCCAGTTCGAAAGAAGAATGGAGACATACGACTGTGTGTAGATTTTCAAAATCTAAACTGTGCATCTTTGAAATACCATTATCCTTTGCCTCGTATAGATCAAATACTGCATGTTGTAGCTAGAGCTCAGCGTTTTTCACTGTTGGATGGATTCTCTGGATATAACCAAATTTGGGTTAGAGATGAAGATCAGTACAAGACAACATTCACAACAAAGTGGGGCACTTTTGCTTATCAACGAATGCCTTTTGGACTATCAAATGCTGGAGCTACCTTTCAGAGAGCCATGGAAATTGCATTCAAGGAACTCTTGAACAAGATTATTGTGATATATCTTGATGACATGACTGTCTTTTCACATAGACGGGAAGATCACTGTTCTCACCTGAGGCAAATTTTTGGTAAGTGCAGAGAATTCGGGATTTCCATTAATCCAAAGAAGTCAGTGTTTGCAGTGAAGGAAGGTAAACTCTTGGGACATGTTATTTCATAGGATTGTTTAGCAATAGATCCAGATCGAGTTGAAGCATTGAAAAAATTATCACTCCCTGCAAACAAGAAGGAACTACAGTCTTTCTTTAGACAGATCAGTTTTATCAGGAAATTCATTTTTGATTTTTCCCAGGTTGTGAAACCTATGACTGAGTTGTTGAAGAAGGATGTAGACTTTAAATGGATAGCTCAAATGAAGGAGGCATTCCAAGAAATTAAGGATAGAATAGTGCAGGCTCCTGTACTGATTAATCCTGATTATTCAAAGGATTTCATTTTGTATGCAGTTGGGAAAGATGAAAGTTATGCAGTAGTTCTTACACAGAAAGGGGACGATGGGAATGAAAGGCCCATTGCCTTCCTTAGTCAGGTTATTTTACCTCATGAGGCAAAGTATAATTTCATTGAAAAATAGGTGTATGCTGTTATGAAATCCCTTAAGAAATTCAAGCATTTTATATCTCAGAGCAGAACAGTTGTCTATGTTATACATCCTGATGTAAGAAATTTCATCATTCAAGGAGAGATGGGTGATAAACGTGTTGGTTGGGTCACCAAGATCCAATAATTCGATGTTGAAATTCATCCGACTAAGCTAGTGCGTGGTAAGGCTTTATGCCAACACTTAGCAAAGATGGCAGCATCTAGTATAGGTGAATATCAAGCAGAAGATCTTACTAGTGATGACAATCTGATGAATCTCTTAGTTTAGGAACAAGATTGGGTAGATGACCTCATTTATTACTTCACGACTGGTAAATGCCCTTCATAGTTGAATGCATCACAGTGCAGAAGATTTCATCTGCAAGCTCTTCGGTATGTTTTATTGCCAGAAGGATTATTTTTTAAGAATATTGATGGCATTCTTCTAAGATGTGTCAAGGAATCAGAGAAGGCTAGACTTTTGGAGGAGTTTCATTCTGGCATATCAGGAGGACACTATGCATGTAGACCGATGGCTTTAAATATAATTTGAGCTAGTTACTATTGGCCGACCTTGTTCACAGATGCTTTTAGGGTTGCCCAAGCATGTGACAAATGTCAGAGATATATAGGAAGAGTTAGGAATGCATAACTACCTTTGCATCCAATTCAGGTTGAAGCACCCTTTCAGTAGTGGGGGTTGGACTTTATTGGGATTATTGATCTGAATTCCTCAACTGGACACAGGTATATTTTGACAGCGATAGATTATTTTATGAGGTGGTCTGAAGCTATTCCAATCAAGGTTGTGAATCAGAGTGTGGTGATTTCTTTCATTGAAGGCCTGATTACATGCTTTGGCATTCCTGATGCAATTATTACAGATAATGGGACTCCATTTATTGGAGTTGAACTAGTTGAGTTTGCAAAAAAGTATGGCATTTTATTGAAAACATCCTCTAACTATTATCCATAGGGAAATGGTTTGGCAGAGTCCACGAATAAAAAATTGCTTCAGATTTTAAAGAGGTCTTTGGGTGATAACAAGAGATCATGGAACCTTCTACTAAATCAAGCTTTATGGGCAGATAGGATTTCAATCAAGAAGTATATCAAGACTTCACCCTATGCCCTGGTTTATGGCAAAGAAGCAAGGTTGCCTATTCATCTAGAGTTGCCAATATTGCAGCAGTTGCAAGATTTTTAGGATGCTGAAATAGACATAAATTCCTTGGATATGCGGTTGGCTCAGTTGTTACAGTTGGAAGAGAAAACTTCTGAGGCATATGAAGAGTTTGCTAAACACACACAGGGTATCTCAAAGTGGTTCCATAAACATTCTACAGATCGTCCACTTAAGGTGGGAGATTTGGTCCTGAAATGGAACGAAAACAAAGCTAAGCCTAGAAATCACAAGAAGTTTGATGCTCTATGGGAGGGTCCCTTCCGCATTATCAATGCTGGTGCAGCAAATTAATTCTATCTGGAAGACTTGGATGGTAACCCACTTCCTATTTCAGTCAACAAATTTCATCTGAAAGCCTACACTGCATGAGCTGGCAGTCCAGTATCAAATTGTATATAGTAAAAAAAAAAAAAAAGAAGAAAAGAAAAAAGAAAAGAAGTATTGTTTTTATTTGTCCACCTCGGCTCTTTTTGCATGCGAGCCGTAGGTGCCTATTTTTTGTTTTTATTTTTGTTCTCCTGTCCCAGTAGTTGGTGGCTTTCTAGCAATTTCTTCTTTCCCCTCCCCTTTTTCTTCCTTTCCCTTCTTCATTCTCCTTCTTCTTCTTTTTCTTTTGCAGTCAAGAAAAAGCCACTGCTATTGTTTCTTTTCCCCTTTCCTATTATTCCCGCTTCTTATTATCCCTTTCTTCTAAGTTCTCTGTTATTTTATGCATTCATTTATAGTTCAGTTCATTTACTTCCATTTCACTTCCATCGCAGCTGGTAACACAGAAGCATCATGTTACTGTGTTCGCCGTATCACTTTTTTCATTTCATTCCTTCCATAATTCTCACCATTCCATGTGCATTTCACCGCCTGTGCAATCATAGGATCTCATTCCATTCATTTTCATTCCATCATCAGTTGAGCCAAATGCAGGTTCTTCTAGTTTCATTCATTCAGCAAAAGATGTTGCAGCAGTTCATTGAGATATACTCCAGCAGCTAATTTTCTATTCTAAGTTCTCATGACTCTGTGCCCAATGGATTCAGGCCTGGGATTCTTGCATACAGTGGAACTGTATACCCCATGAGCCGCCAAGAATGTTGGCATTTTTGCCACATTTTATTTTATTGTTGATTATTAATGCATAAGCTATTGAAATTCTAACTCTTCTATAGGTTTTGATGCAAAAAATGACTAAGTCCAAAAGTTATCGCGAAATCGCAACAAAAAATAGCATAGAGAGCCAAGTCAGAAAACCATCGCGATATCGCGACATGTCGCAGAATCACGGGTTGAAAGAGGAGAGAGAAAATCAATGCAGAATTGGCACGATTTCACGACGTGTCGCAAAATTGCGGTCAACGCAGTCAACGGATGCAGGTGGGCAAAACCGTACTGAAATTGCGACGTGTTTGATTTTCATGGCTACGACGAGCAAAAGGTAGAAGGTTTGAAAATGGTCATGAAATCACAACAAAACCCGAGTCAAAGGTGATAAGGCCCAACAGTGTAGCAAAATTGCGACAAAAATGGACACAAAGCGCATAAGTCAAAAGACGTCGCGAAATCGCGACACATCACGTTTTCGCGGTGTGGGTGGTTTAAAAATATTAAGTTGCAAAATGGTAGCGATTTTGCTATAGTTTGAAAATGAAGCCAAACAAAGCAGAAAACGTAGCGATATCGCTACGTGTTCCGGTTTCACGGTTCGCATGCATGAAAAGAGTCTAAGGCAGGAAACGGTAGCGATATCGCTACACTTTTAGGAAGGAGTTCCAGCAGTCTTAAGACATCACAAAATCACGATAGAAAGGAAGGACCATACAAAGGGCGAAGAAACATAGCGAAATCGTGACAAGGTGAGGTTGAAGAAAGACTAAGGCAAAAGTGTCATGTTTTCGTGGCTTAAGAGCTAGGCTGTACAACATGCCGAAGAAGCATAGCGAAATCACGCAGCGTCGCATTTTCACGGTGCAAGCTAGCGAAGGAGATAAAGAAGCCGAATGTGTAGCGATTTCATGACATGGTTGTTTTTTGTGGCTTTGAAGCGGCAAAAGTGTACGGAGCAGGAAGACGTCACGATTTTGTGACCTATCGTGTTTTTGCGACCTGCTACAGTTTCGTGCCTGGGAACAGTTCAAATGGTCCGATGCTATTTTACGATTTTTGATGATTTAATGCATCCCAGAATTTAATGTTTTGCTAATTTTCGATGCGGTCAAGGTAGAAGAATGCGCCCAGGCTACCAGAATTGAAGATTGAAGCTGTTGTTCACGATTTTTTCTAACTGTTTCATGCATATTTCCAAGAACAACATTTAATGAAAATGGCCGACTCTTTCATATAGCATTTAATTTCTGGTTTCTTCGAGGTTGTTTCATTTCCTTGTTTCGTTGCACAAATTGTAGATCTCGAGGAGGTCCGTTGCAAATTTTAAATGCTGCCAAGAGGCCAGACCTCTATAAAAACCAATGTAAATCTCATTAGCAAGGGTCGGGAGTAAGAGATACTTTTGCTGAAATATTTTTAAGTGCTTTGCATGAATATTAGACATTCGGTTCTCTGTTTTGCAAGTGATTTTTTTGTGTATTGCCCCTTCTACGTACTGCATTCCTAATTTGTGCTCGGATCTTTTATTTGCTACTTAGTTTTAATTCTGTATTGATTTTTAACAATTGCTAGTAAAAGAGTGAGTTATGGAATGTTATTTTGGAGGTCATCTATGCAAGGTTGCGAGTGGATCACGCCATTGTTTTCTATTATTTGTTGTTGCTGTACTTAGAGTTATTTGTTGTTTCTCTTTCTCGATCAGATAAATTTGGCTACGGCCATATTTCCTGTTTCTTTCCGCATCATTGTCAATTTCTTTCCTATAACTTTTATCTAAAAATAATTTTAGAATAGTAAGGGAACCAGCCCACTCTGGAGATTGTCCTGGGAGACATTTCTTTCTCCCAGCCTTTCAATGCTGGCCGGGTCTAGGGTTCATTTCATGTAAAAATCCTTTCCTGTGGCAGATTCGTGACCAACAGGTTCTTCCCAAGGCCTTAGCTACAATGATGAACAACATAGGACTTATGGGATATCCTTGTCTTAGACCACATTTGCTTTGAAAAAACCTGTAGTAGACCCATTAACCAAAACTAAAAAACAAGGCTTAGAAATACACTCTCTTATTAACTTGACCCATTTCATGTTGAAGCCAAATTTTAATGAAACTGCCTCTAGGAATTCCCAATTTATCCTATCATAAGCTTTGTTCATGTCTAACTTTAAAGCCATGATTGATTTTTTGGTATGAGTAGTTGTATGAAGAGCCTTATGAATAGTAATAACTCCATCTAAGATTGATCTTCCTTGTACAGAACTTCCTTGACTTGGATCAATGATAACCGGTGGAACTTTCTTCAAACGGTTGGCTAAAACTTTGGACAAAATTTTATAGGATATATTACACAGGCTAACCAGCCTAAAGTCAGCCATAGTCTTGGGGTTGGGGCCTTTAGGGATCAAAGCAATGAAAGTTGAATTGAAACCCCTTGGAATATGATTTGAAATTTGGAACTCCTTGATTGCAACAATAACTTCTACTCCAACAATATCCCAACAAACTTGGAAAAACCGCAGTGAAAACCCATCCGGCCTAGGAGCTTTGTCAGGATCCATTTTAAACAAAGCCTCCTTGATATCTTCATCTGAAAAAGCTACTGTAAGAGACTCTTTAATCATTTCATCAATTATTTGTGTAATGAATTGAAGGAGAAAGTCATTTGCTTGGGAATTACAAGCCCATTCTTCACCCACTAATGAACTGAAAAAATTAATAGCCTTGTCCCTGATCTTCTAAATGTTTTGAGTTGAGGATCCATCCACCTTAGTTAAATTTCTAATATTATTTTTGCTTCTATTGCTCAATGTGGTAACATGGAAATTTTTTGAATTAGAGTCCCCTTCCTTTAGCCATAATGCCCTTGATTTCTGCCTCCAATACATCTCTTCACAATCTAAAATATTATAAAACTCACAAAGGGTTTCCTTCTCTTCAGTCCTTGTCACCTCATCATAGGTTCCATTTTGGATTTTTCTTTCTATTATTCTCAATTTTCCCCCACTGCTCTCTTATTCTCAAAAATATTTCCAAAGACTTCTTTATTCCATATTCTAAGGTTGTTTTTCACCATCTTAAGTTTTTGAGATAGTTTGAAGGAAGCACTTCAATGGATAGGCTGCTGCCACCATTCCTCTATTCGTTTCTTGAAGTCCGGATGTTTAACCCACATTGACAAAAATATGAATGGATTTTTAAAGGAGTTAGCATGAAATGCCTCCCATAGAATAATATTATATTCTGAAGCGCATTTAGGAAGGGCTTGTAACGTTGAATCCCCAAACATTGTTGTAGCTTCCTTGGATTAAAAAAACCTGTCCAACCTTTCTTGAATCAACAGACTTCCTATCCTCTTGTTACTCCATGTAAATTTGGCTTCTTTTAGTCTTACATCCATCAATTCATTTGTGTTAATGAATTCATTGATGTCCTCCATACTCCTTGAGGGTAACCCAGATCATCCCTTCTTATCAGATGGGTAAATTGGGGTATTGAAATCTCCCCCAATCACCCAATGAATGTCTTTAAAAGCTTGGATCAAATGCCCCAAAAACTCCCACAGTTCAAACTGCCTTTGGACAGAGGTGGGGGCATAAACATTTAACATAATCCAATTCTTATTAGTATCAAAATCATGAAATAATACGATTAAGACTCTTTCATTTTCATGAATAATACTTCCTTCTATTTTAATAGGATCCCATAAGATCATAAGGCCCACAAATGCTCCTATCGCCTGTTGAAATGCCACTTCCCATTGCTTCCAAATCCTTCTAGCTATAAGTGTTGATTGTGTCGCATCTGTTTTAGTTTCTTGAAGAAAAATGATAGTAGGATTCTAGTCCTTCCTTATAGACTTCACCATCCTTTGTTTTGGTGGGTCGTTTAGGCCTCTCACATTCCATGAGAGAACCTTCATTTAGACTGTTTGATATTTTTTCCCCGCCCCCTTCCCTGATCCAAAGGGGGTTTGTCAATTTTTCTATTATCCTGGCCAGGAATAGCTTGCTATAACAATGTTCTTTGCTTTTCGTTTGCAATTTCTTCATTGATTCTCATTCTATAGTGCTCTGCTGTAGATATTCTCCCTTTATTTCTTTCACTTCCATAATCTATCGGAGGCTTGGTAGTGCTTCTAGTCTATTTTGTATTGAAATGAGGGGGCATATACTGTGATAGTCTAGGGTTTGAACCTTCTTCCTCATTTTGGGGGTTTTCAATTCCCTCTTCATCCTCAGCCTTGTTTTGGTTCACCTCTCCTATCTGGTTCCTAAACAGGGGGCTTTCCTTCAAGGAACCTTTTACCATTGGGCTCATCTAATAAGGGATAATTTTCTCCACTACCGGATTAGGAGCTACATTCATGGCTCTTGTTTCCACAACTTCGACTCTTGACTCTATTTTTTCCATGTTTAAACTGAAATGACCTGGCAATTTTTCTTCATTTTGAGCATAGCTTTTGGGGCTTTTTATCATAGCTGTGGATGGTCCCGATTTGGATGGGGAGTCTAGTGTTTCAGGAAACTTGACACTGATGGTATCATAATTACTATTTTCTTTTTCAAATTCTAGATTTGCTAGGATATCAAACATGTTCAAGTTGGGATCTTTATTACATACCTTATGATTTTTGCCTCCCTCATTATGTTGCTTTCCTTTCTCCTAGATTTTTGCCAGTTCTATGTTGGCTTGGTCATCTTGGTTATTCTTAACTTGTATGTATCCTTCCAAGTTAATACGCGGTCCTTGAAAATATGGGATTCCTCTCCCATTAGCTTTCCCCAGAAAACCTTCGCTCGTGGCTTCCTTGTTTGCAGTTATTATTAGACATTGGGCTTGAAGGTGTCCTTGGGTTTTGCACATGCTACAAAATGTTGGTTTGTTCTCATACTCCACAGGTTGAATCCTTAGAAACTCTCCATATGCTAGTTCCACCTAAGAAGGTAGATTAGAATCCAAGTTTGCATTTACACAGATCCTGGCATGCATCAGTCTAGTCCTTGCCCGGGTTGAATGGTCTATTGCCACGAGCTCTCCTATCATCTTTGCTATGCCACTAAGCCATTACTCATTAAAAAATTGGGTTGGGAGGTTTGGTAAGCAAACCCAAATGGGTGCTATATTAATGTTCTGCTTCTCAGGGTTGAAATCCTCCCTCCACTTCCTCAGAAAGAGGCTATGCCTTCCTAGAAACCAGGGTCCTCCTGTCAAGATGCGCTCTGCATCATCTTTTTTGTTGAGTCTTATCATATAAAAACCTCTTGACATGGCTACGATTTCTAAGATTCTTGAAATTTTCCACTTTGTCGTGGCCCATGACCGAATAGTCTCAGTGTCCGGCCTTCCTCCCAAAAACTTGCCAACTAAGGATGATGCCTCCATATCCAATAATCTTTCCATAATATACACTGGTGCAGTTAACCTGTTATTGGTATTAGGGGTAGTAGTTCACTGACTGGATCCTTCTTTTTCCCTTTCATCATTTCCAAAAAGGTTGGGCCCTTTTTGCCAGCTCTCAAACCCCAATGGGACCCTTTGTCTGAGGGTTTATCTAGAGGATATGTACCTTTAGCCTTTTCAAACTGAGTTGACAGGGAATCCTTTTCCTTTCCAGCTACAACATTCTGCCCTACCTCTGGATCTTCTCCTTCTGTTGGTTCAAAATTCTTCCCTACCATTTTTTCTCCTCCTCCGCTTCCTCCATCACTCCTCATCTCTCCCAATCCTAAGGATTCATTTCCAAAAATGTTGGGTCCTTGTTGCCAGCTCCTGACCCTAGTGGGACCCTTTGTCTAAGGGTTTATCTGGAGGATCTATACCTTTAGCCTTTTTGAACTGAGCTAACAAGGAATCCTTTTCATTTCCAACTACAACATTCTGCCATGCCTTTGGATCTTCTCCTTCCGTTGGTTCAAAATTCCTGCCTAGAGGAGGTAGCAAGAAAAAGGAGAGAATTTGAACAACAAATTCTAAGATAAAAAGTGGAAGAAGCTACTGCAAAACAAAAGGAAGAACCCTTAGCTAAACAAAAACTAGAAGAGTCAGTTGAAATAATAGAAATGATTTACAACAAAATGTCAAGCCACTATTACACCTTATTACTCCTATTCTTGCATGTAAAACATATTTTTCAATTATGCACTTTGTAAAAATAAAACTATATAAAGTACTCTTAATATTTGTGTTTTGCAAAATAGAAAGCTTTTAAAGACATATATTTGGACTTAATACTTTATTAATTCACACCCTTAAATCCCTAAGTGTAAATTTAAATTTTATTAAAATTAACCCTTATGACTCCCTAATGGAAAAAACCATGATTTATTAATTTCAACCCTTATGGCACTCTTAATCAAAACCTAACCCTTATGACTCCCTAAAAACCAAGCAAAAAACTTTATATAAAAATTTGCCCTTACCACTTTTGTTGTCATAGGGTTTTGAGCACGCGACCTAATGAAGCCCATGCTCTAGCGCATGCTAGAGCACCACATGGACTAACTACCCACATAAGAACCTTAATGCATAAAATTCCCTTTAAATCATTGTGATCCTTTGATCAACAAAAATGTGAACAACCTATTGCTGTCGAGTCTCGATCTCAAGATCTCCTCTGTGCCATGCCTTACATAAGGTCCACATACCACTTGAGCTACCCGTTCGATTGGAAATAAACATGCACTGCTCCTACTTGAACTTTGTACATCATTCGCCTGCTTTAAAAAATGTGCATCCCTCTTTACTCTCTTGCTGCCTTTGTTCAAAAATTGTGCACTATGCTTTGCAAAAGGATGATGTAAATATATCGATGCCAATTAATCTCCTTCTCTCACACCCTCAAATGATTTTTGGCTCCACATTATATATGCACTTTGACTTAGGAAAAACATCGACGCTTTTCCACTTAAAAGAAGATTTGAATTTTGGCACCAAAGGAAATTCAAAATTTTATTATTATAATATTTAAATTTTTAATTTAAATATTTTAATTAATATTTTAAAAACCTTTTTCTTTTTCCTTGGAAACTTCTTCAACCTTGAAAATAATTAATCTTTTTCAAAGGAGCTTTGTCTACCTTGTCTTCCTTTTTCAATGGAGGTATTTGCATTGCAATTTTAATATTTCAACCTAGAAGATGATTTTCAATCATTTTACCTTTGACATCAATGACAACCAAAATACTCAAAATTTCCAACAACTCATTTTAAATATTTTCTTTTTGGAATCTCTAAAAATTATATGTTGGTTTATAATAATACTAATATTTTATTTTGAGATCTTGACATCGATCATTTATGGATATTTTGTATGTGTGATTCATTTTGTGATATAAGTTTTTGTTTTAACATTTATAATAAAAACAATTTTGTCCAATAGATTTAGAACAATGAATAGTAAGGAATTTCACATCATAGTCCAAAAAATTCTAATCATATAAATCTATAAAATTTATCTAGTCAATCAAATGAGAGCAATAAGAAGTTTTAGATTGTAATCTAAGGTCTTAATATTGAGCTTAAATCTTAGCATTAACCCTAATGGATTTGGGGAAAAGTGATAAGGAATTTTAAATCATAAATCAATTCTCAAATCCTAAAAGTGGGCACACTGTAGAGGACAATTAAAGTGCAAGTCAAACTTATAGCAATAAATTAAAAATATAATCCTACTTTTATGTTATTTACAAGCTTTAATCATAGGTTAACCTTAACATTTTAAGCCCAATGAGTTTGGAGCAAGATACCTTTATGTTCTCTATGATCAATTCCTAAATATTAACCTTAAGTTTTTAGGTCCAATGGATTAGGTATAAACATCCTTAAAGTTCAATGGGTTTGAAACAAGTGATCAAAAGCATTGTAAATAGAGTTTCCAATCTCATGGGTGAACCCTAAAATTTAGCCACATGCATTCTAGACAAGCAGTAAAAAAATAAAATATTCACATCATAATTCAAGACTATAATTTTATGGATGAACCTTATTATGTATCCCTTGTTATTATGCAATGCATAAATTGTAATAATATGAGTTTATTCTAATATCAAATTCATTTATAGCATGAGTGCAATTCTCTAAATTGTGATGAACACTCTTATGACAAGACAAATTCTAAGTTTAGATTGCTTATGTGATAATCCTCTTTATAGTAATATAACTCATGATAATATAATTTTTAGTAATACCTTATTAATATAATCAGTTAAAATAATATAATAAAAATGAAGCCCAACTCTTTTGTCTTTGTGATAAACATTCTTGTAATAATATAAACTATAATTCTATACTTTGAAATACCACATTTTTATTATTAATTTAATAGGTTATATGTGGCTTCTATTGGGGGCCACACCCATCATAATACCAAAATATTACATTTTCTCTAGCATACATTTTTATCATGACTTTTTTCATTTAATTTTTCTCTTAAGTATATTCTTCAACTTACTCAATCAACTCCTTGAAATAATTTTGATTAAGACATAAATTCTCACTTGGCCTAATGCCTTCTTAAATCTGAATTTTATCGGGATGAAGATCAACACCATAATTTTCTAACTTTGCTACTCGATTTCCTTATCTATAAATATGATCACATTTCCAGGAGATTGTCTCTAGTAATAGATAATGAACATCAACAATAATACTATTTTTTATCCAATCTCCACATCAATTTTTTAATAGCATTGATGATAAATTGTGAGTTCCCCTCAATTGAAATATATTTTCGTCCTTTTCTATTGTAATTTTAATCCGTGTAAGAAGTGCCTTAGCCTTTGCATAGTTTTTAGTTGAAGTTCCATATGATTTTGAATAAGTGAGGAGAATTTTGCCTTCACTATTTCTAAAAACACCACCTCCACTAGATTTTTCTAGATTTCCTTTAGAAGCACCATCAAAATTAATTTTGATAAACCCAATTTATGGATATTTCCATTTTACCATAGATCAAAGTAGATCCTTTGTTTTAATTATGTTGTCGTTTATGACTTTTCCATGTATGTTCAAATCATGTAGCCAAGTTATTAGAATTTCTTTTTATTTTTCTACAATTGAGACTTCCCATGATGAGCACCATATTTTTAGATATTCTACAAGAGAGGTACTAATACGGTTCCAAACTTGGGCATGATTTTGATATTTATTTTTAAAAATTATATTATTCCTTTCAAGCCATAAATTCCAACAAATAATGTCAGGGTCAATCCTCCAAAGAATATATAAAACTTTAGCTTTATTATAATTTATCCAATATTTTATCAACTCTTTCAATGTTGATGGAGCTACCCATGGAGCAATCCGACCATCTTGGTCTTCTTCGGGATTGAGGGGGCACATCATGATTCCAAAATGATTAATTTACCCCAAGTAGCCCTATGGTAACTCACTCATCTCACCGAATTGCATGGATTGCGAATCGCTGCAACCATCGAGTTGATAGAGTAAGTAACTGGATACGAGGCTTACTTGAGATTTTGTTTCTATGTGATTTTTTTTTTATTTTGAGCATTATGATGATTTTGAACCATCAAATTGTGATTATTTGATTTTTTTGTTATTCCTCATGGGAGGAATTTTCTTGTTTTTATTTGCGCTTCTGGTCGCTGTCAGGTCCAATGACCCCTAAATGCCTGCTTTTGGCCGCTCTCGACCTAAGTGGCCAAGAAGTTTGGGCCGTTGACAATAGCAACGACAGAGGCATAACTTGGGAAGTATAAAAGGTAGCCTAGGGTTTTGAATTTTCATTCTTCCAATTGGCGATTCACTTTTTAGAGCTCTGGAGAGAAAGTGATAGTTTGCAACTTGGAGCATTTTTGTGGAGGATTATGGCTGTGCAGGGTGAGGCATCTGTGAGTGGAGGAGCTAGAGCTTCTCGGGTATGCTTCGAAACCCTAACCTCGCTTGTATTTTTGGTAAAAATGAACCACACTAAGTAATTGGTAAATGAATCTCATTAAACTCACTGGCAATGAACCGAACCCGTAGATAGGTTTAGTTTAGGTTTTAATTTGGTGGGCTTGTCCCCATTTTATGTTTTTTTCAATTTTTTGGTGTTTTTGGCCTAGGGCGTACGCGTTTGTCTTGTCACCCGTCGGCCATTGCCGCTCAGAGCGGCCATTTTGGCCCGTGGCTTGGCCATTGTCGATGACAGCGATCGGTTCAAATCCCAACGGTCAAAAAATCTGACCATTGGGGCTTGGTCACTATCAGCCTCAGCAATTGAATTCTGGTCATTGTAGGTGAAAGCGGCCAGGAACCTTAGGCAAATTTTTTATTTTTTTTGCATTTTTGTGATAGTTAATTGATTTTTTTGGATTTTTGAGTTGTTTAATTGAAATTTGTTGCATGATTAGGTGCATTTACTACTCTTTCACTTAGAATTAGGATAGTCTATCATTATTTGCACCATTTTTCATGTTTTATTATGATTTATGCCTTAGATGCACTATAGTTATGTCTTTGATTTTTGCCCTTAGATTCTTACTACTCGGGCTCGAGACCCAAAGCTCCTAAATGACCTCCTTCCACTCATGGATGATATGAACTAGGCCTGGTTTAAGGCCCATGGACTATAGTATGTGACCAGGCTACCACATATTATGTCGGATCAGGCCTACCTCATGGCCTTGGCTCACCGATGGGATCCTAGGACTAATACCTTCCACCTTCCTACCGGTGAGATGACTATCACATCAAAGGATGTATATAGGATTTTCTAGATTCCTTTCCTTTTGATGGAGTGGCCATCATCTCTTCGACCACTAATGACCGTGAGGTAGTCTTTGCTAGGGTGTTCGAGAGGCATGCTGTGGCTACCTTCAAGGACACCAAGTCTGGAGGTGTATCTATTCTATGATGGTACAGGGAGTAGGTCTTCTCTACGAGGCATGTAGTGTTGCTGATGGTTGTTAGCAATGTTCTTAGCTTGAGGTTCCCATGGAACCTCCTTGCGATGGTTCAAGACTTGATGGATAGCATGGAGCCTATCATCTATGCATGGGGGAGGTCCTTGCTGGCATAGTGCTATGATGAGTTGTACCACATCCACCGATGGGGTCATGTCGACATTGCTTGCAGCTTGCTCCTTCAGATATGGGGATGGGAGCATATCAGTGTAGATCATCCCAGAGGGCTCCTTACTAGGATTACAACTATTGATGCTCGGATGTAGTGCTACGCTACCATATGGGCTCGAGAGCATGAGGAGCACAAGAGCCACCCTTTCATAGGGGAGCTTTCCCATTACATTGCTACTTTTATTGGGTTGCAGGCCATAGATGTCATATGGCACCCATACCATGAGTGCCCATCTTGGGATGATCCAACCAATTTTATAGCTAGGATATGGCATGAGTGGTGGCTCATTGGCCACAAGGTCGGCATCAGGGAGTATTTCTTCTACTCTCGAGTTCTTCGTCAATACGTATTGTAGTAGGATGTGCCACTTGTCCCATTCTTGTATAGGCACATTAGAGTAGAGAGAGACCTCCCTCCACCATGGATCATAGAGTTGATTGATGAGGAGGATGCCCTAGTAGTTGACCTAGGAGTCACTTGGGGAGTCATAGATGCATTTGCATAGTGGTGGGGTGATCGGATGTGGCATGGTGATGGTAGTCTGGGCTATGAGGATGATGGTGGTGATGGAGGTGTAGATCTAGTAGGGCATAGAGTCCAAGCTAGGACTAAGGGATGGGGCCATCCAATAGAGTAGATGGTAGTAAAGGAGTAGGAGGCTCCTAAGGAGGATGAGGAGGAGTTGGATCCCGAGGAGAGAGATTCTCCTCTGAGAGCACATTTGCATGAGGTAGAGGTCGAGCTCCAGTCGGCCAAGATCTAGGTACAACAGCGTGATGCTACTATAGCACAACGAGATGCCACTATAGAGTAGCTCATGACATAGATACAAGTATTGTAGGCTACTATCGGGGGAGGTGCTACTAGGATGCAGATTGTTGTTGATCCTCCTACACCATAGGTTCCTACAGAGGCAGATCTAGGGGTAGAGACTAGGCAGATGTAGGCCTTGCTAGATGAGTATGAGGTAAATATTTTTGATGATGCAACCTACATTGCCACTCTCTCGATGCAGATTAGGAGGCTAGGAGCCACTCCTAGGGAGAGGGTAGGTGTCGGTGGATCACAGGTTAGTGGGCGCTCCACATCAGGGTAGTCTTCCATCCGGCCTAGGTAGAGGACCCAGACTCATATAGAGAGACCAGCAGGATCTAGCTCACACCACTCTCCTAGGGATCCCACCATAAGGGGTGGTGCTACAGGGGGTGCAAGCCTAGTTTGATTCATGATGCACTTTGACTCTTATTTTTGAGGTCAGCTGACCTATATGACTATAGCCTATGGGTATTTTTGTACATCCATGTACTTGGTACACATATTTATATGAGATATTTGCATTATGATTCATTATGTGTGTCATTTATTGCTTATGTTTTTGTTTTATTTATGTGATGTGATGATGGCGTTATGATGTAATGATGTATGTGTTAGATGATAGGTGATATTTATGATAATGCAGATGTTTTATATGGGTGCTTATGTAGATGTTTCTGATTACTGTGACATGATGTGATGTATCATGAGTTGACTTAATGGTAGGTTTATGATGTATGCATATATGGATACTAATATGGATTTATGTGCTTTGATTATGGCTATATGATGTAATGTATGTGGATGCAATGATCTGATCTTAGGTGTAGATGGATGATTGATGATCTATGCAACTTTATTTGTTAAATGCATGTTTAATTTTGCTTTTAGTTGTATGCATTCGACTTATGTTATGATGTGGCAAATGCAATGTGTGGAATGCATTATCTACATGGTTTTTGATCTAATGTAAATGAACCTATATGCTTTAATCACTTAAAACATAAGGAATGCATATGATATGATTTTAATGATCTAATGGGTGACACCACATAAAGTATATTAGTTATGAAATGTAAATAATCATTCTTATCACAAGAACTAATTATTTAAACATCCATATGTGAAATGTAATGGCATGGAATGTGTGTAGTTTCTTGATAAGCTTCTGTAATTTAAAAGATACAAAATAGTCAGTGGCCATCTAAACATCATTTCTGACATCCATCCGGTATCTAGCCTACTTTGTTAATACCCTTTAATTCACAAAACCTCATAAAGAAAATTGTTGATGCGATTGATGATATGATTTGTTGCCATATAGGAAGTTTTGAGGCTTTTCCTGAGACTCAAACACTCTAGTTACCCTATCAATAGCTACGTACTGACCATACAAGACTTTTGAAAAGCAAGGCTTTCATCATGGACCTAGAGATTCATTATCCCTATGTGTGCAAATGAATATATTTAGATAGAACTCAAGCATTTCCTTCGATGTCAGGCAGGATTCTTTCAGCCCATTGCTAAGATCGGGGATCCTCAATTGTTCATCTGATCCTATGTTGGACTTAGTTGGACTATACCACTAGGCAGTATTGAGTTACCCAAAGCTAGCTCATCCACATGCAAACATTGGTCTACACAAATGCAAGATGCTATTGTGATAGACATATCATCATGCGTAAGGGTATCACCATTGCCAGGCATGGTTGTACACCAAACCTGTAATGGGGATCCCCTTCCAATTTTGTACAATGCTGAGAATTCCAGGGATTCAAGCTCCATTCCCTTATTTTCTTCATTTTATTTGGGATACTTGCTCATGCTTAGTGATGAAAATCACTGTTTATTTTTTATTGATTTTTCTCTTGAGCAAGGGACTTATGTAGGGATGAAAATCACTTGTTTGTTTTGACTTTGAATTTTGCTTGATTTTGGGATTTTTGCTTGTTTTAATGAAAGCAAGGGATTTAGTGATGATAATCACTTATTTCTAGGTAGGGCAGAACTTGTCCTTTTTTCAATTCTCAACACCTTTGAACCGGTCGCATAGGGGGATAAGCAAGGAAGACCCTTTTTGCTTAAGGTAACCTAGACCACTTTTGCAACTTTCATCTTTCCCTTGTACCAACTAGGATTTTAGTGTTTTTAATTAGTGATAGGATCTTGAATATCTGAGGCATTATCACGACTAGACCTTACCCTCTACTAATCAATATGGCTTTCCACAAAATCTGATAAGACCACTAGATATGGTTGAATGATCGAAAAACCTTAGCCTATTCTTTATAGCAACAAGAACGGTTGTGTTGAAAAACATAGTTACACACATGGATGAATGGATGAAGATGGATTTGAGTATTTGTGGTTGTGATACAAACTATGGCATCATTTGTAATATTGTGATCATAACATGTGCAAATGCAATGGATATGAATGTGATGCAGCTATGTGGATGCAAATGTAAGATGCAAATGTTTTTGTATTTTTGATTATTTTGTATTGTTTTTGTGTTTTTGATTATTTTTTTACCAAAGGGCTTATTGTGCCTTTGGGGCTTTTTAGGGGTTGACCAAATGGCATGCGGATACCCTTGGAGAATTTTTTATTGATTTTGACCAAGTGACATGAAGATACCCTTGGAGCATTTTTATTGAATTTGACCAAGTGGCGTGAAGATACCCTTGGAGCATTTTTGATTGAGTTGACCAAGCGGCATGAAGATACCCTTGGAGAATTTTTGATTGAGGTGACCAAGTGGCATGAAGATACCCTTGGAGCATTTTTATTGAATTTGACCAAGCGGCATGAAGATACCCTTGGAGCATTTTTGATTGATTTGACCAAGTGAGTGAAGATACCCTTGGAATGTTTTAATTGATTTTGAACAAGCGGCATGAAGATACCCTTGGAGCATTTTTGTTTTTTAATATTTTATGTTTTTATGATTTGTTTGTAATTTTATGACATATTTGAATGTTTTTGTATTTTATGTATAGAATTCCTTCAAATGGATGATATTGAGAGGCTCAGGCTCTTCAACACCATCCAATGATGTGAGGTGATATGCTCCAGGCCCAACCCTTTTTGAGATTATGTATGGACCTATCCAATTTACCATAAATTTGTCTCGTAGGTGCGATGGCAGATTTGAGTTTTGTTGGTTTTCTTTGAGCACAAGATCTCCAACCTTGAATTCTCTTAAGTGGACTTTACTATTGTAGGCTCACGCAAGGTGATCCTGATAAACATGAAGATGCTCCAAGGCATTGACTCGATGTTCATCAAGAAGCGTTAATTGATCAAGGTGGGCTTGTCATGCAGTGTCATCATCTATGAAGTCCTTCAATGCTATGCGTAGGGTTGGAATTTCCAACTCTAGGGGCATGATGGCCTCAATGCCATATACAAGTGAAAATGGTGTTGCCCTAGTGGGCATCCGCACACTAGTCCTGTATGCCCATAATGCAAGAGGTAATTGCAGATGCCAGTCCTTATGATTATCTTTCACCATCTTCCTCAAGATGGAGACTATTGTTTTGTTTGAGGCTTTCGCTTGCCCATTTGCTTGTGGATAATAGGGTGTTGAAAAACTATCTTGAATATGGTATTTGTTCATCAAAGCATGCACATTTTTGTTCTTGAAATATGGCCCATTATCCGATATTATTTTTGAAGGGACCCCAAAATGACTTATGATATTATGGAGTATAAACTCCACAATCCTTGGTCCAATTGTCGATGTCAAGGGGATCGCTTCGACCCATTTGGTGAAATACTCAGTGGCCATTATGATGAACGTGTGTCGGCCTAAGGATGGGGGTGAGATCTTCCCGACTAAGTCTAGTCCCCACTACGAGAAGGGCCATGCTTCCTGGATGGGTTGCAAGGCTTGTGATGGCAGATGTGTGAGGTTCACGTGATGCTAGCATTTAATGCATTTCTTGACATACTCACAATAGTATTTTTCCATAGTGGGCCAATAGTAACCCATTCTCAAGATGCACTTAATGATGGCCATGCCACTGAAGTGACCACCACACGTACCATCGTGAGCCTACAAAATTTCCCAAGATGCTTCCTACGGCTCAAGACAATGAAGGAGCATTCCATCGTAACCTCATCTATAAAGGATCTCTCCCAATAAGATGTACCTTGTTGCCTTCTATTTAAATGTTCATCTTTCAACATGCGATAGGCCTTGTGGTACCATTCCAAGATTTAGGAAATCTTGTAACTAGGAAAGCCAATCCTGATAAGCCATAACTTCTATAGAAAATATGGCCTGTTCCTCCTGCTTTTTAGAACTTATGAATATATATTGAGAAACAACCCTATGGTGAATGGTTGTACCACACTCCATAGGACCTTGAGAGATCAAAGACCCCCAAGGTGTCATTTATAAGAAATCTCTAGCTCTGAAGGACCAATCCTGATTTGGTTCAATATTGATCATGTTGACTGACTCTTGATTATCAATAGCCTCATGCTGCATCACTGAGTGCGAGAGCACTTTAACATGAATGGTTGTGAAATCTATAGATGGATTCTGAGGGATTAAGGATCCCAAAGATGCCATGGTGTCTACAAATCTATTTGATGTATGAGGGATTGCCTCGATGTCATACCATTCCAGTCAAGCTAGGTAAGTGTCAACAAGCTCCTTGTAAGCTTTCAGGAGTGGGCACCTACATTGGAACAAACCCTTGACTTGATTAACTATGAGCAAGGAGTCACCAAAGATATTCAATATTCTAATGCCCATTGCGATGGTTGTTTGGAGTCCCAAGATCAGGGCCTCATACTCGGTGTTATTGTTTGTGCAAGGGAAGTCTAGTTTGAATGATAAGGGCAATGGAGCACCCTACGGTGTGATAAAGACAATCCCTACTCCACCCCCTTGCTCACACTTCGAACCATCGAAGAACAATGCCATGTCTCTTTCTTTCTTAGGTTCTTCAAGTTTCGATGGATCTGATAATGCAAAGACTGCATCATCGAGCAATTCTATGGTGAGAGGCTTGCTATCCTGAAGAGGTGCCTCTACTAATTGATCTGCTATGACTTGTCCCTTGATGGAATTTTGGCTTATGAACTCTAGATCAAACTCTATCAATAGCATGATCCACTTTGTAGTACGTGTATTGTGATAGGTCTTGTTCATCATGTACTACAAAGGATTTTGTTTTGATATAACGTAGGTCGTATGGCTCAACATGTAGTGTCACAACTTTTTGGTTGCAAAGACCACTTCTAAACACAACTTTTCTACATATGCATACCCTAGCTCATAACTCACCAAGGTGCGACTGATGTAATATATGACTTGCTCTTTATCTTGTGCATTCTTTTGGGCCAACATGGTGCCCAAAGCAAAATCAGTAGCCGATATGTATAGTAAAAATGGTACATCTGGCCTTGGTGGAGCCAATACCGGTGGTGTTTCTAGGTAAGTTTTGATCTCTGCAAAGGCTTGTTGGCACTCTTCATCCCAATGAAAGAGGACTCCTTTGCATAGCAGCCGATTCATGGGTCGACACTTGTCTGATAATTGTGCAATGAATCATTTGATGGATGCTACCTTGCCTTGTAGGCTTCTCAACTCCCTAATGTTGGTAGGGGCGGCCATTTCCAATATAGCCTTTACCTTTGTAGGATCGACTTCAATGCCTCTCTTAGAAATGATGAACCCCAAGAGTTTACCAGAAGTTATGCCAAATATGCACTTCTTAGGATTCAATCTGACATTGTGCTCAATGAGGTGATTGAAGACTTTCTTAAGGATCTCAGCGTGCTCTTGCCTGCAATAAAGACTTAGCCAGTAAGTCATCCATGTAGTCCTCTAATATTTTATGCATATAGTCATGAAATATGTATGTCATGGCCCGTTGATATGTGGCACCAGCATTTTTAAGGCCGAATGGCATCACCTTGTAACAAAATGTTCCCCATGGAGTAATAAAAGTGGTTTTGTGTTGGTCTTCAGGTTTAATTCTGATTTGATTGTACCTAGAAAAACCATCCATTAGGGAGAGCATCTCATGACCTATAGTGGCATCAACAAGAGCATCTATGTTAGGCAATGGGAATGAGTCCTTTGGAGTTGCCCTATTCAAGTCTCAGAAGTCTATGCAAATATAGACTCTTCCATCAGGTTTTCCCATGGGCACCATGTTCGAGACCCATTCAGGATAGTCAATAGGAATTATAAAAATCACATCCAATAATTTTTGTAACTCATTCTTCACCATCAAAGTGATGGTTGGATGCATTTTCCTCAAATTTTGCTTGATTGGCTTCTTCATGGGATCCAATGAAAGGTTGTGAACAACTAACTTTGGATCAAGCCCTGGCATGTCTTTGTAAGTCCAAGCGAAAAGGTTTGGCCTCTCCTTGAGGAGAGGGATTATGATGGCTTGTTCCTCTAGAGATAGACTTTCTCCGAACTTGAATTTCTTTGGTTGAGTAGGATCATCATTGATGTCCACCTCGAAAGTCACTTCTATAGCCATATGTGACCCATCCTCTAGCTGGTGAGGCATGGGTATCAAATGAATGTCATCGACAGGATTTATAGGTCCTACTGACTCAGGATCCAAACTAGCATGGAATACATCATATGCACAGCCTGATGCAAAATGAAATGGTTGTAACATCTCTTCACTAGGGAAAATATCTTCAGGCTCTATAGGCGAATCAACGTGATCCCAATCAATAGCACCTATATCAAGATACAATGGTTTGGTAGGATCTACTGGGTTATGAAGTGGAGTGGTCAAATCAATGGAGATTGTATTGATGGATGGAATGAAATCTCTAGGACCACATGGGTGAAATCTTGTCTCATAGGTTTCTCCCCCATGCTCATGATGAGGCTCTAGAGGAAAAGGAATTTCTGGATCTAGCCCATGAGTAGGCTAGATAATAGGATCATTGGGTTCCAAGAGCTCTCTGAATGTAGGTAGAGGGGGATTGATTGCATGGTAAATGGCATTTAAGTCGATAGGTCTCCCCAAAAATTGCAAGCCAAGGTCTATGGCATGAAATGCCACTTCTCTTTCTACCAACATGTTGACTTGTCGCAAGTGGTGAGGCCCAAGATAAGCCATCTCAGTCTCATCTTCAAAGTCATCATCACTTATCCAGAAACCATTAGCATTGGTATGTGGCCCCAAGACAAGGGGTACATGTCTTGGCCCCAAGTAGGCCATCTCTATTTCATCCTCATATTCTTCATCACTTATGAAGATGCCATTTGCATTAGTGTCTTGCCCCAAGCTATGGGGCCACTACCTTGGCCCTAGGTAGGCTCTTTCTATTGAGTCCTCTAACTCATAGCCACTTTCATTCGATATGTACCCACTCTCGTTGTGGCTGGACCAGGAAAGGCTTTGTAAATAGTGAGGCCCATGATAGGCTAAGCTTGCATGTACTTCATCATTGCTTGCCCCATATCTACTTTCTTCTTACTCTTCATCCCACAAGGTGCAACCTATGGGGGTGGCATCAATTGAGAAGTTTGGATGATAAATATCTGGTGGTGGTATGTTTACCATGACCACTTGTCTGTTGATCAGATGTCTTGTACTTGGTGGGTGATAAGGAATAAAATTGATGTCTTCTCCTAACCCCAAGCTTAATCTATCCAAGGATGCTTCTAGAGAGTCATCTTGACCTCTGATGTGGTAGCCTAACCCAAAATTGTCAGTGGGAAGCTGGTATTATGGCTCGCATGGATGCCTACGCCCCTACTCATATATACCAAGACCATAGCCATGCCAATGGCAACGTTCAAAGTAGCTTAGAGAAAACTCAGGATTGGAGAGGTAACGAACATTAACGATGAATAGTTCATCATTGTCCTCTTCTATGTCTAAAGACTTATGGGTGTAGTCTAGGCTAACATAGATAAAGTTGGTCTAGTTGGGAGGGATTCCAAGTGGAACCACTATTCCCACTAGTGGTCTCAGGTCTTTTGGTCATCCCATGTCTCGTGCAGACTCAATGAAGGGTGTGAATGTTATGTTCTACACAAGGTACTCTCCTATCCTTGTACTTGCCAAGTGTATCATCGCATGTGATGTGGATGACCCTACAGATGACACTGGTGAAGCGGGTTCTAGTATTTCCTCAGCTTGATTCTGGAAATATTCTTCTTCCATGGGACTTGGGATTTCTGCAATGGCTATAGTTGGCAATTCCTTGGGATTTTCTTCCTCGATTAAGGGTACCTTTAGCTTCTGATTATCTTTAGGTTTTGACATTGATGGTCTCTTAGAAGCATCAGTTGTTTTGGGTGCAAGAGGAGGTGTTGATGTGGATGGGTCTTTTCGTACCCCTTTGTTTATGTCATCTAGTTGCGTAGTTGGAGATGAAGGTCTTACATATAGGTGGGTGGAAGGAATCACAAAATATCCTAGAAGATCCACCTAATGGACATATTTAAATGGCTCTTCATCAGCCAACACTACATAGACTTTGTCATCATGCACATACTTGACACATTGGTGTAAAATCGAAGGAACACACTTCATATCTCTTATCCAGGGATGCCCTAGGAGGATGTTGTATTGCATAGCCCCTTCCAAGACATGACACATCATAGGGATGGTCTTATGCCCCACCTTAATGGGTAGGACTATCATTCCCATAGTAGAGCATAAAGCATCATTGAAAGCTCTCAACGTGTAGGCTCTTGGAATGATATTGGATTTGGGGATCTTAAGGTGCCCTATTGTTGTTGTTGTGATGATGTTGATTGATGAACCTGTATCGATCAAGACCCACTTGAAAGGTAAATCATTGATTGAAGCAACAATGTGTAGTGGAGGGTCTGGTATGGTAGTAGGTACTGTCTTAATCTCATGATCATAAAATTAGATTATAGGTTCCTGGCATTGTTGTACTTGTCCCATAAAATGTGTGAATGCATTGGGGTCTTGTGGTTGGAGCTCAATTGATCTCAAAATCTCCATCAAAGTCTCCATGTGCTTTGGGGACTATTGTATGAGCTCATAGATAGATAACTTGGTTGGAGTCATTTGTAAGTTTTGTTCTAGTCTACTCTGAACAGTCACCACAGGTCGGGTTGGTGGACCTGGAAGGTTGTTTTGCCCCTACCTCTACCTAGGTGTAGCTAGGACATTAATGGGAGCTACAGGAGGCTGTGGTTGACCATATCATCTACTCTTAGTGGCTATATTGACAATTTCAACCATCCCAATGCATCCATGGGTAGGTGTATCGATTCAGACTTGATTGACTTGGGCACCTTGCCCTCTAGGGACCTCATGGTTTGGTAGTAGGTTTTTGTATATGCCCATATCTCTATTATCGGGAGCCAATGGGTTGTCAACTTTAAGTTCTCCCACTTCAATCATATTTTGCACCTGGTTCTTGAAACCCATGCATACTTCAATGTCATGCCCCGGTATTCTGTGATAAGGGTAAAATTGATCTTCCCTATATCCTTTTGGCTTAGGATGGTTGGGATCTAAAAGAGGTACATCAAGAAATCTGATCTTCCCAGCCTCGCTCAACTGGTTGAAAATTGATTGCATTGATTCTGACAAAGGTGTAAAGTAGCGAGGTGGCTTACGTTCCCTGTTTCACCCTTGATTATTCTTTTGATCGTAATTGGCTGGTGGAGGTTGTGCTTGATAATTCTAGGGTTTCTGCACAGCCCCATCCTTAGGTGCAACCAATACGACTTGATTAACTAGAGTAGGGTTGCCCTACTTCCGCTTGTATTTGTCATTCTTGCCATTCTTGTTCCACTCCTTCTTGTCTCGAAGCTTAATGGTTCCCTCATCTACTTTTATGTCCTCAATGAGTTTGGCCTGTGCCAAGGCTTCCTCAAATGAAGGATATTGTTGAAGTTGTAGCAAGAGGAAAATGTGTTTAGAACAACTCTTGGTAAACATGCAAACAATCTCTTCTGTGGGGATGAAGAATGATAACTTTACCATGAATTTTCTCCATCTATCCCCATACTCTATTACTGGCTCATCATCATAATGTTTTAAGTTGGCCAGGTCTGAAAGGTTCACCTTATTTTTAGCACCAAAGGAGAAATATTTTAGGAAAGTGTTTACTAGTTGTTCAAAAGTGGATATGTTATGCTTAGGAAGTTGGTTGAACCATTGAGTGGCAGCACCCAAAAATGTCATAATGAAAGTTCTTAGCATAAGAGCATCATTGTCTTCAATATGAAAACATGCATTGATAAAATTGGTGACATGCTCTTGTGCATCCTCTTCACCCTTGAATTTTTCTAACCTAGGCATCTCAAAGTGCTTAGGATATGCAGGGCTAGGAATTGATGGGCACAATGGTTGGTTCCTAGCCGTATCTTGCTTCTCAAAGGATTTCATTTTCTCCGTGAGTGCCTAGAATGCCTTTGAGGTGAGGAGTTCCTCTTCTTGCAGGCCCACTCATGGTGGTAATGGAGGTAACCCTTTATCCACTTGACTTGTTCTATTCTCCTCCCTCCTACGAGGGGATTTAGGATGTGTTTGATCCTGATTTATCATGTTTACCCTTTCTCCACCAGTTTGATTTTGTTCATGATTTGAGTGGTGGTTTCATTGTGGGTTGTCTTCTTGCCTAATGCGCCCTTCTTGTTGTGAGTCAGCATGTTCATTTCTTGGGTGATCACTACCATTTTCTTGTAGGTTTATATGAGCTAGTTGCTTAGCTTGTTCCCTTAAATATTGCTCATGTTGGTGCAAAAGCCTTTCTCTTTGTTTATCATGCTCGAGAGCTTCCACTAGCTCTCACTCTTTGTACAATACATTTTCTAACCATCGCATGCGGTCAGATTGCATTGTCAAAGAAGATTCATGTTTGTCTAATTCTGTTCTTGTGGTTCTGACTCACAGATTCCTCGAAGGGGTTTCCATTATTTCTTTGCTCTTGCTAGTTAATGTAACTTGTTCAGTGTGTTGATAAGTGCCTCTATGATCAGACTCTATATGTGTACTATGGGGTCACTTTGAAGCATCCCCAAGTTGAGTGGTGCATTTAGAAGTTACACTTTGTGAACTTCTAGATGCAAAATTTTCTATGGCTATAGTTCTAGGAGTTGTTCTCGAATGAAACCGATCCAACTCATCTAACTATCTTGTTTTCCATGGCTGATCTCGTGGGGTGCCATTTACTCCAATGAGGTCATGATCTATTGGAATCCTTCCTCTTGTGTGAAGGGTATCTTCTATTTTATGTCTATGACTGGATGTAGCTCTAGTTTCTTGCCCTTCAGTGGGCAGACCTATTCTCAATGTCTCATGTGAAGTTTGAGATGTTGTGACTCTTGTGTGTCTTTTTGGTGATGAGGGCTTTGTGGCCCCACATTTTCTCCATGAGGATGGAGGTGGGGAAACCTCATCATCCCTATGTGAAGAGTTGGGTCTAGAACCCCTTTTATGTCCATGTGGGGAGGAAGCTCTTGAAGCCTCCTCATGTCTTTGAGAAGTTTCTGTGTGTTGAGAGGAGGGCCTTGAGGCCTCCCCGTGTCTTCTTGATGATGATGGTCATGAAGCCTCTTTGTGTTTTTGTGACTTAGTTCCATGATGTGACTCCCTAGGTGGGGTTTCTCAAGGAGAACCCCCAAGGGTTGAGTTATCACCCCTTAGGCTCATGGAACTGCGTCCCATGGTCTTATGAGTAGGTGTTTCAATGTTACTACGACTTCACCTATGGGTATGTGTTGCTTCAGATTCTACCTCGGTGTTGGACCGAGGATGTTTACTTCTGGTTTTGACCATTGTGCTTGTGAATTAGTATTTTATGTTGCAATTAGAGATAGCCAAACAATATCAAGCAAGTGTTTATCTTGATTACCAATTTATGTGTGCCCTAAACTATTTGCTATGTTTTGATGTGTTGTTGTTCTTGTTTTCTTGCTCTTGTTTTGGATTTAGAATGAGGAGACTCATCCATAGTGGGAATCAAGAACACCCATGCCAAACATGATTTTCTCAAAAGAAACTAGGGTACACCATTGAAGTCCCAGTGGGGGGTTCACCTAGCTCTTCCACTCTGAACCAATGATTGTTCCAATAGTGGGAGATAGTTTGAACATGAGTAACTTAGTACCACTATAAATAAGTTCCTTATTCCATTCTAGAAAGATCTAGGGGGCAAGCCGATGGAAGGAGATGAATGCCAATGTCACCAAATTGAATTGAGGGTTGGTGATGAAATCCAACTCCCCAATGTTTAAAACATGTGTGCATGTGTGGGATTCATTTTAAGTTTACATAAAGTAAAATGCATCATACAACAACAATGACTCTTTCCTATATGCCTGATATAAATGATATTTCACTTTTCAGAAATATGCATAACTAGTATGAGATTCATGGATGCACTCTATTTTGTGCAAATATGGCCTCTAGCAGGGCCTCAAAGCAAGCAAACCAACACACGATTTCTAGCATGCTGGATTCTAGGGCAGACTTTACAAGCATAAGTCATTATTCCTAGCAATACCTAGTGGAAATCTAAGAAAAACCTTAAAATATGCAAGATGCAAGTTCTTTCCTTTCTATTCCTTAGTTTCCAAATCAAAATGTGTCTTAATTTCACTATTTTAGGAAAATAGAAGCAGACAGAGAACCATAAATCATCATAAAAGTTATACCAACCTCAAATCTAGCTCAGAGAACCAATATTTAGTCCTCTACTGCACTCCAGTTCTGCCGCTATCGACCAAAGTGGCTGATTTCTAGCTATTGTTAGCAGGAGCGGCTGATTTCTAGATGTTGTAGACTAGAGCGGCTGATTTTTGGCCACTGTAGAACAGAGTGGCTAAACCTACACACAAAAACATGGATCAGTAAAGTGATAGAAAATAAAAACTTGGTGGGGGTCCCACCATGATCACCATCTATAGCGACCTCGGGGAAGCGACGCACCATCCACTACTCTATTTGCAAATATTATTTACTTAATCATGCATTAAAATGAAAGATACAACCAAAATACGAAGAAATGAATAGATAATGCTTTTTATTGCTTTTTCTCAAGTTCGGTTACATATAGATCCCTCTAAGGGATTCCCTTCATTTGATACAAATTTTACAAAATAGGGCAACAGATGTATGATATCCCCTTGCAAGGGGTGATGCACTTTCGTAGGCTTCCCGATGATGCACATGGAACTGTATGAGGGCTTATAGATGCCTCCTTCTCCAGGTCTAGCTCCTAGAGGGATCCTCTTGCTTTCGTATGTTGATAACCTATCTAGTGAACCTGTAGTCCTGCAAGCATGAAAACAACAACAAACGCTCAACTGTCCGAGATTGCCTCCCTAGATGAGGTTGTTAGCAATAACCCTAATGATAAATAGGAAGATGCTCAATGATAATAGAAACTAATGCTATGAATGCAATAAATCAGATCTATGCTAATGGCATGAAAACATGTAATAAGCTAAATGAAAGAAACTAATGCTAAGAACCCTAGACTAGGCCTACGGGCCACTGTCCGAGATAGTGGCCGCTAAGATGAAAACCTGTCTCTATTGTTCCAAGGCTATGGATCTAGGCTTGTTGCTGATGTTGAAATGATTGTCATTTTTGGTCCGATGTATTGAATATCCTGTAGATGGTAACCCCTCAGTCGGCCAACACTTCGTTGCTCCTAAAAGGTGCTCCAATTTGCTCTCTGATCCGATAGGGCTTCACTACAAGAAAAGCTCTCCAAGTCTCAAAAATCTCTCCTCGGTTGTATCTCTACAAAAAGTCTCTGAATTGATGATAAGTCCCTCTTGGTGCTCTTAGGTTTGCACCTTATAATGTCTTTGAAACCCTAGGTCAATGTCCAACCCTAGGACTGAATTCTGCATGCACACTAGAGGTTAGCATGAGAAGTTTTGTCTTTTCTATGTTTGAAGGCTAGTTAAACTGATGTCTAAACCTAGACTTGAGTCTCTCATGTAAACTGGCTGTGAGGAGGAATGCAAAGTTATCCCCGCTCGGCCTTATTGCATGCAAACTACCACTTCCACCCGATATTAGGCTATTTTGGTGGCAAATTGCATTTTAAAGCTTAGCCACTATCATCTGCAGTGGCTAGGGTTTGGCCACTCTGAGCTTCAGTGGCCAAGATTCAACCGCTCTGGTTCATAGCGGCCAGGCTTGGATGGGCTAAGACTACCCCAGATGAGTGGTGAAAACCACTTTTGGCACTTGGAAGGTCCCAAGGTTTAGTCACATGGTCTATGGATGCCCATATGAGTAGTTCTCCTAAACACGACGTGTTTTAGGTGTCTACACAATCCTCCAAATAATATATAAAACTTTAGCTTTATTATAATTTATCCAATATTTTATCAACTCTTTCAATTTTGATGGAGCTACCCAATATAATTTGATATTTAAAAAAAATAAACCCAAATGGTGTGAGCAAAAGGATAGTAAAGAAGTAAATGGTCTAACATTTCTAAATTCTTCTAACACAAGGCACATCTAAAGGGTCCATAATATCATTTTCTTTGTAGACTCTCTCCGGTAAGAATCTTACTTTAAACTACTAACCAAAGAAATTTTGAGGCCTTAGGGAGAGCCTCTAATGGCCAAACATTCTTCTAAGAAATATCATTGGAAGAAGGAAATTTTGATTTTTCTAAATCCTCATATTCCAACTCGACTAAGTATGCACCATCCTCTGATAAATTTTAAATCAACTAATCCTTTTGTGTAAAAATTGGAAAAGAAAACTCTCGAAGCATATTTTGAAGTTCATCTGCAATTTGTTTTAGTTCCTTTCCTTCAACCAGGCACTAAAAGAAATCTATGTTTAGGGGATTTTTCTCATAATAATATAATATTTGACCTTTGGACCTTTACATGCTACACACACTTGAGCCAATGGTTTCCATTTTGAGTCATAGATAGGAGGATAAGGCTTCAACCAAGCATAGGACCAAAAATTTGCATAACTTCCCTCATTGAATAACCACCTAATATGTTTCTTTATCAATTACAATTTCTTTGATATGAAGTTCCATGTTGGCTATCCTTTGGGTAGAGTTTGTTTTCTAAATAATTTCATTGCATCAAGATAACCTACCTATTTTTGAAGTAATATTTTTGCTTAATTCTTTCATTAATATATGAATAGTCTCCACCCAAGCTTTGCTCCTAATGCCAAATTCATAAGTCTACAATTTCATAAGCTTTTTCCTCCAATATTATTTCCTTTGTAAAAGCTATCCCACTTACTAAGAGAAAACCTAAATTTTTCCTCACAATGATAGAAAGTCTCTTTGAATTTTAACCATTTCGGATGCAATACCTATTGGCAGTCTTGAAAGTGACATCATATAAATAGGAATGGATTGCAAAATAGTCTTTACGAGTTGTAACTTTCCTACCATATTTAAGAACTTACCTTTCCAACCTACAAATCAAGCTTTCATTCTATTAAAAAAAGAGATCCAAAGCTCATTTTTATTCCCTTTATCAGACAAAGGAATACCCAATTAGATTGATGGAATTTTTTTAATTTTGAACCTTGAAATATTCAAAATAACTTTTTGTAAATCTAGGGTAGTATTAATGAAAAATATTGGATTTTTAAGTATTCACCAATTATCCAGTAGCCTTCTCATAACATGATAATATTGATTTGAATTACATGGCCTCACTGAGTGAGGAAATACCCAAAAGAAAAGTATCATCAACAAATTTGATACGAGATTCAAAGGGATTATTTTTTATAACTTGAATACCCTTGATTTTTCCTTCCATTTTTACCTTTGAAAAGGCTCTCCCTAATGCTTCTTCCATAATAATGAATAGATAAGAGGAAATAATATCACCTTGATGAAGTCCACAAGATGACTTGAAGTACCCAGTAGGAGAACCATTGATAAAAATAGAAAATTTTACAGTGCTATAACAACATTTAATCCACTCACACCAACTATAGTCAAAGCCAAACTTTCTAAGAATAGCATGTAGAAAATTCTAGGAAACACTATCATATGCTTTGCTCGTATCTAATTTCAAAAGCATACTTGGTTTTTTTATAGAATGAAGAGAATGTATGGTATCTTGTGCAATAATTATATCATCAAAAATTTGTTTACCCTGAACAAATACACCTTGTTTCTCTGAGATCAGACACCCTAGAATGCCCTTTAATCTGTTTGCCATATTTTTTTAAATGATCTTATAAATCATATTACAAAGGCTTATTGGGTGAAGGTTATCAGAATAGTTTGTGTCGTATTTCTTGGGAACCAAGGTAATAAAAGTAGTATTAATATCACTTATTATAGCCTTTATTTTTCAAGCTTGTTCAAGTGCATCTAACATATCACTCTTCAATAAATCCTAAAATTTTTGAAAGAAAAATTGTAGGAAATCCATCGTAGCTAGGTTCCTTGTTAGGATGAAAAGAGAAAAGTCCTTCATGGAGTTCCTCGATAGAAATATTCTCCATTAAGCTTTTATTTTGTCCCTGAGTGATAAGTGATGGAATATTTTGCAAAATGTTTTCTTGTGCCTCCTTATCTTGCATAGAATCTAATAAAATATTTTCGAAATAATTTATTGCTTCCTTCCTTATATCTTCTTCATCCTCAATATTTCTTCCCTTTGGAGTTATATTATTTTTAATATGACGAATAAATTTTTTTATTTTTTTTGTAGCATGAAAAAAATGTATTTATATCTTCTTCCTTGAGCCATTTCTATCTATATTTTTGGAACCAATATGACTCCTCCTTCTTCCATTTATTATGATAATAAAAAAGTAATTATTTTTATTTCACATAATAATCCTGGTTCATTTCATTAATTTATACTATCTCTTGTAAATTTTTGAGCTTGGATTTAATTTATTTTTTTGTTTAAAAATATTACCAAAAGACTTGACACTCCATATATTCATTTGTTCCTTAAAATTTTTTAATTTTTGAAAAAACATGTACATATATGATCCTTCAAATTTTGACTCATCCCATCATAAAATTACCATCTATTTTTTGGTATAAACCAACCTGAACATTAAATTAAAATGAAGGGCATAATATAGGCCCAAAAATTACAACTAATGTCCTACGATGGAGCAACGAACTCCCAAATGGAGAATGTCGGCTCGCATCTGAAGGAGATTATTTGGGATTGATTAATATCAATCCAACTCACCTAATCTAGAAGGTGACAAGCTATACTATGTGAGCACCAAGTCTCACTTACATTAAATATTTTATTTAAATACTGACTAAGCCCTAAGACCTAGCCTAACTAAAGAACCTAAACCCTAGGTTCTTATTTGATGCCCTCATCATACCTGCCCACAAAGGAATAATTGGACTCCAATGCTTTTACAATAGTAGTGGGTGAATGGTGATGAACTCGAGCTGGTGGGAGCAGAAGCAGAAAATCAGATGTCAGATGAGCAGGGGCACTAAGGATGTCAAGAAGTCCAAGTGAGGTTGATGTTGAAGGGCCTCACCTGGTCATGACTAGAGGTCTAAATCAAGTGAAATATTGTGGTGGAGGATGAATCTCCTATGGTGGCGGTTGTAATATCTACTTCACATCAGGAACTTGGTATACAATAGAAACAGGAGGAGGGGCAACTAGAGCAACACGAGAAGGTGTTGAAAAAGGAGGAGGAGCCTCCTTGTGTGAAACTAGAGTTGGCATGTCCTTTGGCTTGCGAAAGACCAATTATGTATAGTGTGGACATGTATAACTGTATGTGGGCTTCATGGAAGAGATAATAAATATCTGGTTCTCGTGATGCAATGTATAATTATTGTTATACACATCATATTGAGCTCGTTTTTCAAATTGATAGGGCTTTCCAAGAATGAGATCACAACAGTAAATTGGAATAATATCACAGGTGACTTTGTCCACATAGTGTGGCCCAAATACAAAAGATATAGCGCATGTTTCTATAATCATGGAGGAGGTTCCTGCATCCTTCCAGGCAAGTGGGTATGGATGAGGATGGATTTTTATAGGATGTTTCAATTGATCGACGACGACTCTAGAAATCAAGTTCATTTGGGAGCCATTGTCGATTATGCAATCTACAAAGTAATTATGTTTTAAGTGGGCACATGTGAGAAATAAATGGTCACAGACTCTTTTAATCATGTTGTATGTCAAAAAATTATGATTTTTAAGCCCTCAAAGCTTGGGCGACATTCTCCCATAGCCTCAATAGGCCCTTCCTATGGTGGAGCTTCTACAATAATATTCTTCTTCTTCATAAAACACTCAAATTATTTATGGCCTCTCTTATTACAATAATCACATAATTTATTAGGATTGAAAGGAGTAGAAGAGGTGTTAGAAGAAGGGGAAGAAGAAGAAGAGGAATAAGAGGGAGAAGTCTTCGGCTATTGCTATGAATATTGCTTTTGTTTAGAAGTTTTGGTGGAGTCAAAGGAGCGAGATCCACCTGATTGAGCAACAAGCTTCTCCTCCACAAGTTGTGCTTGATTGTACATGGTGTTCAAATCTACAATAGGAGTATATTTCAACTCCCTAAAAAGTGGTTCGTGCAGTCCACTCTTGAATTTGATGATTAGCTTAGCAATAGAGTCCTGAATACCATTCAAAATTCTCAATTTGTTGAATAGGCCAATGTAGTTTTGGACACTCATGTTGTAGCCCTGCCTCAATTGAAGCCCTTAAAATTCAATATATTTTGCATAGTTTGATGGATAAAAATTATCCATCCAAGTCTTCACCAAATCATCCCAATGGTCAACGAAATTCTGATTACTGAAGTGGTCCGTGATCAAAACTTTTGCTATGCCAAAATTTTTTAAGAGTGCAGATTATTTGGGATTGATTAATATCAATCCAACTCACCTAATATAGAAGGCAACAAGCTATACTACGTGAGCACCAAGTCTCACTTACATTAAATATTTTATTTAAATATTGACTAAGCCCTAAGACCTAGCCTAACTAAAGAACCTAAACCCTAGGTTCTTATTTGATGCCCTCATCAATCTAGAAAAAATAGGGTCTTGGAGCCACATAGACTGGAAGAAAAATAGATTTAGATAACCATTGTTAGGTGAATCATAATTCAAAAGAATGGGTTTTTGATATGATCCTGCTTGCAATAAAATATTTGAAGAGATTGTATACTTTATTTGCAACCATTTATTGGATAACAAAAATCCATATAGTCTTTTTGTTGTATGATTTTTTCCAATGCATCTATTATACCATATGTATTGAAATGTTGAGGGACTAACATCCAAAGGTCATTTGAATTTACAAATGAAGCAAAATAATAGATTGATTTTAACCATCCTAGAATACTACCCTTATTTTTCAAAGGAGATATAACAATATTAAAATCACCCCTAAGAATCCAAAGATCGCAATGAATCATCATTGTATTTGACAAAAATACACTAATATCCTTCCAATATCTTTCATGAGGAGTAACTATAGTTGAAGCATATACATTTATAACCCCAAATTTGATGTTTTCCTCTTTCTTGGAAAATAATCCAACAACCCAATTACGTTTTACTTCTAATAGTTGTCCATCCCATTTACACTTGTCCCATATTATTGCAATACCGTCTGAAGCTCTTGTAGAAGAAACTGCTAAAGAATCACCTGTATTCCAAATATTCTTAAAGGTATCCTTGCATTCCTCACTATGTAATTCTTTTTCTTGTATTCAAATAAACTTTGGGCTATAACAACCTATTAATTCCTTAATAAGTCTTTTTTTAGGGGTTTTATTCATACCCCTAATATTCCAAGATATCAATTTCATAATGAACACTTTTTATTTTTATTAGTGGGCTTAATCACACTTCTTGTTAGCACCTATGATATTTTTATTTGGCTTCCCAGATCAATATCCTTTTGAGTTTATTTTTCTCTTTTTTCTTTCTATGATAGCATTTCTTTCTTTCTTCTATTCTTGCCACCACTCTCATATTCATCAATCACTTTTATATTTTCATATTGTCCAAAATATGACTTATCTTCTAAATATTTATGTTTCCCTAAAGAGTCGAAAGTGCAAGGAATATCCTCAATAATATTTTCTTCTTTATGTTGTCCTACAAACTCTGAACTACATAGATGATCCTCCATAGTCATCACTTTATTATGTTGTATTGAAATACCTATTTTTCTTGGATATCCTCTACAATATTTTCTTTACTATACTGCTTGTGAAATCCTAAAGTGCAAGGAATACACTCCATACTACTTTTATTATTTTGAAAGGAGAAAATTTTAAGCTACTTGAGGATAATAAATGTGATTTACCTGAATTAAACTTAAACTCCACATCATTTACTTTAAAATTTGTATTCCCATATTCCTTCATATTAAAATTTGTCTTCCCCTCTTCCTTTACACCTTTAGCTCCTTTTATATTTGAACTAGTGCATTGTACTTCCTCATCTTCCATATCATTTTTTCCTCCTAATAATAGATTTGAGTGAACTGTAATGACCTATGCCATCTGATAATGTAGAGGGATTTTTCTAGCCACTTTATTAGAAGTGGAAAATTCTTGATTGGACCTAGCTTCTCCTATGATATGGTCTCCTTGTTTAAAATTGAAACTACCCTCATGCCCAAAAAAATCCATCTCTTCCTCCATTTTCACTTTGCAATATCTTGCCACGTGCCTAGTTTCATGATACTTACGACATCAGAATTCAGTGTTTTCATAATCCACTTGTTGATACCATTCTCTTGATTTAGATTTAATCCTAATCGACTGTAGTAAAGGTTAGAAATATTCATGACAACACATATTCAAGTGTATACAACATGCCTTATTTCCCTAGTAGTCGGTCCCTCTTGGATGAATTCACCTAGGGTATTACCAATATTCTTCAAAACCTCCTTATTGATGAGTTGATAAGGAACTCCAAAAAGCCTAATCCATATTGGAAGCCTTTTTATAGTTTTTGTGTCCACACAAAAATTATCACTCCAAGGTCTTAAAAATAATGTGTCATTACCCCTAATACCTCCATCCATTATTTTATCCTTTATTTCTAAACTAGAGAAAATAATGAGAAAAAATTATTTTAGAAGAAAAATCATGGAATAATTTGAATTCAATCCCTATTTCCACTTAAACCAATTTTGCATCTTAGAAAAACCTAGCCAATATCCATAAAACTTACAAATTAACCCTCTGGTTTTATGAATTATTATATCATGTTCAATCATCTCATCCTTGATAATCACTTCTAGCATAGAATCTACTACTTGGATTGAATTTTCCATAGATTCTCTCTTCTTCTTATTGCTAGGTAGGGCATCCAAACTTCCAACTTAGCCATTCACACTTTCAATAAGCACTTTCACAAATAATTTTCTTTCCATGTTACCTGAATTTTTTGCACTCACTCTTTGCTCGTGCTTGCACTCATTACTGGTTGCATTGGCTCTCAATTCGTGTTCGCACTTGCTCCTAGGTCGCGTTCACACTCGCTACTTGTTGCTCTCACTCTTAGATTGTGCTCGCACTTTCTATCAACTACACTCACTCCTGTTTGACTCACATTTGCTACCAGGTGTGTAATATCATATTATTCTAATTCATTAAAATAATGTATTAAAAATCATCCTTAAAAAATGATTTGTTATAAAATCATATTATTTTATTATTTTAGTTTATTGAAATAATGTAATTAAGGTGAAGCCTAATTCAATTACATTAATTATGATATGCATTCTTCTTCTAAAGAAATCCATAATAATATAATTTATTACAATCATACTCTTCTAAAATTCATTGAAATTATATAATAATTATAAAAATCAATTCAAATCCTACAATGAGATTCTCAACACAATATAAGAACATAGTCCTAGGGAATTGTGTATCAATTCAGGCTTTGACTCTTCTTTGGAAGGTCTAAAGTTCAAACCATTGGTGTGGGTGAGTGTGTGAGGGGGTGTTTTTTTTGTAACATATATATAGAAATATTTTTTCTTCCACTACATAGAGAAATCAACAATAGTCGCCATCATATTATCCTAGAAAGCATAGTTCGAATCTAGATTTACTATAATAACAATAATACAACATTGTACTTTACTAAAATAATGTAAATAATATAAATTCCGTTTAAACCTAACTTAACCACATAAAAATCATTTCTATTTTTTTAACACTTAATTTTTTTTTCATTAAACATAATAATTTAATAGTAAATTTATTTTTAAAACTCTTCCTATAATAGAATAATAATTAAACTTTATATCAAAATTAACGCCAATGACTATGAGAATTATCTAAACACAACCCTATCATTGTTGACTATGGAGATTAAATTAAAATACAAAAAAAAATTAAAATTTACTTTTAGTAAACTTATTTTTCTTCTTCTACATAGAGAAATCAACAATTGTCTCCATCATATTATCTTTGCAAACATAATTGAAATCTAGGTTTACTATAACAAAAATAATACAACATTATACTTTACTAAAATAATGTAATTAATATGAATTCCTTTTAAACCTAACTTAACCACTTAAAACTTGTTTTTATTTTTTTTACCACTTAAAATTATTTGCATTAAATAAAATACTTTTAATAGTAAATTTATTAAAAGAAACTCTTACTTTAATAGAATAATAATTAAACTTTACATCAAAATTAACATCATAGATTATGAGAGTTATCTAAACACAACCCTATCATTGTTGACTATGAATATTAAAGTAAAATACAAAAACATGGAACCTAGCTATCGATCATAACGACTACTCCTCACCTACAACATTTATTGAAAAATTATACTATAGTGTATTGTAAAAAAAAAATGAAGAATATATGCACAATTTACTTTAAAAAAAAAAACATAACAATTGTGTTACAATATGTAGGTGTTGCATGATTTTTCTGTTTCATGATGAAATCTTCTGAAAAGTTCACAAACACCTCTTTTTTGGAGGCTTTATATTTTTTGGTAAAATTAAAGATGCTAGTACACATAAACATAAAAATTTAGTCAAACTTGAAAGATTCTAGAAGATTATTTGGGTGGACAAATTAGAAAATCCTCCCATTTTTTATTATAATTTTTTTTTGCATGTAACATTTCATATGGGGTATACTATGGCAGCCATAAAAGTCGGACAACCTACCTGGATTCATGGTGGCTACCGATTCCACCATGTAAATTCAAAAAACAAAACATTGCACATAGGGGTTTCTCTGAATAAATAAATATTTTTTTAGAAATATTTGATCATCCTTTTATCTATTGTTTATGTTATTGCTTGAATTTTTTGTTCTCTATCTATTTAAGCATATGCTTTGATTTTATTTTCATGGTATGAGAGCATCATAGTAGAAGAGAAGTAGTTGTTTATGCTTTGGTAGTAAATCGTGCTCTCCCTCTCTACAAAATTGGTTGTTGTCTTTATTATAGAGCAATGCTAAGAGCTACTGCATTATTTGATAGTTTGAGTAGGAGAAGAGAATATTTGAAAAAATGAGCTATAGATTGTATATTGAGAATCTCAAAGGATTACAATTCATACTATGGAAGATCAAAATGGAGGATTTATTGGTGGAAAGGGACTTGTGGGTTGTAGTCATTAAAAATTCCTTTGGGATGGCACAAGAGGATTTTAATAAACTAGATAGAAAATCAATGTCCCTAATTAGAATAAGTTTAGCAAACTCTATGATTCTAAATGTGATAGAAGTAAAGTTTGCTCAAGATATGTGGAACAAGTCAAAGAGCATCTACACTTCCAATTCAATAGTGAAAAAGTTAATATTGCAAAATAAGCTAACAAATATCAAGATGAAGGAGAATGGCAAGTTCTCAGACCACTTGAATTATTTTAATATGCTAATGAAGTAGCTAAACTCCATTGGTGATAAATGGAATTATGAAGATCAATATCTAACACTATTAATCAACATGTTAAACTCATGAAAGAATCTTATTATTGCCATAAGTGTTGCTTCTGACAATTTACATATGGAGTCAATTGTTAGCTAATTATTGAATGAGGAGACAAGAAGGATATCTATTGGTGAAGCATCTACTCTAGAGGCCTATTTAGCATGTGGATGCTCAAAAGAAAGAGGAAAAGGAAGATCTAGTGTAAGAAGTAATTCTAGAGGTAGAGGCAAATTATCTAGTATAGGAAAGAATTTTTTTAGCAATGTGGAATTCTACTACTATCATAAAAAGGGGCATATTAAGTTTCATTATCCCTTGTTTAATAAGAATGAAAAGCTAACAAAAGAAAATACAGCTAATAAAGTTATATATGAAAAGTCCATATTTATTGCTTCTTCTTGTATATCAGTTGAACGGTGTCTTTTGTGGGAATTTTCTACTTACCTCCTTATAACATGTCATGTCATAGGGATCTTGAGAATCGCAAATAGTTTGTAGACTTTGGTGGATCTACCTCTTTGATCCAGAAATATATTATCTATAGGACTCTAGATAGATCAATTCGTGTAAGGAAACCCTAGACAATGAGTTAGGATATTTTCCATTATGATATTATAACCCATGTCTTACCAGATTTAAAGATATTATATTAGTTTTTATTTTTTTGACCAAACCAAGCAATATTAAAATCATTAAGACCAGATCAATGCCATATCCATTGGGTAGTCATAGCAGATTTATAATTTTCATGAACTAAGAAAAGAACAGGAAAGAAGAACTAGTTTGTCCACATTCATTCAAATGATGTAATCAATGAGAATGATTAAAATAGCAAGGGAAAGCATCATTCACACACTAAAATTATAGACACCTAAAACACATCATGTTTAGCAGACTACCCACATGGGCATATTCGCAAGCCATATGAATCCTCTTGGATCTCTCCAAGAGCAAGCAATGGTCCTAACCACTCAATCAGGGCAATTCTAGCCCATCCAGGCTTGGTCGCTCTTAGGTAGAGTAGCCAAGAAGCTTGGCTATTGAAGACTATAGTTGCCAGGCCTAGCTGCTAGACCTGATAGCGACCAATATCAAAAATAGTATGGCTATGAATACAGGCCCAGATCACATAGTTTGATTGCACCTCTACATGGAATTTGGGTGGATTTTGGTGAGGAACTCCCTAAGTTCCTCCTAATTTCCCGTTTAATGCAAAATTATGACTAATGCATTCCCTCGAGAATGGTTAGTCACATGAAGATTTAGAGTGAAGCTTCTCCAGGTTGCCAAGGTCCAAACCCTAAGAGGGAAGTCTACATATAGATCCTCCCACAATAAACAAAGGATCTAGGAATTTTGAGAGTTAAGCAGTGGAGCCTTGTCACAATAGAGAGCCAAGATATGCCCATTGGGAGAGCATCGAAGTGTCATCCAACTAAGCTATGTTCATATATCGTTATTCAAATTCATCATGCCCAATCACCATTCAGTTTAGGAGACACACAAGGCGACCCTTGAACATCAATTCGAGCAAGGGATTGATTGCCATAGCCCATAAGACCTAAGGTAACCATTAAATCAGATGTTTCTATCTTTGATAGCAACCCGTATTCATATCCAAGTTTTAGAATAGTCGATTCCTTAGTTCTTAGAATTAGATTGTTATTTATCATTTTGTCATTTCCAAAGCTTAGCATAGATCTATCTCTTTTATTGCATTTAGAGTAGCATTTCTGATTTCCATATGCATATGGCTTAGATTTGTTGTATTTCAATTCATATTGTGCTGGTTTATTTGGATTACCATATTTTCTAACAAGAGCCTCTTCCAAAGAGGCATCCCATACTACTCATCATGTTTTATTATTTCCATGCATGCAGATATATAGGTTTACAAGACCTTATCAAGGTACTCAAAACACGATATCCCTCCTGGATGAGAGAAGGATAAGGAGACATGTGAGACCTCATACAAGTTTGTGTGTGGAATCAGGAAGCCTGCAAAGGTGCACCACCCATTTGTGAGGGGACTTTCTCCATCATCGATCATGCCCTGCTTGTAACTTATTGTATCATGCACTGGGTATCCCTCAGAGGGACGAATATGTAATCATGGATTGAAAATATCAATAAAATGTGTACTTTACTTGTTTTTCATTTGTGTATTCATCTGCATGTTCATTCCTTTCAATTTGGTATAATAATAAACACATTTGCAAGAAACAGTGTCTTCGACTATGGTGCGCGCATCTCGAGGTCGTACAGATGGTGATCACGATGGGACCCCAACCAGGTTCTTATTTTTTGACTGATTTACTAATATTTTGGATGTTTTTTCTTTGTACAGGTCTATCCTCTCTTGTCAAAAATAGCCAAAATATCTTAGCTGCTATAGCTGTCAATGGCTAGAATTAGTCGCTTAGGTCAATAGCGGCCAACAGAAGAATGCAACAGAGGACAAAATGTTCATCAAAATTACAAAAATTAATGTTGGTACAAGTCCCTAATTCTCTATGATTTTCTATCTACATTTATTTTCCAACAACAACAAGCAAAAACATAGCTAAGTAAGGAAAAATGAAGAAAATGGAATGAAAATTGCATTATAAGTTTCTTAGATTTCTTTAGTTTCCTCTAGGTGCTGCTAGGAACAACAGACCTCTGTATGTAAGTTTTTCCCTAGCCTCTAGCATGTTAGGGCATTGTATGTTGTTTTTCTTGCATGTGGCCCAATTAGCATCTGGCCATTCACAAAGTAGGAAGTACATTACATAAATATCATCTAGATTTCATTAAACATGCATTCTTCTGAAAAAAAAATGTTCTTTTTAGGCATATAGTTTATTAAAGCATGTATGCTAGATGATTCATCGTTTTCTATTTCAAAATCTAAAAATAACACCACACACTTGCATGTTCTATCATAACATTGGTAAGGTTAGATTTCATCACCGATCCCCAATTCATATTGGTGACATTGGAATTCATCTCCTTCCACCGGATTGCCCCCTAGAGGTCCTTAGATGGGATAGAGAGATATTTTAAAATTGGTACAAGGTACTTGTCTTCAAAATGTCTCCCACTATTGCATAGTGAAAGAGCTAGGTGAACCCCCCACTAGGATTTAAGCGGTGTGCCCTAGACTCTTTTGAGAAATCACGTTCGACACTAGTGTTCTTAGTATTCACTTTTATTGAGTTCCCAAATTCCAATTCCAAAGCATAGACAAGAAGACAAAATTATCAACACATCCAAACACACTAGATAGTTTAGGGGAACACGATAATCCTTAAAAGAGATAAAAATATACTTGATTTGTTTGTATGGTTTGAAATCCAATTAACAAGATAACACACAAGTTAGAATGGTCAACACATGGAGAAACCACCCATAGTCCACAACCGATGGGGAAAGTAGTGCTCCTAACTCTCATAAACACACTGGCATTGAGTCACCCACCCATACTATCATCGAACGAAGTTTGACAAGTCTTAGGGGCAACAACTCAACTATTAGGGGGACTCCACATGAGACCCTAGTAAGAGATCCACTTCCTGGTTATCCATAACATAGAAATAAGGAGGCCTCAAGGCCACCATAATCATATGGGAATGAGGAGTTGTCATGGTGTTGCTCATCATACAGACACACAGAGGCATCACGACCTCGTTCTTCCCATAAACACATAGAGGCATCATGACCTCTTTATTCACATCGATGTACGGAGACATCATGAACTCCCTCATCGCATAAACACACAGAGGCTTAAAGGCCTTTGTCATCATACTAGTATGGGGAGGCAACAAGACCTCCATCATAACACATGCAAGAAAGGGAAGTAAGATCCCAAACATCATATGGTACACAAAGAACATACTAGCCTACTGAGGGGTAAGATAATAGGCTTGCATCAACTCATAGACCAAGGACATCCCATGGCCTCCCATAATATGGGAGTATATCTTTGGATCACAACCTCATTGGTGTTAATGGCTCTCCACGGGATTAGCAATGGAAAACTAAATAATTAGACGGGCTGGATCGGTTTCCCTTGAGACCAGCTCCAAGAAGTATTGCCACTGAATATTCTACTTCAAGAAGTTCACGTAGTGTAGCCACTAGACACATCAATGAATCGTGGAAAGCTACAAAGCGATCTCGTAGTCCATAAACTACTTCAGATCATGAGCGTACTCAACCCTTAATGCAATACATGAAGTAAGTCACCCTAGCAGACCGGGGTAGACACAAAATAGGACTTTCCCCAAGTTATCTCAACATTAGAATCCCTCACATAGAGATAGAAAGACAATAACCATCAATAGCAGGTCACTTTGATCACCTACATAGGCTAGAAGAAGAGGTACACATTGAGCAAGAATGCATACAAAATATTGAACAAGAAGAATGAAGGAAAAGATGCATGTGCTTACAATAGCAACTCTTAAGAGAGGAAAGAGCAGAGTGTGAGGAGCTAGCAAGAAGGTTAGCTTGAATGGATGCACACATAGCTGGTGAGAGGTATCAACATGAGAGATGTACCAATTCTCCCTATGAGAGAGGTGCTCGATATGAGCATATTCACCATGCTCCACAACATCAACAACACCTAGGACTAGAGCAAATGCAACTCAGCAGGGACTAGACAAGGATAGAAGATCAGGAACCACCTACACCTGCACCTCCAAACATGGTCATGGGAGAAGAGTATAGGCACCTGATTGAGGTAAACATCGGAATACCTCCCTTACCACCACGAGCGAAACTTCAATAGCATGAGATTATTGTCTCAATGTCATACAAAATGCTCACCGAGAGAGTCAAGTCTCTCGAAAAGGACACAAGTGGAAAAAATCCAACATTAGACAAGATACACAACCAACCTTTGTGCCCATCAATCCCGAGTCTTGCATATCCTAGGCACTTTGAGATACCTAGGTTGGATAAGTTTAAGGGAGAGGGAGACATGCAGGATCACATGATCAACTTCATGAACATATGCTTCCACCTGGAAAAAGATGATGCTTTGATGTTGAGAACATTAATATTGATGTCCTCAGGTGCTACAACCCAATGGTTTAACAAATTGCCAAAGCATAGCATTACCAATTTTGAACAACTGGTAAATTCATTCCTAGAACATTTTTCCTTTGGTGCTAAGAAGAAGATAAACTTATCTGATCTAGCTAATCTAAAGCAATACGATGATGAGCCAATGATGGACTATGGGGATAGATGGAGAAATGTCATGGTAAATTTATCATTCCCCGTCCCCACAAAAGAGCTCATCCAAATGTTCACAAATATTTACGTGAAACATATCTCTCTACTGCTATAGCTACAACAGTACACAACATTCGAATATGTCTTGGATCAAGCCAAGCCCATTGAAGACATCAAAGTCGATGAAGGAGACCTTAAGCTCCACAACAAGAAAGAGTGGAGCAAGAACAATTAGAACAACAAGAACAAGCAAAATCAGGCTAAGCCTATCCAAGTCAATCAAGTAATACTAGCCACTCCATAGGGGGGAATGAACAACAACCCCAAAATTATCAAGCACAACCCCCGATGACTAACTATGATCCCAAGAGCAACCAAGGCTGAAATAGGGAGTGACGACTACCTTGATACTTCATGCCTTTGAATTAATCAATGTAATCAGTATTCAACCAGTTGAACAAGGTGCAAAGGATAAGATTTCCTAATGTACAATTGCTTGACCCTAACTATCCCAAGCCATAGGGATACATAGAAGATCACCATTACCCATATCATAGGATACTAGGGTATGACATCGAAAACTACATGGGATTTAAGAATGTAGTGTAAAGCATGATTGAGAAGGGAGAGTTCAATATTGATAACCCACTGGCTCCCAACAATAGGAATATGGATATATTCAGGAACCCATTACCCAATCATGAAGCCCCAAGGGATCAAGGTATGCAGGTCAACCAAGTTTGAGTCGATCCACATATTCAAGGATGCATCGGGATGGTTGAATTGGTCAACATAGCAACCAAGAGTTGGAGATATGGGAAACCACAACCACTATCGTCTCCCATCAATATACCTACTGCACCCCGACAGAGATAGGTACAAAATAATCCTCCAGATCCCCCAACAAGACCTATAGTAACAGTTCAAAGAATACTGGAACAGAATCTATAAATGACTCTAGCCAAGTTGTCCATCTATGATCTTATACAATAGTTCCCCTATGGAGACGTTAATAGATATTTTGAGATCAATCGAGCTCCAGCCCTAGAACCCTGATGTGTTCACATATTTTTGGGTGTAAGTACAATAGTGCCAAGAGCCTGTGATACATTTTTATGATCATGAAATAAATAAGTGCCAACTACTATAGCCGAACCACCTTTGCACATCATTGCATCTATCAATGACATACCATTCAAGCAGGTCTTGATTGATACAGGATCACAAATCAGCAACATTACCACCAATGTTGTAGGGCATTTAAAGATACCCAAGTCCAATATTGTTCCAACTTCATACACATTGTGGGCTTTCAATGATGCGCTATGCACCACAGTGGGCACAATCATCTTGCCTATAAATGTGGGACATACAACCATATCGATAATGTCACACCTAGAAGACATGATTAGAAGGATTACAACCCCAAGAAATCAATCTATAATGATAAGGTTCTTGAAGGTAGATGACTACTCCTACTTTACCTATGTCATGCATAGTATGAAAGGTGTGGCCTTAAGGCTAGATAAAGGAGCAAGTACTAGATAAAATAAATTTAGTGACTTTGACTTCTTGAAGGCAAAGAATATCAATACTACCAAATTTGGTCTTGAATTCATCCAAACTCTAATGCCTATGTACTTGCGCATAGGATTTTTCAAACCCCTAACATTCTAATACATGCACTTCATGAGATATGATCAAGGAGCATATTTCCTTTGATGACCTCAAAGTCCTTGAAATATTCAAAAGATTCAATGGTGTTTGTGAGAAACCTATTATGGTTTTCATGAAATTTTTTTTTTTATCATAAATTCTCCAAAGATATGCCTAAGGCCTCCCTAACTAGATTGTGACAGTGATGAGACTTTCATGAGGGAACTTCACTAGGCATATTAGGTGGAGAGACATGGCATATAGTTGAGGAGATGGAATTTGGTATAGTTGATGGCTTAGCCAACTGGGAGGCTTGAATACTTTGGAAAATATTTTTGATATTACCACTAGAAGTACCTAAAGGAAGAGAAATAGAATTTCCTTCTATAGAGGTTCCATGAGAGCTCCTTGATTAAGAGCTCGATTGAAGCTCCTTTTTACTAGCTCCCATAGAAGGTTGCAACTAGTTTCCTTTACCGTTCTTCCTAGTGATAGATATCCATTCTTCCCTTCCATTAGCAAGAGGGGTATATTTAATTGTATTTTGAGGTGTTGATGTCTCTACTAGAGCTTGATTTTTTAATTGACCCTCCATAAGAGGGTAGTATTTTATCTTGTGAGTTGCAAACTAATATCAATAACAAGTATTGAGGAGATTAATATAAACCATCTATTGTTGGAAATGGGTCTCACCAACTTGAATATCAATAGAATCCTTAAGGTCCTTTGAGAGATCAATATAAATGCAGATGCATTTGTATGGCCACACAACATATAATTTCTATGGCCTCATGCACACAAACTTGCCAATGTATGTATCAAGTTATGGCAATAATGGCCAAAGGGGCAAAGGGAGACTTGGGAATTCATCCAAACTGGGACATGAAGGGAAAATTTAGTAGAAACTATAAAATTATGGTGCTAGGGCTAAAGAAAAGGATATTTCTAACATACCAAAGACCTTTACTTATAACTGCAATGATATGCTAAAGATCGACAAACTAGAAATGAAAAAAAAATGAGTAGTAATGTTTTGAATATGATCAAATTTTATGCCATATGGATGCCAAACTTGTTGAATCCATTAACGGATTAGCAAGTCACTAGGAATCCTCCCAAAAAATTATCTAACCAAGGTGTAACTCTAAAGCCAGTTGTAGGTTTTATAAAAATCCTACATAGTATGACTATGTCTAGCATAGAGGAACTACCTTCAAGATAAAATTCCTAGATTATTTACTGGTGCCATGGCTCTCTACAGTTGCAACTTCACCAACTGGTGAAATAGTAGTCTAAGAGGCAGCCATCGAAAGGGAAGGAGCCCCTCGTTAAATATGGAGTAGCTACACAAAATGGTATAGTGTGTGTAGATCCTATAATGGCACTAGCGGTATGGCAATCAATGAAAGAACAAACAAGCAGTAGAAATATGCAAGGAAAAAACCCTAGCATAGCCTCCACAAGAAATCCTAGACTCCAATTTCTATTCTACTCATGAGTAACAAATAATTTCACATCATAAACTAATGTTTAAATCCTAAAATCAGGTGCACTATAGAGGACACTTAAAGGTGGAATTCAAACTTATAACGATTTATTACAAATATAATCCTAGTTTTATGTTATTTATGAACTTTACTCATATGTTAACCTTAACATTTTAAGTCCAATGAGTTTGGAGCAAAATATCTTTATGCTCTCTATGATCAATTCCTAAATGTTAACCTTAATGTTTTAGGTCTAATGGATTAGAGACAAACATCCTTCAATTTCAATGGATTTGAAACAAGTGATCAAAAACATTGTACATAGAATTTCTAATCTCATGGGTGAACCCTAACATTTAGTCATATGCATTCGAGACAACCAAAGGAAAACAAAATATTCACATCATAAGTCAAGACTATAATTTTATAGATGAACCTTTATTATTTATCCCTTGTTATTTATGCAAGTCATCAATTGTAATAATATGAGTTTATTCCAATCTCAAATCCATCTATAATATGAATATATTTCTCTAAATTGTGATGAACACTCTTATGACAAGAGAGCTTCTAAATTCACATTTTTCACAATAAGATAATCCATGATAGTATAATTTTTAATAATACATATTATTATAATTAATTGAAATGATATAATAAAAATGAATTCCAACTCAAACTTTAAACATTCTTGTAATAAAACAAACCATTATTTTTGTTTTATAATACCACATTATTTTAATTCATTAAAATAATATATTAAAAATCATTTTTATAAATATAATTTATTATAATATCATATTATTTTAATTCATTCAAATAATGTAAATAAGGGGAAACCTAAGGGGCCGATGCCGGGTGTCGGGTGATATGAGCCACGTGAAATCGCCTCTGCTGTTGCAGGTGGCCTCGAGGTCCGCCTTCATGCTGTGCAGTAAGGAAATTATATCCGGGGAGGGGTCCTCGATGGCTTCAAGGATGAGCAACGCCTGAGATATGGAGGGCCTGCAGACCACTCTGGGGTGGGCACACTGCAGCCCCAGCAGCAAAACGCTCTCCATGCTTTGTTTTGAGCACCCCTCGTCGCAGTCGCGTATTCTCTTGTCCACAATTTCGGCGCGGCGCCCCTTGAGAGCCATGTCCACCACCCAGTCGGAGACAAGAACGTGCTCCAGCGGTCCTGGTATCGAAGGTCCTGCGCCCCGTCACGAGCTCCAGTACGATGATGCCCAAGCCGAAGACGTCGCTCTTGTCGTTGAGGTGGCCGTAGAGGGCGTACTCGGGTGCCACGTAGCCGAGCGTGCCCACTGTCCGGGTGGTGTAGTGCGTCTTGTCGTCCGTCTTGAACTTGGCCATGCCGAAGTCCGCAACCAGCGGGCTCAGATCCGCGTCCAGCAGCACGTTTGCGGCTTTCACGTCTCTGTGTATGATGGCCGGCTTCGTGTCCTCGTGCAAGTACGCCAGCCCTCGGGCAATCCCCACTGCGATCTTGTAGCGCTGCGCCCACGTCAGGCAAGGGCGGGTGGGGCTGAACAGGTATTCCGCCACGCTGCCGTTCTCCATGAAATCGTACACGAGAAGCGGGAACAAGTTCCTGTGCTTGATGCTGCTTATCACCTGCAACGTTGAAGTCATGACAGCCCGTTAAAATAAAGAAATAAATATGAATACAACCAAACTATTTTTGTAGATCATTTCTTGTCAGTATGCTAAACTGATTGCACACATTCTTAAAAGATTAAATGTAATGAAAATGCAAAGATTACAAGCGGCGTTGCTAACTTCCTTCCACGAGGGAAGTCAGTTTCCATAACATTTACGGAGATGCCACCTACGTGGGCCACTAAAGATGAAGGTTTTGGAACCTTAAAAGGAGGTTTAAATGCTTGAAAACAGCGAAAATTTGAAAGGAGTAGGTTGTAAACCATAAACAAAATGGTTAAGTTGGTTGTGATCAGTCCTACAAATATCGTGGTAATGAGGATGTAAAGAAAATTCCGTCTTACATCTTCAACTTAGCGTATTACAAGACAGCACAAGCACCTTTAACTTCAGAGATCTGGACTATTCTTTAATTTAACCAGACAGCATTAATTTAACCAGACAGCAACAGAGATATCCGCCAGTAATGTTGTTGAAAATTAATAATAGTTGAAACACAGAAAAATGGAACAAATGCAGATAACAGAAATTATATGAACTTCGAAACCATAAAATACTTCAGTTTTTATTTATAAATGGAATCTCACAACAGCAGGGTTGTTTACATTTCATGAGTGTTACCATTTATAACACATCAACCATTCATAACAGGGAATTCAACCTGTTACAACCAAAATTACAACCACAAAAGACAACCACTCTAATAGAACACAAAGTTTTATCCCTGTCATAGACCTGCAACTTAGCATAAAAGGAAAAGCTGAATAACTACAGCATCCCTCCCAACCTACCTTCTCTAGAGTAACAACCCCTGCAATTGTAGCCTGAAACCTTTGTCATTGCAGCCTGCAAATGTGGGCTTTGACTTCTGCCACTACAACCTTAAACCTTTGCTATTACAGCCTACAAATGTGGGCTCTGACTTCTGCCACTACAGCCTAGTGTTGGTGTCAGTGCTAGCAGTCTAATGGTGTCAGTGCTGGTGATGGGGATAGAGTAGTGGCCACTGACCACACAATATCCCACTTGGCAACTACTCTGACCAATATTGTAAGCCTACCTTACCTTGACACCAAGTGAATTTTTGTGCAGCCAAAGACTTGGTTAATGCATCTGCAACATTTCTTTCTGTCCTCACCTTGAGTAGCTCTACATCTCCAGTTTGTACCACTTCTCTAATGAAGTAAAACCTCACTCTAATGTGTTTAGTCCTAGAGTGAAACTTGGGATTCACTGCAAGATCAATTACACTTTGGTTGTCACACCAAAGAGGTATTGGTCCTTGCTCAAATCCCACATCCTCACATAATAAATGTAGCCATATAGCTTCTTTGGATGCCTCTGCAACAACAATGTACTCAGCTTCTATTGTAGATTGGGAAACCACTTCTTGCTTCTTACTTCTCCAACTAACTACACCACCAAAAAACATGAAGATATATGCACTTGTGGACTTGCCCTTATCCACATCTCCTCCAAAATCTAAATCAACAAAACCCTGTAATTATTTTTTTTTGGCTGCGTTATAACAAATCGCATAGTCTTTTATCCCTTGAAGATACCTCATTATCCTCTTAATTGCAACCCAATGTTGCTTACCAAGATTGGACATGAATCTACTTACAACACCCACTACATGGGCTAATTCAGGTCTTGTACACACCATTGCATACATGAGCTTTCCAACTACACTTGCATGTGGTATATGTGTCATTTCATCCTCTTCTTGCTTGCTCTTTAGACTCATTTCATTTGATAATGCCACTCCCACTTAAGATGTAGTGTTCACAGGAGTGCTCTTATCCATGCTAAAGATTTCAAGGTGATCTGCAATATACTTTCTTTGGTTGATCCAAAGTCTTATTGTCATACGATCTCTCTTGACTCCAATACCCAAAAAATAATGCATTGGACCCAAGTCTTTCATGTAAAATTTCCTTCATAATTCAGATTTTGTCCTTTTTACCAAATCCTTTGAGTCACTAAGCAAAAGAATATCATCAACATACAAGACCAAAATAATGAAGTGATTTACCTTTTCCATGAAGTAGATGCAATTATCTCCATAACTTCTTGTGAAATCGTGCTCAATCACATGCTTTTCAAACTTGTGGTACCATTGTCTTGGGGATTGCTTCAAGCCATAAAGTGCTTTCTTTAATTTGCACACCAAGTTGCTACTCCCACTTGAAAACCCTTCTAGTTGTTGCATATAAATGTCCTCATTGATCTCTCCATGAAGAAAGGTTGTCTTCACATCCATTTGCTCAATTTCCCAATCATAGGTTGCTGCCATTGATAATAATAATCTAATTGAAGCAATTTTTGCCATAGGAGAGAAGGTTTCATTAAAGTCTATACCCTCTACTTGAGTATATCCTTTTGCCACCAGCATTGCATTATATATTTCTATTGAACCATCAACTTTATACTTCCTTTTAAAAATCCACTTACAACCAACTACTTTCCTATCCTTAGGTAATGGTTGCAAATCCCAAGTCTGATTTTTTTCAAGTGACCTCATTTCTTCTTCCATAGCCTTTTTCCAATGAATAGCTTCATCACTATTAAGAGACTTTTTCACACTTCTTGGCTCATCACACATGGAAGACAATGCAAAATAACTAAAATAATTTTCTTCATAGCCAAACTTATCAGGTGCTCTTCTTTGCCAAAGACTCCTCCTTGTCACTTGATTACTTTGTTCAACTTTTGATCCTATGAGTTCTATCTCATTTCCCGGTTGTACATCATCATGAATAGGTTGATTAATCTCATGATTACTCTACATATAAGTCTCTTCTTGTTGTTGTACTTGCATTTTATCATTAGACCCACTTACAAACGATTGTACTTCACATAATGGAGTTGAAACAGGAGTGACAACTTGTATTTGGAAACTATTGCTATAAATTTTTAGCCTACTGATTTTTTATTTCAGAATGTACTCCATGTTGTTCCTCATTTTCTTGAGTGTCCAAATTTACTTGCTTTTCACTAGCACACTCTTCCTTGAAGATGACATCTCGATTGAATGCATGGCGGTGTTCTGATGGGATCCATAGCTTGTATCCTTTGATTCCTTCACCATACCCAATGAAAATGCATTTCACGGACTTGTTATAAAGCTTCCTTATATTATCCTTGGGAACATGCATGTAGGCTTCACATACAAAGACTCTTAGATGTGCAATTGTGGGCTTCTTGCCACTCTAAGCCTCCTCTGGTGTCTTTCCTACCAAAATAGAGCTAAAAGATAATTTTTTCACTAAATTTATTGTATGTAAAGCTTCAACCCAAAAACCTTTGCTTAAGTGTGCATCCTCTCTCATACTCCTTGCCTTGTCCACTAAGGTTCTATTTAACCTTTCTACAACACAATTTTGCTATGGGGAGTATGGTTTAGTTTTCTGCCTTACAATGCCATGCAACCTACAATATGCATCAAACTCCTTGGAGTAATACTCACCTCCATTATTAGTCCTTAGTGTCTTTACCTTCTTCCTTGATTGTCTTTCAACTTCAGGCACAAAAGCTTTGAACATATCCAAAGCACTACTTTTCTATTTTATGAAGTATACCCATGACTTCCTTGAGAAGTCATCAATGAATGTGATGAAGTATTTGGATCCTCCCATGGAAGCCACTTCCATTGGTCCACATATATCAAAATTTATTAATTCAAGAATTCCTTTGCTCCTATACTCACTTGAATTAAATGAAACTCTCTTTTGTTTTTCCATCACATGCTTCACAAAAATCAAATGAACTAAGCTTCATACCTTCCAAACCTCGAACATTTTGCTTGTTGCACATATTACGTAGGCTCCTATATCCAAGGTGTGCCATCCTTTTGTGCCACAATATCATTTTTGACATATTTTTTGTTGTATGTTTGTTTCCACTCTCTATTGAGCTTATATTTGCACTACCAACATCAATAGGGGCTGCATCTAACATGTATAAGGTTCCATGTCTTATACCTCTAGCCAAGACCATGGCTCTACGAACAAAATTACATCCATATTTGCCAAAGAGAGTCTCAACTTTAGCCTCTGCAAGTTGACTTACTGAGAGTAAGTTTCATGTCAAGCCTGGAACATGTCTCGCATCTGGTATAGTTTTAATCCTTCCATAACTAAACTTAACTCTTACACTACCTTTGCCAACAATTTTATAGTGATAATTATCACCAAGGAATACTTTGCCATGGTTACCTGCTGCATAGTCCTTGAACCACTCTCTATATGGTGTCATGTGAAAGGATGCTCCAATGTCTATTAACCATGCTTCATCTTGAACATTCATTGTCAAGCATGCATCAATATACAACCCCCTTTCACTAGTTGTTGGAGCTACCAAAGATTCTTCATTTTACTTGGAAAAATCAGCCTTGCACTCACTTTTACTGTGTCTTTTTTGCTTGTATTTCCAACAAACAATCTCTTGCTTCTTTCCTTTGCTTGGGAATCTTCTTCTTGATTTGGACCTGTAGCCATTAACATAGAATTTTTCCCCCTTTCTTTCTCTACTTCTTCCTCTATCCCTAACAACCAAAGATTTTGAGTTCTTGGTAGGTTCAAAATTCCTCCTAGTTTTTTCTTGGAGCAATGACTAATGATCTTATACTTCTTGAGATTCTCCACTTTTGTGCTCCCACTAATTGCTACAATTAGATTATCCCATGAGTCTGGTAAGCTATAGAGCAAGCAAATGTATTTCTCATCTTCTTTGATCTCATCACCAATTGATTTCAACTGATTTACTAGGGTGTTGAAGGTGTTTAAATAATCACCTACATTTCCTCCATCAGCCATCTTTAATGCATACAATTTTTTTCTCAGAAATATTATAATCATGAAACATTTTGATTCATAGAGCTTACCAAGATTCTCCCAAAGTTGCTTTGCTGACTTTGCTCCACTAACATTCATCAAAAATGAATCTTCCAAGTTCAAACCAATCAAGGTAATAGCTTTGTCATTTATATTGTCCCAGTCATCTTGACTAGTTTCTGTTGGATTTGTCTCCTTGGTGATAGTCCTACTTCAGATCTTTTTCTACAAGGAGATATTCCATTTTAAGCTTCCACAAGTTAAAATTCTGCCCACTTAATTTTTCAATGATAGTCTTCCTATGCTCCATTCTCTACTCCAACAAGTTACCATAGAATTCCCAAGCAATGTTCCTCATACCTATAGAGTTTCCTCAACAGAGAAACACTCCCTATGTTGCTCCAAGATCTGATACCATTTATTGAAAACCAATGACAGTCGAAACATAGAAAAATGGAACAAATGAAGACAACATAAATTATATGAACTCAGAATGCACAAAATATCAGTCTTTATTTATAAATGCAGTCTCACAACAATAGGGTTGTTTACATTGCATGAGTATTACCATTCATAACACAACCAATGGTTGTTACAATACAATACAATGCCCAAGAACAAGACATTCAACCTGTTAGATCCAAAATTACAACCACAACAGAAAGCCACTCCAGCAGAAAACAAAGTTTTCTCCCTCTCTCACAGACCTACAACTTCACAACAAAAGGAAAAGTTGGATAACTACAACATCTCTCCCAGTCTACCTTCTCTGGAGGAACAACCCCTGCAATTGCAGCCTAAAACCTCTGCCATTGCAGCCTACAAATGTGGGCTCTGATTTCTGCCACTGCAACCTGAAACCTCTACCATTATAGCCTGCAAATGTGGGCTCTGACTTCTGCCACTACAGCCTAGTGTTGGTGTCAGTGTTAGCAGTCTAATGGTGTCAATGCTGGTGATGGGAACAGTGTAGTGGCCACTGACCAAACAGACGTGTGCTTGTATAAAATTTATGTAAGATTTCCAATTAGAAGGCATCATAACTTTGTATCGATTTAAAGCATTTCTCACGTTATTTTTGTTTTTTTGTTTTTAATTTACATTATGTAATCAGTAGCGCTAGGATAGTTTATCCGATTTTTATAATCATATTATAGTATTATGCATTGTCCACATCTATAACCACCATGCTATAATCATCTTAAACTATTTACGTCGTTGAAAATACTAGAAAGGCTGGCAAATTTGAAGCAGAAAAGCCAAGCGAAGAGTGCTCCAAATTCATTGTACATTCCCGATTACTTAAAGTCAGTAGCACGGAGGCCATAGCCTACGACTATATTCCACAACGTTAATTCCGTGTTGAGAGAATCAGTTAATTAGTATTACAATTCAATTAAAACTTCGTTCTCCCCTACAAGGACAGGGTGATCAAAATTACCAAAGGCTAAACATAAAACATCATCAAAGTAAAATATACTCACGGATCACTGACCTGCACCTCGTGACTAAAGTCCTCCTCGGCTGCCTTTGTGGAATCCTTGAACCTTTTCACTCGTCGGCAATATTCCGGGTGGCATGTTTGATCTCGGGGGAAGCTAAAGAACGTCGGCCCTGTGCTCTCGCTCAACACTATATATCTCCGTATGAGCTTCCTCCGCTGTGTCTTACTCACGCTTTGCAGGTACCAGAGGACACCGACCAAAAAAAGAATTATCACACCCGCCAAAGAAACAGAAGCCTCGAGAGTCGTCTTGGCAGTCCCGTTTAGACCCTTCCGGCCCCCGACGCGGAGGCTGAGAAGGCAGTATGCGGCTTCCGGGCCGAGGCCATCGTAGCAGTTGATGCCGCCGCCGACGTACATTAAGATGGCCGTTATGTTTGCGGAGTCGGTGATGAAATTGTCGACACCCACGCGACAGAGCGCCAAGAGCTTGGAGTCGATTCCGCGACGTACAAGCTGCTGGTTGAATTCGTGGACGCACAGGGCGGCCGTGCTGCCGTCCGGTAGGAAAAAGGTCCGGGTGGTGTCCACCCAGGCGAAGTGGAGGATCTTGATGAGGTCCAGAATGCCTTCACAGCAGCGGGATATGTCCGGCATAAGGCACTGCTGATACAAATACGGATTCGCTTCCAGCTCCTGCGTTATGTTCATTGGACATTGTAGTTCGCTTGCTAGAGCTGATGGCAGAGCAAACAGAAATAAAACCAATAACGCCTGCATCCCTTTCCCACCCATGGCACGAGACAGGAAAGTTATGCTCTAACACATCTGTCATTCTAGAATTGTGTAGCTTGACGATTCTTATTGAAACGCAGCCGCCACGAGTCAGTGGGTAGCGATGGAAAAGAGCAGGAAAAGAGCAGCTGCTTTCCTGCGGCCACGCTGTTTCCGATCTTAGACCTAATACAGCGAAGGTTATTCAAACTCGCCATTAATTCTTTCCATTTCTTGTCACAGACGTTCAGAGGTTTCCACGTAAGGGCATTAATAAGAGACAAGGGGTCCACGTCATTGAAACGTTGGACACGCTGTGCCAAGCACAGCCAAGGACACGCGAGTTTTAAAAGAGGGGTCAAAAAAACGTGTAAACTCAAACGGACTCCCTGAAGTTCCCTGAAGTTGAAGGACGGTATTCACCAAAAACGTTTAGATTGTTCAAGTCCAAACTTTACTATATGTTTGTCGGTTTGCAAGGTAGTATGGTTTTCATCTAAAAGGTATAGACTATTTAAAGGCTTTGACTTCAACACTTTAAAGGCTATGACTTCAACACTTACTAAGAAAAGATCAAGGTTCAAACTTTAGGTATGTTTGTAGCTTAAAAGTAGTACGCCATTCACCAAAAACTTATAGACTGTCTAAAGGTTTTGACTGGCCAACACTTTCTAAGAAGAGGTAGTTCAAACCTTAGGGTATGTTTCTCAGTTTGCAAGGTAGTACGACATTCACCAAGAACGTGTAGCCTAAAGGCTTAGACTGGCCAATACTTTTTTTTATTTGATTGGCCAACACTTACTAAGAGGTCAAGGTTCAAACCTTAGAGTATGTTTGTCAACATGCAAGGTAGTAGTTTGTTACTCATGATGGTACCAATTTTGAGCAAGTGGTGGTCATATTGAGTTTTTTTTTTAATAATACTACTTATAAATATCCACCATGGGGAACTCGGGTCACATCACCAATAACCTGTAGATCACACTCACGGGGATAAGCGGGGGATAAGTACCCTTGCTGGTAGACCACATTGAGTTAATAATAACAAGGTAGCATATGGATTATAGAAATAAGAAACAACCTTAAAATTTAAACCTTATTTAATAATAAAAAAAGATTATAAATATAACCAATTTACAAACTCAAACAAACTCCTTGAAATTGAAGTTGAACGATGATATTCACCAACCACTTCTGAAAGAGGAAATATAAGGTTATCAAGGCTTGAAAATTAAATTTAATAATAAACTTACAATACTAAAGTAGTTAATGATAATATTCTATATTTCATGTTAAGTGGATTGGTAAGACGTTGGACAATTATGGAAAGGAGATATAGATTCAAACCTCGACCATGTTTAATTTGGGCAAAGGTAGTAGTTTGACCCGTTGAGTATGTGTGCTAGCTTGATGATGGTGATATCAACCCCGAGCTACCAAGGGCTTCCCACTTTGGGTTGTGTTTACCAAGGCGAGATAAGAATTATAATAGTAACTATCACCCCCGAGCCACTAAGGGCTTCATTCACTTTGAGTCGCCTTTACCGAGACAATAAGATTTAATTCCATAACCAATTTTTTATTTTTTTTTAAATTAAATAGCTACCGCTTTAAACTATGTAAAAAAAAATATTCGAACACTCGTGTATTTATAATGACCAAGGTCCGATTCGCGGCAACGAAGAAATTAGGTTTTATATTTTTGAGTCTGTTTAATTTTTTTATGCATTTTAAATAGACCATCACTCTTGAGAATTCGAAAATTATATAAGCAATAAATGATAAAATTGAAGATGAAAATATAATTAAATGAAATAATATAAAAGAGTTTATAGTTTTCAAAGGTGGATTGGTAATTGTTTTTTTTGGTTAGGTATTTATTAAAAAAAGATTTAGGTTTAAATCTCGAGGACATGTATGTTGCAAAGGTAGTAGTCTGATTTGAATTCTCAACTAAGACAATAGTATGCTGATTTGCTGATTTGAATAGTAATCGGTGGTCCCCTTATGTCAGGTCAACAATAACAAGGTGGTATGTTGGGAGTAGCCTAGTTACTAAAAATAGTGTGGATGTAACCAACTTCTCCCTTTATTTATTTATTTATTTATTTATATATATATATATATATATATATATATATATATATATATATATATATATAGCCTAAAGGTTATGTGGATTGGTAAGTTTTTGTACTTATCAAGAAGAGACCTAGATTTAAACTTAGGTTCAAATCTTAGGGGCATGCCTGTTTGTGTAAAGGTAGTAGTATGACCTATGTTTGTTGACTGCATACCAGCTCGAATAGCAGTATCAATCCCAAACCCACACTGCTCTAGGTTAAACAACAACAAGGTGGAATAGGTGTTGTCGGGGCAACCTTAGAATTTGAACCATGCTGAATAGTAGAAAAAGACTGTGGATGTAACCAATTCCCTTATAAATTGAGGAAAAGAAATTAAATTTTATCTAAATTTTTAGTATTAAATTTTCATAAAAAAAAAATTATTATTGTTTTTTAGTTATTAAAAACTTAAAGTTTATTTATAAGATATTATACACAAAAATTTAACAAGTTTATATTGTGCTTATAAATATGAAAAGTCTAAAAAATATAAGTAATTGCAATAATTGTCTAATTTCAATCAAGTAATTGTTGCTAACTACTTAAATAACTCATAATAGGATTTTCTTAGATTTTTAATTCGTTATAAAATCTTGTAATTTGTTAAGAAACTATATTATTTTAATATATTTTTTTTTTGAGTTCATACATGTTTTTATGAGGGGTCTTGGTCCACTCATACTAGGTGGGGTTTGAACACCTCTTAAAGAGAGGCCAAAGCCTTTACCACTACAATAAAATTGCAGCTAAAATTGAATGAGTTTACACATGTTTTTATGAGGGGTCTTAGTCCCCTCATATCGAGGGGGGTTGAACCTTGGACCTCCTAAAGAAATACCAAAGCCCTTACCACTACAATAAGCTTGCAGCTTATAATATTTTAATAAATTATAGTTTTACATATTTTTAATTTAGCGAAAAATCTTTTGCAGGGTGCATTGGTCTGAGAAACCACGATCAAGAGGTTCTACACCATCAAAATCACCCAGAAGTCATTCCCCACCCTGAACACACCAAAATTATCAATAAGATTTTGGGTACCCAATGTGCGTTTGGTAGGGTGGAGATTTGAACCAAGAACCTCCCTTGGAGGATTGCCCTACCCTCTCCAACTCACCTAAAGCACAGTATAGTATTTCAAAATTTTACTTGTAATATATTTTTTTTTAATTTTTAATTGCTTATAAAATCTTGTAATATTTTAAGAAATTATATTGTTTTAATATTATAATAAATTATAGTACTACAAAGTTGCTCACTTAATTAATTCAAAAATATTTTTAATATATATAATTTTAAATTTTATAAAAGTTATTAATAAAATAAAATAAATTGAAATGCATTATAAAAACATACAACCGATCAATTAATAATAACAATAATTGTGGAACAAGCAATAGAGGCTTTAGCTCTTTTTTGAGAGGTCCAAGGTTCAAACAACCACAACATGAGCGGGTGTGTGAGGGGGTGAGTGTGTGAGGTTGTGTGTTTGGCCTCTATTGATAAGCTTAGGGTAAGCTTAACTCTCACCCTTATGATAAGTCATGGTTGGAATAAGGATGCCTAACCTCACTTTGAGTCATAAAGGTTTCTTACACTAACCTAATAAAAAATAATAATAACAATAACTAACTATTATTGTAATTATTATTATTTTAATTTTAAAATATAATATATTTTTGCATATAGTTGCAATCAATCAATTTCATGTAAAATAGTGAATATGGAGCAATGAGTTTACACATGTTTTTATGAAGGGTCCTAGTCCCCTCATACTGAGTAGGGTTTGAACCTTGGACCTCCTAAAGAAATATACAAGCCCTTACCACTACAATAAGCTTGCAACTTATATTATTTTAATATTATAATAAATTATAGTATTACATTTTTTTAATTTAATGAAAAACCTTTTGTGGGGCTGCATTGGTATGAGAAACCACGACGAGGAGGTTCTACACCGTCAAAATCACCTAGGAGTCATGCCTGGCCTTGACCACACCAGCATTATCAACAAGTTTTTGGGTACCCAATGTGCATTTGGTAGGGTGGATGTTCGAACTAGGGACCTCCATTGGAGGATTGCCCTACCCTCTCCAACTCACCTAGAGCACGTAGGTATAGTATTACAAAATTTTACTTGTAATATTTTTTTCTTAAATTTTTAATTGGTTATAAAATCTCTTAATATTTTAAGAAATTTTATTATTTTAATATTATAATAAATTACAGTATTACAAAATTGCTCACTTAATTAATTCAAAAACTTTGTTTTTGAAAAAATGAAAAATATGTTATATTTATAAAAGTTGTATTACAAGCTAAAATGAGCTGGACAGGCATCAAGGGAGAAAAAAATCCTCCTCCAGTCCTTCCTAGCTCAACAATTAGCCATAAAACATTACTATATATAATGCAGATATTCATACACCTCAACACTACCATAGTTGAATTCCAATTTATCCAATTTATCTAAATTTCATAAATCATCCATTTATCTTCATGTTGTTTTTCTTTGTGGCCTTATTTGTGATAGATTCATTAGATTCACTATTTTCTCTTCTTGTTATGTTATCTACTTGTATCACCTCCTGCATTCCTTGGATTATTTGGCACAAACTTATCTAATTTTCCATTTGAGAGTCCACATACTACCCTTCCTCCAGATATTTACAATATTTTTCTAAATAGTCCACCACACAATTTCTATCTCATTTGATATGTGTTGTAAAAATATCTTGAAAAACATGCCAGATCTTCTGAAATGTTTTCACCTTCCTTCTCTCTCCAATTCTCAACACCTGAAAGGGCCTTATCGGATCCAAGATACCAACCCATAATTGAGAGTTTATCTCTATCCACAACTTATGTACCTGTATATTTTTAGTTATCACTATTGTTGACAAGATTTCCTATCCTTCAGCTCTTTTAATTTTTTTGCCTCCCCCATGCCTTCTACTCTCTAGTACACTTGTTCTCCTTTCCAATTTTGCATGATAATGCCAAAACCAGCTTTCCCAAGGTTTTTAGTAGAATCTCGATCTGTGTTTGCCTTCATGTACTCTCTGGGAGGTGGCTTCCACTCTATGTTATTCGAGGGGATCTTACATGTGTATCCATTCCTAAGTTATTTCTATGTTACAATAATTCTAAGGCTTCGTAGAACAATCATTTCCTCCATTTTATGTTTGTTTCCTCCTGTAATCTGATAGATAGTGCTTTTGTTACCTTGCTCATAATCCTCTCCCATACTTGCTCCATTGTTTTGTACTATGATCTAAATATACATGCATTTCGTTCTAGCCATAACTGCCACCATATAAAGCTAGGTCCTAGTTTCCATGCCAATTTCATTATTTTAATCTTAAAGCTGCATTATTTCCATTTCTCATAAAAGCTTTCCTAGCTCTCAAAAACTTCCCAATGTTGTCTCATCTGCCTCCACAGATTGATCCATATGTATTTAGCAAAAGAACACCCAAAAAAGATGTGATTCAAGGTCTCCTCTACCTTTCTACACAAAAAACATTTAGAAGGCCCAAAGAAACCTTTTTTTCTCAAATTATCAATTGTCAAACACATTTTCTAGATAAATAGCCATGAAAACATGTTAATTTTTGGCCATCCTTCCTTTTTCCAAACAAATGTCCATGGAAGTGGTGTTGGGGTAATCTCATATCTACAAACTACCTTGTATCCCTCCTTTGCCTTATAAATTCCCAACTTACTTCCTCCTCATACAAGTATATCCCTCTTAGAACCATCCTAAATTGGGTGTCATTGGAGATGTCTCCACAGTTTTTCTGTTAATTCCTATGTCCCCCTAAATGGCCATTCTCGAGGATGGTTCCACTGTAGTAATTGTGACACATGTTGATTCCATGATTTCATATAGTAAGAAGCTTTCTTCCACTCTCTGTTTTGGAGCTCTATTTTCCAACTCTCCATCTCTGGGCATGTTTAAATAATTGGTTGAGATTGATTCCATGAATCCTCCCAAAATAGAGCATCATTTCCATACTCTAACTACCAATATAGGTATGGCTTTATTAAATCCTAGCCTGCTAACATTATCCTCCATATTGTAGATCCATCTCCTTCCACTCTGTGTCTTGGAATATTTTTCTCAGAAACTCTTGGGTAATGTTTGTCTTGTAAGAGTCTACTCCATAAACCCCCAATAACTATAATCCATCTCCAATATAAATTTCCAGCTAGTACTTTGTTGCTATGGGATGTTGATCTTATCCCCAATCCACCTTGTTTTCTTGGCTGGCATATCTTCTACCAATCCACCAGTGCTATTTTTTGTTCTTCCATTGCACCTGACCACAAAACAAATATTGTGTATTTATCAATATATTTTAGAATTATCTTTGGAGCTTGAAGTACAAAAAATTTATAAACTAGAAGAGCTTGTAGCACAACTTTAATCATTGTAAGCATTCCTCCTAAGATTAGCCATTTGTGAGTCCATTTGCTCAGCTTAGCTTGAAGTCTGTCCATCAACCCTTTCCACTCTTTGCTTTTTGTTTTCTTCATAGATAAAGGTACTCCTAAATACTGTATGCGTAAAGGAGTTTCCATGAATTTCAACAATTGTATAATTTTCTCTCATCCTCTTTGTTGTATTGAAAAAAATAATCATTTGAGATTTTCTCATTAACATTTTGCCCAATAGCTTGAGTATACCCATCTAAAAATTATTTTCTGTTTCTTGCTACTATGATATTGGCTTGACTAACAAGAGTAGTATCATCCACAAATTGGAGGTGATTTACCTCATTTTGAGAATTTATTTTCAGACCCCTTAGCCTCCCCTCTTGTCTCCCTTTTTTAACAATCTCTCAAGACCCTTTGTGTAAAGGATAAAAATATAAGGGGAGATATGGTCCCCTTGCCTCAACCCCCTTCCTGCTATGAACATGGGAGAGATATTGGAATTATGTAGTCTATGTACAAGATTTTACCCAATCTCTCCACCCCTCTGCAAAGCCCATTTTTCTAAATTCTTTGCATAAAGGACCAATCTACTCTATTGGAGGCTTTAGAAAGATCTAATTTAATAAACATACCTAAGTCCTTTTGTTTTGACAGTGTGTGTATCACCTCCTAGGCCACTACTATTCCATCTAGAATTTTTTTGCCTTTAATAAAACCACCTTGCTCACTTGAAATCAGAGCAAAAAATGTTTTAACCTTTCTGTCATAATATCTGTTAATATCTTGTATACTACATTACATAGTGAAATAGGCCTATAATTATAAATTATCTAGCTAGGTGGGCCCTTAGGAATCAAAGTGATGAAGGTATGATTCAAGGCTTTTAACATTTGCTTACTCTGCTTGATTTCCTCTAGTGCCTCCACCACTGCTTGGTCCACAATTTACCAAAAATTATGATAAAATTCAATGGGGAATCTGTCTGGTCCTAGAGATTTTTCTATTTGCATTTTTTTGTATGATCCATGAGGTTTCTTCCAAAGAAATTTCCTCCATTAATAATTCATTTTTTCAACTTTGACTAATTTTGGAATTGCCTCTAGTATCTTCTCCTGCCATATTGCATTCAAACTTTCATTGCTGCTAAAAAGAGTATGAAAGTACTAATTTGATATAATTTTCATTTCACTTCCACTAGTTTTTACCTGACCCATCACATTTGTAAGACTTGTAATTCTATTTTGTTGTCTCCTATATGTTGTTGTCTTATGAAAGAATGTTGTGTTTTGGTCCCCCACCTTTAACCATGCGATTATGGCTCTTTGCCTCCAATAGATTTCTTCTTGTTCCTCCAGAGCTTCCTCTCTCCTAATAATTTATGCCTCACATTGCAATAGTTCTTCTATAATATTTCCTTGTCTTATCTCCTGAGCAATCTTCTCCTTTTGATCCTTGATTTTATTTTTTTGGATTCTAGTCATTTCCTTCTTTTGTTTACTCCACTCATTTAGTTGGGTTATTACATATTTCAATTGTTTGTGGAGTTTGAATTGGGCTTTCCCAAATATTGGTTTCTCTAATTTCCACCATTCCTTAATGTGGTCCCCAACTCCTCATCTTTCAACCACCATATCTCAAATTTAAAAGTTCCCGCAACTTTATAATTATATTCTTCTATGGTTAGAATTACTGGAAAATGATCTGAAGATAGCCTATGCATGACCCTCGCTTGTTTCTTGGTATGCAAATATAATTCCTCCCCCATGAAGAAACGATCCAAGCAAGATTTGACCGTCTCCCCTTCATTTATTTTGTTTTTCCATGTCATGGATTTGTCCACACTTGAGATATCTATTAGATTCATTGGACATGTTATTGCTGAAAAAACCTATCCTTATCCTCCAGAATGGCTCTGCCTCCTTGTTGTTCCTCTATTGTAAGCTTTGCATTGAAGTCTCCTCCCATAATATATTGGTCCTCCGGGTAGTTGTCTATAAAATTCTAGACGGTTGCCCATTGATCCCTCTGCAATCTAATTGTCTGTGGTCCATAAAAATTAACTATCATTCAAAATTTTCCAGTTTTTCTATTTTGTATCTGGACCATCAACACCCCTCTCGTAAAGGATCCCCCTATCTCTAGAAATAGTTGGTGATTCCACATAGTTGCCAATCCACCAGATTTTCCTTGTGTCGACTTAGTAAGGATCTCTCCTTTTTTCCATATCCTCCTATTTATTTTTTGTAAGTCTTCTCCTTACATTTTAATTTCCTATAACAAAATTATATCTAGACTCATATCTATGATAATATTTTTGAATACCTTTTGTATAGGGTGATTTCCTAAATCCCTCACATTCCAAGTGATTAATATAATTGAGAATTAGGAGATAAAAAGTCATCCATCGATTTACCTTTCCGTTTTGGCTCAAATATCTTCCTTGTTCCTCCATATTTTCCTTGTTTGAATTCCTCCCTATAGATTGGTTCAATTTTTGTTTCTTCTCCACTTGATGAATCCCTAGAGTAGGGATTTTTATTCTTATTTCCTTCTTTCATCTCTATTTCCTATGTCAAAATTATCCTTTGCTCTATTTCCCCTCCTATGGTCTCCCTCATAGGTTGAATCTCCTCTTCCATGAGAAAGGTTATGTCTGGTTTTGCTCCTTGCTTGTTCCCTAAAACTAGATTGGAATATTGTTCCTTATCAATTGGTGTGACTTGCTAAGCATCCTCTTCTAACCCTTCCATTTGAAAATCCCTTTTGTTTCCAAGTTTCCTAGTTATTTGAATATCTCATATATGTTGTTTGTTCTTACCATTTTTCTCCTTGTCTCTGGTTACTATGCTAATTTCTTTTGTTTGGCATTTTTATTACTTTTTGAAAGCCATCAAAGTCTATTGTGCCTTTAATTTCCTTCTAATTTACCTTATGCTAAATATATTGACCCACCATGTTAATATTTTATTTTATCCCCTCTTGTTCAGATTGATGATCCTTAATGGTTAGGCACATTCTAGCCTGATGTCCATGAGCATGGCACACACGACATCTGGATGGAATAGCATCATAATCCAGTTATTGGCACCAGATAAAATCCCCTATTTTTTGGTCTATATCTATTAGAATAGGTTTGTTAAGGTCCATTTCTACACAAACCTTAGCAAAAATTGTCGATCCTCCTAAAATTGTTTCTCTTGATCTACCTTGATAATGCCCTATTAAGTTACCTATTGCCTCGAGTACCTCCTCTTTATAAAATTCAAAGGTAAGGGCAAATAATATTACTCATATTGGTACTACAGTTGGTTCCACCCTTGGGTCGAATCCCATATTCCATGGCTGCAAGAATAGTCCCGTTGGCCTGTGATGATACAACCCTCCCTCAAATGCTTTTTGTCGATCTACCATCGATGTGAACTCTATAAAAAAATACCCATTTGGGAGAGTTAGAAGTTCACATTATCCTTCCAGATGCCATTGTTTTCTTATCCACGTGTGGAGAAAGTGCACGAATGGTCTAAAACCCACGAATTTACCTATCAGGTTGTGTTTTGACTTATAAACAATATCCCCAACTATCCAATCCTTAGCTATTTTCAATATTGGTATTTCTTTTTCTTGTGGTAGACATCCGTTCACCCTCCTAGGTAGAGAATCCTCCTTTTATTGATTTCCCATGGTGTTTATGATTTTATTTGCTTGTGTTTGACAACTATTGAAACTATATTGGATTTCACATAGTTCATCTCGGAATGAGATTCCTTAATTTGGAGGATTTGGTACCGAAGTACCTATGTCCCCCATTCTTAGTCATGATCCTTACTATTGATAGACCTCTGCCCTAGCTTCTGAAATACTAGTTTGATTCCTCAGATCTCCTCTTAGGTAACTCGCTTTTCTTCCTTAAGTTTTACCTCCTATAACTAGTGCAACTCAACCACCCCATGCTCTTCCAATAGCTTCAATGTGGGCTATTTTTTTGCTTGCACAATCATTCTTCAAACAATTTAATAAATTTAAAGTAATAATTAACCTAACATTATTTTAGCCTATGTTTCCTTTACATAGCCCTTCCTCCAAATTCACATCAACTCAAAAAAATTTATATATATATATATATATATATATATATATATATATATATATATATATATATATATATATATATATATAATTTTAAATTTTATAAAAATTATTAATAAAATAAAATAAATTGAAATGTATTATAAAAAAATACAACCAATAAATCAATAATAACAATAATTATGGGACAAGCAATAGTTTGGGTTTTGGCTATTTTTCAAGAGGTCTAAGGTTCAAACAACCACGACATGAGCGAGTGTGTGAGGGGGTGAGTGTCTTTGACCTCTATTGATAAGCTTAGATCTCATCCTTATGAGAGGTCATGGTTGGAATAAGGATGCCCAACTTGAATTTGAATCATAAAGGTTTCTCACACTAACCTAATAAAAAATAATAACAATAATAATTAATTATTATTGTAATTATTATTATATTAATTTTAAAATATAATATATTTTTGCATATAGCTACAATCAATCAATTTCATGTAAGATAGTGAATATGGAGCATTGCTAAATTTGAAAAAAAATAATGTAAATTTGAGCCTGAACTCGAACCAACAATAATTAATTATTATTTGTATTTCAAAATATAATATATTTTTGCATACAGCTGCAATCAATCTTTGAAAAAAATAATGATTTAAATTTGAGACCAAACTAGAACCGAGGACTTTTAGCATGTGAGACTAATGTAATAACCGACTACACCACTCAAACAAGCAGTATCAATTAAAATAAGAATTTTAAGTAAGTCGAACCAGAGATATTTTGTGTGTGAGACTAACATGATAATCTACTACACGATTGACAAGATGGGAAAAAATAAGTTGTTCAATTAAATCCTACAAGATGGGAACAAGGGCATTGACAATTTTTCAAATTGCAAAGTGTGAAGGATTAGGGTTTTATCTTGAAAAACATCTCATCTTTTAGGAGTCATATCTTCATGAAGAGTTATCTGATTCAACTGATACTTGGACCAACTTATGCAAAATTTGAATAGATTTAAAATAAGTGGTCATATACAAAAATCTGAGGAATATTTATGGAGATACGACCCTGTGAAGTCAACCATTCGGAACAAGGGCAATGATATTTTTTCAAGTCACGAAAAATGAAATTGCAAATATTTTCCAACTAGGGTTCGAACAATGGGAAGAGCATTTTATACATTTGAAAATTTATCTGAGAGGTGTTTTCTACATTTGAAAATTTATCTGAGAGGAAATTTCTACATTTGATAATTTATCAAGTATTAAAATTGGGAACGATGTCCCTAAAACAAGATATTGAGACACATCATGAGTGTGTTTCTGAAACTGACTGCTAGTTGTCGAATACGGTGGTGTGAGAAACTGTTTCTCATGCATGTGATATTGGTTTCTCATCGATGGTGCCTAGTGTGAAGTTTTTTATACTTGTTGTATATGGACTTGATGTTGATGGGCTTGTTGTAGACAGACCCGATGTTGATGGGCTTCACTAGATTTTTGTTGATGGGCTTGTTGCTTTTCCTGTTGTGCACTTGGTGGAGTCATCTAGTTTTTGAGTCTTTTAAATTTAGTTGGTCCCTCTGCAAAATTTCACATGAAAAATATAAATTAAAACTAGTGTTAAAAACAATGCAATTAAAATAGATCAATTTTAACTATACATACCTGACTCAGACTTTGCAGCCATTGTCGTTGATGATGCAAGCATATACCCTTGCTCTGAAAATAGTTAAAATTTTTTCTCAAACTAAATATAATTTTATATCATTAAAATACATTACTTAAAATAGTACTTTTGAATAATAAGGTTACCTTGTGAGCTGGAGGTTACTTCTTCAATGTTGATTGCAACAGATGCATGTCTAGAAATAGTAGGAGTCATACGTGTATGTTGTCCATCAAGAGACCTCATATATTTATGGGGGAGAGTTATTGGTGATGATTGCAATTGTGTGTTAGAATCGATATACGTTCTTGAATCCTAATGGTGGCACCCATTTTATTGGATGAGTGAGCTGATATTTTCTATTTTCAAAAGAAAAATAGAAAATAACTAGATTGATTGAAAAGAAAGTAAAGAGAGACTATTCCAATAAATAATTTTACATGTATTTGATTCTTAGGGATGATAATAGCCAAAAAATCTAGGTGTAATGTAGTTGGAGATTTGTTTTTTGAATATTGTAGTATGCTTCATGAAAAAGACAAAGAATAAAGTTGCTAGAGGTTACTGTATACATAGATTGAATTTTCCACATAGTAAGAAGGTCTTTTTTGAGGCAGTTGGAAATGTAGGTGGACCAATCATATTTACCTTCATAAATACATCGAATCATTAATGACAATGCCTAAAATGGTATTTCTATAGTTCACCCCTATAGAATAAGCCTTCCCAAGAAAAATACAATGCAGACATAAAGATATTTGTCTGCAATGTTGAAAATATTCAAATACCTTTTTGACTTAGAAGAATTAATTGAAAAATAGAGAGAACATTAATAGAGAATGGAAACTACAATACATAAAAATTAAGGATAAATAAAAATAAAATTTTAAAACTTACCTTTCAAATGGTCTGGATTCATGACATATCTGGATGCCAGTGTTGATTTATCATGTTCAGTCAATGTGTACTAGTTGTTAACAAGGAGACCATCTGAAAATGGTAGCCTTGTTAGTCACTACACATTCGAGGGGTTCATAGTAAAAACAATATCCTTGTTAACAACTTTGATATGTATAGTGGACACATCATGGTCATAGCAACTAACTATCTATTGCATGAGGGAGACATTGACGTCCAATTGTGGCATCTTCATGACTCCAAAAACTTCGAAGGTGTAAAGCCAATTGGAATCTCTCCCAGGAGTGTTGAAAATTTTCTTGAAATTCAGGTAATAGTATCTTTTTAATGATACTTTGGATGGTATATGAGAGGAAGCGCTAACCATTTTTTATCACCCTTTGTAAAAGCTCTAAAAACCCTCTTAAAACACTGAAAATGTTGGGAAAAAACTCAAAAAATCCTATGAAAATGCTCGAAAAAACTTGGTAAAACCCTCTAAAAAAGCTTAGAAAATACTCTAAAAATGCTCAAAAAAATCTTTGAAAATGCTTTGAAAATTGTTAGAAAAAGCTCTGAAACCGTTGTAGAAAACACTTTAAACATGTTGGAAAACATTTTGAAATTGCTCTGGAAATCATTGTACGAAAGGTGAAAAATGACCTTGCTATTCTATTTATAGAAGTATGCATGGTTGAAGTCAATGGATGCATGACGCATGGTAGAGGAGAGAACACACGACAAAATTTTATTGATGATATTTTATGGTTACCTTCTTTCAATCGCATTGTGATAGTTACCTTGTGACAGTCACCTTGTGATAGTTGCCTTCTTCTAGTCGCCTTGTGATAGTCTCCATGTGACAGTTGCCATGAGATAGCCATCTTCTTCTAGTCGTCTTGTGATAATCATATTATGACAATCGCCATGTGGCAGTCGCCTTATGATAGTCACCTTATGAAAATCACCTTGTGACAGTCACCTTGTGACAATCACCTTGTGACATTTGCATTGTGATAGTCGCCATATGACAATCACCTTTTAATTGTCACTTTTGACAGTCATCTTGTGATAGTCGCCTTGTGATATTCACCTTATGATAGTCGCCTTGTGATAATCGCTTATGTCAATCACCTTGTGATAGTCGCTTCTATTAGTCACCTTGTGATAGTCACTTCTATCAGTCACCATTTGAAAATTTTTGTGCACAATTTTCAAAAAATAATCATTATTTTATAAATTTTCTACAAAATTTTCAAAAATTTATCTCGATGTTTATACACCTTACAACTAGATTCATCTCGATTTTATAAATACATTTTGGGGTTGACCCCTTATGCATAACCATGATAATCACACACAATATAGGATCGAGAACTTATTGATTAGATACACTTGAAGGTGTTGAGGAACCTAAACCCCTTAACATTCTCCACATGTGGGTATTTTTTGCATAAAAAAAAAAACTAAACAAAATAACAAAAAAACAACAAAAACATAAAAACTAGCACATAGTTACATTTTGCCATCCACCACATTTTCCTTCCACACCACTGATGCATTTAATATTACCATGTATTGCACTTCACATTTGATCATCTTCACTTATTCATACATCTTATATCATCTAGTCACATGTTTTGTCATATTGCATTAGGCATGTTGTTTGATATATATGCAATTATATTTTCCTTCATTGAGCACTATGTGTAGCATCATGTTTGTATAAAGGTCTCTTGTCTTCATGTAATATCTTTTATATTAGGTATATACCCCATTTCATTGTTTATTTTCTATTCATATTTTCCGTTTTCTTCATGTTGTTTACCCAACTCCTGCTCACTCCTAAGTAGTTGTTGTAAGGTGTCTAATATGGTATTTTGATCACTCAGCCATTCCCAAATTTTATTTTATATTTCATTGCATGCCATCTTGATATCTAGTGGTAGGATCTTGCTTCAGTCATACTTTGTTTATCTCAAAATCCCAAAACATTCTCATAGTCTTAATTATGATTTTGAATAAGAAAATATGACACTATAAAGTAAGTCTTGCCTCTTAAGAAAATAATTTCCCTTACTCCTCCTATCATGCACATGGTCTAAAAAGCTAGTAATTGACAAAAGGACAAGCTCCACCCCCAAAAAAAGAAAGAAGGCAAAACAAAATCCCTTTTCTCCTCTACAAAATGAGCAAAATTCCCCCCCCCAAAAAAGATCTTGAATTCCTAGAATTCTCATTTTTTGACAACCATGGGGTGATCTCCATCAGGTATATAGACGTTTGATTGGTAGTGGAGTAGCCTTACATGTGGTGACATGTCTGTCACATTAGCGACATTCTTTTGTACATGCCAATGTCAACTTGTGGTTGAGCTAGCTTTTTATCGCTTGCATGCAAAGTAGTTAAGTCCAACTGTATACAAAATCAAGATAATGAACTTCACTATGTACATACTAGAATATTGAATATATTGGTCTTCCTAGCAAAATTTTATCTTTAATATTCTTGTATAGTCAGTATATGACTTTTGATTGACCAACTAGGGTGTTTGAGTCTAATAAAAACCTTGTTGTTCCCTTGTAACTTCTCATTGCTCATCATATGCTACCTTGCATGCATCTTCATTTCATATATGTCCTCACTTGGCTTCCATTTGAGTGTATGCCCTTGATAAAATCATTCCAATCTTGATTTGTGACTCTCATGCATTCTTTAGTGCTTAAAATCAGTTCGTTTATTCACTTTGGATTCATATTTTTTATGTTCCATTATACAAACATATATTCATGATTTACATCATTAATTTATCATGTGTATCACATACATACCTACTTCTATGCATATATAATAAATCTATCATCTCACATCATTCATTTATCTAACATATATGAATCATCATATCTATAAATCTAGTACATCTATACTCATCTATCATTACACCCATTCATCCATTTCATCCACACACATATGCACAATAAAACTATAATAAATACAATCAAATCATCTCATATATATATCAAAATGTAAGTACATCACATAGTACAAAATTCTCATAGGCTACAATATAGTGGGTCCTTAGACCTCACATCCAAAAATAAGCTAATAAGAAGGATCTCTCCTTCTATCTCTAATTCCCTTAGCCTCATCTCTATGCACCTACCTGACTCCACTAGCCCATAACATTTTAGAAGTACCTGATGGTGCAAAAAATAGAATAGGCAGTGCCATTATCAGATCCCCTAAAGTCTTACTTCATCGAATCTTCTAGGACAAAGATGATGGTAGCCATGATGGTAGCACTCCACCCAACCTGTCCACCTCATCCTCCAATTACATAATATACTTTTGCTGTATCTAATAATGATAATGGTATGTGGTGGACCTAGCCTACAATCATGCAACCTCTGCTCATAACATTATCATATTCTCTATGACTTGTTCACTTGTAGATGGCTAAACTTGATCAACTATCAAATCTAAGACCTAAGTCTACATAGTATATTTATTTACCACAAGCTTATCCCTCTCCTCCTAAGACTCCAAATCTAGGCTTGTAATGTGTCTCTCTCCTCATCCCAACCCTACCAATATTACCTATCAACTATCCAATGGCTTTGCTCTATGTCATGGGCTATATCCCACTCTATTTGTTGACCTTCCAAAATGTACACCTACTTTTGCAAAATTATAATCTGGTCTCATGGGTCCTCCTACTCCCCATAATCACCACCATTGCCCCTCATAGGTACATACACATCCTCTATATATCCCTATAATCCCCCTTATACCCCTCTCCACTTGGTGATGCACTAATTTTTGTAGTGGCTCCTCTACTATGTTGGCCTCCTCCTCCTATTCAATAACTACCCATCCCTAAAAGTATCGAGCAATACATCAAGCATCATACTTTGGTGTGGCCCTTGGATCCTCAATGTCTATCTCATTCAGTGCCTCATTGAACTCCTCACTTAATGGATTTGGTCATGGCCATGCTAGTTGGGCCTTGTCACCCCTTCATCTATAGATAATTGTAGCCTCGGGCACCCCCTAGGTGATCCTAAACTATTGGGTTATATTTGAGTACTAGAAAAACTCATGCTCTCCCCCATGCTACTCGATCAACCATATTTGCATTGTACTCACCTCAAGTGTATGGCATCCTTAACCAAATCATCCATAAGGGAAAATATTTCATGACCCATAACTGCATCTATAAGCATACCAATATGGGAGAGTGGAAACTCATCCTTAGGTCTCACCTTGTTAACATATCTAATATCTATGCATATGTGAACCCCCCATTCAATTTTCCAATAGGTACCATGTTGGAAACCCATTCAGGATAATTGATGGGTTGGATGAAGCAAAAAAGTATTAGTAAAATTATAATCTACCCATCACCCACTCCACATGTTCAATTTTCTAATACTATCATGTTTTTACCCATCCCACCCACTTGTTTCATTTTTAATTTTCATTTTAAATAAAGAAAAAAGTTAAATTTTATACCATTACCTTTATCTCATCCCCTCCATCACTCGTAGATGTTCTTATCAGGTCCATGGCATTGGTTGCCTCATCCACCAACAACACTTCATTTTGCAAAATCACTCTCCTCCTCTTTGTCTTGCTTCTCTCTCATCTCGTTCAGTGAAAATAACCCTTTCTTTGTAAAATCCACCTTTTATAATTTTTGGTAGGTACAACCATTGGGTATAGTTGTGTAGAACGATGCGACTATACAGGACAGTCCCATTTAAAAAAAAATAAGTTTAAGGAACCATCTCAAGTTGCAACAATCTCAAAGTTTCACATTTTCTCACCAACTTGCTGGCCATCCCATATTTTGTCAAACGTTTTGTTGCTATCATAATTTTACCTCACCTCCACTGACTCATTACTTGAGGGGGTAGACAAGACATACAAATTTTCATCTCAAATCAAGTGTATAATCAAACACTCAAAAGTGGAAATTTTTTTCATCCAAGAATCATGGCCAAAAAATATCATACACCCTTCTTGCTGGAGCAAAAGCAAAAATATCAATCAAAAAAATATTTGGTATGCCTAAAGCCTAAATCCTGTAGACTAACAATGTCTACCTACAACTAAAAGTTTTATTAAGTTTAAATCAAATCTATCAATTTTTTGGAAGTAATAATTCAACAATATGTGTCCTTTTTATGATTAGGGAATCCCACATTGACTTTAGTTTTATACCATCTTGTATTACCCCTCTTAAAGGTCAATCTTCATCAATAAACATCATTCATCATTGGTTTAACCATTTTAGATCTATTTTTTCTCTACATTGTGCTTATGCACAAAGTATTCCATAAAGGGGCATATATAGACACCTAAAATATGTTATCTTGAGGAGACTCCCAAAAGCCTCCTTTCTAACTTGCACAATCCACTTTGGGTAGCCTTAAGTCTAATTCCATGATTTTTTTCTAGTAGCATGCAATTTTCATAATCATATTGATCTGAGATGATCTCATGTTCGCCATCATCTTGACCTAAGCTGGTTGCACAAAACCAAAAACAAAAATTAATAGGTAGTTAAACAAGCTATTAGTCCCATGTTTGACTTCACATCAGCATTAATAAACCTATAGGTGATAGTTTACCTACCACTTGTAGTCACCTACTGGTATTAAATTAGGTTATCCCTAATTGCCATATTTCCCTCACTTACCTCTTGCTAGGAGGCCTATAAAATTGTACTCCTCCTTCTGCAAAAAATATCTAAAAGCTTTGAATTTGCTCACAATGAAGTTCTATCAAGAATATATTAGGCCATATTGCTATGAATGGAATGCTACCAGATCACCACCAAGGATTCAAGATCAAATTTGCTCTTTTCCTTGTCTAAACCCTCCTTGCTATACCACTGGTCTTCGATGCCCCTATCATCACCCTTTGACATGCAAATAAACCTTCTAGAAACTCCCTATACAATCTCTAATTCATTCTGGACCTCACCATGATAAAATGCAAAACTATGATAGCGATTGTCTCACCCCAAGATAATCTACAAACAAAAATATCTTGACCTGATATGGTCCCAATCAAATAGAGAGGTAATAGATTTCTTTTATACTTTTAGCTTAGATATATGTTTACATGTGCATTTTAGCATTATATCATTTGTATTTTATGCACTTTACCAATTTATTTCTTATTTCTCATTTTCAGATATGATACGGGTCCAACTGTGGTGGATATTGCAAATGCTATTGATTCGATTTTTATTTCTATTTGAGCATAGGTGATAGAATTTTATAATAGAGAAAGATTCTAGATCTCATATTACATGGTGGTCATAGAAAAATCCACTCTCCAAGCGACGTGCTAGCATGGGAAGATTAATATTACACCAATTTGTTGAGAAAAGAGGAATTGCACCCCTATTGTAATACTTTGTATAATTTGTAAAGATCCTCTTGAGAGGACTCTCTATAACCCTAAAAATAAAAATAAAAATAAAAAGTTTACTTTTATTGATTTAAGAATTGTGTTCATTTATGTGGTACAAATTTTCATCCTTTAGGTGGGATCAAAAAAGATGGCATACCCTAGGAATGTAGATCCTTTTGTCCCCTTCGACCCAGGTGTACATTCTTGGGTAAACATTGTGAGAAAGGAGTGATCCAAGAAATCCATATCGTGTCTTTTTGACCTTAATCTAGATAAGGGTAAGCCTTGTGTTCCCTTTATCTTTTGAATATATCATTGGAAATGGGGGCATGAAACCTAGTTGGAAAATTTTTGGGTCCTTGACCTGATATGGATTCAATTTGATATTGGGCTTTGATGAAATATAATTTGTAAGGGTATTTAGAAATGGTTGTCCTCCCCAAGATTTTTTTCCTTTCCAGCTATGAAGAGGATATCAAAAGTATTTTATGGGGAAGCCCTTGGTTCTATAGTTGATGAGGCCTCTTCTTATGAAAATGGGACCTCAATTTTAACCCTAGCACCCAAAGTTTTAATATTGTGTTACTTTGGGTTAAGATCCTAAGATTACCATTTTAGTATTGGCATGAATATATTATACTCAGTATTACCAAAGGAATTGAATATTTGATCACAATAAACTTTGCTACCAGAAACCAATCAAGAATGATCTATGTGAGAATGTGTGTAAATGTAAATTTGGAAGCCAAGCTTTCAAACTCTATTGAGTTGGTGTTTGATCTTGGGTCTTGGATTTAAGCAATTGAGTATGAAAATAAACCTCTATTTTTATCATATTGTAAGTTTTTGGATCATTCTTCTATGTCCTACCCCAACAAGAAATTCTAGTAATAGAAGGACGCTAAGGATCCATCCTCTTCAAATGTGGTTCATCCTAAACCAAAATAATTTAGTACAAAGCATATTGAAAAATCTTGCTCTGAGGTAGAAGTAATCCCAGTCTAGAGTCCCCTCAAACCCCATAAATTTTCTCAATATGAGCTTGCAACCCCTTTAGAAGTAGAGCTCTTATTGGAATCTAAGGTTCAAATACAGCTAGGAGACCATAATGCTTTATTTTCAAAAGTGCAAAAACATCCAACTCCTGGCTAGGTGGGTATAGTTTCTTTGATAGAAGATGTGGTTTCAATACTTGAGGCCCAGGTAAATATTTACTTTGCTAGTACCTCTTTCGTTTCTCCTCGTAAGAATTTAAATTTTGACTCATTAGAGCTCTTAAAGAACTATCAGTAAATCAGGTGTTTTCTCAAGTTAGGGCAAGTGGTGAGGTTGTACTGATATCTAGTCCTATAGAAAAGGAGGGCTTCAAGAATATATCCCTAGAGGGTCTATTCAAATATTCAGGTAATGTTTCCAAAAATAAAATATTATCTCCCAACATGGGATCAAAGACAAGAAAATAGAAAAAGGGTAATCTTGATATGGGGTGGATCGTAAGGTGGAAATACCATCTAATTAGGAAAATAGGAAAAACAAAATGGAGGAAATTGCAAATGGTTTTCAAACCACCCTGAGGTTAGGCTTTAGAGAAAATATTCAAGAAAACTTAGATGATATCCCTCTTAGAGACTACCTAAAAAATTACTTTGGATGGGGAAAGAAGCCCCATCCCAAACTTCACAAATAAATTTTTTTTCATGAATTATAAAAGGTCTTAGTGGCCTCTCAAAGAAGAGAGTTTATCTTTTCCATATACTATTTCTTTTTCCTATTATCAAGTGCAGTAGAAAAAGTTTGATCTTGGGAAACCTTTTAATTTGTATTTTTATTTTATTTTGCCAAGGTCCTCATTTGGAATAGATTGGGATGACTATAAATAATGATGTTTAGCGGTTTTGCATTGCAAATGTATTGCCCTTGTTGGATTTTTCAGTTGTTATCTATTATGTAGTTGTCTTCTCTTTTGTTTCTCTTGAGTTCTTCATCCAATATCCCTTTCTAAGGTTGAACTTGGATGGTTCTCAAATTGGCTTTGTTTTGTGCTTCTATTATCTTTCTTTGTGGTTGTGATGTAAAAATTTTAGGGACCCTTTTAAAACCCCTTCTTCCAAATTACCAAAAAAATAATGGTAATTTGAAGAAAATGAAGAATACCTTTGATATAAAAATAAGTATAATATAATCTAAATTAAATGTAATGTTTTGATATTTTAGTGGAAGTGTCCCTTAATAGTAGCCACAAATTACTTTAAAAAAATAGTAACAATAGTTAATAAACTTATATAAAATTATGAAAACTCAATGCAATAGAGAATAAGGTTCAAATCTTGTCAAATGACATGCATAATTTTTGGTTTATTAAAACATTATGATAATATGGTCATGATGTAATACACATGGGAATAACTTTAGCTTTGTTTAAGTACCATGATAATGCAATCAAGATGTAACATGGATGGGTGAATTTCAATAACCGATTTAAAAATAAATAATAATAACCTTTAAGAATTATCAAATGACATGAACTTAAGTAGTTAAAAATTGTATTTCTAAGTTAAAGACCCAAATTCAAATTTACTAGACAATATATATACATATTTATCAAAATACTAATGTGTGGTTTGTTAACATATTATGTTGATGTAGTCATGATGTAAAATGAGTGGCATTAGTTTCAAATCTATATAGTTAATTTAAAAAATAATACAAATAATAAATGCTCCATTTGAGAAAGACAAAAATTATTCTTGCTGAAGAAAATCTAATCTCTAAAAATTATATGTTGGTTTCTAATAATGCTAATCTTTTATTTTGATATCTTGACATCGATCATTTATAGAGATTTTGTATGTGTGATTGATTTTATGATATGATTTTATTTATTTATTTATAATAAAAAAGTTATAATTTTGTCCAATGGATTTAGAACAACAATGAAGAGTAAGGAATTTCACACCATAATTCAAAAAATTCTAATCATATAAGTGAATCTAAATATTTTATCTATTTAAGCAAATGAGAGCAATAAGAGGTTTTAGATTGTAAGTTAAGGTCTTAATCTTGTGGTTAAACCTTACCATTAACCCTAATGGATTTGGGGCTAAGTAACAAGGAATTTGTTTTTTTTTTATGTAAAAAAGCATTATATTAAAAAATAAACAAAATACATTTTTACAAACAAAAAGCAGAGGCAAATGAACATGCCACATGGCTAATGCCATCAACCAAAAAACCATTCCCATCAAAATAGACCAGGAACCCAATCAAACAATTTACAACTAATTAACACTACCTTACATAACTGATAGACAATAACACTAATCAATTACATAATGATAAGGCTCCATTATATGGGTTTAGCCACCCTTAGGACTGATTCCCACCCAATGGTAGCATCAAGAGACTTTAGCACTAAGTACATCCCCTATCTAGAAGTTCTAGGAACATCCTCCCAACTATAAAAAAATGGCTCTTGGCTGGCAACAATCATCGAAGCTCCTAAATTATCCCAGACATCAAGTTGAGTATTTTAGGGGAGAGAGGAATAGTCAAGTAGCCATGACCATCTATGTAAGAACCTTAAGCTCAAATAGGAGTGCAATTCGAGAGTGGGAAACACTATTGTCTGGACTTGGACCACCTTCAAGGAGTAACCTACTCAAGAAGAACCTAATTGACTATGCATGATGAGTTACCCTACTAATCAATAAACTCCTAAAGATGAGTGAGCTCCTTGGCCACCTTATTGGCTTGAACTATAATCTAAAAATACACATAAAAAATAATATTAGACTTCTCAAAAGTAAATATGTGCAAATAGGAAGAACATTTACCAAAGATACAATCATTTCTAGCTCAACATATGTTGAACATGGTCACCATACAAAACAAGTGCCACAATTCAAAGAAAATAGCTGGCAAAGATGGGGGTCTCACAAAATTATAGACTTCCACTCAAACATGGTGAAGGAATAGGGTCTAAAAAAGGAAAAAATCCACTCCCAGAAGGAATGAGCATGAGCAAGAGGTGACCAAGAAAGAAGCCCAAGAAAGTTTGGGTTCCAAGAAAGGATCCCAAACAATTTGGAACTTGTGCATCCAAAAAGGCCTAGAAGAGGAGATCTTCCACTATTGATTGAGCTTATCAATCATGGAGAGACAATGAGATAGCCATTCATACCCTAATTGAACCTTATAGTTTTGAAGTGGAGTTTCTAGATACCATTTCCAGTCCTTCCACCAAGGTCGTTGCAAAAGCATAAAAATCTTGTGTAATATGGAGTAAGGGAAAGCAACTTTGATAGGCTTAAAAGTATCCTTGTCAAAGTTACTAAGTCCAAATTTTGCTCTAAAGTCATCCCAAGGGATCCAATCCCTGGTAGGATGAGAAAAAAATCAATGATGCATTGCACACCTTTGCAAATGAATCTAAATGCATGATTCCAGGGAACCTGTGCAAGTGGGAAATCCTAGCAAGTGATAACATGTGACAGCCAAAAATTCATCTGGTTGATGGAGATACCATGCCAGAAGCTTTAGCTATTCCATATAAGCCAAGGCTTAACACTCTCATAGGATTTCCAAATGCTCCTAATGATGAAGTATCCTGACACTTTGATAGACACAGGGGTAACAAGGAGGAAATGGAACTCTATTCCCCTCCAATATTACAACCAAAATGGAACACTGATATAGTATCGAATGAGAATCTTCCAAGCATTATTACTTATGAGGGCTCTAATTGCCCACTTAACATAGAGGGCCAAACCTTGATGTTGGGTATTGTAAATGCCAATTCCACCATGGCTTCTAGGATGACAATAATACTCCCAAGCAACATAGTGGAATTCCAAACCATTATTGGAAGGGGACCATAAAAAGTCTTGCAAAAGCTTACCAACCTTCTTATAGTAGTTTTTGGATGGGACCTACTAGGAAGAATAATAAACATTGGTGGATGCATGTACTTTGGTGCAAATTTATACCAACAAGGAAGAGCTTCTTGGTGGACCAATAGGTAAGTTTTCATTCCACCCTATTTATAAAATACTTCCATAGCTCTGACAATGAACTACTAAAGGCAAAGGAAATTTCTAAAAAATAAAATATTTCGCCTTCTTGGATGATCTTCCACTAATATTGACTAAGCTAGTGGGGCATCAGGTTGAGAAACTACCTGTAACATTGAGTCTTTCTCCATTGAATGGAGGATCCAAAAGCTAGAAAAAAAGTATCCAAGCAGGCAATTGCCTAATGAATGACACCTTATTCCTCAATAAAAGTGAGGAAAGAGTAAAAAAAGAAGTGACCATTGATCAACTGATTCTCACCTCTAGGGAGGTAAATTTCTTGAATAGACATCTAAGTAGCATGATGAGCTAGTAAATAGACAAACCCTTCAATAGTGAGGACATAATGGTATGGAACCAAAGGAAAACCTTTCTAAAGTATCAAAAGATCCCAATGGTTGAGGAATTGTGTTTGTTAATGGATAAAATAGTTGAAACCTCAACAAACAATATTTCCATACAACTAATTAAACAAACCCCAAAACCAAGAGCTTTAAGCATGGCTAGAATGAATGACCAATCAATCATATCATAGGCTTTCTCAAAGTCAATTTTGATGAACAAATATCGTTGGTTGGAATTGTGAGACCACTCCATGCCTTTCCAAACAACAATAATATTGTCAAGTATGAACCTATTTTGAATGTAGCTAATTTGCTTCGAGTGCATGATAATAGGAAGGAGATGATGGATACGTAAAGCTAGGGATTTGGCAATGATCATATAAATAATAGTAATAGACCTCCAATTTGGTGATGATTTTAGGATCACCAACCTTGGGTATAAATTTAATAATCATTTGATTAATACTAGGGCCCAAAGAACCCTTAGAGAAGGCCTCTTAATAAATTTTGAGAAGATCAAGCCCAAAAGTGTCCCAAAAGGACTTGTAGAATTCACAGGTAAAACCATCAAGAGTAGGGGACTTATCATTGGCCATTTGAGAAAGAGATTCCTCTATATCCTTTAAAGAGAGGTTCTTTTCACAGGTAGCTCTTTGAGACTCAGAAAGTCACTCTAGGACAACAAAAAGCTAGGATTTAACATTCTAGTCACATTGCGAGGAGCGAGCCTGAGTTGCAAACATAGTCTGGTAGTGCTCTTCAAAAGTAAATAGAATACTAGGAAGTTTAGAAACACACTCTCCATTAATGTTAAGGATTTTAATACCCAAAATTTATTATGAGGATGCAAGTGATGAAAGAACTCCTTGGACATCCTATCTCAAAATTTGAGCCAGTGCAACCTCACCTTGATTTGTACTCCTTTGGCATCATAGTGCTCCACCATCAGAATTTGGTGTGCAAGGTTCCTCTAAAGCTCCTCATTGAACGGATTCGACTAAAGTTGAGTTGAAGCTACTTCCAACTCCTACTTAATAGCAACATTAAAGTGACAATAAAACTTAGCAATATTATGCCCAAGTGAGCATAGGAAGTTGGTAGTGCATTGGATAGCAGGATTTCATCAATCAATCCATCTTGAGACCCATTTCGTTTTGGCAACTAGGTTCTAAATTTTGATAACATAGGTCCTCAACATGGGGTGGTGCAGAATAGAGGTATTAAGGTAAAATTGTGATCAAGAAAGAGGAGTGAGAGCAAAAGAAATCATAATGGAAAAGGAAATGAGAGAATGGTCAAACAAGTAGAGCTTAGGGTGGATAGAGAAAAAGGGAGAAGAATATTAGGACCACTCAAAGGAGAAAATATCAAAATATAAGAGCATGGCTCTATCCAATATTTTTAGAACATGACTTTCACATTGTTGGTTGTTAGACCACATGAACCAGGCATTAGAAAGGAATGAAGAGGGTAAAAAGCAGTTATTGGGGTTAGAGAGCCTCAATTTTTCTTTAATGAAAAAGCATGCTTCTCTTTCCCTTGTGACCCACCTCAAGGGAAGAAGATCCACCTTGTCATGTGGGAATTTGATCATATTGAAGTCTCCACAGAGCAACTAGATAGCAGAGGGAGAGAGAGCATCACCCACCATCAAAGTGCACAATGGTCATTGGAATCGTTAGGCGCATAGATGTTGATCACACCAAGAAGATGGTCATCAATATCCATCACAACCTAGATGACATGATTAGAAGGATCAAAAACCCAAGAGACCAGTCTAGAATGATAAGGTTTTGAAAGGCATATGGTTGCTCCTCCTTTACCTATGTCATGCATAGTATGAAAGGTGTGGCCTCAAAGCTAGAGAAAGGAGCAAGTACTAGATAAAATAAATTTAGTGACTTTGACTTATTGAAGGTAAAGAATATCAATACTACCAAATTTGATCTTGAATTCATTCAAATCCTAATGTCTATGTACTTGTGCATAGGATCTATCAAACCTCTAATATTTCGAGACATGCACTTCATGAGACATTATCGAGGAGCATATTTCCTTTGATGATATCAAAGTCCTTGAAATATGCCAAAGATTCAAAGGTGGTTGTGAGAAACCTATTATAGTTTTCATGAAAACAAATTTCTATCATTGCTTCTCCAAAGAGATGCCTAATTCCTCCCTAATTGAACTGTGAGAGCGATAAAGTTTTCGTGAGGGAACTTCTCTAGGCATATTATGTGGAGAGACAGGGCATCCGCTTAAGGGGATGGACTTTAGCATAGCTAATGTCTTAGGCAACTGGGAGGCTTGAAGAGTTGGAAACACATTTTTTATATTACCACTATAGGTACCTATAGGAAGAGAAATAGAAGTTCCTTCTATAGAGGTTGCATAAGAGCTCCTTGACTGAGAGCTTGATTGAGGCTCCTTTTTACTATCTTACATAGAAGGTTGCAACTAGTTTCCTTTATTGTTCTTCCTAGTGATATATGTCCATTCCCCCCCTCCATTAGTGAGATGGGTAGATTTAACTATATTTAAGGGCATTGAAATCTCTACTGGAGCATGATTTTTAATTGACCCTCCATAAGAGGGTAGTATTTTATCTTGTGAGTTGTAAACTAACATCAATAACAGGTATTGGGGAGATTGATATAAACCATCCATTGTTGGAAATGGGTCTCACCAACCTGAATATCAATAGAATCCTTAAGGTCCTTTGAGAGATCAATCTCAATGCAGATGCATTTGTATGGCTGCACAACATAGAATTTTGGTGGCTTCATGCACACAAAATTGTTAATGAATGTAACAAGCTATGGCAAGAATGACCAAAGGGGCAAAAGAAGACCTAGGAATTCCACCCAAACTAGGACACGAAGGGAAACATTAAAAAAAACTATAAAATTATGGTTCAAGGGCTAAAGAAAATGGTACTTCTAACATACCAAGGATCTTTCCTCATAATTGCAATGACATGCTACGAATCGATAAACTAGAAATAAAATAAAAAATACTTGTAGTAAGGTTTTCAATATGATCAACTTTTATTCCATATTGATGCCAAACTTGTTGAATTCATTGACAAATTAGTGAGTCACTAGGAATCCTCCCCAAAAAGTATTTGACTAGGGTGTGACTCTCAAGCCAGTTGCAGGATTTGTCAAAATCCTGCATGGCAGGACTATGTCTAGCATAGAGGAACTACCTTCAATATAAACTTCCTAGGTTGTTTTATTGGTGTCATGGCTCTCCACAGCTATAACTTCACTAACTAGTGAAATGGTAGCCTGAGAGGCAGCCATCAAAAGGGAAGGAGCCCCTTGCTCAATATGGAGTAGCTACACAAAATGGTACAATGTGTAGATCCTGTAAGGGCACTAGCAGTATGGCAAACGATGAAAGAGCAAACATGTAGTAGCAACATGCAAGCAAAAAACCCTAGCAGAGCCTCCACAAGAGACTCTAGCCTCGAATTTCTATTCTACTCATCAGTAACAAGAAATTTCACATCATAAACCAATATTTGAATCATAAAATCGAGTGCACTGTAGAGGATACTTAAAGGTGGAAGTCAAACTTTTAATGATATATTACAAATTTAATCCTAATTTTATGTTATTTATGAACTTTACTCATATTTTAACATTAACGTTTTAAGTCCAATGAGTTTGGAGCAAAATATCTTTATGCTATCTATGATCAATTTCTAAATGTTAACCTTAATGTTTTAGGTTCAATGGATTAGGGACAAACATCCTTCAATTTCAATGGATTTGAAACAAGTGATCAAAAGCATTGTAAATAGAATTTTTAATCTCATGGGTGAACCCTAACATTTAGTCATATGCATTCGAGAGAAGCAAAGGAAAACAAAATATTCACATCATAGGTCAAGACTATAATTTTATAGGTGAACCTTATTATTTATCCCTTGTTATTTATGCAAGGCATCAATTGTAATAATTTGAGTTTATTCCAATCTCAAATCCATCTATAATATGAGTATATTTTTCTAAATTGTGATGAACACTCTTATGACAAGATAGCTTCTAAATTCAAATAATCATTTTCACAATAAGATAATCCATGATAATATATTTTTTAATAATACATATTATTATAATTGATTGAAATGATGTAATAAAAATAAATTCCAACTCATACTTTGTCTTCATGATGAACATTCTTCTAATAAAACAAACAATAATTCTATGCTTTATAATACCACATTATTTTAATTTATGAAAAATTTATTAAAAATTATTTTTATAAATATAATTTGTTATAATATCATATTATTTTAATTCATTGTAACTAAGGCGAATCCTAATTCAATTACATTCATTGTATGATAAAGATTCTCCTTATAAAACAATCCATGCTAATATAATTTATTACAACCATATTCTTTTAGAGTAAATCCTATAAAAAATAGTACAATCTTTTAGTTTTTAAAACCTAATTTAATTATTTAAAAATGATTTTCATTAAATAAAATATTTTAATAATAATTTTTTTTAAATTTTTTTTTTTAATAAGGATGAAATATTTAATTATAAAATGAGAATACCAACCCAAAAAATTCAAAAGCATTTTGAATTTGGTAAACAGCTTCCTGTGTCGGTCGACGTATTTGTTAGGCATAGGTGGGAAACAGGTTCTCTAACTTTTCCTTGTTCCGTTTTCACAGAATTTTCCGTTCAACGACTTAACGTGAGATCGCTTTCAAGATATGCAGGGCAGAGTTCCACCTCACGTTCCAAATTCCATGATTATCAGGGGCCACAAAGAAACAGCTTAGTCCACCTCATCCTCACATGCATCGGATCTCAAAACCTTTCAAATTAAGAAAAGATTAACACAAAAGATATACATCACAAAGTCTCTGAAATCAGCCGCTGGTTTCAATGGCGTCGCGTGCATCGATTACCCTCGTGAATCAGATACGTACAGAAAATGGGGCGTCATGGTCGTCTCTTCGTGGGTTTTTGAGAAGTGCATAAAATTCAATCCCTGGTCCCTGATGCGTGGGAATTCGACGAAAAGTCGCTTCTGAATGCAATGCGATCGGAAGAGGTGCCGATGCCGGTGTCGGGTGATATGAGCCACGTGAAATCGCCTCTTCTGTTGCAGGTGGCCTCGTGGTCCGCCTCCATGCTGTGCAGTACGGAAATTATAGCCGGGGACAGGTGATCGATGGCTTCGAGGATGAGCAACGCCTGAGATATGGAGGGCCTGCAGACCACTCTGGGGTGATCACACTGTAGCCCCAGCAGCAAAACCCTTTCCATGCTTTGTTTTGAGCACCCCTCGTCGTGGTCGCGTATTCTCTTGTCCACAATTTCGGCGCGGCTCCCCTTGAGAGCCATGTCCACCACCCAGTCGGAGAAAAGAACGTGCTCCAGCGAAGCGGTCCTGGTATCGAAGGCCCTGCGCCCCGTCACGAGCTGCAGTACGATGATGCCGAAGCCGAAGACGTCGCTCTTGTCGTTGAGGTGGCCGTAGAGGGCGTACTCGGGCGCCACGTAACCGAGCGTGCCCACTGTCCGGGTGGTTTAGTGCGTCTTGTTGTCCGTCTTGAACTTGGCCATGCCGAAGTCCGTAACCAGTGGGCTCAGATCCGCGTCCAGCAGCACGTTTGCGGCTTTCACGTCTCTGTGTATCATGGCCGGTTTCGCCGGTTTCGTGTCCTCGGCATGTTAGAGATATTAACCCAGATTTCACGCCTCAGCGTAGTCGGGATCTCGGCAAAAGTTTGACATGACGTCGCACCTACCCTCTGACAGATGTGACGTCTGATAGATCCAATAACCGCAAAAGTTAATGCCAATTTGGCGATTTAATGCCAGTTCGGCGATTGGTCAGAAACCCTAGTTGAGGGTCTATTAGAACCTGTCAGAGGACAAACCCTATCTTCCTCTCCCTATGGCTATATAAGGCAGTTCGGGTTTTCAGACATTAGTGTGGAAGTGTGGAGAAGAGAGCAGAGAAAGAGAGGAGAGCGTTTCAGTGAGCAGTGTGGCTCATCTGTTTAATGTCCGAGCAGCCGACTCGACATTTGTTTTTCCTTTTAGTTTATCCTGTAGCTTAGTCTGCAGATGGTATTATTTCTTTAGTTGAGGACTTCTGTAACCCTCGTTTTATATGAATAAAGTTTGTTGTTGTTTAAGGTATCTATAGGGTTTGCAGTTATTTCTATGTGCTAAAGTCTGTTGTTCTCTGTACAAATTGCCTCAGAGCGATTTCGTTCGGGTTCTATAAGTTAGAGCTCAGATCTGAAACATTGCACTCAGATCCGGTGTTTCTCTCTTCCGTATAGTTCTTGCCAAGCCAGGCAAACCAACGCCGAAGCCGCACAAGCCTCCGGACAACAAAAGTTCGCAAGGTAGAAAGATCTTGCAAAGGCCAAAATTTGGTTAAGTCTAGAGCTGTTTTCCCAACTTCGTAGCGAAGTCGGACTTCGCTGCCTTTGACCAGCACAACCTGACTTCGCACCTTTGACCAGCACAGTCGGGCGTTGACCAGCGCAGTCGAGTGTTGACCAGTCGCTCCCCAGAAATTTGGTTAAGTCTGGAGCTGTCCTCCCGACTTCGCAGTGAAGTCGGACTTTGCTGCCTTTGACCAGCGCAGTTGGGTGTTGACCAGCGCAGTCGGGCGTTGACCAGCGCAGTTGGGCGTTGACCAACTGCTCCCCAAAAATTTGGCTAAGTCTGGAGCTGTCCTCCCGACATCGCAGTGAAGTCGGACTTCCCTGCCTTGACCAGCGCAGTCGGGCGTTGACCAGTCACTTCCAGACTTCGGCATCGCTCTTGACGGCAAAACAAAAAAATTAAAATTTCTTGAGGGCAATCCCCACTGCGATCTTGTAGCGCTTCGCCCACGTCAGGCAAGGGCGGGTGGGACTGAACAGGTATTCCGCCAGGCTGCCGTTCTCCATGAAATTGTACACGAGAAGCTGCTCGTGCACTTGGCACCTCACTTCCACGCAGTATCCCTGTAGCGGGAGCAAGTTCCTGTGCTTGGTGCTGCTTATCACCTGCAACGTTGAAGCCATGACAGCCCGTTAAAGGAAAGAAATAAACATTAATACAACCAAAGTTAAACTATTTTAGCAGATTATTTCTTGTCAATATGCTAAACTGGTTGCACACCTTCTTAAAAGATTAAGAGTAATGAAAATGCAAAGGGCATGTAAAGATTACAAGCGGCGTTGTTAGCTTCCTTCCACCAGGTAAGACAGTTTCCATAACATTTACAGAGACGCCACCTACGTGGGCCACTAAAGATGAAGGTTTTGGAACCTTAAAAGGAGTTTTAAAGGCTTGAGAACAGCGAAAATTTGAAAGGAGTAGGTTGTAAACCATAAACAAAATGGTTAAGTTGGTCGTGATCAGTCCTCCAAATATCGTGGTAATGAGATTGTAAAGAACATTCCGTCGAACATCTCCAATCTCAGCAGATTACAAGGCAGTGCAAGCGCCTTTAACTTCAGAGGTCTGGACCATTCCCTAATTTAACAAGGCAGCACTAGAGATTGCTGAGGTCTGGACCATTCCCTAATTTAACAAGGCAGCACTAGAGATTTGAGCAAGTGACGTGTGCTTGTATAAAATTTATGTAATATTTCCAGCTGGAAGGCACCGCAAGCAATCTTTGCATCAAGATTGTACACGCCCGATTACTTAAAGTCAGTAGCATGAGGGCCGACTATATTCCACAACGTTAATTCCGTGTTGAGACAAATCAGGTAATTACTATTGCAATTCAATTAAAACTTCGTTCTCCCCCGCAAGGACAGACAAGGTGATCAAAATTACTAAAGGCTAAACATAAAACAACATCAAAGTAAAATATACTCATCGATTACTGACCTGCTCCTCGTGGCTGAAGTCCTCGTCGGCTGCCTTTGTGGAATCCTTGAACCTCTTCACAGCAATCTGCGACCCGTCCGGGAGAGAGCCTCTGTACACCAAGCCAAATCCGCCCTCCCCGATCAAATTCTCGTCGGCAGAATTCCGGGTGGCATGTTTGATCTCGGGGAAGCTAAAGAACGTCAGCCCTGTGCTCTCGCTCAATACTATATATCTCTGCATGAGCTTCCTCTGTTGTGTCCTCCTCACGCTTTGCAGGTACCAGAAGACACCGACCGAAAAAAGAATTATCACACCCGCCGAAGTAGCAGAAGCCTCGAGAGCGGTCTTGGCAGTCCCGTTTAGACCTTTCCGGCCCCCGACCTTGAGCCGGTTAGCCGCAACGGTGCCTAAATTCTGGAAGCTGAGAAGGCAGTATGCGGCTTCCGGGCCGAGGACGTCGTTGATGCCGCCGCCGACGTACATCATGATAAACATGTAGTAGTTGGGTACCTCATCGGCGGGACGCGCGTTCAGCACGTTGAGCGCGTCGGCCATGGCGTAGATGCAGTTCCTGCACAGGAACCCATTGGGGTTCGATGCGTTGCACTTTTGTCGCAGTTCGGAGGGGTCGACCGCCCGTTCGAAGGTCTTGATGTCCGTTATGTTGTTGTAGGTTCCGGAGTCGGTGATGAAATTGTGGAGGCCCACGCGACAGGTCGCCAAGAGCTTGGAGTCGATTCCGCGACCTAGAAGCTGCTGTTTGAATTCGTCGGCGCACAGGGCGATTGTGCTGTCGTCCGGCAGGACAAATGTCCGGGTGGTGTGCACCCAGGCGAAATCGAGGATCTTGATGAGATCCAGAATGCCTTCGCAGCAGTGGGACTTGTCCGGCATAAAGCACTGCTGATACAAATACGGATTCGTGTCCAGCTCCTTCTTTATGTTCATCGGACATTGTACTTCGCCTGTTAGAACTGATGGCAGAGCAAACAGAAATAAAACCAATAACGCTTGCATTCCTTTCCCATCTATGGCATGATTATTGGTGATATCTGCGCTTGCACTGCGTTATAAGGAAAGGAGTAGAGACCGTTGACCGAAATTAAAGGAACGAGTCAGGAAAGATATGGCATTTTCCTATTATGGAATTTCGTTCCACTTTGATAGTTCTTTTCTTGTTTTAACACCTCTGTCATGCTAAAATTGTCAAGCAGCCGCCACGGGTAGTTGGGTAGTGATGATAAAGAGCAGTTGTTTTCCTGTGGCCACGCTCTGTGACAAGAACGTGTTTCCCATCTTGGGTAGCTTGACGATTCTTACTGAAATGTAGCCGCCATGGGTAGGTGGGTAACGATGGAGAAGAGCAGTTGTTTTCCTGTGGTCACGCTCTGTGACAAGAACGTGTTTCCCATCTTATCCCTAATCTGCCGAAGGTTATCCCAAACTTGCCATTAAGTCTTTCCATCTCTGGTTTTGACGTTCAGAGGTTTCCACGTAAGGGCATTAACTAGAGACAAACGGGTCCACGTCATTGAAAATTCGCCTGTGCCTTGGACGTTAAGGACACGCGAGTTTTTAAAGAGGGGTCAAAAAAAAAATGTGGACTCAAACGAACTCCCTGAAGTTGAAAGACGGCATTCATCAAAAAAAACGTGTGAACTCAAACGAACTCCTTTGAAGTTGAACGGCGGCAGTCAAAAAAATGTGTAGACTCAAACGAACTCCCTGAAGTTGAAAGACGGCATTCATCAAAAAAACGTGTGAACTCAAACGAACTCCTTTGAAGTTGAACGGCGGCAGTCACCAACGACCTGCGAAAGAGGGAAGATAAAGGCTATAAGGGCTTGAAAATTAGATTTAAAAATGAACTTACAATATTAAGGTAGTTAATGATAATATTCACATTATAATTCAAACAGATTTTATTATTTGGGGATAGCAACTGTCCGGTCTAAGCTTCAGTATGGGTGTTTGTTTGTACATTAAAAAAATTATTATTTTATTTATTTATTTTTAATACACAGTTATATATACATTCACCCTTCAATCACTCCTCACACTATAACCTAAGAAACCAAAACCTATACAATTATGTTTTTCCTAAATAACTCAATCAAATTAAGCATATCACTAAATGTTATAGTTATAATTATTATTTTTTATATTAATTTCTATTTTTTATGTATATTTGGTTATGAATATTTTACTGAAAACCTTAGCATTATATTATTATTATTATTTTTTGTTGTTGTTAACTTTTATTATTATCTATATTTAATCATAAATGTTTTATTTTATATATATTTTTATTTTTTCCCCATCAAGAATATTAATAATATATTATTACAATATTCCTCATTCATAACATAATTAAAACCGAAGATTATCCGTGTTAAAATCCTCACCTTATTTCTTTATACAAGAATGACATTTATGTCGTTGAGTATCTGTTTGGACTTAAATTATATATCCATCCTTCCTTGACGGACTACGCTTACCTGTCAAGCTAAATTTTTAACACAGTTGCACATAGAGTATATTAAGGTTAATTCCTATATATATTATACCATGTGCATGCGATAAAATTTATTTAGATAAAATTTACACTAGGCTTATCTTTCAGGCTAAACTATATATATATATATAGAGGTTTGTTTGTTAAACTAAAATTTATAAGCACGGCAATCTTTTAAATATAATATATACTAACACACTTACACATATCTTACCTTATTTAAGGGTTAATTTTTTATTATAAGAATAAATATATATAAAATATTATGTGTGAAAAAATTTACACAATAAAATACAATTAAAATCATACCCTTGTGCATAATTGATTCTTTACCCTATCTAAAAGTTAATTTCCTATTATAATAAAAATACATATATTTAATACCATGTGTATATATGTTTAATACCATGTATATATGACAAAATTTATACAATAAAATACAATCAAAATCATATCCCATGTATAATTGATCCCTATTACAAGAATAATATGATACCATGCTGACAAAATTTATACAATACAAACCAATTAAAATCATGAAAAACTTATAAATAAGCATCAAATTTCTCACACTCCTCTAATAAGGATACCTACAATGAATAGTACAACTAAAACGATTGTGCAAAATATGGAAATGAACTTTGAACGAATGTTATAATTTATGCAAAAACAATTTTTTTTTTTTAAATTTAAAGTGACTTTATTTTACTTTAAAATAAAAATGAAGAGTGCAAAAAGATGGTATGATAACACATTTTTAAAAGCTTATGTTGTAAGTTTAGCTTTGAGTTTTAAAAATTACAAGTTGGAAACAAAAAACAGTAAAAAGCAAGAACCTAACCTTTAGAAGAATCATATGCCAAGAAAATGACCTAGGTCTAAAAGGTTTGAACAAGTCATAGATTCATGTTCATGATGCTTGGGATTTGGAACAGAACCAAATAGATGCTTAATGGATTCTCGACAATGATATAAATGATATCTAGGGTTAGTCACCCCCAAGTAGCCAAACATTCCCTAATGGGTAGACCCTAGTATAGAAGACACTAGGAAAAATGAATCACCTTTGGCTCCAAAGTTGTATCCTATACCATGTGAAACTTGTGCTTCCAAACCATGCTAGAAGGCTAAAGTCCCTACCTTGCATTAAGCATTGGTAACATGGGTGGGTGGGGTGATTTCCAAGAGTACCCTTTAAAGGGTATATAACTTGTAAACATGATGTTTGTAAACCATTTTTAGTCTTTCCACCATGGACGAGTGCTCCTAACCCCAATTTTGTGGAGCGTGTCATGGAAAATTGAATTCATGACTGCCTAAAGATTTATTTTTCCTGCTATATCAAGTTGTGTTGAGTCTTGACTTCTGGCCATGGGAGCCACTTTTTGGTATGCTTAGAAAAAAGATAAAAAAATGATCTTTATACCTTTGTGAAATAAATACAAGGCACGCATGCAAGGGGCTTTAGCTAGTGGTTGGTCTTGGTAAGTAAAAATGGGAGACCACCAAACTAATTGTTGGTTGATGGATAACCCATTATTCAATGCATTACCATTCTATAGAAGCCAGGGTTTGATGGCCTCCTAGGCCTTCCATATGCTTTTGGTTACAAAAGTACCCTGAACATGCATTAGCATTTTCATAACCAAAATTGAATGCAAGCCAAGTCCTTTCCAAGATTTCTACCCATAGGGTGTTCTAGAGGTATTGTAGTTGCAAAGCAAGCTTTTCTAGACCTCATTAAATTGTTGGGCTTTGATGACTAATTTGACACAGAGAAAAATCCCTTATTGTTGGGTATCCAAAAGACCCATCCCTTTAAATTTCCTTGAGAGAAAAATAATTTCCAAGAAAATCTATGGAAACCTTTCCCCTCCTCCAAAAAGACCCATAAGAAATCTCTAAGAAGTTTCTAAGAAGTTTCTCTGTTTCTAGTATCAATCTTTTGAGGGGGCCTGGAATGACAAGTAATAGATGTGAGTGACTGCCAATATCTTGGAGTAGACATAGAATTTCCTTTCTATGAAAGAGACTTGGTAATTCACTTCTACAATTTTATTTCCACTCTGTCAATGACATATTGCCAAAGTGTAGAGGAATATTGGAAAGGAAAAGGGATTCCCAAGAATTTTAACATTTTTTTAGGTTGGATCCACTTCCAACCATACTTGTTGAGCCATAAGGATTTCAAAATAAAGGATTATCTATAGCACTAAGTCTTTAGCCATTGGATACTAGAGCCTAAGGCCAAGTAGATTGTGTCCAAACATTGTAGGGTATTCTTGATGGTGTTTTCCTCCTTGATAAGAATAATAAAATAATCATCTACAAAGTGACCATTTAATAATTGTTGAAAGGTATCTAGGATGGATATCCCTTTCACCAAACCCTTGGATACTAAATTTGCTATAAGGTAGCCAAAGCCTTATGCTATCAAAACATATAAAGCTAAGTCGAGAGGGAATCCTTGACAAATTGATTTATGTAGGCCAAAATAAGTGGACTATTTTCCATTTATGGTGAGGTAGGCAAAGGCATATATATATAAAGCACTTTAACCATGCACAAAAAATTGGATCCAAATCCTAATGTGTGCAACATCAACAAAATGAATGGCCATTCAATCCTATCATAGGCCTTTGTAAAATTAATTTTTATAAACATGACCTTCTATTGAGACTATCTTTCCCACTCCATACATTCCTAGACAACAATAATATTGTCCATGATATATCTACCTTTAATAAAACTATTTTACTCTAGATGTATGATTAGAGGAAGAAGATTCCTTAGTCTAAGAGCAAGAACTTTGGCTATAATATTATAGAAGACATTCAATAGAGCTATTTTTTGGATTTTAAAGCCTTTACTATTGCAAAATGTCACAAGTTATTTCACAATATTGCATAGGATTCAATATAAAATAGCCACAATAGTAAAGGTCAAATATAAAATTTTAATAAGTAGAAATATATAATAAAAATAATATGGATATCACGACTTATATAATAAAGAAAATAATATTTATTTATATATTGAAATATGAATGTAAATAGCTTGAATCATTCATGTATTATGCATGAAAAACAACTTATAATATTAATTGCTCAAAATGTATACAAGCTTTATTGCTCCATCTGTTATAATTTGAATATGTATTCTTTATTCTTGATTAAATTTTCCTTTGGAGCATTGTCTCCATAATATAGCCATAGTAATGTGACTATTCACATACTTGACTATTGCTCTCCATATGCCAAGTCTCATGACTCTTGGCTTATCAACTTGCCACTTGCATACTTGATGGACACTTGAATCTACAATACTTGCACACATCTACAAGACTCTTGGACTCCTACATGCACTCCTAATCTAAGACACTTGTGCACATATTTACATTACATATTTGCACTCTTACATACAAGACACTTGTGCACATTCTATCAATCTAAACTTGCACTCTAACTGACATGACAATTGTTCATTTCCTACACATTTACACTTACTTGATACTTGTGCATTTTTCTACACATTCACACTTACATAAAATAGGCAAATATAACTCACACTCTAAGCTATTGACTCAACCCTAATCTACTATTTATAAATATACCATGAAAGTACCATGGGAGTACATTAGCATGTACCAAATAATGTAATATACCTCAATATTATTGGTCTCTTATTGTAGATATCCTCTAGATCACCAAATTTGGGGACGAATTTGATGTTTTTCCTATTAATCAATTTTCCCAAGGAGTTTGTTCTAAGGGCTTCAATATAAACTTTGTGTAAGTCATGTCCCACAGTATCCTAGAGGGCTTTGTAGAATTCATTGGTAAATCCAACACAACCTAGGGATTTCTCATTAGATATGGAAAAGGCAACATTTTTTAGCTCATTCATGGAGAGAAAACTAACACATAAGGTCTTCTAGAAGGCAGAGATCCAATAAGGGACCACACTAACACATTGTTGCAAAGAGTAGTATTGTGTAGGATAGGGTTCTTGTGCCTTGAAGACTTGTTGATAGTCCCTAAAAAATGCCTATAGGACTTATGGGATCTCTATGAGCACTTGTTGTCCCTTTCTAATGATTTTTTTATTTTTTGGACTATGTCTCTCGCTCTAAGAGATTTAAGGAAATTCTTAGAGACCCAATCCCCAATCCTAAGCCAGTGGATTCTAGCCTTGATTTGAGATCTTTGGGAAACATGCATATTTGCTATCTCCTTTTGTTGTCTTATCTTGACCAAATGGAGTTGCAAAGTGGGTGAGAGAGGTTAAACTTCAATATTAGCGATGGTTTGGCAAAACTTTGTGGTGGTGGCTACATAGGAGAAACGATGAAAAATCCAACTAGAACCCATAAGTATGAAGTAAGTGAGAAGCATGTTCAATCACACTATTCCACCATGAAATCCACCCATTTTGAGTGTGAGGATGTGGATCTAGGTTTCAAATATGTTGGATGTGGGAAAACATGGGCTTATGAACTAGAAATGACATGTTAAAATAAAATTGGCTACACAGGGTTTTTATTCTACCACCTAACCATTCAATACTAAATAAAATGGGGAAGTGTTCTAATAGGACAACCCCAAGCATTGGCTCCACCAAGAGAGAATAGCAATTGGTAAAATTAAATGTGGATTGGACAAACAACATCACTCTTTCAATTTGTTTGAGGATCTTGTCAGGTCTAGCATGCATATTAGACCACATGTACTAAGAATTTTTAAATCGATGGCAACCAATGTTAGGATCAAAAACTACCAATTAATTATGCTTTTAAAATAAAGTTGCTCTTTTTTTAGTTTTCCATTGCATAGACTAGCCATTGTGCTTATTGTAAACACCTAAAGGTTGCACATGCTCATTTCTAGATACTTTTAGATCTTCATAGGAACTTGTAGGTTTACATAGGCCATGATAGGCCACCTTAGGTCATCATAGACCACCTTAGGCCATCATAGGCTGCATTAGGCCATCGTAGACCACAATAGACCATCGTAGATCATCTTAGGCTATCGTAGGCTGCCGTAGTTATTCGTAGGTGCAAAAATTACAAAACTATATAAAATGCATCTAAAATACCCTCAATTTCTAATAGGGCCACCTACTAGCTCCCTAAGGCCTCTTAAGCCCTTTCCTACACCTACTTAGGACCTCCATGGTACCATTCCCTACCAAAAACTCTAATTAGTTTAATTAGGATTCTAATTTATGATTGAATTTCACTTAAGTTGCACTTGATCATTAAAGTGGGGTTTATTAGGGTTAATGATCAAATTTACTCTAAAAATGTCCTCACACATGTGTGCACCCTAATTTGGTTAGGATATTTCCTATGAAACCCTAACTAAACCTTCATATAACCTAGGAGTCAACTAACCCTATTTAACCCTAATCCTTTCTTACACATGTGTGAGGATGAGATATTTCATTCAAGGCATGTGAGAGGATGACTAAGATTGCCACCTCCCAAACCCTAACCTAACCTTTCTAGGAATTGACTCTAGGGTTTGGTATACCTAACCACCCCCCGAATTTGGATTTTCCTATAAATAGAGGGTCTTTTCCCTCATTTTACCTCTCACACATTTTTAGTAAGCATACCTAGATGCTACTAAAATCACACCAGAATCATCCTCTACTACTTTGATTCCAACAAAAAGCATAGGACAACATCTGAAGACCATCCGAAAAAGAAATAAACTATAGTACAGTTCACCCCTTGACCTACGAACCCGAGGTCCATCAGATACCTTAGATTTGTAAATAAAATATGGAATAAAGATCTCCATTGAAAGGGAGACTCATTTTGTAACCTCACTTCTAAATGAATAAAGAAAAATTCTGAACTACCTTTTATTAGTTGTGATCAAATGGTTGTATTTTAGTCGCTTCATTCGGGCATGCCTGATGGGACCCCATAATAGTTGTGTTGGAATAGTTGTTTTCAGTAATCTAACCCAATTTTTGCTTTTGTTTTGTTATTATAGACACTCTAAACATAGAACATAAATAAACAAAGCCCTGAATTACACTTCAATCTTGCAGAATAGGAGTTTTAGACCCCTAAGCCCATTTCATCCCTTGAATTACGAAATATAGTATAGTTTTCCCCCTGGCCTACAAAATCAATTAATCTGTCTCATAAAACCCTAAAACTATATATTTTTGCATCAGAGACATCAAGCAACTTAGACAACACTATAGGAGTCAGGTATTTTCCTCAGAACCTCCTATATTACAATTTCTTTGCAAAGAACTTTCACCATTAAATGCATCGAGTCATTTTGTTAAAATTCCTTTCAAGCACATCAAATTAGGGTTTTAGATCAGTCTAACATCAGTTAGGGTGATTATTCTAAAATTCCTTTTCAAATGCATTTAGATTAAGGTTTTTGAAATCCCTTTCATGTCATTTCAAATTTATTTTCAAATCTTTTCTACATGCACTCAGATTAGGGTTTTGCAATCTCGTTCATGTCATTTCAAATTTCTTTTCAAATCTATTTTCAAATGCACTTATATTAGGGTTTTGTAATATCTTTCATTTCATTTCAAATTTATTTTCTAATCGCTCTTCAAATGCATTTAGATTAGGGATTTTAATCTCTATCCCCAAAATTGCATTTAGAATTAATTTTCAAATCTCTTTCGCATCATCTTACAATTTCATTTCAAATTTATTTCAAATTCCTTTTCAAAATTGCATTTAGAATTAATTTTCAAATCCCTTTCACGTCATATTGCAATTTCATTTCAAATTCCTTTTCAAACTTACATTTAGCATTATGTTTCAAATCCCTTTCATGTCACCTTGCAATTTTATTTCAAATTCATTTCAAATTCCTTTTCAAACTTACATTTAGAATTAGGTTTCAAATCTCTTTCATATCACCTTGCAATTTCATTTCAAATTCATTTCAAATTTCTTTTCAAACTTGCATGTAGAATTAATTTTCAAATCTTTTTCATATCATCTTGCAATTTTATTTCAAATTCATTTCAAATTTCTTTTCGAACTTGCATTTAGAATTAGGTTTCAAATTCCTTTCATGTAATCTTGCAATTTCATTTAAAATACCTTTTCATATTTGTATTTAGCATAGGACTTTCAAATTCCTTTCATGTCATCTTGCAATTTCATTTCAAATTCCTATTCAGATTTGTATTTAGCATAGGACTTTTAAATTTCTTTTGTGTCATTTACATTTCTTTTCAAAAATCACTTAGATTAGAAAATATCTATTTCATTCCAAATACCTTGGGTAAACTACATCTTCTCTTTTAAGCATTTAAATTAGGGTTTCAATCTCTTTCTAATGCACTTAGATAAATTTTCAAATACTTTTTTCACTCACACTTTGGCTTGTTTGTTTTCATGCTTTCTAGAGTACATTTATTTTTCTAAAAAAGGCATGTAATCTTTGTTTCATTTCAAAAAGGTACTTAGAACTTAGTTTAATTTTCAAAAATGCACTTAGGACTAGTTTCATTTTTGAAAAGGCATTTAGTTAGTTGATTTTCTTTGACATCATTGTTAGACAACACAACACCACACATTCATGTGGCATACATAGTGGTGATATTGGACTTCATCCCCAATCCATCGCTCGAGACTGGTGTTATTGAAATTCATCTCCTTCCACCAACTCACCCCCTAGACACCATAGTAACCCCTAGGAGTGGTTTTATGGACTTCATCACCAAAAAATCCCCTACTCATGAGAATAATTTTCTAGATTTCATCACCAAAAGGGACATTTTGAGTAGGATAGAATTAGATGCCTTTGTTCACAAGGATCACATAATCTGTGAACACAGTAACTATCGTTCTTGACTAAGCTTGCCTAAGGGTGAAGCGAAAGCATGGGTATGTTGGTAGCAAGTCTTAGACAATATCACCTCTTCTTGTAAGAGGATTTTGGACTCACTTCAACATTTTGAGTTCTCCCCTATTTTGTTATCATTTTACTGCACCTTTACATTAGGTTGCCACTTACCTATTGAGACATTGTTCTATTCTATGTGCCCTTGGGTGTTGCAAGAGGTTTTGTGCCTACAAAATTTCTATTTTATCTAGAATTTCAACCCACTTATTGTGATATTTTCTAGAGGTATATTTAAACATCAAGACACACAAAATAAACAAACATTTATTTTCTTGCACTTAGCACTGATTCCACTTACGCTTCATTTTGCATGCTCGCAAAATTAGTTTCAACACAATCACCTATAAATAGCCCATTTTTTGGCTTCCTGTAGTCTACTAATTTTTATTTTTCTTTTAGATTCACAGTTTGAGTCCAGTTCTCCCCCTGACCTGCAAAACAGGTTCTAGTTCACCTCTTGTCCTATGAACCAGCTTCCAGTTCACCCCTTGACATACAAAATAGCTTCCAATTTACCCTATGACCTACAAAATGAGTTTTGAGATACATAAACCTTCCAAATTTCATAATTTTACCAAAAAATCCTACACAGAGCACACCCAAAACATCATATTTCTATTTTTGAGTAGTTTTGAGCATCAAATCACACTACATAGTACTATGCCTATTATCACCCATAGTCAAGCATGCAATAAAGTGCATATTTAGGAGGAATATTCTTGTGCCACTTCAAGTTAGTCCACACTCACTAAAAACCTCCTTATAGGTTCTGATTCACTTTACATAGGTATTATATCTCATGGCAAGACTTCTACCCTAGATGATATTTTTGCCACCTCATTTGGCTAAGATCACCCACTCCTTACTCGCTCGTCTTCACCTAATTTGCCTCCCATTTTTTGTGACCACATAATTTATACTACATCGGGACATACATCCCCCACCCTCACCATCGAGGAGGAAACCCCACCTACCTCACCTACCTTTGCACATACTTTATTTCAAAGTCTATCTCATTATCTCTTTGATAGTAACTCTTCCTTGCTCAACCATACTCACCCTAAGGTTGCATTGTTCACCCCTACTATAGGAATGATCTCAGACCCCTCATCTTCCACATCAAGCAATTAGGTACCCTCATAGCAATCCCCTCTACAACAACCCTTGTTGCAACAATATTCCACTCCACCTATGTCATCACATCAGCACACTTATTAAGCATCACAAAAACTACCTTCACTCATTCTTCCCATACTTTGATGCGATGTCTCAACAACCTTCCCATTCCTTATCACACCAATACTAACACCATCCACAAATCCTATCTCCACCATAGTTTGTAGATACATTCACCACACCCTTCTCCCAGGTTTCTACCTTTGAGGCCTATACCCCTTCCTCATCTCTTCCTCCTATAATTTTCTCTTTTGGGTTCCACAGTATGACATCTACCATCCCACCTCCACCTTCTTCTAATTCCACTTTCTATCTTCATCCATCTCCACCATTTTGGGCTTCTTTTGTCATTCCCTTTTCTACTTATGATTCACAACATTCATCCTATCCCACTAATCCTCTAGGCTATTCTACTCAACCTAGCTTCTTTACTCATCACTCTTCTAGTTAGATGCAGGTACCATATTTTGACACCTTGTCTCATCCCTCACTCACATCATATTTTTGAACACCACTACTTCCATAACATTATGTTGTACCTATATTTATTACAAAACCTCCTTCTTAATCATCGTCGCCTAAATCCCAACCGTTACAACAAAAACCTCTTGAAAATATCCCTGTGTAGCAACCACAAATCTCACAACCACAATACTACTCTTCTCAGTAGATTCTTTCTCCACAGCAGAGTATCCCATCACCTTCAATATTTTACGTTGTCCAACAACCAAATTTACAAGGACACTCACAATACATTTTCTCTCCACACTAGGAAGAACAACTTCAATATCTACCTCATTCTCAATCAACATCTACATCATTACAATTTGTCACATCTCCCAAATAAATTAAAATTCTCAATCTCTGCACAACAAGGTTATGCATAAGGGGTTGGACTCAAAATGTACTTGTAAAAAATGGTGAATCCTAATCAAAATCAAGGTGAATCATGACGAATACAAATCAAATCAAATCAATCATCTTCACACCAAATTTTGGGGTATTTGAAGCCCTAAAAATTAAGGTAATATTTGGGATAAATTTTGACTTATTAAATCATATTATAACTTCATAATAATACCACCATTAGATCAGGCTCGAAAATAGTTTTCCAACGAATACAAATTTGCCTATGTTTGGATATATATTGTGGTGAATTGACCCTAAGAAAAAAATTAATCCTAAAACTTTTAGGCAAATGGGCCGATGTCAAGGGTCCTCATATTCACCAATTTTCAATTTTGAAAATCCTACTTTTTGCCTAATTGGAAAATATTTGCCACTATGCATAATCCTACTACACAACTTGGTTATGGCTCCCAAAAACCCACATATGATGAACTCTACAATGAGCTAATACACCCTTCAATTCCGATCCCTCCATACCCACATAGCTTTGAGATCCTAAATTTTGATAAGTACAAATGTAAAGAGGATTCTCGTGAACACATCAGCAATTATCGCTTTTAGTTCTATCAAATTCAAAGTAGCAATCCTCTCATGTTACATACCTTTTCTCTCTCACTTGGGGGACAAGCCTTTTATTGGTACAACATGCTTACGTTCCATAGCCTGTTCACCTTTGAACAGTTGGCCAATTCATTCATGGAACATTTCTCCATTAATATAAATAAGAAAACCAATTTCTCTGGTGTTTATACCTTATGATAAACTGATGATGAGCCCATTATAGATTTGTCTCTTTATGTTGATCGGTCATCAATGACGTAGCTCATAGCCTCCCATCTATTGAAGTAGTTACACTCTTCTCCAAGAGTTATCACAAACATATCTCCACTTCCTTAAATATTCATCAAAGTTGCATATTTGAGGAAGCTATCACTCAAGCCAAGATTTTCAAGGACATCAAGGTCCAATCTGACAATATCAAGCTTAGAAAAAACATCCTACAACTCCAACTTTCACTTCAACCAAAACGCACAAAATTAACCCTACCCAAGACCACCATAAACTAACCAAGTGGTCGCAACATCTTTAGCTTCTTCATCCATCTCACAATCTCCCCATCCATCGTAGCAGTTGTTCTAGACTAGCGTACCCCTTCCACCCAAATCCCAACAGGCTCGTAATATTTATCCACTGCTTCCATAGCATAATTTGACTCCACTCTTTGAACCTTTTCTTGCTCTATTTTAGATATTATACAATGTAGATCATTTTTCCTTACCGTACATTTGACCTCTTGACCCAAATTAACCCAAGCCTCAAGGATATATCAAGCAATCCTTTTACATATATCATAGATAATATGACCATGATATCAAATATTGTTGCTCCTTCCACGATCTTGTTGAGGACATCATTAATTAGGGTACCATTCAGGTCTCAAACCCCCTAGCACCATAAAATAAAAAATTAGGTATCTATTAAAACCCACTACCTGAACACAAGGGGACTAATCCCTAAGGTACCCAATCCAATTCCTAGGGGTAATCCATATTGGTTAACAATGTGCAACATCACCCCCTTCACGTGATATGGTTGTCATGATTAACATTACCACTTGCACTTAGCGCTATCCCCCATGCTAGGATGCACTTATTATTTCACCTCCAACACCATTCACTTCTCTAAAATCCCCTAAAACATTACATAATTCACCACCCCTACCACAAAATATCATCACAATTTGTGGTAGCCTCACTCATTAGTTTTGTAATGCCCCAACCAGGCTATCCATATTTGACCTATTAAATTAATCTCAACCCCATCACAAGGTGTTGAATGACATATTTTGATCCATTGACCTTAAAACCCATGACATAAATGTATTTTTGAACTTCGTAGGGAACATCCCACACTACATCCAACCTTCTATTAGTTTCCACGACCACAATATTACAGAGCTCATAGGCGAAGGAGCTGATACTTTTCTCCACATTCAAGAAACCATCAATGATATCACCTACAAGTATGTTCTAGTTGATACCAATTCATATTTTAATATCATTTCTACTATCGCCTTACATCACCTTCACATTCCACTTACTCACTTCGTAATCCCATTGCTCGACCTTCATGCATTTGATGGTTCCATGTGACCTATAGTAGGTTCCATCATCCTACCTATCTACGTGGGTATTAGTACCATTTCCATTTTATTCCATGTCATTCATACTGAGATGCAATACATATCTTGATAGGATATCCATGGATTAGAGACATGCAATGTGTTCCCTCTACCCTACATCATTGTCTTAATTATATCTATGATGACCTTGTTCATTATGTTCCTACCAAAGGGGACCCCTTCAAATTTTGCAACATTGTAGAACTTCCACCCAGAAACTCATCATCCTCTACTTAGGTTCTTCCCATTTATTCTCATCATTCAATGGGAGCATCCATTTCTTTGTATACATCAACCTCATCACCACAACCATCATCAATAACATGTACACATTCACCACTATCCACATCCACACCACTCTCATCATCTATCACATGATCTTGTACTCATGCCATACGTTTCTCACCACCTTCCTCATGGCCTCCCCCTCCTTCTCAACCATCTTCTTCCATGAATCCACTTCCTACACCAACTTATTTTTAACCACCCTCATCATGGTCTCCTATATTTTCTCATGCATCTTCTTCTATAGATCCCCCTTTTTTTCCAACTCCTCAAATACCCCCACTTCCTTTTTATCTACGACCATGGTCTTTTATATCTTCTTGTAGTCTAACACATCCACCTCCTCCTACCACCATACAATTTCCCAATGTAAATCATCCTATCCCATCTACAATAGTCGAATGCCATGATTGGGAACAACTGACCTCCTGCTTAGACACCCAATTACTCCAACCTTCCCTTGCTATCATTCATGATTCCCAACTGGCATCATCTTCCTTTGATTCAGATTCACCACCTTGTTCTCCAACATGTACGATGCCCCAAGTGTTAATATTCATGATAAAATTTGGGCCCAATGACTACAATATATATGATGCTTGCGTGCACCTTCCTTCGATCCCATCCACATGATATTTTTGCTGCCCTTCAGCTTCAGTGCTAACAATTGGTACTGTTGTGTGACTAGGTTCCCCTGACAATCATACAAAATTTTGTTTATGCTGACCTAGACTCATCACTCTCGACCGTTGTACCTCAACCACTGTAATCTATTTTTTGTGGCACTCTAGACCACATGTCCAACCCCCAATTTGCCTTATGCTACGTTTGATGTTTTCATTGGCATGGATTTGTATTAGGATGCTATGAGCAAGGGTTACACATGCCTATTAACCCTCATTTTCAATCGTCTACAAACAAATATGGTGTTAGCTATCACCCCACAATTATGCACACATTGTAATATGAACTTCAATACTTCAATCTTCAAACTCAACCCGCCCTCGTGTACTCTCCAAAATAATATGTCAACATGGATACTCTAGATGATATCCCATATCCTCATTCTACCATCACCATCCCGTGTATCTTCTTCCATGAGACATCTTGTTTTGACATCACATCTGCCTATTGTATGGATAAGCTAGTCAACCAATTTATTGCCTTATCCCTTACCATCCCTTATCCTAAGCACAACACTCCATATCCTCCTACATCACCAACATGGCTATTCATACCATTTTCTACTTAATGGTAGCTTCATCGATCCATAATTTAATCGCATTCTCCACTTATGGTTTTACACCCATCATTAAACCTACCTCATCATTCATCTCCTTCTAAGTATTCTTTATTAGACTCATCATATTCTATGACCTCCATTACTTCGGTCAATATGGTCAATGTGGATCTATTCTCGCCACTTCGATACATATCTTGTTCAAGCCACGACACCACACCAAACCCTAACTTTATTGAATTTACTCACATTTCACTGACACCTTCACCATAAGATTTCTTGCTAACACCCCCTGTATTGCGTGCTACGAATGCTCCTTCACCACCTACCTCACCTCACATCCCATAGGTACATCACACCAACATTTATTTAGAAAATAAATTCAACTTACTCGAGGCTATCAATGACCTCCATATTATTCCAATATTGGAATAACTTCGAGATGGTTCCCACATGCTTGTGGAAGATACCATCGACATTGATATCAGTGATGACCCCAACAATACACACATTTTCAAACTCATAGCTAGCCTCTCCTCCAAGGAACATGTCATGTTTATCATTTTCCTTAAGTAATACATCAAATTCTTCGCTTGGTCTTACATGGATATGCTTGGAATCGATCCCTCTCTCATAGTTCATAATATCAACCTTGATAATGATGCCAAAATTGTCAAATAGAAATTACGACTTACGCATCCTATGATCACACTACTGGTAAAATATTAGCTCCAAAAACTCCTTGATATAAATTTTATCTAGCTTATCAACTACCCAGAATGGGTTTCCAATATGGTACTGATCCAAAACATTCTGATGAAGTTTGCATTTGCACCGACTTCCATAATTTTAACAAATCTTGTCCTAAGGATGACTTCCCCCTCCCAAACATTGACTCACTTGTTGATTCAATCATAGGTCATGAGATTATTTCCCTCATGGGCAGATTTTTTGGTTACAATCAACTTAAGTCAATCTATATGACAAACACAAGACATCTTTCACAACCCCCTAAGGGACCTTTTGTTATAAGGTCATGCCTTTTGGCCTTAAGAATGCTAGGGCAACATACCAGCATACCATGACTTACATTTTTCATGACTACATGCATAAAATTATGGAATACTATGTCCATGACCTTATTTCTCAATCCAAAGAACATTCACAACACCTTGCTAGTCTACACAAGATATTTTACCACCTACTCGAACACAATGTTCACCTTAACCCAAAGAAGTGTGTCTTTGGTGTTACTTTCGGTAAAATATTGGGATTCATCATCTCTCAATGAGGCATTGAATTACATCCCAATAAATTCAAAGCCATCATCGAGATGCCTCCACCCACCAACCTCAAGCAACTACGTAGCTTGCAGGGTAAAATTTAGTCTATTCATTTTTTCATTACCCAGTTATCGAACAAGTGCAAGCCATTTAACCACCTCTTACAAAATGGGGCCACTTTCAAATGGGACGCAAATTATCAAAAGGCATTTGACTCAATAAAATCCTACCTCACTTCATCCCTAGTTATATCTCCCACACACCCACAACTATCATTTATCTTGTACATTTCCACTACAGATTTTGCACTTGGCACATTGTTAGATAATAAGAATGTGCTGAATAAATAGCAAGCTATATATTACATCAGTCATATGGGATTCAACTATGAAACATGATACACATACATGGAAAAGCTATACTTGGTTGTATTCTTTGCGATACAAAAGCTCTGCCACTATATGCTTAATCACACCATATTTGTCATTGCTCATGAAAACCTGCTACGATATATGATGAACAAGAGTTATCATAACTCTTGCATAGTAAAATGGATCATGCTCCTCACTGAATTTGACCTAGATTTTATTTCTCATAAGTCCATTAAAGGATAAATCATCGTTGACCAACTCGTCGAAGCTCCACTGCCTAGCAACCAGCCAATCCTTATTCAGCTTCTAGATGATTCCATATTCCATATGATGAAATTTGAAGAATACATCAAGCTTGAATTACTAGTTTACTTAACACTTTTATTCGATGGCTCCTACTACACTCATGTTGGAGGTGCAAAAATTATATTTTTCACACCTAATGGGGAACCTCTCCCCTTTTATTTAAAATTAGGTTTTTCGTGTACTAATAACAATACCAAATACAAAGCCCTCATTCTTGGCTTAAAGCAAGAAATTTTGATGCATATCAGATGTCTTCAAATCATTGGTGACTCCCTCCTTGTCATAAACTAAGTCAAATAAATCTAGAAATGTCATTGCTCAATCCTTCAACAATACAAAAAGGTTGCCAAAAAACTCCTCATCCAGCTGGAGTGGTACGACATCAAGGATGCTCCTCACTCTTTAAAAAAAATTGCTTACATAGTGACATCCTTGGGTTCATTAATACCAAAAAATCCTCTATTGACATGACATGTGTCTATTCATACCTTGACATGATCTACTATTTCTCCCTCATCCCCCATCAGTGATGATGGCATCCATGTCATCAATATCAAACTACATGATCCTTGGTTTTCTTAAATCAATGATTATATCAAATTAGGTTTCCTTCCTTGTGACCTATTGCATGTCCATGTTAGGATCCCACATCCTAACATTACTTATTACTTATTATTTATTACTTTAATTATATATTTCATTATTATTTAAAAGTCATGATTGAAAAGTCATGATTGAAAAGTCATGATTGAAGAGTCATGATTGAAAAGTCATGATTGAAAGGTCATGATTAAAAAAGTTTATATATGATATGAGAGGAATCCATATCAAATAATCCATGAAGAAGAATATATATTTTTTTAAACCCATTGGAGGAATTTCCCAAACCAATGCAAAAGGTGATTCATATCTAAAAGTGATTCTTTTAATTTAGATGCTATTTTAATTATTTATTTATTAAAATTGTGCTAGAACCTTCAGGGTTCTACCATTTGGTATCAGAGCAATGTTGGACCCAACCAAGTTTTACCTAGTTAGGTTGGGTGCGCTAATCAAAATCAAGGAAATTAAAAGTGATATTGCAAACTTTATAAGATGGAATGAACAATATCACAATAAAAAATAGAACTTCTTGATGGTATTTTGATCGATATCGAGTATATAATAAATACCAAAGTGGAAGCTAAGGAAGACGAGAAAGATGAGGAAGATGTAGAAAACAAGTACAATGACCAAGAAATACCCAAAATACCTGATCCCACCAATGTTAGCAATAGGGTTTATATGCTGGAAGTGATTGATGCACCAAGCAAGGATGAGGTAGACGTATCCAAAGTGATCAATTCTAGCCATACATGCACTCTACAAGATCTAGACACACCTTCCTCACTAATAGTGAGTTCTCACCGCATGACAAAGCCTATTTGGAACCAACACAGAGTGACTACACTCTCCTTTTCTGCTGGCTCTACCAAGGAACCACAAAAGGATATGAAAGTGTTACCATCACTTTTGATGCATCATTCTAAAGTGTTTGAGGAACCCCAATGGTTGCCCTCCCATCATCATCATGATTCTCCTAAGGAATATTCTACTATTTTTCCTAGCAACCCATCACTAACACTTCAACCTTCAAGATATCCCTACCTTAAAAAAAGTGACATTAAGATATTACAAGAACTTGCACAAATTCAACTAGGAAAACGAGCGACGAAGGTCCTTACTTTGAGCTTTGAGGACAAAGCTCTTTTTAAGGAGGGTGGCATGTTAGGATCCCACATCCTAATATTACTTATTACTTATTATTTATTACTTTAATTATATATTTCATTATTATTTAAAATTCATGGTTGAAAAGTCATGATTGAAGAGTCATGATTGAAAAGTCATAATTGAAAGGTCATGATTGAAAAATTTTATATATATTATATGATGAATCCATATCAAATCATCCATGAAGAAGAATATATATTTTTTTAAACCCATTGGAGGGATTTCCCAAACCAATGCAAAATGTGATTTGTATCTAAAATCAATTATTTTAATTTAGATGTTATTTTAATTATTTATTTATTAAAATTGTGCTAGAACCTTCAGGTTTCTACTAGCCCATCACAGGGAATTTAAACAAAAGGTAATTTGTTACACACTGCTAGGGGAAATCCTTTATCGTTGTATTTATGATGGTATCCTTCTACACTACCTAGAGCTGCATGAGACCATACGAGTAGTTCAAGAGACTCATTATAGAACTTGTGGTGGCCACTTTAGTGGCATGGCCATAACTAAATGCATTTTATGCATGGGCTACTATTGGCCCAAAATGGAACATGACAATTGCAAATATATCGAACGATGTATCAAGTGTCAGCAACATGCTAACCTTATGTACCTACCTTCACAAGCGCTTCATCCCATTCATTACATGTGTCCCTTATCTCAATGGGACATCAATATTATTGAATATATCTCACCTGCTTCCTCAAGCAATCAAAAATTCATAATTATTACCACAAAATACTTTACAAAGTGGGTCAAAGCTATCCCACTTGTTCAAACCATAGGTGCTAAAATTATAGCATTCATTACTAATCATATCATCTATCATTTTGGTATTCCTTACCAAATTATCTTTTATAATGACACCCCTTTCAAAAAACAAACTATCCAGGCTTTATGCACCAAGTTTAATATTCATCACAGCTTCTCTACATCATACTACCCATAGGGTAAACATCAAGCTGAGGTCACAAACAAAACCATTTTCTCTATTCTTCATAAAATGGTTACAAAATATCATCATAAATAGCACAATAAAATACCATTAGCTTTGTAGGCCTATCGTACGAGCATCCTTATTCCCATTGGTGCAACACCCTTTCTCTAGTCTATGGTGTTGAAGCCATTATACCTTTGGAACTCAAAATACCATATTTATGTATTTCCATGAAAGACTTCATTAATGATGACACTGCTCATTAAGCCCGAATCAACAAATTAACACTCTTACATGAACATCACATCTATGCCATCGAGCACACATGTGTCTATCAATATTACCTTCGACGTGCCTACAACAATAAGGTACACTAGTGCAAGTTCCAAATCAGTAACCTGGTTCTCAAAGAGAACCAGTAGATCACTATTCAACCACACCAACAATGTGACAATATTTCTCCCAATTGGTTAGGCCCATACATAATCACACACAAATTTGTTTTTGGCACCTATCGATTGGTAGATCTTGAAGGTCTCGCCAAACCTAAACCCATCAACATCATCCACCTATGCACATTTAATTCCTATCCTATCTAGGTACACATCACCATAGATTATACATACTATCATCCTCATATTGTACATATCACCGTACATACAAATGCACAATCCACATCTCATTACACACACACTTTTCACTTTCTATTACACAATAGAAACACTTTTGCTTTTTATGTCATTTTTATGTTGTTGGTATCTTTTGGTTTTGCAAGTTTTCATTGATAGCTATGACACATCGATGGATACACATTGCTTTAGACCTACATTCACTGCATAACATGATTCCACCATGTAGGGCCTTCCAATTCTCACCTTAGTACCAATTACCCCAACCGATATTGCCATGCCACACGTTCCTGTTCATACCCTTTTGGTAATATTTTTCATCACATTCAAATCATCGTACTTCACCCTGGCCTCATTCATGAGACTGTAGATATTTATCATATTCTCCTCACTTTGATGATAACTAGATATCCCTTTCTTCCTTTTTTGATAAGTAAGAACACTCCCTACCACCATACTATCATGCACGGGGCTCATCCCCTCCTCCACCAATCGATGAGAGATATCCTTATCTCCCACCCTCTTTAGCTCATCGACCTTCCATAGGCTATTTTTTACCTAATAGGGGACACACACCTACTCATGCACAGTACTTAGGATTACCTCCACCCTTGCTAGATGGAAGGTCACCTTATGATTGATCCCTTTGCCAACATGCTTCCCAGGCCATTCCTTCATGAGCTCTCCCATATCATCCATGTCATTCCCTACAGTCATCTTATGTACCATCTATTCTCCAAACACCTCCATCACTACTTTGTGGTATCCCCCTTCAGCATACTCCATCATAAGTCCAACAATTTCAATCTCCTCCCCCTTCCTATTTCTCATTCCCCTATCCAAATCCATATCCTCCCACCACCGTTACACTAGTCCCTCATTCTCCTCTAACCTTAGTTTTATCTCCACCTCCCATTTATATCCAACACATCATTTCATGCCTTGATAATCTTGAGTTGCACTTGAGTCATTGTCGATGCCATTTCCCTCTACATTGTTCTACTATGATCCACATCTCTTCACCCTCTTCTAGGCCTATCCCTCACTCTCAGATCTAATCTTCACTAGACTCTAGATCCATGAGAAAACCACTCATTCCCACCCCTCCTTCATGCTCATCACCACCTGAGTCATACATATATCCCATGCCTATTCGTTCTGCACTACTTTCTCAAGCATTCCACCAGCTTCTCCACCAAGACCTCCTTGTATTACCTGAGATCTGCCCCATTGACCCTTTGTGTGCCAAGCCAAAAAATATAGAGAAATCCAATTTTGTTTTTATCACTTCCAACCTAGCCATGATATCGAATCATACCACACTTTTGAAGGCCTCATCCAAGATATGTTGTTCAAGGAGTCTCACTCATCGCCTCCAACTTCTCTTTCCAATACTCACCTTTAGAGCCCTCCATGTCATATTGTACCTCTCTCTATATCGTCACGCAAATATTTCATGACCACACCTCATTATTTCCAGTAGCTATCCAACTATACAAATCATTAGAATCCTAGTCACCTCATTACTTCACCTAGTCACTCGTGACCTAATACCCATAATTTCACACATCCTTAGCTTACTTCCCTCTCTTATTTTCTTCTTCCTTTCTCTATGTTCTTCTTGTCATCTAGCATCATTGTATGGTTATGCTTCGAGAGGCTACATACCTATGCTAATTCCTCCTTTCTTCTTATTTTTTCTTTGTTTCCTTCCTCCATTTTTCACTTTTTTCATCATTTCCTTTCACTTATTACTTCCTTCATATATTATTATTCATGTGCATTCTCCCACTCACATCCATATTTCAATATTCTTACACTCCTCACATGTTGGGGCAACTATTGCTATTGCTTCTTCCTTTTCACCATATTTTCACATATACATATCTTTAGACATTGGTTTCTAATATCATCTGGATATGTTTCACAATATTCCTCTTGTAAATACTTTTCTTTGCATACTATATTTCTCTCACTACATCCATTGTACATATAGATCATTCCTCGTTTACATCTATATTCATGTTTGTACATTCCCCCTATAGATATGCACTCATAGCAGGATTAAAAACATGCACTTGTTAGCATCACCACTTGGCTATCCACACCCCTTTTCAATACTATGGATTGTATGTTTTTAGTCTTATTTTGACTTTTCATGAGTTACGTCAATCCAACACTACATCTAGTTGACAAGTTCTTCAATTTCTCATAACTTCTCTTGGATGGTTCAATTTCTTTCATGGACCACTCACATAGGTTACATTTTAAGAAAAATTTTATTCTACGGAAGACAACACCTTGCATAGATATCACCATATAGCAAATGGTTTCCACTGATCACCCTATCATTTACATGATCAAAATACAACTTAAGTATAAACAAAGGGATAAAAATAACCAAAAAAAAAATTAGAAACAGGCAAAAAAAAAAAGCCAATTCCTACATTAAAAAAAGTGAGAGAATTAGAAAGAAGGGCAAAAAATAAAAGGAAAATCCTCCAAGAGCACTACTATTATTCTTGATCTCCTTTGGTCCTTCAGTTCAAAATAACATCATGGGATGATTTCCATTGCCATCAATAGGTCTTAAGCACATGCCCTCTAGTGGAATAGTCTTACAAGTGGTGACACATATATCACATTAGTGATATTTTTTGTATAGATCACTGTGTGCTTGTGGATGAGCTAGTTACGTTGGTTATTTTTACAATGGGTGAGTCCTACCTCCCTCAAAATGGATAAATGAACATTATTTATTGCACACACTGGTCCTTGATAGACTCTAATCCAATCATATTAGCCATGAGTTGTAGTTACACCTATTGGTCCGACTTTTATACACACCCTGTGAAGAATGAGCATGAAACTCTGATAACACTTATATGGGATAAATCCCACTCACTTTAGGATCTAATTGGTTATCCAAGGTGCAAGTTACAGAGTCGGGTCGAATGTCAATTCACTCTTTTTCGCTTCTGGAATAGTTTTCAATATGAACTGTCTGTTACCTTACAACGGGCTCAATGAACTTGTTCAATAATGTTCAGTAGTTGTCACTTGTTGACAATCAGATTTAAAATTGATTCTTTGATCTAGCTCTCATGGGTCAGTAGATTTAAATAAAGGACAAATTTAAAAGAAAATAAAAATGGATCATTTCACGATAAAACAAAGAGGGTAGGGTAAGGCAGAAAGAGAAGTTTATCAAAATTAACTGTAAAACAAAACTACCAATTATATTTATACTATCAGCTTCACAACGAACAAATCAAAGAAGAAAGTGTCCAGCTTTTCTAAGATCACTTTCTACTAAGAGCATAAGGCGAGAGATGGAACAGATCTAACAGAAAATTATAAACCGAAAGGAAGTCGGTTAAAATTGATATCTTTCACTGACAGCCTAGCTCGCACAGTGAGGACAGAGCAATTAGAACAAACTTGAACCTTAAATCTATAATTTTCCCTAGTATACAATAGAACAAATGAAGCCCAATAGCATATTTAATCTTGATAACACAGATTCACAGCATATATTTAATAAACTTTAAAGAAACGGATAACAAAAGAAGATGAAATTATCATAATCTACAAAATATTAGGCTCCTGGCCATGCTATCACAGAAAACAAAAGCACATCAACTCCAAGTCTAGAAATAAAGTATTTAACAAAATTTGCAATAAATTGCTTCAATAGCCTTTTATTTCTAAGTTTTCGCCTCCTGCGATTACATTGAGAAGAAGTATTTATAGACTCAGGACAGACCCTGATCTTTTCAGAAATATCTTCTTCTCCCATCGTAAATCTTATCATCTTAAACCCTAGGACCTGGGTTTTACAATATAAATCCATTTAAAAAAAAGTCTTGATAGAACTTAACCATTCTGCAACTCAGTGCAGTCACTTGCCATAAATGGAAAAGATAGAATTCGAATGCCACTTGCATTCACCCGCAACTTTGAGTGAATGCCCTCATTAATTCCCTCGAAAATTTGGATGAGTCACCACTTCTCTGACATTTCATCTCTGCAAAGCCATCCCTTTTCTACCTTAGTTGATTTTCTGCCTTGCCTGCAGCGAAAACACGACATGTCATGAACAAATCACACCCTTCCGTACGATATGGCTTTCTCTCTCCTAACTAGTAGTGATTTCGCTACATTTTCAAAAATGGAAGTGTCGTGATATCACGACATTTCCAAAAATGGAAAGTGTCACGATTTCGCTATGCTTTTCTGACTTAGCTAATTTTCTTGAAACCTGTCGCGATTTCGTGACATTTCCATAAATGAAAGTGTCGCAATTTCGTGACTTTGCCAAAAAAGGAAAGTTTTGATTTTCAATGATTTATCTATCTGTTTTCTGCATTTTTTTCATACCGGTGTAAGATTTTCTTTATCCATGAAGGATTCTAGCATGTAAAAAGTGAAGTCTGAGATAACAAAGCTAGAATGCAAGAATACTTGGACACTTTGGTATATGCAAAACTTGAAGAGGAAAGAGACAAGCAAAATCTTGGACTTAAAACCTGAAAAACATCAAGAGGGTCCTTACTGCAAAATGAAAGCTCAAAATTTCAAAGGATGGTAATTCATTTTTAGTGGGGGTGTGTTGCTTCTCAACAAATGGCGATATCTACGGGTAAAATAGTAGCATTATTTTAGAACCCAGAACTCTAGTTTCAAAACAACATAGACCATGCATCAAGATTTGCCACAGATATTCTTCAAAATAAATTGACTACTAACTGATAGTTGTTAAAATTTCCCAAGGACATACTAGGCTGAATCATTTAAGAAAGATTTCTGATGTGCAATTACAAGCGTATAAAACTTTCTTCAAGAATGACTGGATCGAATGTTGAACTCTGGATTGATTAGCTTTTCTATATTGTAAAAAAGAGGAAACCGAGTAGAGCTCTATTTACTAGTTTAGCCTTTTACAGCCCAGACAGAGTTACCCTTTAGATTTACACGACCCAAATTTACAACTGTAAGGTAGAATCTACAACTTGGTAGAAAAACATCTTTTGAAATCTTGGCTGCCTCTTTCATTATATAACTCTCTTTTTTATTTCTTCTTCTTTTTTTATCTCTCTCTCTTTTTTCTTTTTTTTTATATATATTGGAAATAATAGAGTGCCAATTCAACTTACATCTCTTTCTTTTGAAATACATCAACATCTGAAAAGCCTTAGAAGGAATAACAATTTTTTTTTAATATTTCATCAATCTGGAACTGCTTCAGCCTAGGCACTGATAGCCTCTATGGATACTCGAATAATTACATGAATCATAGTCCCCTCTTATAACCAACTTTTATTGGATTCCCTGGGAGTTTCTCCATCCAAACAGCATAGCAATTTCTTTATAATTAAAACAACTGTGGCAAGCAAGACACAAAATCCAATCATCCTTCCAATGTTGTTCTGACTAAAAAAATAGTTCCACTGTTCAGTTTAAGTAGACTATCTCAATTTGAATAATGAACACTGGATCTGGACTCAGAATGAAACAATATTTAGAAGGTTGACTTTTTTCATTGATGCTCCGGCAAAGGCTAAAGAACAGAATCTTATAAGCTCAAGAACTTTGTACAGACTTCCAATGATAAGTACATACCTCTAAAAACAAAACAAAATAAAACTAGACAGACTTTAAAATAAAACTATACAGGCAGCAAAGAAAACAAGACTGCAGGGTTATTTACAAAGGAAACAAAATAAAGAACTTCAAGATAGACTGAAATTGTATAGACAACAAGGAAATAAAATAAAACAAAAGAACACTGCACAGACAACAAAGGAGATAAAATACATAAATGTATAGACCTAAAATAAAAACAAACCTATAGGGTTATTTACAAAGGAAATAAAAAACAATTGTGCAGACACTTTAAAAATAAAACTAAAATAAACAACTGCACAAACATTAAAAGTAAACTAAACTAAACAACTGTATAGACATTGAAAGTAAACTAAACTAAACAACTGTACAGACATTGAAATTGAACTAAAGCAAAATAAAACTGTAGAGTTATTCACAATGTATACACATGTTACAACTTCTTTATGACTCATTCAAATGATACATTGGACGGAACAGCCGAGAAATAATATTTTAAGTATTGACCATTAACAGGGAGGTCCAAAAAATTACCATCAAGGTCTTGTAAACGAAATGCATTGTTACACAGAATCTCAGCAATCTGTTACAAGCCTATCCACAGTGGCTGCAACTTTGTATGCTTACCCTTCTTCTCATGGGCCTTGTCCTATAGAAGCACCAAGTCTGCCAGTCTAAAAGCTTTCACTTTTGCCCTCTTGTCAAACCAGCGCTTGACAGTTTCTTGGTGCTGACTGAAGTGTTCCAGGGCTTGGAGTCTTTCATCCTGCAAGTTAGTTAGATCTAAAACACGGGCTTCTGCATTTGCTTGATCCTCAAAATAATCTAAGACAAATTGGTAAGTAGGTAACTTCAGAGAGATGGGAACAATTGGCTGGGTACCATACAACAAAGCAAAAGGGGAAGTTTTAAGAGCCACTTTATATTTTATCCGGTCAGCCCAAAGTGCATATTTCAATAATGTATGCCACTGCCTGGGTTTGTCTGCTGTAGATTTCTTAATGAAATTCATTAAATTCTTGTTTGTGGACTCATCCAGTCCATTGCCTTGGGGATAATAGTTGGATGAGAATCTGATAACTATCCCCATATGGTATGCCCATTCTGCAAACTCCAATGATTGGAAGGCTGGTCCATTATCACACACCAAATTCAAAGGAACCCCAAACCTAGTTATGACATTTGACTCTAGAAATTCAATGACTTCATGAGTTGTACTTCTTGTGGTGGCTGCTACTTCAACCCATCTTGTGCAGTAATCAGTAGCTGTCAAAACATACTTATGCCCCTATCGAAGAATTTGGATTAATCACTCCCACAAAATCAAGTCCCCACTGCATGAAAGGTTTATTTATTACAACAAAGTTGCAATGGTAGAGCCCGGTTGGCCTCTTTGGCTGCAAAATTTTGGCACTGATGGCAGGTTCTTACATGCTGATGTGCATCTTTAAATAGTGTAGGCCAGTAATAGTCTGCTCTCAATATTTTATGCGTAGTAGCAGACCCTGATGAATTCCTTGCCCCTAACTTTTTATGAAAACTGGACATGACTTCATTGACTTCACTCCGAAAAATTCATCTCAAGAAAATGCCAGCATAATTCTCTCTGTACAAATTACCTGCTTTGAGGAGATAATGAGCAGCTTTCAGTTTTAATGCTCTCCTTTGGGTTCTGTTCAAGTGAGACGGGCAAACTCCAAATTGTAGCAGATGAATGATATCTCCATACCAGTCACCAGATTTAGAATTTAACTGATTAACTTCTTCCCGTACAGGTACTTCGACAATGTGTCGGGACAAACCAAGTCCTCTGATCAATTTAGCAGGCCGAATCTCTAAGTCATATTCTTGCAGCCTTGTAACCCAATTGCCTCTTAGTTCACCCAACTCATTCTGAATTAATAGGTATTTAACAGCTGGGTCTAGAACTATAGCATGAATTCTGCTTCTTAGTATGTAGTGCCTGAACTGCTTAACCACTCTCACCAAGGCATAAGCTTGTTTGTCTAAACAAGAATATTTCAGTTCAGCCCCATTTAAATTGGTACTCTTGAAAGCAATTGGATGTTCTCCGGTATCTCTCCGCTAGATCAGAACTGCAGCAAGTGTATGTTCAGAAGAGAAGGTGTACAGATAAAAATCTGCATTGAAATCTAGGCTTACTAGAACTGGTGCTTGTTTGATGGTTGTCTTGATTTCTTGGAAGGCTATTTTAGCTTCTGTGGTCCAGACAATCTGAGCAGTTTTCCTTAGCATGTCATTCATTGTCTTGACTTTCTCTGCAAAACCGAAGATGAACTTCCTGACAAAGTTAATTTTTCCAAAGAAAGACCTCAACTCTTTCTTGGAGTTGGGAAATGGTATGCCGGATATGGCTTCAACTCTGCTCGGATCCATGGAAATGCCATCTTTTGTGACCAAGTGCCCAAGGAGCTTTCCTTCTGTTACACCAAAAATGCACTTCTTCGGATTCAAAGAAATGCCAAACTCCCTGCACTTGTTAAACACAGACTCCAAGTTTTTTACATGGTCAAATTGAGATTTAGAGAAGACTGTTAGATCATCCATGTAAACCACAATACATTTACCCATAAGGCCCTTGAAGGCATGATCCATTGCTCGTTGAAATGTAGCTCCAGCATTTATTAATCCAAATGGCATCCTCTTGTAAGCAAAAGTTCCCCACTTAGTTGTGAAAGAAGTTTTCATTCTGTCTTCCTTCTCAACCAATATCTGATTATATCCTGAGAAACCATCCAGGAAAGACATCATCTCCGAACCATTGAAAATTTGTAGCACCTCATCCATGGAAGGCAGAGGGTAATTATCTTTTTTAGATGCCTTGTTTAAATTTCTAAAATCCACACATAGGCGGATCTCTCCATTTTTCTTTCTGATTGGCACTAGATTGGCCACCCAAGTAGAATGCCTGATGGGGAAAATAATGGCGGCACTTAATAGTTTTTCTACCTCTTTTTGGATGATGGTCTCTAACAGAGCATTAACATGCCTCTGTTTTTTCCGAAAAGGCTTGCAAAATTCTTTTAAAGGTATAATGTGAGTGTAAACTTTCGGGTCAAATACCTTTAAGTCTTTGTATGACCAAGCCATGACATCCTTGGACCTGTGAAGAAAATCAATCATACTTATTTTTACTTCTGGATCACAGTTCTTAGCCAACTTGATGTGCCTGGGATCTTCTTTAGTCCCCATGTTCAGGTTTTCAGTCTCATTGTCTATGGCACCCACATAATCCTTAGAATTCATCTTTTGCTTGATTTTGTCAACATCAAAAAGCCGCTCCAGCTCCACCATTCCTTTTGGAATTCTGTTGTCCTTCAACCTCATTATTCCCCTATCATCATCTAACTGTTCCAGCAGGGTATCCCTTTGGCCCTCATCGATTATAGCATTTTCAAATGTGTTAGTACTTTGCAAAAAGTTTATAATCTGTTGATCATCAAAGAAAACCTGAAAATTATCTATATTGTTTGGAACTGAAGGACAAGGGACTAACTCAATTGAAAACTTGTTCCACTTAAATTCTTCCAATGGTTTTAAACTTGCAACTGAAGAAGCCAAGACATCTGCATGTGAATTCTGTTCTCTGGGTATGTGTGTCAGATTAAAAGCATCAAAGTCTTCTACAAGATCCCAAGCTCGATGTTTGTATCCTTTTAAATAAGATGCTTTACACTGGAATTTACCTCTGACTTGATTTGCCACCAATTTTGAATCAGTAAAAACTTGAATATTTCTTGCTCCTTTGTCCAAAGCAAACTTCAAACCCAATACCAGAGATTCATACTCTACTAAATTATTTGTACAAGGGAACTGGAGGCGGTAAGACATAAAATATGTCTGAATTTTAGGCCCTTTAAGGACTGCCCCTATTCCATAACCCTATTTAGATCTAGCCCCATCCACATGAAGTGTCCAAACTTCATTAGTATGTACAGGATGAGCTTTATTAAACTTGTTAATCTAAATTGTAAACCCGAATATCTACTTTTGCAATATTTACAGTTTCATTCTCTACATTGTATTCTGTAATTGTATGCTTGTACCTGGGTTCTCTTTCAACCCGTAATTGATTTGCCACTCCTTTCCACGGCAACCACATGTGTGAAAAATCTGTTTCCAAGTATCCATTCAGAGATCTCGACCAATCTCTACTCAACAGCATCTCGTACCCCACAGGGATATCCACAACTTGAGTTTCAATTTTATGTTGAGCCCTTGGCTCAGATGCTAATTGGATATGAATATTTTGAAGTTCTCCAACAACTTTAACCTCTGATTTGTCTAATTGGACAACTCTCCTTTCAGACTTCATTGGGGTCAGACCCAACTACTGACAAATGGCCAAAGGCATAACATTAGCAGATGCACCTGAATCTACCAAATAATTATGTAAGTTCTTCCCAAAAATATGGACAATCAGTAAAAAGGGGGGAACTTCAGTTTTTTCTTTGTACATGGCTAGATTGGCATGTGCTATTTTTTTTCCTTTGTCCACGAGTTTAGTAGTGGGGCCAGAGTATGTTTTTATCAGGTTGTCTCTCTGCTCTGAAATCTGTGCCAACTCATATAGAGTAATGTTGGCCTTAATCTTTTTCATATCCTCCACTATGTTATATCCTTTATTAAGTGGAGGTAGAAAAGCATCTGGTCCTCTCAAATTCCCTCATTTTGGTGGAGATGGATTATTGCTTGGAGAGGGGTCAGGAGGAACATTGTGAGAGTTATCCGGAGGGGTTGATGTAGTATTAGGCTCCGGATTCCTGTTTCTCAGGTTGTAATTATATCTTCTGTACTGCTGGAAAGCATGCACCTCATCCATAGGCATTTCAACTACATTCTCAGATTCATCCGGGAAAGTAAAAGAATCCAGGACCATAGCTGCACTATGGCCGGATGAACTTGGGCCATCAGCAGTTCTTTGATTTTTTAGAGAGATCAAATCCCCAGACAAGGCTTCAAATGCATTACAAAATTCTAGACAATCCAACTCCCCATGCTGTGAAGTGGCATGTATTCTGCACCAATTAGGCAGATCTAAATCACAAATATTCACATCATGGATTTTGCCCTTGTAATCTTTATTAGGTTCATATGGGGGCCTGTTGAATCTGTTCAGTTGATATGAATACCTGTTGGAGTTGTCTCCAGTAGAAACTTGCATTTTAAAACTCAAGAAATCATTAGCCAGCTTTTGAACAATCTTTGAGACTTCTTCAACTCTTGCATTGTCAGCCTCTTTACCTGGGTGCTGTACATTCTCAACAGGTGCTACAGCCAATGGATTTGTTGATGGTAAAGTCTGACAAACTGGCAACATCATCTGATGTGGAATAGGATTGAACATAGGGGAAGCTTCTGTAACCAGAGGAACTTGCTAAGCATTTAAAGGCTGGGGTCCCAACTGTCTTTCCAAAATCAAAGCTTCTTTATAAGCTTCTGTAAAATTAGTAACAGTGGGATCTCTCTTCAAAAAGACAGAGGTCATTGGATCCAGAGAGTTTCTAAAGATCTCTAATGCCAGGTCAGCATTCGGTACATAATACCCAGTAAGTCTACCATAAGCTTTCTAGAATCTAACATTATAGGATCTGATAGATTCACTTAATTCTCTCTTGATACCAGAAAACTGCTGGTACAATATACTAGGATCGATCACTTCCCCGAACTGTGACACAAAAACTTTTTCTAAGTCATTCCAGCTGGTGACAGAATCATTAGTGAGGTTTAGAAACCAATCATAAGCTCCCTCCTGGAGAGTGAACGGGAACAGTCTGCAGGTAACATCCTCATGCTGTATATTTAATAATTTCAAAGCATTCTTGAATGCAACCAAATGTTCTTCTGCAGTTCTTGTCCCATCATGTTTATATCTGGGGAGATATCTTTCCGGATTTCTAGGCAGGTCATGGGCTATACCCGAAATATTCAAAGCAGTGGAGCCCAACCAATTTGCCATCACTACTTGGTTGTTAGTGATATTCTGAGTTGTGGTTGGAGTAACTATCAGCGGTGATAAAACTATTTCAGATAGAGACTTGGCCCTTCTGAGGCTACTTCTTCTCAGAGTTTCTAATTCAGGTACAAGGAGCTCTCCAGCTTTGTGGTGGGACCTTGTTACCCTGTATGTAGAATCCAGCTTTTCACAAGCACTTACAAACTTACAATCCTCAACAGAGTACTGAACTTGAGGTCTTCTTTTCTAGCAATTCTAAAAATTATACTGACAACTTAGAATACTGACCGAATTTCACTGGGCCATTTTTAAATGTTGGTGTTAAGTCCCGCTGTTCAGGAAAAAACTCAAACAACAAAATTTAAAAGAGCTAAAGAGGAGGGAAAAGGATTCAAAAGATAAAATACCAGACTCAGCACATACAACTTACAATACTTGAACGGAGTTCAAAAGGCCCTCCTTCTAGCGTCATTTTTAAATGTTGGTCCGACTTTTATACACACCCTATGAAGAATGAGCATGAAACTCTGATAACACTTATACGGGATAAATCCCACTCACTTTAGGATCTAACTGGTTATCCAAGGTGCGAGTTACAGAGTCGGGTCAAATGTCAATTCACTCTTTTTCGCTTCTGGAATAGTTTTCAATATGAACTGTCTGTTACCTTACAACGGGCTCAATGAACTTGTTCAGTAATGTTCAGTAGTTGTCACTTGTTGACAATCATATTTAAAATTGATTCTTTGATCTAGCTCTCATGGGTCAGTAGATTTAAATAAAGGACAAATTTAAAAGAAAATAAAAATGGATCATTTCACGGTAAAACAAAGAGGGTAGGGTAAGGCAGAAAGAGAAGTTTATCAAACTTAACTGTAAAACAAAACTACCAATTTTATTTATACTATCAGCTTCACAATAGAACAAATCAAAGAAGAAAGTGTCCAGTTTTCTAAGATCACTTTCTACTAAGAGCATAAGGCAGAGATGGAACAGATCTAACAGAAAATTATAAACCGAAGGGAAGTCGGTTAAAATTGATATCTTTCACCGGCAGCCTAGCTCGCACAGTGAGGACAGAGCAATTAGAACAAACTTGAACCTTAAATCTATAATTTTCCCTAGTATACAATAGAACAAATGAAGCCCAACAACATATTTAATCTTGATAACACAGATTCATAGCATATATTTAATAAACTTTAAAGAAACGGATAACAAAATAAGATGAACTTATCATAATCTGCAAAATATTACGCTCCTGGTCATGCTATCACAGAAAACAAAATCACATCAACTCCAAGTCTAGAAATAAAGTATTTAACAAAATTTGCAAGAAATTGCTTCAATAGCCTTTTATTTCTAAGTTTTCGTCTCCTGCGATTACATTGAGAAGAAGTATTTATAGACTCAGGACAGACCTTGATCTTTTCTAAAATATCTACTTCTCTCATCATAAATCTTATCATCTTAAACCCTAGGACCCAGGTTTTACAATATAAAGCCATTTAAAACAAAGTCTTGATAGAACTTAACCATTATGCAACTCAGTGCAGTCACTTGCCATAAATGGAGAAGATAGAATTCGAATGCCACTTGCATTCACCCGCAACTGTGAGTAAATGCCCTCATTAATTCCCTCAAAAATTTGGATGAGTCACCACTTCTCTGACATTTCATCTCCGCAAAGCCATCCCTAAGTTGAAAAATCTCTACAAGCTATTAATTCTGCCATAAATTTTCATTAAATGCATTCACCGGAAAATTTTGGTAACTGTGTGCAGATATTTTCACTTTCTAGCCAATTCTCGACATATTCCACTATGGGCAGCTGCTTAGTCACCGTAAAGTCTCCTTGCGGCCAGATCTGTAAAATTTGGATGAAACAGCAATTTATGACATCTCCCACTTCACTATGGCAGTCTTTGATTAATTTGCACTAAGCTTTACCTTTATGGCCATTTCTCCGCTATTATGTAAGTGCCAGATGGCATCCTGCATGAAAGGACAAAAGATGGATTAGTATTTTAACAATATTAAATCAAGACCTTAATTATTAAATCAGATTAAAAACCCTAATGTTTACTTGCATGTCGGCCTTATTTATCTGATACGTGGCCTGCAGTGTTTTGACATGTGTCGCAAAATCGTGACACGTGTCCATTTCTAGCTGTCTTACATTCTGCTCTGCTTTCCTACCAGGGTCACAAAAATGCGACATGTCACGATTTCGTGACATGTCGCGAAATCGTGAAATCTTTCTGGCAAAGGCATCTTTCAGCTGTTCCAGCCGCAAAACCGCGACATGTCACGATTTCGTGACATGTCGCGAAATCACGACCATTTCTCCTCTCGACAACTTCTACGCTGTACTGCCACAAAAATGTGACATGTCACGAAATCGTGACCCTTCTCCCCCTTCGGCACTCTTCTGTCCTTCCAACCGCAAAAACACGACATGTCACGATTTCATGACATGTTGCGAAATTGCGACCCTTCCTTGCCTTAGCAGCTTTTCTTCCTTTCATGCCGTGAAAATGCGACATGTCACGAAATCGTGACCCTTCTCCCCCTTCGGCACTCTTCTGTCCTTCCAGCCGCGAAAACGTGACATGTCGCGAAATCGCGACCCTTCCTTGCCTTAGCAGCTTTTCTTCCTTTCATGTCGCGAAAATGCGACATGTCACGATTTTGTGACATGTCGCGAAATCGTGACCATTTTCCCCCTTCGGCACTCTTCTATCCTTCCAGCCGCGAAAACGCGACATGTCGCGATTTCGTGACATGTCACGAAATCGCGACCCTTCCTTGCCTTAGCAGCTTTTCTTCCTTTCATGCTGCGAAAATGCGACATGTCACGATTTTGCGACATGTCACGATTTCACGACATGTCGCGATTTCACATGTCGTGAAATCGTGACCATTTTCACACTTGTAGCTTTCTTCATCTTCCGGCCGTGAAAATGCAACATGTCATGATTTCGCGACATGTCGTGAAATCGCGACCCTTTTCTGCCTTAGTCGATTTTCTGCCTTGCCTGCAGCGAAAACGCGACATGTCGTGATTTCGCGACATGTCGCGAAATCACGACCTGTTTCATGCCTTGCCTCCTGCAGCCGTGAAAATGCGACATGTCGCGATTTCGTGACATGTCGTGAAATCGTGCCCTTCCATACGATCCAACTTTCTCTCTCCTAACCGGTAGCGATTTCGTGACATTTCCAAAAATGGAAGTGTCGTGATATCGCGACATTTCCAAAAATGGAAAGTGTCGCAATTTTGCTACGATTTTCTGACTTAGCCGATTTTCTTGAAACCTGTTGCAATTTCGCGACATTTCCATAAATGGAAGTGTCACGATTTCGTGACTTTGCCAAAAAAGGAAAGTTTTGATTTTCAATGATTTATCTATCTATTTTCTACATTTTTTTCATATCGGTGTAAGATTTTCTTTATCCATGAAGGATTCTAGCATGTAAAAAAGTGAAGTCTGAGATAAAAAAGCTAGAATGCAAGAATACTTGGGCACTTTGATATGCAAAACTTGAAGAGGAAAGAGACAAGCAAAATCATTGGACTTAAAACCTGAAAATCATCAAGAGGGTCCTTACTGCAAAATGAAAGCTCAAAATTTCAAAGGATGGTAATTCATTTTCAGTGGGGGTGTGTTGCTTCTCAACAACACCTTGCTCAGTTTTTCATAATTTTTGATTGCTACAACTATAAAAAATCAATATTATTGCACAATCCCTATATCATCCTACATCCTTGAGATAGCAAAACATAAAACATTGCCATTGGTTCTGTTACAATAAAAGTTTCTCCTCTATGCATTTCATCATACATATACATGCATCATGGCATCTATACTACATTCACATATTTGTATTATATCACTACTTCATATCTAATTTATAGTGACATCATTATTCTATAGCATACACAGACATGCATCATTGTATCTCTCCTACATTCATTCATTTATATCCCACCATTTTACGTTGCATCTACAATATAGTGAAATCATTGTCTTACATACTACCACACACACATATATTAATTCATCATACATTTACCTATCAAATTAATACATCACACACCCACGAGACATCACACATACATTCAAATCAAATCATGACACATATATAAAGCCGCGACAAAATGTGTGTCTATATATATACATATATATATATATATATATATATATATATATATATATATATATATATATATATATATATATATATATATATATATATAAATCAAACATACCCTTAGGCTACAAAAAGGGAACACACCCATAGCACATATTATCCCTACTGATCACCTGATGCCTCACCACACCCCTCTTGTATCACCATAACCTACTCTACCATGTGTACCTTTGCTACCTCACTCAACTTTGAAACTACCAACACCACCTGTATAGCCATAGACACTATCATCCTATCCAATCCTAGGGTAGCCTCTCCTACTGATCCACCACTGGTACCTCTACCCTCACCTCCCTCTGCACTATTGATGGTGTACTTCGGTGACTATACTATGACTACATCTATGTTCACAATCGTGATCTCGATCTTGACCATGACCTACCATAATCTGGGATTCGATGGCCATATGACACTAAGGTAAGCTCACACTCGTGTCTCATTACCCCCTTCTCTCTGAATAGCTCCACCACATCCTTATTTTCCTTCCACAAATGCTCTACCTCTACTCTCAAAGCAACCACCTCCACTAGGACCTGCTTCCCTTCTCTCGCACGCTTTACATCCTCCCATGCCTACTACTACCTATCTATCTCGGCATGCAATTTTTCCACCTCTGTTGCATGAGTATCTTGCTCAACATCTCTAGTTACCTCCACCTATTGCACCCTTTCCACCTCGACCTTCAATATATCCCCAATATCTATAGTCTCTTCTACCATTTGATGCAAATCCTCTACAACCTTAGTGTGTCTCACCTCCTCCACTTCGAGCTACCTATGTAGTTTCACACATTGTACCTCCAACTTCCTCCTATCTATGTTAGTCTCTTGCTTGAATGCCACTAATATCTCCTCCATATCACAGTCCTCATCTCTCCACTCTCTCAAATATGAGTCTGAATCTACTTCAATATCATGTAAAAATCCCTCCAAATATCACACCCTATCCCTCAATTTTATGAACTCCTCCTTTGCATCTATCCTATCATACACATTGAATGGTATATTGACCATATCTCTAGTATAATAACCTCCCATATCATCACCCTCATCCATAGGCATCATATCATCCAAGTTCTGATCTTCACCACTAGCCTTTCGATCTGGTGATGTCCCTATAGCTATACCAAACCCATAATCTCGATGCCATCTCTATCATCGAAGAGGCTTCTCTGGCTCATCATCTACTCCTACACTTGGTAGATGTAACTCACCCATTGGATGTACCCAACAATCAATCACTCCAACTCTTGGCTCCCAACTTTGTGTTTCCCACCACACATCATACTTTGGAGTGGTCCCTACATCAGCCACATATAGAATCACCATTTGTGGATCCCTCTCACCACTCAAGTGAGGCATAATAGGTTGACTCCCCCTATCACCCTACCTCCTATATATCACAACAGGGTCATTTAGTATCCCTTTTTGCAACCTAAATTGGTGGATGACCCTACTGAAGGGAAATAAATCCACCTACCACATATATCACCCTACCACCCATCGCCCTTGGTGAAACACTCCTAGCTACTCCCCATCCTTCTCCCACACCACCCCACCCTCTAGGGTCTCCACTAAATATGCTTTGGTACCAAAGTGCCAAACTGTACCCTCCAAAATAGATAATCACCCTCATGTGGCATCTTCATATTCTTCTCCTCATACGTTCACCACCTTAAGGTATAAGGTATGGACTCACCTATCAGCTCATGGGCCTAGTATGGCAATAGCATCGATCACTCCATTACAGTGTGCTTCCACACCCATACCTACAATAATGAAGTCCAAATCAAACTTGTTCATGTTGTGCAAACTACATCATGCAACTCTCTATACACTTATGCCAACATTGTAGATGCCCATGCAAATACTACCTTACACTCTACCATCTCACATACTACATCCAACATATTCTAGGTGAATTTCACTCCTAAAGTATCCAATAGAGCATACGTGGATATCATGAGCATCAACGTACACTGGCGATCAAAAAACATCTTCTTGAACCAATAGTACTCATATTAAATCCCATTTCCATAGTCAAAGTCCTCCCACTTCACACCAAACATGTGTTGCAATACCTCCTTCTATCTATCATCCACTACTACCCTCATTGTAACACTTCATATCGATAGTTTATATATCCTATATATATATATATATATATATATATATATATATATATATATATTGATGTAATGGTCATTTCACCTTAGGAAAGTGAAAAGTATTCCTATCCGGATCCCACCTCTCAAACAATGCTAAAATGTTTACCCTTTTGGTATGTATACTTACTACGTCCCACACACCCTTCAGCCAAGGAATCACCTAGGGCATATCTTAATGATTGCACACAATATCGCGGATCAATCATCTTCACCTGTTCCATCAAACAAGCATCACACAACTTTTTATCAGTTCTACATACATGTTCTATTCATTTTCATCATTTAATCCAAATGATCATTATCTACAACATTCCTACAACATATCCCATGCACCACATTATATTCCTATTCACAAAAAATCCTTTTTCAACACACAAAAACAACATGAGACCTACATACATGCATTCCAAGACATGCAAAATTTCAAAATATGCAAGCACACAACGAAACACCAAATACATCCTATTTTTGAATACCCATTTCACCCTTTCACAATAAAAATTCAAACAAATTTTGAAAATATTGCATATTTTTCACCCAACAAAACAATCACAATCGTCCACATATGCCCTATGATGCACAATTTCTACACATGCAAGCACACAATAAAACACCAAAAAAATCACATTTTTGGATACCCATTTTTCCCTTTCACAATAAAAATTCAAATAGATTCTAAAAATACTACATATTTTTCACCCAACAAAATAGTCGCACTCATCCACATACACTCTATGGTGCACAATTTAAAAACACACAAGCACACAACAAAATACCAAAAAAATCATATTTTTGGATACCCATTTCACCCTTTCATGGTGAGAGTTCGAACAGAATTCCAAAAACTCTACACCATTCACAATTCATAGCAAAGTCAAATTTCATGAACATACATCTTATGACACGTATCCACACAACTGGCCAAACCACAGTAAACTGAAAAATAAATCACATTTTTAGATACCTCTTTCCCCATTTTATAGTAAAAATTCTATCACATTTGGCAAATAATGCATCATTTACCCCCAATCATCAAAGTCAATCGTTCCCACACACATGGTCAAACTAGTCCAAATCTAGGTCAACCAAAATACGACCAATAATTATGGATACCCATTTGGCCACTATGACACTTTTTGCACATTGCAATCATTCTTCACATGTAGCTGCATAATCACAAGCAAACCCACATTCCAATAACTACTCAAACATACATGTAAATAAAAATAATAATTGCTTAAGTATCGGGTAGTTATCAATGGGGTCCCACATTGATCGCTAGTGCTCATATATCCTCTCGCCATATCCACCCTGACTTTGAGTTTCACAAGTACTTTGCTTCATCAATTATTCTTCAATCCTCTCCTCACAGCTCTTCCATAGTGTAAATGACCCTCCCACACGCCAAAAGGGGTCTTATACTCCCCAAAACCCTAATTTGCAGGCCTCCCTACGAACTGTAGTCTATTCCATAGGCTACCCTACAAACTGTAGTCCAGTTCACATGCTGCCCTATGAACTCACCCTCAACACACCATTTTCAACTTTTATTCACCCCAATAGTTTCTTCTTGACTTTCCACCCCTCTAAATCAAATTCTCCACCTTTTATCACAATTTTCTTCTATCAATCGACTCATCACCACAATCACCACATTTCATTTGTATCATTGTTGATTCCTTGTTTGAGGGGGTATTAATATACAAATCTTCTTTACATGCAACCAAACAATCAAACATCCAAATCACAAATATCACAAATATCTATAAAAAAAATTGTTGAAGATTATCTTAAGATAATAACAAATTCAATCCCAATCAGAAATTTTTTAAGTCATGTGAGCCATGCACACTACCTGATACATCTTGCTCTCATTCACATATATTGGTGGTGATAAAATACTAAATTTTAGGCTTGATTTATCCATGCCACTCATCTCAAATGGTTTGACATATGTCTTGTACTCATAAATCAATCAAAAGCAAAAATTTGAATAGGCATTTGTTCTATTCGTATTTGACCATCTCGCATTGGTTGCAAAATCAAAGCAGTCATAAGTTGCCCTCACAAACAACCAAGTACGGTATTGCAAATACTATACCAAATTGGCAAAATCATTAGTTTCACCATCATGTTCCATATGCAACCATCCATACGCATCCCATCATTTGTATTCACCCATTCTTCTCTTCTTCACTTTATCTATACTTCTTTTGGTTCTTGATCAATGTTGTATGGTCACGCTTTGAGCGACTACATACCTTTGATTGGATTTCATTCTTATTTTCTTGAATTTCTCTCTACTTCTTTTGGTTCTCGATAAATGTTGTATTATCACGCTTCGAGCGGCTACATACCTTTGATTGGATTCCATTCTTCTTTTCTTCATCTTCTCTCTACTTATTTTTGGTTCTCAATCAATGTTGTCTGGTCATGCTTTGAGTGGTTACATCCCTTTGATTGGATTCCATTATCTCCTTCCCCTTTCTCTTCTAGTTAACAAACAACTCACTGCCTTCATCATATTTTTGCACTAAATTGTGTCACACATCATAGTACAAAAAGGGGTAAATGTAGACACCTAAAAGTTGCACATTCTCATTTCTAGATACTTGTAGATCTTCATAGATACTTGTAGGTTTACATAGGCCATCATAGGCCACTTTAGGTCATCGTAGACCATATTAGGTCATCGTAGGCCATCTTAGGCCATTGAAGACTGCCATAGGCCATCGTAGACCGCCTTAGGCTATCGTAGGCCACCATAGTTATTCAAAGGTCCAAAACTTACAAAACTATGTAAAATGCATTCAAAACACCCTCTATCCCTAAGAGGACCACCTACTAGCTCCCTAATGCCTCCTAAGACCTTTCCTACACCTAATTAGGACCTCCATGGAACCATTTTCTACCAAAAACCCTAATTAGGCTAATTAGGATTCTAATTTGTGATTGACTTTCATTTAAGTTGCATTTTATCATTAAAGTGGGTTTAAGTAGGGTTAATGATCAAATTAATTCTAAACCTGTCCTTGCACATGTGTGTGCACTAATTTGGTTAGGATATTTTCTAAGAAACCCTAACTAAACCCTCACCTAACCTAGGAGTTAGCTAACCCTAGTTAACCTTAATCCTTGCTCACACATGTGTGAGGATGAGATATTTCCTTCAGGGCATGTGAGAGGATGACCAAGCTTACAACCTCCCAAACACTAACCTAACCTTGCTAGTAATTGACTCTAGGGTCTGGTATACCTAACCACCCCCTGACCTTGGCATTTCCTATAAATAAAGGGTCTTTTCCCTCATTTTACCTCTCACGTTTTTAATAAACATACCCAGATGCTACTGAAATTACACCAAAATCATCCTCTACTACTTTAATTCTAATAAATAGCATAGGACAACATCTGAAGACCATCCAAATAGGAAATATTCATTAGAAGTCAACTACATTATAGTTCACCCCTCGGCCTACGAACCTGGGGTCCATTTCATGTCATGCCCTACGAAATAGCACTACAATAATTCTACGACATCAAATCAAATATACATCAATTTTACATACTTTTTACATCATTTCCATCATTTTACATCATGTTTTACTTTAGTTTAGAGTTGATTTTATCTTCTTAATCAAGGGGCTTGACCAAGGCAAGCCCCCAAATGTACTAACTCCCTTTCGTAGGCCAAAAAAAGATACAAAAGGATGCATACAAGTAGATTACCGGTGGCCCACATGCATAGAAGCCCACCTTCACTGAGGAGCTCTAAAAAACACCATCAGATGCTTCAAATTTATAAAGAAAACAGGGAATAGAGATCTCCATTGAAAGGGAGACTCATTTTGTAACCTCACTTCTAAATGAATAAAGCAACATTCTAAACTACCTTTTATTAGTTGTGATCAAATGGTTGTATTTCAGTCACTTCACTTATCTATCACCTTTTCAATCATATTAAAATCATTGTATATGATCCATATTATCAGTGGTAACGAGTCTCCAACCCAATGCCACAAATGGGCTTGTTTATCAATGTCATTAGAAGCATAAATATTAATCACTCCAAATGAGTGGTTATTAATATTGATAATTTTACATAACACTCTACAGGAGGGATCACATACATGAGAAATCAGGTGGGCTTGCCACCTTGAGGATATGAATGTGATAACACCACCTTGGCCTAGTTCATGATTGGTGTGGAGGAAGTGGCTCATTGGCTAGATGACATGACAATACTAGAGAGAAAAAAATCTATAAATTTAAATTATCAAAAGCAAATAATGTTAATATGTAAGATTTATTGATGAAATTCTTGCACAACATACTTACAAGGCCATGTTGTTTGTAAAAGGGTCCTCTCAAATCCTAGGTATAGATTTTTATAAAAATTATGCTCCCACTAAGAATATATCTTCTATTAAACTTCTGCTTGCATATGTTGTTGCTTTTGATTTAGAAGTTGAACAAATAGATGTAAATATAACATTCCTACATGGATATTTGAAGGAGAAAATATACATGTAGCATCCTAAAGGTTTTGAAGCAAGAGGTGCAAGTTTTGTTTACAAGTTAAAAAAATACCTCTATGGATTGAAGCAGTTGCATAAGGAATGGTATCAAAATATTGATAATTACATGTTGCAGAATGGATTTTCTTGTAACCCTACACATCCATGTGTATATTAAAAAAATAGAAAGTAAAATCTTTGTAATTTTGGTTTTGTATATGGATGACATCCTCTTGATTAGAAATTATAAATAGTTAATTTCAAAAACTAAGGAGTTGTCAAAGAATTTTGATATGAAGGACTTGGATCAGGAACACCATTGCTTGGACATGATATTGTTAGATATCACAAGAGCAGATAATTATAGATTTCCCAAAAGGATTAAATTAACCTTATTTTGAAGGAATTTGGAATGTAGGATAGTAAACTTGCCAAAACTCCTATGCAGGCTTGAGTTAAATTATCTTAAAAAATGTGTCTAGCTACAACTAAATAAAAATAAAGATGAAGAAAATTCCATATGTAGAAGTTGTGGGTTCATTGATGTATGCAATGGTGTGTACCAGGCTTGACATTGCTCATGTTGTTGATATGGTCAATCGATATATGTCCTATCCTAGAAAGGACTATTGGACTATTGTAAAAAGAATTTTTAGTTATTTATAGGGTATTAAAGATCATGTTTTGTATTATTAGCCCAAGAGGAATGAAGAGTTTTGTTTGTAGGGACATGTAGATGTAGATTGGGTAGGTGACTTGTATAATCATAAGTCAAAAAGAGGATATGTCTTCACTTTGTATGGTGGTGCAATGAGCTGGAGGAGTAAAAAGCAAATTGTTGTAGATTTATCAAGTGTTAAAGCAAAATATATTATTGCCACTGATGCTACAAAAGAAGTTTGGTTGATGAGGTTTTACAAAGGTCTACATTTGCACCAAGAATATGTTGTAATAAAATATTATAGCCACAATGCAATAACAATTACATATTCTTCATCATTCTATGAAAGGACATAGCACATTGCAATGAGATATCATTTTGTGTGTGATATGGTGGAGAGTAGAATGATTAGTTTGATCAAATACAAAACCCAGAAAAATACAGTAGACGCACTTACTAAGGTTGTCACATCTCAAAAGCACCAATTTTGAAATGATGATATTGGGATAAAACATTGCATAAAAATAATGCATCAAGGAGAGTTTGTTATAATGTGCAGGTGTTGCACGATTTTTCTATTTGATGATGGAATATTTTGAAAAGTTTACGAATACCCTTTTTTGAAGACTATATTTTTTGGTCAAATTAAAGATGTTGGTACATATAAACATAAACATCTAGTCAAACCTAGAATATTTTAGAAGATTATTTGGGTAGACAAATTAGAAAAACCTCCCATTTTTTATTATAAAAATATTTTGCATATAACATTACACACGGAGGTCCTCTGAATAAATGAATATTTTTTTATCTTTTATGTTTTTCCTTGTAATTTTTTTATTCTCTTTTATCATATGCTTTGCTTTTATTTTCAAAATGAATATTCTGATTTTGGCAACAATGACCTTGTTTCGGTCAACATATTTTGTAGATGTAGGTGGGAAACAACTTCTCTAACCACAAAGTGTTCAATTTTTCCTTTTCTATTTTCACAATTATTTTCGTTCAATGACTTAACATGAGATTTCTTTCAAGATCCATAGGATGGATTTCCACCTCACGTTCCAAATTCCATGATTATTAAGGGCCATGAAGAAATTGCTTACTCTACCTCCTCCTCGTATGCATCAGATCACAAAACCTTTTGAATTAAGAAAATAATAACACAAAAGATATACATCACAAAGTATTTTAATTTAACCATTGGGTTCAATGTGAGATCCATTAGTTTAGTGCCTTTTGACATTTTAAATGGTGTTGCGTAAATAAATTACCATTGTGAATTAGATACATGTAGAAAATGGGGCATCATGGATATCTCTTTGTGGGTTTTTGAGAAGTGCAAAAAATTCAATCCTTGGTCCCTGATGTGTGTGAATTCAAAAACAATTTGCTATTTAATGTCATACTATTAGAAGAGGGGCTGATGTTGATGTTTGCTGATATGAGCCACATGAAATTGCCTTTGTTGTTGAAGGTGGTATCAAGGTACGTCTCCATGTTGTGCAATATGGAAATTTTAGCTGGTGAGGGGTGATCGATGGCTTTGAGGATGACCAATTCCTGAGATATGGAAGGCCTACATACTACTATGGGGTAGGCACACTATAGTCCCAATATAAAAACCCTATCCATGATTTGGTATGAGGCTTTTGAGGGAGTTGGCATGACGAGTAATAGATGTGAGTCAATTCCAAGATCTTGGAGCAGAATTAGAATTTCCCAACTAATGAAAGAGATTTGGTAAGCCACTTCTATAACTTTATTTCCATTATATCAATGGCATATTACCAAAGTCCAAAGAAGGAGTATTGGAAAGCAAAAAATATTCCTAATAATTTAAACATTTTTTTTTGTGTTGGATCCACTTCCAACCATACCTATTGAGCCATAAGGGTTTTAGAAGAAATTATTATCTATAGAACTAAGTCTTTAGCCATTGGATACTAGAGCCTGAGGCCAAGTATAATGTGTCCAAACATTGTAGGTGAAGAACATGTGCTTATACTGAGAGGGGGGTGAACAGTATAATATAAAACTTTTCCCCAAATAGTAGCATCAGCATTAATAAAGCAATAAACATCACATAAAGCATCACACACATGAGAGACATCATTTTTAACGTGTTTCACCCAATGTGGGCTACCTCCACAAAAAATATTTATTCCAAATATTTCTCAAATAATCTCTTGGGAATCCTTCCCAATTACAATATTTATGGACCTTTGTCCAAAGGAGATGTTGATCCCCTAAATATCAAGTTCGTGGATCTCTTCCATAGGAGAACTCTTTCCCCTTCTACTCTGGCTAGTGATCTTCTAGAAGACTTTGTCTCTCTACTACACTAACTTGTGGATCTCTCTCCACTTGAAGACTCCTCACTCAGATCTATCTTCAATCATCCTAGCTACTAGATCTCTATCCATTGAGACTTTGTCCTCTATACTTTGTCATATCCAAAACTCTGTCAATAGGTTCACTCAGAACCTCTTCTAATTTGCTCAATAGTCTCACTCAGAACCTGCTCAAATCTTCTCAACAGACTCACTCATAACCTGCTCAAATCTGCTCAACAAGCTCACTCAGAACCTGCTCAAATATGCTCAACAAGCTCACTTGGAACTTGTCCAAATCTGCTCAATAAGTCCTCTTTAAGACTTGCTCAAATCTGCACAACAATCTCACTCAGAACTTGTCCAAATATGCTCAACAAGCTCACTCAGAACTTGTCCAAATCTGCTCAACAAGATCACTCAAAACATGTTCAAATCTGCTCAATAAGTCCTCTCTAGGACTTGCTCAAATATACATAGGTAGCCTTCACAAAAGCTTACGTAAAATCAGTCCACAAGCCTTCTCAAAGACTTGCCTTAAATCAGTTCAACAAAATCTCAACTCAATCTCATAGAAGCATAAAGAGAATTGTTAGAGACTTAATATTTTCTATAATAAAATCCCAATCTCAACTCAAATCAATCTCAACTCAGCAATTTCATAGAAGCATAAAGATAATTGTTAGAGACTCAATATGTTCTATACTCAAATCCAATTTCTTTCTCAACTCAACTCAAATAAGAATATATAATAGTTTGTTTCATGGAACTTGAACAACCACTTCGCACGATCACTTTACTAGGCTCAATCAACTCTACTCAACCAATCACCTTAATGAAAAACCCTTTCTCACAAACCCTAGTCCAAGCATGTATCAACTAACTAAAAATGTTTCTAAGAATTTTCAACAAATCTCATATAACAATGATACTCATGTTCTTCTCTAACTCAAGTTCAAGTTCTTTGTACAACCAATGGGCTTAAGCAACAATGCTTATAAAACATTCTTCACATAACAATGATACTCATGCTCTTCTTAAACCCTAACTCAAGTTTTTCACACAACTAATGGCTTCAACAACAATGCTTATAAAATAAGGTTTTAACCATAACTCTCAAACCATAAATCCTTGAAGCATTCAACCAACAACTCTCAAAAGGAAACCACAATCAATCCTTTTCACTCCAATGATATTTTCAGAAATCAACCACCCAAATAAATTAATGGAGAATATTGCCTATACCTTATTGATGCCAATAAGTTTTCCACAAAATCTGCCACACTAAACACACTTTATTTTTCCAATATCAACAAGGGTTAGTGGACTTCAAATAATAATCACAAGATAAACTATAACTCAATTTACATATTTTTACTCCAACTCAATAATCACATCCACCAAAGTCCCTCTATAGAAAAACCCTCTAAAAATAATAATCAATAAGCCACTATTCAATTTCCACTTTATTCAAACCCCTTATTTCTCCTAAAATAATGCTCTCAAAAATTCAAATCAATACCTTAAGGCTCAAATAATAATCTATTGTTTTCACCAATAAAATAATTATTTAAACTTTTAAACACAACAAAGGTTTTACAAAATAAAATATTTCCTAACCCTTATCACTCCAAAATTTGGAGCATTCAAACAAATTTTAATTAAAAAATCGCATACCTCCCTTAACGTGTTTTGACCCCTTGACCTGCCTCACCGCTGTTGCCTTAGCCATGACTAAGGTAGCCAAATGAGCTACCTACTCATTCACAATGCAAAAGAGAAACGACTTCTCTTTATATGCTACAGGCCCACGTGCCTTAAATAAACCGTGCGCCCTTGGCGCTTCCACCACAAAGCACAACAAACGAACCTTGCCAAAAATCAAACGCATGACCTTGTGCTACCAAATGCCTTTGTGCTGCTCGAGTTGCCAACATGCCACACTACCCAAGGTGACTTGGGTTTCGCATACCGTCTGATTTATTCGTTGCTTCTACCACTTAAACCTTTTTTGCATGAGCTCTATTCGCTTTTCGACAATCACATTAACAACAAGAGCAAGGATAATTTAAATTGAAGAATTTAATGGCATATATATATGCCTTCCCTCTGCTTGGAAACGTCGGTGCTTCCTCATGACATCGGCAGATAAAATTTTACTTTTAATTTTAAAATTAAAATTAAAATTTTAAATAATTTAAAATTTAAACTAAATATTTAAAATTAAATATCTCCATCACTGGGGCACCTTTTTCGATGAAACGAAAAGCCAACTTGGGTTTTAAAAAAAACCCGTTTCAAATATGTTGTCCATGGTTTTAAATAAAACCTTTAAAATAATATCTTCATCACCAGGGCACCTTTTTCAATAAAATGAAAAGACAACTTGGGTTTTAAGAAAAATCCATTTCAAATCTGCCACCCATGGTTTTAAATAAAAACCCTTTGCTAATCTTCCCTTGAAGCTCCTTTTTGGAACCAAATGCCATGCATCCTTTTGATCAAAACCTTTGCTTATCATGAAGCTCTTTGTGGAGAAAATCATAGTGCTTACTTGCATTGGTCCTTTTGACATCAATGACAACTTTTTAGCTTAGGGACTCAAAATGTCCAACAGTAGGGCATGCTTGATGGTGTCGTCCTCCTTGAGAAGAATGATAAAAGAATCATATGCAAAGTGACCATTTAATATTTTTTGAGAGGTGTCTAGGAGGAATATCCCTTTCACTAGAACCTTGGATATTGAATTTGCTAGAAGGTAGCCAAAGCCTTCTGCTACCAAAATATATAAAGCTCAGGTGAGTAGGAATCTTTGGCAAATTGATTAGTGTAGGCCAAAATAAGTTTACTATTTTCTATTTATGGTGAGGTAGGCAAATACATATATAAAAATCACTTTAACTATGCACAAAAAATTGGGTCTAAACCCTAATGCATGTAACATCAACAAAATGAATGGCCATTCAATCCTATTATAGACCTTTGTAAAATCAACTTTTATAAACATGGGCTTATGTTGAGACTATTGTACCCACTCCATACCTTCCTAAACAGCAATAATATTGTCTAGGATATATTTACCTTTAATAAAACTAGTTTACTCTAGATGTATGATTAGAGGAAGAGGATTTCTTAGTTTAAGAGCAAGAGCTTTGGCTATAATTATATAGAAGATATTCAATAGAGTTATTAGTCTCCAGTTGTAGATATCCTCTAGATCACCAAATTTGGGGATGAATTTTATGTTTTTCCTATTAATAAATATTTCTAAAGAGTTGGTTATAAGGGCTTCAAGATAAACCTGGTGTAAGTCATATCCCATAGTATCCCAAAGGGCTTTGTAGAATTCATAGGAGAATCCATCACAACCTAGGACTTTGTCATTGGCCATGGAAAATGCAACATCTTTAAGCTCAATAATGGAGAGAAAACTATCACATAATTCAAACTAGGATGTAAACATATGACAAGGACCACACTAACACATTGTTGCAAAAAGTAGTCTTGTGTAGGAGAGGGTTCCTATACCTTGAATACTTGTTGATAGTGCCTAAAAAATATCTAAAGGATATATGGAGCTCTATGAGCACTTGTTGTCCCTCTGGTTTTTTATTTTTTGGACTATGTCTCTCCCTCTAAGGAACTAAAATAAATTCTTAGAGACTCGATTTCCAATCTTAAGACAGTGGATTCTAGCCATGAGTTGAGCTCCTAGCCATGATATAGGTTGAGCTTCCAGATTAGCAATGGCTTGGTGGAGCTCCATGGTGGTGGTCGCATAGGATCAATGATGAAAAATAGCCAATTGGCACCCATATGTATGAAGGAAGCGAGAAGTATGATCAATCACACTATTCCACCATGCAATTCATCCATTTTGAGTGTGAGGATGTGGCTCTAGGTTTCAAATATGTTGGATGTGGGAAAGCATGGGCTTATGACCTAGAAATGATACATGTTGGAAATATTAGGTATATTGGTTGTCATTGATGTCAAAAGTGAAATGGTTGAGATTTATCTTCAAGGCAGAAATATTGATGTCAAAAGGTACGATAGTCATCAAGGCAAAAACATTCTCCATGGTTGAGTTTGCAAGAAAAAGAACAAGGTTTAAAGTTGATTTTATTTCTATTGCTTGAAAAATATTTATAAGACCACCAAGGGCCAAAGGTTTAAGGTTTATAATATTTAAATCTAAAAATATTTAAATATTCCAAAAAGAAAATTAGGTTTGAGCGCCAAATCGTGGAAGCTATTTGAAAAGGAATAAAAACAATATCAAATTTTGAGCACCGATGTCATGGCAAGAGGAGGACAAAATTCATATAAATAAAGTTTCAAAACCTTTGCAAAGCGAAAGTTGTGGGATGAATTTTTGAAATCCACTTGTGCTTGGAAACGACGAATCACAGAAGAAGAGGAGCATGATTTTTGGAAAAAGGGACAACAAGGATAAATATGAAAGGTTGCACGATTTGGTTCCAGCTAGTAGGCTAGCATAGTTGGTCACTAGGGCAATGCTAAGGCACTGTGAGAGAGGTGATCATTGGTTCGAATCATGCGAAGGATAGTTTTGATGGTAGAGACAATATTTTTATTGGTAGCGTGAGAAGAGGTTTAAAATCATGTTTGTGTATCATTGTTGCTACCGCTAGGGGCAGCCCAGTTGGATGCCTAGCAAGCGCTAGGGCACCGTGGAGAAGGAGGTCACAGGGTCAATTCCTGCAAGCACTTTTTGCAAGGTAGCGAAGGGGTAAATCGTGGGCTCATGAAAGGTATGAATTTTTGATTAAAAATTAAGTGGTTAAGGTGTTTCGTTTGCTGTGCATGATTGAATATTTCTGAGGGAAAAATATTTTAATTTGATATTTTAGTTAGAGGGAGCCATAAGGTGTAACAAAGGATATTTTATATTGTAATTTGAAATTCAATTTAGAAGGAGTAATAAGGTGTTAAAAGAGTATTTGATATTGTAAAGTTAGCATGAAATAAATTTGAAGGTTGTGATATTGTATTTTCAGATAGGAGGAATAAGGTGTATTTGTGAGCATTGATTTTTGTATTATTGAAAAGAAATTTGAGGGCTTTTACAAGTATTATTTTTAGGTATTTTTGGGCACATATTTTTGAGAGAATTTCTAATGAGGATGACTTGAAAAAGGAGTTTTTGACTAACCTATTTTGAAAGAGGCACAAGAAAGGGAATTTCTTTTTGAGACAGGATTTGAGGGCACATCTTCATCAAAGCAAGTTAAGAGGTATGGTGATATTATTCCTTCCTTAGGGTGTTTTGTTGAGCAAATATTTATGAATCATAAGGTGGAGAAATAAGGATTATGTATGTGCATTGTTGGAAATACATGAGCTAGGGTTTGAGAACAATTGTGCTTCATTATTGAAGGAATTGGAAACACATGTGCTAGAGTTTGAGAGCAAGTTTGTACATGAGCTTTGATTTGTATTGGGATAAATTTGCAAAGGTTATAGGGCAGATTTGTGAAGTAAATTGTGCATTGGATTTGAGTGATTTTTGGAAAGAGCATATTGTGAAATTATCTTGCATATCATTCTTTATATGTTCTTGAAGAAAATGAATTCTAGGTAGAATATGTCTAAAATACTTTGATTAAAGAAAGCAATTTGAGCATGTGATATGAGCAGTTTTTGAGCATGAATTAGAGTAGATTTGAGCAGGTTTTTTGAGCATATTTGAGCAGGTTTGTTGAGCATATTTGAGTAGGTTTGATGAGCATATTTGAGTAGGTTTGGTGAGCATATTTGAGCAGATTTGAGAGCAGGTTTTGGAGCAGATTTGAGCAAGCCTTGAGTGAAGGCTTGAAGCAGATTTGAGCAGAGTTGAGAGCAGAATTTGGAGCTAAAAGTGTTGAGGGGATTGAGGTCTCCTATGGATAGAGGTCCATGAACTTGAGCATAGGGGATTGGTGTCTCCTTTGGATAGAGGTCCATAAACATTGTAATAGGGAATTGGTTCCCAAGATATTTGTTGAGAAAATTTAGAAGAAATATTTTCTCCATGGACGTAACCCACATTGGGTGAACCACATTAAATTTATGTCTCTCATGTGTGTGATGATTTGTGCATTGCTTTATTACTGCTATTGATGATATTGGTTAATACTTCTTTGGAAGGTTATTGCAAATTGATAACATTGGATAATACTAAATTGGAAAGAAAAGTAAAAGTTTATCTTATACTATTCACCCCCTCTCTGTATAAGCTTGTGTTCTTCAATTGGTATCAAAGCAGGTTCCTTCGTGAAAGTCTAGTAGCTTGAAGGAAGATCTTACAGGAACACACATGGCCACTGAAATGGAAGAGTTTGGTGATTGGTGAAAAAAAAAAGAGAAGAAGCCATGGTTGACATGAAAGAGGAACTTACTGCTGCTCTTGGAAAATTGAAAAGAGTTAGAGAGGAGAAGTCAGGATTGAAGGCTCAAATTCAAGAGGATGAGGAAATAAAGACAAAGATTCTACAAGATCTCATAGACTTAAAAGTGAAGGTTGAAGAGGCAAAAATAATTGAAGAAGTTATGATTGAGAAGTTAAAAACAAAATAATTGGAATGTGAGAGATTGGAACTTGAAGTTATCTCTCTTAGAAAGAAAGTAAGAAAAGAAGAGCCCATGACCTATGTTGATGTGGTGAAAGGTAAAAGCATCAAGGTAGAAGAAAATAGTGAATCATCTTGGACACAAGTCAATCACAGAAAAGGCATGCGACCACATCATTCAAGGCAATCAAATAGGTTTCAATACTTCTTTCATGGTTATTGTTTCTCATGTAACAAATATGGTCATAAAGTTATTCATTGCATGGTTGATATGAAAAATGATGTTGATAGAAATTTCAATTCATTTGCACCTCTCATGAACAATAGTATCATTTGTTACAAATGCAATAATCTTGGGCATAAATCTAGGTGGTGTAAAATAGTATTTCCTAAATCAAGCAAGAAAGAGGAAGGTCAAACAGTTCAGAAAGAGATGTCTCTAAAAGTTGGGAAAAAGGAAAAGGATCAAGAAAAAGAAAAATATATGCTAGCCCTTCATGTGTTAAGTGAAGGAAATCAGTGGTATATTGATAGTGGGTGTTCAAGCCATATGACAGGTGATAAAAGTAAATTTCTTTCTCTTAAGAAAATAAATGGGGGAACAGTAAAATTTGGTGATAATGCTTCAGCAAAAATTATCGAAAAAGGGACTTTGAGTTTGGATAATGGAAGATCAAAAATAGAAAATGTCTTATATGTTGAAGGATTGAAGCACAACTTACTAAGTGTAAGTCAACTATGTGATCAGGGGCATACAGTTACATTTCACTCAAATGGATGTGAGGTCAGAAATTCCAAGACAGGAAAGCTTCTTGCAGATGCTAGTAGAACTACAAATAATCTTTATATATTGAGTGAAATCAAAGGAGAAAAATATTTTTTATCAAAATAATATGAGATTTGGTTATGGCATAGAAGGATGGGTCATTTGAACTTTGACAACATAGTGAAAATCAACAACAAATAGGCAATCAGAGATTTTCCCAAGATAGCAAAACCACCAAACATAGTTTGTGCACAATGTCAGCATGGGAAGCAAACAAGATCCAGTTTCAGATCAAAGGAATTTTCTTCATCTAAGCCATTGGAACTAGTTCACACTGATCTATGTGGCCCTACAAGAACAAAGAGTTTACAAGGTGAGAGTTACTTCATGCTATTTATTGATGATTTCTCTAGAATGACTTGGGTAACTTTTCTAAAAGAAAAATCAGAAGCATTTGAAAAGTTCAAGACATTCAAGGCACTAGTAGAAAATGAAATAGGCAAGAAAATTAAGTGTCTAAGATCATATAGAGGAGGAGAATTCACTTCAGGTGAATTTATAGAATTTTGTGAACAACATGGAATCAAGAGATAATATTCAGCAGCAAGGACTCCACAACAGAATGGAGTAGTTGAAAGGAAAAATAGAACTATTGAGGGTATGGCCAGAGCTATGTTAAATGAGTCTAAGATTTCAGATGATTTTTGGAAAGAGGCAGTTCATACAGCTATTTATATCATCAATAGAGCTCAAGTAAGGGTAAACCATCACAAAACACCATATGAGCTCTGGAAAGGAAATTTAGCTACTATGAAATATCTCAGAGTTTTTGGAAGCAAATGCTACATTAGAAGAGAAGAGAAAAATTTGGGCAAGTTTGATTCTAGATGTGATGAAGGTATCTTCCTTGGATATTCCACAAAAAGCAAAGCCTACAAATGCTATAATAAAATATCACATACAATTGTAGAAAGTGCAAATGTAAGAGTTGATGAAGAGATAGAGCCAAGAGAATCAGCTCAAGAAATTGTATATCAAGAAGGAGAGAGTTGCAGAGAAGAAGAAGGAGAAGAAACAAAAGAAGAAGAGACACCAAGAATACCAAAAACACCTTCCAGATATGTGCAAAAGAATCATCCAAGAGAATTAATTATTGGAAATCCAGATGAGAGACAAACAAGGAGGAGGATAATAGGAACAAATGAACATGCAAATATTTCTCTACTATCTAAAATTGAGCCCAAGGATTTCAATGAAGCAAGAGAAGATAAATATTGGGTCAAGGCAATGGATGAAGAATTAGACCAAATAGAAAAGAGTGAGACTTGGGAACTTGTCCCACGTCCAAAAGGAAAGAATGTAATTGGCACCAAATGGGTCTACAGAAATAAGCTAAATGAAGATGGTCAGGTTGTCAGAAACAAAGCAAGATTGGTATGCAAAGGATATGCACAAGTTGAAGGGATTGATTTTGAAGAGACATTTTCTCCTGTTGCACATCTTGAGGCCATAAGAATATTTTTGGCATTCTCAAGTTTTAAAAATTTCAAGGTATATCAGATGGATGTAAAGTCAACTTTTCTAAATGGTCACTTAGAGGAAGAAGTCTATATTGAACAACCAAATGGTTTTAGTCTAACAGATAAGCCAGACTATGTATGCAAATTAAATAAGGCTCTCTATGGATTAAAGCAAGCCCCTAGGGCTTGGTACTCAAGGTTGGATAAGTATCTTCAAGAATAGGGTTTCAGGAAAGGTATAGTCGATAGCAATTTATACATAAAAAATGATGGAGATGACTTGTTGATTGTAGTGGTCTATGTGGATGATATCATTTTTGGAGGTAGTGATGATAAGATGTGTCAAAAATTTGCAAAATGCATGCAGAATGAGTTTGAGATGTCAATGCTTGGTGAGTTGTCTTTCTTTCTTGGTTTGCAAATTTCATAGTTAGACAAAGGCATATTTCTCTCTCAGACCAAGTATATCAAAGAAATGTTGAAGAAATTTGGACTAGAGGATTGCAAACCTGTAAGTACTCCCATGGTTATAGGATGCAAGTTGAGTAAATATGATGAATCTCCTGAGGCAAATCAGACATTGTATAGATCCATGATTGGAATTTTACTATATGTCACAACTACAAGACCAGATATAATGCAGGCAGTGGGATTAGTGGTAAGATTTCAAGCAACACCAAAGGAAACACATGTACAGGCAATAAAGAGAATCCTTAGGTATCTAAAAGGAACTATGGAATTTGGACTATGGTATCCCAGGGGCAACAATTTCATTCTCACAGCATATACAGATGTGGATTGGGCAGGCAGTATTGATGATAAAAAAAGTACAAGTGGAGGAGCATTCTTTCTTGGAAATTGTCTAGTCTCTTGGCTAAGCAAGAAACAAGCATCAATATCCTTATCTACAGTAGAAGTAGAGTACATTGCAGCAGTTGCTTATTGTACACAGGTCTTATGGATGAAGTAAACTTTAAAATATTTCAAAGTAGAGCATGATCATCCCATATCCATACTTTGTGATAATACAAGTGCCATAAACATTTCAAAGAATCCAGTAATGCATTCAAGGACCAAGCACATTCCAATAAAATATCATTTTTTGAGAGAGCAGGTGACGGATCAACAAGTTAAATTGGAATATGTTGCTACAAAGGAACAGATTGCGGACATATTTACTAAGCCACTTCCAAAGGAAAATTTTGAGTATCTTAGAGGAAAGTTGGGAGTAGTCTTACTCCCATCCCAAACTTAATCACCTCAAGAAAAGGAGGTGGTGAGGGGGTTGAGCTAAGTGTCTTATTTTTAGCCCCAAAGGAGCCCTTTGCCATTGATGTCAAAGGGGGAGAGATTTCAGTAAGGGGGAGATAATTCAGTGAGGGGGAGAAGCTTCTCAGGGGGAGCAGATATGGAATCCAGTTGCAAGAAAAGAAAATTTTTAAAAGGGTTGCCATCAATGACAAAGGGGGATATTGTTGGAAATATTAGGTATATTGGTTGTCATTGATGTCAAAAGTGAAATGGTTGAGATTTATCTTCAAGGTAGAAATATTGATGTCAAAAGGTACGATAGTCATCAAGGCAAAAACATTCTCCATGGTTGAGTTTGCAAGAAAAAGAACAAGGTTTAAAGTTGATTTTATTTCTATTGCTTGAAAAATATTTATAAGACCACCAAGGGCCAAAGGTTTAAGGTTTATAATATTTAAATCTAAAAAGATTTAAATATTCCAAAAATAAAAAGAGGTTTGAGCACCAAATCATGGAAGCTATTTGAAAAGGAATAAAAACAATATCAAAGTTTGAGCACCGATGTCATGGCAAGAGGAGGACAAAATTCATATAAATAAAGTTTCAAAACCTTTGCAAAGCCAATGTTGGGGGATGAATTTTTAAAATCCGCTCGTGCTTGGAAATGATGAATCACAGAAGAAGAGGAGCACGATTTTTGGTGAAAGGGACAGCAAGGATAAATATGAAAGGTTGCACGATTTGGTTCCAGCTGGCAGGCTAGCATAGTTGGTCGTTGGGACACTTCTAAGGCAGTGTGAGAGGTGATCACTGGTTTGAATCACGTAGAGGATAGTTTTGATGATAGAGACAATATTTTGATTGGCAGTGTGAGAAGAGGTTTAAAATCACATTTGTGTATCACTATTGCTACCATTGGGGGCAACCCAGCTGGATGCCTAGCAAGCGCTAGGGCACCGTGGAGAAGGAGGTCACAGGGTCAATTCCTGTGAGCACTTTTTGCAAGGCAGCGAAGGGGTAAATCGTGGGCTCATGAAAGGTATGAATTTTTGATTAAAAATTAAGTGGTTAAGGTGTTTCGTTCATTGTGCATGATTGAAGATTTTTGAGGGCAAAATATTTTAATTTGATATTTTAGTTAGAGGGAGCCATAAGGTGTAACAAAGGATATTTTATATTGTAATTTGAAATTCAATTTAGAAGGAGTAATAAGGTGTTAAAAGAGTATTTGATATTGTAAAGTTAGCATGAAATAAATTTTAAGGTTGTGATATTGTATTTTTAGATAGGAGGAATAAGGTGTATTTGTGAGCATTGATTTTTGTATTATTGAAAAGAAATTTGAGGGCTTTTACAAGTATTATTTTTAGGTATTTTTGGGCACATCTTTTTGAGAGAATTTCTAATGAGGATGACTTGAAAAAGGAGTTTTTGACTAACCTGTTTTGAAAGAGGCACAAGAAAGGGAATTTCTTTTTGAGACAGGATTTGAGGGCACATCTTCATCAAAGCAAGTTAAGAGGTATGGTGATATTATTCCTTCCTTAGGGTGTTTGGTTGAGCAAATATTTTTGAATCATAAGGTGGAGAAATAAGGATTATGTATGTGCATTGTTGGAAATACATGAGCTAGGGTTTGAGAACAATTGTGCTTCATTATTGAAGGAATTGGAAACACATGTGCTAGAGTTTGAGAGCAAGTTTGTACATGAGCTTTGATTTGTATTGGGATAAATTTGCAAAGGTTATAGGGCAGATTTGTGAAGTAAATTGTGCATTGGATTTGAGTGATTTTTGGAAAGAGCATATTGTGAAATTATCTTGCATATCATTCTTTATATGTTCTTGAAGAAAAGGAATTCTGGGTAGAATATGTCTGAAATACTTTGATTAAAGAAAGCAATTTGAGCATGTGATATGAGTAGTTTTTGAGCATGAATTAGAGCATATTTGAGCAGGTTTGTTGAGAATATTTGAGCAGGTTTGTTGAGCATATTTGAGCAGAGTTGAGAGCAGGTTTTGGAGTAGATTTGAGAAAACCTTGAGTGAAGGTTTGAAGCAGATTTGAGTAGAGTTGAGAGCATATTTTGGAGCTAAAAGTATTAAGAGGATAGAGGTCCATGAACCAGAGTAGATGGTATAGATTTCTCTTGTTGATAGAGGTCCATGAACCATAGTTGATGGGATAGAGTTATTATTTGGATAGAGGTACACAAACTAGAGTTGAGGGATAGAGTTTTTGATGAGCTGAAGAGTTGAGGGGATTGAGGTCTCCTGTGGATAGAGGTCCACGAAATTGAGCATAGGGGATTGGTGTCTCCTTTGGATAGAGGTCCATAAACATTGTAATAGGGAATTGGTTCCCAAGAGATTTGTTGAGAAAATTTAGAAGAAATATTTTCTCCGTGGACGTAACCCACATTGGGTGAACCATGTTAAATTTGTGTCTCTCATGTGTGTGATGATTTGTGCATTGCTTTATTATTTCTATTGATAAAATTAGTTTTTTTTTTTGAATTTACATGGTGGAATATGTAGCCACCACGAATCCGGGCAGGTTGTCCAGCTTTTTATGGCCGCCATAGTATTTTGTGTTGTCCACCCCGAAGCCACCACATAAATATTCATGCAGTCCACCCCTATAACCACCATGCCAGAATCATTTAAAACCTTTTACGCCGCTGATAACACCAAGAAATGGACAAGCATTCAGTCCAATGAGGCCCGAGATTTGAACCTTGGACCTCTGCACCCTTTATGGGGTTTGGATGAACCAATTGGTCTACACCTCGGACCTATTGATAATATTGGTTAATACTGCTTTGGAAGGTTATTGCAAATTGATAACATTGAATAATACTGAATTGGAAAGAAAAGTAAAATTTTATCTTATACTGTTCACCCCCATATCAGTATAATCTTGTGTTCTTCAACACATTCAAATTAAATTGGCTACAAAAGGTTTTGATTATACCATCTAACCATTCAATACTAACTTAAATAAGGAAGTGGTCCAATAGGACAACCCCAAGCATTGTCTCCATTAGGAGAGAATAGTATTTAGAAAAATTAAATGTGGGTTGGTCAAACAACATCACTCTATCAAGTTGTTTGAGGATCCTCTCAGGTCTAGCATGCATATTATACCACATGTACCAAGGAGTTTTGGATCGATGGTAACCAGTGTTAGGATAAAAAAAATCCTAATTAACTATGCATATAAAAATAAGTTTCCCTTTTGCCAGTTGTCCATTGCATAGATTAGTATTTTGCTTATCTATTGCATTTTCAATCATATTAAAATCATTATATATAACTCACATTTTTGGTGGTAAGGAGCTTGCAACTCAACGCCATAATTGGGCTAGTTTAGCAGCATCATTGGAAGCATCAATATTAATCACTCCAAATGACTGGTTATTAATATTGAAAATTATCCATAACACTCTATAGAAGGGGTCACATCCATGATCAATCAAGTGAGGTTGCCACCTCTAGGAGGTGAATGTGAAAACACCACCTTGATCTAGTTCATTATTGGTGTGGATGAAGTGGTGCATTGGCAAGATGGTATGACAAATAGTAGAGAGAAAAAACCTATAACTCTAAATTTTCATAAGCAAAGAATGTTGAGATGTGGGAATTTTTGATGAAATTCTTGCATAGCATACTTATGCTTAGAGTTTGTTACACCCCAAACATTTCATGAAAAAAAATTATTAGGAGGGTTTGTCTAATGGTATGATCTCATCATCAAGGGAATTCAAAGCACCAAAACTATTCTAATAACTAAATATCTCTAATCAAGCTTGTAGCTCCCAATTTGAACATTGGATAAATGCAATAGATTTTTAGATATTCCACATCTTGATGTGGACTACATGAGCATCTAGTGCTCATTCGAGAGGAATGAGAGGGATACCATATGGGTGGTAGGATATGAAGAGATCATATTTGCTGCCCTTGTATTTTGAATTTGTTGTGGTTTATAAACATCTTTACCTATAGTATACATCATCAATGTTGGACCAACACTATTTTTTTTCCTTAAATTTCTTAGAGGAATTTGAAGCTATTGTGGTTTTTATCTTGTCTATGGCCTTGGGATTTTAGGGCATGGGAGAGTTAGAGAAAGCATTTTTTTGACCTCCAATAGTGCTCCAACCATCCTCACTAGTTTGAGGGGGGTCACACTAGTTGGTTTAGGGGTCGATTTATCCTTATTATAAGGCATGAAAGGGCAATCCTTGACTTTATGGTTAGAATATTAGCATCTAAAACAAGTGTTAAGTAGATTGATATAAAAAACTTACTGGGAGAAGATAATATCACCAATTTGTATCTCAATCAATCCCTTAAGGTCCTTAAAGATATCTAGTTTGGCACACATGCTCTTGAGGATGAGCATGATTTTTTTGTCTAATTCCACTAGGATGACCTAACCCAAAGCAACTACGATGTAGTCCAATAAGGGCCATAGGTAAAGGGGGAGACCTAGAAACTCAACCTGTACCAAGACCTTGGTGGTCCTTTCCTTTGAGACCACAAAGTCTTGAGTCCAAGGAGAAAATAAAATTAGTGAGCTTTGAAGAAACCATGGCCCATGCTTGTAAACCACTTTTGCTTGTTCAACATCCATAAAATAAAATAAAAAATTCCTTGGTAAAGTTCTAGATCATCTCCATATTGACACCATGGGAAGTCCAAGCAGAGTTCACCCAAGGTTATAGGGTGACTTCATTGGGGATACATCCCACAAAATAACCTATCAAAGTGAAATACTCTAACCATTTGCATGAATTATCAAATTTCAACAAAGATAAAATGACATCGAGTGAGGGATTACCTTGTATATCACTTTCGAGATGAATTTCTTTGGTGTCTTGAGTGGAGCCACCATTGAGAATATTATCACTTATATCGTTAGCATTAACCCTGGATGACCTAGGTTGGGGACCATGTTATACTAAAAATAAATGCAAAATAATTAAAATGTGGTTAGATCTCAGAGCTGAACCATCAAACCACAACCATTCTACCATACTAAATATTTTACATGTGATGACAACAAAAATACATGCAAACCATAACAAAACTAGGACTATTATTTACCTCTTATTATGTTCACAATTTTATATAAAAATAATAATAAAAATTTTAATTAAGATATTAGAAATTTTAAATAAATATAAAATTAAGAGTTCCTTATTAATGGAAATTGAAAACTAAATAGTTGCTATGTTATTGTCTAATTTAGATTAAAATAAATTAAAAAGTTAAATAAATATAAACACATTCTATAAATAGAGTCTTCATATGCTATACTGGTGTCTAACCTAAAAAATAAAAACTTTTAAGTGATGGTAAATGTTAAAAATATCTATTTGTTTCATGTAATGGAATTAAAAATTACACAGTTTTTAGAAATATATTAAATTTATCTTCGATATTAATTTATTAAAATTTATAATAAATTATAGTATATATATAATATAATATGTAGTTAAGTATTAATTAATTCAATTTAAATTTCTGAAAGTAATCACTTTAATTTTAATAAATTTTAAATTGTATTTTAAAAATAAAAAATTTTATATTTAAAACATTATATAAATATAATGATTCAAAATATTTTATATTGAATAAATAATTTATTTGTATAGGAGATACGAAATTTTAGCATTAAGAAATTTTAATAATGAATGCAATGTAAATTTAGAGTAATTTGAAATTTATTAACACATTAATAAATATTAGTAAAAGTGTTGTACAATTCCAATATATCAAGTCAAACTATGTGGTCTAATTCAAATATTATCTTTTTGAGATGATGTAATTAAAATAGATATTGACAAAAACTATTTGTAAGAGTGAGTACAAGACAGGAGCAAGCCTTGCATTTTTTTATTTTATAAAGTAAGCAAGTGTTACAGGTGTGAGTAGGAAGCAAAGTGCAAGCAAGGAGTTAGCCCCACTTCTTATTCTAGATTGTAAGAAACTCAAGAACTAAAGGATTAATGTAAAGTAAATTTAGTTTACATGGAAATAAATTCATGTTTGAAAGTCCTTCCTGGAAGTAAGGATACCCTAGTTAGAATTATATATGCCATAGTGATAAGTAGAAGAGGGAATATATGGAAAATTTAGGTAGTAGATACTACACTAGAAATAATTAAGGATGACATGGTTGAGCATGATATAAATATTCTTTAAAGGAGAGGGTTAATATGCATGTTCCATGGATACTGATAAAGTTTTTTGAATATTCAAATAATCTAGAAATAAAGGAGATGCATTATATTTAAGGCCATGAAGTGATAAATTTTTGTGAAGATAGAGATTATTAAAAGGCTATTGGTGTTGATTAGGTTTTTTGGATTTCCTTATCATCTCATGCATAAGGAGGTTTTGAAGAATATTGACAATACATTAGGGGAATTCATTTAGAAGGGACCAATTACTAAGAAGAAAATGTATGCTATTTACAATTGAATATGTGTTTCCATGTATATTGTTAGAATTATTGAGTTGTCATTGATGTCAAAGGTCGACTTGGTAGTTAGCAAACGATGGGTGAATTTTTCAAGGGCAATTTTGAAATATTTAACATTAATATTTATGTTAATGTTGAAAAATCCAAAGGTAAATATTCAAACTAAATATTAAAGTGAAAGGTTGCATATAAATGAAGGCTTTACTTGGTTATATATTTAAATATTTGAATTAAATATTTAAATATTTAAATAAAAAATTTAAATATTTAAGTCAAGGATTTAAATATTATTGAAAAACAAGTATGGGCCAACCACTTGGGCATCAAAAGCAAGGAAGAGAAAGGGTTATATAAATACAAGGCAAGTTCACTTTGGAATAAGGTTATTCATTGAATATCTTGGAGATATACACGAGCACGGTGAGAATGAAGATATAAACAAGGAGAGGGATACACCAAATTATTTAATAATGTGTTAGAAGAGAAGTTTATGGTCGATGCAAAGATATTCAATATGTCAAAGTAGAGCATGCACACGAAAAATCCACATAGTCAACAAAGAAGGCGTGTCTAATGATGAGAAGTGAGGCGCATATTTGGAGCTCCATTTAGATTGAATAAAGATAGCTAGAAAAAACTCCTTTGTGTGTTTGGTTAATCTCAAAGACAACACAAAAATATATTGTGAGTAATAGCAAACAAACACTTATAGGCCACATAGCATTCAAAGCCAAATATTGTGATACTAGGGTTGTGAGATGCGAAGGTGAAAAGTAGTGGATAAGAGATCATTTCAAGTAGTGGATGATAGATCATTTCAAGTAGCAGTGAAGATATTGGGGAGAATTCTTTGGCAACATCAATGTCTACAAATAGAACCCAAGTTCTAGCCTTGAAAAAAATAATCCCCATTAATGTTTGATTGCATACGAATCCGCAAGATATTCGTCTACATTGGATGATCAGGTTTGACAAAAAAATTGAGCACAAATTTTGTGATTTGGGCACATTGCAAGCACAGGTCAAGTAAACATGTCACTGGAAGGTGAAGGTATCAAATATTATAGAGGTTAACCTTACCAAGCATAGCAAGGCAACAACATTTCGATGGAGTCTAGCTGAGAGGGACTGTGAGCATTGGGGGTGTAAAAGGAGACATTTGGTCATATTTAGCTGAATGCGTGGGAAGAAAATGTAATAGTTATGGAATACAGATATATCATATTCATTTTTGGATGCACATGAATTGAATACATCTTAATTTTAGAATGTGAGCCAAGAAAATATTGAGACGAAGATATCCTGATTTTGTACTATGAGTCAAGTGAAGATGAAATCATCCTAATTTTGACCTGAGAAGAAAGTAGCAAAGTTGGAGGAATTAGGTATACCAAGGAAAGTTTGAATATCGAATCCAGTAGCTGTTACCTTCACCTGCAAAATTCCATAGGAGCAATCGTCAATTGAAATTGTGCATGAGGTTGAAGGAGAACCTAACGAAGGCCCATCGAAACTAGCCATTTGGGAGAAGAGCATCATGCACTTTGGAAGAGTTTGGAGGTAAAGTTAAGATAATATTTATTTTTTTTTATATGGTAGGAGTTATAAGGAGAAGTCATAAATTTTAATTCATTAGGAGGAATAAGGAGCATTTATATTTATTTTATAGGGTTTGATTTAATTAATCTAAAGCATTATAGATTAATTAATAGCAACAAAGCTTGGACATTATTCATGTATCATTTGGCAAGGGATGGAAAGCTCATAGAAGGATAGATGAATGGAGCAGAATTGAGTAGAATTGTTAATCAGAATTCTAAGAACTTGATTTTAGAATCCAAATAACAAAGGATAAATCCTTAAGGGCCTGATAAAAACATCTAGTTGAAGCATATTGTGCATCAGTTAACAAAGTTGAGCACCTAGAACAAAGCAACAATTATATAAGGTTAAAATTCATAATTTGAAGAGCTTGAGAAGTGCATCATAATGTGGAAGTATAAAAGAGTGAAATCAAGGTATTAGCATCTCCAATTCAACATGTAAATCACAGGTTGGTTCATGTGCTATTATACAAGGAGATTGGTGTCTCCTGTGGGTTGGTGCCCATGAACTTGAACAAGAATATTGGTGTCTCTTATAGGTTGGTACCCATGAACTTGCATAAGGATATTTGTGTCTCCTATGGGTTGGTGCCCATGAAATTGCATAAGGACATTGGTGTATATTATGGGTTGGTGCCCATGAAATTGTACAAGGAGATTGGTGTCTCCTGTGGGTTGGTGCCCACAAATTTTATTGAAAAAAATAAAAGCAATATTTTGCCATGGTTTTATCTCAAGAGGGTGTTGCCACTTAAATTCTTGTTTCATGTGTGTGGAATTTTGTGCACTGATTTACTATTGCATTCATATTATTGTAGTTATTGTTTTGAAAGGAAATATTTTATCTTAGACTATTCACCCCCCCTCTCAATATAAGTGTGTGTTTCTTCAATTAATATCAGAGTGGGTTCCTTCATGAAAGCCTAACCACTTGAAGGAAGATCTTACAAGAACACACATGGCTTACCAAGAAGGTTTTTCATCAAGTAGGGCTCCATTATTCAATGGGACTAACTATACTTTCTAGAGCATGAGGATGTGAACCTATTTGATGGCACATGGCTACGATATATGGCAATATATTGTGGATGGGTTCAAACCACCTGCAACCCCTCCCATGGATCAAAATGGCAAGAAACCATTTGAAAAAAATGCCAAGGCAATGAATGCAATATTAAGTGGGTTATGTGAATCAGAGTTTGTGAAAGTTATGCAATGCACCTCAGCAAAATAAATATGGGACAAGTTACAAAGAACATATGAAGAGGATGACAAGATTAAAATAGAAAAAAATCAAACCCATAGGAGGAAGTTTTAAGACTTGAAGATGAAATATGAGCAAGATATTACTAGATATTTGCTTTGCATTTAAATTGTCAACACCATTTTTGGACTTGGAGAAATTATTGATGATTCTAAGATTGTTTAGAAAATATTAAGGTCACTTCCCATGAGGTTTTATGCAAAGGTCTTGGTGATTGAATAAATGAAGGATCTTAAAACCTTAATCATGGATGATCTACATGTAATTATTACAGCCTATGAGATGAGGACTTACAAAGATCAAACATCTAAATGGGAGGTCACATTTAAAGCTTCAAAGAAAATAAATAATAAAGAACTATATTCAAGTGAATAATCAAGCAACATAGAAGAAGCTAAATTTGTGTGAAGAAATAAGAAGGGACCAAGAAAACACAAAGGTAAGCATATTGTGAAATGTTTTAACTATGGTAACATTGGTCACTATGTAGCTCAGTGCCCACAACCTGGAAGTAGTAGTAGTGAATAAGAAGAGGAATACAATAAAAATAAGGAAATTAAATTTTATCATGAAAATAAAAAGAGGCACAGTCAAAGCAAGCATGAAAAGAAGATATTTCAAAGGCACAATAAGAGTATTTATGTTGAGGAAGCAAGCAATTTTTCCAACAAAAGTTATGAAAGTCTCTTTGAGGAGAAAACATTCTATTTTTAGCCATGGAGGTGAAATAATATGCTCCTGTTTTTGAAAAACTAGAAGAGGAGAAAGATCCAAAAAATGAAGAGGAAGCCATAGTTGATATATAAGAGGAAATTGTTTTTGCTCTTGAATAGTTGAAAAGGCTTAGAAATAAGAAATCAAGATTGAAGACTTAAGTACAAGAGAATGAGAATACAAAGGTAAAGCTTTCACAAGATCTCACCAACTTAAAAGTGAAAATTGAAGAGGTAAAGTGAATAGAAGAAGTTATGACTGAGCATTTAAAGACAAAAGAGTTGGAATGTAAAAAACTAGAACATGAGATTGTCTCTCTGAGAAAATATAATGATGAGCTATAGAAAAATATTAGGTTTGAGAAAAGCATAGAAATATTAGATGATATTATAAAAGCACAGAGATCTTCAATTATAAAGACTGGACTTAGCTTTTAAGAAGTCCAAAAAAAACAAAAGGGGAGTCAAGCTCAAAAGGAATAGAGGCATCAAAGAAAATAATAAAAGAATATCCTAAGACCTATGTTGATGTGTTGAAAAGTGGAAGCATCAAGAAGGAATAAAACAAAACATCATCAAGGAACAAGGTCCATCACAGAAATAGCAATGAGAGAACCATGTGACCATATCCTCCAAGGCAATCAAACAAGTTTCAATATTTCTTCCAAGGTTATTGCTTTTCATGTCACCAATTTGGTCATAAAGTTGTAAATTGCAGGGTCCATGCTAAAAATTATTTTAGCTTCACCAAGAGGAATTTCAATTCATTTGCACCTCTCATGGACTACAACATCATTTGTTACAAATGTAATAATTTTGGGCATAAAGATAAATGGTGTAGAATGATGTTTTCTAAACTTCCAAAATCCAATAATAAGGAGGATGGTCAAACTTTTCAAAAGCATATGCCCTCCAAATTTTAGAAAAATAAAATAGAACAATAAAAGGAGCATAGTAATTTGGGAGTTTCACTCCCATCTCATCATTGAAATCTCAGTTAGAGCAGTTAGAAAGGGGGCGTTGTCAAGTGTCTTATCATTTATTCCTAAGAAGCCTTTTCCATTGATGTCAAAGGGAGAGAATTTTATTAAGGGGGAGTAGTTTGGAATTTCAATAAGGGGGAGCAACTTGTCAGGGGGAGTAGCTTGTGATCTTGTTGCAGTAAAGGACAGTTTCTTTGTAGGGTTGCCATCAATGACAAATGGGGACATTGTTAGAATTATTGAGTTGTCATTGATGTCAAAGGTCAACTTGGTTGTTAGAAAATGGTGGGTAAATTATTCAAGGGCAAGTTTGAAATATTTAACATTAATATTTATGTTAATTTTGAAAAGGCCAAAGGTTGAAATATTTAATTTAAAGATTCAAATTAAATATTAAAGTGAAAGGCTACATATAAATGAAGGCTTTACTTGGTTAAATATTTAAATTAAATATTTAAATATTTAAATCAAATATTTAAATATTATTGTAAAACAAGTATGGACCGACCACTTGGGCACCAAAAGCAAGGAAGAGAAAGGGTTATATAAATACAAGGCAAGTTCACTTTGGAATAAGGTTATTCATTGAATATATTGGATATATACATGAGCATGACGAGAATGAAGATACAAACAAGGAGAGGAATACACTGAATACTTTGATGATGCAACATAATGGAAGTTTACGGTATATGCGAAGGTCTTCTATATGTCAAAGTAGAGTGCACACATGAAAAATTCATATAGTCAGAAAATAAGGCATGTCTAGTGATGAGAAGTAAGGTGCATGTTTGGAGCTTCATTTAGACTAGTAGGAACCTAAAGTTCCTAGCACAAATATTGATAAATAAATAATAAATAGACCTAAAACTAAAAGAATCACCTTTTGTATTGTCGAGAAGTCCCTTCAATAAATTGTATTATATTTCATATTCATGGATGATATCCTTATAGCACCCTAAAATTGGCATAGTAAAATTGTAATAATTACATTCACCTTAGTAAATAATTTAAAAATCAAATTTAACCTCCCAAACTGCCCGTTAACCGTTGGGAAATCCGTTTCCCCCTTTTTCGTGCCATTTTTAGAGGTTTTTTTGACCGTTTGACGATATCGTCGCCGATCAGACGATATCACCCCATATTTGACGATTTCGTCTGGACTAGGATGTCCAGACGATCTTGTCACAAAACTAATTTTGCAAAGTTGGAATATGTTCCAACGGGTTTCCAATCCAGGAAGAAGCGCGTCTGCACCGTTAGGGACCCTCCCCCAGTGGAGATATCCCAAATTGGGATGATCTCCAACCTCCTAACTACTCCCCTAAGCCTATTTAATCCTAAGCTATTCCCTTAGCACCCCCCTGGCTGAAATTATCTGCAAATTAACTCCATTTACATTAAATCATCCCTGTTTTGCATTTGCACTGGTCCCATACCAATTTTGTTGCAGGTACATCACTATTTTTTAGTCAGAGCCAGCACCTATCGTCGTCGATGAACCTGTTCAGATCAGAGGTGAACCTGTCGAATTCGAGGTGATTTCAATGCGATGCAAGATGATCTCGATTGCAATCCATATTGAGGCAATCAGTGCCAAGTTTGCACTTCTCAACCTTGTTTCTACTGTTTTATTCTGCAAATTAGATAATTTATTCAGTGTTTATGTTATTTTGCATTTGGAGTTCACCCATTTAGCTTAGATTGCATACTAAGATCAGCATTTGTCATTAGAATATTATAATCTGCTTAAATTTTTGTTAATAACTATTATCCAATATTCATACATTCATTTGGTGTTGTTTCCCCTTATTAGCACAATAGTATTCGTCATATTTTGTATCTATTTTTTTCCTTGCAGGTCTCTAACAAATTCTTCAGACGAATTCGTCAGATCTCAGATGATTCTATCAGATATCAGACGAACTTGTCGAATTCCAGATGATCTGGACTGCTTCAAGAATCAGAATCTTCATCAGACATCCGGATCAGGTATTCTTCTTTTATATTTCGTAATTTCTCTATTTTCTATCCTATTCTGTTTCTGTATTCATTTAATCTGCACTTTCATTTAGATTAATTTAGATTCATTTGGCCAAACCTAGGATATGAATGCTCAAAGTTAAAAATGAACACATTAAAACATATTCCAAACCTAGGTGTGGAAACTGCCCTTAAATGTTTCCTGGTGAACCCACCATCAGTCAAAAAATCATCAAAATACACCTCCCTTGAGAGGCGGGACCTTCGCAAAGTCCTCTCAGTCTGAGGTACCATGACATCCTTTTCCCATCCTCCTTTCGGGCATGGATCCAATAGCTTGAAGGTAGGGATGCGAGAAATTTGGAGCGATACATTTTGGTGAACCCAACGTGAATGCATCATAACCTTTTGAAAAACAAAAACAAAACAAAAACATATATAGAACAACTAAAACATAGATGCATTTTAAAACATTTAAGTTTGAAATCATTTTTAGATGGCAGCTCCTAAGAAAAGGTTAGCAGTTACTATAAACGTAGAAAACCAATTGGCAGCTATAGAAGTCAATTCTGTCCTTAGTGTGCCTGAAACAAGTAGGAATCAATTCATGTGGAACGAACTGGATAGAAGACTTAGTCTCATCTCATCTAGGTCCACACAACTTAAGCAAATCAAGAGGCTAGTCCTAGATAGAATCCTGGATCCTCATCAATTAGTTTTTTATCATGAACTTCAGAGAGCCTGCCATAGATGGTTAGCTTATAGGAAAGCTCTTGTATCTTCAAAATTTTTAACTCTCGAGGAATATCTCAAAGACACAACTGTGGTACACCCATTTCTAGTTCATGTAGATTCCCTAGAAACTGATCTTATGATTAGAAGAAGATGGAACAAAATTCCTAGAGCTATGTTGTATCGCGAATATTGTCGTGAGAATTATTATTATAAACCAGAATCTGAAATACATGGTATCTCTACAGCTCTTTTCATCAAATTTTTAAAATAAAACTTTCAATTTGAAGAAGAACACTTCATGACTCCTGAACAACTCGAACCTATTAATGATATTCATAAATTGTTTATAGAAAACTAGATTATTACTTCATTATTATTTCTGGCATTTATTGTGTTATTTGTTGTCTTTATTATATTATTTAAAAAAAAAAAACAAAGAAAATCTAAAAACTAAAAACCAAAAACTTAGCAAAACCTTAAACATTCCATTTTCAAATATTATAGTAGGTATATAGTAAATATATACCTCTTAATTTGTTGCATATATATATATAAATATATATATATATATATTCTGAAATCAAAACTTAGCACCATGCCTAAACTTAAGAATGGTAAAGATGATCAAGAAAGTGACAAGACTAGGCCATCCAATACCGATATGGTCACTATGGCTCAAAACATGTCAAAACAACAGGTTACCCAACCTCCTAAGGAACCCGTTATTCAACCTAAAATCACTCCCACACAAACGAAACCTTCCTTAACTACTTTGTTCCGCCAAACTATTGAGCAATATGCTTCAAGTAAACAAAAACCTAAAACAAAGCCAAATACAAACTTTCAACAATCTGGAATACAACATAATACAGCTTCAAAATTTCTTCATAATACTTTTCCTACCAATACTTTACACAATAGTAACATGGCATCTAATCTTCATGTTCCTCCATCATATGCCCATAACACTCATGTCAATGCCCTACCGAACCAATATGGGGGGCAAACTAGTAATCTGGAAGCCATGGTGAAACAATTAGCTTCACATATGGACCAGATAGATCCCTACCATCCCTCGTATAATTATCGAGAGATCTGTAGTCAACCTTTGGATCCCATAGTTGTAGCTCAACCATACCCTAAGCATTTTCCCATGCTCGTCCTGCCTATATATAAAGGAACCGAAGATCCCATAGAGCATCTTCGCATGTTTAGGATAGCATGTCACGACATATCGCATGACGACTTGCTATTACTAAAAATATTCCCAAAAAGTTTAGGTGGAATGGCATTAGAGTGGTACTATCAATTGCCCACTCATTCTTTGAGAAACTTCAAAGAAACAACGGAATCATTTGTCCATCAATTTAGTGCCTACATCGAGAGGCATGTAACTATTAAAGACCTATACAATTTAAAACAAGACAAGGATGAATGTTTTTCCGATTTCTTAGCTAGATGGAGGCAATTGACAAGAAAACTGCACTTTGTGCTACCTTATAGGGAAATGTTGGACATTTTCATCAATAATTTACAAGAACAAATATCTTATGAGCTATCAACCGCTACTTTAACTACCTTCGATCAAGCTATAGATTTAGCTCGAAGAGTAGAAGATGCCCTCATTAGGAGAGGCCAAATTAGGAAGAAGGATGATGAGAAAACGTCTAGAAATCAATATAAAAACAAACAAGTTGTTGGTGACGGAGTCACTGACAACAAAAATATTGCTAATGTCAATACAACGAAGACAACAGAAAAATTCATATTGAAACCTCCTGACAAGCCTCCTCGAGAATTCACTAGATTAAATCAACCCTTATCAACTATTTTACCTCAATTACTCAAAAGAGGTTTGATCCAATTACCAGCTATACGGGACCCTGACCCAACTATACCCAGATACAGAGCTGACTTGCACTGTGATTTCCATAAAGGACCTGGACATTCTACCAACGCTTGTAAAAGTTTGAAACATAAAATACAAGATTTGATTGACAATAATGAAATGGAAGTACAAGCCTTCCAACCTAAACAAAACCCTCCTAATAATACTCAAAGGACTGTTCCCCAAAATCAAAATCAAAATGCCAATCAAACTCTAGACATATTTCAACACCCTTTACCAAGACATGGTAAAGAGGTAGCTAATCAAATCGAACATCATAATGTTCCCCCTCCTACCCGATATGTAGGAACCATTAGCGGACAATTACCTATTTAGGATCCTCAAATATTTGACACGACCTTATCCCTAGTTACGACCAGGCCCTTACATAATTTTCAAACTTCTGATTCTAGTGATATAGAATCAGATAGTGAAAGTGAACTAGACATTACTTCAAATCAATCGAATAGTTTTGAAAACAAATCAGATCCTATTCAACCCGTCCACGAGATGCTATGGTTCCAGAAGAACCATTTCCTAGAAGAGTCACTACTCGACCTTCTTCTAATATATTCCTTTCTAATGAACAAGCCATTAATGCTCAACCGAGACCAGTTCAGCATCTTCACTATAACATTGTAGGTACCATTGGAGTTGTTACTCGACAACAAGCTCAAAACTCTCAACAAGAACCAAACCAGAATGATGGATCAGCTCCATTCATTTTGAAAAACCCCAATAAAGGGAATCATGTTCCTACTGTTCAATCTAAACCCCCTTACAATATTAATGAGCAATTGTCCAATACTATGGCCAGAATTTCCCTCTTAGATTTATTAAGATCCTCTCCCACCCATAGGGATGAGTTGATGCTTACATTGAGCCAAATGATGGTACCTCAAAACATTCAACCTGAAGCTATGGCCAATACTATCATCACTCGAGAGATTGATTGTATTGACTTCCGAGATAAAGATATCCCACAACATAGTTTACATAAGGACAATCCCTTATACATTATTGCTCTAATTGGAGATGTAGTTGTCAAAAGAGTTTTGATTGATAATGGCTCATCTCTAAACATTTGCACTTTTGACTTCTACCAACAATTTGGCTTTAGAAGTGATGAAATGAAGAAAACTGATATGATTATCAAATATTTTAATGACGAAACACAAGAAACATGTGGAGTTATTACCCTCCCATTGCAAGTTGGCCCTAGAACCCTAGAAACAACCGTGTTTATTGTACATTGCCCAGCATCGTACAATATACTTTTGGGTCGCCCTTGGATCAATGCCATGCGAGCGGTCCCATCAACTTTGCACCAATGTGTTAAATTCAAGTTTAAAAACCATTTGGTCACTATTCATGGTGATCCTAGACCCTTTGATATGTGTGCTTTGACAGAACCTAATGGAGTTTAGTTTTTCCCTGCTCTGTCATCCACACATCCTAGTTCTTATTTTTCATCTAAAACTGTGAAACATACGCCTATAACTTCACCCATTTCCCCTCCATTAACTTCATCCTCCTATATAGATCAACAACCCTCTAAACAAATCATTTTAGAACCTCAAACAGATCTTAAGTCTACAACCAATCCTTCAAGTTCTATCCCTATAAATTCAAAACCTATTGACACACCTATCATACCTTCCACATCTAAAGATATAGGTAATAAGCCTTCTACATATTATGCCCTTTCTGATGAACTTTTACCAGATTTATCTACAACCTTAATATAAAAAAAAATGAATGCTTTCATGCAAGATTCAAACCTTTTAAATAACTTGTCGCCATCTCCTCGTACTTTGGGCCTCCCACAACCTATGGGAAGTACTTACCAAGTCGGGAGTTGTGCCTTCATTTATAAAGGATATGACTGGGAAGAATCCCTCGGAATATCAAAACTCATTATGAAGGATATGCTCGGTGTTATTTTACCAATGATTATATTAAAGCTAAACCCATGATGCTTAAAATGGGATATGAAGGGAAAGGCTTGGGACCTTCCCAAAATGGCATGAAAGAACCTTTCGAGGTAGAACCGTGGCCTGCCCACTGTGGTGTGGGCCTATTTCCTAGTAAGGGTCAATCATTTCCTTTTGAGGATGATGATCATCTCATATGCTATCAAGATTATTTGGATAGGCATGTTGATTTGCATCTTAAAAATTAGTCGTTTTCATGCAACATGCTATCCATAGCATACCTCGAAATGATTGTTGACCCCGATGAAGAGTTGGAAGGAGATATCTTCCATGATGTCTCTGTTGAAGAGATGTTACACAATGGGTTTTATTTTGATGATTCTATACCAACTATAGCCCACCTTGAGGCCACTGATCCTCAGAATGAATTATCTAAATTAACCTTACAAGAATTACAAGAATTGGGCGTTTCACCCGCCCCACCTAATTTTGAAAGAGATCTACATATGAAGGTAGAAAATGTCATTAAAATTAATATTGGAACTGAGGATAATCCTCACATAATCAATATTGGATCAGAATTAAGCCAAGAAAAACAAGAACAATACATCACATTCCTTAAAGAGTATGAAGATGTCTTCGCTTGGACATATGAAGATATGCCAGGTCTAGACCCTTCTATAGTCATGCATCATCTAGTGGTCCATCCGGATGCTAAACTTGTTAAAAAAAAACTTAGAAAAATGCATCCCAAAGTGGCTCTGCTAGTCAAAGGGGAGTTAGAAAAACTCCTGAATGTTATCTTTATACAAGATATTGATTATGCTGAATGGATCTCAAATGTAGTTCCAGTCACCAAGAAAGAAGCTACCAAAGTTAGGGTTTGCACTGATTTTAGAGATATTAACGTTGCATGCCCTAAAGATGACTTTCCTATTCCAAACATGGATCAAATCATTGACTTCACTGTCGAAAGTGGGATGATGTCCTTAATGGATGGATTCTTCGGTTATAATCAAATTCGGATAGCTCTTGAAGACCAGGCTAAAACAACCTTTATTACCCCCTGGGGTACCTTTTGTTGGAAAGTGATGCCATTTGGCTTAAAGAACGCCGGTGCAACTTATCAACGAGCTATGACCTACATTTTTCATGATATGATGCATGATATCCTACATGATTATGTGGATGATATCATAGCTCGCTCTATTATTGAAAATAATCATTTAGATGATTTAAGAAAAGTCTTTAATCGATTACGTGAATATCTCATTCGATTAAATCCAACAAAATGCATATTCGGAGTTAAATCCGACAAACTATTAGGGGTTTTAGTTTCTTTACGTGGTATTGAAATTGACCCTCTCAAGATTGCGGCCATCAGCGATATGCCCGCACCTACTAATATATCTGAGTTACGAAGTTTACAAGGTAAACTTAAAGCCATCCGTCGCTTCATCGATAAGCTGGTGGATAAAACTGGTCCCTTTCTTAAACTCCTTAAGAAGGATGTCCCCTTTAATTGGGATACCGAATGTAGAGAAGCTTTTGAACTTCTCAAACAATACCTCCTTAATCCAACTGTGCTTTCACCACCTAAATTCGATCGCCCATTTCTCCTATATATTTCCACTTCGATTCCGCCTTAGGGGCTATGTTAGCTCAACTTGATGATGAAAAGCGAGAACGTGCTAATTATTATATTAGCCGAACCTTCATCAGTTATGAAACCCGCTATACAGCGTTGGAAAAACTATGTCTAGCAGTCGTATTTGCTACGCAAAAATTAAGACATTATATGCTTAGTCAAAAAACTTATGTCATTGCTAAATATGACCCCTTAAGGTATCTCATGAGTCGACCTTATTTATCGGGTCGCACAGCCAAGTGGGTTCTTTCTCTAAGCGAGTTTGATCTCACATTCATAGGACAGAAGTCTTTTAAGGGTCAAATCATAACAGATCAATTAGCTGCTGCACCCTTAGAGTCTACCCATCCCCTCATCATCGAGTTTCTAGATGAATGCCTTCAATTAGAGGCAGACCATACCGAACAATGGTCCTTATACTTTTATGGAGCCCGATGCATGAGTGGGGTTGGTGCGGGTATTATTTTAATATCTCCGCAAAAACATCTTATTCCTTTGTCCTTCAAATTGACATTTGCTTGCACCAACAATACTGTTGAGTATGAAGCTCTAATCCTTGGATTACGAGCTGCCCTAGCACTAAAAATTAAACACCTTTTAGTTTTTGGTGATTCTCAACTGGTTATAAACCAAATTAATGAATTTTATCAAACTCGAGATGATAAGCTGCGCCCATATAAGGCCTATGTTTTACAATTAATGTCTTTATTTGATCAAGTTACCTTGGAAGCTATTCCTCGAACTAGCAACCGTGCAGCCGATGCTATGGCCGCAGTTGCATCTCTCTTGCCCTTGGAGTTAGATGACGAATATGCCACTATCATTATTCATTGACTCCAGGAACCCGCTTCAAATAAGTCATGCTTAGAGCCTTTGTATGTGTTTCTAATCAATGAAACTACTTCCAAACCTTGGTATACAGACATATTTGATTTTCTTCAAAATGGGACTTTCCCTGCCAATTCTAATAGAAACCAACGTCGGTTATTACGTCGACGAGCAAGTCAATTCATAATAATTGGCAATACTTTATATAGGAGATCTTTTGAAGGTATCCTATTACGATGTTTAAACTTAGAAGAGTCTAAATCAGCCTTGAGTGAAGCCCACGATGGATCTTGTGGAGGACACTTTAGTGGTAGTGTTATTGCTAAAAAGCTCCTTCGGATAGGATACTTTTGGCCTACCATGGAAATGGATGCACATGAGTATGTGCGCCATTGCGAAAAGTGTCAAAAACATGCTGACCTTGTCCATGTGCCTACACAAGAGTTGTAGGCTATTTCATCTCCTTGGACCTTTTCTAAATGGGGCTTGGATATTATTGGCAAAATTAATCCTGTGTCATCTGATGGACACAAGTTCATCATAACCGCCACTGAGTATTTCACGAAGTGGGTCGAAGCTATGCCTTTAGCTTCCTGCACTGGCACACAAGTTTCTAAATTTATTTTTAATCAAATCATTTGCAGGTTCGGAATTCCTACAAATCTCATCTCTGACAATGGAACTTGCTTCAAAAATAAAGATGTTAAAAAATTATGTCAAAAATATAAGATTCACTGGTCCACTCCCTATTATCCTCAGGGTAATGGTCAAGAAGAATCATCTAACAAAACCTTAATCAAAATTCTCAAAATATTAGTCAATAAAACTGGCCGTGACTGGCACTTTCAATTATATCCAGCATTATGGGCCTATCGAACTAGTGTTCAAACCCCCACGGGAACTTCACCATTTGTTTTGGTATATGATCGTTGAGCAGTTTTCCATTTGAATTGGAAGTTCCTTCTTTGGCTCTGCTACTTCAAGATACTGAAGTAGGAGATGAATATCGTACTGGCAGACTCAGTCAGTTGGAACTCTTAGATGAAAAACGCATCAATGCTTTGGAGCATCTCCGTGCTTACCAAAACAAGCTTAAAAGATCATATGCTAAAAAAGTTCGTCATCGATCCTTTGAGATCGACGACCTTGTTTTAAAAGAAAATCAAAAAAATACAAATGCAACTAAGGAAATTAAAGGTAAATTTGAGCCCAATTGGCTTGGACCATACATTATTACTACCAAATTTGAATCAGGAGCATACAAATTATCTACCTTAGATGGTAAAGAACTTAAAGAACCCATGAATATTTTGCATCTTAAACGTTACTATGCATAAATTTGGTCGCTTCATCCTTATATATAATTTGTTTTCAAAATTTTTATCTTATATTTCTTTCAAATTTATAAAAATCCAAAAACATAAAAAATATTCATAATCATCCAAAATCTTCAAAAACTATCTATTGCATTTATTTATGGCACTTGTTAAATTTTTTGCTCAAAAACAAAAATCAAACCAAAAATCAAAATAATGATAAAAATAAAAACAGCTATCTTCTTGACTCTTTCGAAACCAAAACAAAATAAAGAAGAAAGAGAGAGTCAACATTCTCAAAACTTCTCACAAAATTATTTACATATATTTTCTTACAATTATTGCAGTTATATGTTTCAAATTATTTTTGGATAAATTAGCATTTATTTGGAATCCCTCACTTGCACACTCACAACAATAAATATCTTGATTTTATCTGGCATGATTACTAATCTCTCTTATATCAAAGTTCACAAAATTCACTTAAATAAAGTTTGAGCATAGAGAATTGATCTTGTTATTTACTTAAACCAAACATATCTTTTCACAATAAAATGATTATATTTGTAATTTCCATGTTTTGCTACATAGTAGAACTGATTTCTTGAGCGAAAAGTTTCCCCTGCTATCCTATCATGCACATGGTCTAGAATCTTTGAGAATTGACAAAAGGACAAGCTCACCCCTACCCAAAATAAAAATCCCTTGCTCTACAGCTAATCCGAGCAAGTATCCCTAGCACAGAAAAAGAAAAAAGAAAAGTTCAAGAAAAGAAAGAGAGAAAAGAAAAATGTTATTTTATATCATTCCAGCAATATTCCAAGCATTATCAGCAAAAGAAATACAAAAAGAAAAATAAGCAAAGTTCAAAAGAAAGCAAAAGCAAGAAAGCAATAAAATCCCTTCCCTACCCTTTGAAAAGAAAAGAAGGGCTGATGAGCTTGAATCCCTAGAATTCTCAATTATTCGAAAACTGTGAGGCAAGCCCCATAACAGGTGGTTTGTGCCCAACCTGCTTGGCCTTGGGTAACTCCTAGCGTGGTGATATGTATGTCACATTAGCGACCTTCTTTTGTACAGACCTATGTCTGCTTATGGATTAGCTAGCTCTTGACAATCTGACCTACATAGTAGCCTAGTATGGTTATATGCATCTACATCATGGTTAATGAACACTTGGTTTCTTCAAATCACTTGTATCATATTATCTTGCTCAAAACTGGTAAATGAACAATGCAATTGCACACACATTTGTATTTGAGAGATTTTGTGTATCATTATGATAAATCAAAATCGGAAATGAATTCACATATGCACATGGGATTCCTTATAAATCTAAATTTTGTCTTCAAAATAATTTGAAATATTATTTTTGCAACTTGTTTGGAATAAATCAAGTACAGTTGTTTACCATACAGACAACTATATAATAGAAAAATCAAAAATTTCTTTCAAAATATACAATCAAAACATATATATATGGTTGAATTTCGTGACGATGGTATAGTTTCAACACCAAAATTGGAATTTTATGCCTAGCGCACGTCCTCATTTTCATATTTTTTTGTTCATCAAAAATCAACCATGCAATAAAAATATTTTTTTTAGATTTTCGTGATGATGGTATAAGTCTATACCTACATATTCTATGCCTAGCGCAAAACATTGTAACAATTTTTATTCTCCATTTATTAAAAAATCATAAAAACCATACGACTTAATTCATTATGTTACACAAATTATGCTTTTAAAAAAGCAAACACATTTTCATTATTTCATGTCATTATGTCAACCTTTAATTTTGCAATGATGGTATAATTCCTAAAGAATTATCCAAAAAATTTATCACACTTAGGAATTTATGCCTAGCAAAAATTACTTCATGCACAAATTTTTTTATGAAACCTGCAAAAAAAACCATCATCATCACCATTTGCACTATTGCACCAAAGTCTTAAGACAGCCTCTTAAGCACTCTTTTACTTTTAACAATATTTCTATCCTGGGATTAGCTTGACGACCGAGTGAGCAGCGAATCCATGAAATGGTCTATAATAGCGAAAATGTCCTTTGAAATTATTGTTAGAAGTCTCTTTTTATCTTTTACCACATTTCATCACAAACAACCAATTGTTACATCAAATTATTTCATTTAAAATATTACAAGCATGACATTCAAATTATATTCCCAACGACATAATTACATCCAATTATCAAATCAATCAATCAAAACATTAAAAGCATCATAAAAATACATAAGACAAGTCATATGATCAAAAATATCTCATCTATATATATCACAAATATATGTACATCATCAAAACTGGATTGGTATGCCATAATCTGTACCTTGGCATACTCAATCCTCTATCAAACAAAAAAATATATAATACAATATCAATCTCGCCCTCTAGCCTCGAGAGCCCCTCGAGCTCTCTGCCTCATCTCCTCCCCCACCTTGAGGTGGACAAGGTGGCCCCATCGCCATCTGTGTAGTCCTAGTCCTCGATTGGGACGAGGTCCTCGATGACCCGATCCTGATCGGATCTACGATGTTGGCTGGCAGGGGTAGTCTATCTGCCTCTGGCACCAGCTGGAAGTATAATGTCTGGTAAAAGGTCAGCTGGGCGATAGCCCGTGTTAGCTCTCCAGAGCTCGCCCCTCCGCCTCGTGCCCTGAGGCATGCAATCTCATCCCGTAGCTATGACACCTCAGCCCGGTGGCGTGCAGCCTCATCCTGTAGCATCTACACCTGGGCCTACAGATGATCTCTCTCTACTCGAAGAGTAGCCATCTCGCTACTCTCTCCTGTGTCCACACCCTTGCCCTTATCGAGCGATGGTGGCCTCTGTGGATATGGGGGTCTCACCTCCCTCCTCTCCCTCTCTCTCTATCGTGGCCGCTCCTGTGCCTGTGGCCTCCTTGCCTCTCTCCCATCGTGACCCTGGGCTACCTCCATCGTCGCCTGGTGTCGCATCCCTATCCGACGCACAATCACATGGATCATACCCTATGCCCTCATCATCCGAGGAGGGCGGATGCCTTCGTACCAGGCATCATAGCCATCGGCTACTCCTACGTCATCCCCATCCACTGGCTGGATGGGAGCATCATCTGTGTCCTAGCTCCAGAACCGTTGCATGTCTGGAGCCTCGCTAACTGTAGTGTTATCCCAGACAGTCTAGGAAAACTCGTAGTATCTTAGAGATGGGATCCCCTGCTGTAGACCGAACTGCCTCAAAACTTGGTTGTACCTATGGAGCTCCACCTCTCCCCTCTCCATCCTCAGCTAGTAAACTTGCCTAATGCGAGCCAACTCCTGTCCGTCCTCGGCCCACCCTGGATGCTCCCTCCACGACCTCCAGGTGATCTGATCTGAGACTAAGTCATCTAGTAGCCTTCGAGTCATCGATAGATCTATCCGTCGCTGTGCCCCTCTCCGGAGCCACCAGTAGAAGACTCGAGGCCTCTCCTCGTCAACCCCTATCAGAGGAATCCCTATCGGACTTCGCACTGCAATGTGCTCCCAACACCAAACCTATAGTAGCGATGTCATAACCAGACATCGACCGTCCTTGTACACGACCCCATATAAGATCCTGTACAACCGACATAGTACAAAATTGCCCCATGAAAACTTGTACCTATGGTCCCGCATATCGTAGATCACATCTACGAGCATCCATAGCACCCTGCACCTGCTCTGGTGGCACAGCAGAAGTCCACCAACTACTCCAGCCAGAACTCATGTGAGTGTAGATGCCCCAGGCATCTGGCGCAGTGCCTCGATGTTCACTTCGCCCTTCTCTAGGGTGAAGCTCGGGTCACCGCACAACCATCCCATAGCGCGACCCTGATTGGCCGTAAGAGTAATCAGTCGTCCTTGTATGGGGATTCTCAGAATCCTCCATACATCCTCCAAAGTGGGAGTCATCTCCCCTGTAGGTAGCCAGAAACATGAAGAGCCCGGATACCACCTCTCTGCTAGGGTCGTTAGAAGCCCCATATCTGTGGATACTTGTGGCATCTCCGCCACATGCTTGCAAGCCGGCCTGTGCCAGTTGATCCCGCTCTGCCTGTGTGAGAGCGGCCAAGTCCTCTCTCAACCCACCGTATTTCCACTCCTTGCTCTTTAGTAATCCTCTCTGCAAACATAAACAACAAAACAATAAACAATCATTAATCAATAATTCAAGTAAATAATAATGCAAGTTAAAAGTTCAATTTTATGTAATTGATGATATCGCCCACTATTGGACGATATCGTCCCACATTTGAGCATAATCGTCTCCGATTTCGCAGTTCGAAATCATCCCTAATTTGATGAAATCATCCCCCTTTCGACGATTTCGCCCTCGAACGAAATTGCCGAAATTGAGATGATTTCATCAAAATCGGGACGATTTCGTCCCGATGACGTCAACGGCCCAAAAATGGCTGTGATGCTCAAAAATCATCTAAAAGTTACCTACAAAGCATGTAAAATCAAATTAAATCACTCTAAATTAAGTCTAGACTCTTACCCGTAGACCGCGCTAGACCTCTGTCAATCTGTGCGTCGTCTCCACCATTTTTTCTTCAGAGCTCTAAAAACCAGAAAGTGAACAGTAAAAATGAATTAGGGTTTTACCCTATTTTTCTTAATTTTATTCAAAAATATTTTTTTTGCTTTTCGCGTTTTTACCTCAAACGTTCGATTTGGGTAAAAACACGGAGGGGGCACCATAGTAAGCTATTGTACGATTCGACCAAGAATCGTCGCCTAAAAATGAGAATAATTTTTGTTTTCTCGTAGATCGAGAAGAACTCATCTTTAACGCATTTTCTTCGAAAAATTTGCTAAAGAGGGGGCAAAATGTAGCACCCTAAAATTGGAGCAGTAAAATTGTAATAATTACATTCACCTTAGTAAATAATTTAAAAATCAAATTTAACCTCCCAAACCGCCCATTAACCGTCGAGAAATCTGTTTCCCCCTTTTCTACGCCATTTTTAGAGGTTGTTTTGACCGTTTGACGATATCATCGCCGATCAGACGATATCGCCCCAGATTTGACGATTTCTTCTGGACTAGGACGTCCAAACGATCTTGTCGCAAAACTAATTTTGCAAAGTTGGAATCTGTTCCAATGGGTCTCCAATCCAGGCAGAAGCACGTCTGCGCCGTTAGGGACCCTCCCACGTTGGAGATCTCCCAAATTGGGATGATCTCCAACCTCCTAACTACTCCCCTAAGCCTATTTAATCCTAAGCTATTCCCTTAGCACCCCCTGGCTGAAATTATCTGCAAATTAACTCCATTTATGTTAAATCATCCCTGTTTTGCATTTGCACTGGTCCCATACCAATTTTGTTGCAGGTACATCATTGTTTTTCAGTCGGAGCCAACACCTATTGTCATCGACGAACCTGTTTAGATCGGAGGCGAACCTGTCGAATTCGAGGTGATTTTGTACTGATGCGAGACGATCTCGACTGCAATCCATATTGAGGCAATCAGTGCCTGAAGTTTGCACTTCTCAACCTTGTTTTTGCTATTTTATTTTGCAAATTAGATAATTTATTCAGTGTTTATGTTATTTTGCATTTGGAGTTCACCCATTTAGCTTAGATTGCATACTAAGATCAGCATTTGTCATTAGAATATTATAATCTGCTTAAATTTATATTAATAACTATTATCTAATATTCATACATTCACTTGGTGTTGTTTCCCCTTATTAGCACAATAGTATTCGTCGTATTTTGTATCTATTTTTTTGCTTGCAGGTCTCTGACAAATTTGTCAGACGAATTCGTCAGATCTCAGACGATTATGTCAGATCTCAGACGATTCTGTCAGATATCAGACGAACCTGTCGAATTCTAGACGATCTGGACTGCTTCAAGAATCATAATCTTCATCAGACATCTAGATCAGGTATTCTTCTTTTATATTCTGTAATTTCTCTGTTTTCTGTCCTATTCTGTTTCTGTATTCATTTAATCTGCACTTTTATTTAGATTAATTTAGATTCATTTGGCCAAACCTAGGATATGAATGCTCAAAGTTAAAAATGAACACATTAAAACATATTCCAAACCTAGGCATGGAAACTGCCCTTAAATGTTTCCTAGTGAACCCACCATCCGTCGAAAAATCATCAAAATACACCTCCCTTGAGAGGCGGGACCTTCGCAAAGTCCTCTCAGTCCGAGGTACCGCGACATCCTTTTCCCATCCTCCTTTCGGGCACGGATCCAATAGCCTGAAGGTAAGGATGCGAAAAATTTGGAGCGATACAATCCTAGAATGAATAATTTGGACAACTATATATATTGACCTAACCCTAACCATCACGTCACTTCATAATAATTAATAGAATTAATTATTATGGCTATGCTAATTCTTAACCCTAATAATATAATATAATAATTAATTTATAATTAATTATTATATTATCAATTACACTAACCTTAGGATATTAAAGATATTATATTATTATTATAATTAGGGTTAGGATAGGATCCTAACATGCCATACCTCTTAAAAATAGCTTTGTCCTCAAAGCGATGGAAATATTGCAACAAAAGTCATCTCGAAATAGTTGCTAGTGATTCCTCGTTGAATGTAGTAGTTCTTGTATGCATATGCCTCATGTGATAAATGTCTATTTCTTTTTTTGTTTGCTTTGTTTCTTTGTCATGATGTGCTTCTCAAGTAATTTACTTTTGATCAAGCTTCAAGATTTTCAATATATTGCTTGTTCCTAACAAATCAAATAATTCTACAATCCTCTTGTTTATAGAATTTTTTTTTCTTCAATTAATTTCATTGTTGTAGAATTCCCTATTACTCCAAAATTAATAATAATTTCTTCTCTTTCCTTTCTTCAATTTTCATATTCTTCTTTCAAATAATTTCCTTATTTTCTTCAACCAATTTTTCGTTTCAATTTAATACTCTTCTTTTAAATAATCAATAATTTTTCTTTAATTTGAATTCAATAATATTTTGTATATAATTTCTTTCTTAAATATTTTATCATACTTTCCACCTGTTAATGACCTCTTGTCATAATAATACACTTGTCTCTTTAATGTTTGCTTTTTATTTTTTCTTTTCTTTTTTTTTTGAACATTTTATTGATCATCCAAAGTTGAACACAACATTTGGGAACCGTGGGACATTAATGTAATAAGTGTCACCTATGGAATATTGGAACGACGATGTTATTAGAAACCTTTGCCATCATTATTATCCGAGGGCTGAATTTCTTGGTGTGGTAAGATTTTATATATATATATATATTTTTAAACAATGTGGTTTGTGTATCCTCTCTAGAGTCCAATGCTAATCTCCAACCATCATCGGAAGCACCAATCAAAATTTTACTGCCTTTAATACACATTGTTCCTTATTTCCTTCTGGCTGGAAGATATGTAATTGAGGTATATTGCAAAGCCAATGTTGTCTTCTTCAATATTTATCGACACAATTTGTTTCTAATAAATATTATATATATATATATTTTTAATAATACCAATCTTCTTCTCCCAATTTCAGTGAGCTTGTTTGGCATAAATAAATTCTTGGAAGACCTAAAGTGTACGGTTTTATTCACAGTTCAAACATCCTCCACCATTTTGATTGTGCATTTGCCGATGTCTTCTTCTATCACAAAGTATGCTTTGATGTTTCCGTCTCCATAGATCTCGAATTGCTCATGGGGAGGAGTAACTTCAAAGGGATGGGTGTGGTAGAAGTAAGGCCAACTAGCAATGGAGTTACAACAATTGTAGTGTATGGAATCTTCACTTCCTCTATCGCACACCGAATCGTTCTCTTTTCATTTTTAAAGGTTAGACTAGGTTCCACTAGATCAGCTCTGTCAATATCGTGCCCGAACTCCGAAGGAAGAAATTTTGTAATCGTGTTGATTTCCTTGATGGTATCTAAAATATTAAGCTGATCTTTAATGTGAGAGCCTCCCATGTCATATTTCCATTGTCTTTACTTTTCAATTTTAGAGTAGCGTCATGTTGAGCCCTGAGCTCCTCCACTGCTCGAGGATTGTCGATGAGAAACTTAATAGAGAATGCCATTGCTGTGGATGAGGTCCCGTAACCCATGAAGAGCATAAAGAAACAAATATACAATAATTTCCTCCAAGAGAGATTCTTCCCTCAAAATTTTGGTGAGTAGATCATTCCGGGTCACTTTCGGGTGTTGCCTCCTCTCCTTTATACACTCGAATATATTTATATATATATATTTTTAACGAGAATTCCCTGGCCTTGATTCCTCTCGAGTAAGTGGATCTAGGAATTTTAATAGGGATTTTGTGGATATCAACAATAAATTCATCGAAAGCCATGCACACCTCTTCCATATCCTTGTAAGGAGGTAAGTCTAGCAATTTCTTACCCATCACATTGAAAAAAATATTATGGCATTCGTGCTAAAGACGGATGATTTTGGTGCATTTAAGTATTAGATATTTTGCGTGATAGAGCCGACAAGAGGCCTAAGAGGAGAACTATATGACTCTTGTGTTTTATTGCTAGTCTAGTGAGCCATTCTTCAAGTTTTAGTTTTTTTTATGGCATGTAAGCAACAACACTTGACCATAAACCTGTCTGCTAAAATCCATAGTGTTATGAGCTTATCTGCATTTTTTGGTTGGATTTCTAGATTTTATTTTATTTTTCTATTCAACCATCTTGGGTAATGGTTGCTTTTAAAATAAACAAGATCCAGATGATTGGTTGGATTCTGTATCAAACTAGAGTCCATGTACTTAAGCATCTTGAACCTTGAATCCGAGAAAGTTGTTTGAGACCAAAATCTCTATATATATCCACGTTTATGGAGAATTTTAGACTTCTACATAGGAATTATGGTCTTCAATGTATTACTCTTATGAATCATAGATTTTTCTTTTCATTTGGTTGGCGTAAATAGAGCAGATATTTGATACATCCAATGTGGATTTAGACGTAATGTGCTCATTTTTTTTTTTTTTTAACTTTTTAGTATTAAAACATATTATTCTTTCAAACTCCTCCTGCATGTAACGTTCTTTCATTCACGTATTCATTTGTTTTCATCCAACATCTAATTCTGGCTATTTCTTCATCTGTTTAAATAATTTGTCCATTTTAACCTTTCCCAGTGTTGATAATTCAATAAAAGTTGAAACTCCCTTGATTATTATGCAAGCCTCTTGATGTTAAGTTGTTTTTGGTTCTGGATTTGGAGATGGATAAAAAAAAGGAATCCCTCAAATCCACCATATTTATCAAGATTGTAAATTCATCGAACAATACAGTTGCAGTTGAGTAGAAAGTTGTTTTAAAGGAACCATTTATGACCATAACTATTACTGACCTCACTTCATTTTTTTTGGTTTCTAGATCGGATATCTACTTTCTTTTTCTTTCTCTAAATTATTTCAAGATCAATTTGTGTGGTTGTATATGGGTGATTGTGAAAAACTATGATGTCTATATGAATATTTATGCATATGTAGACTGAAATTCAATAGGTGTATCACATGAAACCCAGCTGAGAGCCACCAGGTTATTAAAAGCAGCAATAAGTGCCTATGGACAAGGTAATATAGTGGAAATGGCGGCACGCTTGGAAGATCAAAAGCACTTTCTCCTCCACCTACAGTGTTATGCGCAGTCGTTGGCAGAGACTTGAGAGGATTTTTAGTGTATCAGATTGTTTCTCACTTCAAAGTTTAAGGCCTGGTTACTGTACATTCTTCAGGATGATAATGAGTCCTTCACCAGGTATTGTTTTTGATATAGCAGAGAAGAGTTTTAGGCATTTTAAATTTTAATTTCGCCATGCCTCACATATTAATGATCATATAGTGTAATAGTACAACATAATTTTGTGATTCTTAACCTAGATAATTTTTGTCAACCCTGTGAAAAATGAGCGGACAGACATATACTGGGTTTATTTTTTTTTTAATTTTATTGGCCTTTCAATTCAGTGCATTAAGCTTATGCCACTTCTATCTTATATCAATGAGCAAGGATAAGGGTGCAATGAGTGGTCTATATGGGTGCATATAAATGATGCACATTACTGCGGGTGCGTAGGATGTTGAAATAGGGATTGAATTGATAATCCACTAGTTCAATTTAATAGAGTAAGCAAAAGAGGAGGTGGCCATGGAGGAGGATGGGCAGAGCTGCATTCCTCAAATTTTGTTTCTTTTGATTTTGCAATCTGAAATTCACCTGCAACTAATTTGGAGCTATGAGAATACTCAAATGTAACCTCGCTGGGAATGATGTCCTTCATGAGGATTGGACCTCCTAACTTTTGAGAAATAGTTTTAGTAGCACCAGGTGAAGGAGAGAAATAAGGAGCTTTAGTGGATGTTCGTGCAATGGTAATAAATTTATGATACTGAGCACCTTGAGCCTCTATTTTGTTTGCATAGGTGATACTAGGTTGGCTTCCACTTTGATATGCATTTTCCTCTGCTTTAAAAAGAACATTGCAAACAAAATTGGGGATATTGCAACCAATATTGGAGATATTTTTAGGGTTTGGATTTTTTTCATTCTTAGGGAGTGCAACCAAGATTTTTAGGAACTAGTGGATTTTTGCTTATTCTATTAAATTGAATGGATTTTTTTCATTCTTAGGAAGAGCCCATAACTAGGGATTCCCTAGTTATGGGCTCTTCCTCCACCCAGGATTCCATGGCTATGGGATCCTCCTCTACTTGAGATTCCATGGCTAGGGTCTCCTCTTGTATTTCCATTAAATATTGTATAATACGATCAGAACATTCCATTTTTTTTTTTGTTCAATCATTCTTCTAATTTCTGCAATGTCATTTTTCATTTCCTTGACCAATATGGTTGGATCCATAAGGCTCTGATACCAGATGGTAGGAACCTAAATTTCCTAGCACAAATATTGATAAATAAATAATAAATAGACCTAAAACTAAAATAATCGCCTTTTGTATTGTCGGGAAGTCCCTTCAATAAATTGTATTATATTTCATATTCATGGATGATATCCTAGAATGAATAATTTGGACACTATATATATTTACCTAACCCTAACCATCACGTCACTTCATGATAATTAATAGAATTAATTATTATGGCTATGCTAATTCTTAACCCTAATAATATAATATAATAATTAATTTATAATTAATTATTATATTATCAATTACACTAACCTTAAGATATTAAAGATATTATATTATTATTAATAATTAGGGTTAGGATAGGATCCTAACATAGACTAAACAAGGACAGTCAAACAAAACTCCTTTGTGTGCCTAGTTAATCTTGAAGACAACATGAACATCTATTATGAGTAGCAATAAATGGACACTTGCAGACCACGTAGCAGTCGGAGCCAAAGACTTTGATGCTGGGATTATGAGATGCGAAGGTGAAAAGCAGCATATGAGAGATTGTTTCAAGCTATGGATGAGAGATCATTTCAAGCAGTAGCAAAGATATTGGGGAGAAGTAATTGGCAAAATCAATGTCTACAAATAGAACCCAAGTGCTAGCCTTGAAAAAGAGTCCCCATTAAATTTTAACTATGTACAAATCCGTAAGATATTCGTCTACATTAGATGATCGGGTTTGAAAAAAAATTAAGCACTAAGTTGGTGATTTTGGCACATTGCAAGCACAAGTCAAGTGACCGTGTCACTGGATAGTGAAGGCAATTAATCTTGCAAAGGTTTTAAATATATTCCTTAACCTTACCAAGCAGAGTAGGACAACAACATTTCGATGGAGTCTAGCCGAGAGGGACTGTGAGCACTCGGGGTGTTAAAAGGAGACATTTGGTCACATTTAATTGAAAGCATGGGAAGCAAACATAAAATATATGGAATACAAATATATTATCATCATTGGATGCACACGAATTTAAGACGTCCTAATTTTGGACTATGATCCAAGGAAATCTTGAGATGAAGATGTCTTAGATTTCAGATTGTGAGTCAAGTGAAGACGAAATTGTCCTGATTCTAGACTGAGAAGAAAGCAATGAAGCTAGAGGAATAAGGTATACCAAGTAAAGTCTGAAGATCGAATCCAACAATTTTTACCTTCATATATGAAATGCCAGAGGAGTGAGCATCAGTTGAAAATTTTCATGAGGCTGAAGGAGAACCTAACGAAGGCACCATCAAAACTAGACGTTTGGGAGAAGAGCATCATGCACTTTGGAAGAGTTTGGAGGTAAAGTTAAGATAATATTTATTTGTTTTTCTATGGTAGGAGTTATAAGGAGAAGTCATAAATTTTAATTCATTATTAGGAATAAGGAGCATTGATATTTATTTTATAGGATTTTATTTAATTAATCTAAAGCATTATATATTAATTAATAGAAACAAAGCTTGGATATTATTCATGTATCATTTGGCAAGGTCTAGCAAGCTCATAGAAGGATAGATGAATGGAGTGTTGGAAATTTGAGTTATTTTATGTTATCATTGATGTCACATGGATCACATTTGATTTTTGGTGGCAAAAGCAATTCATAAAATATCATTTATGATATTTTGGAGAGCATGGATATATATAGGGTTTTTATGAAAACCAAGGTAGGCAAAATAAAAGGTTTTATTTAAAACCATGGATGGCAAATTTGAAATGGGTTTTTATTAAAACCCAGGTTGGCTTTTCGTTTCATCAAAAAATGTGCCCCGGTGATGGAGATATTTAATTTTAAATATTTATTTTTAATTTTAAATTATTTAAAATTTTAATTTTAATTTTAAAATTAAAAATAAAATTATAGCGCTGATGTCTAAAGAAAAGAGGAAAGGCATATATTAAAAATAATAGCATTGGCATCTAAAGAAAGGAGGAAATGCATATATATATGCCACAAGAAGTTTCGATAAATTCTTGTCTTCGATTTTTGAATGCATTCGAATTTATAACGTAATGCGAGAAGAGCATGTGTGTTGAAGCGTGTGTAAAGAGGCGTGTGAAGGGTTTACGAAATTTGGGTCCGTTGAAGAATATTTCACGGAGGATAACCAAACGCATAGGCACCTTTGGCCTAGTGGTTCATACATTGAGGTTGAGAATTTTTGGAAATATTTGAGTTGGTTGATACTTACTTGGAGTAGGTTTTGTGAGAAAGAGTTGTTCCTTGTGGTGATTGGTTGAGTAGAGTTGTTTGAGCCTAGTCAAGTGATTGTGTGAAGTGGTTGTTCAATTTACATGAAAAAAACTATTCTATATTATTATTTGAGTTGAGATCATTGTGGATAAATGTTGTCATCCATTTTAGAGTGCATTGCCATTCATTATTGAGTTTATCATTGAGCCTTTCCTTCATAGATTTGTGGAAGAGATTTGAGTGCTACTTGAGCATGATTGATTGAGCCTTTGAGAAGGCCTTTGGGATAGATTTTTGGAAAGATTTGTGGCAGCTTTTGTGCATGATTAATTGAGCCTTTGAGAAGTATTTTGGGATAGATTTTTGGACATATTTGTGGCAGCTTTTGTGCATGATTGATTGAGCCTTTGAGAAGGATTTTGGATAGATTTTTGGACAGATTTGTGGTAGATTTTGTGCATGATTTATTGAGCCTTTGAGAAGGATTTTGGATAGATTTGTGGACATATTTTGAGCAAGTTCTTGGTGAGCTTGTTGAGCAAATTTGAGCAAGTTCTTGGTGATATTACTAGAGTAGATTTGAGCAGGTTCTTGGTTATCTTGCTAGAGCAGATTTGAGCAAGTTCTTGGTGAGCTTGCTAGAGCATATTTTGAGTAAGTTCTTGGTGAGCTTGCTAGAGCATATTTTGAGTAAGTTCTTGGTGAGCTTGCTAGAGCAAATTTAAGCAAGTTCTTGGTGAGCTTGTTGAAGCATATTTTGAGTCAGTTCTTGGTGATCTTGTTGAGCAGATCAGTGGATTGCCTAACCAAGCATATTAGGATTACCTACCTGAGCAGATCAGTGGATTGCCTAGTTGAGCAGATCAGTGAATTGCCTTGCTGAGTAGATCAATGGATTGCCTACCTGAGTAGATCATAATTGCCTACTTGAGCAGATCAGTGGATTACCTACCTGAGTAGATTAGTGGATTGCCTAGCTAAGTAGATTAGTGAATTGCCTTACTAAGAAGATCAGTGGATAGCCTAGCTTTGAGTAGATCAAAGTAATTATTTGTATTGGGATAAGGATCCCTATTTCTTTGTGAAATATTATAAGGAGATTATCTTGTGGAGTACCCAACATTTGGGGAACCATGTTAAATCTTGTGTCTTAATTTTGTGGTGATTTGTGCTCTTGCTTACTATTGCTATCTATGTCATTAATACACATTACTATATTTAGATATTGCAATTAAAGACACTAATTGATATTGGTTTGGAAAGAAAGTAAAAAGTGGATGCTATATTATTCACCCCCCCTCTCAGTATAAGCTTGTGTTATTCATGGATTAGACTTGAGCAAAATTATTAAGCAAAATTTTGAGTGCTTGATTTCAGAATCCAAAGAACAAAGGATAAAGTCTTAAAGGCTTGATAACAACACCTAGCTGAAGCATATTGTGCACTAGTTAACAAAGCTAAGCACCTAGAACAAATCAAAAAGCATAGAAGGTTGAAATTCAGAATTTGAAGATCTTGAGAAGTGCATCATAATTTGGAAGTATCAAAGAGTGAAATAAAGGTATTAGTGTCTCCAATTAAACACACAAATCATAGGTTGATGCCTACACTATTGTACAAGGAGATTGGTGTCTCCTGTGGGTTGGTGCCCACAAACTTGAACAAGGATATTGGTGTCTCATGTGTGTTGGTGCCCATGAACTTGCATAAGGAGATTGGTGTCTATTGTGGATTGGTGCCCATGAACATGCATAAGGATATTAGTGTCTCCTATGGGTTTGTGCCCATGAACTTGTACAAGGGGATTGGTGTCTCATGTGGGTTGGTACCCACAAATTTTATTGAAGAAAATAAAAGCAATATTTTGTTGTGGTTTTCTCCCGAGAGGGTGTTTCCATGTAAATTCTTGTCTCTTTTGTGTGTGGAATTTTGTGCACTGATTTACTATTGCATTCATATTATTACAGTTATTATTTTTAAAGGAAAAGTCTTATCTTATATTGTTCACCCCTTCTTAGTATAAGCATGTTTTATTCAAATATTTCAAAACCTTTACCATAATCCATTAGAATTAAAAATTAATCAAGAGAATAGGGTCGACAAATGGATTATGAAATCATTGTATTTTGATGTCACAAATGTTATGAGATTGGACACATATGAAGATATTGTAAAGTGAAAATTATGGAAAGAGACAAAATATTTTGGGCATAAAATAAACTTCATTTTGAAACAAGAAGATCATATTATAGTAGAATCTAGGTCAAATAAATAATTTTTAACTCATAATAATGTGGCCATAAAAAACCCTCTACATCATAAAATGGCAAAGGCAATTATAGTCACTCATATCAATCATTAGAATAAAAATGATACAAGGATGAGGAACTCCAATGTACAAGTTCAAATTTAGGAGTTAAAGGTCCAAAGTAAGATATGAGGACAAATTTTAAATTAAATGAGGTGGATGGAAAGGTTAATCCAAGTAAATCATCTTCATTTTTCTCAAGTAGCATTAAATCTTCTCTTTGCAATAAAAATAATAGTATAGTGAATCCACTGCACTTTAGGTTTTTAAGAGTAACATAATAAATAAATACATATGGAGGATATCCATGGAAATTTAAGGTTTCCAAGGTATCATAATAAAGTAATTGCTATGAAGGATCATTCTTCTCTTTTAGGGTTCCTAAGGGAACATAAAGAATAAAGTGTTTATGAAGCTATTCTTTCATTTCTAATTATTTAGCATAACATAAATATTTAGAAGATAAGTCTCATTGTGAACAATATAGAAAAATAGAAGATAATGATAAATATGAAAGTGTTGGTGAGAATGAAAAAAGGATAGGAAGGTTATCAAATCATGATGAACAAAAAGAAAAACAATCTCAAAGGTATATCAATTTGGGAAGCAAAATAAAAATATGATAGGTGTTAACAAGAAGTGGGATTAGCCCACTAATAAAAGTAATAAATGATGATAAAAATGGTATCATGGAATATAGGGGTATGAATAAGACCCCTAAACAAAGATATATTAAGGAATTAATAGATTTTTCTACTCCTGAGTTTATTTTAATACAAGAAACAAAATTAAGTAGTAATGAATGTAAAGATGCTTTTAAAAATATTTGGAAGATGGGGTATTGTGTGGTAGTTTTTACTATAGGATCTTAGGGTGGTATTGCAACTACATGAGATAAATGCAAATGGGATGAACTATTAATAGAAGCAAAAGTAAATTGGATTGCTAGACTATTTTCCAAAAAAAGGAAAACATGAAAGTTAGGATTATAAATGTATATGCTACAACTATAGGCACTCCTCATGAAATATGTTAGAAGGACCTTAGCATATTTTTGTTAAACACAATTATGAGTCATAATTATGGTCTATGGATTCTTGGGGGTGATTTCAACATAGTTATATCTCCTTTGGAAAAGAAGGGTGATACTCATGGATGGTCTAAATTAATGTAAGGTTTTGCTTCATTTGTGGTAGAACCTTGAAGGTTCTAGCTTAAAATTTATTAAATAAGAAATAAATAACATTAAATTAAAGAATCACTTTTTAATAAGAATCACCTTTGCATTGGTACGTGAATCCCTCTAATGGATTTAATATATGTTTTTAAAATTTATTCCATGATATTCCCGAATGAATGATTTGGACAACTATATATTGACCTAACCCTAACCATCATGTCACATCATAATAATTTATAGAATTAATTATTATGGCTATGCTAATTCTTAAGCCTAATAATATAATATAATAATTAATTTATAATTAATTATTATATTATCAATTACACTAACCTTAGGATATTAAAGATATTATATTATTATTAATAATTAGAGTTAGGATAGGATCCTAACATGCCACCCCCTCTTTGTTAAAGGGGTGAGCTTGCTGAGCAAATTTGAGCAAGTTCTTGGTGATATTACTAGAGTAGATTTGAGCGAGGTTCTTGGTTATCTTGCTAGAGCAGATTTGAGCAAGTTCTTGGTGAGCTTGCTAGAGCATATTTTGAGTAAGTTCTTGGTGATCTTGCTAGAGCATATTTTGAGTAAGTTCTTGGTGAGCTTGCTAGAGCAAATTTAAGCAAGTTCTTGGTGAGCTTGTTGAAGCATATTTTGAGTCAGTTCTTGGTGATCTTGTTGAGCAGATCAGTGGATTGCCTAACCAAGCATATTAGGATTACCTACCTGAGTAGATCAATGGATTGCCTAGTTGAACAGATCAGTGAATTGCCTTGCTGAGTAGATAAATGGATTGCCTACCTGAGTAGATCATATTTGCCTACCTAAGCAGATCAGTGGATTACCTACCTGAGAAGATCAGTGGATTGCCTAGCTGAGTAGATTAGTGAATTGCCTTACTGAGAAGATCAGTGGATAGCCTAGCTTTGAGTAGATCAAAGTAATTATTTGTATTGGGATAAGGATCCCTATTTCTTTGTGAAATATTATAAGGAGATTATCTTGTGGAGTACCCAACATTTTGGGAACCATGTTAAATCTTGTGTCTTAATTTTGTGGTGATTTGTGCTCTTGCTTACTATTGCTATCTATGTCATTAATACACATTACTATATTTAGATATTGCAATTAAAGACACTAATTGATATTGGTCTGGAAAGAAAGTAAAAAGTGGATGCTATACTATTCACCCCCCCCTCTCAGTATAAGCTTGTGTTATTCATGGATTAGACTTGAGCAAAATTATTAAGCAAAATTTTGAGTGCTTGATTTCAGAATCCAAAGAACAAAGGATAAATTCTTAAAGGCTTGATAACAACATCTAGCTGAAGCATATTGTACACTAGTTAACAAAGCTAAGCACCTAGAACAAAGCAAAAAGCATAGAAGGTTGAAATTCAGAATTTGAAGATCTTGAGAAGTGCATCATAATTTGGAAGTATCAAAGAGTGAAATAAAGGTATTAGTGTCTCCAATTAAACACACAAATCATAGGTTGATGCCTACACTATTGTACAAGGAGATTGGTGTCTCCTGTGGGTTGGTGCCCACAAACTTGAACAAGGATATTGGTGTCTCCTGTGTGTTGGTGCCCATGAACTTGCATAAGGAGATTGGTGTCTACTGTGGATTGGTGCCCATGAACTTGCATAAGGATATTAGTGTCTCCTGTGGGTTGGTGCCCATGAACTTGTACAAGGGGATTGGTGTCTCATGTGGGTTGGTACCCACAAATTTTATTGAAGAAAATAAAAGCAATATTTTGTTGTGGTTTTCTCTCGATAGGGTGTTGCCATGTAAATTCTTGTCTCTTTTGTGTGTGGAATTTTGTGCACTGATTTACTATTGCATTCATATTATTACAGTTATTATTTTTAAAGGAAAAGTCTTATCTTATATTGTTCACCCCTTCTTAGTATAAGCATGTTTTATTCAAATATTTCAAAACCTTTACCATAATCCATTAGAATTAAAAATTAATCAAGAGAATAGGGTCGACAAGTGGATTATGAAATCATTGTATTTTGATGTCACAAATGTTATGAGATTGGACACATATGAAGATATTGTAAAGTGAAAATTATGGAAAGAGACAAAATATTTTGGGCATAAAATAAACTTCATTTTGAAACAAGAAGATCATATTATAGTAGAATCTAGGTCAAATAAATAATTTTTAACTCATAATAATGTGGCCATAAAAAACCCTCTACATCATAAAATGGCAAAGGCAATTATAGTCACTCATATCAATCATTAGAATAAAAATGATACAAGGACGAGGAAATCCAATGTACAAGTTCAAATTTAGGAGTTAAAGGTCCAAAGTAAGATATGAGGACAAATTTTAAATTAAATGAGGTGGATGGAAAGGTTAATCCAAGTAAATCATCTTCATTTTTCCCAAGTAGCATAAAATCTTCTCTTTGCAATAAAAATAATAGTATAGTGAATCCACTGCACTTTAGGTTTTTAAGAGTAACATAATAAATAATACATATGGAGGATATCCATGGAAATTTAAGGTTTCCAAGGTAGCATAAGAAAGTAATTGCTATGAAGGATCATTATTATATTTTAGGGTTCCTAAGGGAACATAAAGAATAAATTGTTTATGAGGCTATTCTTTCATTTCTAATTCTTTAGCATAACATAAATATTTAGAAGATAAGTCTCATTGTGAACAATATAGAAAAATAGAATATAATGATAAATATGAAAGTGTTGGTGAGAATTAAAAAAGGATAGGAAGGTTATCAAATCATGATGAACAAAAAGAAAAACAATCTCAAAGGTATATCAATTTGGGAAGCAAAATAAAAATATGATAGGTGTTAACAAGAAGTGGGATTAGCCCACTAATAAAAGTAATAAATGATGATAAAAATGGTATCATGGAATATAGGGGTATGAATAAGACCCCTAAACAAAGATATATTAAGGAATTAATAGATTTTTCTTCTCCTGAGTTTATTTTAATACAAGAAACAAAATTAAGTAGTAATGAATGTAAGGATGCTTTTAAAAATATTTGGAATATGGGGTATTGTGTGGTAGTTTTTACTATAGGAGCTTCGGGTGGTATTGCAACTACATGAGATAAATGCAAATGGGATGAACTATTAATAGAAGCAAAAGTAAATTGGATTGCTAGACTATTTTCCAAAAATAGGAAAACATGAAAGTTAGGATTATAAATGTATATGCTACAACTATAGGCACTCCTCATGAAATATGTTAGAAGGACCTTAGCATATTTTTTTTAAACACAATTATGATTCATAATTATGATCTATGGATTCTTGGGGGTGACTTCAACATAGTTATATCTCCTTTGGAAAAGAAGGGTGATACTCATGGATGGTCTAAATTAATGTAAGGTTTTGCTTCATTTGTGGTAGAACCTTGAAGGTTCTAGCTTAAAATTTATTAAATGAGAAATAAATAACATTAAATTAAAGAATCACTTTTGAATAAGAATCACCTTTGCATTGGTACGTGAATCCCTCTAATGGATTTAATATATGTTTTTAAAATTTATTCCATGATATTCCCGAATGAATGATTTGGACAACTATATATTGACCTAACCCTAACCATCATGTCACATCATAATAATTTATAGAATTAATTATTATGGCTATGCTAATTCTTAAGCCTAATAATATAATATAATAATTAATTTATAATTAATTATTATATTATCAATTACACTAACCTTAGGATATTAAAGATATTATATTATTATTAATAATTAGGATTAGGATAGGATCCTAACATGCCACCCCTCTTTATTAAAGGGGTGAGCTTGCTGAGCAAATTTGAGCAAGTTCTTGGTGATATTACTAGAGTAGATTTGAGCAGGTTCTTGGTTATCTTGCTAGAGCAGATTCGAGCAAGTTCTTGGTGAGCTTGCTAGAGCATATTTTGAGTAAGTTCTTGGTGAGCTTGCTAGAGCATATTTTGAGTAAGTTCTTGGTGAGCTTGCTAGAGCAAATTTAAGAAAATTCTTGGTGATCTTGTTGAAGCATATTTTGAGTCAGTTCTTGGTGATCTTGTTGAGTAGATCAGTGGATTGCCTAACCAAGCATATTAGGATTACCTACCTGAGCAGATTAGTGGATTGCCTAGTTGAGCAGATCAGTGAATTGCCTTGCTGAGTAGATCAATGGATTGCCTACCTGAGTAGATCATAATTGCCTACTTGAGCAGATCAGTGGATTACCTACCTGATCAGATCAATGGATTGCCTAGATGAGTAGATTAGTGAATTGCCTTACTGAGAAGATCAGTGGATAGCCTAGATTTGAGTAGATCAAAGTAATTATTTTTATTGGGATAAGGATCCCTATTTCTTTGTGAAATATTATAAGGAGATTATCTTGTGGAGTACCCAACATTTGGGGAACCATGTTAAATCTTGTGTCTTAATTTTGTGGTGATTTGTGCTCTTGTTTACTATTGCTATCTATGTCATTAATACACATTACTATATTTAGATATTGCAATTAAAGACACTAATTGATATTGGTTTGTAAAGAATGTAAAAAGTGGATGCTATACTATTCACCCCCCCCTCTCAGTATAAGCTTGTGTTATTCATGGATTAGACTTGAGCAAAATTATTAAGCAAAATTTTGAGTGCTTGATTTCAGAATCCAAAAAACAAAGGATAAAGCCTTAAAGGCTTGATAACAACACCTAGCTGAAGCATATTGTGCACTAGTTAACAAAGTTAAGCACCTAGAACAAAGCAAAAAGCATAGAAGGTTGAAATTCAAAATTTGAAGATCTTGAGAAGTGCATCATAATTTGGAAGTATCAAAGAGTGAAATAAAGGTATTAGTGTCTCCAATTAAACACACAAATCATAGGTTGATGCCTACACTATTGTACAAGGATATTGGTGTCTCCTATGGGTTGGTGCCCACAAACTTGAACAAGGATATTGGTGTCTCCTGTGTGTTGGTGCCCATGAACTTGCATAAGGAGATTGGTGTCTACTGTGGATTGGTGCCCATGAACTTGCATAAGGATATTAGTGTCTCCTGTGGGTTGGTGCCCATGAACTTGTACAAGGGGATTGGTGTCTCATGTGGGTTGGTACCCACAAATTTTATTGAAGAAAATAAAAGCAATATTTTGTTGTGGTTTTCTCCCAATAGGGTGTTGCCATGTAAATTCTTGTCTCTTTTGTGTGTGGAATTTTGTGCACTGATTTACTATTGCATTCATATTATTACAGTTATTATTTTGAAAGGAAAAGTCTTATCTTATATTGTTCACCCCTTCTTAGTATAAGCATGTTTTATTCAAATATTTCAAAACCTTTACCATAATCCATTAGAATTAAAAATTAATCAAGAGAATAGGGTCGACAAGTGGATTATGAAATCATTGTATTTTGATGTCACAAATGTTATGAGATTGGACACATATGAAGATATTGTAAAGTGAAAATTATGGAAAGAGACAAAATATTTTGGGCATAAAATAAACTTCATTATGAAACAAGAAGATCATATTATAGTAGAATCTAGGTCAAATAAATAATTTTTAACTCATAATAATGTGGCCATAAAAAACCCTCTACATCATAAAATGGCAAAGGCAATTATAGTCACTCATATCAATCATTAGAATAAAAATGATACAAGGATGAGGAACTCCAATGTACAAGTTCAAATTTAGGAGTTAAAGGTCCAAAGTAAGATATGAGGACAAATTTTAAATTAAATGAGGTGGATGGAAAGTTTAATCCAAGTAAATCATCTTCATTTTTCTCAAGTAGCATAAAATCTTCTCTTTGCAATAAAAATAATAGTATAGTGAATCCACTGCACTTTAGGTTTTTAAGAGTAACATAATAAATAAATACATATGGAGGATATCCATGGAAATTTAAGGTTTCCAAAGTAGCATAAGAAAGTAATTGCTATGAAGCATCATTCTTATCTTTTAGGGTTCCTAAGGGAACATAAAGAATAAAGTGTTTATGAGGCTATTCTTTCATTTCTAATTCTTTAGCATAACATAAATATTTAGAAGATAAGTCTCATTGTGAACAATATAGAAAAATAGAAGATAATGATAAATATGAAAGTGTTGGTGAGAATGAAAAAAAGATAGGAAGGTTATCAAATCATGATGAACAAAAAGAAAAACAATCTCAAAGGTATATCAATTTGGGAAGCAAAATAAAAATATGATAGGTGTTAACAAGAAGTGGGATTAGCCCACTAATAAAAGTAATAAATGATGATAAAAATGGTATCATGGAATATAGGGGTATGAATAAGACCCCTAAACAAAGATATATTAAGGAATTAATAGATTTTTCTTCTCCTGAGTTTATTTTAATACAAGAAACAAAATTAAGTAGTAATGAATGTAAGGATGCTTTTAAAAATATTTGGAAGATGGGGTATTGTGTGGTAGTTTTTACTATAGGAGCTTCGGGTGGTATTGCAACTACATGAGATAAATGCAAATGGGATGAACTATTAATAGAAGCAAAAGTAAATTGGATTGCTAGACTATTTTCCAAAAAAAGGAAAACATGAAAGTTAGGATTATAAATGTATATGCTACAACTATAGGCACTCCTCATGAAATATGTTAAAATGACCTTAGCATATTTTTGTTAAACACAATTATGAGTCATAATTATGGTCTATGGATTCTTGGGGATGACTTCAACATAGTTATATCTCCTTTGGAAAGGAAGGGTGATACTCATGGATGGTCTAAATTAGTGTAAGGTTTTGCTTCATTTGTGGTAGAATCTTGAAGGTTCTAGCTTAAAATTTATTAAATGAGAAATAAATAACATTAAATTAAAGAATCACTTTTGAATAAGAATCACCTTTGCATTGGTACGTGAATCCCTCTAATGGATTTAATATATGTTTTTAAAATTTATTCCATGATATTACCGAATGAATGATTTGGACAACTATATATTGACCTAACCCTAACCATCATGTCACATCATAATAATTTATAGAATTAATTATTATGGCTATGCTAATTCTTAAGCCTAATAATATAATATAATAATTAATTTATAATTAATTATTATATTATCAATTACACTAACCTTAGGATATTAAAGATATTATATTATTATTAATAATTAGGATTAGGATAGGATCCTAACATGCCACCCCTCTTTGTTAAAGGGGTGAGCTTGCTGAGCAAATTTGAGCAAGTTCTTGGTGATATTACTAGAGTAGATTTGAGCAGGTTCTTGGTTATCTTGCTAGAGTAGATTCGAGCAAGTTCTTGGTGAGCTTGCTAGAGCATATTTTGAGTAAGTTCTTGGTGAGCTTGCTAGAGCATATTTTGAGTAAGTTCTTGGTGAGCTTGCTAGAGCAAATTTAAGCAAATTCTTGGTGATCTTGTTGAAGCATATTTTGAGTCAGTTCTTGGTGATCTTGTTGAGTAGATCAGTGGATTGCCTAACCAAGCATATTAGGATTACCTACCTGAGCGGATTAGTGGATTGCCTAGTTGAGCAGATCAGGTGAATTGCCTTGCTGAGTAGATCAATGGATTGCCTACCTGAGTAGATCATAATTGCCTACTTGAGCAGATCAGTGGATTACCTACCTGATCAGATCAATGGATTGCCTAGATGAGTAGATTAGTGAATTGCCTTACTGAGAAGATCAGTGGATAGCCTAGCTTTGAGTAGATCAAAGTAATTATTTTTATTGGGATAAGGATCCCTATTTATTTGTGAAATATTATAAGGAGATTATCTTGTGGAGTACCCAACATTTGGGGAACCATGTTAAATCTTGTGTCTTAATTTTGTGGTGATTTGTGCTCTTGTTTACTATTGCTATCTATGTCATTAATACACATTACTATATTTAGATATTGCAATTAAAGACACTAATTGATATTGGTTTGTAAAGAATGTAAAAAGTGGATGCTATACTATTCACCCCCCCCTCTCAGTATAAGCTTGTGTTATTCATGGATTAGACTTGAGCAAAATTATTAAGCAAAATTTTGAGTGCTTGATTTCAGAATCCAAAAAACAAAGGATAAAGCCTTAAAGGCTTGATAACAACACCTAGCTGAAGCATATTGTGCACTAGTTAACAAAGTTAAGCACCTAGAACAAAGCAAAAAGCATAGAAGGTTGAAATTCAAAATTTGAAGATCTTGAGAAGTGCATCATAATTTGGAAGTATCAAAGAGTGAAATAAAGGTATTAGTGTCTCCAATTAAACACACAAATCATAGGTTGATGCCTACACTATTGTACAAGGATATTGGTGTCTCCTATGGGTTGGTGCCCACAAACTTGAACAAGGATATTGGTGTCTCCTGTGGGTTGGTGCCCATGAACTTGCATAAGGAGATTGGTGTCTCTTGTGGGTTGGTGCCCATGAACTTGCATAAGGATATTAGTGTCTCCTGTGGGTTGGTGCCCATGAACTTGTACAAGGGGATTGGTGTCTCATGTGGGTTGGTACCCACAAATTTTATTGAAGAAAATAAAAGCAATATTTTGTTGTGGTTTTCTCCCAATAGGGTGTTTCCATGTAAATTCTTGTCTCTTATGTGTGTGGAATTTTGTGCATCGATTTACTATTGCATTCATAATATTGCATTTATTATTTTAGAAGGAAAAGTCTTATCTTATATTGTTCACCCCTTCTTAGTATAAGCATGTTTTATTCAAATATTTCAAAACCTTTACCATAATCCATTAGAATTAAAAATTAATCAAGAGAATAGGGTCGACAAGTGGATTATGAAATCATTGTATTTTGATGTCACAAATGTTATGAGATTGGACACATATGAAGATATTGTAAAGTGAAAATTATGGAAAGAGACAAAATATTTTGGGCATAAAATAAACTTCATTATGAAACAAGAAGATCATATTATAGTAGAATCTAGGTCAAATAAATAATTTTTAACTCATAATAATGTGGCCATAAAAAACCCTCTACATCATAAAATGGCAAAGGCAATTATAGTCACTCATATCAATCATTAGAATAAAAATGATACAAGGATGAGGAACTCCAATGTACAAGTTCAAATTTAGGAGTTAAAGGTCCAAAGTAAGATATGAGGACAAATTTTAAATTAAATGAGGTGGATGGAAAGTTTAATCCAAGTAAATCATCTTCATTTTTCTCAAGTAGCATAAAATCTTCTCTTTGCAATAAAAATAATAGTATAGTGAATCCACTGCACTTTAGGTTTTTAAGAGTAACATAATAAATAAATACATATGGAGGATATCCATGGAAATTTAAGGTTTCCAAAGTAGCATAAGAAAGTAATTGCTATGAAGCATCATTCTTATCTTTTAGGGTTCCTAAGGGAACATAAAGAATAAAGTGTTTATGAGGCTATTCTTTCATTTCTAATTCTTTAGCATAACATAAATATTTAGAAGATAAGTCTCATTGTGAACAATATAGAAAAATAGAAGATAATGATAAATATGAAAGTGTTGGTGAGAATGAAAAAAAGATAGGAAGGTTATCAAATCATGATGAACAAAAAGAAAAACAATCTCAAAGGTATATCAATTTGGGAAGCAAAATAAAAATATGATAGGTGTTAACAAGAAGTGGGATTAGCCCACTAATAAAAGTAATAAATGATGATAAAAATGGTATCATGGAATATAGGGGTATGAATAAGACCCCTAAACAAAGATATATTAAGGAATTAATAGATTTTTCTTCTCCTGAGTTTATTTTAATACAAGAAACAAAATTAAGTAGTAATGAATGTAAGGATGCTTTTAAAAATATTTGGAAGATGGGGTATTGTGTGGTAGTTTTTACTATAGGAGCTTCGGGTGGTATTGCAACTACATGAGATAAATGCAAATGGGATGAACTATTAATAGAAGCAAAAGTAAATTGGATTGCTAGACTATTTTCCAAAAAAAGGAAAACATGAAAGTTAGGATTATAAATGTATATGCTACAACTATAGGCACTCCTCATGAAATATGTTAGAAGGACCTTAGCATATTTTTTTTAAACACAATTATGAGTCATAATTATGGTCTATGGATTCTTGGGGGTGACTTCAACATAGTTATATCTCCTTTGGAAAAGAAGGGTGCTACTCATGGATGGTCTAAATTAATGTAAGGTTTTGCTTCATTTGTGGTAGAACCTTGAAGGTTCTAGCTTAAAATTTATTAAATGAGAAATAAATAACATTAAATTAAAGAATCACTTTTGAATAAGAATCACCTTTGCATTGGTACGTGAATCCCTCTAATGGATTTAATATATGTTTTTAAAATTTATTCCATGATATTCCCGAATGAATGATTTGGACAACTATATATTGACCTAACCCTAACCATCATGTCACATCATAATAATTTATAGAATTAATTATTATGGCTATGCTAATTCTTAAGCCTAATAATATAATATAATAATTAATTTATAATTAATTATTATATTATCAATTACACTAACCTTAGGATATTAAAGATATTATATTATTATTAATAATTAGGATTAGGATAGGATCCTAACATGCCACCCCTCTTTATTAAAGGGGTGAGCTTGCTTGAGCAAATTTGAGCAAGTTCTTGGTGATATTACTAGAGTAGATTTGAGCAGGTTCTTGGTGATCTTGCTAGAGTAGATTTGAGCAAGTTCTTGGTGAGCTTGCTAGAGCATATTTTGAGTAAGTTCTTGGTGAGCTTGCTAGAGCATATTTTGAGTAAGTTCTTGGTGAGCTTGCTAGAGCAAATTTAAGCAAGTTCTTGGTGAGATTTTTGAAGCATATTTTGAGTCAGTTCTTGGTGATCTTGTTGAGCACATCAGTGGATTGCCTAACCAAGCTTATTAGGATTACCTACCTAAGCAGATCATTGGATTGCCTAGTTGAGCAGATCAGTGAATTGCCTTGCTGAGTAGATCAATGGATTGCCTACCTGAGTAGATCATAATTGCCTACCTGAGTAGATCAGTGGATTACCTACCTGAGCAGATCAGTGGATTGCCTAGCTGAGTAGATTAGTGAATTGCCTTACTGAGAAGATCAGTGGATAGCCTAGCTTTGAGTAGATCAAAGTAATTATTTGTATTGGGATAAGGATCCCTATTTCTTTATGAAATATTATAAGGAGATTATCTTGTGGAGTACCCAACATTTGGGGAACCATGTTAAATCTTGTGTCTTAATTTTGTGGTGATTTGTGCTCTTGCTTACTATTGCTATCTATGTCATTAATACACATTACTATATTTAGATATTGCAATTAAAGACACTAATTGATATTGGTTTGGAAAGAAAGTAAAAAGTGGATGCTATACTATTCACCCCCCCTCTCAGTATAAGCTTGTGTTATTCATGGATTAGACTTGAGCAAAATTATTAAGCAAAATTTTGAGTGCTTGATTTCAGAATCCAAAGAACAAAGGATAAAGCCTTAAAGGCTTGATAACAACACCTAGCTGAAGCATATTGTGCACTAGTTAACAAAGCTAAGCACCTAGAACAAAGCAAAAAGCATAGAAGGTTGAAATTCAGAATTTGAAGATCTTGAGAAGTGCATCATAATGTGGAAGTATCAAAGAGTGAAATAAAGGTATTAGTGTCTCCAATTAAACACACAAATCATAGGTTGATGCCTACACTATTGTACAAGGAGATTGGTGTCTCCTGTGGGTTGGTGCCCACAAACTTGAACAAGGATATTGGTGTCTCTTGTGGGTTGGTGCCCATGAACTTGCATAAGGAGATTGGTGTCTCATGTGGATTGGTGCCCATGAACTTGCATAAGGATATTGGTGTCTCCTGTGGGTTGGTTCCCATGAACTTGTACAAGGGGATTGGTGTCTCATGTGGGTTGGTACCCACAAATTTTATTGAAGAAAATAAAAGCAATATTTTGTTGTGGTTTTCTCCTGATAGGGTGTTGCCATGTAAATTATTGTCTCTTTTGTGTGTGGAATTTTGTGCACTGATTTACTATTGCATTCATATTATTACAGTTATTATTTTGAAAGGAAAAGTCTTATATTATATTGTTCGCCCCTTCTTAGTATAAGCATGTTTTATTCAAATATTTCAAAACCTTTACCATAATCCATTAGAATTAAAAATTAATCAAGAGAATAGGGTCGACAAGTGGATTATGAAATCATTGTATTTTGATGTCACAAATGTTATGAGATTGGACACATATGAAGATATTGTAAAGTTAAAATTATGGAAAGAGACAAAATATTTTGGGCATAAAATAAACTTCATTATGAAACAAGAAGATCATATTATAGTAGAATCTAGGTCAAATAAATAATTTTTAACTCATAATAATGTGGCCATAAAAAACCCTCTACATCATAAAATGGCAAAGGCAATTATAGTCACTCATATCAATCATTAGAATAAAAATGATACAAGGATGAGGAACTCCAATGTACAAGTTCAAATTTAGGAGTTAAAGGTCCAAAGTAAGATATGAGGACAAATTTTAAATTAAATGAGGTGGATGGAAAGGTTAATCCAATTAAATCATCTTCATTTTTCTCAAGTAGCATAAAATCTTCTCTTTGCAATAAAAATAATAGTATAGTGAATCCACTGCACTTTAGGTTTTGAAGAGTAACATAATAAATAAATACATATGGAGGATATCCATGGAAATTTAAGGTTTCCAAGGTAGCATAAGAAAGTAATTGCTATGAAGGATCATTCTTCTCTTTTAGGGTTCCTAAGGGAACATAAAGAATAAAGTGTTTATGAGGTTATTCTTTCATTTCTAATTCTTTAGCATAACATAAATATTTAAAAGATAAGTCTCATTGTGAACAATATATAAAAATAGAAGATAATGATAAATATGAAAGTGTTGGTGAGAATGAAAAAAGGATAGGAAGGTTATCAAATCATGATGAACAAAAAGAAAAACAATCTCAAAGGTATATCAATTTGGGAATAAAAATAAAAATATGATAGGTGTTAACAAGAAGTGGGATTAGCCCACTAATAAAAGTAATAAATGATGATAAAAATGGTATCATGGAATATAGGGGTATGAATAAGACCCCTAAACAAAGATATATTAAGGAATTAATAGATTTTTCTACTCCTGAGTTTATTTTAATACAAGAAACAAAATTAAGTAGTAATGAATGTAAGGATGCTTTTAAAAATATTTGGAAGATGGGGTATTGTGTGGTAGTTTTTACTATAGGAGCTTCGGGTGGTATTGCAACTACATGAGATAAATGCAAATGGGATGAACTATTAATAGAAGCAAAAGTAAATTGGATTGCTAGACTATTTTCCAAAAAAAGGAAAACATGAAAGTTAGGATTATAAATGTATATGCTACAACTATAGGCACTCCTCATGAAATATGTTAGAAGGACCTTAGCATATTTTTGTTAAACACAATTATGAGTCATAATTATGGTCTATGGATTCTTGGGGGTGACTTCAAAATAGTTATATCTCCTTTGGAAAAGAAGGGTGATACTCATGGATGGTCTAAATTAATGTAAGGTTTTACTTCATTTGTGGTAGAACCTTGAAGGTTCTAGCTTAAAATTTATTAAATGAGAAATAAATAACATTAAATTAAAGAATCACTTTTGAATAAGAATCACCTTTGCATTGGTACGTGAATCCCTCTAATGGATTTAATATATGTTTTTAAAATTTATTCCATGATATTCCCGAATGAATGATTTGGACAACTATATATTGACCTAACCCTAACCATCATGTCACTTCATAATAATTAATAGAATTAATTATTATGGCTATGCTAATTCTTAACCCTAATAATATAATATAATAATTAATTTATAATTAATTATTATATTATCAATTACACTAACCTTAGGATATTAAAGATATTATATTATTATTAATAATTAGGGTTAGGATAGGATCCTAACATGCCACCCCTCTTAAAAATAGCTTTGTCCTCAAAGCGATGGAAATATTGCAGCAAAAGTCATCTCAGAATAGTTGCTAGTGATTCATCGTTGAATGTAGCTTTCTCGCAAAAGTTTAAATCTTCTCGAATGCAAATTAGTTCTTGTATGCATAGGCCTCATGTGATAATTCTTGAATGTCTATTTCTCTTTTTGTTTTATTTGTTTCTTTAATTTTCATGATGTGCTTCTCAAGTAATTTACCTTTGATCAAGCTTCAAGATTTTCAATATATTGCTTGTTCCTAACAAATCAAATAATTCTACAATCCTCTTGTTTATAGAAATTTTTTCTTCAATTAATTTCATTGTTGTAGAATTCCCTATTATTCCAAAATTAATAATAATTTCTTCTCTTTCCTTTCTTCAATTTTCTTCAATTTCAAATAAATATTCTTCTCAATATTTCCTTTCAAATAATCTTTCTTCAATTTTTATATTCTTCTTTCAAACAATAATTTCCTTCTTTTCTTCAACCAATTTTCCTTTTCAATTTAATATTCTTCTTTTAAATAATCAATATTTCTTCTTTAATTTTAATTCAATAATATTTTGTATATAATCTATTTCTTCAATATTTTTTTTGGTAGATAAGATACTATAGCATTAATACCGGGTTTTACAGGTTGAACCAAAACCTTTTACAAAAATCAGCCTAGGGTTGTTGATGAACATATCCTTACTAAGGATCCTATATATGTAAAATATACATGCCGCAAAAGCCATTACATCCGGTAAGGCACATAGCCTATTATCAAAAAGAAACTTCCCATACAACATTTTGGGTTACCCCGAGAAAACACACATGCATCATAATTACAAAAAATAAACAGACACGGATCCCTTCCTTGAGACAATGGAGAAACAAAAAGTTGCAGACACACATAGCATAGTACTAAAAAAAACTCCCACAAGCTCTATATTGACAGTTACTCTTAATAATTCTTTGGTAATTGCTTTCTTCCGTATATGACATGCTTTGGTACCACATATTGTATTGGCCAATCAGCCTTGGAGAAGTGAACCTGCTGGCTAGATTTATGGTGGTGGCTATCTAGTGGTCCATGTGGCTTTGGTTCGAAGTCTTATATTGTCATTTCTTTCCTTCCCTATGCTTATCAACCAACCTCAAATTACTAAGATGGTTAGGAGCCATATTATCTGACATGTGATTGTCCCCATTAGTATTTGTGGTATTTCCAAGCAGCATCCACGAAGACTGACAACTCGGATAATTTTTATTGTGAGTCCAATTCAAAAAATAGATGGAAATACTCCTAGCCTTTGAACTTACAATGCCTTCCCTATTGGTAAATTTGACTATCATTCTTGGCATTCTTGTTGAATAAACTCCTCTACTTCACTTGGGACACCATGTTCCCATTTGAAAAGTTCATCACCATCAACACCCAAATTGGCCAGCTTATCAGCAATTTTGTTAGCTTCCCAAAAGACATGTTGGGCTTTTCTGTCCTGTCTTCCCTAGAAAAGGATCCTAGCCTCTTCAACAATTGTTTTAATCCTCCAAGGAGGTGTTTTCCAATTATTGAGGAGATTTATAACATGCATAGAGTCTCTTTCTATGATCAAATTACCTTCTAATTCTTGAGTCATTTGAAGGCCTCTCCACATAGCTCTAGCTTCAGCTTCGTTGTTTGTCCTTGTTTCCAAATATTCAAAAACACAAGCATCATATTCCCATTATGATATCACACAATGCCACTAGTGCCTGCTCTTCCAGGATTGTCCTTAGATGCTCCATAAAAATAAGCTTAAACCAACCTGTAGGAGGTGGAGACCACTTAACATTGGCTCTAGGGTTGACTACCCTAGGCACATACTCATATAACAAGGTTAAGCTTAAATATTGAGCAATCGTGGTCTCCTGCAGATGAGGTTTATAGCTATCAAAAGGGATAAGGTTCACATTCTTGTTGGCAAAGGATAGGATCCTGGCAATGATAGTTTGATGATCATGGATAGACTCATTAAAGACTCTATGGTTCCTTTCTAACCACACCTTCCAAATATAGTGATTGAGACAAATTTTCCACATGTATCTAATTATTTGGCCTGAAAAGGTGCAAGGCCACTAGATGAACAAATCAAGTATGGTGGATGGTTTAACCCATGAAATATTGAAGGCATAAAAAAACCCACTTAGGATAGTCAAGTAAAAAGGGCACTCAAGGAAAATGTGATAAATGGTCTCCCAATTAACCCTGCACAGATAAAAATGATTAGTGATACAAATATCTTTATGCATCATATTATCAATGGTTAGAATTCTTCCTTGGATAACCAGCCATGAAAAGACTACAATTTTTGGAATTAATTTTTTTTATCCAAACTAAGTCCTTTTGGAGGACAAAATCCTCGTCATCAAGCATAAGCTTGTAAGCTGATTTAACAGTGAACTGCCCGTTTTCCATAGGAGCCCAGGTCACTTGATCTTCCTTGGGTATCATGGGGATAAAATGTTGCCCGAGAATGTTATAAAGATCATTTGTTTCGCTTGAAATCCCTGAATCCTTATTTGTTTCCACTTCATTCCACCTCTATCCTCAACCATATAATCGGAGACTTTTTTGCCAATGAGTTCTTCCGTGATATCTTTGATTCGAGATAAGTTAGGATATTGTGTTAGTGGTTCGTCCTTAGCCCACCTATCATTCCAGTAATTTATCCTCTCACCATTGCCTAAAACCCATCTTAAACCTTTTTTGATGATTTCCTTACAATTGAGAATTGCTTTCCAAAAAGCAGAACCTTTGATTGGAATTGAGTCACTTAGAAATTCCATATTTTGAAGATACTTTCGTTTGATGATAGCTATCCATTCATTTTCTTCACCAAAAATGAGGTGCCACGCCTGCTTAGCTAGTAAAGCTAAATTTATATGAGCAATTATCCTCAAACCTAAACCCCCATTTTCCTTGGGTCTGCACACTTTGGTCCATCCTACAAGGTGTATCATTTTTTCTCCTCTGATCTAGTCCATAAAAAATATTTTTGGAGTTTCTCAATTTTCTGGAAAACCTTCACAAGGGCTTTGAAAATAGAGAGGAAATAGACTGGAATGCTTTGAAGAGAGGCCTTAGTGAGGGTCAGCTTTCCTGCTTGAGATATAAGATGACCTTTCCATCTAGCAAGTTTTTTTTGAATTCTTTTAATAACCCTATCCCACATTGACTCTCTTGGAGAACCAATGAAAAGAGGGAGACCAAGATACGAAGTGGGGAGGTTTGCTATATCACACCCTAAAATTTTTGCAATCCTTCCTTGCCTCTGAATGGGGTTGTTCAAGAAATATAACTTACTTTTACAGAAATTAACTTTCTGACCAGCAACGTCCTTGTAGAGTTGCAAGATGTATTTAATTATTAATTTGATTTCTTCAATATTTTACCATACACCTTTTCATTCAAATAACTAATTAGAGGCATAATGTAGGGAAATTTTCCTTTAATTTTTAAATTAAGGCACTAGGTTTATCTATGCATTCTCCAATATTTTAAATGTTTCACCTTCTAAGTATAAATCTTGCTTGAGCATTGCCTGAGGATTATTTGCACTTGAACTATTGTGTTTGCATGAACCAATCACTTTATACTTATTTCTTAATATTCTTTGTAATTTTTGAGGTGCTTGTAGTCATTTTCCACTATGTCAGCTCGTCTACAACATTTCCTCATGTCTGCACTGCCCACATAATCTGTTTCTATAGGGTCTCTTAAATATTTCAATAATTTCATCTCATTCTCCTCTATGCTTACTACAAATTATCTCTCTCTTTGTTATCAGTGTTTTCTCTTCCACACAAATATCAAGTATTTTATGCATTTTGTTTTGCATATTATTTTAAAAAATTAAGAATGAGTCAGGTATGCCTAATAGCATTGTAATACACATGCTGAAATCTTGTATTGATGGGATATTTATTATAAAATTATGCAATAAATTTCATTGAATAATTAATATAAATTATATTTTGTAGACTTAATTTGGTTTTCTATAATTATTTATGACTAATCCACTACTCCTAGTGAGAGGTTGGATGTTTCCCATATTCACCATTGCACTGTAAAAGTCCTTGAAAAAGGCATTGGCATCAGTGGTATATTGAATCACTAGAGAATCAGTAGACCCTCCATTGAAAATATCCTAATCTGAATGCAGGAGTCCCTTATTTTTTTAGCGATCCTTGTAGTAACCATTGTCAAATACAGTGGGAGAAATTTCATCTAAGGGTTCCAGGTTTTTGTTGCCACCTCTACCTGAAGGGCAGATTGATTGCAGGGACTTGGCACAGGAGGAGTCAATGTTGGTGTCATTGTATATCCTACTTCTAAATACTGTGCAACAATCTTGGCCAAGTTTGTGAGCACCTAAAAGGGCCACCATGTCTTTGGTGGAGAGTCCTTGGGCTTGGAATTTTGAAGTCAAATTTCTGAGGGTCGAAGTTGGAGTAGGAAGGTTGTTGTTAGAAAGGCTTAATATGAAGTCTTGGAGTCCCTTCTTCCTAACATCATTGTCCATATTGGACCTCCTAGATATTTGATTGAGTCATGAGTAGCCATAGCCAAGATGCCAACACAAGACACCACTATGCTACAAGCCACCTCCAAATCACTCTTTATGTCATCAATGGTGTTGAAACCTCTGACAGAATACAATTTTGGTCCCACCATATTTTCTCTTGAGGTATCATCCAACAAAAAAGACCCATCACAAATGTTAGGAACCTACTATTAAAATAAAGCACACTCACACAAAATACTGAAAAATAACTCACATACATCAAATAACTCAATATCACTATGCAAAAATCAATTACAGAAATGAAACAATCTCATAGTAACACTGAATCGCGGGCCTCTTCGAGGGGGAAACCTCCTTCAATATTTCATTAGCTTGCAAAAGGATAATCTCATACATGGCTTCATATATTTTTAAAGGAAAACTGCTCAAGAGGTGGCTTACATGCAAAATGCCACTTGAGCCAGAATCTCCCACCAAATGGCGGTTACAATCTTGATAAAAATGGTTACATGAAATGGTACCACTTGGCGAGGTAACTTACTACATCGGTTACAATATTGATAAAAATGGTTACATGAGATGGTACCACTTGGTGAGGTACCTTTATTTCCACCTACATTACTAAGTATTGCATAATAACATTAAAATGGGATCCCCACGTTGGAAGTGGGTTATTACATAGGTAAATGAGAATTACAACATGGTGTTAGGATAGGATCCTAACATGTCCTTCCCCTTCAAAAATCTTTGTCCTCAAAGCTGAAATTGAGGAAACTGGTGTTGGAGGTGATGGAGAGACTCCCATGTAGCATATTCTGGCTGGAGCCCATGCCACTGGACAAGGACTTCTGTGATGGTACGATTGCAGAGAGTGTGGGTGCGGTGATCCAACAACTATTCTGGTTTGAGTAATATGGACCCTTCCTCATCCAATTTTGGTAATGCTGATTGAACCTATACCTGTGTGCCCACAACTTTCTTGAGAGATGAAACATGGAAAATAGTATGGAGCTTGGAGGTGGGCGGAAGAGCCAATTTGTAAGTAGTGGAACCAATCCGTTGTAGAACTTGGTAGGGCCCATAGAATTTTACAGCAAGTTTTTGGCACTAATGGAGTTGGAGGGATGACTATTTGTACGACTGCAAGTGAAGGAAAACCATATCACCCACATCAAAGCTATGCTTGGATCGATGTTGGTCGGCCTGTTGTCACATCCGGTTCTGGGCCATGTCCAAATTATGCTTCAGCTGGTGAAGGACATCGGTCTGCTAGTGAAGAGTAATGTCAACTGCCTAGACCCTAGAGCTACCTGGAATGTATGAAGAAGGCATGGGTGGAGGGCACCCATAAATAGCCTCAAAAGGAGTGAGTTTGGTAGTTGTATGATAGGACATGTTGTACCACCATTCGGCCAAAGGAAGCCACTTCACCCATTGAGAAGGATGATCTGATGCAAAGCAATGAAGATAGGTCTCCAAACATTTGTTGACAATATCAGTTTGACCATCCGTTTGTGGATGATAGGCTGAACTCATTTTGAGCTTCGTTCCCTACAACTTAAACAACTCTTGCCAGAAATGACTAGTGAAGGTTGGGTCTCGATCGGACACAATGGAGGTGGGCATACCATGAAGGTGAAAAATAGAATCGAGGAAGATTTGGGCAATGGTGGAGGTTGTGTAAGGATGGGCAAGGGGACAAAAATGAGCATACTTTGAAAGGTGATCCACTACCATGAGAATAACAGACTTACCGCCCGATTTAGGTAACCCTTTGATAAAATCCATAGAAATATCAGTCCAAACCTGATCTGGAATGGGCAAGGGTTGAAGAGTACCCGGAGAATAAACTATTTCACCTTTCATCCATTGGTAGGTATCACAAGCTACCACGAAGTCATGGATGTCCTGTTTCATCCCTTTCCAGAAGAATGTGCGCTTGAGGTATTCATATATTTTGAGAAATCTAGAATGACCTACAGAGGGAGCAGTGTGTAGTTCCTTCATGAAGAGGTCATGGAGTGGTGAGGCACGGGGAATAACAAGGCATTGGTGATAATGCAAATCTTGGCCATCCCAATTGTAGCCTGGGTATGAAGTCGGATCAGCTTGAAGTGAAGCCATCAAAGCTTGCAGGTCTACATCTTGAAGTACCTCCTATCGTAAGGAATCTATCCATTGGGGGACAGGTGTGAAGATAGCACATATCATACTGAGGGCCTCAAATTGGTGAGAGAGAGCATCAACCACAAGATTTTCTTTGCCCTTCTTATAGGTGATATCATAATCATAGCCCATGAGTTTAGAAACCCATTTTTGTTGTTCTGGGGTAGCAACCCGTTGTTCTAAGAAATATTTGAGACTCTGATGGTCTATTTTAATGGAGAAATGGTGCCCAATGAGATAAGGTCTCCAATGGGTGACAACATGTAAGATGGCCAACATCTCCTTGGCATATGTAGATTTTCCCAAATTATGCTCAGAGAGTGCCTTACTAGTGAAGGCCAAGGGTCTCCCTTCTTGCATCAATACTACCCCAATGCCATGATCGAAAGTGTCACTTTCAATGATGAATGGTTTAGAGAAATCTGGCATGGCTAGAATAGGTGTGGTGGTCATGGCATGCTTTAATTCAAGAAATGCTTGATCAATGGGCCCTGACCAAGTGAAAGAGTCCTTATTTAACATAGATGTGAGGGGAGCTGCTATTTTCCCATAATTACAAATAAATTTCCTGTAATAACTTGTAAGTCCTAAGAATCCTCGAAGTCCTTTGAGAGTGTGGGGTTTTTCCCAGTCTTGAACTGCCTGAATCTTCTTGGGGTTGACCTTGACACCATATTTGGAAACAATGTGTCCTAAATACTCCACTTCAGTCAGACCAAAGGAGCACTTAGACCACTTAGCAAAAAGTTGATGTTGGGCCAATAACTGTAATGTCTGATCCACATGGGTAAGGTGTTCTTCCCATGAGCGGCTATAAACCAATATATCATCAAAGAAAACTAGGATGAACTTCTGCATGAAGGGATGGAAGATGTTGTTCATAAGGCTTTGAAATGTGGATGGTGCATTTGTCAAACCAAATGGCATTACCAAGAACTCATAGTGACCTTCATGAGTACGAAAAGTAGTTTTTGGAATATCCTCATCCTTGAGCCTGATTTGATGGTACCCCAAATGAAGGTCCAACTTGGAGAAGTACATAGCTCCATGTAATTCATCCAACAATTCATCCACTACCGAAATGGGAAATTTATCCTTGATGGTGATCTTATTGAGCTCACGGTAGTCTATGCACAATCTCCACGAGCCATATTTCTTGTGAACTAGCAAAAATGGAGAAGAATAGGGATTGGTGTTGGGTCGAATGACACCTGCCTTGAGCAATTCCTATACCATCTTCTCGATTTTTGACTTGAGAGCATGAGGATACCGATACGGTATGATTTTCGGTGGTGCACTACTCAAAAGTAGTGGAATAGCATGGTCATGAGAGTGACGAGGTGGTAGTGTAGTTGGTTCTAAAAAAATATTGTTGTGCTTGGTTAGAACAAGTTGCAAATCTATTGGAAGTGGATCTGTTGTAGAAGTGGGTGGCTGAATTGAAAATATTTGTGCAATGACCCCATGGGAGGACTTTTTCAACAACTTCTCCATGCGATTGGAACTAATAATTTGTGTAGGGCCAGCCTTGATACCCTTGAGGGTATATGTTTGTCCATTTTGTGAAAATTGCAGCCATAGTTCTACAAGGTTGCAGGAGAAAGTGCCCAAGGTGCTCATCCATTGGGATCCTAACACAACGTCACATCCTCCCAATTGGAGGGTGAACATATCTTGCTTGAGTTCATAATCCCCTATCTAAATTTTGATATTTCGACATTTACCTTTACAAGGTAAGGTGCCTCCATTGGCCACCATGACTTCAAAATAATTGCATGAGTGTATATAGCAGTTGGTCCATTTGGCCACCTAAGGATCAATAAAGTTGTGCGTATTGCTTGAATCAATAAGAATTGTGAGATGTTGGCCTTTGAAATAACCCACAACTCTCATGGTTTGTGGGGTGGTAATCCCGACAAGAGCATGGACTAAAATTTCTATTGGTGTTTCTGATGGTTCCTCTTCTTGTGGAGTTGGTGCCTCAATTGTATCACTCTCCTCATCACTATGGTCACTATTTTCTAGTTCCTCCACATCTATTAAAAACAATCTCTTATTTGCACATCTATGCCCCTTCGTAAACTTTTCATCATAATTATAACATAACCCTTGGGTGTGACGTGCATCCATTTCCTCTATAGTCAACCGCTTGGGAGTAGGAGGTTTATTATCAGTATTGTTTTGGACCCAAGGAGGGAAAGAAGGTCGGTTATGCAAAAATCATGGTGTCCACCTTTGATCTGAGAGTTTAGATTCGGCCAATCAAGCTAAACTGATAGCCTCCATCATGGTGTGGGGTTTGAACATCTTGAATTCAGCCTGGAGATCATCTCGTAACCCACTAACAAAACAACTCATAAAAAATCCCTCATTCAAACCCTTAGTTTTATTGGCCAATTTCTCAAATTGGGTCTAGTAATCATGAACTAAGGTGGTTTGTTTCAGCTTTGTCAGTGCACTTGTAAAGTCATCATAGTCATTGGGGCCAAATCGGGTGAGTAGGTGGGACTCAAAGTCCTCCCAAGATAGATCAGGGTTAGCAACCCGTAGCCATTGGAACCAATGTAAGGCCTCAGATTCTAGGTTGAAGGAAGCCATCTGAACCCGATGATATACAGGGACATTATGGAGTCAAAAGAATTGATCAACCCAACATAACCACCCATCAACATCCTTTCCACTGAACTTAGGGAAGTCTAATTTAGGTATTCTAAAGGTTGGATCCCAATCAGAGTGATTGTTATCTGGTGTTCGTCAACCTCGTTCAGAGTTTTCAGCATGGTGTTCAATTTTGGTGTTGCCTTGCAATTTGGTCTCCATATCTGTGAGTTGTTCTTCTAAGTGGATTCTAGTGTTATCTTGATCCAGTCGAAGCTCTCGAATCTTTGTGCCTATGTTCTTGTTTGTAGAGGTCAAGTCAGCAATGGATTTTTGCAGGTTGGCCAATAATGTGCCCAAGTCTAAATCCTTTTGTTGTTGTCCTCGAGTGTCGCTTGCCATTGCGGTCCCTCTTGTGCTGAGTTACTAAAAATAGACCTCAGATTTCAGGAGTTACTATTTTTAGTAAGGGGTCCAAAAAAGTGTTTGGGTATGGTGTATCAAAATGATCAGCTCGAAAAAATAATCACAATGAGCTATATCCCATAACACTAATTTTTTTTTCCTATTTTTAGTAAGTTTTCCCAAAAAGTGCTTGGGTATGGTATATCAAAATTATTAGCTCAAAAATATAGTCACAATGAGCTATATCCCACAACACAATGATTTTTTTTTATCTACTATGTTGACGAGTCTACTGGTGTTCTCTATTTTTTATTTGGAGTTACGGTTCAAAAGTTGCCCTCTGGAATCAACTGTCACTGACTTGTGTAGTCTATACCCTGACCACCGTGTCACTCACTGTTCTTTATCCCTGTCACCTATACTAGGGTTATTGACACAATTTCTACTTCTGACCTTAGGGATTTTTTGACATGAACAACTCTATTTTTTACACTAAAAGTCTGCAATTCTTGACTGGTATAGAGGACTATTACTGTCGACCCGACTACCACTGTTACTGTCCTGATTGTTACTGTCACTATCTCGACGGTTCAGATTCTGACCACAGGTTGTTTCAAACACTTGCAAAAAAATTTCTTGATTGTTGGTGCATGCAAGTTGTTTTCTATGATAAGGAAAGCCTTCTCCGTATGCTCACTTTTGGGGATGGTGAATGCAGGTTAGCAGAACAGGGATGGGTTGATTTGTAGGTGGATGATACTTTGTTTTTGTTTTGTTTTCTTGAACCAGGGTATGCTAAGTAAGGGAGTATGTAATACCCATAGGCCCTCTGTTATACCACAGTGATGAACAATAGTGCTCAAACCAATATTTTAGGCCACTACTCAAGGAGGATTCCACACATACCCTTGAGCACACTATCTACCTCTCTGACAATACGGGAGGGTAATCATCCGAGATGTTGTGTCCCATGGACTATGGATAATACAAGGCCGAAAATCTTCCTAATGGATAAAATCTTGTTTAAACCTAGATTGTCTCCCGATATACCCAAAGATACGTGGGAGCTCAATTTCATGCACGAGTGTTGTCTGAGGCTTAGGTATTGGAGCCTGATCACCCCTCACTTCACTAGATGCTTTATGGGCTATCTAGCTTAGCCAATAATGATAGCTCCTTCACGATATTTTAAAACCCCCAGCATAGGGTTTCTAACCTACACAACTACTGTATTTTTTTTGGTATTTTCTGATTTTTCTGAGAAAAAAAATGACTATTTTTTTGGATTTTTTTTTGATAAAGGAAAAAATAGAAATAAAAAACACACAGGAAAATTATACCTAATAGGTGGAATGACTGGCAAGAATCATCTTAGTTGTAGTATAACTTGGCCCTGGAAAGCGCTTTGATACCACTTGTTAGGAACCTACTATTAAAATAAAGCACACTCACACAAAATACTGAAAAATAACTCACATACATCAAATAACTCAATATCACTATGCATAAATCAATTACATAAATGAAACAATCTCACAGTAACACTAAATCACGGGCCTCTTCGAGGGGGAAACCTCCTTCAATATTTCATTAGCTTGCAAAAGGATAATCTCGTACATGGCTTCATATATTTTTAAAGGAAAACTGCTCAAGAGGTGGCTTACATGCAAAATGCCACTTGAGCTAGAATCTCCCACCAAATGGTGGTTACAATCTTGATAAAAATGGTTACATGAAATGGTACCACTTGGCGAGGTAACTTACTACATCGGTTACAATATTGATAAAAATGGTTACATGAGATGGTACCACTTGGCGAGGTACCTTTATTGCCACCTACATTACTAAGTATTGCATAATAACATTAAAATGGGATCCCCACGTTGGAAGTGGGTTATTACATAGGTAAATGAGAATTACAACATGGTGTTAGGATAGGATCCTAACAACAGCCCTAAGCGAAATAATCATGGAAATGAAGGCGAAGGATGGATGCACCCATTTTGGGCTCATTTGAGAGCACATTTTTTATCCTAGCCTTAATTATAGAGATAGCATTCAAACAAGTATTTTCATAATAAGTTGGTGTAATTTGAGCACAGGAAGAGGTTGCCAAAAAAAATGCTACCACAACAAGTCTTGCAGACCAAGAAACCATCGTTTTCTAAATTTGCTTAATCTATGAACTAGGTTACCTCCTCCGTTGGGCTAATTTATTTAGTGAAATGACACCAATTATTTCTCTTAATAGTATGATCAGATATTTTAGGTAACACCAACTTGCCACAGTATATTACCAGGGGTTAAAAATAAAAAATAAAAAATAAAATCATATCTTTCCATGTTGATCACAATATCATGAAGTTTTATTACATAAAAATATATATATATATATATATGATTTTTTTATGTGATGCCATGCAATGTATATGAGCTTAACATCAAGATGAACATTTTTATAAATTTTAAATCTTTTTAGCGAATGCCCTCAACTGACCACTCTCTATATTTGATTTTGGTTTCTAATTTTTTCTACTGAAAATGTGCATGTGTAACCCATGTTCATTATTTTTTTGAAAAGGTATTACAGTTGGTGTTTAGGTGAGCAAGGGAGGTCTACCGTTGTTGACACACCAATAAGAGACGAGTCTAAGAAATATAATCATTGGAAATTTTGGTGGCTATCAAAAATGACTGATTTGAAAGGTATGAATTATTATAGTTGTTCAATGCCTTGGATAAGGTTCCCATGTACCAATTATATTACAGAGATAATATATAACTAGTCATTATGTAAAGTGTGTTTTATAATTTTAAACTAGTAGAATTTTATGGGAATATGATGGCGTTGAGTTAAAATGGTACCTTTTTATTGTTGGTTGGAGAAATGACAGTAGTTCTAGCAATTGTTTATCTTATTTTACATCCAGACTAGATGTGCCATTTTTTATTTTGGGAGGAGGCCAAGGTGGAGGGCGGATACTCAGAGGAATTTTAAACTCTATATCACTACAAAAGCAACAATCCTTATCTTGTAACTGATCAAAATGAAGTGGGTTGAGGCCCAAATCTGTGCAATAATAGTATATAAAAACTCCATTTTTTTGGGCTCCATTGATGGTTGAGGATTCCTTTGGTGTTATTTGGAATTTTCTACTTTTCCCAGGCGGTTTTGCTTCCATAAGCCTGATTACTCTTGGAAACCTCAAAACCTGTGCATTATTGCTAGAAAAAACCTCTACATTGTTGGTAATGTTTTCTCTAGGGAAGCTATCCTCCTCTTCCTCATACACTTCTTTTAAAAAAATTGCATTTTTAGGATTATCATAAAAATTTCTTTTTTTTTCTTTGGAAGTACATTATGTACTTTTTAAGAATTATGGCTTCGATTTCTTCTGCAAAATGTTTTCTAGGGTTTTCATTTTCATTTGCAACTTCTTCTGCTTCCACTTCCATTAGATCCTCACTAAAATTATTAATAATATTTTCAAAATGTTGCACACTAAAAATATTTTCTAAATGTTGCAAATGTGGTTTCCCCAATTCTTGAAATTCTTCCCTTAGTTTTTGAGCTTCTTTCTAAACTTCTTGGTCCCATATGGTTGGATCCATAAGGCTCTGATACCATATGGTAGAACCCTAAAGGTTCTAGCTTAAAATTTAATAAATGAGAAATAAATAACATTAAATTAAAGAATCACTTTTGAATCAGAATCACCTTTGCATTGGTACGGGAAATCCCTCCAATGGATTTAATATATGTTTTAATATTTATTCCATGATATTCCCAAATGAATGATTTGGACAACTATATATATTGACCTAACCCTAACCATCACGTCACTTCATAATAATTAATAGAATTAATTATTATGGCTATGCTAATTCTTAACCCTAATAATAATATAATAATTAATTTATAATTAATTATTATATTATAAATTACACTAACCTTAAGATATTAAATATATTATATTATTATTAATAATTAGGTTTAGGATAGTATTCTAACAATTTGTTAATTCAAATGGCCTTTGGGATGCTATTCCTTCAAGGTTTCAATATAAATGGGATAATAGACACATTGGGAAAACTCATATAACAAAAATATGGGATATATTCTTATTATCCAACACATGGTTGGAAATAGAGTATACAATATCTTTCTATATTTTATTATGAGTACGATCAAATCATAAACCCATTTATTCAAACATTTATTCTACAAGGCTTGGCATAGACTATCAAAGACAGATTGGACCTGGCTCAAGGATATTGGGCTATGGCATGTGACCAAGCTGAAGAAGGTGCACGTTGATCATACCTATGGGATCCATATACATGCACCTTCCACCTACCAATGGAAGGTGATAGGATTGTGACTGTACCCACACACCAGAGGGAGGCCTTGATGTAGTGGGTATATGGGAAAAACTAGTTATTGGTGACTATGGATGGTGGGGGTGTGGATGTAGATAGCCATATTTGGCTTAGATTGATCTCAATGAGGCATACCATCCTAGTGGTAATGATATTCAATGTCATTCTACCAAATTTATATGGTATACGGTTCCCATGGAACCTATTGGGGCTAGTGTAGGATTTGGTGGAGGAACCCAAGGTGATGGCATGGGATCTATGCTTACTGGCATAGGTATACTGAGAGTTTTATGAGGTATGATATCAAAATAGGTCGAGGTTAGGCTATAGTTTGCCACTATAGATTTGGGTGTGGGAGCACATCAATATTGAGCACCCATAGGCCTGTTGTGCTTTATCGAGTAGGAGTTGGGAGACAAGATGTCTTATGCCATTTTTGAATAAAACATTGGTTACTCTATAGCTTAATTTATTGCCTTCATTTAATTTGTCAAACCTAGGAAAACTCGTAAACTTTTGAAGTATCGTGCATAGTTTATGCCTATAATACCAAGGAGGTGAGTCCAATATATCCTAAGGTTTGGGGGGAAGGTTGTGATGTAGCTATGTTTCTTCTCCAAACTATTAAATTAGCCTACATTATAAAAAGCATGACTGGAAATAAAATCTATAAAGCAAAACATAAACTTGCTAGAAAATACAAAGAAAATATGGAAAAATATAGAATTTTACTAATTGTTGTAAAGAGAAAAGATAGAAAAAAAATAATAAAAAAATTAATTATAGAAAAATAGGGAAAGGGGTGGAATACTGTTGAGAGTGGACCCAAGCTTCCAATAGATTCTGCCTAAATTAAATCACACACACTAGATGCTGAGAAATATTGATATGAACATTCAAATATTTAATTGTAGCTTCAAAAATATTTTTACTAGTAAAATATCAAGGATCCCTTTTTAGAGGTGGCCTATGCATTTATATAGTGTACAACCATCCTCTATTACAAGATCGCGTAAGTCTATTTCAGAATTTTCATTATAACACATATGCAAAAATAATTACAAACGTCTAACATGTGCTAATTTTGTTTTTTGCAAGATAAATTAGGCATGTTATATTTATTGAATGAATTAAGTTTCGTATAATCAATTTGTGTGTTTTATTAATTTACATATTTTTTTAGCCATTAATGATAAATGGATAATATTTCTAGTTCATTCTCTCATCCTTCATCCACATATATCGCTAGAAATCACCATTATGTTTCTTCTAAAAATAGGGTTCTTGTTGTACTTTTGCTCCACGAGATTTAGGCACCATCCAGCGTATCATTGGAAATTAGGTACTATTGACTCTAAAGTCGAGAGTCAAGCACCATCTACCCCAAATATAGGATTTAGGCACCTTTGATCCTAAATTTGGTAGTCAGGCACCATCAATATCGAAGCTAGGAGTCATGCACCTTTGACCCTAAAGTTGAGAGTCAGACACCTTTAACTCAGTGTATGTATTATTTTTTGTGGTCACCGTTGTCCTTATGTTTCCACCATCAAACATGAAGTGCTAGGTCTACACGGGATCTAGATGTAAATATGCAAAAGTAGCAAATTCATCGAATCTACAAATAAATCACACTTAAAACACATATTAGAGAATATACACAATTTCCTATTAAATATATATAAAAATTTCATAAAAAGTACATTCTATAAAAATAATTCCGCACAACATGTTATTAATCCATACAAAAATATGAGCATTTTTTGTGGTCATCATCCTCCCATGCTTAGATTTTGCCACGCCCTCGTGGCACCTTCTACTGGTAATCCCTTGTTCTGTCAACAACCTTCCAGTATGCCCTATTTTTTTTCTTTCTCTAGTGGTGGATTTATCTCGTTCCTTATCACATTTTTGTTTGCCTCCCTTTTTTGGCTAGTTAGGACCTACTTTTATTTTGGGTGCCTTCTTCCATGGACTACACTGTAGGGGTTGACTAGGTCCTACTTCCATGAGTGGATTTTTTCTGCTCCATCTCTTTTTATCTACTGCTCCATATATGTAAAATCTTGTAAATATAGTGGCATCCTTCTAAAATGTAGGCTTAGCTTACTTACAACACTGATGGTTTGGGGGAATCTGGACTACCATTGGAAATTTAGGCTTGTCCCTTGGTGGATAATGGGATGTATCATGTACTCAGACTTTTGGCAATTTGGCCATCTCAGGGTCAAGCATTGCATCCTTTGTAGCATTATTCTCTGCATAATTTTCCTCTATAGTATTTTCCTCTGTATCTTCAAGGGAAAGAGACTAAGGTGCTCTAACCAGTGGTGGCATAATTGGATCTTTGCCAAATATACCCATCTTGTCTATATATTCCCTCATTATTGAGGGATTGCCATATTTAGAACCATATAGGTTCCAAAATTATTTTTGCTGGGTAGGGTTAACATAAATACATGGATCTTGAGCCATAAGCATTTTGCTCCTTTTTGGCCTCCTTTAGGTTCTTTTGGAGCTCTTGGAAATACTCCTTATACCTAGAAAAGGCTTCCACAAATAAAAACCATTATTTGTTTGAGTTTAGATCTAGCTGCACCTTCAATTTTCATTGTGTACCCTTCTACTTTGGTTGTTTTATTGCTTTGGCCTTTGTCTTCCTCCTCTTCTATGGTGTTATTTCTTATTTCCTCTTGGACTACAATTTCCTTGATGATCTAGGTGCTTTTGCGCTAGTTGTGGATGCTGAAGGACCAACCTCCTCTTTCTTCTACAAGGGTGGTTCTTCTTGGACCTCAAAAGACTTTTCTTCTTGTTTTTCTTGGTCCCCTAGTGTGTTCCCAATTGGTCCAGCTATGGTCTATTCATCCAACTATTTATCCTTCATTTTCTCAACCAATGGTTGACCAGTTGACTATGCACCATCTATGGGACTAACTGACCCTTATGGGTGATCCATTTCATAGCCTAGCCCTTGCCCTACTTCTATCTAGATAGAAGGGTCAAATGGTTGTGTGTTGTTAATCAACTAAGTGGTATATAATTATGATTCATATTCCCTAGTTGATTGTGTCATTCTTGCTTGGTCATCCAACATATGGTCATCATATTGGGCAACATCCGGTATGTCAACTGATTTCTCAGACTTACTATCATCAATATCCACTACAAGGGGCACCTATTGCATAGTAGTGCTACTTTGTTCATCACCAATAATTTTAGCAGAGTCCTCAAAAAGGTCCCCTACTTCAATTGTTAGGTTGGTCTCTATTTTGGGATCATATTGAATCTATCCAGAAGAAGAAATTTTCTCCTAAAAATATAGAGAAGTCGTAGGCACCTCCATTTCCTAATCTATTTAAACTATAGCATTAACCTTGGCTGGTTGGCCAACCTCCATTCATTGAATTTATGATTTCAATTGTTGCATTGTGTTCTGTAGCTGGTGAATGATGTTGTACATCTCTAACTATTTTTCTACAACAGCCTTTCTAGACACCTCAAAGAGGATTTTCTCTACCTTGTATTTCCCTTCCCAAATGAAGGATTGTTGCTTTAACATTTGTAATTGCATTTGTAGAGCTTCTCCTTGGTTTTTTGGTCGATAGGGTTCACCTTCGACCATGTTTTTTGGATAGTAAATTCATCGTCAGATATACTAATGACTTATTTGTCATTGGATGAATTGGATATGAACACGAATGCTTGCTTTGTCATGATTTTGGTCTTAGGTTAGGTCATCATATGAACAGGGCTTGGTACTCTCTGTCCTACTTCCTCAAAAATGATGGATGAAATTTTTTCTACATCCTTTATTGATCAATTATGATGGTAGGTAGGCATAAACTTTGTTGGCCCTGATGCCCTTGCAACCTATTTACTACAAGAGTCAAGTGCTTCTTCCATCTCCTATTTTTCTAGAGAAGTGGTATCTTCTTCAATTGGTGCCTCCTTATGTGCCTTAGTGTGCTTAATTAGGACTGAAATCAACACATGGTACACCAGGGCAGTGGTTATCCTAGCCTGATACTGCCTAGCTTCATCGCTTAGGAAACATGCTAAATAATAGGGGACATTGATTTTATACCATGTAAAATATGATGTAGAAAATGGAAATGATTTACATTGAGCCATAAGTACCTACCCATGCAGGTGAATAATATAGCTATTTACTTAAAAACCTTGCTCTAGAGGTTTGGGAGGTACTGCATAGATACTCTAGAATGTGTCAAATATGTCATCGATTGGCCAAAAAATCTCTTCATACAATTCATAGGTTTATCATATTTGTATACATGGTCCCTTGTTTGAGGGATACTAGTAACTACTAAAATGTGGGCATCTATGACTAGAATTTCTAGTCCTTGCATTCATATGCCTCATCCCTCAAATATTTTGTGAATTCCTTGGTTACCTCAGTCTCTTGATTCTGACTAACCAAGTGGTAGTAATCCATCCAACTAACCACTTCAAATTGGCTTTGAACATCTTCATTGATCTCTGAAAGATCTATGGGTTTGTTTTTCTTTAGCTAGTGATTTATGGATTTTCATCTCATGGCAATTACTCTTAGTGTTCATCTATAATTTTTATGATTCTCTAGATTTTATTTTTTTGCAACTTACCCTAGCTCATAGGTTCATTTTAAAATATCTTTTCTTTCAATTGCATCCATGCATGCAGGAACTTCTTCACCATAATTAGAAATAATTATGGTGATTTGTGCAAACATCATAAAATAATGTTCTGGATTTCTAATGGATGATTGGTATAATTTTCCACCCAACTGATTACTGATACGTGGACAAATGCAAAGTTGGGTACGACGATTGGATGGATATTTCTTAAATAATGTGATGGCACTATTGATAGAAATGTATTTCTAATGAAAATTATATACATATGAAACAAAAAATTGAGAGCATACATAATTAGCATTTTATGTGTGCATGATATGTAGACACTCATGGTGTATACATATTGGTTTTTGCATGATGATAATATTTTATCAAAATAAATAATAGCGTGTGTGTTTCCCATGTGAAGAAATTATTTTTTGAACAAATCATTCTTGGGTGCTACGATTTTATTTCATTTGAGGTTACCTGCTAAAAAAATGCAAGAAAATATTAAATTAATATTTCTCTATGGGACGACACACATCCATCCTTGGAATTTTTTTGTTGATTGTCTTAGAACGTGCATCAAGAACCAATAGAAACAATTTTTTTTATTCGTGATAAGTTGACTTGAAGTGTGTGGGTAAAATTTTGATGTGGCTTCTACTACTTTGAAGAACACAAGCTTATACTGAGAGGGGGGTGAACAGTATAAGACCACTTTTTACTTTTCTTTTCAATTCAATATTATGCAGTGTATAGATAGCAATATCAATAGCAGTAATCAAAGCAATGCACAAAACACCATCCACAAAAGTGACACAACAATTTACGTGGTTCACCCAATGCGGGCTACTCCACGGAGAAAATATTTTGCTAAAACTTTCTCAATCAATCTCTTGGGAATCCTTCCCAATTACAATATTTATGGACCTCTATCCAAAGGAGATGTTGATCCCCTAAATCTCAAGTTCGTGGATCTCTTCCATAGGAGAACTCTTTCCCCTTCTGCTCTGGCTAGTGATCTTCTAGAAGACTTTGTCTCTCTGTTGCACTGACTTGTGGATCTCTCTCCACTTGAAGACTCCTCACTCAGATCTGTCTTCAATTGTCCTGGCTATTGGATCTCTATCCACTGAGACTCTATCCTCTATACTCTGTCACCTCCAAATCTCTGTCAATAGGTTCACTCAGAACCTCTTCAAATATGCTCAATAGGCTCACTCAAAACCTGCTCAAATATTCTCAATAGGCTCACTTAGAACCTGCTCAAATATTCTCAATAGGCTCACTCAAAACTTGCTCAAATATGCTCAACAAGCTCACATAGAACTTGTCCAAATATGCTCAATAAGTCCTCTCTAGGACTTGCTCAAATCTGCATAGCAAGCTTTCACAAAATCTTACTCAAAATTAGTCCACAAGCCTTCTCAAAGACTTACCTCAAATCAGCTCAACAAAATCTCAACTCAATCTCATAGAAGCATAAAGATAATTGTTAGAGACTCAATATGTTCTATACTCAAATCCCAATCTCAACTCAAATCAATCTCATAGAAGCATAAAGAGAATTGTTAGAGACTCAATATGTTCTATACTCAAATCCCAATCTCAACTCAAATCAATCTCAACTCAACAATCTCATAGAAGCATAAAGAGAATTGTTAGAGACTCAATATGTTCTATACTCAAATCCAATTTCTTTCTCAACTCAACTCAAATCAGAATATAGAATAGTTTGTTTTATGGAACTTGAACAACCACTTCACACAATCACTTGACTAGGCTCAAACAACTCTACTCAACCAATCACCACAAGGAACAACTCTTTCTCACAAACCCTAGTCCAAGCATGAATCAACCAACTCAAAATGTCTTCAACAATACTCAACAACAACTCTTACATAACAATGATACTCATGTTCTTTTCTAGCTCAAGTTCAAGTTCTTTGCACAACAACTCACTCCAACAACAATGCTTATAAAACAAGGTTTTAATCACAACTTTCAAACCAGAAAACCTTGAAGCATTAAACCAACTATTTTTGAATAGGAAACCACAATCAATCCTTTTCACTCCAATGATATTTCAGAAATCAACCACCCAAATAAAATCAATGGAGAATATTGCTCATACCTTTTTGATGCCTTATTTGTTGTCCACAAAATCTGTCTCACTCAACACACTTTCTTTTTCAACTCTCAACAAGGGTTAGAGTAATAACACAACAAAAATATCCAAGTAACACCTTATTACTCCTACTTTATTTTAACATCCACCAAAGTTATTTTATTCAAGAAATAAACCCTCAATAGAATGGATCAAACTTACTTTTGGAAACTCCTTGACAAAACCTGAAATATCTTCTTACACAACCCTTATTTCTCCTTCTAAGCAAGTTAATTAAATAGCTCTTGAAAAATGCTTTCCAATGATATATAATATGCTACCCTTCCAAAATTAAAAGGAATAGTAATTTCAGAATTTTCTAAAACAACTCATAAGCCTTATTTCTCCTCAAAGCTTTTCTTACAAATATTAAAATAAAAATTTAACTTACCTTTTTCTTCTCAGTGGGATTTGATCCCCTATCGCTGTCCAAGCACCACTCTAACCATGGTGCCACTAACCATGTGAGCCAACCACTCACATGAAATGGTGAGCGCAACCACTATGCTTTCCTTCCTCCAAATGTGCCCCAGAAGACATGTGCGCCAAAAGGTGTACTTCCTTTCCACTTCACAAAAACCAGCGTCGGTGGGATTCGAACTTCGGATCTCCTGGCGCTCAACAACTTGACTACCTCCTTCTTGCCACTAGGCCACAAGCACCTACGGTGTATGGGAAGGGTCCTCCCTTCCTTCTATTTCTCCCTTTCTTCGTAGGTTTCGATTGCACTAAAATATCTTTTCTCTTTGTTCGAACGAAACTCACACACATTCGAATTATTGCCAAATGAATTTTTGGCAATGGTATTTATACATATTACCTTGAATTTTCATACGTCGGCCCTTAATCGAATTTTATGATGTCGGAGAGAATTTCCACTTTGGAAATTTAAATTTAAATTTTAAAATATTAAAATTTAAAACTTAAACTTCAAAGTTGAATAACTTTGTCATCGGGACTCCTTTTTTGATGAAATGAAAAGCCAACCTAGGTTTTAAGAAAAACCCACTTCAAATATTTCATCCATGGTTTTAAATAAAAACCTTTTGCTAAGCTTCCCTTGAAGCTCCTTTTGGAATACAAACATAGTGCTTGCCATCATAGATCCTTTTGACATCAAATAACCTTTTGACATCAATGACAACATTTTAGCTTAGGGACTCAAAATGTCCAACAATCTCCCCCTTTGTCATTGATGGCAACCCATATCCTTTTATTGAAATCTGACCTTCTTTTTTGCTCCCCCTGGCTCAATGCTCTCTCAAATATCAAATCTCTCCCCATATCAAAAACTCTCCCCAATATACACAAATCTCTCCCCCTTTGTCATCAATGGCAAAGGGTCACCTTTGGGGCTCGGGGCTAAGAATGAGCCTCTTAGCTTAGCCCCTCCCCCACCTCCACATGAGGTGGTTAATTCTGGGGTGGGAGTATTTCTACTCCCGAAAGCACTTCTCTTTACCTTTATCTTTCTCTCTTCCTTTCTGAGTTTTTTGAATCCTCTCACTATTTCTTTCCAAGCCATCATCCCTGTTTCTGTTATCATTTATGTTCCTGTTCCTATTCATGTTCCTATTCCTATTCTCATCCATGTTCCTGTTCCTGTTCATATTTCTATTCATGTTCATGCCTGCTTCTGGAATATTTGCTCTACACCATCTTGTCATGTGACCATCATTATTGCACTTATAACACTTAATGTTATTATTCCTTGGAGGTGCAAATGTCTTAGGATACCTCCTAGTGAAACCATATCCTCTTCTACCATGAACCCTGCAATTTATTGCTTTGTGACCATACTCATTGCATGAGTAGCAATACCCATGGAAAAGTTATCCTTTCCCATATTCCTATCTTTCATATGACCTACATTGTGAAGCCATGTGCCCAAACCTGTGACATGAGAAGCATCTCCCATTGAAGCTTCCTTGCCTAGACCTCATTGGTCTCCTGTTCTGATTGTTGTTCCATATGTATCTTCTTTGTGCATTGTTCCTATTTTTTACCTCTTTGTTGTCCAACTCATCCTCTGATGTCCCACTTTCACTTAAACTATCTTCTTCTGATGTATCTTCTTCTGAAGTTTCTTCTTCATCAAGACTTGAAGTAGATTATTTTTCCCATTTCTTTTGAACCTTTTGGAACCAAGACCTATTGAATATGATGTTCATCTTTGTATCTTGATGAACTTATCTAAATTCTTAGAGCTATTTATGAAACTCTTCATCTTGATCTTGGAATCCTCTAAATCTTCTTTTAGTAGTAGCCACTTCTTGTGTTAACTTTTCACATTCCAAAATATTTGCTTCTAACTTATCCTTGAACTTGCTTGCCTTAGCCTTTGACTTCTCTAAATCCTCTATGAGCAATAACCTTTCTTCATCACATTCTTGAAACTAACTTTCAAGCTTGGAGTGTTGCTTTCTAACCTTCTTTACTGTGTCAAGGGCATAGATAAGTTCTCCCTTGAGATCATAACCATTCTCTATTGAGTAATCCTCTATTTTTTTGCCTTTGTCCTTATCATTACTTCCTTTTGGCTTGTCTTCTATAGGATCACTTACTTCATCTTCTAAAGCCATTAGAAGATTCTCATCTGGTCTTTCAAGTGCATCTTCAAAATCATCATCACTGAAACTATAACCATCCCTAGTGCAATCATCTTCAAGATGTCCAAATTTACCACATCTAAAACATTTGAGAATAACTGGAGTCCTTTTTTCGATCTTTCTCTTTAACCATAAATAGGACTTCATCTCTATCATTATCTGAAAAACTAGCATCACTATCAATTGAGTACTTACTTGCATTATCTGCATAGTAGCTTTTCTTTTGCCTTTGGAAGAACTTCTTTCCTTGTCTGTTTTGTCCATCCTTGCCTTTCTTCTGGTACTTGTGTCTTTCTGATTCCCTGTACCTGTGATCCTATTTTTCTTCATCATTGTTGTACTTTGGCTCTTTGCACTCTATTGCATAATGTCCATACTTTCCACAATTGAAGCACTTGATAGATCTTAGATCTATGGATCTTTTGGAACCTTTATCTCTTCTACCATAGTTAGCTTCTTCATCACTAGATGACTCACTGCTTGATTCTATCTTCTTTCCCTTTTTCTTTTTGTCCACTTTGAAAGCAACTTCTTTCGGAGGAATAGGATATTTTGTTCTTATCTCAAAAGTAGTAAGCATGCCAAGAAAAGAATTCCTTGTCAAAGAATCACTATCAATTGATGTTTCTATAGCAGAAACCTTTTCACTATACCTTTTTGGAAGAGTCCTCAAGATCTTATCACAAGCATCAGATTCATCAACCTTCATTCCAAGACCTTTCATCTCATGTACAAGTTCATCAACCTTGTTGAGATAATCATGAATATTTTCATCATCCCTCATTCTTAAGTTCTCAAATTCTCCTTTGAGATTTCTGATCTTAGCCATTCTGACTCCTTTATCTCCTTCATATATTTCATGCAGAAGTTCCCACATTTATTTTGTTGTTTTACATTCCATAACCTTCATAGATTCTGCTCTACACAAACCTTTTATAATTGCATTCATAGCTCTTGAATTTGCATGCATTAGAAGCTTACCTTCTTTATCTATAGGAGGATTGACTGTTGAATCATATCCAAGTTCCACTACATCCCAAACTTCATTTCCAAGTGCCATCAGGTAAAATCTCATCAGCATACACCAATATAAGAAGTCACTTCCATAAAATATTGGTACTACATTATTGAAGGATCCATCTCTTTGATCCTTTTGATCCATTGTGTTCTTAGACCACTTTTCCTTCAAGCTATCAAACTCTTCTGAAGGAACCCGCTCTGATACCAATTGAAGAACACAAGCTTATACTGAGAGGGGGGTGAATAGTATAAGACCACTTTTTACTTTTCTTTTCAATTCAATATTATGCAGTGTATAGATAGCAGTATCAATAGCAATAATCAAAGAAATGCACAAAACACCATCCACAAAAGTGACACAATAATTTACGTGGTTCACCCAATGCGGGCTACTCCATGGAGAAAATATTTTTCTAAAACTTTCTCAATCAATCTCTTGGGAATCCTTCCCAATTACAATGTTTATGGACCTCTGTCCAAAGGAGATGTTGATCCCCTAAATCTCAAGTTTATGGATCTCTTCCACAGGAGAACTCTTTCCCCTTCTACTCTGGCTAGTGATCTTCTAGAAGACTCTGTCTCTCTGCTGCATTGACTTGTGGATCTCTCTCCACTTGAAGACTCCTCACTCATATCTATCTTCAATTGTCCTAGCTGTTGGATCTCTATCCACTGAGACTCTATCCTCTATACTCTGTCACCTCCAAATATCTATCAATAGGTTCACTCAAAACCTCTTCAAATATTCTCAATAGGCTCACTCAGAACCTGCTCAAATCTTCTCAATAGGCTCACTCAGAACCTGCTCAAATATTCTCAATAGGCTCACTCAGAACCTGCTCAAATCTTCTCAATAGGCTCACTCATAACCTACTCAAATTTTCTCAACAAGATCACTCAGAACTTGTCCAAATCTACTCAATAAGTCCTCTCTAGGACTTGCTCAAATATGCATAGCAAGCTTTCACAAAAGCTTACTCAAAATCAGTCCATAAGCCTTCTCAAAGACTTACCTCAAATCATCTCAATAAAATATCAACTCAATCTCATAGAAGCATAAAGAGAATTGTTAGAGACTCAATATGTTCTATACTCAAATCCCAATCTCAACTCAAATCAATCTCAACTCAACAATCTCATAGAAGCATAAAGAGAATTGTTAGAGACTCAATATGTTCTATACTCAAATCCCAATCTCAACTCAAATCAATCTCAACTCAACAATCTCATAGAAGCATAAAGAGAATTGTTAGAGACTCAATATGTTCTATACTCAAATCCAATTTCTTTCTCAACTCAATTCAAATCAGAATATAGAATAGTTTGTTTTATGGAACTTGAACAACCACTTCACACAATCACCTTGACTAGGCTCAAACAACTCTACTCAACCAATCACCACAAGGAACAACTCTTTCTCACAAACCCTAGTCCAAGCATGAATCAACCAACTCAAAATATCTTCAACAATACTCAACAACAACTCTTACATAACAATGATACTCATGTTCTTTTCTAGCTCAAGTTCAAGTTCTTTGCACAACAACTCACTCCAACAACAATGCTTATAAAACAAGGTTTTAATCACAACTTTCAAACTAGAAAACCTTGAAGCATTAAACCAACTATTTTTGAATAGGAAACCACAATCAATCCTTTTCACTCCAATGATATTTCAGAAATCAACCACCCAAATAAAATCAATGGAGAATATTGCTCATACCTTTTTGATGCCTTATTTGTTGTCCACAAAATCTGTCTCACTCAACACACTTTCTTTTTCAACTCTCAACAAGGGTTAGAGTAATAACACAACAAAAATATCCAAGTAACACCTTATTACTCCTACTTTATTTTAACATCCACCAAAGTTCTTTTATTCAAGAAATAAACCCTCAATAGAATGGATCAAACTTACTTTTGGAAACTCCTTGACAAAACCTGAAATATCTTCTTACACAACCCTTATTTCTCCTTCTAAGCAAGTTAATTAAATAGCTCTTGAAAAATTCTTTCCAACGATATATAATATGCTACCCTTCCAAAATTAAAAGGAATAGTAATTTCAGAATTTTCTAAAACAACTCATAAGCCTTATTTCTCCTCAAAGCTTTTCTTACAAATATTAAAATAAAAATTTAACTTGCCTTTTTCTTCTCAGCGGGATTCGATCCCCTATCGTTGTCCAAGCACCACTCTAACCGTGGTGCCACTAACCACGTGAGCCAACCACTCACATGAAATGGTGAGCGCAGCCACTATGCTTTCCTTCCTCCAAACGTGCCCCAGAAGACACGTGCGCCAAAAGGTGTACTTCCTTTCCACTTCGCAAAAACCAACGCCGGTGGGATTCAAACTTCGGATCTCCTGGCGCTCAACAACTTGACTGCCTCCTTCTTGCCGCTAGGCCACAAGCACCTACGGTGTATGGGAAGGGTCCTCCCTTCCTTCTATTTCTCCCTTTCTTCGCAGGTTTCGATTGCGCTAAAATATCTTTTCTCTTTGTTCGAACGAAACTCACACACATTCGAATTATTGCCAAATGAATTTTTGGCAATGGTATTTATACATATTGCCTTGAATTTTCATACGTCGGCCCTTAATCGAATTTGATGACGTCGGCGGGAATTTCCACTTTGGAAATTTAAATTTAAATTTTAAAATATTAAAATTTAAAACTTAAACTTCAAAGTTGAATAACTTTGTCACCGGGACTCCTTTTTCGATGAAACGAAAAGCCAACCTGGGTTTTAAGAAAAACCCACTTCAAATATGCCATCCATGGTTTTAAATAAAAACCTTTTTCTAAGCTTCCCTTGAGGCTCCTTTTGGAATACAAACATAGTGCTTGCCATCATAGATCCTTTTGACATCAAATAACCTTTTGACATCAATGACAACATTTTAGCTTAGGGACTCAAAATGTCCAACATGCTTCCCAATGATAAAGAGTTATTTCATATATTGGATAAAGGCACTTTATTTTAATGGAAGTTAGGAACCTTTTTCAATGGAAATTAGGTACCTTACTCTAATACATGGACCATAGGTGCCCATTATAATGGTATTCATACACCTTGTTGCTAGAAATCAACCATCTTACTCTAATACACAAGATACAAGCATCCATTAGAACTAAATTCAAGCACCTTTTCACTATAAATCAGAAACCTTTTCACTGGAAATTAGGTGCCCACCAAATAGAAAATAGGCACCTTCTCGCTAGAAATCAGTTGCCTCTTAGAACAGAATATAGGTGCCTTGTCACTAGAAATCAGGCACCCTCTTTTTTTTGTGACTTTTCAATAATGGGAGTCAATCACCTTTATGATATGTGGGATTCAAGCACCTCCCCATATTTTAATAGTAACGGTTGTTGTTGTGTCCAAAATTGAATGCTTTCAGTTGATCAGACTATCAATATTCATCATTCTAGGATAACATCAACATCCACTGTGTGAACTAGCATTTGGGCATCTTTCTCCATGAAGATAAAAATACCTGCATACCCATCCGAATATGGTTATCCCACTTTAGATGGGGATGAGTGTACTCTACTGGAATTAAATATCCTATAAGTTGGAAATGTGTAGGTTCATGCATCCTATACCTGATAGGCCTAGGCTTCCCAGGCTGCCCATTGTTCCATTTAGGGCATCATTCCTGCAAAACAAAAACACAACTAAAGAAATAAAAATGCAGGACTTATAAAAGAATTAATTGTTTTTGGTTCATATGGATAAACTATACGATCCTAAAAAGCATACCCCTAGCTAGTAATGATTAAATCACATAAATCATGAAAATATAAAAAAAATTACATATAACCAAAATAAGGGTTTCCTTTATTCATTCTTCATTGAAATTTGGTTAAAATTCGTCCCTCTTAGGAATACCCAATGTGATACAATGTATATCGCTCCAAATTTTTTGCATCCTTACCCTCAAGCTATAGGATCCATGCCCAGAAGGAGGATGCGAGAAGGATGGGACAATACCTCGGACTGAGAGGCCCTTTGAAGGTCTCGCCTCTCGAGGGAGGGGTATAAGGGTCAATTTTTTATGGATGGTGGGTTCCCCAGGAAACTTTTGAGTGGTAGTTTCCACGCCTAGGTTGATAGTGGGTTTGATGTGTTTATTTTTATACTTGATCATTCAACTCCTAGGTTTGGCAAAGATGAATCTAAACTATTATGTATGCCAATGCTGATTTAAATGAATATAGAGAACAGAAATGAATGCTAAACATAGAAAATATGCTAGTTAGATCATAACATACCTAATTTCGGATGTTTGATGAAGATTCTGAGTCTTGTAGTAGTTCAGATCATCTCGACTCATATGTAATCATCTTAAATTACATTGAATCATCCCAAATCATAGTCGATCGTCTGAGATAAGACATAATCGTCTGAAATCTAACAAATTCGTCAGAAACCTGCAATCACACAAATAGATACAAAATACCCAAGATGCAACTACAGAAGCAAAGGGAAATGATAGAAATAACTATAAATTTGTCTAAATGATAGATACAAATAGGAATTAAAGAGGAAAAGCATCAACTTAATAATTTATTTTTATTTTATCATGCATTTATATTAGATGAGGTGAACTCCAAGATGCATAAACATAATAATTTAAGACAATGCAAAAATACAATAGGAAAATGCAGAAAAGCTAAGGAAATGCAAACTCTAGACTCTGATTGCCCCCAATCTGGACTACAGTCGAGATCACCTCCAATCGTACGAGATCGTCTGTGGTCCTCGACAAGATCGTCTGAAATCATCCGAGATCACTTGCGACGATCCGAGCTAGCTTCGACTAAAAAATAGTAGAGTTCTTGCAAGAAAATGCAAAATACATAATACAAATAGTAGTGCGAGGATGCTCTAGTGAATAAGGAACTAAATCTATAGGGAAATCTGTTAGCTAAGGGGTTTAGGGGAGTCAGGGGGGATAAACTAGAAAAATCCTAGTTTATATAGGATTAGGGGGAGGCTAGGAGGTTGGGGATCATCCCAATATGGGAGATCTCCAACGGGGAAATCTCCAACTGCACAGATGTGCTTCTACCCAAGTTGGAGAGGCTGTTGAAACAAAAGCTAATTATGAAAATTTAGTTTTGGGATGAAATCATCTGGACATTCTGTTCCAGACAAATTCGTCAGATCGGGGACGATTTCGTCTGATCTGCGATGTTATCGTCCAACGGTCAAAACAAATCCTAAAACTGGTGTGAAAAATGGGGAAAGTGGGTAGCAGGTTGTTTTGGGGTTAAAATTTAAATTGTTATCTTTTATATTTTACTAAGTTTTTAAACGTGCCAATTTTAGGGTGCTACATTTTGTGCCCTCTTTAGTGAATTTTTTGAAGAAAATGCGTTAAAGACGAGTTTTTCTCGTTTTTACGAGAAAGCAAAAATGTACTCAATTTTTTAGACGATGATTCTTGGTTGAATCGTACGACTACTGACTATGGTGCCCCCTCCGTGTTTTTACCCAAATCGAACGTTTGAGGTAAAAACACAAAAAAGCAAAAATTAAAATGTTGTTGGTTTTGAATAAAATTAAGAAAAATAGGGAAAACCCTAATTCATTTTTTTTTACTATTCATTTTTACTGTTCAAGAGCTCTGTAGAGAGAAAATGGTGGAGACAGTGCATAGAGCGACAGAGGTCCGACATGGGCTACGGGTAAGGATCTAATCCTAGTATATTAGGTTTTATTTTAAGTTGTGCAATTGTTTGTTTTAAATTTGGACTATTTGGGGTATCGCGACTGTTTTTAGGCCGTTGACGACATCGGGACGAAATCGTCCCTATTTTGCCAAAATCGATGAACTAGGGGTGATCTCGTCCAACAAGGGGCGAACTGCGAGTTGCGAAATCGGAGACGATTTCATCCTAACAAAGGATGATGTTTCCCAATTTGGGATGATATCATCCAATGGTGGACGATATGATCGCTTTTAAGAAATTAAGCTCAATTAAAATATTTTTAATTTTATTTTAATGATTGGTTGATTAATGAATTTTTTTTGTTTTATTGTTTGTTTTGCAGAAAGGATTACTAAAGAGCTAGGAATGGAAATACGGCGAGCTGAGAGACGACTTAGCCGCTCTCAACCAGGTAGAGCGTGACCAACTAGCACAGGTCGGGCTATGACGTGTAGCAGAGATACCACAAGTACCAACAAATATGGGGCTACTGGTAGTCTTAGCAGAGAGGTGGTATCTGAGGTCATCCTACTTTCGATTACCGATAGGGGAGATGGCTCCCACTCTAGAGGATGTATGGAGGATCATAAGGATCTCCATACAGGGATGGCTCATGATGCCTGTGGCAAATCAGGGCTAGGCGATGATGAGACTGACTGGAGACCCAAGCTTTGCCCTAAAGAAGGGCAGAGTGAACATCGAGTCTCTACGACAGATGCTTGGGGCATCTAGGCTGACTCAGGTTTTGGTAGGAGTGGTAGGTGGTTTACTGTTGTGCCACCAGAGTGGATGCAGGCTACCGTGGGTGCTCTCACACATAGTTTGTGACATGAGACACCACGTGTACAAGTTTACATGGGGAAGTTTTGTACTCTACCGCTTGTATAGGATCCTGCATGGGGTCATATACAAGGGAGGTCGATGTCTGGTCTTAACATCGCTGCTACAGGTTTGGTTCTGGGAGCACATTGTAGTGGGGAGGTTGGCAGGGCTCCCACTGACAAGGGTTGACTGGGAGAGACCCCAGGTTTTCTACTGGTGGCTATAAAGGGGGTCATAGCAGTAGATAGATCTATCGATGTCACGGAGGTTGCTAGACAACCTCATCATAGACCATATCACCTGGAGGCCATGGCGAGAGCACCCCGAGTGTGCAGAGGATGGGTAAGAGCTGACTCGCATCAGGCGAGTCTACTGGCTAAGGATGGAGCGAGGAGAGGTAGAGCTCCACCGCTACAATTGGGTACTACGATAGTTCGGTCTATAGTAGGGGATCCCTTCTCTTAGGGACTATGAGTACTCCTAAACTATTCGAGATAGTACCACACTGAGCGAGGCTCTAGACATGCAATGATTCTAGAGCTAGAATGCTAATGATGCCCTCATCCAGCCAGTGGATGGTGATGACACGAGGGTTGTAGACGGCTACGATGCCTGGTACATAAGCATCCACCCTCCTCAGATGACAAGGGCATAGGGTCCAGTGCACGTCGTGGTGCACCAGATGGGGAGACGACAGTAGGTTGTGATTGAGGCAATGCGGGGTCATTGTAGGAGATAGCAGCAATGGTCCCCATAGGAGAGATGCCAGCCAATGGGTTAGGCTCCATAGAGGCTATGAGAGATAGGGCGGAGGGAGGAGAGACTCCCTTCGTAGTAGGGGGAGAGACCACCATCTCTTGGTAAGGGCAAGGGTGTGGATGTAGGGGAGAGCAATGAGATGGTGGCTCTCCAGGCTGAGGTTGCCCACCTCCGATCTCAAGTGTAGTCATTGCAAGATGAGGCTACTTAGCTCAGGGGTCAGGTATAGACACTACAGGATGAGACTACATGGCTTAGGGCATGGAGCGGAGGGGCAAGCAGGGATGAGCTAGTGTGGTCTATGATGTAGACCACATTCTACCAGGGAGTATACTTTCAGCTGGCTCCAGAGGGTCAGAGGGTACTGTTGTCAACGAACATTGTGGAACCAATCCAGATGGGATCGGTGAGGACATCCTCACGATCAATAGCGAGGACCTGAGACACAACACAGATTGCTATGGTACCAACTCCTCCACATCAATGCGGGGGAGGAGATGAGGCTGAGAGCTCGAGGGCTTCTCGAGACTAGGCGGCTATAGACTGCATAGAGATTGTATAGATTTTTGAGAGGATTGAGTATGCCAGGGTATAGATTGTGGCATACCAATCCAGTTTTGATATGATGTATATAATTTTTGTGATATATATATGATATTTTTGTGATATATGACTTGTGTATATGTTGTATGATGCTTTAATTTGAATTTTTTGTTTTTTTGATTGATGATTTATGTAATTATGTCGTTTGGAAATATTATAATTTGATATCATGCTGTAAAATTTAAATGAAATAATCTGATGTAAACAATTGATTGTTTTGGTGTGATTTGATAAAAAATAAAAAAAATAAAAGAGAATTCTAACAATAATTTCAAAGGACATTGTCGTTGTTATAGACCATTTCATGGAGTCGCCGCTCGCTCGGTCGTCAAGATAATCCCAGTATAGAAATATTGTTAAAAAAGTAAAAGAGTGCTTAAGAGACTGTCTTAAGACTTTGTGTTGTGATGATGGAAATAATGATGGTGATGATTTATTTTCAGATTTTCATAAAAATAGTATGCATGAGATACTAAAAGAAATATGATTTTTCTAGGCATAAATTCCTAAGTGTGATAAAATTTTGAACAATTCCTTAGAAATTATACCATGGTTTGCAAAATTGAATGTTGACATAATGAAATGAAATAGAATAAATGTTTGTTCGTTTTAAAGCATAATTGTGTAACATAATGATGCAAGTCATATGTTTTTATGAAGTTGTTTTAAAATAAATGGAAAATAAAATTAGAACAATTGTTTGCACTAGGCATAGAATTTATAGGTATAGACTTATACCATCATCGCGAAATCCAAAGAAGAAAATGGATATTTTAGTTTTATTGCAAGATTAATTTTTGACTATTGATAAACAGAAAAATAATAATATGAACATGTTGTTTGAAATAATTTTGTGATTTTTTGAAACAAAGTATATAATTGCTTGAAAACAAAACAAAAATTCTGAAATAAGCGAATAAAACTATTCAGAAAAGAATTACAGAAATAGTTTAAATTATCACAAAGACAAATGTATATTTATTAAAGGATCCTCATATGCAAATGTGAGTTCATTACCAATCTTGATTTATCATAATGATACAAAATCTCTCAAATACAAATGTGTGTGCAATTGTATTATTCATTCACCAATTTTGAGCAAGATAATTTGATACAAGTAATTTGCCTTAACCAAATGAGTGTTCGTTGACCATGATTTATATGCATGTAACCGTACCAGACTACTATGTAAGTCAGGTTATCAAGAGCTAGCTAATCCATAAGCTGACATAGGTCTGTAAAAAATAAGGTTGCTAATGTGACAAACATATCACCATGCTAGGAATTACCCAAGGCCAAGCGGGTTGGGCACAAACCACCTGTTATGGGGCTTACCTCATAGTTTTCGAATAATTGAAAATTCTAGGGATTCAAGCTCATTCACCCTTCTTTTATTTTCAAGGGGTAGGGAAAGGGATTTTATTGCATTTTGCTTTTTCTTTTCACTTTTGTTTTTTCTTTCTCTTTTTTTTTTGTATTTTTGCTTGGAATTGAGATAATGCTGAAATATTGCTGCGATGGTACAAAATAATATTTTTCTTTTTTCTCATTTTCTTTGACTTTTCTTTTTCTTCCTATGCTAGGGATACTTGCTCAAATTGGCTATAGAGCAATGGATTTTTATTCTGGGTAGGGGTGAGCTTGTCCTTTTGTCAATTCTCAAATATTCTAGACCATGTGCATGATAGGATAGCAGGGGAAAATTTTCACTCAAAAAACCATTTGTACTATGTAGCATTATATCGAATTTGCAATGAAATAATTTTAATGTGAAGAGATGTACTTGATCTAATTAAATAACAAGATCAATTCTCTATGCTCAAAACTTTATTTAATGTTAATGTGGAATTTGATATAAGAGAGATAAATAATCATACTAAATAAAATCAAGATATTTATTCATGTGAGTGTGAAAGTGCTGGATTCCAAAATAAATGCTAATTTATCCACAATAATTGAAAATATAACTGCAATACTTCAAGAATTGACAGGTATGAAATAAAAGATGTTTTTGAAGATTTTGACGATTTTGATGTTTTTGTATTTTGATTTTAAGTTATGAATTGAAAGAAATACAATGTGATTGTTTTTGAAACGTTTTATATAAGTGACTAAAAGGAAATAATATGCAAAACAAATATATACAATGATGAAATGACCAAATTTTATGCATAGTAGCGTTTGAGATGCATAATGTTCATAGGTTCTTTAAGTTCTTTACTATCTAAGGTAGATAATTTGTATGCTCCCGATCCAAATTTAGCAGTGATGACATATGGTCCAAGCTAGTTGGGCTCAAATTTACCTTTAAGGTTTTTAGTTGCATTAGTATTTATTTTATTTTATTTTAAAACAAGATCGTCGATCTCAAAGGATCGATGATGAACTTTCTTGAGATATGCTCGCTTAAGCTTGTTTTGGTAGGCATGAAGATGCTCCAAAGCATTGATGCACTTTTCATCTAAAAGTTCTAGCTAACTAAATCTGCCAGCACGATATTCATCGCCTACTTCAGTATCTTGAAGTAGTAGAGCTAAAGCAAGAACTTCTAATTCAAAGGGAAAAACAACTTCAATGCCATAAACCAAAACGAAAGGTGAAGTTCCAATGGGGGTGCGAACACTAGTTCGATAGGCCCACAAAGCAGGATATAATTGGATGTGCCAATCTCGACCAGATTTATTGACAGTCTTTTGAGAATTTTGATTAATGTTTTATTAGATGCTTCTACTTGGCCATTACCCTAAGGATAATAGGGAGTGGACCAACGATGTTGAATTTTATATTTTTGACATAATTTTTTGACATCTTTATTTTTGAAACAAGTTCCATTATCTGAAATGAGATTGGCAGGAATTTCAAACCTACAAATAATTTGATTAAAAATAAATTTGGAAACTTGTGTTCTAGTGCAAGAAGGTAATGGCATAGCTTCAACCCACTTCGTGAAATACTCGGTGGTAGTTATGATGAATTTGTGTCCATCAGATGACATAGGGTTGATTTTTCCAATGATGTCTAAGCCCCATTTTAAAAATGGCCAAGGAGATGAAATAGTCTGCAGCTCTTGTGCAGACACATGGACAAGGTCAGCGTGTTTCTGGCACTTATCGTAATGTCGCACATAATTATGTGCATCATTCTCCATGGTAGGCCAAAAATATCCTATCCTAAGGAGTTTCTTAGCAATGACACTACCACTAAAATGTCCCCCACAAGATCCATTGTGGGCTTCATTCAAAGCTGATCTAGATTCTTCTAGATTCAAACATCTCAATAGGATGCCTTCAAAAGATCTTCTATACAAGGTATTTCCAATAATCACGAAATGACTTGCTCGTCTACGTAATAACCTGCGCTGGTTGCTAGTACAACCATCAGGGAAGGTCCCATTTTGGAGAAAATTAAAGATATCAATCTACCAATGTTTAGGAGGAGTTTCATTGATTAGAAACACATCCAAAGGTTCTAGGCATGATTTTTTTGAAGCGAGTTCCTAGAGTTGACGAATAATGATGGTAGCATATTTTTCATCTAACTCCAAGGGCAAAAGAGATGCAGCTGTAGCCATAGCATCAGCCGCACGATTGCTAGTTCGAGGAATAGATTCCAAGGTAACTTGATCAAATAAGGATGATAATTGCAAAAAATATGCTTTGTATGGGTGTAATTTATCATCTTTGGTCTGATAAACCTCATTTATTTTATTTACGACAAGTAGTGTCATCAAAAACCAATAAATTTTTAATTTTTAGTGCCAAAGCAGCTCATAAGCCAAGGATAAGAGCTTCATATTCAGCAATGTTATTCGTGTAAGCAAATGTTAATTTGAAGGACAGAGGTATAAGATGTTTTTGTGAAGATATTAAAATAATACCCGCACCAACCCCACTCATGCATCGGGCTCCGTCAAAGTATAGGGACCATTGCTCGGGATGGTATGCTTCTAGTTTAAGGAATTCATCAGGAAACTCAATGATGAGGGGATGGGTAGACTCTAAGGGTGCAGTAGCTAATTGATCTGCTATGATTTGACCCTTAACAGACTTCTATCCTATAAATATGAGTTCAAACTTGCTTAGCGCAAGAACCCACTTTGTTGTACGACCAGATAAGTATGGTCGACTCATGAGATATCGCAAAGGGTCAAATTTGGCAATAACATACATTTTTTGACTAAGCATATAATGTCATAGTTTTTGTGTAGAAAATACAACTGCTAGACATAATTTATCTAATATGGTATAGCGAGTTTCATAGCTGATTAAGGTTCTGCTGATGTAATAATTAGCACGTTATTTCTTCTCATCGTCAAGCTGAGCTAACATAGCTCCTAAGGCAAAATCAGAAGAAAAAATGTACAAGATAAATGGATGATCAAATCTAGGTGGGGAAATCACCGAGGGTTTAAGAAGATATTGCTTAAGGAGTTCAAATGCTTCCTGACATTCATTGTCCCAATGAAAAGAGACGTCTTTCTTAAGAAGTTTAAGAAAGGGTCCGATTTTGTCTACCAACTTGTCGATGAAGCGGCGAATATCTTGAAGCTTACCTTGTAAACTTTGTAATTCTGATATATTGGTGGGTGCAGGCATATCTGTGATAGCCATGATCTTGAGAGGGTCAATTTCAATGCCACATAAAGAAACTATAACCCTTATTAATTTACTGAACTTGACTCCGAATATGCATTTGGCTAGATTTAGTTGGATAAGATATTCCCTTAACCAATCAAATACTTTTCTCAAGTCATTTAAATGATCATATTCTTTGATGGAATGAGCTATAATATCATCTACATAATCATGTAGAATATCATGCATCATATCATGAAAGATATAAGTGATGGCTCGTTGATAGGTTGCACCTGCATTCTTTAAACCGAATGGCATGACTTTCCAACAAAAGGTTCCCCAAGGGGTAATAAAGGTTTTTTTAGCATGATCTTCAAGAGCTATCCTGATCTAATTATAACTAAAAAATCCATCCATTAGGGATATCATTCCACTTCCAGCAGTAAAATCAATGATTTGATCCATGTTAGGAAGAGGAAAATCATCTTTAGGGCAAGCAGCATTAATATCTCTGAAGTCTATACAAACCCTAACTTTAGTGGCTTCTTTCTTAGTTACTGGAACTACATTTGAGATCCACTCAGCATAATCAATGGCTTGTATAAAAATAACCTTCAACAGTTTTTCTAGTTCTCCTTTGACTAGTAAGGCCACTTTAGGATGCATTTTTCTAAGTTTTTGTTTAACAGGTTTAGCATCTGGATGGACTACTAGATGATGCATAACTACAGAAGGGTCCAAACCTGGCATGTCTTCTTATGTCCAAGAAAATACATCTTCATAGTTTTTAAGAAATGAAATGTATTTATCTTGTTTTTCTTGACTTAATTCTGATCCAATATTGATTATGTGAGGGTTATGTTCGATTCCAATGTTAATTTTTATAACGTTTTCCACTTCCATATGTAAATATCTCTCAAAATTAGGTGGGGCGGGTGAAACGCCTAATTATTGTAATTCTTCCAAGGTTAGCTTGGATAATTTATCTTGAGGAGTCGAGGCCTCAAGCTGGGCTATACTAGGTATAGAGCCATCAAAATAAAATTCTTTATGTAACAAGTCATCAATGGAGACATCATGGAAGATATCCCCTTCCAACTCATCGTCAGATTTGGCAATCATCTCAGGGTAGGCGAGAAATATCATATTACAGGTAAAGGGATTATTCTTTAAATGCAAAGAATCTTGTTTATCCAGATAATCTTGGTAACATGTAAGATGGTCATCCTCCTCAAATGGGAAGGGTTGACCTTTACTAGGAAATAGGCCCACACCACATCGGGCAGGCCACGGTTCTACCTCAATAGGTTCTTTCATACCATTTTGGGAAGGTCCCAAACCTTTCCCTTTATATCCCAATTTAAGCATTATGGGTTTAGCTTTAATATACTCATTAGCAAAATAGCATTTAGCATATCCATCACAATGTGTCTTGATGTTTCTGGGTATTCTTCCCCAATCATATCCCTTATAAATAAAAGCACAACTCCCAACTTTGTAAATACTTCCCATAGGCTGTGGGAGGCCCAAGGTATGAAGATAGGGTGGGAGTTTATTTAAAATAAGGGAAGCTTGCATGGCAGTGCTGGTTTCTTCTGATATAAGAATTTTAGATAAATCGAGTAAGAGCTCATCAGTAAGAGCGTAAGAGGTAGAAGGATCATTTCCTATGTTTTTGGATGCATAAATCATGTCTTTTATAGGCATAGATGTTGTAGAGATGTTTATGTAAGGATCTAAAGGTATGGAAGTTATAGGAGTAAAACAAGAAGCATTGGTTGTGGGTTTAGGATCCTTTTGAGGTCCGAACGTGGTTTGTTCGGAAGATGGTTGAGCTATATGTAGAGGTGAGGTTGATGGGGAAAAGGTATATGATGTTATGGGTGAGTGTTTCAAATTTTTAGACAGATGATGATAATTAGGATGTGTGGATGACAGGGAAGGGCAAAATTGAACTCCAATAGGTTCTGCAAAAGCACACATATCAAAGGGTCTAGGATCACCATGAATGGTAACCAACTGATTTTTAAATTCAAATTTAACACACTGATGTAAAGTTGAGGGGACAGCTCGCATTGCGTTGATCCAAGGGTGACCCAAAAGTATATTGTATGATGCAGGACAATGTACAATAAACACGGTCGTGTCTAAGGTTCTAGAACCAACTTGCAATGGAATAGTAATAACTCCACACATTTCTTGTGTTTCGTCATTAAAGGCTTTTATGATCATATCAGTGCTTTTCATTTCATCACTTCTAAAGCCAAATATTTGGTCGAAGTCAAAAGTGCATATGTTTAAAGATGAACCATTGTCAACCAAGACCCATTTAACTGTTGCACTGACTTGTGGATCTCTCTCCACTTGAAGACTCCTCACTCAGATTTGTCTTCAATTGTCCTGGTTGTTGGATCTCTATCCACTGAGACTCTATCCTCTATACTCTATCACCTCCAAAGCTCTATCAATAGGTTCACTCAAAACCTCTTCAAATATGCTCAATAGGCTCACTCAAACCTGCTCAAATCTGCTCAATAGGCTCACTCAAAACCTGCTCAAATATGCTCAATAGGCTCACTTAGAACCTGCTCAAATCTGCTCAATAGGCTCACTCATAACCTTCTCAAATCTTCTCAACAAGCTCACTTAGAACTTGTCCAAATCTGCTCAATAAGTCCTCTCTAGGACTTGCTCAAATCTGCATAGCAAGCTTTCACAAAAGCTTACACAAAATCAGTCCACAAGCCTTCTCAAAGACTTGCCTCAAATCATCTCAACAAAATCTCAACTCAATCTCATAGAAGCATAAAGAGAATTGTTAGAGACTCAATATGTTCTATACTCAATTCTCAATCTCTCTCAACTCAATCTCATAGAAGCATAAAGAGAATTGTTAGAGACTCAATATGTTCTATACTCAAATCCCAATCTCAACTCAAATCAATACTCATAGAAGCATAAAGAGAATTGTTAGAGACTCAATATGTTCTATACTCAAATCCCAATCTCAACTCAAATCAATCTCATATAAGCATAAAGAGAATTGTTAGAGACTCAATATGTTCTATTCTCAAATCAATATCTCAACTCAACTCAAATCAGAATATAGAATAGTTTGTTTCATGGAACTTGAACAACCACTTCACACAATCACTTGACTAGGCTCAATCAACTCTACTCAACCATTCACCACAAGGAACAACTCTTTCTCACAAACCCTAGTCCAAGCATGTATCAATCAACTCAAAATGTTCCCAACAATGCTCAACAACAAATCTCACATAACAATGATACTCATGTTCTTTTCTAACTCAAGTTCAAGTTCTTTGCACAACCAATGGCTTCAACAACAATGCTTATAAAACAAGGTTTAATCACAACACTTAAGCTATAAAACCTTGAAGCATTAACTCAACCACTTTCGAAAAGGAAACCACAATCAATCCTTTTCACTCCAATGATATTTCAGAAATCAACCACCCAAATAAAATCAATGGAGAATATTGCTCATACCTTTTTGATGCCTTATTTGTTGTCCACAAAATCTGTCTCACTCAACACACTTTCTTTTTCAACTCTCAACAAGGGTTAGAGTAATAACACAACAAAAATATCCAAGTAACACCTTATTACTCCTACTTTATTTTAACATCCACCAAAGTTCTTTTATGCAAGAAATAAACCCTCAATAGAATGGATCAAACTTACTTTTGGAAACTCCTTGACAAAACCTGAAATATCTTCTTACACAACCCTTATTTCTCCTTCTAAGAAAGTTAATTAAATAGCTCTTGAAAAATGCTTTCCAATGATATATAATATGCTACCCTTCCAAAATTAAAAGGAATAGTAATTTCAGAATTTTCTAAAACAACTCATAAGCCTTATTTCTCCTCAAAGCTTTTCTTACAAATATTAAAAAATAAAAATTTAACTTGCCTTTTTCTTCTCAGTGGGATTCGATCCCCTATCACTGTCCAAGCACCACTCTAACCATGGTGCCACTAACCATGTGAGCCAACCACTCACATGAAATGGTGAGCACAACCACTATGCTTTCCTTCCTCCAAACGTGCCCCAGAAGACACGTGCGCCAAAAGGTGTACTTCCTTTCCACTTCACAAAAACTAGCATCGACGGGATTCAAACTTCGGATCTCCTGGCGCTCAACAACTTGACTACCTCCTTCTTGCCACTAGGCCACAAGCACCTACGGTGTATGGGAAGGGTCCTCCCTTCCTTCTATTTCTCCCTTTCTTCGCAGGTTTCGATTGCGCTAAAATATATTTTCTCTTTGTTCGAACGAAACTCACACACATTCGAATTATTGCCAAATGAATTTTTGGCAATGGTATTTATACATATTGCCTTGAATTTTCATACGTCGGCCCTTAATCGAATTTGATGACGTCGACAGGAATTTCCACTTTGGAAATTTAAATTTAAATTTTAAAATATTAAAATTTAAAACTTAAACTTCAAATTTGAATAACTTTGTCATCGGGACTCCTTTTTTGATGAAACAAAAAGCCAACCTGGGTTTTAAGAAAAACCCATTTCAAATATTCCATCCATGGTTTTAAATAAAAACATTTTTCTAAGCTTCCCTTGAAGCTCCTTTTGGAACACAAACATAGTGCTTACTTACATAGATCCTTTGATCAAAACCCCTTCTCCTCCACAAACATAGTGTTAGCTTACATAGATCCTTTTGACATCAATGACAACTTTTAGCTTAGGGACTCAAAATGTCCAACAATCTCCCCCTTTGTCATTGATGGCAACCCATATCCTTTTACTAAAATCTGACCTTATTTTCTGCTCCCCCTGGCTCAATGCTCTCTCAAATATCAAATCTCTCCCCATATCAAAAACTCTCCTTAATATACACAAATATCTCCCCCTTTGTCATCAATGGCAAAGGGTCACCTTTGGGGCTCGGGGCTAAGAATGAGCCTCTTAGCTTAGCCCCTCCCCCACCTCCTCATGAGGTGGTTAATTCTGGGGTGGGAGTATTTCTACTCCTCGAAAGCACTTCTCTTTACCTTTATCTTTCTCTCTTCCTTTCTGAGTTTTCTGAATCCTCTCACTATTTCTTTCCAAGCCATCATCCCTATTTCTATTATCATTTATGTTCATGTTCCTATTCTTGTTCCTATTCTTGTTCTCATCCATGTTCCTATTCCTGTTCATATTTCTATTCATGTTCATGCCTGCTTCTGGAATATTTTCTCTACACCATCTTGTCGTGTGACCATCATTATTGCACTTATAACACTTAATGTTATTATTCCTTGGAGGTGCAAATGTCTTAGGATACCTCCTAGTGAAACCATATCCTCTTCTGCCATGAACCCTACAATTTATTGCTTTGTGACCATACTCATTGCATGAGTAGCAATACCCATGGAAAAGTTATCCTTTCCCATATTCCTATCTTTCATATGACCTACACTGTGAAGCCATGTGCCCAAACCTGTGACATGAGAAGCATCTCCCATTGAAGCTTCCTTGCCTAGACCTCATTGGTCTCCTGTTCTGATTGTTGTTCCATCTGTATCTTCTTTGTGCATTGTTCCTATTTTTGACCTCTTTGTTGTCCAACTCATCCTCTGATGTCCCAATTTCACTTAAACTGTCTTCTTCTGAAGTATCTTCTTCTGAAGTTTCTTCTTCTTCAAGACTTGAAGTAGACTCTTTTTCCTATTTCTTTTGAACCTTTGGAAAGCCAAGACCTATTTAATTTGATGTTCCTCTTTGTCTCTAGATGAACTTATCTACATTCTTAGAGCTATTTGTGAAACTCTTCATCTTGACCTTGGAATCCTCTAAATCTTCTTTTAGTAGTAGCCACTTCTTGTGCTAACTTCTCACATTCCAAAATATTTGCTTCTAACTTATCCTTGAACTTACTTGCCTTAGCCTTTGACTTCTCTAAATCCTCTATGAGCAATAATCTTTCTTCATCACATTCTTGAAACTGACTTTCAAGCTTAGAGTGTTGCTTTCTTACCTTCTTTACTGTGTCAAGGGCATAGATAAGTTCTCCCTTGAGATCATAACCATTCTCTATTGAGTAATCCTCTATTTTTTTGCCTTTGTCCTTATCATTACTTCCTTTTGGCTTGTCTTCTATAGGATCACTTACTTCATCTTCTAAAGCCATTAGAAGATTCTCATCTGGTCTTTCAAGTGCATCTTCAAAACCATCATCACTGAAACTATAGCCATCCCTAGTGCAATCATCTTCAAGATGTCCAAATTTACCACATCTAAAACATTTGAGAATAACTGGAGTCCTTTTATTTTCTCTCTAACCATAAATAGGACTTCATCTCTATCATTGTCTGAAAAACTAGCATCACTATCAATTGAGTACTTACTTGCATTATCTGCATAGTAGCTTTTCTTTTGCCTTTGGAAGAACTTCTTTCCTTGTCTATTTTGTCCATCCTTGCCTTTCTTTCGGTACTTGTGTCTTTCTGATTCCCTGTACCTGTGATCCTATTTTTCTTCATCACTATTGTACTTTGGCTCTTTGCACTCTATTGCATAATGTCCATACTTTCCATAATTGAAGCACTTGATAGATCTTAGATCTATGGATCTTCTGGAACCTTTATCTCTTCTACCATAGTTAGCTTCTTCATCACTAGATGACTCACTACTTGATTCTATCTTCTTTCCCCTTTTCTTTTTATCCACTTTGAAAGCAACTTCTTTCGGAGGAATATGATCTTTTGTTCTTATCTCAAAAGTAGTAAGCATGCCAAGAAAAGAATTCCTTGTCAAAGAATCACTATCAATTGATGTTTCTATAGCAGAAACCTTTTCACTATACCTTTTTGGAAGAGTCCTCAAGATCTTATCACAAGCATCAGATTCATCAACCTTCATTCCAAGACCTCTCATCTCATGTACAAGCTCATCAATCTTATTGAGATAATCATGAATATTTTCATCATCTCTCATTCTTAAGTTCTCAAATTCTCCTTTGAGATTTCTGATCTTAGCCATTCTAACACCTTTATCTCCTTCATATATTTCATGCAATAGTTCCCACATATCTTTTGTTGTTTTACAATCCATAACCTTCATAGATTCTGATCTACCCAAACCTTTTATAATTGCATTCATAGCTCTTGAATTTGCATGCATTAGAAGCTTACCTTCTTTATCTATAGGAGGATTGACTGTAGAATCATATCCAAGTTCCACTGCATCCCAAACTTCATTTCCAAGTGCCATCAGGTAAAATCTCATCAGCATACACCAATATAAGAAGTCACTTCCATCAAATACTAGTACTACATTATTGAAGGATCCATCTCTTTGATCCTTTTGATCCATTGTGTTCTTAGACCACTTTTCCTTCAAGCTATCAAACTCTTTTGAAGGAACCCGCTCTGATACCAATTGAAGAACACAAGATTATACTGAGAGGGGGGGTGAATAGTATAAGACCACTTTTTACTTTTCTTTTCAATTCAATATTATGTAGTGTATAGATAGCAGTATCAATAGTAATAATCAAATCAATGCACAAAACATCATCCACAAAAGTGACACAATAATTTACGTGGTTCACCCAATGCAGGCTACTCCACGGAGAAAATATTTTGCTAAAACTTTCTCAATCAATCTCTTGGGAATCCTTCCCAATTACAATGTTTATGGACCTCTATCCAAAGGAGATGTTGATCCCCTAAATCTCAAGTTCATGGATCTCTTCCATAGGAGAACTCTTTCCCCTTCTGCTCTAGCTAGTGATCTTCTAGAAGACTCTGTCTCTCTACTGCATTGACTTGTGGATCTCTCTCCACTTGAAGACTCCTCACTCAGATCTATCTTCAATTGTCCTAGTTGTTGGATCTCTATCCACTGAGACTCTATCCTCTATACTCTATCACCTCCAAATCTCTATCAATAGGTTCACTCAGAACCTCTTCAAATATGCTCAATAGGCTCACTCAGAACCTGCTCAAATCTGCTCAATAGGCTCACTCAGAACCTGCTCAAATATGCTCAATAGGCTCACTTAGAACTTGCTCAAATATGCTCAATAGGCTCACTCAGAACCTGCTCAAATTTTCTCAACAAGCTCACTCAGAACTTGTCCAAATCTGCTCAATAAGTCCTCTCTAGGACTTGCTCAAATCTGCATAGCAAGATTTCACAAAAGCTTACTCAAAATCAGTCCACAAGCCTTCTCAAAGACTTGCCTCAAATCAGCTCAACAAAATCTCAACTCAATCTCATAGAACCATAAAGAGAATTGTTAGAGACTCAATATGTTCTATACTCAAATCTCAATATCAATTCAAATCAATATCATAGAAGCATAAAGATAATTGTTAGAGACTCAATATGTTCTATACTTAAATCCCAATCTCAACTCAAATCAATCTCAACAATCTCATAGAAGCATAAAGAGAATTGTTAGAGACTCAATATGTTCTATACTCAAATCCCAATCTCAACTCAAATCAATCTCAACTCAGCAATCTCATAGAAGCATAAAGAGAATTGTTAGAGACTCAATATGTTCTATACTCAAATCCAATTTCTTCTCTCAATCTCAACTCAAATCAGAATATAGAATAGTTTGTTTTATGGAACTTGAACAACCACTTCACACAATCACTTGACTAGGCTCAAACAACTCTACTCAACCAATCACCACAAGGAACAACTCTTTCTCACAAACCCTAGTCCAAGCATGAATCAATCAACTCAAAATATTTCCAACAATGCTCAACAACAACTCTCACATAACAATGATACTCATGTTCTTTTCTAACTCAAGTTCAAGTTCTTTGCACAACCACTCGCTCCAACAACAATGCTTATAAAACAAGGTTTTAATCACAACTCTCAAACCCAAAAACCCTTGAAGCATTAAACCAACTATTTTCGAATAGGAAACCACAATCAATCCTTTTCACTCCAATGATATTTCAGAAATCAACCACCCAAATAAAATCAATGGAGAATATTGCTCATACCTTTTTGATGCCTTATTTGTTGTCCACAAAATCTGTCTCACTCAACACACTTTCTTTTTCAACTCTCAACAAGGGTTAGAGTAATAACACAACAAAAATATCCAAGTAACACCTTATTACTCCTACTTTATTTTAACATCCACCAAAGTTCTTTTATGCAAGAAATAAACCCTCAATAGAATGGATCAAACTTACTTTTGGAAACTCCTTGACAAAACCTAAAATATCTTCTTACACAACCCTTATTTCTCCTTCTAAGCAAGTTAATTAAATAGCTCTTGAAAAATGCTTTCCAATGATATATAATATGCTACCCTTCCAAAATTAAAAGGAATAGTAATTTCAGAATTTTCTAAAACAACTCATAAGCCTTATTTCTCCTCAAAGCTTTTCTTACAAATATTAAAATAAAAATTTAACTTACCTTTTTCTTCTCAACGGGATTCGATCCCCTGTCGTTGTCCAAGCACCACTCTAACCGCGGTGCCACTAACCACGTGAGCCAACCGCTCACATGAAATGGTGAGCGCAGCCACTATGCTTTCCTTCCTCCAAACGTGCCCCAGAAGACACGTGCGCCAAAAGGTGTACTTCCTTTCCACTTCGCAAAAACCAACGCCGACGGGATTCAAACTTCGGATCTCCTGGCGCTCAACAACTTGACTGCCTCCTTCTTTCCACTAGGCCACAAGCACCTACGGTGTATGGGAAGGGTCCTCCCTTCCTTCTATTTCTCCCTTTCTTCGCAGGTTTCGATTGCGCTAAAATATCTTTTCTCTTTGTTCGAACGAAACTCACACACATTCGAATTATTGCCAAATGAATTTTTGGCAATGGTATTTATACATATTGCCTTGAATTTTCATACGTCGGCCCTTAATCGAATTTGATGACGTCAGCAGGAATTTCCACTTTGGAAATTTAAATTTAAATTTTAAAATATTAAAATTTAAAACTTAAACTTCAAAGTTGAATAACTTTGTCACCGGGACTCCTTTTTCGATGAAACGAAAAGCCAACCTAGGTTTTAAGAAAAACCCATTTCAAATCTGCCATCCATGGTTTTAAATAAAAACCTTTTGCTAAGCTTCCCTTGAAGCTCCTTTTGGAATACAAACATAGTGCTTACTTACATAGATCCTTTTGACATCAAATAACCTTTTGACATCAATGACAACATTTTAGCTAAGGGACTCAAAATGTCCAACATGCTTCCCAATGATAAAGAGTTATTTCATATATTGGATAAAGGCACTTTATTTTAATGGAAGTTAGGAACCTTTTTCAATGGAAATTAGGTACCTTACTCTAATACATGGACCATAGGTGCCCATTATAATGGTATTCATACACCTTGTTGCTAGAAATCAGCCATCTTACTCTAATACACAAGATACAAGCATCCATTAGAACTAAATTCAAGCACCTTTTCACTATAAATCAAACACCTTTTCACTGGAAATTAGGTGCCCACCAAATAGAAAATAGGCACCTTCTCGCTAGAAATCAATTGCCTCTTAGAACAGAATATAGGTGCCTTGTCACTAGAAATCAGGCACCCTCTTTTTTTTGTGACTTTTCAATAATGGGAGTCAATCACCTTTATGATATGTGGGATTCAAGCACCTCCCCATATTTTAATAGTAACGGTTGTTGTTGTGTCCAAAATTGAATGCTTTCAGTTGATCAGACTATCAATATTCATCATTCTAGGATAACATCAACATCCACTGTGTGAACTAGCATTTGGGCATCTTTCTCCATGAAGATAAAAATACCTGCATACCCATCCGAATATGGTTATCCCACTTCATATGGGGATGAGTGTACTCTATTGGAATTAAATATCCTATAAGTTGGAAATGTGTAGGTTCATGCATCCTATACCTAATAGGCCTAGGCTTCCCAGGCTGCCCATTGTTGCATTTAGGGCATCATTCCTGCAAAACAAAAACACAACTAAAGAAATAAAAATGCAGGACTTATAAAAGAATTAATTGTTTTTGGTTCATATGGATAAACTATACGATCCTAAAAATCATACCCCTAGCTAGTAATGATTAAATCACATAAATCATGAAAATATAAAAAAAATTACATATAACCAAAATAAGGGTTTCCTTTATTCATTCTTCATTGAAATTTGGTTAAAATTCGTTAGGAATACCCAATGTGATACAATGTATATCGCTCCAAATTTTTTGCATCCTTACCCTCGGGCTATAGGATCCGTGCCCGGAAGGAGGATGCGAGAAGGATGGGACAATACCTCGGACTGAGAGGCCCTTTGAAGGTCCCGCCTCTCGGGGGAGGGGTATAAGGGTGAATTTTTGATGGATGGTGGGTTCACCAGGAAACTTTTGAGTGGCAGTTTCCACGCCTAGGTTGATAGTGGGTTTGATGTGTTCATTTTTATACTCGATCATTCAACTCCTAGGTTTGGCCAAGATGAATCTAAACTATTCTATATGCCAATGCTGATTTAAATGAATACAGAGAACAAGAATGAATGCTAAACATAGAAAATATGCTAGTTAGATCATAACATACCTGATTTCGGATGTTTGATGAAGATTCTGAGTCTTGTAGCAGTTCAGATCATCTCGACTCATACGTAATCATCTAAAATTACATCGAATCGTCTCAAATCATAGTCGATCATCTGAGATCAGACATAATCATCTGAAATCTGACGAATTCGTCAAAAACCTGCAATCACACAAATAGATACAAAATACCCAAGATGCAACTACAAAAGCAAAGGGAAATGATAGAAATAATTGTAAATTTGTCTAAATGATAGATCCAAATAGTAATTAAAGAGGAAAAGCATCAACTTCACAATTTATTTTGATTTTATCATGCATTTATATTAGATGAGGTGAACTCCAAGATGCATAAACATAATAATTTAAGACAGGTGCAGAAATACAATAGGAAAATGCAGAAAAGCTAAGGAAATGCAAACTCTAGACTCTGATTGCCCCCAATCTGGACTACAATCGGGATCACCTCCAATCGTACGAGATCATCTGCGCTCCTCGACAAGATCGTCCGAAATCATCCGGGATCGCTTGCGACGATCCGAGCTAGCTTCGACTAAAAAATAGTAGAGTTCTTGCAAGAAAATGCAAAATACAGAATGCAAACAGTAGTGCGAGGATGCTCTAGTGAATAAGGAACTAAATCTACAGGGAAATCCAGTCAGCTAAGGGGTTTAGGGGAGTCGGGGGGATAAACTAGAAAAATCCTAGTTTATATAGGATTAGGGGGAGGCTAGGAGGTTGGGGATCATCCCAATCTGGGAGATCTCCAACGGGGAATCTCCAACTGCACAGACGCGCTTCTGCCCAAGTTGGAGAGGTTGTTGAAATAGAAGCTAATTATGAAAATTCGGTTTTGGGACGAAATCGTCTGGACGTTCTGTTCCAGACGAATTCGTCAGATCGGGGACGATTTCGTCTGATCTGCGATGATATCGTCCAACGGTCAAAACAAATCCTAAAAATGGCGTGAAAAATGGGGAAAGCGGGTAACAGGCGGTTTTGGGGTTAAAATTTAAATTTTTATCTTTTATCTTTTACTAAGGTTTTAACCGTGCCAATTTTAGGGTGCTACATTTTGCCCCCTCTTTAGCGAATTTTTTGAAGAAAATGCGTTAAAGACGAGTTTTTCCCGTTTTTACGAGAAAGCAAAAATGTACTCAATTTTTTAGACGACGATTCTTGGTCGAATCGTACGACTGCTGACTATGGTGCCCCCTCCGTGTTTTTACCCAAATCGAACGTTTGAGGTAAAAACACGAAAAAGCAAAAATTAAAATGTTGTTGGTTTTGAATAAAATTAAGAAAAATAGGGAAAACCCTAATTCATTTTTTTTTTACTATTCATTTTTACTGTTCTAGAGCTCTGTAGAGAGAAAAATGGTGGAGACAGTGCATAGAGCGACGAGAGGTCCGACGTGGGCTACGGGTAAGGATCTAATCCTAGTAGATTAGGTTTGAATTTAATTTGTGCAATTTTTTGATTTAAATTTTGATTGTTTGGGGCATCGCGGCCGTTTTTAGGCCGTCGACGACATCGGGACGAAATCGTCCCTATTTCGCCAAAATCGGTGAACTAGGGGCGATCTCGTCCAACAAGGGGCGATCCACGAGTTGCGAAATCGAAGACGATTTCATCCTAACAAAGGATGATGCTGCCCAATTTGGGACGATATCATCCAATGGTGGACGATATCATCTTTTAAGAAATTAAGCTTGATTAAAATGTGTTTAATTTGATTTTAATGATTGATTTATTAATAAATTTTTTTGTTTTATTGTTTGTTTTGCGTAAAGGATTACTAAAGAGCCAGGAATGGAAATACGATGGGCTGAGAGATGACTTAGCCGCTCTCGACCAGGCAGAGCGTGACCAACTAGCACAGGTCGGGCTACGACATGTGGCAAAGATGCCACAAGTACCGACGGATATGGGGCTACTGACAGCCCTAGCAGAGAGGTGGTATCCGGGGTCGTCCTACTTTCGGTTACCGACAGGGGAGATGGCTCCCACTCTAGAGGACGTATGGAGGATCATGAGGATCCCCATACAGGGATGGCTCATGATGCCTATGGCCAATCAGGGCTAGGCGATGATGAGACTGACTGGAGACCCAAGCTTCACCCTAGAGAAGGGCGGAGTGAACATCGAGTCTCTACGACAGATGCCTGGGGCATCTAGGCTGACTCAAGTTTTGGCAGGAGTGGTAGGTGGTTTACTGTTGTGCCACTAGAGTGGATGCAGGCTACCGTGGGTGCTCTCAGACATAGTTTGCGACATGAGAGACCACGGGTACAGGTTTACATGGGGCAGCTTTGTACTCTGCCGCTTGTATAGGATCCTGCATGGGGTCGTATACAAGGGAGGTCGATGTCTGGTCTTGACATCGTTGCTATAGGTTTGGTGCTGGGAGCACATTGCGGTGCGGAGGCCGATAGGGCTCCCACTGACAGGGGTTGACCGGGAGAGGCCCCAGGTTTTCTACTGGTGGCTATAGAGGGGGTCACAATGGCGGATAGATCTGTCGATGTCACGGAGGTTGCTAGACGACCTCATCCTAGACCAGATCACCTGGAGGCCATGGCGAGAGCACCCCGGGTGGGCAGAGGATGGGCAGGAGCTGGCTCGCATCAAGCGAGTCTACTGGCTAAGGATGGAGCGAGGAGAGGTAGAGCTCCATCGCTACGACTAGGTACTACGGTAGTTCGGTCTATAGTAGGGGATCCCTTCTCTCAGGGACTATGAGTACTCCTGGACTATTCGGGATAGTACTACGCTGAGCGGGGCTCCAGACATGCAATGGTTCTGGAGTTAGGATGTTGATGATGCCCCCATCTAGCCAGTGGATGGTGACGACACGAGGGTTGTAGATGGCTACGATGCCTGGTACGTAGGCATCCACCCTCCTCGGATGATGAGGGCATAGGGTCCAGTGCACGTCATGGTGCACCATATGGGGAGGCGATGGTAGGCTGTGATTGAGGCAATGCGGGGTCACGGTGGGAGAGAGTAGCGATGGTCCCCATAGGAGAGATGCCAGCGGATGGGTCAGGCTCCACAGAGGCCATGGGAGATAGGGCGGAGGGAGGAGAGACTCCCTTCGTAGCAGGGGGAGAGACCACCATCGCTTGGTAAGGGCAAGGGTGTGGATGTAGGGGAGAGCAATGAGATGGTGGCTCTCCGGCTGAGGTTGCCCACCTCCGAGCTCAGGTGCAGTCACTGCAGGACGAGGCTACTCAGCTCAGGGGTCAGGTACGGACACTACAGGATGAGACTACATGGCTCAGGGCATGGAGCAGAGGGGCGAGCAGGGATGAGCTAGTGTGGTCTATGATGCAGACCACATTCTACCAGGGAGTATACTTTCAGCTGGCTCCAGAGGGTCAGAGGGTACCGTTGCCAGCGAACATTGCGGAACCAATCCGGATGGGATCGGTGAGGACATCCTCACGATCGACAGCGAGGACCCGAGACACAACACAGACTGCTATGGGACCACCTCCTCCACGTCAGGGCGGGGGAGGAGATGAGGCTGAGAGCTCGAGGGCTTCTCGAGACTAGGTGGCTATAGACTGCACAGAGATTGTATAGATTTTTGAGAGGATTGAGTATGCCAGGGTATAGATTGTGGCATACCAATCCAGTTTTGATATGATGTATATAATTTTTGTGATATATATATGATATTTTTGTGATATGACTTGTTCATATGTTTTTATGATGCTTCAATATTTGAATTGTTTGTTTGTTTGATTGATGATTCATGTAATTATGTCGTTTGGAAATATTATAATTTGATGTCATGCTGTAAAATTTAAATGAAATAATCTGATGTAAACAATTGGTTGTTTTGGTGTGATTTGATAAAAAATAAAAAAAAAGAGACTTCTAACAATAATTTCAAAGGACATTGTCGTTGTTATAGACCATTTCATGGAGTCGCCGCTCGCTTCGGTCGTCAAGCTAATCCCAAGTATAGAAATATTGTTAAAAAAGTAAAAGAGTGCTTAAGAGACTGTCTTAAGACTTTGTGTTGTGATGATGGAAATGATGATGGTGATGATTTGTTTTCAGATTTTCATAAAAATAGTATGCATGAGATACTAAAAGAAATATGATTTTGCTAGGCATAAATTCCTAAGTGTGATAAAATTTTGAACAATTCCTTAGAAATTATACCATGGTTTGCAAAATTGAATGTTGACATAATGAAATGAAATAGAATAAGTGTTTGTTCGTTTTAAAGCATAATTGTGTAACATAATGATGCAAGTCATATGTTTTTATGAATTTGTTTTAAAATAAATGGAAAATAAAATTAGAACAATGGTTTGCGCTAGGCATAGAATTTATAGGTATAGACTTATACCATCATCGCGAAATCCAAAGAAGAAAATGGATATTTTAGTTTTATTGCAAGATTAATTTTTGACTGTTGATAAACAGAAAAATAATAATATGAACATGTTGTTTGAAATCATTTTGTGATTTTGTGAAACAAAGTATATAATTGCTTGAAAACAAAACAAAAATTCTGAAATAAGCGGATAAAACTATTCCGAAAAGAATTACAAAAATAGTTTAAATTATCGCAAAGACAAATGTAGATTTATTAAGGGATCCTCATGTGCAAATGTGAGTTCATTACCGATCTTGATTTATCATAATGATACAAAATCTCTCAAATACAAATGTGTGTGCGATTGTATTGTTCATTCACCAATTTTGAGCAAGATAATTTGATACAAGTAATTTGCCTTAACCAAATGAGTGTTCGTTGACCATGATTTATATGCATGTAACCGTACCAGACTACTATGTAAGTCGGGTTATCAAGAGCTAGCTAATCCATAAGCTGACATAGGTCTGTACAAAATAAGGTCGCTAATGTGACAGACATATCACCACGCTAGGAATTACCCAAGGCCAAGCGGGTTGGGCACAAACCACCTGTTATGGGGCTTACCTCACAGTTTTCGAATAATTGAAAATTCCAGGGATTCAAGCTCATTCACCCTTCTTTTATTTTCAAGGGGTAGGGAAAGGGATTTTATTGCATTTTGCTTTTGCTTTTCACTTTTGTTTTTTTCTTTCTCTTTTTTTTTTTGTATTTTTGCTTGGAATTGAGATAATGCTGAAATATTGCTGCGATGGTACAAAATAATATTTTTCTTTTTTCTCATTTTCTTTGACTTTTCTTTTTCTTCCTATGCTAGGGATACTTGCTCGGATTGGCTGTAGAGCAAGGGATTTTTATTCTGGGTAGGGGTGAGCTTGTCCTTTTGTCAATTCTCAAAGATTCTAGACCATGTGCATGATAGGATAGCAGGGGAAACTTTTCGCTCAGGAAACCATTTCTACTATGTAGCATCATATCGAATTTGCAATGAAATCATTTTAATGTGAAGAGATGTACTTGGTTTAAGTAAATAACAAGATCAATTCTCTATGCTCAAAACTTTATTTAATGCTAATGTGGACTTTGATATAAGAGAGATAAATAATCATAGAAAATAAAATCAAGATATTTATTCATGTGAGTGTGAAAGTGCGGGATTCCAAAATAAATGCTAATTTATCCACAATAATTGAAAATATAACTGCAATACTTCAAGAATTGACAGGTATGAAATAAAAGATGTTTTTGAAGATTTTGACGATTTTGATGTTTTTGTATTTTGATTTTAAGTTATGAATTGAAAGAAATACAATGTGATTGTTTTTGAAACGTTTTATATAAGTGACTAAAAGGAAATAATATGCAAAACAAATATATACAATGATGAAATGACCAAATTTTATGCATAGTAGCGTTTGAGATGCATAATGTTCATAGGTTCTTTAAGTTCTTTACCATCTAAGGTAGATAATTTGTATGCTCCCGATCCAAATTTAGCAGTGATGACATATGGTCCAAGCCAGTTGGGCTCAAATTTACCTTTAAGGTTTTTAGTTGCATTAGTATTTTTTTTATTTTCTTTTAAGACAAGGTCATCGATCTCAAAGGATCGAGGATGAACTTTCTTGAGATATGCTCTCTTAAGCTTGTTTTGGTAGGCACGAAGATGCTCCAAAGCATTGATGCGCTTTTCATCCAGAAGTTCTAGCTGACTAAACCTGCCAAAACGATATTCATCTCCTACTTCAGTATCTTGAAGTAGTAGAGCTAAAGAAGGAACTTCTAATTCAAAGGGAAAAACGGCTTCAACACCATAAACCAAGACAAAAGGTGAAGTTCCAGTGGGGGTTCGAACACTAGTTCGATAGGCCCACAAAGCAGGATATAATTGGATGTGCCAATCTCGACCAGATTTATTGACCAGTCTTTTGAGAATTTTGATTAATGTTTTATTAGATGCTTCTACTTGGCCATTACCCTGAGGATAATAGGGAGTGGACCAACGATGTTGAATTTTATATTTTTGACATAATTTTTTGACATCTTTATTTTTGAAACAAGTTCCATTATCTGAAATGAGATTGGCAGGAATTCCAAACCTACAAATAATTTGATTAAAAATAAATTTGGAAACTTGTGTTCCAGTGCAAGAAGCTAATGGCATAGCTTCAACCCACTTCGTGAAATACTCGATGGTGGTTATGATGAATTTGTGTCCATCGGATGACACAGGGTTGATTTTTCCAATGATGTCTAAGCCCCATTTTGAAAAGGGCCAAGGAGATGAAATAGCTCGCAGTTCTTGTGCAGGCGCATGGACAAGGTCAGCGTGTTTCTGGAACTTGTCGCAATGTCGCACATAATTATGTGCATCATTCTCCATGGTAGGCCAAAAATATCCTATCCTAAGGAGTTTCTTAGCAATGGCGCTACCACTAAAATGTCCCCCACAAGATCCATTGTGGGCTTCATTCAAAGCTGATCTAGATTCTTCTAGATTCAAACATCTCAATAGGATGCCTTCAAAAGATCTCCTATACAAGGTATTTCCAATAATCACGAAGCGACTTGCTCGTCTACGTAATAACCTATGCTGGTTGCTAGTACAACCATCAGGGAAGGTCCCATTTTGGAGAAAATTAAAGATATCAGTGTACCAATGTTCAGGAGTAGTTTCGTTGATTAGAAACACATCCAAAGGTTCTAGGCATGATTTGTTTGAAGCGGGTTCCTGGAGTCGACGAATAATGATGGTAGCATATTCGTCATCTAACTCCAAGGGCAAAAGAGATGCAACTGCAGCCATAGCATCAACCGCACGATTGCTAGTTCGAGGAATAGCTTCCAAGGTAACTTGATCAAATAAGGATAATAATTGCAAAACATATGCTTTGTATGGGCGTAATTTATCATCTCTGGTCTGATAAACATCATTGATTTGATTTACGACAAGTTGAGAGTCACCGAAAACCAATAAATTTTTAATTTTTAGGGCCAAAGCAGCTCGTAAGCCAAGGATAAGAGCTTCATATTCAGCAGTGTTATTGGTGCAAGCAAATGTTAATTTGAAGGACAGAGGTATAAGATGTTTTTGTGGAGATATTAAAATAATACCCGCACCAACCCCACTCATGCATCGGGCTCCGTCAAAGTATAGGGACCATTGCTCGGGATGGTCTGCCTCTAGTTTAAGGCATTCATCAGGAAACTCAATGATGAGGGGATGGGTAGACTCTAAGGGTGCAACAGCTAATTGATCTGCTATGATTTGACCCTTAACAGACTTCTGTCCTATAAATGTGAGTTCAAACTCGCTTAGCGCAAGAACCCACTTTGTTGTACGACCAGATAAGTACGGTCGACTCATGAGATATCGCAAAGGGTCGAATTTGGCAATAACATACGTTTTTTGATTGAGCATATAATGTCGTAGTTTTTGTGTAGAAAATACAACTGCTAGACATAATTTCTCTAATATGGTATAGCGAGTTTCATAACTGATTAAGGTTCTGCTGATGTAATAATTAGCACGTTCTTTCTTCTCATCGTCAAGCTGAGCTAACATAGCTCCTAAGGCAGAATCGAAAGCAGAAATGTACAAGATAAATGGACGATCAGATCTAGGTGGGGAAAGCACCGGTGGTTTAAGAAGATATTGCTTAAGGAGTTCAAATGCTTCCTGACATTCGTCGTCCCAATGAAAAGAGACGTCTTTCTTAAGAAGTTTAAGAAAGGGTCCGGTTTTGTCTGCCAACTTGTCGATGAAGCGGCGAATAGCTTGAAGCTTACCTTGTAAACTTCGTAATTCTGATATATTGGTGGGTGCGGGCATATCTGTGATAGCCATGATCTTGAGAGGGTCAATTTCAATGCCACATAAAGAAACTATAACCCCTAATAATTTATCGGACTTGACTCCGAATATGCATTTGGCTGGATTTAGTCGGATAAGATATTCCCTTAACCGATCAAATACTTTTCTCAAGTCATTTAAATGATCATCTTCTTTGATGGAACGAGCTATAATATCATCTACATAATCATGTAGAATATCATGCATCATATCGTGAAAGATATAAGTCATGGCTCGTTGATAGGTTGCACCCGCATTCTTTAAACCAAATGGCATCACTTTCCAACAAAAGGTTCCCCAAGGGGTAATAAAGGTTGTTTTAGCCTGATCTTCAGGAGCTATCCTGATCTGATTATAACTAAAAAATCCATCCATTAGGGATATCATTCCACTTCCAGCAGTAAAATCAATGATTTGATCCATGTTAGGAAGAGGAAAATCATCTTTAGGGCAGGAAGCATTAATATCTCTCGAAGTCTGTACAAACCCTAACTTTAGTGGCTTCTTTCTTAGTTACTTGGAACTACATTTGAGATCCATTCAGACATAATCAATGGCTTGTATAAAAATGACCTTCAACAGTTTTTCTAGTTCTCCTTTGACTAGTAAGGCCACTTTAGGATGCATTTTTCTAAGTTTCTGTTTAACAGGTTTAGCATCCGGATGGACTACTAGATGATGCATAACTACGGAAGGGTCCAAACTCGGCATGTCTTCATATGTCCAAGCAAAGACATCTTCATAGTCTTTAAGAAATGAAATGTATTTATCTTGTTTTTCTTGACTTAATTCTGATCCAATATTGATTATGTGAGGGTTATGTTCGGTTCCAATGTTAATTTTTATAACGTTTTCCACTTCCATATGTAAATCTCTCTCAAAATTAGGTGGGGCGGGTGAAACACCCAATTCTTGTAATTCTTCCAAGGTTAGCTTGGATAATTCGTCTTGAGGAGTCGAGGCCTCAAGCTGGGCTATACTAGGTATAGAGCCATCAAAATAAAATTCGTTATGTAACAAGTCATCAACGGAGACATCATGGAAGATATCCCCTTCCAACTCATCGTCGGATTCGGCAATCATCTCAGGGTAGGCGAGAGATAGCATATTACAGGTAAAGGGATTATTCTTTGAATGCAAAGAATCTTGTTTATCCAGATAATCTTGGTAACATGTAAGATGGTCATCCTCCTCAAATGGGAAGGGTTGACCTTTACTAGGAAATAGGCCCACACCACATCGGGCAGGCCACGGTTCTACCTCAATAGGTTCTTTCATACCATTTTGGGAAGGTCCCAAACCTTTCCCTTTATATCCCAATTTAAGCATTATGGGTTTAGCTTTAATATACTCATTAGCAAAATAGCATCTAGCATATCCATCACAATGTGTCTTGATGTTTCTGGGTATTCTTCCCCAATCATATCCCTTATAAATAAAAGCACAACTCCCGACTTGGTAAATACTTCCCATAGGTTGTGGGAGGCCCAAGGTACGAGGAGAGGGTGGGAGTTTATTTAAAATAAGGGAAGCTTGCATGGCAGTGTTGGTTTCTTCTGATATAAGAATTTTAGATAAATCGGGTAAGAGTTCATCAAGAAGAGCATAAGAGGTAGAAGGAACATTTCCTACATCTTATGATGTGGAAAGGATGCCTGTAGTGGATGTTATAGGGATATCGATGGATGAGTCTATAGGTATGGAAGTTATAGGGGTAAAACAAGAAGCATTGGTTGTAGTTCTAGGATCTTTTTGAGGTCCTACTGTGGTTTGTTCGGAAGATGGTTGAGCTATATGTATAGGTGTAGTTGAAAGAGTAGATGATGTTATGGGTGTGTGTTTCACACGTTTAGGCGGATGATGAGAATTAGGATGTGTGGATGACAGGGCAGGGCAAAATTGAACTCCAACAGGTTCTGCCAAAGCACACATATCAAAGGGTCTAGGATCACCATGAATGGTAACCAACTGATTTTTAAATTCGAATTTAACACACTGATGTAAAGTGGATGGAACCGCTCGCATTGCGTTGATCCAAGGGCGACCCAAAAGTATATTGTATGATGCAGGGCAATGTACAATAAACACGGTCGTATCTAAGGTTCTAGGACCAACTTGCAAGGGTATAGTAATGACTCCACACGTTTCTTGTGTTTCGTCATTGAAGGCTTTTATAATCATATCCGTTCTTTTCATTTCGTCACTTCTAAACCCAAATATTTGGTAGAAGTCAAAAGTGCATATGTTTAAAGATGAACCATTGTCAATCAAGACCCGTTTAATCGCTACATCCCCAATTAGGGCAGTAATATATAAGGGGTTATCCTTATGTAAACTATGTTGTGGTATATCTCTATCCCGAAAGTCAATACAATCGACTTCTCGAGTTATGATAGTATTGGTCATGGCTTCAGGCTGAATATTTTGTGGTACCATCATTTGGCTTAATGTGAGCATTAATTCATCCCTATGGGTAGGAGAAGATCTTAAAAGGTCCAAAAGGGAAATTCTAGCTGTAGTATTGGATAATTGTTCATTAATATTATAAGGAGGCTTAGGTTGAACATTAGGCGCATAATTCCCTTTATTAGGAATTTTCAAAACAAATGGAGCTGATCCATCGTTCTGAGTTTGATTCTGTTGAGAGTTTTGAGCCTGTTGTCTGGTAACGGCTCCGATGGTTCCTACAATATTATTTTGTGGGTGATGAATAGGTCTTGGTCTAGCGTTTATGGCTTGTTCATTAGAAAGTAACTGATGAGAAGATGGTCGAGTAGTAACTCTTCTAGGGAATGGTTCTTCCGGAACCATAGAATTTGTGATGGGTTGAATAGGATCTGATTCATCTTCAGAACTATTCGATTGATTTGAGGTGATTTCCATGTCACTTTCGGTATCATATTCTACATCACTAAGGTCAGGTGTTCGAATATTATATAGAGGTCTGGACGTAACCATGGATAAAGTTGTATCAAATATTTCTAAGTCATGAATAGGTAAATGCCCACTAATGGCTCCTACATATCGGGTAGGAGGGGGAACATTATGATGTTCAATTTGATTAGCCACCTCTTTACCATGCTTTGGTAAAGGATGTTGAAATATGTCCAATGATTGATTGGCATTCTGATTCTGACTTTGAGGGATGTTCTTTTGAGCATTATTAGGAGGATTTTGTTTAGGTTGAAAGGCTTGCACCTCCATCTCATTGTTATCAATTAAATCTTGTATTTTATGTTTTAATCATTTACAAGAGTTGGTAGCATGTCCAGGTCCTCTATGGAAATCACAATGTAAATCAGCTCTGTATCCGGGTATAGTTGGATCAGGTTCTCGGATAGTTGGTAATTGGATCAATCCTCGTGCTAGTAATTGCGGGAGAATGGTTGATAAAGGTTGATTTAACCTAGTAAATTCTCGGGGTGGTTTATCAGGAGGTTTTAATATGAACTTCTCTGTTGTTTTTGCAGTATTAACATTGGCAATGTTTCTGCTATCAGTGACTCCATCACCCACAACTTGTTTATTTTTATATTGATTTCTGGATGTTTTCTCATCATCTTTCTTTTTGAGCTGACCTCTTCTAATGAGAGCATCTTCCACTCTTCGGGCTAAGTCTATAGCTTGATCGAAGGTGGTCAAGGTAGCAGTTGATAATTCATAGGATAGTTGTTCTTGTAAATTATTGATAAAAATATCCAACATTTCTCGATAAGGTAACACAAAGTGTAATTTTCCTATCAACTGCCTCCATCGAGCTAAGAAGTCAGCAAAACACTCATCTTTGTCTTGTTTTAGGTTGTACAAATCTTTAATGGTTACATGCCTTTCGATATAGGCACTAAATTGATGCACAAAAGACTCAGCGGTCTCTTCGAAATTTCTCAAAGAATGAGTGGGCAATTGATAATACCACTCCAATGCCATCCCCCCTAAACTTTTTGGGAACATTTTTAGTAATAACAAGTCATCATGTGATATATCATGACATGCTATCCTAAACATACGAAGATGCTCTATGGGATCTTCAGTTCCTTTGTATATAGGTAGGACAGGCATGGGAAAGTGTTTGGGATATGGTTGTGCTACAACTATAGGATCTAGAGGTTGACTACACATCTCTCGATAATTGTACGAGGGACGGTAGGGATCTATTTGGTCCATACGAGAGACTAACTATTTCACCATGGCTTCCAGATTACCAGTTTGTCCACCATATTGGTTTGGTGGTACATGAGCATGGGATTTGTGAGCGTAGGAAGGCGGGACATAAGGATTAGATGCTATATTGTTGTTATGCAAATGGTTGGTAGGAAGAGTATTATGAAGAAGATTTGTTGTAGCATTATGTTGTATCCCAGATTGTTGGAAATTGGTATTTGGTTTTGTTTTAGGCTTTTGTTGATTTGAGGTATATTGATCAATAGCTTGGCGAAATAGAGCAGTGAATGAAGGTTTCTTTTGTGTGGGAATAACCCTAGGCTTAGTAACAGGCACTCTAGGTGGTTGGGTAACCTGTTGTTGTTGCATGTTTTGGATCATAGCGGCCATATCCAAATTGGATGGTCCAGCTTGATCACTTTCTTGATCAACGAAGGACAAAGGATTAGTGCGTGTGTGATATATTTCTTCTAGGGTTGCTTGAGTGTCACTAATTTGATCTTTGTCCATATGGATTGCTCTATTAAGGGTGCCAATATTAGTATGGAGGAACTTCCAAGAAATGTTCCATGTTCTCAAAAGTAACAGACTCCTTCCGGAGATATTTTAGGGGATGAGGATCCTTCCTCTCTATCATTTTCTTTTTGTTCATTTCCTACAACAAATTCTTCTTCTTGTTGGTCGAAGGTTCCTTCTTCCCGAATTGGGTCTTCAGGGAAGGACATCCGGGTTATTCTCTGTTTTCCTTAACCAATCTTCTTCTACTTCAATTTGTTTTCCATTCCTGAGTCTAGTCATTATGTCTAAATCTTAGATTTTAGCAAATATATATTAATATATTTGCAACAGATTTGGGAGGTATATATTTTAATTATATACCTACTATAATGCTTAAAAATAAAATGTTTTGATTTTTTGTTATGATTTTGTTTTTTGTTTTTGTTTATTTTTATTTTATGCTTATAAAGACAACAAACAACACACTAAATACAAGAAATAACAATAATAAAAGAATAGCTTAGTTTTCTATAAATAGTTTATGAATGTCATTGATAGGATCAAGTTCATCAAGAGTCATAAAATGCTCCTCTTCAAATTGGAAATGGTTTTTCAGGAACTTGATAAAGTGTGCTATAGTAATATTATCTGTTTCAGATTCTGTCTTGTAAAAATAAATCTCATGGCAATACTCTCGATATAACACAGCTCTGGGAACTCTATTCCATATTTGTCTATCCGTAAGAACGACCTCTTGGTCCTCTATACGAGACAGAAATTTATGTACTACAGCTGCATTATCGAGGTATTCCTCAAAGGTATACAACTCAGAAGACACAAGGGCTCTTTTATTCGCTAACCACCTATGGCAAGCTCTCTGAAGCTCATGATACAAAGTCACTTGATCGGGATCCAGGATTCTATCTAGGACAAACCTCTTGATTTGCCTAAGTTCGGTTGCTCTAGATGAAATGAGATTCAATCTCCTATTAAGCTCGTCCCATAAAGGTGGGACTCTATATGTTGGAGCTACTCTAAGTAAAGAATTAATCTCTATAGCTGCTAATTGATTTTCAACATTAATGGTAACAACTCGTCTTTTGTTATAATCTACCATCTAAATACAATATGCAATCTTTAGTTCTAAATGCATTTATGTTTTGTTTTTTTTTTGGATTGTTTTCAAAAGGTTTTTAGTTTTCACGTCGGGTTCACCAAAATGTATCGCTCCAAATTTTTTGCATCCTTACCCTCGGGCTATAGGATCCGTGCCCAGAAGGAGGATGCGAGAAGGATGGGACAATACCTCAGACTGAGAGGCCCTTTGAAGGTCCCGCCTCTCGGGGGAGGGGTATAAGGGTGAATTTTCGATGGATGGTGGGTTCACCAGGAAACTTTTGAGTGGTAGTTTCCACGCCTAGGTTGATAGTGGGTTTGATGTGTTCATTTTTATACTCGATCATTCAACTCCTAGGTTTGGCCAAGATGAATCTAAACTATTCTATATGCCAATGCTGATTTAAATGAATACAGAGAATAGGAATGAATGCTAAACATAGAAAATATGCTAGTTAGATCATAACATACCTGATTCTGGATGTTTGATGAAGATTCTAAGTCTTGTAGCAGTTCAGATCATCTCGACTCATACGTAATCATCTGAAATTACATCGAATCATCTCAAATCATAGTCGATCATCTGAGATCAGACAGAATCATCTGAAATCTGATGAATTCATCAAAAACCTGCAATCACACAAATAGATACAAAATACCCAAGATGCAACTACAAAAGCGAAGGGAAATGATAGAAATAACTGTAAATTTGTCTAAATGATAGATCCAAATAGTAATTAAAGAGGAAAAGCATCAACTTCACAATTTATTTTGATTTTATCATGCATTTATATTAGATGAGGTGAACTCCAAGATGCATAAACATAATAATTTAAGACAGTGCAGAAATACAATAGGAAAATGCAGAAAAGCTAAGGAAATGCAAACTCTAGACTCTGATTGCCCCCAATCTGGACTACAGTCGGGATCGCCTCCAATCGTACGAGATCATCTACGCTCCTCGACAAGATCGTCCGAAATCATCCGGGATCGCTTGCGACGATCCGAGCTAGCTTCGATTGAAAAATAGTAGAGTTCCTGCAAGAAAATGCAAAATACAGAATGCAAGATGGTAGTGCGAGGATGCTCTAGTGAATAAGGAACTAAATCTATAGGGAAATCCATCAGCTAAGGGGTTCAGGGGAGTCAGGATCAGGGGGATAAACTAGAAAAATCCTAGTTTATATAGGATTAGGGGGAGGCTAGGAGGTTGGGGATCATCCCAATCTGGGAGATCTCCAACAGGGAAATCTCCAACTGCACAGACACGCTTCTGCCCAAGTTGGAGAGGCTGTTGAAATAGAAGCTAATTATGAAAATTTGGTTTTGGGACGAAATCGTCTGGACGTTCTGTTCCAGACGAATTCGTCAGATCGGGGACGATTTCGTCTGATCTGCGACGATATCGTCCAACGGTCAAAACAAATCCTAAAAATGGTGCAAAAAATGGGGAAAGCGGGTAACAAGCGGTTTTGGGGTTAAAATTTAAATTTTTATCTTTTATCTTTTACTAAGGTTTTAACCGTGCCAATTTTAGGGTGCTACACAATGATTGCAATTATAAATAAAATCCCCATGCAAGGCTAGGTGTAATCCAAAGACTTTTCAGAATGACATTAACTGCTCCAAGGTGTCGATGATCTTCTTCTCCATGATTAGAGGCATTTGCTGCCTTGCATGTCAACACCCTGTTAATATTACATACAATAAACAACAAGAAGCATCAGTAATAAAGGATACCTCTCTTGATGAGGTATTTTGAAGGAATTGCATAAAGAGGTGCCATAACCATCATGAAATCAAGAAATTGCAAGAAACATGATAAACCTATGTTAAACATGAAATATTACCATATGAGATATAAATGAAAGGCCAAATTATCTATCTAATGCCCTAATTACAAAAGAAAAATCATGAAAACATGAAATGTAAGCAATCTTGTTCTACTTACTACAAATGCCAAAATGAGAAGAAATATGTTTACAATCTTAATTCTAATAAAAAAATATTTCTAACAATGCAAATCCACACTAAATATATCTAATATAATGCAATTAAAATAAAACCTATGGCTAATGACCAAGGAAATATAGAGATTGAACCTGATCGTGGGTCTGTTGTGCGATGAGCACTGTTAGCCATGGTTGATAGCCGGTGGAGCCAAAAATGAACTTGCCCTCCAAATGTGTCCTAGATCTTTGATCTCCTTGATGATTTGATGGTTCAAGGATCACCTTTGTGTCCTCTAAAATATTTGGTGGTTGAATTGCTTCGATTGTTTATGGATCGCTCGTAATCCCATTTCTTGATTCCTCTAGCCTCCTAGGACCTCCATGACTTCAATTGCCATTTTGATCTCCAATTGCTAGCAACCAAGTTCTCTCTCAATGCAAGTAGTCAAGTAATGAATTCAATAGGGATTCACTACTCAAATTCTCCTATGCATCTATTTTTTTCTTCCCATTTTGGATGGGGGTCTTATAGCCCTTAGGAAGGCTATGTCTCAACTTCTTGAGGAAGCCAAGATCAATATTGGATAGTTGGAGCAGTTGGAGGGAAGCTTTTGGATATTTTCACCCCCAAACTACTCTGATCTGCAACCAATTAGCCATTGTAACTGATTTTGGATCGGCCAAGATCCAACTAATTTTAACTGCTAGCTACAACTCTAAGGTACGGTCAGCTCTATTAACCATGGGTCTCAGCTATGACTAACACTGGTTAGGCCAAAATGCCTAAATGAGTGGTTAGGACCACTGCTATACCTTGGTATTTGTCCAAGGTCTTCCATATGGTCTTCTAGCATGTTCCATATGAGTAGTCACCTCAACATGACATGTTTTAGGTGTCTATAGATACCCCTTTTGAGATGCGTATGAGATCGAACAATGCTGAGAAAAAATAGACCTCCTAAAATGATGTGATAGGTTATATGATGATCATATTCTGATCAAAATTAGATTCCCCAACTCCTACAAAGAGGACGCGCATCCTAGAATCATTGCTTCCAACTAGATGGAAGGCTTAAATTTAAAAATACTTTAGCAAGCTCCAGCAGTGATCAAGCAACTTCAGAGCTACTATAGGCTTCTATGCCATATAGATCCAAAAGTAGGAGAGCTACTAACTTAACTATCATATTTGCTTTTTGCCCCAGTAGAGGGTAATTTTATGATAGTTGTTGAAAATTATTCGTAGGATGAATGAAAATTTGATAAGATCAAGGGATCTTATGTTGATTTTATTATGATTATGATATTATGACTATTCCCTCAAGCAACGAGTCTATGAGGGTAATGACAATTAAATGAAGTGACGAGTTGCTTGACCATTATGAATGGCTTTGAACAATTTAAAGTTTAACATTTGAATACTTGGCAAGGCCTAATAAGCTATGATTGCAATTATTAATAGTAATTATACATATCTATCCCATGGAGCGGTCTAGCCTAAAAGGCCTTATTAGGGAATCAAGATGATAGCAATTCCAATTAGGCATATGTTGAATCATATTGTTTGATGATTTACTAAAAATTTCATATGACCCTTGACATGAGTACTTCATTCCCATGGAGCAGTCTGGCTGTGTAGGCCTTCTTAGGGATTGAAATGAAGCATATAAATTCAACGATGACTAATTTACCATAAATATCCTTATGGTAATTTAATCATCTTGCCAGATTGCATTGAGTGCAATTCGTTGCAACTGCCAAGTGTATAGGGTAAATGACTATATACAAGGTGCATTTGGCTTTTAATTTATCTGATTTTTTTTTTCAAAAAATTTGAAATTCTGATCAGGTTGGTATTTTTAATTTACCATTTTGGAACTCCATACAGTGGGAACTAAGAGTATTTATTGCAGCTTTCTAGCCATGCTTGTCAACCGTAGCTAGAAATATCATATTGCTTAGCCACAGGTCAGACCCACATGTGAAAAACCCTAATTTGGGAATCACGGTTGTCAAGCATGGTCAGGGCTAAAATAGGAAATATTTAAGCATTTTGTGCAATTTAAAAATTTCATTATTTCCTGTTGTATTTAAGAATCGGAGAGCTTTGAGAGGTGAGAAGATAAATTTGATACATAAAACCACCACAAATCGACCTCACTACTATCCACACCTATGGCAGAACAACCTGGAGGAGTCGATGCTTCTAAGGTAGAAGCATACAACTCTCGATAATTATTTACCTTTACTAGTTTTAAAATTAACCTCATTAAATAATGGGCTAACTTAACCTCACTAAACTACTAGTAATGAACCTCACCCTAGTTATTTTTAGCTTAGTTTAACTTATAGGGTTAGTTTTTTTAATTTCTAGGTGTCTCGAGATGGGAAATGATCCTAAAAAGGTCATTTCTCCTAGCTGCAATTGGTAGGAACGACTTCCAATTGCCAAATTGGGGGCCACGGCTATCAGCCGTGATAGGATTCAAATCTCAAGTCATAAATTTTACCACCATCCCAACCAAGCATCTAAATTTTGGTTCAAAAACTTTAGGACAAGTTTTTAAGTTTTTCAAATTTTTTTATTTTTTTAGCAGATTTAATTGATATTTTATTTTTGAAGTGTTTTTTTTCCATTTTTTTGATTTTGTTTGTCGTTTTTAAGCTATTTTTGATGGTTTTTTGGTTGATGTACTGTCCCAAATTTTTTGCACCCTTACCTTCAAGTTATAGGATCTGTGCCTAGAAGGGGGATGTGAGAAGGATGGGACAATACCTCGGACTGAGAGGCCCTTTGAAGGTCGCGCCTCTTGAGGGAGGGATATAAGGGTAAATTTTTGACGGATGGTGGGGTTCACCAGGAAACTTTGAGTGGCAGTTTCCATGCCTAGGTTGAGAATGGGTTTGATGTGTTCATTTTATACTCAATCATTCATATTCCTAGGTTGGCCAAAATTAATCTAAGCTATTCTATATGAAGATGTCAATTTATATGAATACAGAAAGCATAAATGAATCATAAATACAAGGAATATGTTAAATGAGAAAGAATGCACATGATTTCGGATGTCTGATGAAGATTATGAATCTTGTAGGAGTCCAGATTGTCCCAAATATGATAGGATCATCTGTAATTGTACAAAATCATCCTAGATCATAGGCGATTATCTGAGATCAGACAAGATCATCGTAGATCTGACGAATTCATCAGAAACCTATAATCACAGAAACAGACACCAAAAACTAAAAATGCAACTGCAAGAATAATGCAAAATGATAGAAGTGAGAGTATAAATGCTTAACTGATAAATCTAGATAGTAGATTAAAGGAAATGTATTGTTTTAATAATTTATTCTAACTTTATCATGCATTTATGCTAAATTAGGTGAACTCTAGGATGCAGAATGAAAATAATCAAGCTAATGCATAGTAAAATAAGGAAGGAAGATGATAAATGCAAACTCAGGGTTCTGATTGCCCCCAATCTGAACTGCATTTGAGATCGCCTCCAATCATACAAGATCATCACCAATCTATGACAGGATCATCTGAAATCATGTGGAATCACCAGCGATGATCCAAGCTTCCTCCAGCTGAAGCACAGTGAAAACCTGTAATGAAAACTTAAAACTACGAGTGCAAACAATGGTAGATAGGACGTCTTAACATAGTAAAGCTAAATGGAAAGGAAAATCAACCAGGAAGAGAGTCAGGAGGAGAGCTAGAGGGATAAACTGAGAAAAATCTTAGTTTATATAGGATTAGGGGGAGGTTAGGAGGTTGGGGATCATCCCAATCTAGGAGATCTCCAACGGAGGAATCTCCAACTGCACAGACATGCTTCTGCCCAAGTTAGAGAGGCTGTTGAAATAGAAGCTAATTATGAAAATTTAGTTTTGGTACAAAATCGTTTGGACGTTCTGTTCCAGATGAATTTGTCCGATATGGGACGATTTCGTCTGATCGGCGACGATATCGTCCAACGATCAAAACAACTCCTAAAAATGGCACAAAAAATAGGGGGAGCGGTTAACGGGTGGTTTCGGGGTTAAAATTCAAATTTTTATCTTTTTACTAAGGGTTTAACTACACCAATTTTAGGGTGCTACATTTTTCCCCCTCTTTAGCGAATTTTATGAAGAAAATGCGTTAAAGACGAGTTATTTATGCTTTACGAGAAAGCAAAAATTTATTTCATTTTTTAGACGACGATTCTAGGTCGAATCATACGACTGCTTACTATGGTGCCCCCTCCGTGTTTTTACCCAAATCGAACGTTTGAGGTAAAAGCGTGAAAAAGCAAAATTTTAAAAAAAGTTGTTTTTAAATAAAATTAAAAAAATAGGGTAAAACCCTAATTCATTGTTACTGTTCACTTTTACTGTTTCAGAGCTCTGTAGGAAAAATGGTGGAAATGACACACAGATCGACAGAGGTCCGACACGGGTTGCGGGTAGGGATCTAAACATGATGCATTATGTTTTTAATTTGATTTGTGTGATTTTTAATTTGAATTTTGACTGTTTTTGGGGCATCATGGCCATTTTTAGGCTGTCGACGACGTCAGGACGAAATCATCCCAATTTCGTCAAAATCGTCCCTAGATCTCCGATTTCGTCTAGGGGAAAAATCGATGAAATAGGGGTGATCCCGTCCAACAAGGGGCGATCCCCAAGTTGAGAAATCGAAGACGATTTCATCCTACCAAGGACGATTTGACTTAATTTAGTACGATATCTTCCAATAATGGAGGATATCATTTTTTATAATATGAAATTGATTTAACTAATTGTAATGATTATCTATTAATGATTTTTGTTGTTTTATTGTTTATTTTGTAGAGAGGATTACTAAAAAGTCAAGAGTGAAAATACATGGGGCTCAGAGATGATGTAGCCATGCTCGATCAGGTGGAGAGAGACCGACTATTAGAGGTTGGGCTACAGAATGTGGCAAAGATGCCATAAATACCTACAGACATGGGGCTATTGATAACCCTAGCAGAGAGGTGGTATTCAAGGTCATCTTTCTTTTGGCTATTGATAGGGGAGATGGCTCCCACTCTAGAAGATGTATGGAGGATCTTGAGGATCCCCAAACATGTGTGGTTGATGACTCCTATAGCCAATCAGGGCCATGCCATGATGCGACTGTGCAGAGACCCTAGCTTTGCCCTGGAGAAGGGTGGAGTGAACATCGAGATATTTAGGCAAATTCTTGGGGCATCTCGATTGACTCAAGTTTTGGTAGGGGTAGTGGGTGGCCTATTGTTATGCCACCAAAGTGGATGCAGGTTACCGTGGCTACTCTCAAATGTGGTCTATGACATGAGAGACCACGGCTATAGGTTTGCTTGGGACAGATTTATACTATGTTTCTTATATAGGATCCTATATGGGGTCGTATACAAGGGAGGTCGATGTCTAGTACTGACATCGCTGCTACAGGTTTGGTGCTGGGAGAACATTATAGTACAGAGGCCGATAGGGCTTCCACTGATAGGGGTTGATCGGGAGAGACCCCGAGTTTTCTATTTGTGGCTCCAGAGAGGGTCACAGTGGCAAATAGATCTATCGATGTCCCAAAGGTTGGTAGATGACCTCATCTCTGACCATATCACCTAGAGGTCATGGAGAGAGCATCCAGGGTGGGGAGAGGATGGACATGAATTGGCTCGCATCAGGCAAGTCTTCTGGCTGAGGATGGAGTGGGGAGAGGTAGAGCTCCACCACTATGACCAAGTTTTGAGGCAGTTTGGTCTACAGTAGGGGATCCCTTCTCTCAAAGACTACGAGTATTCCCAGACTGTTTGGGATAACACTACACTGAGCGGGGCTCCAAAAATGCAATGATTTTGGATTCAAGATGCTAATGATGCCCCTATTTAGCTAGTGGATGGGGACGACACTGGGGTAGCATATGGATACGATGCCTAGTATGCAGGTATCTGCCCTCCTCAAATGATGAGGGCACAAGGTCTGATGCATGCTATTGTGTGACAGATGGGTAGGCAATGCCAGGCTATCATCGATGCAGCGAGGAGTCATGGAGGGAGGGAACAATGATGGTCTCCTCAGGAGAGACAACGGAGAGGGCCACAGGCTCTGGAGAGACCATAACAGCCATATAGGAGGGAGGAGGGACTCCCTTCTTAGTGGAGGGAGAGGCCACCATCGCCCGATAAGGGCAAGGGTATCGAGGTGTGGGAGAGCAATGATATGGTAGCTCTCTAAGCGGAGAATGCTCGCCTATGAGCTCAGGTGCAGACATTGCAGGATGAGGCTACATGACTCAAGGCTCATAGCAGAGGGGCAAGCACTCGGGATCTAGTGTGGGCTATTGCTCAGACCACATTCTACTAGGGATTGTACTATCATGTGGTTCTAGAGAACTAGAGGATACCATTGCCAGCCCCCATTACAGAGCTGGTCACGATGGGATCATCGAGGACATCCTCACGATCAACATCGAGGACCTATGATATAGCATGAACCTCGATGGGACCACCTCCTCCACCTCAGGGTGTGAGAGGAGATGAGGCTGAGATCTCAAGGGCTTCTCGAGACTAGCTGCTTTTGACTATAGATTGTATATTTTTGAGAGGATTGAGTATGCCAGGGTATAGATTGTGGCATACCAATCCAGTTTTGATATGATGTACATATATTTTTGATATATATATGATATTTTATGATATGAATTGTCCATATGTTTTATGATGCTTTAAATTTTGAATTTTTGATTGATTATTCATGTAATTATGTCGTTGGAAATAGTATAATTTTATGTCATGCTATAAAATTTAAATGAAATAATCTGATGTAAACAAATTGGTTGTTGTGGTATGATTTGATGAAAAATAAAGGGACTTCTAAAAATAATTTCAAAGGACATTATCGTTGTTATATGACCATTTCATGGAGTCGTCGCTCGCTATGTCGTCAAGCTAATCCCAATATAGAAATATTGCTAGAAGTAAGAGAGTGCTTAAGAGACTGTCTTAAGACTTTGTGTTGTGATGATGAAAAATGATGATGGTGATGATTTATTTTCAGATTTTCATAAAAATATTATGCATGAAATATTAAAATATGATTTTTTCTAGGCATAAAATTCCTAAGTGTGATAGAATTTTGAACAATTCCTTAAGAATTATACCATCGTTGCAAAATTGAATGTTGACATAATGAAATGAAATAGAAAAGTTTTCATTTTTTTTAAAGCACAATTGTGTAACATAATGATTTAAGCCATATGCTTTCTTGGATTAAATAAATGGGAGATAAAATTATAACGATGGTTTGCGCTAGGCATGGAATTTTAGGTATAGACTTATACCATCATCGTGAAATACAAAGAATAAATTGATGTAATAGTTTTATTGCATAATTGATTTTTGATTTTGAGATAAACAGAAAATATATAAGACGAGGACTTGCGCTAGGCATAAAATTCTAGTTTAGGTTTTAATAACTATACCATCGTTGTGGAAGTCGAAAGTATATATAAATGTGACTTTATTGCTAGATTTTTTAACATGTTTTGAAAGAAAATTTTGGATTTTGGAAAAAAATGTATTTAATTGTTTTTACGCTAAGCAGATGTTCTCAAATAAGAAGATGAAATTATTCCAAAATATTTGCATAAATATTTTAAATTATCTCAAAGGAAAACTGTATATTTATAAGGAACCCTAATGTGCATATGTGAGTTCATTGCCGATCTTGATTTATCATAATGATACAAAATCTCTCAAATACAAATGTGTGTGCAAATGTATTGTTCATTTACCAATTTTGAGCAAGATAATTTGATACAAGTAATTTGAATTAACCAAATAAGTTTTCATTGACCATGATTTATATGCATGTAACCATACCAGACTACTATGTAAGTCGGGTCATCAAGAGCTAGCTGATCCATAAGCAGACATAGGTATGTACAAAAGAATGTCGCTAATGTGACAGACATATCACCATGCTATGAGTTACCTAAGGCCAAGTGGGTTGGGCACAAACCACTTGTTATGGGGCTTACCTCATGGTTTTTTGAATAATTGATAATTCTAGGGATTCAAGCTCATTCACCCTTATTTTATTTTCAAGGGGTAGGGAAAGGGATTTATTGCATTTTGCTTTTTATTTTCTCTTTCTCTTTTTTTTTTTTTGTATTTTTGCTTGGAACTGAGATAATGTTGAAATATTGCTGCGATGGTACAAAATGATATTTTTATTTTTCTCATTTTCTTTGACTTTTCTTTTTCTTCCTATACTAGGGATACTTGCTCGGATTGGCTGTAGAGCAATGGATTTTTATTCTGGGTAGGGGTGAGCTTGTCCTTTTGTCAATTCTCAAAGATTCTAGACCATGTGCATGATAGGATAGCAGGGGAAACTTTTCGCTCAAGAAACCACTTCTACTATGTAGCATCATATTGAATTTGCAATGAAATCCTTTTAATGTGAAAAGATATACTTGGTTCAAGTAAATAACAAGATCAATTCTCTATGCTCAAAACTTTATTTAATTCAACTGTGGACTTTGATATAAGAGAGATTAATAATAATACCAAATAAAATCAAGATATTTATTCATGTGAGTGTGAAAGTGCGGGATTCCAAATAAATGCTAATTTATCCAAAACAACTGAAAATATAACTGCAATACTTCAAGAATTGACAGGTGCAAAAATAAAAGATGTTTTTTGAATATTTTGATGATTTTGATGATTTTGATGTTTTTTATATTTTGATTTTGATTTATGAATTGAGAAGATACACAATATGATTGTTTTTGAAATTTTTATATGAATTTACTAAAATGAGACAAGATGTACAATATATACAATGACAAAATTACCATAATTATGCATAATAGCGCTTAAGATGCATAATGTTCATAGGTTATTTAAGATCTTTACCATCTAAGGTAGCTAATATGTATGCTCCCGATCCAAATTTAGCAATGATGATATATGGCCCAAGCCAGTTAGGTTCAAATTTACCTTTAAGGTCTTTAGTTGCATTAGTATTTTTTTGATTTTCTTTTAAGACAAGGTCACCGATATCAAAGGATCGGTGATGAACTTTCTTAAGATACGCTCGTTTGAGCTTGTTCTGGTAGGCTCAAAGATGCTCCAAAGCATTGATGCGCTTCTCATCTACGATTTCCAGCTGAATAAATCTGCTAGCACAATATTCATCTCCTACTTTAGTATCTTGAAGTACCAGATCCAAAGAAGGAACTTCTAATTCAAAGGGAAAAATATCTTTAGCGCCATAAACCAAAACAAAAGATGAAGTGCCTGTGGGAGTACGAACACTAGTTCGATAAGCCCATAAAGCAAGATATAATTGAATGTGCCAATCTTAGCAAGATTTATTGACCAGTATTTTGAGGATTTTAATTAATGTTTTATTAGATGCTTCTGCTTGGACATTACCCTGAGGATAATAGGGAGTGGACCAACGATGTTGAATTTTATAGTTTTGACATAGTTTCTTTACATATTTATTTTTGAAACAAGTTCCATTATCCGAGATGAGATTTGTAGGAATTTCGAACCTACAAATAATTTGATTAAAAAAAAATTTGGAAACTTGGGTTCTAGTGCAAGAAGCTAAGGGCATAGATTCAACCCACTTCATGAAATACTCAGTGGTGGTTATGATGAATTTGTGTCCATCAGATGACACATGATTGATTTTTCCAATGATGTCATTTGAAAAGGGCCAAGGGGATGAAATAGCATGCAGTTCTTGTGTAGGCGCATGGACAAGGTCAGCATGTTTCTGGAACTTGTCGCAATGGCGCACATAATAATGTGCATCATTCTCTATGGTTGGCCAAAAATATCCTATCCTAAGGAGCTTCTTAGCAATGGTGCTACCAATAAAGTGTCCCCCACAAGATCCATCATGGGCTTCACTCAAAGTTGATCTAGATTCTTCTAGATTCAAACATCTCAATAGGATACCTTTAAAAGATCTCCTATATAATGTATTTCCAATTATTACAAAGTGACTTGCTCGTCTACGTAATAACCAATGTTGGTTTCTATTAAAACCTTCAAGGAAGGTCCCATTTTGAATAAAATTGAATATATCAGTATACCAAAGTTCAGGAGTAGTTTCATTGATTAGAAACACATCCAAAGGTTCTAAGCATGATTTATTTGAAGCGGGTTCCTAGAGTCGATGAATAATGATGGTAGCATATTCGTCATCTAACTCCAAGGGTAAAAGAGATGCAGTTGCAGCCATAGCGTCAGCCGCACAATTATTAGTTCTAGGAATAGCTTCCAAGGTAACTTGATCAAATAAAGATATTAATTGTAATACATATGCTTTATATGGACGTAATTTATCATCTCTGGTCTGATAAACATCATTAATTTGATTTATAACAAGTTGAGAATCATTGAAAACTAATAGATTTTTAATTTTCAGTGCCATGGCAGCTCGTAAGCCAAGGATTAGAGCCTCATATTTAGTAGTGTTATTAGTACAAGCAAACATTAATTTAAAGGATAGAGGTATAAGATGTTTCTATGGAGATATTAGAATAATACCTACACCAGACCCACTCATGCATAAGGCTCCATCAAATTATAATGACCATTGCTCTAGATGGTCTGCCTCTAGTTTAAGGCATTCGTCAAGAAACTCAATGATGAGGGAATGGGTAGAATCTAAGGGTACAACAGCTAATTGATCTGCTATGATTTGACCCTTAACAGACTTCTGTCCTATAAATGTGAGTTCAAACTCACTTAGAGCAAGAACCCACTTTGTTGTGTGACCAGATAAATAAGGTCGACTCATGAGATACCGCAAAGGATCGTATTTAGCAATAACATACATTTTTTGACTAAGCATATAGTGGCATAGTTTCTGTGTAGAAAATATGACTGCTAGACATAACTTTTCTAATGTTGTGTAGTGGGTTTCATAACTGATTAATGTTCTGCTAATGTAATAATTGTCACGCTCTCTTTTCTCATCATCCAGTTGAGCTAACATAGCTCCTAAGGCAAAATCTGAAGCAAAAATATACAAGATAAATGGGCGATCAGGTCTAGGTGGCAAAAGTATAGGCAGGTTAAGAAGATATTCTTTGAGGAGTTCAAATACTTCCTAACATTCATTGTCCAAATGGAAAGAGACATCCTTCTTAAGAAGCTTAAGAAAGGGTCCAGTTTTATTCGCCAGCTTATCAATGAAGCGACGGATAGGTTGAAGCTTACCTTGTAGACTCCGTAATTTAGATATATTTGTAGGTGCGAGCATATCAGTGATAGTCGTAATCTTGAGAGGGTCAATTTTGATGCCACATAAAGAAACTATAACCCCTAATAATTTACCTGACTTAACTCCGAATATACATTTGGCTGGATTCAATCGGATAAGATATTCCCTTAACCGATCAAATACTTTTCTCAAGTCATCTAAATGGTCATCTTCTTTAGTAGAACAAGCTATAATGTCGTCTACATAATCATGTAGTATATCATGCATCATATCATGAAATATATAATTCATGGCTTGTTGATATGTTGCACCTGCATTCTTAAAACCAAATGGCATCACTTTCCAACAAAAGGTCCCCCAAGGGGTAATAAAGGTTGTTTTAGATTGATCTTCAGGAGCTATCCTGATCTGATTATAACCAAAAAATCCATCCATTAAGGATATCATTCCACTCCTAGTAGTAAAATAAATGATATGATCCATATTGGGAAGAGGAAAATCATCTTTAGGGCATGCAACATTAATATCTCTAAATTCTATGCAAACCCTAACTTTGGTAGCTTCTTTCTTAGTTACTGGAACTACATTCGATATCCATTCAGCATAATCAATGGCTTGTATAAAAATAACATTCAAGAGTTTTTTTAACTCCCCTTTGACTAGTAAGGCCACTTTAGGATGCATTTTTCTAAGTTTCTATTTAACAGGTTTAGCATCCGGATGGACTACTAGGTGATGCATAACTACATAAGGGTCTAAAACTGGCATATCTTCATATGTCCAAGCAAAGACATCTTCATATTATTTAATAAATGCAATGTATTTATCCTATTTTTCTTGACTCAATTATGATCCGATGTTGATTATGTGAGGATTATCCTTAGTTCCAATGTTAATTTTTATGACATTTTCTACTTCCATGTGGAGATCTTTCTCAAAATTAGGTGGGGCGGATGAAACGCCCAATTCTTGTAATTCTACCAAGGTTAGCTTGGATAATTCATCTTGAGGAGTTGTGGCCTCAAGCTGGGCTATACTAGGTATAGAGCCATCAAAATAAAATTCATTATGTAATAATTCCTCAACATCATGGAAGATATCTGCCTCCAACTCATCGTCGAATTCGGCGATCATCTCAGGGTAAGCTATAGATAGCATATTACATGTAAATAGCTTATTCGTTAAATGCAAAGCATCGCGCTCATCCAAATAATCTTGATAACATATGAGATGGTCATCATCCTCAAATGGGAAGGGTTGACCCTTACTAGGAAATAGGCCCACACCACATTGGGTGAGCCACGATTCTACCTCAAAATATTATTTCATACCATTTTGGAAAGGTCCTAAACCTTTCCATTTATATCCCAATTTAAGCATTATAGATTTGGATTTAACATACTCATTAGTAAAATAACATCGAACATATCCATCATAATGAGTTTTGATGTTTATGGGTATTCTACCCCAGTCATATCCCTTATAAATAAAATCACAGCTCCCAACTTGGTAAATACTTCCCATAGGCTTTGGGAGGCCCAAGGTACAAGGAGATGGTGGCAATTTATTTAAAACAAGGGAATATTGCATAGAAACATTCATTTCTTCTGATATAAGGATTTTAGATAAATTGGGTAAGAGCTCGTTAGTAAGAGCATAAGAGGTAGAAGGGAAATTTCCTACATCTTCTGATGCGGAAACTATGCCTTTGGTGGATGTATATTTTGTAGAGATGTCGATGGATGGGTCTATTATAGGTATAGAAATTATAGGAGAATAACAAAAGACATTTGTTGTGGGATTAGGATCTTTCTGAGGTCCTAATGTGGTTTGTTTAGAGGATGGTTGAGTTGTATGTAGGGGTGGAATTGATGGAGAAAAAGTAGATGATATTGTGGGTGTGAGTTTCACACATTTAGATGGATAATGAGAATTAGGATGTGTGGATGACAGAGCAGGGTAAAATTGAACTCCAACAGGTTCTGCCAAAGCACACATATCAAAGGTTCTAGGATCACCATGAATGGTAACCAACTGATTCTTAAATTTGAATTTAACACATTGATTTAAAGTTGAGGGAACGGCTCACATCGCGTTGATCCAAGGGTGACCCAAGAGTATATTGTATGATGCAGGGCAGTGTACAATAAACACGGTCGTATCCAAGGTTCTCAGACCAACCTAAAATGGGATGATAATAAATCCACATGTTTCTTGTGTTTCATCATTGAAGGCTTTTATGATCATATCGGTTATTTTAATTTCATCACTTCTAAACCCAAATCTTTGGTAGAAGTCAAAAGTGCAGATGTTTAAAGATGAACCATTATCAATCAAGACTCGTTTAATTGCTACATCTCCAATTAAGGCAGTAATATATAAGGGGTTATCCTTATGTAAACTATGTTGCGGTATGTCTCTATCCCGGAAGTCAATACAATCAACTTCACAAGTTATTATAGTATTAGCCATGGCTTCAGGTTGAATGTCTTGTGGTACCATCATCTGGCTTAATATGAGCATTAATTCATCTCTATGTGTAGGAGGATCTTAAAAGGTCTAAAAGAGAAATTCTAGCTGTAATATTTGATAGTTGCTCATTAATATTATAAGGAGGTTTAGGTTGGACATTAGGTGCATGATTCCATTTATTAGGAAATTTCAAAACAAATGGAGTTGATCCATCATTCTACATTTGATCTTGTTGAGAGTTTTGAGCCTGTTGTCTAGTAACAGCTTTGATGGTACCCACAATATTATTCTACGGATGATGAATGGGTCTTGGTCTAGCATTTATGGCTTGCTCATTAGAAATTAATTAGTGAGAGGATGGTCTAGTAGTGACTCTTCTTGGAAATGGTTCTTTCGGAACCATAGAACTTGTGATAGGGTGAATAGTATCTGATTCATCTTCAGAACTATTCAATTGATTTGATGTGATTTCCATATCACTCTCAGTCTCGTATTTTGTATCACTAAGATCAGGTATCCAAATATTATGTAGAGTCCTGGTCGTAACCACGGATAAGGTTGTGTCAAATATTTCCAAATCATGAATAGGTAAATGCCCACTAATAGTCCCTACATATCGGGTAGGAGGGGGAACATTATGATGTTCAATTTTATTAGCCACTTCCTTGCCATGTTTTGGTAAAGGATGTTGAAATATGTCCAATGACTAATTGGCATTCTGATTTTGGTTTTGGGGGATGTTATTTTGAGCATTATTAGGAGGATTTTGCTTAGGTTGAAAGTCTTGCACCTCCATATCATTATTATCAATTAAGTCCTGTATTTTATGTTTTAATATTTTACAAGAGTTGGTAGTGTGTCCAGGTCCTCTATGGAAGTCACAGTGTAAATCAGCTCTGTATTCGAATATAGTTGGATCAGGTTCTTGGATATTTGGTAATTGAATCAAACATCATTCTAATAACTGCGGTAGAATGGTTGATAGAGGTTGATTTAACCTAGTAAATTCTCGAGGAGGTTTATCGGGAGGTTTTAGTATAAACTTCTTCGTTGTCTTCACAACATTAACAGTAGCAATATTTCTACTATCAGTGACTCCATCACCCACAACTTGTTTATTTTTATATTTATTTTTGGATGTTTTCTCATCATATTTCTTTTTAAGCTGACCTCTCCTAATGAGAGCATCTTCCACTTGTCTGGCTAATTCTATAGCCTGATCGAAGGTGGTCAAGGTAGTAGTTGATAACTCGTAGGATAGTTGGTCTTGTAAATTATTAATAAAGATGTCCAACATCTCCCTATAAGGTAACACAAAGTGCAATTTTCCTATCAACTATCTCCACCTAGCTAGGAAATCAGCAAAACATTCATCTTTGTCTTGTTTTAAGTTGTACAAGTCTTTAATGGTCACATGCCTTTCGATGTAGGAACTAAATTGATGAACAAAAGACTTGGTTGTTTTTTTGAAATTCCTTAAAGAATTAATGGGAAATTGATAATACCACTCTAATTCCATTCCTCCTAAACTTTTTGGGAACATTTTTAGCAATAATAAGTCATCATGTGATATATCATGACATGCTATCCTAAACATACGAATATGCTCTATGGGATCTTTGGTTCCTTTATATATGGGTAGGATATGCATAGGAAAATGTTTAGGATACGGTTGTGCTACAACTATAGGATATAAAGGCTGACTACACATCTCTCGATAATTGTACGAGGGATGGTAGGGATCTATTTGGTCCATGCAGGAAACTAACTATTTCACCATGGTTTCAAGATTACTAGTTTGTCTACCATATTAGTTCGATGGGACATAGGTATGGGATTTATGAGTGTATGATGGTGTGACATATGGATTAGATGCTATATTGCTATTATGCAAAGTGTTGGTAGGAAGAGTATTATGAAGGGGATTTGTAATAGTATTATGTTGTATCCCGGATTGTTGGTAATTGGTGTTTGGTTTTGTTTTGGGTTTTTGTTGATTTGAGGCATGTTGCTCAATAGTTTGGCAAAATAGAGTAGTAAATGATGGTTTCTTTTGTGCGAGAATGACCCTAGGATTTTTAACAAGCACTTTAGGTGGTTGAGTAACCTATTGTTGTTGCATGTTCTAGATCGCAGCTACTATATCCAAATTGGATGGTCCAGCTTGATCACTCTCTTGTTCAATAAAGGAAAAGGGATTAGTGCGTGTGTGAAATACGTCTTCAAGAGTTGCTTGAGTGTCACTAATTTGATCCTTGTCCATATGGACTGCTCTATTAAAAACATCGATATTTGTATTAATGAACTTCCAAAATTGTTCCATGTTTTCAAAAGTGATAGCTCCTACTGGAGACATTTTAGGGTATGAGGATCCTTCCTCCTATTAGTTTCTTCTTGTTCATTTGCTACAGCAAGCTCTTCTTCTTGCTAGTCTAGGATTTCTTCTTCCTGAACTTGGTCCTTAGGAGGGACATTTTGGTCAATTAATGGTCTTCCTAACCAATCTTCTTCTTCTTCGGTTTGTTTTCCATTCCTAAGTCTAGGCATTGTGCTACACTTAGGTTTTAGCAAATATATATACTTGTATATATATATGCGATAGGGTTGAGAGGTATATATTTTAACTATATACCTACTATAATACTTAAAAGGGAAATGTTTTTGTTTTTTGTTTATATGTTTTTTTTTTGTATTATTATTTCACAAGTATAAAAATAACAAACAACATGCTAGTTGCAAGAAATAACAATAATAAAAAGAATAACTTAGTTTTCTATAAATAGTTTATGGATATCGTTGATAGGATCAAGTTCATCAAGAGTCATGAAATGCTCCTCTTCAAATTGGAAGTGGTTTTTCAAGAACTTGACAAAGTGTGCTATGGTAATATGATCTACTTCAGATTTTGACTTATAAAAATAAAGTTCATGGCAATATTCTCGATACAACATAGCTCTAGGAATTCTATTCCATATTTTTCTATCTATAAGAATGACTTCTTGATCCTCTATACGAGATAGAAGCTTATGTACTACAACTAAATTCTCAAGGTATTCCTCAAAGGTGTACAAATTTGAAGACAGAAGTGCTCTTTTATCTGCTAACCACCTATGGAAAGCTCTCTGATGTTCATGGTACAAAGTCACCTAATCGAGATCCAGGATTCTATCTAGGACAAACCTCTTAATTTACCTAAGTTCTACATATATAGATTCAATAATACCCAATCTCTTATCAAGTTCATCCCACAAAGGTTGGACTCTATTTGTTTGAGGTACTCTAAGCACAGAAGTAATCTCTATGGTTGTTAATTGATTTTCAACATTTATGGTGATAGCTTGTCTTCTATTATAATCAACCATCTAAATATGACATGCAACTTTAATTATTTGTCTAATGATTCTAGATGTTACTTAATTATGCATTTATATTTATATTTATATTTTATTTTTGTTTTCAAAAGGCTTTTAGTTTCACGTCGGGTTCACCAAAATGTACTGACCCAAATTTTTCGCACCCTTACCTTCAGGCTATAGGATCCATGCCCAAAAGGGGGATGCGAGAAGGATGGGACAATACCTCAGACTGAGAGGCCATTTGAAGGTCATGCCTCTCGAGGGAGGGGTATAAGGGTGAATTTTTAATGGATGGTGGGGTTCACCAAGAAACTTTGAGTGGTAGTTTCCATGCCTAGGTTGAGAATGGGTTTGATGTGTTCATTTTATACTCAATCATTCATATTCCTAGGTTGGCAAAAATGAATATAAGCTATTCTATATGAAGATACCGATTTATATGAATACAAAAAGCATGAATGAATTCTAAATACAAGGAATATGTTAAATGAGAAATAATGCACCTGATTCTGGATGTCTGATGAAGATTATAAAGCTTGTAGGAGTCCAGATTGTCCCTAATATGATAGGATCATCTACAATTGTATAGAATCATCCTAGATCATAGGCGATTGTCTGATATTAGACAAGATCATCGTAGATCTGATGAATTTGTCAGATGAATTTTTCAAAAACCTGTAATCACAAAAATAGACACCAAAAACCAAAAATGCAACTGCAAGAATAATGCAAAATGATAGAAGTGAGAGTATAAATGCTTAACTGATAAATCTAGATAGCATATTAAAGGAAATGCATTGTTTTAATAACTTATTTTAACTTTATCATGCATTTATGCTAAATGAGGTGAACTCCAGGATGCAGAATGAAAATAATCAAGCTAATGCATAGTAAAATAAGGAAGGAAGATGAGAAATGCAAACTTAGGGCTCTAATTGCCCCCAATATAAACTGTAGTTGAGATTTCCTCCAATCATACAAGATCATCGCCGATCTGTGACAAGATCGTCCGAAATCATGTGGAATCACCTGCGATGATCCGAGCTTCCTCCAGCTGAAGCACAGTGAAAACCTGCAATGAAAACTTAAAACTACGAGTGCAAACAATGGTAGATAGGACGTCTTAACATAGTAAAGCTAAATGGCAAGGAAAATCAACTAGGGAGAGATTCAAGAGGAGAGCCAGGGGGATAAACTGAGAAAAATCTCAGTTTATATAGTATTAGGGGGAGGTTAGGAGGTTGGGGATCATCCCAATCTGGGAGATCTCCAACTACGTAGACACGCTTCTGCCCAAGATGGAGAGGCTGTTGAAATAGAAGCTAATTATGAAAATTCGGTTTTAGGACGAAATCGTCTGGATGTTCTGTTCCAGATGAATTCGTTCGATCTGGGATGATTTCATCTGATCGACGACGATATCATCCAACGGTCAAAACAACTCCTAAAAATGGCATGAAAAATGGGGGGAGCGGTTAACGGGTGGTTTTGGGGTTAAAATTCAAATTTTTATCTTTTTACTAAGGGTTTAACTACGCCAATTTTAGGGTGCTATAGTTGATTTTTAATTATTTTTACCTTTATTATTTTGCATTTTACTAGACTTTAACTGTGAGGGTGAGGGAATATGAGATCCTTCACAACCTATGTGGTGCCTTGTCACCAGTTGAGCTAATATGGTTTGGGGCTATGGGGTTTGGCTACGTCTTGTGCCTCCCTACCATCAGGGCTGATCAGACCTACATGACTATTGGCTCGACGCTAGAACGTGTAGACCAATACCTTTCACCTATCGACAAGTGAGATTATAGTCACTCTGGAGGATGTATATCACATCTTTCGACTCCCTCTATATGGAGAGGCCATCACATATTCACCAACTGAGGCAAATTAGATAGTCTTTGATCACTAATTTGATCACCGTAGTGATGCAGCACATTGGCACTCAGACCACGAAGGGGTCCACATTAAGCACTAGTATACCTAATAGGTCTTCTCTCAGTGAGCGATCATCTTTATGCACCTAATTGTGCAAATCATCCTGCCCAACACTTTTGGAGCCAGGTTCCCTTTGAACCTCCTAGCTAGGACTATGTCCTAGTGAGCCTCCCTAACCATACTTTGATCCTATCCTGGGGGATTGCCCTACTAGTGCAGCTCTTAAATGATTTGTACTAGATTACATAGAGTATCAGAGTAGGCATCGACTGTAGCCTACTACTTCAGATCTAGGGATGACAACATATCATGATTGAGCACCCTACTGACCTATCCCACCATATTGGCACCGTTGATACGACATTTTAATGCTACACATCATGCTAGCCTCATGATTATGAGTGTTTTAGGAGCATGTCTCACATAGGGGACATGGCCTACTACATTGGATAGTTCTCACAATTACAGGTGATCCAGATTAACTGGTGCCCATATCTAGACTACCCTCCATGGATAGAGGTTGGTGACTGGCTACGTCAGGCGTGTAGAGATAGATGGCTCCTTGGACATAAGTCTGAGGTATGAGAGATATTTTTATTCTATTGTATCACTTGATAGTTTGGGATTAGGTAGGAAATTCCAGAGTCGCCTACTATCTATCATCACCTCACTTTAGAGAGGGACTTGACCTGGACAAGGGTGACTCCACTGAGTGAATAGGATGATGATTTTTAGGATTCAAGGCTAACATATGTAGGGACTACTCCTAACTATGACACCTAGTGGATACTCAGGTTATGGCAGGCTTTGAGGGCCCCTTGGGAAGGACTCTGGATGACACAACAGTAGGGGGTGCTGATGGAGTAGAGGTATATCCTTAGGGGCATCGAGTCCATCAGAGTATTAACGGAAAATTGGGCAAGGGAGATGTAGAAGATGCACCTCTAGCTAAGGATGAGGGCAATGCTCTCAAGAAGGGTGAGGCCATACCTAACAGTGAGATTGGGTAGCTCAAAACCCAGGTTGCTAGCCTAAAGAATCAGGTAGGCTCTCTCCATACATAGATCCTGCATTGAGATACTACCATTTCTACCTTACAGGCATAGGTTGGGGATCTCTAGTCTTGTCTCACAATATGGAAGTCTCAGTGGCATAGCTACGAGGAGGAGAAGACCGCTCTAGAAGCTAAGATTAACACAAGAGGGATAGATATACATACGATTACAAGGTAGCACATCCTTCTGTAGTCCCAACTAGATGCTACAACAACATAGCTTTCCACACTCTAGGCTATAAGGGGAGATCCCTCATCATCAAAGGTTTCTCTAGCATCTCCAGCTACTCTAGCAACTCTGACAATATAGCGATTAGCAGGTCGGGACCCGATGGTAGATAATAGAAGATTGTGGGCTCTGGTGTAGTGGCACATAAATTATAGTGTGTTAGATACTGCATACATCTCTACCTTGAGGGGATAGATAAATTTACTCAAGGGTGAGGTTCCGGAGAGACCTATGGCTTCAAGATCTCAGAGGACTCACACTCAAGAGATAGGGCAGTCCTTAGCTTGTTCTAGTAATAGATCACACAGGTCAGAGAGGACCTCAGGTGCCAGCTCTAGAAGGATTCACAAGGAGGATGGAGGTGATGACGAAGCCTCTCAGGCTAGGGGTGTAGGCCCTACTTAGTATAGATATAGATAGATGCTTTTTGTACTATTTTTAAGTATATGTTTGTGGACCTACATAGATGTAGCCTGCAAGAATTTTTGACACATGTCGATGTACTATTTATTATATATTTTGGACACACACACACACATACACACACACACACACACACAAACACACACACACACACACACACACACACACACATATATATATATATATATATGATCTAACATTTGAGACTCATTATATGTGTGGATTTTATTTGTTTTATTGTTTATGTTTTATGAAATGCATATGGATGCAATGCTTATATGTTATCTTTATTTTGCATTGTATGATGTGATGTATGGATGACATGCACTAGCTAGATGATGGATGTATGATTAGATGCGATGATATACATGTTTATATGGAATAATTATGATGAATGTATAGATGCAATATTAGATGTTACATGCATGTTTAATTTCTTGTACTTGTCTGTTTAATTTATGATGTTATGACATAATCTATGCCATGTGTGTATTGCATAATTTTCTATGTTGAATTATGTAAATGAACATGTATGCTTTAATCACTTAAAATATGATGTATGAATGCAATATGGGTTTAACAATCTAATGGATGACACCATTGAATGTATAACAATCCTGAAATGTAATTGCTATATTTTTTTTATAAAAAATGATAAATTGTACACCCCTCTGTGAGATGAAATGATATATTGTTTCTATTCATAATTTTTTGTTAATTAAAAGAATATGGATAACGTAGTCAGTGGTCGTTTAAATATCATTTCTAAAATACATCTGGTATCTAACCTATATTACAAATAATTCTAATAAACAAACTCTTATAAAATAAATTTAATTTTTGATGATTGCATTTGAAAGTTGGTTGTTGCTATTTTGGAATTTTTGAGGTTTTCCACGAGACTCAAACACCCTATTTGAATCATCAATATTTGTATAATGACTATATTAGACTTCTAAAAAATAAAGTTTTTGCTTTAAAAGACCAAGCTATTCATTACCTCTGTGTGTGCAAATGACTATATTATATAAGACATAAGCATACCTCGATGTTAGGAAGGATTCTTTCAATACATTGCTAATATTTAGGATCCTCAAATGTCTATCTGATCCTAGGTTTGAAATTAGTCAGACTAGACCACTAGGTAATCCTTTAATATTTATTTATAAAATTTAAATTTATGTTGAATTTAAATAATTTATAAAATAAATATTACAACTCCCTTTTAACCTCTATCTTTTGCATTGTTTCACTCGATGTTTTGCCTTCTCCCTGGATATCAAATAATCATCTTTATCCCCTTTATTTCTTGCTGAAATTACTGATGAATTCATCTAGTGACATCAATGATAACTTTGACTTAGGGACTCAAAATATCCAAAAATGCATTGGTGTAATATTGAGGGAATGCACTACATGTCCCTTATCCAGGGACACCCTAGGATAATATTATATTGCATTACCCCCTCCAATACATGATACATCATGAGGATGATATTATACCCTACCTTTATAGGTAGAACAACTATACCCATTGTGGAGCACAGTGCATCATTGAAAGCTCTCAATGTATAAGAGATCGAGACAATGTTAGACCTAGGGATATTCAGGTGTTCTATAGCCTTTGTTGTGATAATATTGATTGATGAGCCCATGTCATTTAGAACCCACTTGAAGAGTATATCGTTGATATATGCAATGATATATAGATGCAGGTCTACTATAGTAGTTGCCACTTTCTTTATTTTGTGATCGTAGAAATGGATCATAGGCTCTTGGCATTGCTGCACTTGCCCCACAAAGTGTTTGAACGCATCTGGGTTGAAGCTTGATTGATCTCAAGATCTCCATAAAAGTATCCATATGCCTAGGATATTTTTGCATGAGACCATAAATTAATAACTTGGTTAGAGTAATTTGTAGATTTTTCTCCATTCTACTCCAAATAGTTACCATAGGTTACACTGGCAGACTTGGAGGATTATTTTACACCTATCTCTATCGAGGTGTAACTGGGATACAAATAAGAGCTATTGGAGGATTTTATTGATCGTATCACTGAATCCTAGTTGCCACATTGATTATCTCAACCATTCAAATGCATCCCTAAGTGGGTAGCTCGACTCGAAATTGGTTGATTTAGGCACCCTGATATTTTGAAACCTCATTATTTGGCAATGGGTTTCTAAATATACCCATATCTCTATTATTGGGTGCTAATGGGTTGTCAACTTTTAGATCACCCTTCGCAATTATGTTTTGGACCACATGCTTGAAACCAACACATGCCTCGATATCATGCCCATGTTATCTATGATACAAGTAATATTGGTCTTTCATATATCCTTTAGGCTTAGGATGATTAGGGTCCTAGAGTTGTACATCAGGAAATTTGATCCTTTGTGCCTTGCTTAAATGATTAAATATTGATTGCATCGATTCAGATAAAGGTGTGAAATAGTGAGGCGGTCAACGTTCCTTATTTTAACCCTCATTGTTCTTGGGGTTGTAATTGGTCAATGGAGGATGAGCTTGGTAGTTCTATGGTTGTTGGCTATTGCATCTCTTTGGTATGCTTAAAACAACCTAGTTGACTTGAGCAGGCTTGGCCTAATTTTGTTGATTCTTGTTACGGTTGGCATTATTCCACTCCTTTTTGTTCTAGAGATTTAGGTCTTCTTCATCAACCTTTATGTCTTCTATAAGCTTGGCTTGAGCCAAGGCTTCTTCGAATATTTCATATTGCTACAGTTGCAATAGCAACGAGATGTGTTTAGCGCAGCTCTTTGTGAAAATTTAGGTGATCTCTTATGTGAGAATAGAGAATGGTAATTTCACCATTATTTTCCTTTACCTATTCCCATATTCAATAATTAGCTCATCATCATATTGATTTAAGTTGGACAGATCGGACAGGTTCACCTTCTTCTTGATTTCGAAGGAGAAACATTCAATAAATTCATTCACTAGTTGCTCAAAGCTGATGATTTTATACTTGGGTATTTGATTGAACCATTGAGTTGTTGCATCGGATAATGTCATGATGAACAATCTTAGCATTAGGGCATCATTTTTCTCAAGCTGGAAGCATGCATTCATGAAATTTGTAATGTGTTCTTGCACATCTTCCTCTCCTTTGAACTTGTCTAGCCTAGGCATTTCAAAGTGCCTAGGGTATGTAAGACTTGGTACTGAGGGGCACAGAGGTTGGTTGTGTATCTTTCTCAAAATAAAAAATTTCCCAATTGTGTCCTACTTCTTGATAGATTTGACTCTTTTAGTGAGTATTTGGTATGCCTTAAAATAAATAATATCCTATTATTGAAGGTTTACTTGCGATGGTAAAGGATGTAATCCTGTGTTTTCCTAATTTGGGTATCTGTATTCATCCCCCATGACCACATATGGAGGTTTAAGATATGTCTACTCCTACTCTTCCATATTTTCCTACTCCTCATTAAGTTGTGTCTATTCTAGATCCATGTATTATTGATGTTGCGAGGCACGGTGAGTGCACTCATCTCTTTATCTAGTGCTTCTCTCATGCTGAGAATCGGCACATCTGTCATGTTGGTGTTTCTCACCACCTATGTGTAAGTTGAATCAAGCTAGCCTATCGACTTGCTCTTTGTGCTTAGCCCTCTCCTCTCTCAAGTGTTGTTCATGTAGGTGCAGATGCCTTTTCCTTCTATCTTCTTGCTTGAGAGTTTCCACATGTTCTCACTCAATGCATAGTGTTTCTTCCAACTTACATATGCGGTTGGACTGAGCTACCACTTAAGGTTCATGCCTATCTAACTCTGTGTAAGGATTTTTAATGGATAGACCTCTTAGAGAGATTCTTTCTATGTTCTTGCCCTTGTTTATCAGGGTAACCTATTTTGTGTACCATGATCTATGTTGTGTACCCCCATGATTGGAGGTAGTGTATGTGCTACGGGGCCACTTTGAAGCTTTCCTTGGTTCATTGGTGTACCTTATGGTTATGCTACACAAACTTCCTAAGATATAATGTGTGGTAGCAATGCTTATTTGAGCTATTCTCAAGGGAAACTAATCCAACTCACCAAGTTATCTGGTCCTCCATGGCTGATTCTACGGAGTCCCATTCGCACCAATGAGATTTTAATCTAGAGGTATCCTCCCATATCCAGGGAGGCTATAATATGTTCATGGTATATTATTGTGTACATGCCTAGTGTCTTGCTCCTCATTGGGTTGATCTATCCTAAGTATATCATGTGAAATTTTGGACCTTGCAACCCCTGTATGCCTATGTGATGATGGAGGCCATGATGCCTCTTCATGTCTGTGTGATGATAGAGGCCTTGAAGCCTCTGCATATCTATGTGATGATAGAGGCCTTGAAGCCTCCACATGTCTATGTGATTATGGAGGTCTTGAAGCATTCATATGTCTATGTGATGATGGAGACCTTGAAGCCTCCTCATGTATGTGTGATGATGGAGGTCTTGAAGCCTCCTCATGTTTATGTGATGATGGAGGCCTTGAAGCCTCTACATGTCTATGTGATGATGGAGGCCTTGAATACTCTTCATGCCTATGTTATTATCAAGGTATTAAAGCCTTTGCATGTATGTGTGATGATGGAGGTCTTGAATCCTCCTCATATCTACCATAGGAGGAACTAGGATATGGCTCTCTCATTGGAGTTTCTTGAGGAGTCCCCCCAAGTGTTGAGTTATCACCCCTAAGACTTGCCAAACTTCTTCTAGCAATACTGTGTGTGGGTAGATCAATGTCATTGTGGTTGTGCATGTACGAAGCATTAGTTTCCACCTCGGTGTTGGTTCAAGGGTGGTTGCTCCACATGTATACCATGATTACTATGAGTTATATTCTTATATAAATTTCAAACAACACAAGCAAAGAAAAAAAATATTTATCTAATTTAAGTATTAATGTGTGTTGCCTAACATATTTTATGTGTTTTGATTTGTTGAATATATAAGCTAACTCTCATCATGTTTTGCATTTCATTGATGACATACTCAGATTATTTAAGAAATTTTACCTATATACTCACACAATCTGAATATGGTAGTGAAGTCCATAATCAATGAGGTATCATAGGTACTACCAACCCTCATCCAACACCTTGTGCATAGTGATACACCCCTCAAGGAGGAGTGCATACTATTTTTCATGGTATGTACAATTCTTGGGTTGACCTTGGCCACAGATGGATCTCAATGATACTCTTTCACACGAGCCAACCAAGTGGTAATGACATCCACTGTTGCTCTTGATCAATAGGTTGGATGTGAGAGCCCAATGCCACTAATGTTAAAAATAAGTCATGTGTGGGGTTCTAGTTAGATTTTTATAATGGAAAGCGATTCAGCAAAGAGCACTCATGATTATTTCCCTATATGCCTAAAAAGAATGTTTGATTTTAGAAAATGCATCTCTAACTGATCTAAATGACTTTCATATAATACAATTCCTACTTTGTGATGTAATGACCTCTAGCTGGGCCACATGTAATCAAGCTTAAATACACAAAAGTCTAGACCACTGGAGACTAGGTCAGACCTTAAAAATAGAGGCCCATTGTTCCTAGCAGTTCCTAGAGGAAAGCTAAAAAAATCCTAAGAAGCTTCAATTGCAATTTTTTCTATATTTTATTATGTTTTCTTAATAAAAAATGTGATTTAAGTTTTTTTTTGAAAATAAGTTGCAAACAGAGAAAGACAAAAAATCAAGGAATATTACCAATCTAAAATCCTCGTATGATGATGAAAAGGTTGCTCTCTACTGCACCTTTTTTGCTAGCCACTATCAACCAGAATGGCTGCTTCTGGCCACTGACTTCAAAAGTGGTCAAACTCTGCTAGCTACTATCAACCAGAGTGACTAAACCTACACACAGAAAAATGCTCAAAACATCAGTAAAATAGTCAAAAAACACCAGGTGGGGGTCCCACTATGATCACCATATGTACAACCCCAGGGCGTGCACCACTACTCTACTTGCAATATTGTAAAAAATGAAAGAACACAAAGCAAAGATAACACATAAATGAAAAAAAAAAGAAAGATCTTTTATTAATTCTTGTAAATATCAGTTACATATCGGTCCCTCTAAGGGATACATAGTTTTTGATACAATGAGATATGAGCAGAATAATGGTGAATAATATGTCCCCTCACAAGGGGGTGGTGTGCTTCCGCAGGTCTCCCAATCTCACACACAAAAATATATGAGGGTTTATAGATGCCTCCTCCTTATATCATCCTGGAGGTATCTTAGACTATGAATGCCTTGAATCAGTCATGTGAACTTGTAACTTGCGTGCATAGAAACAACATAACATACTTAGTAGAATGGGAAACCTCTCCTTATGAGGAATTTATTAGAAAATATGATAAACGCAATAAATATGCATAATATAATTTAAAATTCAATAGATCTAAATAATGTATGTATGTAAAACTCAAAAATATTAATGTAAATATATTGCAAGAAACCAGATCTATGCTAGAACTAATTACTAAATCGAAAGCAATAACAAATCTAAGCAAGAACTTGGAAAATAATATCTAAAAACCATAGGCTATGCCTGCAGTTCACTATCAAGGATAGTGGTTGCAAAATGAAACCTTTCCCTTTGTGAACTAGGGGTTGTAGCACTAGATTCCTTGCTCCAATTGATGTTCAAGGGTTACCTATTGTGTCAGGTATACTGGTTTGTGGTGAATAATAAATGGATCTGAATGCGGGTGCATAGATATAGCTCATCCAGACAGTGCTTTGCTACTCCTCAAGGGGGCATGGATTCACTCTTCGATCTGACAGGGCTTCATTGCCCAAAATTCTTATATTCGTCGATTTATTGTTTTTATTTGGAAGGTCCATATTTAGAACTCCCATATTTAGACCTAGATCTAGATCTTGGCTTCCTAGAGAATCTAATCTCCAAATTTACATGCAACTAACCATACCAATGGGAAGGCATCAATCACAAATTTGCATTGAAGGGGTATTCAGGAGGAGCTCTAGGAGTTCCACACCAAAATCTACCCATAAGCAAATGCAAGGTGCAGTCAAACTACATTATTTGGGTCTATATTCATGACCAAACTATATTTTGGTGCTAGCCATTGTTCAGAGAAGCATCTAGGTGTGGTTGCTCTAATATTCAATAGCCAGGTGTGGTGGTCACTCTACTTGATAGTGACTGAACCTAATTAGGCTAGAACTACCCTTTGTGAGTGGTTAAGACCACTGCTAGCTCTTGGAAAGGTCCAAGATCATTCATATGGTCTTTGGATGTGCCCATATGAGTAGTATCCTAAAATTAACATGTTTTAGGTGTTTACACCACTTACCTCTGGCATCACCACCCCCACACCCGTACTCGCTAAAGCACTCACCATACCGTATCACTCGATCCATAATTTAGCAACACTCTATTTTTGTTTTCTCCTCCATTTATAGTTCTTCTTAATACCTCACATGCAAATGACATCAAACTATCATTTTCACCATTTAAACCCCATTTGCGTAGATTCACACACCATGCATGCAAACTTATAGGTTCGTACGACCCCGTGCAAACCATCCTCATTTGCATGATCCCATGCAAACCTTTATTTCTACCTCAAATTTGTTGATATGGCATACCATTCTTCCTAACAACCTTTATATTCCCATTTTTAATCATTTATTATTTATCATTATCAATCGTTTCATCGTTGATCTTCATATCCTCCATCACCAATTCATCGCTTGAGGGGGTAGTCATCGAACACATCAAAAGATACCTTGCACATGATCAAACAACCAAAAATCCAATCATGGATACAACAAATGCCTAAGAATTGCTTTTTTTTAAGATTATCTCAAGTCCTCATGCTAAGACAGATACAAAAATATAATTTATCTTCTCAATCAAAACTCCAATCCAAAACAAATCAATGCTTGATAAAATCTCAAAATGCATCTGACTGTAGATACCTCATGGATTCCAATCTTCATAGTGGTAGTTGTAAGACCACCTGTGAATGAAGCTCTTGAAATTTCTACCCTATGGCTCCAACGGTTTGTCAAATGTTGTCAAAATATCTCATCAATCAATCAAAAAGTAAAAATTAATAAAGGCATTTGTCCCTTCCACAATTGAAATATCTCAAGCTGATCACAATGTAAGGTAATCTTACACCTTCTCCAAAAAGCAATTAATCACAAACCACATTTTTATCAATGCATCTCTCTCGCAATCATCCACAAGTCATAAAACACAAATTATTTGCCTTTCAAATTATTCCATCAATTTAAATGATCAATTTTTATACTAAACCGTGTTTCACACAATCTAGTACAAAAGTGGTAAAATGTAGACACCCAAAAGTCATACATTATCCATATCTCCATCTTCACGGTCAATCAATTTGCAAAACCCTTGAAAATTACATAAATTGGCTAAAAATACTATTCATCATCCTTAGCCCCCTTAGGTTAACTAAGCCCTTTCCTACGCTTAACTCTGGGTCCTCATGTGACCTCATTTCCAACTCAACCAAGGTTGAATTCTTCACCATGGTCAAAAAGCACTTTATGCTTAAAATTCAACAACATTGGTCAAAATATCCTTTATGGCTAATCACATGCTTAATTAGATCTAATATTGATTTGATTTAAGCCTTTCATCTCACCTAGTCTACTTTGACTAGCCTAGCCTTTCACCTCACCTAGTCTATCCTACCCTAGCCTAGCCACCTCTCATCCAAATATTTCTCCTCCTCACATTTCCCTAGGTCATAAATAAAATATGGAGAGTTTTGCACACAAAAGGCAATTTTTAATTTAGATATTTCCAAAAAGGTGTTCATAAATGCCAAATGGATATTTTTAGCAAGTCATCATTATTTGTGGATGGGTGAGGGATTCTCTCACCCAAACTCATTTATAAACCAGGACACCTTAGGGGACACCTCTTAGGTGGACACCTCATAGGGGCACCTCATCCTCTCCCCCTCACCTTGGCCAAGTCTATAAGTAGAAGGCCATTCCCACAATTTTAGATATCACCACTTTAGCTTACATAAACTCTACAAAAATTACTCTAGACACTCATCCATCACATAGCCATCATACATCCATTAAATTCACCTTGCCATAATAGTTTATGTTCCTTTCATAATATTCCTTATGATTGAGATAGACTATCTACATCAAAAAGGACATTTTGTTAAGGTGACCCATCAAAAAGGTGAAGAAGCAGCAGCACCAGAATAGTCCAAAAATTGATCTTGAAGATTCTATCATAAAAATATATGTTCACACACCCCCGTGCGAACCTCCTGGTTCACACTAGGTTTTGCACCCCCTGTGCAAATCTCTGCTACAACAAATAGTGATTATCCGACAAGTAGATATGGCATAATTTAGTGTTTTTATGTTGTTTTTATTATTTTTCATCATGTTTTAGGCTTATTTAAAGTCTTTTGTCTATATAAACATAGGGTTTTATTGAGGCAAGCCCCCAAATTCTCTAACCACATTTTTTAGGTAAACAAGTACACATAACACATCAATATAGTAGTGGCACATGAGCAAGAAGCCCGTCTACACTGAGGAATGCAAAGAATATAGATCCTACTGCCTTTGTACTCATCCAAAAAGGGCTTCCTTAGGGAAGACACTATTGTAGCCTTCAAGGAAATAATTGTAAAAGGATATCAATTTGTAACCTCCTTTATAATTTCAATAACAAAAGCAGTGGATTCTATAATTTTGAATGAGAATCGTAGTGTCATTTTCCTGGTTTCAAGTAGTTTATCAGTAATTGGTTTGTACTTATATAAAATTGGGTCTCTAAGGTGGTTTATCTCTTTGAATTGTTTAACAATGAGCTCAGAATCACCAAAAATGCTTAGTCATTTGGTGCCTAATGCTTGTTTGATAGTAGTTTGAAGTTCTAAAATTAGGGTTTCATATTCTGTATTGTTGTTTGTGTAGGGGAAGTCAATTTTGAATGAGATGGGCATAGGATCCCCTTGAGGTGTGAAGAACACAAATCCAACACCTCCCTCTTTATCACATTTGGAACCATCAAATTAAAAGACAACATCAACATCCTCTTCTGGCTTGATGAATTCTTCTTGCTCAGTTATGTGGATTACAAAATTATTAGGTAGCTTGATTATGAGTGGTGTGTCATTTGATAGTGGATCTTTGGCGAGTTGATCCACAATTACCTGATATTTGATGGATTTTTTACTAAAAAATTCTAGATCAAATTTTGTCAAAAGCATTATTCATTTGGACATTCTCCTATTCATATAAGTACGACTCATCATTGAGCACAAAGGGTTTTCTTTTGCAATGATATATGTAGTATGATTGATCATGTAATGTCGAAGCTTCTTGGTTGCAAAGACAACTTCTAAGCATAGCTTTTCAACATATTCGTATTTAGATTCATAGATTACAAATGTGCAACTAATGTAATATATAGCTTTCTCTTTTTTTAATTCATTTTTCTGTGCTAACATATTTCCTAATGCAAAAATTATGGTATATATATACATATGGAATGTTATACCTAGGCGAGGCAATGTCAACATCGATGGTGATACAATATATTATTTTATGGCATCAAAAACATCTTGACATTATTGATTCCACTCAAAAGTGACCCCCTTTTTCAATAAATGATTGAAATGCTTACATTTATCTGATAATTATGCTATAAAGTGATGGATCACTTGTATCTTGCCTTGCAAGCTACATAATTCTTTGAGATTTGTAGGGGGTGGCATGTTGATGATTGCTTTAACTTTGTTTGGATCGATTTCAATGCCTTGTTTAGAGACTATAAACCCTAAAACATTTTGTTGAGAAGCAACACACCCCCACTGAAAAAATGAATTCCCACCCTTTGAAAATTTTGAGCTTTCATTTTGCAGTAGGGACCCTCTTGATGTTTTTCAGGTTTTAATTTCAAATTTTGCTTGCCTCTTTCTTCTTCAAGTTTGTTGAGAAGCAACACACCCCCACTGAAAAAATGAATTTCCACCCTTTGAAAATTTTGAGCTTTCATTTTGCAGTAGGGACCCTCTTGATGTTTTTCAGGTTTTAATTCCAAATTTTGCTTGCCTCTTTCTTCTTCAAGTTTTGCCTGTATCAAAGTATCCAAGTATTCTTGCATCTGGCTTTGTTTTATTTCAGAATTCATTTTTCACATGTTAGAATCATTGCTGATTAAAGAAAATCTTTCACCGATATAAAAAAATGCAGATTCCAAATAGATGAATTCATTGAAGGCCAAAACTTTCCATTTTTGGCAAGGTAGTGAAATCGTGACATTTCCATTTTTGGAAATGTCACGAAATCGCGACGGGTAGAGAGAAAATCGGCCAAGTCGCAGAAAACGTAGCGAAATCGTGACACTTCCATTTTTGGAAGGGTCGCAAAATCACGACACTTTCCATTTTTGGAAAGGTCGCGAAATCGTGACATATTTGGAAAGAAAGTGCCGAGTGTCAAAAACGTAGCGAAATCGCGACACTTTCATTTTTGGAAATGTCGCGATATCGTGACACTTTCCATTTTTGAAAATGTCATGAAATCGCGACGGGTCTGGAGAGAGAAAGTAAGTGCGTACGGAACGACACGATTTTGCAACATGTTGCGAAATCACGACATGTCACATTTTCGCTGCTGCAAGAGAAAAAAATGAACTAAGTCCTGGAAACGTTGCGAAATTGCAACACTTCCATTTTTGGCAAAGTCGCGAAATCATGACACTTTTCATTTTTGGAAATGTTGCGAAATCGCGACAAGGAGCAAAAAGGAACAAGGCATGAAAAACATCGTGAAATCGTGACAGGATGGCAGAAAAGCAGCAAGTGCGTATGGAAGGTCACGATTTCACGACATGTCATAGTTTTGTTGCAGGAGGCCCGACCGAGCAAAGAAAAGTCTAAGGCATGAAAATGTCACGAAATCGCGACGTCGTGATTTCGTGACGTCACGAAATCATGACGTTTTGGAGATGACTAAGGCCCGAGATCGGAAGGTGTCGCGAAATCGCGACGTCGCGATTTTGCGACATCGCAAAATCACGACGTCGCGATTTCGCGACATCGCAAAATCGCGACGTCGCGATTTCGCGACATCGCGATTTCGCGACATCGCAAAACCGTGACACGTTCCAAAGCAAGCAAAGGTAGAGCAAGGGGAACCAAAGTCGCGATTTTGCGATGTCGCGAAATCGTGACACGTTCCAAAGCAAGCAAAGGTAGAGCAAGGGGAACCAAAGGCAAAGTCAAAAGGGCAGCAAGAAGGTCGGCAATGGAAACAAAGAACAGCCAGAGTGCAAGTCAGGGAAGTGTCGTGAAATCGTGACGTCGCGATTTCGCGAAGTCGTGAAATCATGACGTCGCGATTTCGCGACGTCGTGAAATCGTGACGTCGCGATTTCGCGACGTCGCAAAATCGCGACGTCGCGATTTCGCGACGTCGCAAAATCGTGACACGAATGAGAGTTGCCAAGGCATGACATGGAGGTGTCACGAAATCACGACAGCCAAACGATGAAGTTGCCGAGGGCAGAAGAGGGGCGCGATTTCGCGACATGTCGCGAAATCGTGACATGTTGCGGTTTCGCTGCCAAGCAAGCGGAGAAGAGCCAAGTGAGAGAAGGGGTCGTGATTTCGTGACATGTCATGAAATCGTGACATGTCACATTTTCGCGGCCATGGAGACAGAGAGTTGCACGGTGCTGGGGATGTCGCGATATCGCGACATGTCACGAAATCATGACATGTCACATTTTAGCGGCAGGAAAAGACAAAGAGCCCGAAAGTGGAAAACAGTTGCAAGAAGCGTCACGTTTCAGTGACACATGTCACAATTTTTGTGACACGTGTCAAAACAAAGCCTAGAGCCGACATGCAAATGAACTTTAGGGTTTCATTTTAATATTTAAGGTTTTGATTTAATAATTTTAAAATGCTAATCCTTGTTTGTCTTTCATGCAGAAAGCCATCTGGCACTTGCATGATAACGGAGAAATGGCCATAAAGACAAAGTTAAGTGCAAATTAATCGAAGACAACCATATTGAAATGAGAGATGCTGAGAATTGCTATTTCATCCAAATTTTACAGATCTGGTCACAAAGAGACTTTACGGTGACTAAGAAGCTGCCCATTTAATGGAGTATGTCAGAAATTGGCCGAAAAGTGAAAGTATCCACACACAGTTACCGAAATTTTCCGATGGATGCATTTAATAAAAATTTATGGTAGAATTAATGACTTGCAGACATTTTCAACTCAAGGATGGCTCTGAGGAGATGAAATGTCAGAGAAGTGGTGACTCATCCAAATTACCCGAGGGCATTAATGAAGACATTTACTCACAGTTGCGGGTGAATGCAAGTGGCATTCGAATTCTTTCTTCTCCATTTATGGCAAGTGACTGCACTAATTTGCAGAATGGTTAAGTTTTATCCGAACTTTATTTTAAAAGGGCTTATATTGTAAAACCCGGGTACTGAGGTTGAAGATAATAAGATTTAGGGTTTGAGAAAGAAATATTTTTGAAAATATCAAGGTCTGTCCTAAGTCTATAAATACTTCTTCTCAATTTAATCGCAGGGGGCAGAAACTTAGAAATAAAAGGCTATTGAAGCAATTTCTTGCAGATCTTGTTAAATACTTTATTTCTGGACTTGGAGTTGATGTGCTTTTGTTTTCTGTGATAGCATGGCCAGGAGCCTAATCTTTTTCAGATTGTGATAAGTTCATCTTATTTTGTTATTCATTTATTTAAAAGTTTATTAAATATATGCTGTAAATCTATGTTATCAAGACTAAATATGCTGTTGGGCTTCATTTTTTCTATTGTATGCTAGGGAAAATCATAGATTTAAGGTTCAAGTTTATTCTAATTGCTCTGTCCTCACTGTGTGAGCTATGCTGCTGGTGAGAAATATCAATTTTAACGGACTTCCCTTCTGTTTATGATTTTCTTTTAGATCTGTTCCATCTCTGTCTTATGCTCTTAGTAGAAAGTGATCTTAGAAAGCTGGACACTTTCTTCTTTGATTTGTTCTATTGTGAAGCTGATAGTATAAATAAAATTGGTAGTTTTGGTCTTACAGTTAAGTTTGATAGACTTCTCTTTTTGCCCTACCCTACTCTCTTTGTTTTACCGTGAAATGATCTATTTTTTTTTTTTTTTAAATTTATCTTTTATTTAAATCTGCTGACCCATAAGAGCTAGATCAAAGAACTAATTTTAAATCTGATTGTCAACAAGTGACAACTTCTAAACATTACTGAACAAGTTCAAGAACCCATTGTAAGGTAATAGACAATCCATATTGAAAACTATTCCAGAAGCGAAAAAAAGTGAATAGACATTCGACCCAACTCTGTAACTCGCACCTTGGATAACCAGCTAGATCCTAAAGTGAGTGGGATTTATCCCGTATAAGTGTTATCAGAGTTTCATGCTCATTTTTCGTAGGGTGTGTATAAAAGTCAAACCAAAATTTAAAAATGACGCTAGAAGGAGGCCCACTGAACTCCTATCAGTATTGTAAATTGTCAGTACAATATTTAAAATTGCCAGAAAAGAAGACCTCAAGTTCAATACTCTATTAAGTATTGTAAGGTTGTAAGTGCTTGTGAAAAGCTGGATTCTACATACAGGGTAACAAGGTCCCACCCCAGAGCTGGAGAGCTCCTTGTGCCTAAATTAGGAACTCCAAGAAGAAGTAGCCTCAGAAGGGCCAAGTCTCTGTCTCAAACAGTTTTATCACCACTGGTAGTTGCTCCAACTACAACTCAGAATATCACCGTCAATCAAGTAGTAATGGCAAACTGGTTGGGTTCCACTGCTTTAAATATTTTTGGTATAGCCCATGACCTGCCCAGAAATCCCAAAATATATCTTCCCAGATATAAACATGATGGAACAAGGACAACAGAAGAACATCTGGTTGCATTCAAGAATGCTCTAAAATTGTTAAATATACAGCATGAAGATTTTGCTTGCAGATTGTTTCCGTTCACTCTCCAGGAGGGAGCTTATGACTGGTTTCTAAATCTCACTAGCAATTCTATTACCAGTTGGAATGACCTAGAGAAAGTTTTTATATCACAATTTGGGGAAGTGATTGACCCCAGTGTGTTATACCAACAGTTTTCCAGCATCAAGAGATAGTCGGGAGAAGCTGTCAGGTCTTTCAATATGAGGTTCCAAAGAGCTTATGGTAGAATGACTGGTCATTACATCCCAAATGCAAATATGGCCTTAGAAATCTATAAGAATGCATTGGATTCGGTGACCTCTATTTTCCTCAAGAGAGACATCAATATCACAACCTTGGCAGGGAGCTTATAAAGAAGCTTTAATTCTTGAAAGACAGTTAGGACCTCAAATTCTGAGAAGTCCTTTGATATCCTATGTTACACATAACATGCCTATTTTGGATCCCATTCCACATCATGAGTTAGTGCCAACATGTCATGCTCTACCCAAGGAAACTCCGTTAACTATGACATCCACTCAGCATGTGCAAAATATAGAGAAAGGTTCTGACAAGTTCAAAGTGGAAGTGCTTGAAGTAAACATTTGTGATCTAGCATTACCCAAATTTGAAGTTTTTTTTGGTGAGTTAAATTTTCCTGGAAATCCAAGAAATATTGATATTTCTGGTCCATCCAAAAATAGTGCAACCAGGGTTTCAGATTCTTTTCTCGAAGAGTCAGAAAATCTTGTAGAGATTCCTATGGATGAAATACAGGATTTTCAACAGTTCAAAAGGGACAGTTATAATTTGAGATGTGAAAATCCAAAACCTACCAATGATCCTCCCTCACCAAAGGGTGATGAAAATAAGATTCAGTATCACTATGCAGAAGTAACTAGGAAGGAGGATAACATCATTGAGGATATGAAAGAAATTAAAGCTGACATCACCCTCCATGAGCTGGCCCAGATTGTTGAACAAAAATATAACTTGATTAAATCTTATTCTGGACCACCTATTGAATTTCAAGAAAAAGAGGAAAATATAGTAAATGTGAATGTGGTCAACTAACTTGGAATAGATAAAGAGTCTCAATATAAGCCTGTAACTACTGAACATAATATCAAAGAAAAGGTTGTAAATCATGTTGATGTAAATATTGGAGTTTATAATTTGGCAGCTGAGAAGGTGAGAACAGTTACAGCTCTAATCAATCACAACAATGACATTTGGACATTACACATTGATGGGGTTAAATCTAAGCAAGGCTCAGGTGAAAAAGCAAATTATGAGAATTCTGCTAGAGGGATAAAAATTGAAGTCTTGGATATTGAAGCAGTAGAGCAACCACAAAATGTTCGAGCTATTAAGAACCAAGACATATGAATAAAATGTGATCTCTTTGAGTTATTACATAAATATGAAGATGTGATCTGGGTCTATAAAGGCTTTAAGGTATTTGATCTTGGGGGTTTTTACATTTCGTCCCTTTGAAAGAATTCTGCAAACCCTTCAAGTAGAAGCATAAACATGTTATTATATGATTTGTTATTATATGATTTATTTAATTTGAAAGAGTTGTAGATTTGTTTTTCAGTGGGACAAGATCTATAAAAAAAAAAAAAAATTGAAGCATAGTCTGGAGTGCATTTCGTCAACAGGACCTGAAAGGTAATTTTTCTAAATTTACTTGCAAATGGTCAAAAATTTTTAAGGCACTATTTCTCTGCTTTTCCATCTGGTACATTTTTTTGAGTGAATCACAAAGAAGTTGTAACATGTGTATACATTGTAAATAAGCTTTAAAGTAGTTTTGTTTTATTTTATTTTGTTTTTCAGTCTGTATAGTGTCTTTCAGTTTGTACAGTGTTTTTCAGTTTTATTTTATTTGCTTTTTCAGGTCTGTACAGTTCTGTGTTTTATTCCCTTTCAGGTCTGTACATTTTTGTATTTTATTTCCTTAAATGTCTGTGCAGTGTTATTTTATTTTAGTTTTCCTTTGATGTCTGTACAGTTTTATTTTGTTTTATTTGATTTGATTTTATTTTAAAGGTCTGTGCAGTTTTGTTTGTTTTTAAGTTTCAGTTTATTTTATTTTATCCTTGAGGTCTGTGCAGTTTATTTAGTTTTAAATTCTGTTCTTTAAGTTTTTCCTGGGCATCAATAAAAAAGTCAGCCTTCCAAAATTGTTTTATTCTGAGTTCTAAATCCAGTGTCCATTTTGTTCATCATTCTAATTGAGGTAGTCTGCTTAAACTGAACAATGGAATTATTTTGTTATTCAGAACAACAGTGGAAGGATGATTAGATTTTGTGTCTTGCTTACCATAGTTGTTTTAATTATAAAGAAACTGCTATGCTGTTTGGTTGGAGAAACTCCTAGAAAATCCAAGAAAAGTTGGTTATAAGAGGGGACTATGATTCATGTAATTATTTGAGTATCCACAGAGGCTATCAATGCCTAGGCTGAAGCAGTTCTAGATTGATGAAATATTAAAAGAAAATTGTCATTCTTTCTAAGGCTTTTCAGATGTTGATATATTTCAAGAGAGAGAGAGAAGATGAAAGTTGAGCAAGACAACATAGAATTGACACTCTGTTATTTTCTATATATATATATATATATAAAAGGGGAAGAAAAAAAAAGTTATGTAATCAAAGAGACAGCCCAGACTTCAAAAGATGTTTTTCTTCTACCAAGTTGTAGATTCTACCTTACAGTTGTGAATTTGGGTCGTGTAAATCTAAAGGGTAACTCCGTCGAGGTCTGTAAAAGGCTAAACTAGTAAACAGAGCTCTACTCGGTTTCCCCTTTTTACAATCTAGAAAAGCTGATCAATCCAGAGTTCAACATTCGAAGGCCCACTCATTCTTGAAGAAAGTTTTATACCCTTGTAATTGCACATTAGAAATCTTCCTTGAATGATTCAACCTAGTATGTCCTTGGAAAATTTTGACAACTATCAGCTAGTAGTTAAATTGTTTTGAAGAATATATGTGGCAAGGCATGATACATGGTCTATGTTGTTTTGAAACTAGAGTCCTGGGTTCTAAAATAATGCTACTATTTTACCCACAGATATCACCATTTGTTGAGAAACAACACACCCCCACTGAAAAAATGAATTCCCACCCTTTGAAAATTTTGATCTTTCATTTTGCAGTAGGGACCCTCTTGATGTTTTTCAGGTTTTAATTCCAAATTTTGCTTGCCTCTTTCTTCTTCAAGTTTGTTGAGAAGCAACACACCCCCACTGAAAAAATGAATTCCCACCCTTTGAAAATTTTGAGCTTTCATTTTGCAGTAGGGACCCTCTTGATGTTTTCAGGTTTTAATTCCAAATTTTTCTTGCCTCTTTCTTCTTCAAGTTTTGTCTGTATCAAAGTATCCAAGTATTCTTGCATCTGGCTTTGTTTTATTTCAGAATTCATTTTTCACATGTTAGAATCATTGCTGATTAAAGAAAATCTTTCACCGGTATAAAAAAATGCAGATTCCAGATATATGAATTCATTGAAGGCCAAAAATTTCCATTTTTGGCAAGGTAGCGAAATCGTGACATTTCCATTTTTGGAAATGTCGCGAAATCGCGACGGGTTTCAAAAAAATTGGCCAAGGCAAGAAAACGTAGCGAAATCGCGACACTTCCATTTTTGGAAATGTCGTGATATCGCGACACTTTCCATTTTTGGAAATGTCGCGATATCGCGACGGGTAGAGAGAAAATCGGCCAAGTCACAGAAAACGTAGCGAAATCGCGACACTTCCATTTTTGGAAGGGTCGCGAAATCGCGACACTTTCCATTTTTGGAAGGGTCGCGAAATCATGACATATTTGGAAAGAAAGTGTCGAGTGTCAAAAACGTAGCGAAATCGCGACACTTCCATTTTTGAAAATGTCGTGATATCGTGAAACTTTCCATTTTTGGAAATGTTGCGAAATCGCGACGGGTCTGGAGAGAGAAAGCAAGTGCATACGGAATGGCACGATTTTGCGACATGTCGCAAAATCGTGACATGTCACATTTTCGCTGCTGCAAGAGAAAAAAATGAGCTAAGTCCTGGAAACGTCGCGAAATCGCAACACTTCCATTTTTGGCAAAGTCACGAAATCGCGACACTTTCCATTTTGGAAATGTCGCGAAATCGCGACAGGAAGGAGCAAAAAGGAACAAGGCATGAAAAATGTCACGAAATCACGACAGGATGGCAGAAAAGCAGCAAGTGTGTACGGAAGGTCGCGATTTTGCGACATGTCACGAAATCGTGACATGTCACAGTTTCGCGACAAGAGGCCCGACCAAGCAAAGAAAAGTCTAAGGCATGAAAATGTCATGAAATTGCGATGTCGCGATTTTGCGACATCGCGAAATCACAACGTTTTGGAGATGACTAAGGCCCGAGACCGGAAGGTGTCGCTATTTTGCGACGTCACGAAATCGTGACACATTCCAAAGCAAGCAAAGGCAGAGCAAGGGGAACCAAAGGCAAAGTCAAAAGGGCAACAAGAAGGTCGGCAATGGAAACAAAGAACAGCCAGAGTGCAAGTCAGGGAAGTGTCACAAAATCGTGACATCGCGATTTTGCAACGTCTCGAAATCGCGACACGAATGAGAGTTGCCAAGGCATGAAAGGGAGGTGTCACGAAATCGCGACAACCAAACGATGAAGTTGCCGAGGGCAGAAGAGGGCGACATGTCGCGAAATCGTGACATGTTGCTGTTTCGCTGCCAGGCAAGCGAAGAAGAGCCAAGTGAGATAAGGGGTCACGATTTCGCGACATGTCATGAAATCGCGACATGTCACATTTTTGTGGCCATGGAGACAGAGAGTTGCACGGCGCTGGGGATGTCGCGATATCGCAATATGTCGCGAAATCGTGACATGTCGCATTTTAGTGGCAGAAAAAGACAAAGAGCCCGAAAGTGGAAAACAGTTGCAGGAAGCGTCACGTTTCAGTGACACATATCACGATTTTTGTGACACGTGCCAACATAAATAGAGCCGACATGCAAATGAACTTTAGGGTTTTATTTTAATATTTAAGGTTTTGATTTAATAATTTTAAAATGCTAATCATTGTTTGTATTTCATGCAGGAAGCCATCTAGCACTTGCATGATAACGAAGAAATGGCCATAAAGACAAAGTTAAGTGCAAATTAATCGAAGACAGCCATATTGAAATGAGAGATGCCAGGAATTGCTATTTCATCCAAATTTTACAGATCTGGCCGCAAAGAGACTTTACGGTGACTAAGCAGCTGTCCATTTAATGGAGTATGTCAAGAATTGGCTGAAAAATGAAAGTATCCACACACAGTTACCGAAATTTGCCGATGGATGCATTTAATGAAAATTTATGGTAGAATTAATGGCTTGTAGACATTTTCAACTCAGAGATGGCTCTAAGGAGATGAAATGTCAGAGAAGTGGTGACTCATCCAAATTACCTGAGGGCATTAATGAAGCATTTACTCACAGTTGCGACTGAATGCAAGTGGCATTCGAATTCTGTTTTCTCCATTTATGGCAAGTGACTGCACTGATTTGCAGAATGGTTAAGTTTTATCCGAACTTTATTTTAAAAGGGCTTATATTGTAAAACTCGGGTATTGAGGTTGAAGACGATAATATTTAGGGTTTGAGAATGAGATATTTCTGAAAAGATCAAGGTCTGTCCTGAGTTTATAAATACTTCTTCTCAATGTAATCGTAGGGGGCGAAAACTTAGAAATAAAAAGCTATTGAAGCAATTTCTTGCAGATCTTGTTAAATACTTTATTTCTGGACTTGGAGTTGATGTGCTTTTGTTTTCTGTGATAGCATGGCCAGGAGCCTAATATTTTTTAGATTGTGATAAGTTCATATTCTTTTGTTATCCATTTCTTTAAAAGTTTATTAAATATATGCTATAAATCTGTGTTATCAAGATTAAATATGTTGTTGGGCTTCATTTGTTCTATTGTATGCTAGGGAAAATCATATATTTAAGGTTCAAGTTTGTTTTAATTGCTCTGTCCTCATTGTGTGAGCTATGTTGCTGGTGAGAAATACCAATTTTAACGGACTTCCCTTCTGTTTATGATTTTCTTTCAGATCTGTTCCATCTCTGTCTTATGCTCTTAGTAGAAAGTGATCTTAGAAAGCTGGACACTTTTTTCTTTGATTTGTTCTGTTGTGAAGCTGATAGTATAAATAAAATTGGTAGTTTTGGTCTTACAGTTAAGTTTGATAGACTTCTCTTTTTGCCCTACCCTACTCTCTTTGTTTTATCGTGAAATGATCTATTTTTATTTTCTTTTAAATTTGTCTTTTATTTAAATCTGTTGACCCATAAGAGCTAGATCAAAGAACTAATTTTAAATCTGATTGTCAACAAGTGACAACTTCTAAACATTACTGAACAAGTTCAAGAACCCGTTGTAAGGTAACAGATAGTCCATATTGAAAACTATTCCAGAAGCGGAAAAGAGTGAATAGACATTCGACCCAACTCTGTAACTCGCATCTTGGATAACCAGCTAGATCCTAAAGTGAGTGGAATTTATCCCGTATAAGTGTTATCAAAGTTTCATGTTCATTCTTCATAGGGTGTGTATAAAATTCGGACCAACACATTTCTTGGTGTAACACCAAATATTCTCTTCTTCGGGTTGAGTCTCACATTATGCTCAATTAATTGCTTGAAAACTTGGTATAAAACATTGATATTATCATTATGAAGTTTCTCTTTGGACAAAATATCATCCACATAGTCTTCAACTATTTTGTGCATTTGATCATGGAAAATGTAAGTCATGGCATGCTAATATGTAGCACCTACATTATTAAGTCCAAATGACATGAATTTATAGAAAAATATCCCCTAGGGTGTTGTAAAAGCGAATTTGTGTTGGTCATAAATATTTATTCAAATCTAGTTGTATCCTAAAAAACCATCCATTAGGAAGAGCATTTTGTGGCCAATGATAGAATCCATGAGATAATTTTTGGGTGAGGGAAGTCATCCTTGGGACATGCTTTGTTTAAGTTACAAAAATTAGTGCAAATGTGTATCCCTCCATTAGGTTTACTAATAGGTACCATGTTCAAGACCCATTTTGGGTATTCTATGGGTTGGATAAAACCTATATCTAGTAATTTTTGCAACTCTTCTTTATGTTCTATAGGGGAAAGGCTCTTTCCAATTTTTATGATTTATGAGTTGTTAGGGTTTGCACTAATATCAACATAATTGGTTTCCTCGATGAGAATGTGGGAACCCTCCTTTAACTAATGAGGGGTGGGGGTGAGGTAAATTCCATCAGCTACATTTTTTTAAATGGGTGACTCAATGTCACTTGTATTGATATGATGGAAAATAGATGATACAGGTAATACAGCTGGTGGTATGTAGACATTTTCTTGAAGAAACAATTGTTTAGATAGAAGAAAATATTCAAGTGATGGTGTGGGAGAGATGTAATTAAAGTCAATTATACTTTTATAAATATGGATGGGGCTTGATGGATCATTTAGATTGTGAAGGGGTGTAAATAGGTCAATGGTGACCATGTTTATTTGTAGTATCAAGGGGACTATATGGTTCGAGGTTGAGTTCCTCAAGATATGCTTATGAGGTATAATGGTCCAATATTAGTGGACTCTTGTTTGGTTAGATTGGATGTGGTTGATGTGGTAGAGGTGATGGATGGTTTGGTGCATTTAGGTACTCCAATGGAAGGAGCATGGTAAAAATGGGTAGTGGCATGAGAAATAGATGCATGTAAATATCACTATCATTTGAAAAATATATGAGTGGAACAATGGGAGAATAGTCCTCTTCTAAGCTATCAAAGGTAGTCAAAAGTACCTCAAGTAGCTCATCTATTTTATATTTTGAGGTGTTGGGTGATATGGTATGGATATTGGTGACTTGGAAAGAACCTTCATTATGATCATTATCACTATCCTCCTCGATATGAAGAGTGAGATGTTAAAAATTCTTCTCAAAGAGGTCAATAGGATGATTGTGGTGATATTCTAATCCAATTTTTTCTTCAGGGAGTTGATAATATGGTTTGATGAGATAGAAAATTCTCTATTCATGACTACCTATACCAAATCCTCTCTAATTATAAAATTAAAAGTATTTTAATGCAAATGAGGGATTGAATAAGAAATCAAAATCACTAGAAAATGATGATTTGGGTTGCTCCACAAGAGGTACATCAAAGGAAGTTTCAAATCTAGCATATAGAATATTTATTAATTTGGATATGGGACCCATGTGAATAATGGTGCCTATGAGTGGATGACCAAAATTCCTAACTGAATTGATGATGGAAGGTGTAAATATAATGTGCACTAAGTACTCATCTATTTTAGGACTTGTTATGCACACTACGACCTGCACATGTTGGGAATTAGATGCAAGAGAAGCTCTGACATTCTATTTTAGTTGAGTTACTACCATGGATGAAATTAGGATGGTGCCTAATGTAGATGAAGTTACATTGGATAAGTTTAGTGGAGGTGGAGGCTCAGGCTACATGGAGGGTGAATTGAATGGGGGTGTTATGATGGATGCCAAGTTGGTGGGTGGTGGAAGGAAACTTACGATAGCTTACCGCTCGCTGGGTGGGGTTAATAGGTTTGGAATTATAGCAAGAAAAGTGCTTTGAGAATCTAGCATGCAAAAAGGCATGGGAAATGTGGGTTATGGGGGTGTAGTAGTAACCTAGGCCACTATGGATTGGGGTAGTATAGTAATGTGTACAGTTGGCCAGAGTGGTGGGTTAGTGGTAGGCATGTGTGGGATGTGGTGGTAAAAGGAGGAACCATGTGCAAATAAGTATTGTCTAGGATGTGGAGGGTTTGGCCAAGTATGCTGGGATTGAAGGGATGTTGCAGGTGGGTGATGGGTACTGTATGAAGCAATCGTATTTTTGTAGTAAGTTGGGTGCAATAGAATGGGTAATAAGGATGGGTGCACAAGTGGATTGGGGCTTGGCAATGTAAGAGGTGAGGTATACAATATGATGGGTTGAGGGGTTAGCTCAGGTAATTTTAGAGTGAGGTATAGGTGTGTGGATGGTAGGGGAGGTTCATACGGGTTGAAAATCATGTTGCAATACTTGAAAGGTTCCTTTTTAGTGGGGATGCAATGCACACAATATTCATGAATGTACTGGAGGTAATGGTGTAGCATTGAGGGGATGCATCACATATCCTAAATACATGGTATTCCAAGCAAGAAATTGTATTGCATTTCTCCTTCAAGAATGTGGTATAGTGTATGGATGGTTTTTACACCTATGTGAATAGGTAAAACAACCATCCCTAGTGTTGAACACAAGGTATCATTGAAGTTATAAAGAGTGAATTTGTATGAGGCTATATGTGATGGTAGCAGGTTCAAATTTTGCAATGCTATAGAGGTAATGATATTGATAGCTAACCTAGTATCGACCAAAACTCACTTGAAGAACTTGTTATCTATATGAGCTATGATGTGGAATGGAGTATCCAATATCTCTATTTGTAAGCTTTTGATCTCATGGTCATAAAAGGTAATGGATGGATTTGTGCATTTTTTGATGTTGCCAAAAAATTTGCAAAGGCATTTGGATCTTGTGTTTGAAATTCAAAGGATTTTAGAATTTCCATTAATGCCTCATGATGTGAGGGTGATTATTGTATGAGTTCATAAATCAATAAATTGATTGATGCCATTATGAGGCTTTAGGCAAGGTGAGTGCTTAATGATATGATGGGTCATGAGGAGTGATGCATGGCCTACACTGGTGGATGTGGAAATATGAAGTATGAAGGTACATTGGTTGTTGTACTTGGTTGTGCTGATTGTTCAGGGTAGCATTGGTTCTAAGTAACTATGTGTATCATCCCCACAAATTTTTGGTGTTGTGGCATGTTGTTAATATGGTTTACCTGGTTGGATGACATAGCAGTAATTATGGTGCATGGGATGGCTAGTTGTGTTGTAGTAAAGGGTCCAGATAGATGAAAAGCTTTTGATTTTGTGGAGCCAAAGGATTATCAATGACAATAGCCCCCTTCGCAACAAGATCTTGAACAAAAATTTTGAATGATATGCAATCACTGATGTCATGCCCCTTCTGCCTATGGTGAATACAATATTTATATTCTTTGTAAGACCTAGGTTTAGTTTTATTTAGGTATTTTTATTTAACTTTAAGTAATTTAATTTCTTGCGCTTCATAGAGCCTTTGAACTATGGTCAAATAATGCTTCAAAAGTGGTGTGTAATTGTGAGGGAGCTTGGTAGGATACCTATTATGGTTGTATGGTAGTTGTTTATTCTAAAGTTACATAGGAGGTGGGATGGCTTGGTATGAGGGTTGTTAAGGTTGATGTTGAATTTGCAGGGGTTGTTGAGGTGGTGGTTGATGTTGTTGTTGATTGGAATTTCTTGGGATGCTCAATACCACCTAATTAACTTGGTTGGGTTTGGATTAGTTGTTGGAGGTGCCTTTAGAATTTTTTTTTGACCACTCTTTCTTCTTGAGTTTTATCTCTCCATATTGGATATTTATATCCTCAATCATCTTGGACTATGTTAGAGCTTCTTCGAGTGTGGAATATTGCTATAGTTGTAATAATAATAATATCAATTTGAAATAACTCCTTGTAAATATTTGAGTCAGCTTTGTGATGGAGAGAGGAAAGGATAACTATGCTATCACAACTCTCCATATAGCACCATAATATAATATAGGTTCATCATCAAATTATAAAATATTATATAGGTTTTTCAATGTTGTTTGCTTCTTGACATTTATAAAGAAACATTCTAGGAAGAGGTTAGCCAATTGCTCAAAGTTATAGAGGATATATCTAGGCAAATGGTTATACCAGTATAAAGCTCTTTCCCCAAGGGACAATGGGAATCTATGGAACATGAGGGGATAAATCTCATTGAGAAGATAACATGCATTGATAAAATTGCTCATGTGCTCTTGGGGATCCTCCTTCCCCTTGAATTTCTTAAATTTTGGCATTTCAAATAGAGGAGGATATGGTGGTGATGGCACTGATGGATGGATAGGGAAGTTTTGTAACTATTCAAGTGTTGGCTTTTGATATCTCATGCGAACAAGATACATTTTTTAAGTGTGGAATTGATAAATGAACCATTGAAATGGGTCTAAAATAGCTTAGAAAACTACATTATATGTGACAACTTGAACTCTTGATTGTGAGTATTGATGTTGTTGGGTGAACTACTAATTTATGTATGTGTTGGAGGGTAGATGTTGGTTTATGGGTTGTTGATAGGTTTGGTGTGATTGTTGTTTTTTCTATTGATGTTTAAGGGGTGGTTTTTGATGTCAAGATTGGATGGCCTATTGACATGGAATGATTTTATAATGATAGTTTTGCTGAGGGAGTTGCTAATATTAAAAGTTTTATTGTTGATGATCTTGGGGAGTGGGTGGTTGTTGTTGCAAGGATGTTTTTGTTGCTAGTTGGGTAGATATTGCTGATGTTGGGGTGTGGGTGGTTGTTGTTGTTGATATAACTACTACAATGGTTGCTACTAGTAGTACTATTATTTTGGAGGTTGCTAGTGTTATTGTGGTGTGGATGGTTTTTGTTGTTGATAGTACTATTGTTATGGAGGTTGTTGGTATTTTTGTGGTATGGGTGGTTGATATTGTTGATAGTATAGTTGTAGTGGTAGTTTTTGATAGCACTATTTTTGTGAAGGTTCTTGGTGTTGTTGATATTATTGTGGTGGGGTTTTTTTGTTGCAATCCTTAGCCTAGTGATGATTGGATGGTGGTAGATGAGGCTTGGTGGTATCCTATGAGGGGAGGGTTTTGGATTAATGGTGGTTGGGATTAACTACAAGAGGGATCTTATGGTTACAGGGGAATTAGTACCTAAATGGTAGAAAATCTAGTTTCTCAAGCTGGGGAGTGCACAAATAAATTATCTTGCACAAATGTGGAGGGTGTGAGGTTTGGCCCTTGTGGTGGTGGCTGAGGCTGATAGGATGGAGTGGGCTAAATGGATACAGTTAAGTTATATGCTACATTAACATGGGCTTAAGGAGGTTAGTTTAGATATACAATTATGGATATGGAACTTGTGTTGGTTTGGGGATCAAACCCCCCAAGTGGAAAGAATTTTGCAAGCATGTCAAACTAAGGATTCGAGTTAGTAGGATGGATTACATAGGTATAGACCTATTATTGGGGTGTGGGTGAAATTGATTGAGGTATAATAGTTAATGAAGGAAAGGATAGATACAACGAGTCTAGTGATGGAAATATGCCATGCATGACACGTACAACATCAAGTTTAATGCAGGTAATGTGACCCAAAGATACGAGGATCCCATGACCAGCGGTATTAAGATCTATGGTAGGGATATGATGGTAGGTGGTGCCCAATTTTTGCAACCTAGGCAATGGGAAAGTAATTTTCTACATGTAGCTAGCCAAAATACCCAGGGGTGGTTGGGAGGTTGCTTCCTATTTATTTAGAGTAGTGGATGGGTGGGAGGCCTAACCAAATGGGTCCATGGCAGCTTGGGATGTGGCTTGAGCTTAGGATTAACTTTAGGTCAATACCTTAAGCTAAGAAATGGATGAGATGTAGCTATGAAGTCTTGGTGATGATGGTGTGGTTGTGTTTGGTAAACCTCTTTTTGATTTTTTCTCTTTTTATCTATCTACACAAATAGATAAAGCAAACAATAATGTTGATTTTATTTTTTTAATGTGCCATTATTTAAGTTGATGTATTTGTGAGATTGTTGGAACTATTTTTTTTTTTGATACATTTTTGAATTTTTTTGTTTTTATATTATTTTTAATTTTTTTTAATTTTGTGTGTTTTGATCCATCTAAACCTAAAACTACTGATGGAGTGATGAAATAAAAACTAACTAGGTATGTTGATGTCTACTTATTTGATGAAAAGTGATGCAACAACAACTGAAAAAATGGCTTTCTAAATGGCTGGATGTAGTTGATGATAACTGTAGGCCCAAAATGGCCACATCCTTAGGAAATTTTGAAATTTTTTATTTAAGGCATGAATTTTCCATTCTACACACGTTCTAGTGTATTTTGGAGTGGATCCACAACAAAGGTTCTCAATCCATCCAAAACTTAGTGTATGTTTTTATTTGGAGTGATTTATCATGGTTTCTAATGCTTTTGGTAGTAGACTGGCGATGCATCTTGAATCCACAAAATATTTTGGGGAAATATGACATCAACACAAAAGAAAGTATGGATTGGCGACTGCTTGTTATATTTAGCATCCTTCGAGTGGCTAAGTGTTAGAGAGCCCAATTTTAGGGAGCGCATAGAGTATTTTTTTCCAAAATGATGATAAGAGGTAGAAAGCAAAGCAAAGGGTTGTGAACTCATGACAAAGGTAATTTTGACTGACTTCCTTTCGAATGGCGTTCTGTAAATATTTGAAGGAAAATATGATGTCAGTGACTTTAGAGTGTGTATTTTTTAATGCTTCATTGCCAACAAAGAAAAATAAAGGATAATGAGTGGATTTCATCCCTCTCCACTCTCATTATATTTTGTGCTGGATTAGAATTTCGTAGATTTAGAGACATAAAAGATGATGCCATTAATTTTAAAAAGTAGAATAGTGCTTTGGTCTTTCCCTGACATTGTACTAAGTGTATTCCATATCAAATCGTAGTCATGCGATGGGGAAGATCAATGGTCAAGATCTTATCAAATATTTTTAAGTATAAAGGCACTTTCTTGGCCAGATACGAAGCACAAATAGTTGGAGGTTGAAATCCGAAGCATTGTAGGGTTTCAAGAAATGAAAACCAGAGACAGTTGCAGATCGATAGCGATGAAAGCTTCCAAGAAACGTTAATGACATAGATGTAGTATCTAACAACTTGGGCTCCAATTGAAATTGACCAACCAAAAAGTTGTAGAGGCTTTGAGCTGCCATGGTGGTCCACTTACAATATATTTCCTAGAGGATGAACAAATAAGAGAATGCCAACAAGAACTCTTTGCTGATATTAAAATTCAATCTTTGTAATGTTCCTTATTATTCTTTAATTTTACAAAACTATAAATAGAAACTGAACCCTCATTTTCAAGGGTCATCTCTAGTGTGTTTTCTTGTGCTACTATAAATATTCCCATGAGCTAATGAAATGATAATTACATTTATCTTCACCTCAAATATTGTGTCTTCATAATTTGGTATCAGAGGTTCAAAATCTAGAGTTGTATTTTTGTTAGTATTCGAATGGTTAGTTTTTTCCAGTTTTGGATTACTAATCGCTAGGGTAATTGAAATCTACTTTTGATTAGATCTATATTGTTAGGGAGTGCATTTCTATAAAATATAGATGTTGATTAATTCTATTATTTGGATTATCATTGTTTAGATATTGAAATTATTGTCTTCAATATTTCTCTATTCTGCTTTAATTTATGAAGGTTTCTTTTCTTTGATATAATGTTGATCTAAAGTAATGGGTACCTTGAGAAAGTTTATGGGAGATTTTTGTTATAGTGACTTTGTTGTTAGCCTATCCATCCACTATTTTTTGCATTTTCTAACCCTAATATCTTTCTCAACCCTAATATACAAAACACTAAGTGAACATAATTGTGTCAACACACTATTTAAGTTGATAAGGAATCAACCTACTCTAGAGGTTGGATCTGAAACCCCTATTTTGGTCCATCCAATATTGAGTGTTGAGCTGTAGCTATCGAGTGCAAGCTTGGATAGAAAGTAGGAAGATAGACAGCCGTAGAATTGAGTAAATATTGATGCAATTTAGTGCCCAATATTTTTTTGCACGCCCGATGGGACCCGTTCATAAGGAACACGAAAATTCATCATATGAGTTATTATTTTATCTCTACCCATAGGAATCAATATATGGTGAATTTTCTTTACCTTGTAAAGCAGATAATAGAAAATTCACCTGGTGACTCCCTGGTCCTTAAACCTAGAAAAGGAATTACCCCTTAGACCAATGTCCTTTCATGTATACCAGGTATTTCAAAAGGAATAACCTTGACTCATATTTCTATTGTGAATTACCTTATAGAGGATCAACTATTATCAAAATTTTGAATCAAGATTTCCTCTCAAAATAAAATCTTTAAGAAGAAAATATTGTAGTTAATATAACAACCCCTCCAACAAGACCTACGCCTAGAAATATGGCAGGAAATGCAACCCCTAATTAGGGAAATATGGCCCCTAATTAGCCATTATAAAAATATCCCAACTGGAACATAGATGGTCCCCTTAGGTTGACCCAAATGAATGCCATCCCCTAGGTTGTATCCAAGGCTATCCCCACTTATGATGGGTCTAGGAAGATAACATATGAGCACTGCCAAGATATTTTGAATCTAGTATCAATTCACAACATAAAGGAGGAAGATATTACTATAAGAATTCTAGATCTATCCTTCAGAGGAAAGATATTGTATTGGTTCAAAACTCTGGAAGATAACACCATCACTTTAAGGCAAGCATTGGCTAAGCTATTTATGGAAGAATTTAATGAATCTATTGAACCTTTCTCCCTACTTAACCAGTTTACATCCATGCAAAAATATCAGCAAGAAACTATCTCAGATTTTAACTTGAGATTTAGCAGAATATGGAAGAGAATTCCCCCCCTAGCTATACCAACTACATGTTCGGCCTATATGTATTATATCAGAGCTCTTAGATCACATCTAGGCTTGTAGACACAACAATATAGAGTAGAAACCTTACCCCAAGAATATAATGCAATAGTTCATGTAGAGAATATCCTAATTAATGTGGGGAGGCTACCTCCCAAAATCGTGCTACCTTATAACTCACAGGCCACTAATGGCCAAAGCCAAAATACAAACCCATCTTATATGGATCCCCTTTCTTTATCATCCCCATATCCACAAATGAATGCCATATCTCAACCGAAACCATCCCCTGTTTCCTTTTTTTCCCCCTTTCTTCTCAGCATCTCAGTTTTATTTGTAGCACCCTAAAATTGGCGCAGTGAAACCTTAATAATTACATTCACTCTAGTAAATAATTTAAATTCAAATTTTAACCTCCCAAACCGCCCGTTAACCGTCGGGTAATCCGTTTCCCCCTTTCTCGTGCCATTTTTAGAGGTTGTTTTGACCGTTTGACGATATCGTCGCCGATCAGACGATATCGCCCCAGATCTGACGATTTCGTCTGGGCTAGGACGTCCAGACGATCTTGTCCCAAAACTAATTTTGCACAATTAGCTTCTATTCCAACGGGTCTCTAATCCGGGCAGAAGCGTGTCTGCACCGTTAGAGACCCTCCCCCATTGGAGATCTCCCAAATAGGGATGATCTCCAACCTCCTAACCTCCCTCCTAAGCCTATTTAATCCTAAGCCCTCCCCTTAGCACCCCCTGGCTGATAATTCCTGTAACCCGACTTCATACACGTTAAAACATCTCAAATTCATATTTGCATTAGTTCTATACCAATTTTGTTGCAGGTACCTTAGTGTTTTTCAGCCGAAGCAAGCTTACATCGTCGCCGACGATCCTGTTCAGATCGGAGGCGATCCTGTCGAATCAGAGACGATTTCGTACCAATGCGAGACGATTTCGACTACAGTCAACATTGAGGCAATCAGTGCCTAAAGTTTGCATTTCTCCATCTTTTCTGTTGTTTTATTCTGCAATTAGCTAGTTTATTCAGTATTTTATGCTATCTTGCATTTTGGAGTTCACCCATCTAGATCAAATGCATAATTAAGTCATAATTGTGATTAAATTAGCATAATTCATTCATGTTTCTATTTTTAAGTTTCAGTTTGATATTATTACTGTCATTTTACATTGTTTCCCTCTGTTAGAATAGTTGTATTTTCTATGTTTTGCACCTATTTCTCTGTTTGCAGGTCTCTGACGAATTCGTCGACGAATTCGTCAGATCTCAGATGATCTTGTCTGATCTCAGATGATCCTATCAAATCAGAGGCGATCCTGACTGCTTCAAGAATCAAAATCTTCATCAGACATCCGGATCAGGTATTTTTCTTTTAACATTCTTTAATTTCTCTATTTTTTGTCTTAATTCTGTTTTCTGTATTCATTTAATCTGCATCTTCATATAGAATAGCTTAGACGCATTTTGGCCAAACCTAGGATTTGAATGCTTAAGGCTAAAACGAACACATAAAACACATTCCCAACCTAGGCATGGAAACTGCCATTGAATGTTTCCTGGTGAACCCACCATCCATCGAAAAATCACCAATATACACCTCCCTTGAGAGGCGGGACCTTCGCAAGGCCTCTCAATCCGAGGTACCACGCCATCCTTTTCACATCCCCCTTCCGGGCACGGATCCTATAGCCTGAAGGTAAGGGTGTGAAAAATTTGGAGCGATACATTTTGGTGAACCCGACGTGAATGCATTTTAAACCTTTTGAAAATAAAAAACAAAAAAAAAAATATATATATATATATATATATATGTATACAAGAAAAACAAAAACAAAATCATCATTTCAAGTTTGTATGTTTTAGATTCAATTCTAAATAGTAGATGCTAAATATTACTTTTAGAAGTACTAAAGAAACCATGAGTTTTTACTCAAATCAATATGAGCCCATCAGTAATGTTGGAAGAATTCAGCCAAATACATTTGTTGATTATGACCAACCTCATCCCTATTCAACACCACCTCCATCACACTTTTCTCATTTTTCATCCATAACCCAACAAGACAATCCCTTTGCCAATCCTCTTCATAACGATATTATCTATTCTCCCATATATCCATATTATGTCTATCAATCCACATATAATCCTCCACCACCTTTTCAATATTCTTCTTTCAATACAACACATCCATTTCAACAAGAAAATACTTATTCTTCCAATTCTACCATGCACTCACCTCATACTTCGCAATCTTCCTATCATCATTCTACCCATAATAAAGAAAGTAGAGGTGAGAAACCATTAGGTCCTTTTATGACTGAACTCCTAAGGCATTTATCAAAAACCTCTCAAAAACCTTCATCACGTAAATTTACTAAGCTCAATCAACCAATGGATATAATTCTCAAGTATTTACTTGACACAAATAAGATTGAACTCCCTTCCATAAGACAACCTGATACCACAGCATATTGGTTTAAACCTGAGCTACATTGTGAATATCATAGAGTAGATGGACATATGACACAAAATTGTAAAGATTTAAGATGTGCAATTCAAGATTTGATTGATAAGGGTCTTTTTAATATAAAGGAATTACAATCTACAACCGATTATAAATCTCCAGTAAACAATCAAACTCCTACACAACAAATACCAATAATCAATCAAGACATGGGGATCTCCCAAGAACCCCTATTCAATTATCAACAACAAGAAACCAATCAAATATTGCATGTTAATGTGTCCCATCATGATGATATTATTAATATTGTAACAGAAACTACAAATGAGCAACCTCAAGTTCAATCAACTCAATCTGATATTCAAGATATGGATTCCTCATTTGACCAACCTTCAAAACTATCTTTGACTCTAGAGAATGATACAAAATGGAATGTAAGCATAGAAAGCTCATATTTAGAATCAAAATCTCAATCTGAAATCCCCTTTGATAGCCAACAACAAGTGATTAATCCTCAAGCAAAGATATCCCTTTTAGAAGTATTACAAATTTATCACAAGGAAATTTTGTTCAAAATACCTAGCCAACAATTTGTTCCTCATCATATTTTCTCTAAGAACATAATTAATGGTGTAAACCCTCTTGAGGTTAACCATATTTCATTCTATGATGAGGATATTCCTTCCTCTACTCCACAAGAAGACTCCTATCTTTACATTACCGGATCTAGTAAAGAAACACTTGTTAGAACTATCATGGTAGATAATGACTCCTCTCTTAATTTATGCACTTATCAATTATTCCAAAAACTCAAATTAAAGGAAGAAGATCTTAATGAATCAAATGTTATTATAAAATCTTTTAACAATGAAATTCAAGAAGCTCAAGGTACTATAATGTTTCCCCTCAATATTGGATCCAAGATCCTGGATACTTTATTCTATGTAGGATATTGTCCTTCACCTTACAACCTACTTCTCCGAAGTCCTTGGATTCATACGATGAGGGTTGTCCCTTCCACTCTTCACCAATGTTTGAAGTTTGAACTTGCAAATAAAATTGTTACCATACATGGTGACCCAACACCATTTGAAGAATATTTAACGGTTGAAACATCAAGTTCTATACATTCTCTATTGTCACAATTATCTTCTATCCATCACTTTTCTTCATCCATATATGATCATCCTTGTTTACCAAATAACACCCATGCATATATTTCATATATGCTCCCTCCATCTTATCAAGACTTGGAATATAATGATAAGAATGAAGAACTTTCTTATCCTTCTTACATTTTATTTTGTAACATGATCAATTTTCCACATATAAAAGTCAAATCTTTTGCTACATTATTCTACATTATAACAAAGCTTTTGTTATCACTACCTTTTATTCATCACCTTCTATTCTTACCTTCACCTCAACCAGATTATCCTTCAAAACCTCCTTTGATTTTGAAGCAACCTTAGACATGCTATACTCAAATAACCTTGTATAGTGTATATAGATCATCTTGTATATACCACCAATTTCAATTCATAAATTAAAATCAAAATACAAAAAAATCAAAATCCTCAAAATCTTCAAAAAAAAATACTAATGCAACTAAGGACCTTAAAGGTAAATTTGAGCCCAACTGGCTTGGACCATACATTATCACTGCTAAATTTGAATCAGGAGCATACAAATTATCTACCTTAGATGGTAAAGAACTTAAAGAACCCATGAATATTTTGCATCTTAAACGTTACTATGTATAAATTTGGTCATTTCATCCTTGTATATATTTGTTTTTTCTCCTTCTTGTTTTTCTTTCTTTTATATTCAAAAAACACCAAAAACATTCATAATCATCAAAATCTTCAAAACTATTTGTTGTATTTATTTATGGCACTTGTTAATTCTTTCAAAAATAATAAAAATAAAAACAGCAATATTCTTGACTCTTTCGAAACCAAAACAATATAAAGAAGAAAGAGAGAGTCAACATTCTCAAAACTTCTCAAAAAGTATTTATATATATTTTCTTACAATTATTGCAGTTATATGTTTCAAATTATTTTGGATAAATTAGCATTTATTTGGAATCTCTCACTTTCACAAACACAAAAATAAATATCTTGATTTTATCTGGCATGATTACTAATCTCTCTTATATCAAAGTCCACAAAATTCAATTAAATAAAGTTTGAGCATAGAGAATTGATCTTGTTATTTACTTAAACCAAGCACATCTTTTCACAATAAAATGATTATATTTGTAATTTCCATGCTTTGCTACATAGTAGAAGTGGTTTCTTGAGCGAAAAGTTTCCCCGCTATCCTATCATGCACATGGTCTAGAATCTTTGAGAATTGGCAAAAGGACAAGCTCACCCCTACCCAGAATAAAAATCCCTTGCTCTACAGCTAATCCGAGCAAGTATCCCTAGTATAGAACAGAAAAGCAAAGTTCAAAAGAAAAAGAAAAAAAGAAACAAGTTATTTCAAGCATTATCTCAAATATCAAGCAAAAATACAAAAAGAAAAAGAAAAGAAAAGCAAAAGAAAGCAAAAAGCAAGAAAGCAATAAAATCCCTTTCCCTACCCTTTGAAAAGAAAAGAAGGGTTGATGAGCTTGAATCCCTGGAATTCTCAATTATTCGAAAACTGTGAGGTAAGCCCCATAACAGGTGGTTTGTGCCCAACCCGCTTGGCCTTGGGTAACTCCTAGCGTGGCGATATGTCCGTCACATTAGCGACCTTCTTTTGTACGGACCTATGTCCGCTTATGGATTAGCTAGCTCTTGATAATCCGACTTACATAGTAGTCTAGTATGGTTATATGCATCTACATCATGGTTAATGAACACTTATTTGGTTTCTTCAAATCACTTGTATCATATTATCTTGCTCAAAACTGGTAAATGAACATAGCAATTGCACACACATTTTATATTTGAGAGATTTTGTGTATCATTATGATAAATCAAGATTGGAAATGAATTCACATATGCACATGGGATTCCTTATAAATCTAAATTTTGTCTTTAAAATACTTTGAAATATTTTTTGCAAATTGTTTGGAATAATTCATTTTCTTCTTTCAAGTACAGTTGTTTAGACAACTATATGCATAATAGAAAAATCAAAATTTCTTTCAAAACCATCCAATAAAAACATATATATATATATATATATATATATATATATATATATATATATATCTTATCGACTTTCGCGACGATGGTATAGTTCCAAAACCAAAATTGGAATTTTATGCCTAGCGCAAGTCCTCATCTTCATATTTTCTGTTTATTAAAAATCAACCATGCAATAAATCAATCTATTCTCTTCTTTGATTTTCGCGATGATGGTATAAGTCTATACCTACATATTCTATGCCTAGCGCAAACCATTGTAACAATTTTTATTCCCCATTTATTTAAAAATCATGAAAACCATATGACTTAAATCATTCTGTTATACAATTATGCTTTACAAACAAACAAACACATTTTCATTATTTCATGTCATTATGTCAACCTTCAATTTTGCAATGATGGTATAATTCCTAAGGAATTATCCAAAAAATTTATCACACTTAGGAATTTATGCCTAGCAAAAATCATTTTAACATTATTTCATGCATACTATTTTTCATGGAAATCTGAAAAACAAACCATCATCATCATCATTTGCACCATTGCACCAAAGTCTTAAGACAGTCTCTTAAGCACTCTTTTACTTTTAACAATATTTCTATACTGGGATTAGCTTGACGACCGAGTGAGCGGCGACTCCATGAAATGGTCTATAATAGCGACAATGTCCTTTGAAATTATTGTTAGAAGTCTCTTTTTATTTTTTATCACATTACATCACAAACAACCAATTTGTTACATCAGATTATTTCATTTAAAATTTAAAGCATGACATCAAAATTATAATATTTCCAATGACATAATTACATGAATCCTCAATCATCAAATCAATCAATCAAACATAAAAGCATCATAAAAATACAAAATACACAAGTCATATGATCAAAAATATATCTCATCTCATATATATATCAACAATATATACATCATCAAAACTGGATTGGTATGCCACAATCTGTACCTCGGCATACTCAATCCTCTATCAAAAATAATAAATGCTATCATATCAATCTGTACAATGTAATGCAGTAGTCTAGCCTCGAGAACCCCTCGAGCTCTCAGCCTCATCTCCTCCCCCGCCTTGAGGTGGACGAGGTGGCCCCATCGCAGTATGTGTAGTACTGCGAGTCCTAGTCATCGATCGAGACGAAGTCCTCGATGACCCAATCTTGATCGGATCTACGATGTTAGCTGGTAGGGGTAGTCTATCCTCCTCTGGCACCATCTGATAGTATAATGTCTGATAGAAAGTGATTTGGGCAATAGCCCGTGTCAGCTCCCCAGTGCTCGCCCCTCCACCCCATGCCCTGAGGCATGCAATCTCGTCTCTGAGCTGTGTAACCTCAGCTCGATGTCATGCAGCCTCCTCCTGTAGGGTCTGCACCTGTGCCTGGAGATGGATCGTCTCCGCTCGAAGAGTCACTGTCTCGCTACTCTCCCCAGTGTCGACACCCTTGCCCTTATCGAGCGATGGTGGCCTCTCTCTCTATGGAGAAGGGGGTCTCTCCTCCCTCCTCTCCCTCTGCCGTAGCCTCTCCTACGCCTGTGGCCTCCTCAGCTCTCTCCCACCGTGACCCTGGGCCACCTCCATAGCTTCCTGGCATCGCCTCCCTATCCGATGCACAACTACGTGTATCGAACCCTGAGCCCTCGTCATCCGAGGAGGGCGGATGCCTACGTACCAGGCATCATAGCCATCGGCTACCCCTGCATCATCCCCATCCACTGGCTGAATGGGGGCATCGTCCGAGTCCTGACTCCAGAAGCGCTGCATGTCTGGAGCCCCGCTCACTATGGTGTTATCCCGGATAGTCCAGGAAAACTCGTAATCCTTGAGAGATGGGATCCCCTGCTGTAGACCGAACTATCACAAAACTCGGTCATAGCGGTGGAGCTCCACCTCTCCCCTCTCCATCCGTAACTAGCAAACTCGCCTAATGCGAGCCAGCTCTTGTCCATCCTCGGCCCACCCTGGGTGCTCTCGCCATGGCCTCCAGGTGATCTGGTCCGGGACAAGGTCATCCAGTAGTCTCCGGGACATCGGTAGGTCAATCCGCCACTGTGACCCTCTCCGGAGCCACCAGTAGAAAACTCGGGGCCTCTCCCCATCAATCCCTGTCAAAGGAAGCCCTACCGGCCTCCGCACTGCAATGTGCTCCCAGCACCAAACCTGTAGGAGCGATGTCATAACTAGACATCGACCGCCCTTGTACATGACCCCATGCAGGATCCTGTACAACCGACATAGAACAAAGTTGCCCCAAGAAAATCTGTAACCATGGTCTCGCATATCATAGATCACATCTGCTAGCATCCATGGTACCCTGCACCCACTCTGGTGGCACAATAGAAGTCCACCAACCACTCTAGCCAAAACTTGTGTGAGTCTAGATGCCCTAGGCATCTGACGCAACGCCTCGATGTTAACTCCGCCCTTCTCCAGGGCGAAGCTCGGGTCACCACACAACCGCCCCATAGCATGGCCCTGATTGGCCACAGGAGTGATCAACCATCCTTGTATGGGGATCCTCAGAATCCTCCATACATCCTCTAGTGTGGGAGTCATCTCCCCTGTCGGTAGCCAAAAATAGGAAGAACCTGGATACCACCTCTCTGCTAGGGCTGTCAGTAGCCCCATGTCTGTAGACACTTGTGGCATTTCTGCCACATGCTGTAAGCCGGCCTGTGCCAGCTGATCCCGCTCTGCCTATGTTAGAGCGGCCAAGTCATCTCTCAAACCTCCATATTTCCATTCCCTGCTCTTTAGCAAACCTCTCTACAACATAAACAACAAAACAACAAACAATCATTAATAAACAATTCAAGTAATTAATAATGCAAGTTAAAATAAGTTCAATTTCATCAAATGATGATATCGTCCACTATTGGACGATATCGTCCCAAATTTGAGCAGAATCGTCTCCGATTTTGCAAGCCGAAATCGTCCCTAATTTGATGAAATCGTCCCCCTTTCGCCGATTTCGCCCTTAGACGAAATTGGCGAACTTGAGACGATTTCGTCGAAATCGGGACGATTTCGTCCCGACGACGTCGACGGCCCAAAAACGGCCGCGATGCTCAAAATTCATTTAAAATTCACCTAAAAAGCATGTAAATTCAAATTAAAACATTCTAAACTAAGTTTAGACTCTTACCCGTAGCCCGCGTCGGACCTCTGTCGATCTGTGCATCGTCTCCACCATTTTTGCTTGCAGAGCTCTAAAACCAAAAAAATGAACAGTAAAAATGAATTAGGGTTTTACCCTATTTTTCTTAATTTTATTCAAAACACAATTAAAAACATTTTAAAATTTTGCTTTTTCGTGTTTTTACCTCAAACGTTCGATTTGGGTAAAAACACGGAGGGGGCACCATAGTAAGTTGTCGTACGATTCGACCAAGAATCGTCGCCTAAAAATGGGAATAATTTTTGCTTTCTCGTAGATCGAGAAGAACTCATCTTTAACGCATTTTCTTCGAAAAATTTGCTAAAGAGGGGGCAAAATGTAGCACCCTAAAATTGGCGCAGTGAAACCTTAATAATTACATTCACTCTAGTAAATAATTTAAATTCAAATTTTAACCTCCCAAACCGCCCGTTAACCGTCGGTTAATCCGTTTCCCCCTTTCCCATGCCATTTTTAGAGGTTGTTTTGACCGTTTGACGATATCGTCGCCGATCAGACGATATCGCCCCAGATCTGACGATTTCGTTTGGGCTAGGACGTCCAGACGATCTTGTCCCAAAACTGATTTTGCACAATTAGCTTCTGTTCCAACGGGTCTCTAATCCGGGCAGAAGCGTGTCTGCACCGTTAGAGACCCTCCCCCGTTGGAGATCTCCCAAATAGGGATGATCTCCAACCTCCTAACCTCCCTCCTAAGCCTATTTAATCCTAAGCCCTCCCCTTAGCACCCCCCTGGCTGATAATTCCTATAACCCGACTTCATACACATTAAAACATCTCAAATTCATATTTGCATTAGTTCTATACCAATTTTGTTGTAGGTACCTTAGTGTTTTTCAGCCGAAGCAAGCTTACATCGTCGTCGACGATCCTGTTCAGATCGGAGGCGATCCTGTCGAATCAGAGACGATTTCGTACCAATGCGAGACGATTTCGACTGCAGTCAACATTGAGGCAATCAGTGCCTAAAGTTTGCATTTCTTCATCTTTTCTCTGCTGTTTTATTCTGCAATTAGCTAGTTTATTCAGTATTTTATGCTATTCTTGCATTTTGGAGTTCACCCATCTAGATCAAATGCATAATTAAGTCATAATTATTATTAAATTAGCATAATTCATTCATGTTTCTGTTTTTAAGTTTCAGTTTGATATTGTTACTGTCATTTTACATTGTTTCCCTCTGTTAGAATAGTTGTATTTTCTATGTTTTGCACCTATTTCTCTATTTGCAGGTCTCTGACGAATTCGTCTGACGAATTCGTCAGATCTCAGACGATCTTGTCTGATCTCAGACGATCCTGTCAAATCAGAGGCGATCCTGACTGCTTCAAGAATCAGAATCTTCATCAGACATCCGGATCAGGTATTTTTCTTTTAATATTCTTTAATTTCTCTGTTTTCTATCTTAATTCTATTTTTTGTATTCATTTAATCTGCATCTTCATATAGAATAGCTTAGACGCATTTTGGCCAAACCTAGGATTTGAATGCTTAAGGCTAAAACGAACACATAAAACACATTCCCAACCTAGGCATGGAAACTGCCATTGAATGTTTCCTGGTGAACCCACCATCCATCGAAAAATCACCAATATACACCTCCCTTGAGAGGCGGGACCTTCGCAAGGCCTCTCAGTCCGAGGTACCACGCCATCCTTTTCACATCCCCCTTTCGGGCACGGATCCTATAGCCTGAAGGTAAGGGTGTGAAAAATTTGGAGCGATACAACCCCCCCCTCCTCTGGTCCCTTCCCCCCCCCCCCCCCCCCCCACCATATCAAGAGTTCTCTGCTATTCTTGATATACAATATACTCTAAAAACTTTGAGCAACAGAATGAATTCAATGAAAAAGAGAGACCAATAAAGGTCACAACAAAGGATATTTCCATATGTGAAAAAATATCAGAGACCTAGTCCTAGTAATAGTGTTGGGGTTAGGGTGAATGTAGCATATGAATATCCTGAGTTTTCTTCAAATACTACTCTTGCAAATGTCTGATGTCTAGTGTGTAATGATCTGCATCACTCACAGTCTTGTATTATGTATCAACACCATGTTAAAAAAGTTATGGATCAAGCTAAAAGTAATAAAAAGGGAAGAGTAAACAGGTTATGGTAGCCTGATTAGATCATGGTTGGAAAAGATATAGAGGAAAACCCAGTCACTATTATGACTAATACTAGAAAGAAAACCTTGTAGGTAGATCCCCAAAAAAAGGGGTAGTTCTAGGTCCCTTCTCAAAAAATAAATGACCCTCTTCACCAAAGCAGCAATGTTTTTCCTATTCCTTAGGCTAAAGGGAAATATATGATAGATAATATTCCTAAGATATTGGAGAAGAAATCTGAAGAAGATCGGATGAGATCTAAATATGAGGCTCAAGAAAGGCTTAGATTCCCCTCTATTATAAAGAGTTAAATAATAGAATCCACTCAGCAATACAAATGAAGACATGGTGAGCTAGATAGAAGGCTATAAAGACCTTCCCTAGCTATATATGAGTATAATATCATTGAAGAGATGAAAAATATTCTAGTAAAATCCAACTTATATAACACTTTGTTCATTCCTGGTCAAATAGACCTGTGTAAGGTATCCCTCAACAAGTATCCACAAGATAAGCATACCACTACAATCCTTAGTATCCCATAAAAAAAGAAGGAAATGTTACCTACTATTTTAAATAATAATCCCCATACTTTATATATATCCCTAAGGATATATTATTGGGTAGTCCAAAATTGTATGATAGATTTAGGAGAATCAACCACAATTATGCCCAAATCCATCTATGAAGAAATGGGTATAGAGTATACCCGATCTTGTCCTGGAGTATTAAAATTGGATGGGACACCTGTTAAGATAGTAGGAGTCATAAAATATTTTTTGATGAAACTACATAGATCCACTGAGGTAATAATAGTACAAGAAATAGTAGTGGTTGACCTAGAACCCTACTTTGGATTATGCCTTTCAAGGGAGTTCACTACAAAACTGGGGGGATGTATGTACATGGATTATTCTAGTATGGTGATCCCTTTCAAAGAAAAGTGGATAAGGAAAACACCCAAAAAGCCATTATATTATCATATTGAAAATATTGAGGAAGGCATGTGCAATATTACTCCCCTTGGAGCAATTTGAGTTAGTTGATAATTTTGAGGAATTGGATATGAAGGATGGGTTACCCTTCAAAGAGGATTACAATAAGTTTGGAACTAGTATGGGGACATATAATATCTCAGCTGAATCAGAGAAGAAGAAAATTGCTATATCCAATCAGTATCTGAGAGAAAAGGAAACATGTACCATGCACTTTGATGGTGCTAAATACAAAAATGGTGTAGGAGCAAGAGTGATACTACAATCCCAGTCAAAGGGGACAAATTTTTACCTATAGGCTAACATGGTCATATACAAATAATGCTGTAGAATATGAGGCCCTATGTCTCGGAATGATACAAGAAAAAATCATGGGCATTAATATTTTAAACATATATGGTGACTTTGAGTTAATCATCCATCAGGTAAGGAAAAGGTGTAGTAGTAAGCACTATTACCTAAAGGTATATAGAAATTGGGTATGGGATTTGATGAAATCCTTTGATACCCTAAATATAAATTTTATTCCCAGAGAAAAGAATACTCTGGAAGATTCATTAGCAATAAAGGGATCTAAATTCAACCCTTATGTATACTTTGGAATCAAGAAAGCCAAGGGAATCAAAATGATTTTCAGACCTGCAATACCATACAAGCAAATTTTCTAGCAAGTTTTTGAAAGTGATGAGTAGATAATTGACTTTTTGGTAAGAGAAGCATGTATCTCCACTATCCAAGAGGAGTATTCAGAAGAGATTTATCAACAAGACATTATCCAACTAAGAAAAAATCACATCCCCAAAGGTTTTGTAACCCTAGAGAGTTTGACAATAAGGATAAAAAAATTACCAAAGCCATGAAAGTCAGTGAAAAATTTTATAAGGAAATTGAAGTCGATACTGAAAATAAGCTCAATGTTGGAGTTCGATGTTCACCAGAGGAAGCATAAGATATCAAATATTTATCCTTAAAATACCAAGATATTGTGGCTTAGTCATATGAATACCTCAAGGTATATGACAAGAGGGTTATCCAACATACTATTGAGCTAGAGCCTGATGCAAAACCTACTAGGTAGAAGCAAAGGCCTGTAAATCCAAGGATTGAAGCCATTATGAGATAGGATATATTAAAGTTATTAAAGATTAATATCATTTACCTAATAAAATATTCAACATGGGTAGCCAACTTGGTACCTATGAGGAAAAAGAATGGTGATATTTATTTGTGTGTGGATTCTAGAAATATTTTTTGAGCAAGGTGCAACAACAGGATTGTCATTGTTGTCAACACAATCAGTTAGATCATTTGATTCAGGGGACAGGAAGTTCAGATGCTCAGAAGCTTTTCAGATTCAGTAAATAGGAAGTTCAGAGATCTCTCAGAATATGTACAGTGTTTTTCCAAAAAGACCTAAGTGGTCCTTATGCAAAAAATCAAAGAAAAAGACAAGTAAGAAAAGTGTCACGATATCGCGACATACTCAAAAAACAAGAAAACTGTCACGATTTCGCGACATATTGGAGGAGAGAGAAAGTGCAAAGAAAAATGTCACGATATCACGACATATTGGAAGAGAGAGAAGCAGCAGGTAAAAGTGTCACGATTTCATGACATGTTGAAAGAGAAGAAGGCAAGTTGAAAAACTGTCACGATTTCATGACATGTTCGAAGCAGAGGCGCAAGCAGGGAAAACTGTCACGATTTCGTGACATGTTGAAAGAAAAAATGCAAGGAAGGAAAACAGTCACGATTTCATGACATGTTCGAAGAGAAAGTTCATTCAGGGAAAAATGTCATGATTTCGTGACATGTTCGGAGAGAAAGAAAGCAAGAAAAAGTGTCACGATTTCATGACGATATGTAGGAGAGATAGTACGAATGAGAAAGTGTCATGATTTCATGACAAGTTCGAGGAGAGAGAAAGTAAGTTGATAAGTGTCATGATTTCGTGACATGTTGTAGATGAAAGATTAAAGTGAGAAGCGATTTCGACATGGAGAGAGGAAAGAGTTTGAAGTGAGAACTGTCATGATTTTGTGACATGTGAGAGAGAGAAAGAGTTCAAGTGAGAACTGTCATGATTTCATGACATGCTACAGATGAAAGTGTTCGAAGTAAGAAATGTCACGATTTTACGATAGGATGAAGAGAAAGCGTACGGATAAAGAAAGTGTCATGATTTCGTGACAGGATGAAGAGAAAGCGTACGGATAAAGAAAGTGTCACGATTTCATGACAGGTTGAAGAGAAAGCGTACGATATAGAAAGTGTCATGATTTCATGACAGGCAGAAAAGAAAGCATGCAGATGCAAAAAGTGTCATGATTTTATGACAGATTGAAATATCAGTGTACGATTGTAGAAAGTGTCATGATTTCATGACAGAATCAAAAAGCAAGTCTTCAATGGCAGAAGTGTCATGATTTTGTGACAAGAGCAGAGTTGAAGTCGATGAAGGGAGAAGTGTCATGATATCGTGACAAAAGCAAAATTGATGTTGACGAAGGTAGAAGTGTCGCGATATCGTGACAAAAGCAAAGTTGAAGTCGACAAAGGCAGAAGTGTCGTGATATCGTGACAAACGCCAAAATGAAGTGTACGGAGGCAAAAGTGTCACGATATCATGACATGTTGTGGTTTCATGGCAACATGAACAAAAAGAAGCTATAGAGTCAGATAAGTTGAAGCCGACGAAGACCGATGACAACCGACTAAAATTAGGGTTTACAATTGACGAAAGTTAGGGTTTATAGCCGACTAAGATTAGGGTTTACACAGTCGACTAAGATTGATTTTTCATCATGAGATTTCTACTATAAAAGGAGGGCTGTTTGGAGATTTGATGCATCGATGATGTGTGTGATATCTGTCTATAGTGCGTAGAGTGAGCGAGTCATGTCGAATCGAGCTAAGTGCGAAGTAAGAGCACACAGAGAGCAGAGAGCGCAAAGGGTAGAGATGATCGTTTGGCTGTAAGAGTGAAGTGTGTGTATAGAGAAAGAGTGTAGAGTGCACAAAAGGTGAAGTCGATCATAGAGCTCGGCTGCAGTAGTACAGCAGATGTGAGTGTCTTGCGAACTGTAAGCTCTAGACCAGTCAGGGTCTTGTGAAAGCAAAGGTATTTTTTGTAACATTTATAGATTCAGAATTGTAGTCCAAGTTGCTACTTGGCATCTGGAGTTGGTGCTCCTTTCTGTTGGTGCAGATAAATCAGGGGTTGGTGCTCCTTCCAGTTGGTGCTGGTAAATCAGGGGTTGGTGCTCCTTTCTGTTGGTGTAGATAAATCAGGGGTTGGTGCTCCTTCCAGTAGGTGCTGGTAAATTTATTATAAAATTGATTGCTTTGCTAAGGCTGGATTTGGATGGGAGTCCAAGCAGTCAATTTTTGAGGAGTAGCCACATTGGTGAACCTCGTTAAAATCTTGTGTTGTGTGATGCTCTCTTGTTATAATTGTTGTATCTATTTTTAAGTTTGCATTACTTCAGCATTAAGAATTACAGATTTAAGATTTTAATAAGCTACACTGATTCACCCCCCCTCTCAGTGTCGTTGTAAGTTTAACAATTGGTATCAGAGCCAAGTACCTGTTCAAGCTTAATCGGCTAGGGTGATCTTGGATTTAACACAATGGCAGGCGGTGAAGGCTTCTCATCAAACAGAGCACCAGTGTTTGATGGATCTAATTACGCATACTAGAAAGTCAGGATGCAGGTATATCTCTGTGCTTTGGGATACGACATCTGGGATTCAGTATGTAGTGGATACACAGATCCCATCACTGCTCCAAAAGAGGCTGAAGAAAAGAAACTATATGAAAATAACTCAAAAGCAAAGAATGCTATCATGAGTGGATTAGTAGACAGTGAACTGGCAAAAATCATAAACTGTAAAATGGCAAAAGAAATCTGGGACAAACTAAAGAGCATTCATGAAGGAGACCATAAGATCAAGGAAGCCAAGTTACAAATACATCGAGCTCAGTTCGAAGCATTAAGGATGAATGACAATGAGAACGTAGAGGGATACATGCTGAGAGTTAATGAAGTTACAAATGCGATGAGAGGACTCGGCGATGACATAAGTGACTCTGCTATCATGAAAAAGGTATTAAGATCTCTTCCTCACAGATTTGATTCTAAAGTCTCAGCGATAGAAGAAGCAAAAAATCTAAATTTCTTTAGTATGGATGAGTTGCATGGTTCTTTGATTGCTTATGAGATGAGAATAGGAAGAGCTAAACCCACAGACCGAGAAGCGGCCTTCAAAGCCATTAAAAATAAAAACGCAAAACAAGAGACTGAGGAAGAAGAGACATCAGATGAAGAAGAAGCAAACTTCGTTAGAAAACTAAAAAAGGGAAAAGGAAAATACAGAGGAAAGCTACCTTTTAAATGTTTCAACTGTGGAGGTGTCGGGCATTTTGCGACTAAATGTCCTCTGAATGAAAAGAACAAAAATGATGAAGGATCACACCAAGAAAGAAGTGATTGGAAGAAGAAAACAAACTTCAGAAAAGGCAACTTCAAAAAGAAAAGTTTCATCTCAAGGAATGCCAGTTCATCTGAAGACAACTCTAGTGAGGATTCTGAAGAAGAAACAGGTGAAGCTCTTTTCATGGCTTTTGAAGAAGAAGAATAAAAAAAAGCAGGAGTAAACTGTGAGGTTTGTGGTAAAAAATCTGAGGCTGAAGTTGATCTAGAAGGTGAGTTGACCTCCGCACTTGAAGAATGGAAAATAGAGAAGAAAAAGAATAAGAAACTTTCAAAGAGGCTTGAGGATGCAAACGACATCATAACTAGTTTGAAAATACAGACAGAAGAATACAAGAAGATAACCGAAGAGCTCAAAATTTAGATTACCATGAAAATAGATGTCTGCTACAAACTAGAAGAAGAGAATGTTAGTTTACGGATGTAGATAGCAGAGTTGGAGCATAAAATTAGCTGTTATCACAAACGCGAAGAAAGCTCTATGAAATTGGATAAGATTTTAAATGACCAAAGACCTGCAGGCACCAAATTTGGTCTGGGCTTCGTCGAAGGAGAATCTTCAAATGGTTCTAAGACCAGAAATGTAGAACCTGTAAAAATTGAAGATAAGAAACAGGTTGATAAAGGTAAAATGACTCATGCAGAAGAAGACGATAATGCCATGCACAAAAAGAATATTGATAATGATGGATTCACCAAGGTCACGCATCAAAGAAAGAGAAGATTCATGGCCCCTATGACAGCATGGCAAAGACCATCACCCAGGTTCAACTATCCTTTTTCTGGTTTCTATTTTAAATGCAATGGTTATGGTCATAAGATTGCAGACTGCAAATATAATGTAGGACCAAGAAAATTCACAAGTAGAAATGCTTTTTCACCTCTGATGAATTATACAGTAGAATGCTTTAACTGTCACAATTTTGGACACATTGCAAGAAATTGTCGAAGTGCATTTACTTCAAATCATTTTCAGGAAAGAAAATTCCAACCAAATAGGATGAAACAAAATAGAAAACTTCCTGAAAAACATGCACGAGATACTGAAAAAGGAAAATCAAAACTAGAGCCCAATACGGTAGTCAAAACAGAATGGAAACAGAAAGAGCAACTTAAGGAATCCCTGATAGTACAAACAACTTTCAAAGCACAGAATAAATATGTACCATGGATACTTGACAGTGGATGCTCAAGTCATATGACAGGTGATAAACAAAAATTTGAAAAGTTTCAGAAATATGAAGGTGGTTCTGTAAAATTTGGGAATAATGATGGAGCTCAGATAGTAGGGAAAGGTTCAGTTAAGATTATTAACGAAAAAATCAAGTCTGAAGAAGTATTGTTCGTGGATGGTCTGAAACATAACTTGTTGAGTGTCAATCAGATCTGTGACAAAGGACATGAAGTAGTTTTTAAGAAGCAAGGTTGTGAAGTTAGAAAAACAAACAAGTGGAAAATTGATAGCAACTGGGTCAAGGACTGCTGGCAACCTGTACACACTTTCAGAGAATTCAGAGGGAGCCTGTTTCATTGGTCAGGAAGAACAAAATTGGTTGTGGCACAAGAGGCTCGGTCATATCAGTTTTGATAATCTGGTGAAAATCAGCTCAAAAGGGGCAGTGAGAGATATTCCCACCATCAGCAAACCTTCAAATAGCATTTGTGCTTCATGTCAGAAGGGGAAGCAAACTAGAGTCACATTTAAAACAAAAGAGTACAATACAAGCAAACCATTGGAACTAATACATACTGATTTATGTGGACCCATGAGAACGCAAAGCATAAATGGTGACAAATACTTTATGTTGTGTATTGATGACTATTCCAGAATGACATGGGTATACTTCTTGAAGCAGAAAATAGAAGCCTTTGAAATGTTCAAGTCTTTCAAACACCACGTTGAGAATGAAACTGGAAAGAGGATCAAAAACCTAAGATCAGATAGAGGAGGAGAATTCATTTCAGATGAGTTTACAGAGTACTGTGATAAATATGGCATTAGGAGACAGTTTTCAGCAGCCAGGACACCTCAGCAAAATGGTGTGGTAGAAAGAAAGAACAGGACAGTACAGGAAATGGCCCGGACTATGTTGACTGAGAGCAGAGTAGCAGACAGATTTTGGAAAGAAGCAGTCTATACTATTGTGTACATTCAAAATAGGTACATGCTGAGAACACATGAAAACAAAACTCCTTATGAGTTGTGGTTCTACAGAAAGGCAACAACAAAACATCTCAGAGTTTTTGGCTGTAAGTGTTACATCAAGAGAACTGAAGATAATCTTGGTAAATTTGAAGATAGAGCAGATGAAGGTATTTTTGTTGGCTATTCACCATCAAGCAAAGCCTACAAATGCTACAACAAAAGGCTAAAGAAAATTGTGGACAGTGCCAGTGTTACATTTGATGAAGGTAGGGAACGAGTAGTTAGCAATGAAGAAAACTACCCAATTTATGAAGAAGTTATTGAAGGAGATGAGGAAGACAAAACTGAACAGAATCAAAATATTGTCTCAGATGATTTAAGTTATGATTCAGAAGAGGAAGAAAATAAGAAATTCAAAACAGGCAGCTGGCAGAAAAACCATCCTAGAGAGCAAATAATTGGAGACCCCACAGCTGGTGTGCAAACAAGAAGAAAAGTAGTAAGTAATTACTCTCTTTTATCCAGCATTGAGCCCAAAAATATTGATGAAGCAAGCAAAGATGAAAGTTGGATGAAGGCAATAGATGAAGAATTAGATCAGATTGAGAAAAATAAAACTTGGGAGTTGGTACCTAGACCTGCAAACAAGAATGTAATCGGTACTAAATGGATTTTTCAAAACAAACTGAATGAAGACGGACAGGTAATCAGAAATAAAGCAAGATTGGTATGTAAAGGTTATGCTCAAGTAGAAGGTATTGATTTTGAGGAAACTTTTGCACCTGTAGCAAGACTTGAGGCAATTAGAATGTTTTTGGCCTTAGCGAGTTTACAAGAATTTCAAAGTTTATCAGATGGATGTAAAATCAGCTTTTTTAAATGGGAAACTTGAAGAAGAGGTTTATATTGAGCAGCCAGATGGTTTTCAACTTGGTGATGATCCCAACTTGGTTTGCAAGTTGAAGAAAGCCTTATATGGATTAAAACAGGCACCCCGAGCATGGTATGCAAGGCTAGACAACTATCTCACTCATCAAGGGTTTAAGAAAGGTATGGTGGACAACAATTTGTATGTCAAAATAGAAAATGGACATCTTATTGTTCTTGTTGTATATGTAGATGATATCATATTTGGCAGCAACAAAGATGAGTCATGCAGAGACTTAGCAGATAAGATGCAGAAAGAATTTGAAATGTCTATGATTGGTGAACTGTCTTACTTTCTTGGGTTACAAGTTAATCAGAATGAGAAAGGCATATTTATTTCCCAAATCAAATATGTGAAAGAGATGTTAAAAAGGTTCACAATGGAGGATTGTAAGCCAGTTAGCACTCCCATGATGATAGGCTGCAAGTTGAGCAAGGATGACAAATCTCCACTTGTTGATCAAACCACATACAGATCTATGATTGGGAGCTTACTGTACCTGACAGCTACCAGACCAGATATTTTGCAGGCAGTTTGCATGGTCGCTCGATTTTAGGCTAATCCCAAGGAGACTCACGTGACAACGGTAAAGAGGATTTTTTGGTACCTCAAGGGTACTATGGAGTATGGGTTATGGTATCCGAAAGGTAAAGACTTCACCCTCATTTCATATTCAGATGCATATTGGGCAGGATGTGTTGATGACAGGAAGAGTACCAGTGGAGGTGCATTCTATCTTGGAGACAGGTTGGTTGCTTGGCACAGTAAGAAACAAGAGTCAGTTTCTTTATCAACAGCTGAGGCAGAATATATTGCAGCAACAACATGTTGTACACAGGTTTTGTGGATGAAACAAACTCTGAAAGATCTTGGTATTAACTTTAGTGAGCCAATATCAGTTAAGTGTGACAACACCAGTGCAATTAACATCTCTAAGAATCCAGTAATGCATTCATGGACAAAACACATTGCTATCAGATATCACTTTTTGAAAGAGAAAGTTGTGGAAGGTGAGGTTAAGTTGGATTTTGTTCCAACCATAGAGCAAGTAGCAGATATCTTCACCAAACCATTACCCAAGGAAGTTTTTGAATACCTGCGCAATAAATTGGGAGTGGTAACTCTTCCCAAGAAGTGACTAGATACAGGGATCACATTCTCAGGGGGAGCATTGAAGTATTTGTTTATCTTCTTGCTCATGTTCTTATTTATTACTAAGTGTAATAAAATTTGCCTGAGAATGTTGTGCATGGACTCAGGGGGAGTCTGCAATAGCCCTTTGGTATTATTGTCAAAGGGGGAGAAGAGCTACAGGAAGATGCACATGTGTTGCCAACAATTCCAAAGGGGGAGATTGTTGAGCAAGGTGCAGCAACAGGATTGTCATTGTTGTCAACACAATCAGTTAGATCATTTGATTCAAGGGATAGGAAGTTCAGATGCTCAGAAGCTATTTAGATGTAGCAAACAGGAAGTTCAGAGATCTCTCAGAATATGTACAGTGTTTTTCCAAAAAGACCTAAGTGGTCCTTATGCAAAAAATCAAAGAAAAAGACAAGTAAGAAAAGTGTCGCGATATCGTGACATACTCAGAAAACAAGAAAACTGTCATGATTTCGTGACATATTGGAGGAGAGAGAAAGTGCAAAGAAAAATGTCATGATATCATGACATATTGGAAGAGAGAGAAGCAGCAGGTAAAAGTGTCACGATTTCGTGACATGTTGAAAGAGAAGAAGGCAAGTTGAAAAACTATCACGATTTCGTGACATGTTCGAAGCAGAGGCACAAGCAGGGAAAACTATCACGATTTCATGACATGTTGAAAGAAAAAATGCAAGGAAGGAAAACAGTCACGATTTCGTGACATGTTCGAAGAGAAAGTTCATTCAGGGAAAACTGTCACGATTTCGCGACATGTTGAGAGAAAGAGCCCGGAAGGAAAAGTGCATGATTTCGCGACATGTTAAAGAGGAAGAAGGAAAATCGTAATTTCATGACATGTCGAAGAGAAAAAGTAATGTAAAAGTGTCACGATTTCGTGACATGCTCAGAGAGAGAGTTGAAGTGAGAATTGTCATGATTTCGTGACAAGTTCGAGGATAGAGAAAGTAAAATGAAAAGTGTCACGATTTTGTGACATGTGTAGAAAAAAGAATACAAAGTGAGAACATCATGATTTTATGACATGGAGAGAGAAAGAGTTAGAAGTGAGAAGTGTCATGATTTTGTGACATGTTAGAGGAAAGAGTTTGAAGTGAGAACTGTCATGATTTTGTGACATGCTATAGACAAAAGTGTTCGAAGTAAGAAATGTCATGATTTTGTGATAGGTTGAAGAGAAAGCGTACGAATAAAGAAAGTGTCACGATTTTGCGATAGGTTGAAGAGAAAGCGTACGGATGTAGAAAGTGTCACGATTTCATGACAAATTGAAGAGAAAGCGTATGGATACAAAAAGTGTCACAATTTCATGAAAAAGAAAGCATGCAGATGCAGAAAGTGTCATGATTTCACAATAGATTGAAATAGCAACGTACGATTGTAGAAAGTGTCATGATTTCATGACAGAATTAGAAAGCAAGACTTCAATAGGAGAAGTGTCATGATTTCATGACAAAAGCAGAGTTGAAGTCAAAAAAGGTAGAAGTGTCATGATATCATGACAAAAGCAAAATTGATGTTGACGAAGGTAGAAGTGTCGTGATATCATGACAAAAGCAAAGTTGAAGTCGACAAAGGCAAAAGTGTCATGATATCATGACATGTTGTGGTTTCATGGAAACAAGAACAAAAGAAGCTATAGAGTCAGATAAGTTGAAGCCGACGAAGACCGATGACAAGATAAAATTAGGGTTTAAAGTTAGGGTTTACAATCGACTAAGATTAGGGTTTACATAGCCGACTAAGATTGATTTTTCATCATGAGATTTCTACTATAAAAGGAGGGCTGTTTGGAGATTTGATGCATCGATTATGTGTGTGATATCTGTCTATAGTGCACAGAGTGAGCGAGTCATGTCGAATCGAGCTAAGTGCAAAGTAAGAGCGCACAGAGAGCAGAGAGCGCAAAGGGCAGAGATGATCGTTCGGCTGTAACGGTGCAGACTATGCGAAGTGTGTGTATAGAGAAAGCAGAGTGTGCAGAGTGCGCAAAAGGCGAAGTCGATCATAGAGCTCGGCTATAGCAGTACAACAGATGCGAGTATCTTGCGAACTGTAAGCTCTAGACCAGTCAGGGTCTTGTGAAAGCAAAGGTATTTTTTTGTAACATTTATAGATTCAGAATTGCAGTCCAAGTTGCTGCTTGGCATCTGGAGTTGGTGCTCCTTTCTGTTGGTGCAGATAAATCAGGGGTTGGTGCTCCTTCCAGTTGGTGCTGGTAAATCAGGGGTTGGTGCTCCTTTCTGTTGGTGCAGATAAATCAGGGGTTGGTGCTCCTTCCAGTGGGTGCTGGTAAATTTATTGTAAAATTGATTGCTTTGCTAAGGCTGGATTTGGATGGGAGTCCAAGCAGTCAATTTTTGAGGAGTAGCCACATTGGTGAACCTCGTTAAAATCTTGTGTTGTGTGATGCTCTCTTGTTATAATTGTTGTATCTATTTTTAAGTTTGCATTACTTCAGCATTAAGAATTACAGATTTAAGATTTTAATAAGCTACACCGATTCACCCCCCCTCTCAATGTCGTTGTAAGTTTAACAAATATTAACCAAGCATATCTTAAGGATCACTACCCCCTCCCATAGATTGATCAGATATTACAGATAGTGGCATGGAATGAGAGGTTTTAATTATTAAATCACTTCTCTGGATACAATCGGATTTGGGTGAAATATGAATATCAATATAAAACAACATTCACCATAAAGTGGGGCACATTTGCCTATCAGAGAATAACTTTTGGGCTATCCAATGTGGGAGCCACATTTCATATATACATGGATTATGCCTTTGGGGAATTGATCAATAAAGTTATTCTGATCTATTTGGATGACATGACTATGTTTTACCATGATAAGCACGACCACCTAGCACACCTTGAGCAAATTTTTCAAAGATGCAGAGAATTTGGTATTTCACTCAATCCTAAGAAATAATTCTTTGTAGTCTATGAAGGAAAAATGCTAGGTCATGTGGTCTCAAAAGAAGGTATGGCCATATATCCAGAAAAAATCAAGTCCATTCTTGCTCTCCCATTACCTACAAACAAGAAGGCCTTACAATCCTTTTTGGGTCAAATAAAATTTGTTAGGATATTCATTTTTGACTTTGCATATAAAGTAAGACCTATATCTGAGTTACTCAAGAAGAATGCCAAGTTTAAGTGGGCCGAAGTTAGGAAGTAAGCTTTTGAGATTATCAAGTAGTCCATTGCAATAGCCCCATAAATGGTAAATCCATATTTCAATAAGGATTTTATCCTTTATGGTTAATAAGCTGAAGAGAGTTATGCCTCAATGCTCACTCAAAAAGATGATCAAGGTGAGGAACATCCTATATTCTTTTGGAGATAGAATCTTCATGACTACCAGGTCAAATTTAAATTTATTGAAATACAAGTATTTGATGTGATGAAGTCACTAAAGAAATTCAGGTAGTACTTGGTTCAGAGTAAAATTCTAGTATATGTTGCTCATCCAGATGTAAGAAGATTTATTTTGTAGGGAGAACTAGGAGATAAAAGGACTGGTTGGATTACCAAAATCTAACAATATGATGTATAAATACATCCCACCAAGTTGGTGAGAGATAGGACCTTGTGCTAAGGTCTAACAGAGGCAACAACATTAGGATAAGTGACAACTTTCCAGACAGCATAATGGGATCAGGTTGAAGGAGTGCAACCAATAGACTCTGATTGGGTTGATCATATGATTAAATACTTCCAAACTAAAGTATGCCCTCCTAATATAAATGCATCACAAAAAATAAGATATAGGTTGTGGGCTTTGAAATATGTATTACTACTAGAAGACCTGTACACAAGAAACTTGGATGGAGTCCATCTAAAATGCTTAAAATATGATCAACAACAAAGGATTATTGAAGAGTTCCATGGAAGACCAACTGGAGGGCATTGCTTAGGCAGAGTTACAACTTTGAAAATCATAAGAGTAGGCTATTATTGGCCTATTATATTTGTTGATACTTTCAAGTTCACTAGATCCTATGATAAATGTCAACGATATGCTTGAAAGACAAGGAATGTTTCATTCTCCCTCAAGCCAATACAAGTCGAAGAGCCCTTTAAATAATGGGGTTTGGACTTCATAGGGGTTATCAAACCTCATTCCTCAATAGAGCATAAGTTTATCCTAAATACCACAAATTACCTCACCATATGGGTAGAGGCTATTCCTATTAAGAAATAAGATCAGGAAGTTGTGATCAATTTTATGGAAAATTTGATTTCAAGGTTTGGATTTCCAGAATCCTTGGTGAGTGATAATGTCCCAACCTTCATAGGAGCCAAGTATATTGATTTTTCTAGTAAGTATGGCATCACTCTTAAGAATACTTCAAATTATTACCCATAGGGTAATGGGTTTACTGAATCTACCAATAAAAAATTGTTAAGGATTTTGAGGAAATCACTTAAAGGGAATAAAAGAAGTTGGCACCGACTACAGGACCAATCTTTATGGGCTATTAGGATTACTATAAATAAGTCCATTAAAACTTCCCTTTACACTTTAGTGTATGGCAAAGAGGCAGTGTTACCTATCCATTTATAAATTCTAGCGCTCAAGCTAGTAAATACAGAGGAAGAATCAGATGGAAATCTAGTTGAAACTAGGCTAACTCACTTACTATAGCTGGAAGAGAACAAAGCTCAGGCATATGAAAATTTTTAGAAACACTCTACAAACCTCAAGGCATGGTTTGATAAAAATGTAAGATTCAAGAAATTCTAGGTTGGATATTCAATTCTCATGTGGAATGTTGATAGAGCAAAATTAGGCAAACATGATAAATTTGATTCCTTTTGGGATGGCCCTTTCAAGATAGTGGATATCAAAGAGACCAATGTGTTCCAACTTGAAGATCTAGAGGGGAACATACAACCGATTATAGTGAATGGTTTTCATCTTAAACCCTACTATGATTGAAATATAAACTCATTGTAACATATGTATATACATTATATCATATTTACCTTTCTTTCTGCACTTTGTATTCAATTTTCTTTAACATGTTGAAAAATAGAAAAATATTCGTAAAATGGCTATGTATTAAAGGATACAGTGAGGATCCATTCTACACTCAAATACATGTAAAGTGGAGCGAAACATCGAGCGTCCATTTTCCACACAAAAATAATTAAAGTCTTAGTGGAATGGTGCAAGTGTTAGCATAATCAAGTGTATCTTCAATCCACTAGTTTTAAGATTAAGGTGGAGCAAAGTGGTGATTTTGCAATTGTGCCATGTGGAGAGAAAGGAAATAGCCCGCATTCAATACTAAAGTTCCTGTGCTTGAACCAAAGAGTAGATGAAGTGACGTCATGAGGTGGTAGTGCAAGTTTGAATTTTTGACCAATGAGAGATCAGAATGCCACCTTCGAGCCACCAAAATAAATGAGTGGGAGTTGAGAAGCGTGACAGTAGGAAGATTATGTAGTAGTCGTATTAATGGCAAAATATGTGCATGCATAAAAAAATAAAAGTACCAAAGCACAAGCTATGTTCATTCAAAGGCAAACCATGTTCATAGAGTGAAAAGAGTGAGATAATACTCAGAAGCATTCGTTGTAAATTTTAGAGAGAACACATGATTGTTATTCGCAAAATGGCTTTTGAAGATACTAAAGAAGCTAAAAACTTGGAGAAAACAGTAGTGGGTCCATACATAAACAAAGCATAAGTTGTGGTGGATACCGAGCTGGTCCTTATAGAGAGAAAAAAGTTCAGGAAGAATCATGCACCTAGTTTTAGGTATTGATCAAGCCTGGTTTTGATGTTTTATGCTGCTATAAAGGATAAGATGCCATGGATCCTGGTTAAGGATAAAACTAGTGATTGGGAAAATTTGTTGGTTTATTATTGGACAAGTCATTTAAGGAGTAGTGAGTCTTTCTACATATTCAACCTAGAATTCCTAGGACCTGCATTAAAAATAATGTATGGAGAGTGCCCTAGACTGCAACCTCTGGATAAGAAAATACTGAGAACTTTAGACACCTAAAATAAATCATGTTTAGGAGACTACCCATATGGACACATTCATATACCATATGAAACCTCTTGTATCTCTCCAATATCAATAAGTGGTCCTAACCACTCAAATAGGGTAGTTCTAGACCATCCAAGCTTGGTCACTCTCAAGCAAAGTGGCCAGTACACCTGGCCACTAAAGACTACAGTGGCCAAACCTGGCTACTAAACCTAATAGAAACTAGCATCACACATAGTTTGGCCATGAATATGAGCCCATATTGCATAGTATAACTACACCTCTGCATGGTTAGTGGGAGGATTTTTGTGAGGAACTCCCTGATTTCCTCTTAACTGCCCCTTAAATTCCAGTTTATGACTAATGTTTCCCACTCAAGACTTCCAGTCACATGTAATTTGGATTGAAGCTTCTCCAGGAAGTCAAGATCCATATTTGAGAGGGAATTCTACATATAGACACTCCCATGAAAAGCAAATGATCCATGAAGTTTTAGAGTTAAGCAGTTAAGCCCTGTCAAAATGAAGAACCAATATACACCCCTTTGAGAAGCATTGGAGTGTCATTCAACTGAGCTACGTTCTTGCATTAGTTTTTCATATTCACCATTCTCAACAACTAATTATTTTAAGAGACACACCTGATGACCCTTGAACATCAATTGTAGTAATGAGGATAGCACAAAAATCCCTGATTCACATGGAGAAGAACTTCACATTGCAGTCGTTGTCTCGAATAGTGGCTCATAGGCATATCTTAGGGCATAAATATTATTTCCTTCTACTATTAGTTTATATTCATTACTACTTAATTTATTGCTTAATCATAGTTTAGATCTAGTTTCATTAAATGCTTTTATTTCACATTTCGCTAGCTAATCATGCATTTATTATTCTATTGATGCTCATATTTCAATATTATTATCATGAATATTTAGATCCACTAACAAAGGCCTCATTCAGAGAGGCATCCCATCCTATTAATCATGCTTTTTTGTTTCCATGATCGTAGGTACAGGTCTTCAGGATCGGAATAGAGCAATTGAAGCACAAATATCCCTCTAGGACCATATCTCGAGAAGGAGGCATCTGTAAGTCCCCATTCAATTTTGTGTGCAAGACCAGGAGGCCTGCGTAGATGCACCATTCTCTTACGGGAAATACACCCAATCGCTACTCTATATTGTGTAAATATTTATATCAAAATGAAGGGTGTCCCTCAGAGGGATAAACTTATAACTAAGGATTGAGATATCAATAAATAAAGCATCTTTATTTGTTTTCTTAATTTTGTGTTGCATATGCTTTCAATGATTTCATTTTTGTGCAAGTGATAATATAAATAGTAAATTGAATTGCAAGTAGAGTCAGTTGGGATGTGAGCTTCCCAAGGTCACACAAATGGTGATCACGATGGGATACCCACCAGGTTTTTACTTTCGGCCATTTCACTAATATTTTAGGCATTTTTCTATGTGCAGGTTTAGCCACTCTGGTCAACAATGACCAGTAGATCAGTAGATCTTAGCCGCTTTAGAAGTCAATGGCCAGAAGTCACTCTGGTCAATAGCATATAGCAGTAGAGTGCAACAGAGCTCAAAATTCCATCATCATAGTAGGATTTGAGGTTGGTTTTATCCTCTACTTTCTCTATGTTTTCTATCTACAACTTGTATTTTCTAGAAACAATGAGTGAAATTATAGCTTAATTAGGAGAACATAAAGAAAAATGGGAAAAGAATCTACATTTGGTGTTTCCTAGGAATTTCTTTAGTTCCTTTAGGCACTGCTAGGAACAATAGGCCTCTGCTTGTAAGGTCTACCCTAGTCTCCAACATGCTAGTCTTATATGTGATTAGTCTGCTTGAATGTGGCCCAACCAGTGGCCTCAATTCACAAAGTAGGAAGTGCATTACATGAAAATCATCTAGATTAAATTAAATATGCATCTTTCTAAATACAAAATATTATTTTTAGGCATGTAGTGAAGTAAAGCATGAATGTTGGTTGGTGCATCATTTTATATTTCAAAAGCTAAAAAGAACCCCACACTTGCATGTTCCATAATAACATTGGTAAGGTTGGATTTCATCACTGACCCCCAATTCAGATCGGTGATGTTGGAATTCATCTCATTTCATTGGATTACCCCTAGATGTCCTTAGATAGAATAGGTAACTCCTTCTTAGTAGACTCAGGTCATTTGTGTTCAAACTATCTCCCACTATTTCATAGTGGAAGAGCTAGGCGAACCCCCCAGTGGAATTTAAGCGGTGTACCCTAGACTCTTTTGAGAAATCATGTTTGACACTAGTGTTCCTAGTTTCTACTTTGATTGAGTTCTCTCATTCTAAGTCCAAAGTGTGAACAAGAAGTCAAGATCAACAAAAAATCTAGAACACACTAGACATTTTAGGGAACACATCAAATCCTTAAACAAGATAAAAATATGCTTACTTTGTTTATGTGATTTAGAAACTACCTAAGAATATAACTCATAATAATTATGGTGTACACATGGAGCAACGACCCTAGGTCCAATACCAAAGGGGAGAATAACACTCCTCACACTCACCATCACACTGAAATTGAGCCACCCATCCATAGTATCATCGTATGAAGTTTGATAAGTCTTAGGGGTGAAAACTCGACGCTTGGGGGGACTCCTCGAGAAAACCCAGTGAGAGATCCACATCCTGGTTCTTCCTCACATAGACACAAGGAGGCCTAAAGGTCTGCCTCATCACACATGAATGAGAAGTCCTCATGGTGACTCTCTTCATTTAGACACATGGAGGCATCTCGACCTTCTTCATCACATAGGTACGAGGATGCCTCAAGATCTTCTTCATCACATATGCAAGCGAAGGCATCACAACCTCCTTCTTTACAATGACAAATAGAGGCATCATGACCTCCCTCATTGCACAGACATATAGAGGCTTCAAATCCTCAATCATCACACTTGCATGAGGAGGCATCAAGACCCACATCATCACATAGGCATGCATGGGTTGCAATATCCCATGCTTCACATAGTATACATATGAAAAATCAACCCATTGAGGGGTAAGTCATTAGGGCTACACCTATTCATAGACCCAGGATATCCTACAGCCTTCTTGTAGATGGGAGGGTGCCTTTAAACTATGAGCTCATTAGTGCCAATGGGACTCTATGGGATCAGCCATAGAGAACTGTTAGTCAAAAAGTGACTAACTACAAAAAAACATTTGATGCTCCTTTTTGCATATTTTCCAAGAGGACCGAAGTGGCCCATATGCTAAATATCAAAGAAAATGCAAAACACCGCAAGGAGGAAAAAGTGTCGCGATATCGCGACATGTTGCATTTTCGTGGTTCAAAGCAAAAAGAAAAGCAAAAGGGAAAAAGTGTCGCGATATCACATGTTGCTTTGTCGCGGCCAAAAGGGAAAAAGTGTCGTGATATCGTGACATGTTTCATTTTCGCGGCTAAGAGCAGCAAAAGGGAGCAAGAGGCAAAAGTGTCACGATATCGTGACATGTTGCTTTGTCGTGGCCAAAAGAGAAAAAGTGTCATGATATCGCGACATGTTGCTTTGTCGCGGCCAAAAGAGAAAAAGTGTCGCGATATCGCGACATGTCTCAGTTTCACGGTTCATAGTGAGGAGAAAGAGCAAAGGGCAAAAAGTTTTGCGATATCGCGACATGTTGCATTTTCATAGCTAAAGAGCAAGAGAAAGAGCCAAGAGGGAAAAGTGTTGTGATATCGCAACATGTTGCTTTTTCGCGGTCCAAAGCAAAGAGAAAGAGCCAAAAGGAAAAGGTGTCGTGATATCGCGACATGTCTCATTTTTGCGGTTGGAAGCGGAAAAAGAGTAAAGCAAGAGACGAATGTCACTATTTCATGACATGTCCCATTTTCAAGGCTGGAAGCAGTAGAAGAGCAAAGCAAGGAAATAATGTCATGATTTCATGACATGTCTCATTTTCATGGCTGGAAGCAGCAGAAGACCAAAGCAAGGAAAGGATGTCGCGATTTTGCGACATGTCTCATTTTCACGGTGGGAGGCAACAAAGGAGCAAAGGAAGAGATGAATGTCACGATTTCATGACATGTCTCATTTTCACAGTGGTAGGCAGCAAAGGAGCAAAGGAGACGAATGTCACGATTTCACAACATGTCTCATTTTTGCGGCTAGAAGTGACAGAGGAGCAAAGCAGGAAACGAATGTCGTGATTTCGTGACATGTCTCATTTTTGTGGTAGGAGGCAACAAAGGAGAAAAGGAAGAGATGAAAGTAATTATTTCGTGACATGTCTCATTTTCGCAGTGGGAGGCAGCAAAGGAGAAAAGGAGGAGACGAATATCACGATTTCATGACATGTCTCATTTTGGCGGTTGGAAGTGGTAAAGGAGAAAAGTAGGAGACGAATGTCATGATTTTGTGACATGCCAGCTGTAAAGGAATAAAGTATATTTTTGGCAACTTGAGATGAGCACTGACACCAGGTGCTGATTTTTGAAGAATGGTCTATTGATTATAACCTGACAGGTCTGCTGGATGATTGCCAATCTATCCAATATGTGGGAAATTCGTTGTGTATTGTTAGAAACTACAAATTATTGCTTGTAAAATAAGTAATATGTACTTAGGAAAAGATACTCTTTTAGGGTATATATAAGGGTGAGCGACTCCAAAAAAATGCGTTGGCTCTTGGATGTTTACAAGACTATGTGTACGTACTTCAAATACAAGAAATAAAATCACATCTCCCATTGGCTTTTGGTTCATATCATGCAAGTGTATGTATTAATGTTCTTTATTTTTGCTCACAATATTGAATTGTAGATTGAGTCTATTCTTGTATCGCTCCAAATTTTTCACACCCTTACCTTCAGGCTATAGGATCCGTGCCTGGAAGGGGGATGTGAAAAGGATGGCACGGTACTTTGGACTGAGAGGCCTTGCGAAGGTCTCGCCTCTCAAGGGAGGTGTATATTGGTGATTTTTCGATAGATGGTGGGTTCACCAAGAAACATTTAATGGCGGTTTCCACGCCTAGGTTGGGAATGTGTTTTATGTGTTCGTTTTAGCCTTAAGCATTCAAATCCTAGGTTTGGCCAAAATGCGTCTAAGCTATTCTATATGAAGATGCAGATTAAATGAATACAGAAAAATAGAATAGGACAAAAAAATAGAGAAATTAAAGAATATTAAAGGAAGAATACCTGATCCGGATGTCTGATGAAGATTCTGATTCTTGAAGCAGTCAGATCGCCTCTGATTTGACATGATCGTCTGAGATCAGACAAGATCATCTGAGATCTGACGAATTCATCAAACGAATTCGTCAGAGACCTGCAAACAGAGAAATAGGTGCAAAATATAGAAAATACAACTATTCTAATAGAGGGAAACAATGTAAAATGAAAGCAATAATATCAAATTGAAACTTAAAAATAGAAACATGAATGAATTATGCTAATTAGATCATAATTATGACTTAATTATGCATTTAATCTAGATGGGTGAACTCCAAAATGCAGAATAGCATAAAATATCGAATAAACTAGCTAATTTGCAGAATAAAACAATAGAGAAAAGATGGAGAAATGCAAACTTTAGGCACTGATTGCCTCAATGTTGACTGCAGTCGAAATCGTCTCGCATTGGTACGAAATCATCTCTGATTCGACAGGATCGCCTCCGATCTGAACAGGATCGTCGACGACGATGTAAGCTTGCTCCGACTGAAAAACACTAAGGTACCTGCAACAAAATTGGTATAGAACTAATGCAAAATAGAAACTTAGGATGTTTTAATGCATATGAAGTCAAGTTACAGAGAATTATCAGCCAGGGGGGTGCTAAGGGAAGGGCTTAGGATTAAATAGGCTTAGGAGGGAGGTTAGGAGGTTGGAGATCATCCCTATTTGGGAGATCTCCAATGGGGGAGGGTCTCTAACGACGCAGACACGCTTCTGCCCGGATTAGAGACCCGTTGGAATAGAAGCTAATTGTGCAAAATCAGTTTTGGGACAAGATCGTCTAGACGTCCTAGCCCAGATGAAATCGTCAGATCTGGGGCGATATCGTCTGATCGACGACGATATCATCAAACGGTCAAAACAACCTCTAAAAATGGCACGAAAAAGGGGGAAACGGATTACCCGATGGTTAACGAGCGGTTTGGGAGGTTAAAATTTGAATTTAAATTATTTACTAGAGTGAATGTAATTATTAAGATTTCACTACGCCAATTTTAGGGTGCTACATTTTGCCCCCTCTTTAGCGAATTTTTTGAAGAAAATGCGTTAAAGATGAGTTCTTCTCGATCTACGAGAAAGCAAAAATTATTCCCATTTTTAGGCGACGATTCTTGGTCGAATCGTACGACAACTTACTATGGTGCCCCCTCCGTGTTTTTACCCAAATCGAACGTTTGAGGTAAAAACGCGGAAAAGCAAAATTTAAAAATGTTTTTAATTATGTTTTGAATAAAATTAAGAAAAATAGGGTAAAACCCTAATTCATTTTTACTGTTCATTTTTCCTTGGTTTTAGAGCTCTGGAAGCAAAAATGGTGGAGACGACGCACAGATCAACAGAGGTCCGACGCAGGCTACGGGTAAGAGTCTAAACTTAGTTTAGAATGATTTAATTTGAATTTACATGCTTTTTAGGTAAATTTTAAATGAATTTTGAGCATCACGGCCATTTTTGGGCCATCGACGTCGTCGGGATGAAATCGTCCCGATTTCGACGAAATCGTCTCAAGTTCGCCAATTTCGTCTAAGGGCGAAATCGACGAAAGGGGGACGATTTCATCAAATTAGGGACGATTTCGGCTTGCAAAATCGGAGACGATTCTGCTCAAATTTGGGACGATATCGTCCAATAGTGGACGATATCATCATTTGATAAAATTGAACTTATTTTAACTTGCATTATTAATTACTTGAGTTGTTTATTAATGATTGTTTGTTGTTTTGTTGTTTATGTTGCAGAGAGGTTTGCTAAAGAGTAAGGAATGGAAATATGGAGGTTTGAGAGATGACTTGGCCGCTCTTACACAGGCAGAGCGGGATCAGCTGGCACAGGCCGGCTTACAACATGTGGCAGAAATGCCACAAGTGTCTACAGACATGGGGCTACTGACAGCCCTAGCAGAGAGGTGGTATCCGAGTTCTTCCTATTTTTGGCTACCGACAGGGGAGATGACTCCCACTTTGGAGGATGTATGGAGGATTCTAAGAATCCCCATACAAGGACGGTTGATCACTCCTACGGCCAATCAGGGCCATGCTATGGGGCGGTTGTGTGGTGACCCGAGCTTCGCCCTAGAGAAGGGCAGAGTTAACATCGAGGCACTACGTCAGATGCCTGGGGCATCTAGACTCACACAGGTTTTAGCCGGAGTGGTTGGTGGACTTCTGCTATGCCACCAGAGCGGGTGCAGGGTACCATGGATGCTAGCAGATGTGATCTATGATATGCGAGACCATGGTTACAGATTTGCTTGGGGCAGCTTTGTTCTATGCCGATTGTACAGGATCCTGCATGGGGTCATGTACAAGGGCGGCCGATGTCTAGTTATGACATCGCTCCTACAGGTTTGGTGCTGGGAGCACATTGCAGTGCGGAGGCCGATAGGGCTTCCTTTGATAGGGATTGATGGGGAGAGGCCCCGAGTTTTCTACTGGTGGCTCCGGAGAGGGTCACAATGGCGGATCGACCTATCGATGTCTCGAAGACTACTGGATGACCTTGTCCTGGACTAGATCACCTGGAGGCCATGGCGAGAGCACCTAGGGTGGGCCGAGGATGGACAGGAGTTAGCTCACGTTAGGCGAGTTTGCTGGTTACGGATGGAGAGGGGAGAGGTGGAGCTCCACCGCTACGACCGAGTTTTGCGATAGTTCGGTCTACAGCAGGGGATCCCATCTCTCAGGGATTACGAGTTTTCTCGGACTGTCCAGGATAACACCATAGTGAGCGGGGCTCCAGACATGCAACGCTTCTGGAGTCAGGACTCGGACGATGCCCCCATTCAGCCAGTGGATGGGGATGACGTAGGGGTAGCCGATGGCTATGATGCCTGGTATGCAAGCATCCACCCTCCTCGGATGATGAGGGCTCAGGGTCCGATACATGTAGTTGTGCATCGAATAGGGAGGCGATGCCAGGCGGCTATGGAGGCGGCCCAGGGTCACGATAGGAGAGAGCTGAGGAGGCCACAGGCGTAGGAGAGGCCATGACAGAGGGAGAGGAGGGAGGAGAGACCCCCTTCTCCATAGAGAGAGAGGCCACCATCGCCCGATAAGGGCAAGGGTGTCGACATTAGGGAGAGTAGCGAGATAATGACTCTTCGAGCGAAGACGATCCATCTCCAGGCATAGGTGCAGACATTGCAGGACGAGGCTGCACGCCATCGAGCTGAGGTTACATAGCTCAGAGATGAGATTGCACGCCTCAGGGCATGGGGCGGAGGAGCGAGCACACAAGAGCTGGCACGGTCGATTGCTCAGATCACGTTCTACCAGGGCATCTACTTCTAGATGGTGCTAGAGGGTCAGAGGGTACAACTGCCAGCTAACATTGCTAACCCTATCAGGATTGGGTCATCGAGGACTTCTTCTCGATCGATGACTAGGACTCGTAGTACCACTCATACTATGATGGGGCCACCTCGTCCACCTCAGGGCGGGGGAGGAGATGAGGCTGAGAGCTCGAGGGGTTCTCGAGGCTAGAGTACTGCATGACATTGTACAGATTGATATATAGAGCATTTATTATTATTTTTGATAGAGGATTGAGTATGCCGAGGTATGTATTGTGGCATACCAATCCAGTTTTGATGATGTATATATACTGTTGATATATATATGAGATATGTTTTTGATCATATGACTTGTGGCTGTGTATTTTTATGATGCTTTTATGTTTGATTGATTGATTTGATGATTCATGTAATTATGTCGTTGGAAATATTATAATTTTGAGTGTCATGCTTGTAAAATTTTAAATGAAATAATCTGATGTAACAAATTGGTTGTTTGTGATGTAATGTGATAAAAAATAAAAAGAGACTTCTAACAATAATTTCAAAGGACATTGTCGCTATTATAGACCATTTCATGGAGTCGCCGCTCACTCGGTCGTCAAGCTAATCCCAATATAGAAATATTGTTAAAAGTAAAAGAGTGCTTAAGAGACTGCCTTAAGACTTTGGTGCAATGGTGCAAATGATGATGATGATGGTTTGTTTTTCAGATTTTCATAAAAATAGTATGCATGAAATAATGTTAAAATGATTTTTGCTAGGCATAAATTCCTAAGTGTGATAAATTTTTTGGATAATTCCTTAGGAATTATACCATCATTGCAAAATTGAAGGTTGACATAATGACATGAAATAATGAAAATGTGTTTGCTTGTTTAAAAGCATAATTTGTATAATAGAATGATTTAAGTCATATGGTTTTTCATGATTTTTAAATAAATGGGGAATAAAAATTGTTACAATGGTTTGCGCTAGGCATAGAATATGTAGGTATAGACTTATACCATCATCACGAAAATCAAAGAAGAAAATAGATTGTTTTATTGCATGGTTGATTTTTAATAAATAGAAAATATGAAGATGAGGACTTGCGCTAGGCATAAAATTCCAATTTTGGTTTTGGAACTATACCATCGTCGCGAAAGTCGATAATATATATATATATATATGTTTTGATTGGATGGTTTTGAAAGAAATTTTGATTTTTCTATTATGCATATAGTTGTCTTTATGCTAAACAACTGTACTTGAAAGAAGAAAATGAATTATTCCAAACAATTTGCAAAAATATATTTCAAAGTATTTTGAAGACAAAATTTAGATTTATAAGGAATCCCATGTGCATATGTGAATTCATTTCCAATCTTGATTTATCATAATGATACACAAAATCTCTCAAATATAAAATGTGTGTGCAATTGCTATGTTCATTTACCAGCTTTGAGCAAGATAATATGATACAAGTGATTTGAAGAAACCAAATAAGTGTTCATTAACCATGATGTAGATGCATATAACCATACTAGACTACTATGTAGGTCGGATTATCAAGAGCTAGCTAATCCATAAGCAGACATAGGTCTGTACAAAAGAAGGTCGCTAATGTGATAGACATATCGCCACGCTAGGAGTTACCCAAGGCCAAGCAGGTTGGGCACAAACCACCTGTTATGGGGCTTACCTCACAGTTTTCGAATAATTGAGAATTCCAGGGATTCAAGCTCATCAACCCTTCTTTTCTTTTCAAAGGGTAGGGAAAGGGATTTTATTGCTTTCTTGCTTTTTGCTTTCTTTTCTTTTCTTTTTCTTTTTGTATTTTTGCTTGATAATTGAGATAATGCTTGAAATATTGCTGTAATGATATAAAATAACATTTTTCTTTTTCTCTTTTTCTTGAACTTTGCTTTTTCTTTCTATACTAGGGATACTTGCTCGGATTAGCTGTAGAGCAAGGGATTTTTATTCTGGGTAGGGGTGAGCTTGTCCTTTTGCCAATTCTCAAAGATTCTAGACCATGTGCATGATAGGATAGCAGGGGAAACTTTTCGCTCAAGAAACCACTTCTACTATGTAGCAAAGCATGGAAATTACAAATATAATCATTTTATTGTGAAAAGATGTGCTTGGTTTAAGTAAATAACAAGATCAATTCTCTATGCTCAAACTTTATTTAATTGAATTTTGTGGACTTTGATATAAGAGAGATTAGTAATCATGCCAGATAAAATCAAGATATTTATTTTTTGTGTTTGTGAAAGTGAGAGATTCCAAATAAATGCTAATTTATCCAAAATAATTTGAAACATATAACTGCAATAATTGTAAGAAAATATATATAAATGATTTTTTGAGAAGTTTTGAGAATGTTGACTCTCTCTTTCTTCTTTATATTGTTTTGGTTTCGAAAGAGTCAAGAATATTGCTGTTTTGATTTTTATTATTTTTTGAACAAAGAATTAACAAGTGCCATAAATAAATACAACAAATAGTTTTGAAGATTTTGATGATTATGAATGTTTTTGGTGTTTTTGAATTTATAAATTGAAAGAAATACAAGATAGTGATTTTGAAATATTTTAAACAAATATATACAAGGATGAAATGACCAAATTTATACATAGTAACGTTTAAGATGCAAAATATTCATGGGTTCTTTAAGTTCTTTACCATCTAAGGTAGATAATTTGTATGCTCCCGATTCAAATTTAGCAGTGATAATGTATGGTCCAAGCCAGTTGGGCTCAAATTTACCTTTAAGGTCCTTAGTTGCATTAGTATTTTTTTGATTTTCTTTTAAAACAAGGTCACCGATCTCAAAGGATCGATGACGAACTTTTTTAGCATATGATCTTTTAAGCTTGTTTTGGTAGGCACGGAGATGCTCCAAAGCATTGATGCATTTTTCATCTAGGAGTTCCAGCTGACCGAGTCTGCTAGCTCGATATTCATCTCCTACTTCGGTATCTTGAAGTAGCAGAGCCAAAGAAGGAACTTCTAATTCAAAGGGAAAAATGGCTTCAGCACCATAAACCAAAACAAAAGGTGAAGTTCCAGTGGGGGTTCGAACACTAGTTCGATAGGCCCACAAGGCCGGATATAACTGAATGTGCCAGTCACGGCCAGGTTTATTGACCAATATTTTGAGAATTTTGATTAAGGTTTTGTTAGATGCTTCCCGCTTGACCATTACCCTGAGGATAATAGGGAGTGGACCAGCGATGTTGAATCTTATATTTTTGGCATAATTTTTTAACATCTTTATTTTTGAAACAAGTTCCATTGTCAGAGATGAGATTTGCAGGAATTCCAAACCTACAAATGATTTGATTAAAAATAAATTTAGAGACTTGTGTGCCAGTGCAGGAAGCTAAAGGCATAGCTTCAACCCACTTCGTGAAATACTCAGTGGCGGTTATGATGAATTTGTGTCCATCAGATGACACAGGATTGATTTTGCCAATAATATCTAAACCCCATTTTGAAAAGGGCCAAGGAGATGAAATAGCCTGCAGCTCTTGTGCAAGCGCATGGACAAGGTCAGCATGTTTCTGGCACTTGTCGCAATGGCGCACATAATCATGTGCATCATTCTCCATGGTAGGCCAAAAGTATCCTATCCGAAGGAGCTTTTTAGCAATGACACTACCACCGAAGTGTCCTCCACAAGATCCATCGTGGGCTTCACTCAAGGCTGATTTGGATTCTTCTAAATTCAAACATCTTAATAGGATACCTTCAAAAGATCTCCTATATAAAGTATTGCCAATTATTACAAATCGACTTGCTCGTCTACGTAATAACCGACGCTGGTTTCTATTAGAATTGGCAGGGAAAGTCCCATTTTGGAGAAAATCAAATATATCCGTATACCAAGGTTCAGGAGTAGTTTCATTGATTAGAAACACATCCAAAGGTTCTAAGCATGACTTATTTGAAGCGGGTTCCCGGAGTCGATGAATAATGATAGTGGCATATTCGTCATCTAACTCCAAGGGTAGGAGAGATGCAGCTACGGCCATAGCATCAGCTGCACGGTTGCAAGTTCGAGGAATAGCTTCCAAGGTAACTTGATCAAATAGAGACATTAGTTGTAAAACATAGGCCTTATATGGGCATAGTTTATCATCTCTCGGTCCGATAAACTTCATTAATTTGGTTTATAACCAGTTGAGAATCACCAAAAACTAACAGATGTTTAATTTTTAGCGCTAAGGCAGCTCGTAATCCAAGGATTAGAGCTTCATATTCAGCAGTATTGTTGGTGCAAGCAAATGTCAATTTGAAGGACAGAGGAATAAGATGTTTTTGCGAGGATATTAAAATAATACCCGCATCAGCCCCACTCATGCATCGGGCTCCATCAAAGTATAAGGACCATTGTTCAATATGGTCTGCCTCTAATTGAAGGCATTCATCAGAAACTCAATGATGAGGGGATGGGTAGACTCTAAGGGTGCAACAACTAATTGATCTGCTATGATTTGACCCTTAATAGACTTCTGTCCTATGAATGTGAGATCAAACTCGCTTAGAGCAAGAACCCACTTGGTTGTGCGACCCGATAAATAAGGTCGACTCATGAGATACCTCAAGGGATCATATTTAGCAATGACATAAGTTTTCTGACTAAGCATATAATGTCATAATTTTTGCATAGCAAACATGACTGCTAGACATAGTTTCTCTAATGCTGTATAGCGGGTTTCATAATTGATGAAGGTTCGGCTAATATAATAATTAGCACGTTCTCTCTTTTCATCATCAAGCTGAGCTAACATAGCTCCTAAGGCAGAATCTGAAGCTAAAATATATAGGAGAAATGGGCGATCAGGTTTAGGCGGTGAAAGCACCAGTGGATTAAGGAGGTATTGTTTGAGAAGTTCAAAAGCTTCTCTACATTCGTCATCCCAATTAAAAGGGACATCCTTCTTAAGGAGTTTAAGAAAGGGACCGGTTTTGTCCGCCAGCTTATCGATGAAGCGATGGATGGCTTGAAGCTTACCTTGTAAACTTCGTAACTCAGATATATTAGTAGGTGCGGGCATATCGCTGATAGCCATAATCTTGAGAGGGTCGATTTCGATACCACGTAAAGAAACTAAAACCCCTAATAGTTTACCGGACTTAACTCCGAATATGCATTTTGCTGGATTTAATCGAATAAGATATTCTCGTAATCGATTAAAAACTTTTCTCAAATCATCTAAATGATTATCTTCAATAATAGAGCGAGCTATAATATCATCTACATAATCATGTAGGATATCATGCATCATATCATGAAAAATATAAGTCATAGCTCGTTGATAGGTTGCACCTAGCGTTCTTTAAGCCAAATGGCATCACTTTCCAACAAAAGGTACCCCAGGGGGTAATAAAGGCTGTCTTAGCCTGATCTTCAGGAGCTATCCTGATCTGATTATAACCGGAGAATCCATCCATTAAGGACATCATCCCACTCCCGACAGTAAAGTCAATGATTTGATCCATGTTTGGAAGAGGAAAATCATCTTTAGGGCATGCAACGTTAATATCTCTAAAATCTATGCAAACCCTAACTTTGGTGGCTTCTTTTTTGGTAACTGGAACTACATTTGAGATCCATTCAAGGATAATCAATAGCTTGTATAAAGACAACATTCAGGAGTTTTTCTAACTCCCCTTTGACTAGCAGAGCCACTTTGGGATGCATTTTTCTAAGTTTTTTTTTAACATGTTTAGCATCCGGATGGACCACTAGATGATGCATGACTACAGTATGGTCTAGACCTGGCATATCTTCATATGTCCAAGCGAAGACATCTTCATACTCTTTAAGGAATGCAATGTATTGCTCTTGTTTTTCTTGACTTAATTCTGATCCAATATTGATTATGTGAGGATTATCCTCAGTTCCAATATTAATTTTAATGACGTTTTCTACCTCCATGTGTAGATCTCTTTCAAAATTAGGTGGGGCGGGTGAAACGCCCAATTCTTGTAATTCTTGTAAGGTTAATTTGGATAATTCATCTTGAGGATTAGTGGTCTCAAGTTGGGCTATAGTTGGTATAGAACCATCAAAATAAAATCCATTGTGTAACATCTCTTCAACGGAGACATCATGGAAGATATCTCCTTCCAACTCTTCATCGGGGTCAACAATCATTTCAGGGTAAGCTATGGATAGCATGTTACATGTAAACGACTGATTTTTTAGAGGCAAATCAACATGCCTATCCAAATAATCTTGATAACATATGAGTTGATCATCATCTTCAAAAGGAAAGGGTTGACCCTTACTAGGAAATAGGCCCACACCACAACGGGCAGGCCACGGTTCTACCTCGAAAGGTTCTTTCATGCCATTTTGGAAAGGTCCCAAGCCTTTCCCTTTATATCCCATTTTAAGCATTATGGGTTTAGCTTTAATATATTCATTGGTAAAATAACACCGAGCGTATCCCTCATGATGAGTTTTGATATTCCGAGGGATTCTTCCCCCTCATATCCTTTATAAATGAAGGCACAACTCCCGACTTGGTAAGTACTTCCCATAGGTTGTGGGAGGCCCAAAGTACGAGGAGATGGCGGCAAGTTATTTAAAAGAATTGAATCTTGCATGAAAGCATTTGTTTTTTCTGATATTAAGATTGTGGATAAATCTGGTAAAAGTTCATCAAAAAGAGCATAAGATGTAGAAGGATTATTCCCTATATCTTTAGATGTTGAAGGTATGATAGATGTGTCTATAGGTTTTGAAATTATAGGGATAGAACATGAAGGATTGGTTGTAGATTTAAGATCTTTTTGAGGTTCTAGAGTGATTTGTTTAGAAGATTGTTGATCTATATAGGAGGATGAAATTAATGGAGGGGAAATAGGTGAAGTTATGGGTGTGTGTTTCACAGTTTTAGATGAAAAATAAGAACTAGGATGTGTGGATGACAGAGCGGGGCAAAATTGCACTCCAACAGGTTCTGCCAAAGCACACATATCAAAGGGTCTAGGGTCACCATGGATAGTGACCAACTGATTTTTAAATTCAAATTTAACACATTGGTGTAAAGTTGATGGGACCGCTCGCATCGCATTGATCCAAGGGCGACCCAAAAGTATATTGTACGATGCTGGGCAATGTACAATAAACACGGTTGTTTCTAGGGTTCTAGGACCAACTTGCAAGGGGATGGTAATAACTCCACACGTTTCTTGTGTTTCGTCATTGAAAGCTTTGATAATCATATCGGTTTTCTTCATTTCATCACTTCTAAAGCCAAATCTTTGGTAGAAGTCAAAAGTGCAAATGTTTAGAGATGAGCCATTATCAATCAAGACTCGTTTGATAGCTACATCTCCAATTAGAGCAGTAATATATAAGGGATTATCCTTATGTAAACTGTGTTGTGGGATATCTTTATCCCGAAAGTCAATACAATCAACCTCTCGAGTGATGATAGTATTGGCCATAGCTTCAGGTTGAATGTTTTGAGGTACCATCATTTGGCTTAATGTAAGCATCAACTCATCCCTATGGGTAGGAGAAGATCTTAATAAATCCAAAAGGGAAATTCTGGCCGTAGTATTGGATAATTGCTCATTAATATTGTAAGGGGGTTTAGGTTGAACATTAGGAGCATGATTCCCTTTATTGGGATTTTTCAAAACGAATGGAGCTGATCCATCATTCTGATTTGGTTCTTGTTGAGAATTTTGAGCCTGTTGTCGGGTAACGACTCCAATGGTACCTACAATGTTATATTGAGGACGCTGAACTGGTCTCGGTCGAGCATTTATGGCTTGTTCATTTGAGAGGAATTGATTAGAAGAGGGTCGAGTAGTAACTCTTCTAGGAAATGGTTCTTCTGGAACCATAGCATCTGTGATGGGTTGAATAGGATCCGATTCATTTTTAGAACTATTCGATTGGTTTGAAGTAATGTCCACTTCACTTTCAGTATCTGATTCTATATCACTAGAATCAAAAGTTTGAAAATTATGTAAGGGCCTGGTCGTAACCAGGGATAAGGTTGTGTCAAATATTTGAGGATCCTGAATAGGTAATTGTCCGCTAATGGTTCCTACATATCGGGTAGGAGGGGGAACATTATGATGTTCGATTTGATTGGCCACCTCTTTACCATGTCTTGGTAAAGGGTGTTGAAATATGTCTAATGTTTGATTAGCATTTTGATTTTGATTTTGGGGAATGGTCTTTTGAGTATTATTAGGAGCATTTTGTTTAGGTTGGAAGGCTTGCACCTCCATTTCATTATTATCAATCAAATCTTGTATTTTATGTTTCAACCTTTTACAAGCGTTGGTAGAGTGTCCAGGTCCTCTATGGAAATCACAGTGTAAGTCAGCTCTGTATCCGGGTATAGTTGGATCAGGTTCCCGGATAGTCGGTAATTGGATCAAACCTCTTTCGAGTAATTGAGGTAAAATAGTTGATAAGGGTTGATTCAATCTAGTAAATTCTCGAGGAGGCTTATCAAGAGGTTTCAATATAAATTTTTCTGTTGTCTTCGTTGCATTGATATTAGCAACATTTCTGCTGTCAGTGACTCCGTCACCAACAACTTGTTTGTTTTTATATTGATTTCTGGATGTTTTCTCATCATCCTTCTTCCTAAGTTGGCCTCTCCTAATGAGGGCATCTTCTACTCTTCGAGCTAAATCTATAGCTTGATCGAAGGTAGTTAAAGTAGCAGTTGATAGCTCATAAGATATTTGTTCTTGTAAATTATTGATAAAAATGTCCAACATTTCCCTATAAGGTAGCACAAAGTGCAGTTTTCCTATCAATTGCCTCCATCTAGCTAAGAAATCGGCAAAACATTCATCCTTGTCTTGTTTTAAGTTGTATAAATCTTTAATGGTTACATGCCTCTCGATGTAGGCACTAAATTGATGGACAAAAGATTCAGCTGTTTCTTCAAAGTTTCTCAAAGAATGAGTGGGCAATTGATAGTACCACTCTAATGCCATTCCACCTAAACTTTTCGGGAACATTTTTAGTAATAGCAAGTCATCATGTGATATATCATGACATGCTATCCTAAACATGCGAAGATGCTCTATGGGATCTTCGGTTCCTTTATATATAGGCAAGATGGGCATGGGAAAATGCTTAGGGTATGGTTGAGCTACAACTATGGGATCCAAAGGTTGACTACATATCTCTCGATAATTGTACGAGGGACGATAAGGATCTATCTCGGTCCATACGCGAAGCTAACTGTTTCACCATGGCTTCCAGATTACTAGTTTGCCCACCATATTGGTTCGGTAGGGCATTGACATGGGTTTTGTGAGCATATGATGGAGGGACATGAAGATTAGATGCTATGTTGCTATTGTGTAAATTGTTGGTAGGAAAGGTGTTATGAAGGAATTTTGAAGTGGTATTATGTTGTATTCCGGATTGTTGAAAATTGGTGTTTGGCTTCGTTTTAGGTTTTTGTTTACTTGAAGCATATTGCTCAATAGTTTGGCGAAATAAAGTAGTGAAGGAAGTTTTCTTTTGTGTGGGAATGATTTTAGGTTGAATAACAGGTTCCTTAGGAGGTTGGGTAACTAGTTGTTTTGACATGTTTTGAATCATAGTGACCATATCTGTATTGGATGGCCCAGCCTTATCACTTTCTTGATCAATGAAAGACAAGGGATTAGTGCGCACATCAAACGCATGTTCCATGGCTGCTTGAGTGTCACTAATTTGCCCTTTATCAATACGAACCGCCACATTAAGGGCGTCAATGTTATCATTGAGAAATTTTCGAAAATGATCTACGTTGTCAAAAGCAATAGTTCCATCTAGAGCTACTCTAGGGGATGAGGATCCATCCTCTTTAACACTTCCTTCTTGTTCATTATCTTCACCTAGGTCATCTTCTGGTTGATCTAGAGTTTCTCCTTCCGGAATTGGATCTTCAGGAAGGACATTTGGGTCTCTAGTTTTATCTTGTAACCAATCTTCTTCTTCTCCTAAAGTTTCTTTACCATTCCTAAGTTTAGGCATGGTGCTTAATTTTAGATTTCAGCAAATATATATATATATATATATATATATATATATAAATATATATATATATATATATGCAACAAGCTTAAGAGGTATATATTAATTATATACCTACTACAATATTTAAAATGAAATGTTTAAGTTTTTGCTATGTTTTTTAGTTTTTCTTTGTTTTTTTGAAATAATATTGTAAAGATAACAAATAACACAATAAATGCAAGAAATAAGACTGAAAGTAATGATCTAGTTTTCTATAAACAATTTATAAATATCATTAATGGGCTCTAGTTCTTCAGGAGTCATGAAGTGTTCTTCTTCAAATTGAAAGTTTTCTTTTAAAAAATTTAATAAAAAGAGCTATAGAAATACCATGTATTTCAGATGTCGATTGATAGATAATAATTCTCACGACAATATTCTCGATACAACATAGCTCTAGGAATTCTATTCCATCTTCTTCTAATCATAAGATCAGTTTCTTGGGATTCTATATGAACTAGAAATTGACGTACCACAGCTGTGTTCTTGAGGTATTCCTCGAAGGTGAACAATTTTGAAGATACAAGAGCTCTCCTATAAGCTAACCATCTATGGCAGGCTCTCTGAAGTTCATGATAAAAGACAAGTTGATGAGGATCCAGGATTCTATCTAGGACTAGCCTCTTGATTTGTTTAAGTTTTGTTGACCTAGATGAGATGACACTAAGTCTTCTATCAAGTTCGTCCCACAAGAGTTGATTTCTATCTGTTTCAGGCACACTAAGTACATAATTGATTTCTATGGCTGCCAATTGGTTTTCTACATTTATAGTAACTGCTAATATTTTCTTAGGAGCTACCATCTAAACATGATATTAAATTTAAATGATCTGAAATGCATCTATGTTTTAGTTGTTTTATTTTTTTTTGTTTTTGTTTTCAAAAGGTTTACAATGCATTCACGTCGGGTTCACCAAAATGTATCGCTGCAAATTTTTCACACCCTTACCTTCAAGCTATAGGATCCGTGCCCGAAAGGGGGATGTGAAAAGGATGGCATGGTACCTCGAACTGAGAGGCCTTGCGAAGGTCCCGCCTCTCAAGGGAGGTGTATATTGGTGATTTTTCGACGGATGGTGGGTTCACCAGGAAACATTTAATGGCAGTTTCCATGCCTAGGTTGGGAATGTGTTTTATGTGTTCATTTTAGCCTTAAGCATTCAAATCCTAGGTTTGGCCAAAATGCGTCTAAGCTATTCTATATGAAGATGCAGATTAAATGAATACAAAAAAATAGAATAGGACAGAAAAATAGAGAAATTAAAGAATATTAAAAGAAGAATACCTGATCCGGATGTCTGATGAAGATTCTGATTCTTGAAGCAGTCAGGATCGCCTCTGATTTGACATGATCGTCTGAGATCAGACAAGATCGTCTGAGATCTGACGAATTCATCAGATGAATTCATCAAGACCTGCAAACAGAGAAATAGGTGCAAAATACAGAAAATACAACTATTCTAATAGAGGGAAATAGTGTAAAATGACAACAATAATATCAAATTGAAACTTAAAAATAGAAACATGAATGAATTATGCTAATTAGATCATAATTATGATTTAATTATGCATTTGATCTAGATGGGTGAACTCCAAAATGCATAATAGCATAAAATATCGAATAAACTAGCTAATTTGCAGAATAAAACAATAGAGAAAAGATGGAGAAATGCAAACTTTAGGCACTGATTGCCTCAATGTTGACTGCAGTCGAAATCATCTCGCATTGGTATGAAATCATCTCTGATTCGACAGGATCACCTCCGATCTGAACAGGATCATCGACGACGATGTAAGCTTGCTCCGACTGAAAAACAATAAGGTACCTACAACAAAATTGGTATAGAACTAATGCAAAATAGAAACTTAGGATGTTTTATCATATGAGAAGTCAAGTTACATAGAATTTCAGCCAGGGGGTGCTAAGGGGAGGGCTTAGGATTAAATAGGCTTAGGAGGGAGGTTAGGAGGTTGGAGATCATCCCTATTTGGGAGATCTCCAATGGGGGAGGGTCCCTAACGGCGCAGACACGCTTCTGCCCGGATTAGAGACCCGTTGGAACAGAAGCTAATTGTGCAAAATCAGTTTTGGGACAAGATCGTCTGGACGTCCTAGCCCAGACGAAATCGTCATATCTGGGGCGATATCGTCTGATCGGCGACGATATCGTCAAACGGTCAAAACAACCTCTAAAAATGGCACGGAAAAGGGGGAAACGGATTACCCGATGGTTAACGGGCGGTTTGGGAGGTTAAAATTTGAATTTAAATTATTTACTAGAGTGAATGTAATTATTAAGATTTCACTGCACCAATTTTAGGGTGCTACACTTGTATCTGAACTTTCGTAATACATAAATCATATTGCTGGAATAAGAATCTAATATATATGCATGCTAAACGAAACATCATAAATCATATCTGGAATTATATAATTTTTTCTTTGGAATGTGTTTTTAAATTCTTTGGATAGAAGTAAGTAAATTTGTCTTTGATGTTGTCTAACCTACACCATATAAAAGTTCTAGCTTAGGCTATATTTCCCTTATCTCTTGTTTCCCCTTTTCTATAAAAAACTTCAAAGGAACTAGCCTTCTATGGAGACTAGACAGATGATCTCAAGCAAGATCTATCTATTCAATGTTGGCAAAGTCTAAGGCGCATCACTATTAACCGAAGGTAGATTTTGTTCCAACAATTTTTGGCACACCTGGTGGGACCAAAAATCCCACAGTATAAGTTTTGGTGTTTTACCTTCAGAGTCTTTTGTTTGCAAAATATTAAGAAAAAAATCACCTGGCGACTCCGTTGCATTTAGACCATAAAAGAAAGACCTTGTCTAGAAGCCTTCTGGTTATATAGCCATATGATAACCAGATCCTGAGCTAGAAAATCTGAAGAACCTATTGAGTTTTTTGAACTACATCTTGGAAGCCTAAAAGCACACCCTATGCAAGTCGCACGATCAAATCCTCCTGGCACCATTAGTACCTCTTTACAACCTGCTATAGGAGCATCTGCAAGCAATCCCATAGTAGTTGTAACTCCTTTAGCAATCATGGCAGCCACCCCTACCCCAGCACATCTTGTATGGAATCAAACTGGCCCTTTGAACTTGGGAATGCACCACCAAATTCCACAAGCTATGCTAAAAGCCTTACCGACCTTTGATGAAACAGGCAAAACAGCAGATGAGCACTGTTTGGATGTATCAACGCTAGCATATGTTTATAACATCACTGAGGAAGATGTAATGGTTAGATTTTTGATCATATATTTGAAAGGAAAGATGCTCTATTGGTACAGAGAGCTTCCCGCTAGATCCATTACTACTTGGGTAGTACTGGCCGGCCATCTGGTCGATGAATTCAATATACATGTGGATCCTTTCACATTGCTGAATCAATTCACTGTCATTGAGAGGCATCCACAAGAAGAAATCCAAGATTTCAACATTAGGTTTACCAGAACTCGTGATAGAGTATCGCAAGGCCTAAAGCCCACGGAAGAACAAGCTATATGCTATTATCTAAGGGCTTTTGATTCAGAGATCAGTATGATAATAAGGCAATCCCGTGTAACCACTTTTCTTGGGATCTATGTAGAGGCAGCAAAGGGTGAAGCTGATCTCATCGCTACAAAAAGATATCCATCAAAAACTCTATTGCCAATTTTACCAAAGTTTTCCCAAGCGTCAATCTCTAAACTGCCTGTACTCCCATCAACGCAGGCCCTCCCAGTCGTAGTCGCACCTCCTGCATTCCATGCATTACTAGCCACACCCCTTGCATCAGCTCCCCCCAGTGATCAATACATGACCATAATTAATACAATGAAGGCATTGTCAAATGAAATGGCATCCATGAAAAAGAGAGAGTCTAAAAGGAGTTTTTCGCCAAGAAGGTTCCCTCAGGTAACAGAAGATGTAGCACAATCAAGCAATAGGGGACATGTAAGACCTAGCATGGTATATACAAATGAGACAGTGGAGGCCAATGATCCTCCCACTAATTCTAACTCTTGGTGTACTACATGTAACGATCCACATGGGGAAAGTTTGTGTATAATACACCAGCATTATGTATAAAGTATAGCAGTTGAAAAGAGTAAAGAAAAAATGAAAAGCCATGTAAATATAAATAGAGAGGAGGACCACAACCTCATGATGCCTATAGTAGATCAGGTTTCAGTTTTGACAGGATTAGGTAAGAAACCACTGCAAACAGACCCTAAAGAGCTTCAACCATTGGATGTTTCCCCTGCTCCCAAGGAAGTTCCCAAAGAAAATCCTAAAGGAAGTCTCCCTCAAGAAAGAGAATATCAGTTTCCAGCCAAAATTCAAGGGCAAGAAACACACAAAGAATTTTTTCCTCAGGGGGAAAATGAAACCCAAGAACAGGCTAGGGAAAGGTTGAGTTTCCCCTCGCTGACAAAAAGGCAAAGAAATGAAGCTACCCAGGGATACAAAAATAAATGTGAAACTTTTTCCAAAGAAAGAGAAAGGATAGTTGATTCACCTATATTCAGTATAGTGGAGGAAATGAAAAAGACTCCTTCTAATGCAAGTATGTATGATGCTTTTAAAATCCCAAGTCAAATCAATCTCCTAAAGGAATCCCTAAGGACAATGAAAAATGGAGGTGGGACTACATCATCTTTGAAAATAATTCTAATGAACTTGACATCTACCACTGGTAAGAACAACCCCCCCCTTTTATTTATCCCTTCAAATGAAAGGATGGGTTGTCCACAACTGCATGATAGATTCAGGCGCTGCTACCACTGTGATACCCAAAGCAGTATGTGATATTATGGGAATAAAGTACACTAGGAGCAGCACAGGCATCCTATAGTTAGATGGTACTCCAATAAAAACTATAGGAGTGATAAAGGATATTCCCATACAGCTACATAATTTTCCTCAGATGACAGTCATACAAGAGGTAGTAGTTGTAGACTTGGAGCCCCATTTTGGTATGTGTCTATCCAGAGAGTTCACAACAAAGATAGGAGGATACTTTATCCTTAGATTATTATCATTTGGAGATACCTTTCAAAGGTATAAGGGTCAATATTTTTAATGAGAAACCATCGAAGTTTCATGTAGAAAGGGTTGGTGAAACTGATCGTGTAAATATGATGACTGAAGAAACAATAGAAGAAGACCTGATGGAAGAAACATTAGAAGAGCTCCAAGCTGAGGACACGTTTTCTCTACAAAACTTTAATGCCATGATAGAAACAGAAACAGGAAACTATTCTATTGAGAAACCAAAAAGAAAATTGGTACCCTCCCTAGAAGAGTATGGTTCTGTGAATCATTTGTGGAAGATTTTCTTTGATGGGGCTAGGTGCAAAAATGGAGCTAGTGCTAGAATAGTTTTGATTTCTCCCATTGGAGAGGAAAAGGTTTTATCTTATAGGTTGACTTGGATTTGCTCCAACAACGCAACAGAATATGAGGCCCTATGCTTAGGGTTAAGAAAGGCTAAGAAATTGAGAATCAAACAATTACTCATCTATGGAGATTCATAACTTATTGTGAATCAAGTCACCAAAAAAGGTATAAGTAAACAGGATTATTTGAAGGCTTACAGGAACAAAGTGTGGGATCTCTTAGAGGCCTTTGAGGCCCTAAATATAAAGTTTATCCCTAGAGAACATAATATCCATGCAGATTTATTAGCTTCAGTGGGAGCTAATTTTTGTCCTGTAAGTAATGTTATTCGAAGTCTAAAGCTGTTAGACTTATATACAGGCCTTCAGTACCTGATAAAAATATTTTCTGACATGTTTTTGAAAATGATGAACAGGTACTAGATTTATTAATCCTTGAAATGAATTGCTCAGCCAGCCGAGATCTGCAGGATGAAGAGGAAGGGAACCAGATCAGAGAAGTGCATAAAAAAGGAGCTAAGCCTTTTAGTCAAAAGCAAAAAAAGAATTATATGTATAGTATAATATAAGAATATTCAGACAATATTTGTAAATATTACCATTTTTTTGGTCTTAACACAAAAAAAATATTTTCAGTCGTAGCCAATCAGAAGTCGACATTTTTTTTTAATAGATATACTAAGGTATAAAGGGAGTTTTTGCGAGATAATGTTCACATTTGATCTAAGTGCATTTTCCTATGTTCTTTGTCTTTCTCTAAAAGATTCTTTTTACAACTATGTTGTTGGCTCTGATACCCAATGGATAAAGGCCTGGTTCAAAATTTTTGCAAGCAAAAAATCCCCTGGAAGGCACCAAGAATGTTAGTCAAAAAATGACTAACTATAGAAAAACATCTGATGCTCCTTTTTGCATATTTTCCAAGAGGACCGAAGTGGCCCATATGCTAAATATCAAAGAAAATGCAAAACATTGCAAGGAGTAAAAAGTGTCATGATATCGCGACATGTTGCATTTTCACGGTTCAAAGCAAAAGGGAAAAAGTGTCGCGATATCGCGACATGTTGCTTTGTTGTGGCCAAAAGGGAAAAAGTGTTGAGATATTGCGACATGTTTCATTTTTGCAGCTAAGAGCAGGAAAAGGGAGCAAGAGGCAAAAGTGTCATGATATTGCGACATGTTGCTTTGTCACGACCAAAAGAGAAAAGTGTCATGATATCGCGACATGTTGCTTTGTCGCGGCCAAAAGAGAAAAAGTGTCACGATATTGCGACATGTCTTAGTTTCACAGTTCATAGTGAGGAGATAGAGCAAAGGGCAAAAAGTGTCGTGATATCGAGACATGTTGCATTTTCGCGGCTAAAGAGCAAGAGAAATAGCCAAGAGGGAAAAGTGTTGTAATATCGTGACATGTTGCTTTTTTGTGGTCCAAAGCAAAGAGAAAGAGACAAAAGGAAAAAGTGTCACGATATCGTGACATGTCTCATTTCTATGGCTGGAAGCGGCAAAAGAGCAAAGCAAGAGACGAATGTCATGATTTCGTGACATGTCCCATTTTTGTGGCTGGAAGCGACAGAAGAGCCAAGCAAGGAAAGAATGTCGTGATTTCGTGACATGTCTCATTTTTGTGACTGGAAGCAGCAGAAGACCAAAGCAAGGAAAGGATGTCGCGATTTCATGACATGTCTCATTTTCATGGTGGGAGGCAACAAAGGAGCAAATGAAGAGAAGAATGTCACGATTTCGTGACATGTCTCATTTTCACGGCAAGAGGCAGCAAAGGAGAAAAGGAGGAGACGAATGTCATGATTTCATGACATGTCTCATTTTTGCGGTTGGAAGCAACAGAGGAGCAAAGCAGGAGATGAATGTCACAATTTTGCGACATGTCTCATTTTCATAGTGGGAGGCAACAAAGGAGCAAAGGAAGAGACGAATGTCATGATTTCGTGACATGTCTCATTTTTGCGGTGGGAGGCAACAAAGGAGCAAAGGAGGAGACGAATGTCATGATTTTGTGACATGTCTCATTTTCGTGGCTAGAAGCGGCAGAGGAGTAAAGCAGGAGACGAATGTCGTGATTTCACGACATGCCAGCTGTAAAGGAATAAAGTATATTTTTGGCATCTGGAGATGAGCACTGACATCAGGTGCTAATTTTTGAAGAATGTTCTATTGATTATAACCTGACAGGTCTGCTGGATGATTGCCAATCTATCCAATATGCGGGAAATTCGTTGTGTATTGTTAGAAACTATAGATTATTGCTTGTAAAATAAGTAAGATGTACTTAGGAAAATATACTCTTTTAGGGTATATATAGGGGTGAGCGACTCCAAAAAAAGGGGTCGGCTCTTGGACGTTTACAAGACTGTGTGTATGTACTTCGAATACAAGCAATAAAATCACATCTCCCATTGGCTTCTGGTTCATATCATGCAAGTGTATGTATTAATGTTCTTTATTTCTGCTCACAATATTGAATTGTAGATTGAGTTTGTTCTTGTATCTAAACTTTTGCAATACATAAATCATATTGCTGGAATAAGAATCTAATATATACGCATGCTAAACGAAACATCAAAAATCATATCTGGAATTATATAATTTTTGCTTTGGAATGTGTTTTTAAATGCTTTGGATAGAAGTAAGTAAATCTATCTTTGTGTAGACACCAAAACAACACCAATCCGATTATGTGACTGCAAACACTGATCGCATTAACAACAATAGCCCCCAGGGCAGCCCATAGAGGTTAAACAGTGGTCCTAACCACTTACACAACAGTTTTGGAAGGTCAGACACCATTTTGGCACCTTTCAGGCACTCTGCCCCATATTCGTCTCACCCAGGGACGAATACGGACTTTCAATTCATGCTCGCTCCTGGGTGGGACGAATTCCAGGTTTGACCGACAAAAATTCAAACCTCGGCACATGACAACTCAGAACTGCCACTTAACTCTCCCTTCATTGCATGGGAGTGAGAGTGGGCTTTTTCATGACAACTCAAATTAGCTACTTAACTCTCTCTTCATTGCATGGGAGTGCGAGTGAGTTCTTTTGGGCATGCAACAATAGTTACAGAAGTAGTTATGGAGCCCTTGATCAAGGAGAAGTCTTCTCTTCCCTAAAAAAGCATTCATGCTAAGTAGCACTTTTGCATGCTAATTCAAAGAGACCCCTTGGGTCTATAAAATGGTGAGTTTCCTCACCCAAAAGGATATACAGAGAAGGAGCATTTTGAGCGACGAAGTGCTGACAGTTTACTTACTTACGATTTGTGCTTTACATCCATAATATCTTAATCGAAGAGGAGGTTATTGGGTGACTTTGAAGGCACGAATCAAGAACCAAAAACCTGATTTTTTTGACCACAATAGCCTATCAATTTGCCGACAACACATCACAACAGGTTTCGGACCCATCCCAAGCGGATTGGTGTCGAAACAAAGTTTCAACCCGCGGGTGGTTTGCCTTCGGGCACCCCCTGCCTTATTGCAGGTTTTCTCGTCTCACCCCGAAACGAGTACCAAACTATCATAGGTTTTCTCGTCTCACCCCGAAACGAGTACCAAACTGTTGCAGGTTTACTCGTCCGACCCAGGGACGAATACGAATCTGTATCGAATTTGGTGACTGTTTCTTTTGCAGTATTTTTCTAGTTACATGATTACGCTTCTATCAAATTTTTAGTCTATTTGGATTCATTTTAATCATCGTTATATTCATATTTTACATTCATTAATAGTACTCTTTCGATTTGTGAGTTTCATTATCATACACAGGTGCTACTGATGATTTGTTGTTTCTTTGAACGTAGGAGGAGCAGCAAGGATTAAAGACTTATCAATACCAATGGCGACAACACTTTGGCTCGCCCATTTCACATGTGGGCACGCGGAAGGAGGAACACTAAATCCATGATTGTAATTGAAACTATGTTAACGCTCCTACCCCTTTAAAGGGAGGAGACGTCTTTGTAACCAAATTGGAAGAGTATAAATAAAAAGGGTTGTGCTTTCTATACTTCTTTTTATCTCATTTAAATTCGTCTCTTTTCCTTCATTTCATGCATTTCATTTTATAGGACCTTAAGCGTTAATTTTGGTTTTGAATACATCGCATTAGTTTTCCTTTCAATCTTTCGAAATCTCGTGCTTTCAATGGCGATCACGGTGGGACCTCTGTCCTCTATTTTTTTTTAGGTTAGATTTTTGATCTGAAATTGCTTGTTTTGATTACAGGTACCTATTTTTTAGTCATCAGACTGTTATTCGTTTCTGTCAATGACGATTACAGAATTGGGATTCGTCTCACCCAGGGACGAATAGGCATTCGTCCTACCCTGGAACGAATATTGTTCTGATATTCATCTCACCCAGGGACGAATAGCGTTCTATGCATTTTTCAGACCAGCAAATCAGAAGCATCCTTGTGGGCAGAGAAGAGGTAGGGGTTTTTAACAAGCCTCTATCAAATTTCTGTTTTCTGTTTTCTGGTTTTCAGTTTTTGTATGGCTTAGGGAAAGTTTCCTTTTTGTTTGCCTGTTTCAATTTTTGCAAATTAAAAGGAACCCCACACACATCACGTGGAATTTTTAAACCAAGGAGCTGGTCGTAAAACCCCAGCCCTTGATCAAGACCAACGGTGGGTTCATCACCACCTTGGCTTGAATTTTGCATTCATTTACCCCGATTGTCACTGTTGCTCGACGTAAATCCTGATGAAAGCTGACCGAGTGTCGTTGGGGTGATTCCCAGCGTGCGAGGATAAGTCTTCTATGGTAGGTGTCATAAATAGGACAATCCCCCTTCCGTACCGCCTATGTTCCACGTATCATCTGCTCTCACGTACCTATAGTCTCCCTCACGTAAGGGCGGGTATATAGAGAGGTTGGTATATCGGTCCGACAATGGTATATTGAAGGGGCGACCATTTATGGGAGTCATATGAGCCTTCATGTTGCATTTAAATGTTCTTCACAAAAATTTTCAAAAACAAAACAAAAAAAATCATCAAAAACACACTAAAACCAGTCTAGGACACACCATTAATCTTTAAAAGAGATAATCATTGCTTTGTGTGTGTATGTTCTTTTCTGCTTAGTGTAACAAAAAAAAATCAAAAATCAAAAATCATAAACAAAAGATAAAAATCTACGTAGCTTGTAGAGAGTCATTACCATGGTATTCACCCATAGTCAAGCCCACTCACGGGCAGACGCTGTGGAGAATGTCCAAGGAGGCACGAGTCGCCTCCGTTATAGTCCCAAGGATTTGGTCATACCACCTTGGCGACCTAACACACAAGGCAGTCCCCTCCACACCTTAATGGAAAGGGACTATAGGGGCACCTCTTCTAGGGGCACTCCTGTTCAGCATAGCACCCAACACACACCCTTCCATGAGGGGTACATCCATAGGAGAGCTCCCTTAGATGCTCGCTATGAGTGGTCACCGCGCGATGAAGCGCTAGGTCAACATAGGGTTCGACGAGAGGAACCACATGATTACACTATCCCTCCTTCACCCCCTCTAGTTGTCAGGACTACAAGGACAAATCCAGAGCACAAGGCTCCTCAGGCGAGGTGAGCCAACTCCGCCCGTTCCTTTTTCACTTATGAAAGAGAGCACGAGGAAAACCCTTACCTTCCTCAAGAGCAATATACATCATGGGAGCAATACGCCTCTGCAACTGCTAGCTATCAGGATCACCTACTGAGGCCAAAGCCTCGAGGGAATATCGCTACCCCCAACAGAGGGAGGCGGCCTATAGAGATCTCGGATCACCATGACCGAGATAGATATCTAGGAGAGGCATCTAGGCCTTCTAGACATGAGACGATAGGACCAACTATCTTAGAATCTACCAAGCATATCGCACGTCGGATGCAACTCACGCTACTTGAGCTAGAATGACAACAATTAGAGCAACAATATCTTCTAAATAAAGAGTGCATTCAGCGCCAGAAGGATGAGTTGCTCAAGAACACTATGCAGGCAAGGACTCCAACCCCTCGCATGCATAAGATAGAACATTATGAGAGACACAACTGGGTGTGAGACAGGTCTCCATGACCTTATCAAACGTTGCCCCCGATGCCTCCTAGACTTGAGCGGGAGGCCACTCCTAAGACCAATGACGGGCGCCTTCTTTAGGCACCCACCCAGGTTCATGGGCCACCCTCAAAAATTCTTCAAGAAGCCTCTGAGGAACCTGAGCGAGAAGAAGAGTGGGATGAAATGCCCTACCAAGGCAGGGGGGGTGCTATTCGGCCACCCCTCCCAAGGCCCCAAGTTCCCCACAACCTACAACGGGAACAAATCAAAGAGGAGGAGCTCAAATCCCCCGATACAAGCAATGCGCTGCCAGAGCACTTAGAGTCGGTAGAGACCAAGATTTTGGGGCCCCAAAAGCCCAACTTACGTGAGACTCCTCTCAAAGAGGATCAACCCCTGGTTGTAGAGCTACCTGATGACGAGGTCTTCCATATCTTAGAATCACCAAATTCTGATGAGCCTGACTCTCTCGCCAAAGACGAGTCAACATATGCAATAGCACCATGGGACCCGTTTGAGTCAGACAACACTAATTCATAGGTGGTCCCCATGGATGATCATCACAAAATTCTCCTAACATTATTCCCTTTGGAGGCTCCCATCGAGCCCGTGCCATTGCAAGAAAATCAGGTCCCCCCGCAAAGCACGGAACAACCCCATCGGGACCATGTCCATCTGCTCGAGCAAGACGAGCCTAGAATGTCACAGACAGCTGTCGAGGCCAACGAGGGCCTTTGGATCACCGACAATGATTACAAAGATGAAACTGAGATGGAATATCTCAATCATGCACGATGACACAATCACCCTGTAACCCATGAAGAACTGATGGCACAACTAGGCATAAGACTAGGGCATGAGTGGCACATAGACCCAGCCCACTGGAATCAAATGTTGAATCCGCCCCTTTGGGTAGACCGCAAGCAACTTCCACCAAGAGATATCATAGCACCATCAGTGCCGAAGGCAGACCCTATCCTCCTATCCATGCATAAGGCCGATCCATTCGTGCCAATCCCTACAGAGCCAGATCCAGTGCACAAAGATCATCAAGCTGGGGGTACCTCTATTCCCTGAAGAGCAAGTGGATTACACCAAATGCTCCAAAGGTGTCCATAAACCCTTTGGTCAACCCTAAAAGCTCCAAGGATTATCGCAATCACTTGGTCAACCCTAAAAGCTCCAAGGATTATCGCAATCACTTGGTCATCCCAAAAAGCTCCAAGGATTATCACAATCACTTGGTCACCCTAAAAGCTCCAAGGATTATCGCAATCACTTGGTCATCCCAAAAGCTCCAAGGATTTTGCAATCACTTGGTCATCCCAAAATCTCCAAAGGTGTAATCCCTTTGGTCATACCAAAAAGCTCCAAGGATTATCACAATCTCTTGGTCATCCCAAAAAGCTCCAAGGATTATCATAATCACTTGGTCATCCCAAAAAGCTCCAAGGATTATCGCAATCACTTGGTCAACCCAAAAGCTCCAAGGATTATTGTAATCACTTGGTCACCCCAAAATGCCCCAAAGGTGCCTACAAACCCTTTGGTCACACCAAAAAGCTCCAAGGATTATTGCAATCTCTTGGTCAACCCCAAAAGCTCCAAGGATTATCACAATCGCTTGGTCAAGAAAATTCAAAAACAAACAAAATCATCAAAAACAACCAAAATTTGCATCTCAAATTCATGCATATTTCAAAATTCCACATACATATAGCTGCATACACATTGCATCCATCCATTGCATATTGTTGATCACACAAGGCAAAGGCACCATAGACTGTCATTACTTGGCAAATCCACCACCTTTCATATTTTCCATTTTGAAAACAATACAACAAAAATAAACGACAATCACCATTTCACCATATCATAAATCAGTTGTCATCTAATGTATCTAGAGTTTTCGTCATTCAGTTGTCTTTAGATCTCTAGCCAAGAATTGTACAAAGTCAAACGGATGTTACAACGGTAGAGTTTTACTTGAAATACACCATGTTACGTAGCATCCCATCACAAGTTCAAAAGCACATAAAAACAATTCCCAAGTTGTGTCAATGAAAGATGAAACCTGCAAAGCAATCTAGGTCACCATAAGCGAAACGGTTATCTTGCTCATCCCCTTATGCGAATGACCCCAAGAATGTTGAGAGTTGGCAAAAGGACAAGAATCCTCCCTACCCAATTCCCCAAGAATCCCAAGTTCTCAAAAAATTGCAAACATCATCAAATTTTGCAAACAGTCAAAACTCCAAAAATTTGACATCACCACCAAAGTGCATACATCCAAAGGCACATACAATAGTGATTCTCATCACTCAAAATTCAAATCCCTTGCTCAAAAGAAAAATCAAAATAAAATAAACAGTGATTTTTATCACTATAAACGAGCAAGTATCCCAATACAAATGAAGAAAAGAAGGGAGTTGAACTTGAATCCCTGGAACTCTCAGCATTCATAAGGTCATGAGATAAACCTCAGTACCGGTTTGGTTGATAGCCTATCGGTCACTCGTGGCAAAACCTCCCGCATGACGATATATCTGCCGCATTAACTTGTGTGCAGATCAATGTTTGCATGTGGATGAGCTAGCTTATGGTATCCTAGAACGCAAAATAGATTAATCTGACTAAATACAACAAAGGAGTTAGTGGAACTAATCAGGTGATCCTCAGTACAGGTTCGGTTGAAAGCCCATCTGGCACTGGCGGTATCCTGACAAATACCACAAAAATGAATTCAATTGCACACACAGGGATGTGAAATAACTTGGTCACAAACAAGTCCGATTCATACCTTGTTCAAACATCTTGTAAGACAATAGTATAGTCTTGGCTAGTTAGTTAAACCATCTGAGTCTCAGAAACACTTAGCTACATTCTCCGCCAACCGTTGCATATCATTCATCCCTATATCACCATCCAAATGGAACAAAAAAAAAACAAAAGCAACATATATACACAACAGCATTTACCACAACAATCACCCAGTACACAAAGCCATAAGTCCTGTATAGTCTATGGTGCCAATGCAAGGTTATCAACAAACCATTTCATCCATTCCATTACCTATCATATAAATCAACAACATTCGCATTTATCATACCATATGCATACATCAATATCAAGTAGCATGCATCCATCAACATCAATCATTCTGCATAACATGAAATTATGACATATAAACAAAGCACAAAAAATCAAAACAACAAAAACCTCACAAAAATGCAACACAAACAAAAAGCAATAAACATTGCCAGACAAGAGTGCTCTTGCACCTAACCTCTTGGCATAGCAAAACTGATGTCGGGGTCTACATTGTCGCTATCCTACTCCCTAAGAAGGCTACCATAGCCGGACCGCTCCATGGGAAGACGGATTTTCGACAATTTCACCCCCAAACGACGTCCCAAAATGGGTCAAAACCCACTCAAAAACAACAAAACAACAAACAATAAAAACAATAAAAACAACAAAAAAATGCAATAAGCATTGTCGGACACAAGTGCTCTTGCACTTAACCTCTTGGCATAGAAAATCGATGTCGGGGCTCAAATTGTCACTCTCCTACTTCCCCAAGAAGGCTACCATAGCCGGACCGCTCCACGGGAAGACGGGTTTTCGACGATTTCACCCCATTATGGCATCACCAAAAGGGATTTTACCCACCAAAAATAGGTCCAAATGTCGGGAAACTGCTTAAGCATTAAACGGAAAACATCTGAAGGCACCCTCACTTAAGTCATCTTGGGTCAAGCGACTCGTCGCTTTTCTCATGGCGATCATTCCTTCATCGATTCGTCGCTTGAGGGGGTAGTCACACTTAAGTCACCAATCAACAAACACACACCCAATCAAGGCAATGGCATGCATTCAAAGAATCATTGACAAAGACAATCACGCTCCTGCTTGGGGCAGCAAACAAGCAATAATCACAAATTGATCAAACACTTGGCATTCCCGAAGCATGAACACAAGGTTCCCCCATGGACAAAAGGTTGCGCCCTTTGCCTATTCATGACTGATCAATGTCCAAGCTCAAGTCACACCTCACCAAAATAGGTTAATACTTGAAATCAAATTCCTTAGCTCGTCAGAAGCAAGGATTCAAGAATGCATGCCCTTTCCATGCTTGGGGCATCAAAAGTTGGTTAGGTTACTAAGAAACCCTAATCATTAGTGCTTTGGTTATCTATTTTTGCTCAGCATCGTGCCATGCGTAGCGCTTCCCAAAAAGGGGCATATGTAGACACCAAAATAGCACCAATCCGATTATGTGACTGCAAACACTGATCGCATTGACACACACAGCCCCCAGGGTAGCCCACAGAGGTTAAAACAGTGGTCCTAACCACTTACACAATAGTTTTGGAAGGTCAGACACCATTTTGGCACCTTTCAGGCACTCTGCCCCATATTCGTCTCACCCAGGGATGAATACGGACTTTCAATTCGTGCTCACTCCTGGGTGGGACGAATTCTAGGTTTGACCTGAAAAAAGTCAAACCTCGGCACATGACAACTCAGAACTGCCACTTAGCCCTTCCTTCATTGCATGGGAGTGAGAGTGGGCTTTTTCATGACAACTCAAATTAGCTACTTAACTCTCCCTTCATTGCATGGGAGTGCGAGTGAGTTCATTTGGGCATGCAGAGCGATTCTGAAGATTATGGAGCCCTTGATCAAGGAGAAGTCTTCTCTTCCCTAAAAAAGCATTCATGCTAAGTAGCACTTTTGCATGCTAATTCAAAGAGACCCCTTGGGTCTATAAAATGGTGAATTTCCTCACCCAAAAGAGATATACAGAAGGAGCATTTTGAGCGACGAAGTGTTGCATTTACTTACGATTTGTGCTTTACATCCATAATCTCTTAATCGAAGAGGAGGTTATTGGGTGACTTTGAAGGCACGAATCAAGAACCAAAAACCTGATTTTTTTGACCACAATAGCCTATCAATTTGCCGACAACACATCACAACAGGTTTCGGACCCATCCCAAGCGGATTGGTGTCAAAACAAAGTTTCAACCCGCGGGTGGTTTGCCTTCGGGCACCCCCTGCCTTATTGCAGGTTTTCTCGTCTCACCCCGAAACGAGTACCAAACTATCACAGGTTTTCTTGTCTCACCCCGAAATGAGTACCAAACTGTTGCAGGTTTACTCGTCCGACCCAGGGACGAATACGGATCTGTATCGAATTTGGTGACTATTTCTTTTGCAGTATTTTTCTAGTTACATGATTACGCTTCTATCAAATTTTTAGTCTATTTGGATTCATTTTAATCATCGTTATATTCATCTTTTACATTCATTAACAGTACTCTTTCCATTTGCGAGTTTCATTATCATACACAGGTGCTACTGACGATTTGTTGTTTCTTTGAACGTAGGAGGAGCAGCAAGGATTAAAGACTTATCAATACCAGCAATGACAACACTTTGGCTCGCCCATTTCACATGTGGGCGCGCGGAAGGAGGAACACTAAATCCATGATTGTAATTGAAACTATGTTAACGCTCCTACCCCTTTAAAGGGAGGAGACGTCTTTGTAACCGAATTGGAAGAGTATAAATAAAAAGGGTTGTGCTTTCTGTACTTCTTTTTATCTCATTTAAATTCGTCTCTTTTCCTTCATTTCATGCATTTCATTTTATAGGACCTTAAGCATTAATTTTGGTTTTGAATACATCGCATTAGTTTTCCTTTCAATCTTCCAAAATCTCGTGCTTTCACTTTGATGTTGTCTAACCTACACCATATAAAATTTCTATCTTAGGCTATATTTCCCTTATCTCTTGTTTCCCATTTTCTCTAAAAAACTTCAAAGGAACCAGCCTTCTCTGGAGACTAGACAGATGATCTCAAGCAAGATCTGTCTATTCAATGTTGGCAAAGTCTAAGGCACATCACTATTAACCGAAGGCAGATTTTGTTCCAACAAGAACCTAACAACTTGATGAGTTGGATCAAGTTCTATAAAGACCATATCCGAGAAGTATTTATACCAAAAATTCTACTTTAGGAAGTTTGCATAGCATAGCCACTAGATGCACCAATGAACCAGGGGAATCTTCAAAGCAACCTTGTAGCACATACACTGCTTCTAATCATGAGGGTACTCAACCCATAACACCATACATAGAGCAAGTCACCCTCATAGACAAGGACAAGCACACAATAGGAGCCTCCCCGAAGAGACCAAGAATTAGAACTCCTTGCATAGAGGTAGAAAGATATGAGCCTTTAGTAGCGGGTCATTATGACCAAATACATAGCTTGGAAGTGACCTATCCAAAAAGCATGCACCTATCTAATACATCAATTGAAATCAAAATAAAAAGCATAAAATGATAAACAATATTGCAAATATGAGAAAATGGATGCTTCTTTTATTAATATTGAAGACAAATCTTAGTTACAATCATGCCCCTCTTAGGGTCACCCAAATTTTGATACAATTGATACAATTCCAAAGCCCCCAACAGGGTAGGCACAATACTAAGGCTCTCTGAATAGTCACAAACTACTCTAGGGTGGAGTTGACCCTCTTCTTCACGTTGAGGAAGGAATTAGATGATTGAATCTCCTTCAAATCTATTTCCTATGGTCAAGAAACAACATACAACTTGTTAAAAGCAAAGGTAGCCTCTCTTGATGAGGCCTTAAAAGGATATTTGCACAAAATATGACATGATTAGCAATAATCAAGAAAATGCAAGAAAGATGCTAAAACTATGCAAAACATATAAAGATGGCTATAAAACAAATAAACTGAAGCATATCTAACTATTTAATGGCTTGATTACGAAATTAGAAGCATGAAACCATGGAAAATATGCATTATATCTAAACTACAACAATTAAAGGAATGTGCAATTAACACCTAATCCATCTACTATATGTCTCTACTAATCCTCCTTGCCAAATTGATGGTCAAGGGTCGCATTTGTGTCCTCTGATAGTTTTGGCAGTTGAATTATCCAAATTATGCACCGATTGCATGAATTTGCATTTCTTGGCTCTCCTAGGCTCCTAGGGCTTCCATAGCGATTTGATCTCCAATTGGGTAGCAAAAGTGTCTCTCTCAATGTATGCAAATGACTATGCAATTCGAAAGAGCTTCATTGCTCAATTGTTCACACTTCATCTAGAATTATCCCCAATTTGAAGGGGGATCTTATAGCACTTGCCAAGGTCTAGGGGTGGCTTCCTCATGAAGCCACGATCAATATTGGGTAGAGTCAGTTGGATGGAAGGTTCTAGATCCTTCCTCACTCAAACTACTCCAATATACAACCAATTGGCCATTGCAACCAACTTTTGGGGTCATATGAAGGACAACTAAACTTCAATCTTAACCATGGGTGTCATTCATAGCTATAACTGCTAACCATGGGTGGCAGTTGTGGTCCCCAATTGGTATATTAGGGGTTGCGACTGTCAGCTATGGCTAGAACTGATTAGGAAATGATACCCAATTGAGTGTTAAGAACCACTGCTATACCTTGGATCTGTCAAAAGGTCTTCCATATGATCTTCTAGCATGTCCCATATGAGTAATCACCTTGAAATGATGTGTTTTAGGTGTCTACATATGCCTCTTTTGAGATGCATTGTGAGATCAAACAATGTTGAGCAAAACTAGACCTCCTAAAATGATGTTGTAGGTTGCATGATGATCATTTGTCTAACCAAAATTAGATGTCCTAAGTCCAACAAAAGGATACACATCCTAGAATAATTGCTTCTAACTCGGTGGAAGGCTTAAATTGAAAGGTTTTGCACTCATCATTAGGTATTCGGGTATATTTGGTGCTACAATAGGAGTTAGGCCTATATAAGCGAAAGGAGGAGAGCTACAAACAAACTATCACATATGTTATTTAACCTAAGCAAAAGGGGAAGCTTATGATAGTCTTTGGCAATGATTCGTAAGATGAACACAATTTTGACAAGATCTAGGGATCTAATATCAAGGGATCTTATGTAGACTTTGATTATGATTTAATATTATGACTACCACCTCAACTGACGAGTCAATGAGGGTAATGCCAATAAATGAAGTGACGACATCGCTTGACCATTATGAATGATCTTGAACACATTTATATTTAGCATTTGAAATTCTTGACAAGGCCTAATCAACTATGATTACAACTATCAATAGTAATTGCTTATTTCTATCCCATAGAGCGTTCCAACCATGAATGCCTTCTTAGGGAATAAAATTTTTGATTAGGCATAAGTTGAATCATATTATCGATGATATGTTGAAAATATCATAGGAGAATTGCGATGAATATCTTGTTCCCCTGGAGTAATCTAGCTATGAAGGCCTTCTTAGGGATTGAAATGAAGCATAGCAATTCTGGAATGATGAATTTACCCCAAATTTCCTTATGGGAATTTACTCATCTTGCCGGATTGCATGGATCGCAAATCACTACAAATACCAAGTGTATAGGGTAAATACTAAATACGAAGTGCATTTGGCTTTTCATTTATTTAAATTTTTTGTTTATTTTGATGAATTTTGAATTGGCATACTTTATTGGCTGGGAGGTATGGTGATTTAAGGAAGGATTTCCATGGTGATGACCTCAGATGAATGTACTTTATAATTGTTGTGGCTGCTCCACAACACACCCCAAAATTGGGGACCCCCTTTTTTGCACACTTTCCAAGAAGATTGCAGTGGCCCAGATGTTAAAAGAGCAAAGAAAAGCATAAATGAAAAGTTGTCATGATATCGCGACATGTTGCTCCGTCACAACCAAAAATGAAAAGTTGTCACGATATCGCGACATGTTGCTCCGTCACGAACAAAAATGAAAATTTGTCGCGATATCGCGACATGTTGCTTCATCGCGGTCAAAAATGAAAAGTTGTCACGATATCGCGACATGTCGCATTTTCGTAGCTAAGAGCAACAGAATGCAGCATGTTGAGAAAATGTCGCGATATCGCGACGTGTTGTGAAATCACGATCAAAGTGGTCAGACAAGGCAAAGTTCAAAAATTGTCACGATATCGCGACATGTCACGTTTTTGCAGCCCAGATCAGCAGGATGCACCAAAATGGAAAAATGTCATGATATCACGACATGTCATGAAATCACGGTCAAAGGCAGCAAAAAGAAAAGTCAATGCAAAGTTGTCGCGATATCGCGACATGTCGTGTTTTCGCGACCCGAAGATGAAATGAAGCACAAGAGGAAAAAATGTCGCGATATCGTGACATGTCATGAAATCACGGTTCATAGAGGAGAGAGAAGATAAGGCGCTAGAATTGTCGTGATATCGTGACATGTCATGAAATCATGGTCAAAGCAGTCAAAACAGGGCAAGGAGAAAAAACGTTGCGATATTGCGACATGTTAGGTTTTCACGACAGGAAGGTGAAGAAGGAATAAAGGAAAGAAATGGTCATGAAATCATGACAGGTTGTGTTTTCACGATCTATCGGCGGCAACGAAGATGAATATAGAAAATGTCACGAAATCGTGACCTATCTCATTTTCGCGGTTTGCGACGACCTGCAAGCTAAGAAAGGGAAATATGTCACGATATCGTGACATGTCGGAGTTTCATGACCCAAAGCAACCAAAGTGGATATAGAAGAAAAGTGTCACGATTTTGCGACAGAAATCAAGAAGATGATGCAGAATGAAAAGGTGTCACGATTTTGCAACATGTCGCGTTTTCGTGGCTAAGTGCAGTGAGACAGCCCTAAAATAGAAAAACGTCGCGATTTCACGACAAGTTGCATCTTTACAGCCCGAAATAGAAAAATGTCACGATATCGTGACATGTCTCATTTTCACGATGCATGAAGGCGAACAAGGCTACTGACAGAAAAATGTCGCGATATCGCGACATGTCTCATTTTCGCGGTACAAGAAGAATAACAAAGCTGCAGGTATAAAAATGTCACGATATCATGACATGCTATTTTTTTTGTTGTGATTCATGGTGGGCCATTACAGAATGTGTAGGGAAGTGTTGCACGTGTCACAGAGGTGTAGGGGCTATGATAACGCTTTAGGATCGACGGTTACAGTTTGCAAAGAAGACCAAACGTTTCAAACCCGAGCAAAAAGCTGAAATAATGAAGAGGCGGGGAAGACAAAACGAAACGATCTAGGAAATGAAATGAAGCGTCACAGAGTGAAACAGAGAAGCTGCACCAGAGGGTTTAAAATTGAAAGCCAAAGACAGGTACATGGGTCGAAAACCGCTATGGGAAGAGTTACAGAGCTGAGGGTGATAAGCCATTCTGGGCCTGCTTTGGAGTGTTTTCTTTCCCCTTTTTTTGGTTTTGAGAAAACTAGAGACTTCTGTTATTGTAAAATGATCAATTTTTAATACAAAAAATTCAGAGAGTTGCACCTCATTGACAAGAAAGAAGGAGTTATTTTCTGCATGCAAGATTTAATGTCTATTTTTCCCCTTTTCAGATTTTAGGCTTATAGGTGGAGTAAAATGCAAGTTATCTTGGTTGCTCCAAGCGAATGTCTAAATCTGAAAACCCCATTCAAAACCCTAGGAACTAGCACTTAGCTTATTAGGATTGTGCATGTTTTGCAGGTCCAATAGGTTAGGTTGTATGCAGGAAACCTCATATCTTCGGTTTTGTCGAAATAGGATAGCATCATACTGAATGCATTTTTCATTTTCATTTTTGCATTTTATTTTCATTTTCTGCACTTTATTGTTTCAGAAAGTTCAATTTTCTTTTAATTCTCAGGCATTAAAATAAAAAAATTAAAAAACTTTAAAATCCGAAAATAGAAAATTTCCATTTCAGGGCCAGAATTTCATTTTTCAGTTTTGTTTTTCATTCATGAGCCGATGATGACATTCCCTTCATGAAAATTCCAATTTCATTGAAGGAGTTATGTTTTATGGCATTTCATCAATTTCCATTTTGAAGTTACGTCGTGGTCATATAAGGGCCAAATCACATTTGCTTTATTCGGGTTCAACGAACAATCATTAAAGTTTCACAGTAAAATAAACCAACATTGCCCCTTGTTTTCAGTTACTTGCAACCACTAAGGTGTTCCAAGCATTTAAATTGAATATCTTTATTTGAGATTATTAATACACAAATGTAAAATGCTAATATAGCAGAGACCTTGGAGAAATTATTTATTTAATTTCTTTGCAAGAGAGGATTTGGAACCCAAATCCTATCGGAGAGTGTGTTTTCACAATCGGGTGAAAATACCACTCAACAGATTGGCGCTAGAAGGAGGGCATGAAATGGTTTATTTCATTATGATTTTAAATGCTACATGTTTATAATTGCTTAAGAGCTTTGCAACGCATTTTGATTGTTCATACAGAAATGATGTGATTTGATTTAATTTTGAAAATTTTGGTCTCGACTAACGAAGTGTTGTTTCATGCAATTACTTTTCATTTGATTTTAATGAATACATCTCTTAGTTGATGCTAACTTGATTTTTTATACATTGCAGGTTGGATATTTGCTAGTCATTTCATGCTGATGTGCCGTGATTCCTTCTGTCATTTTTGACTAACATATTTGGTTCTAAAGTTACATTTTGAGTTTCACTAATGGCAACATTTGAGGAGCAAATGGTATCCCTGAGAGAAGAAATGATGTCTCTAAGAGAAAGAATGGTATCTATAATGGAGGATCATTATAAGGGTTTGTCTATACATGTGGTACCCTATCAAATTCCTAAATTGTTATTGGAGTTTCTACGATGTTTTAATCAAGAGGTGCCACTAGGATACTTGCAAAAACTACATGTCTACAAGGATACATTATGTCAATTCCAAGTTTTGTATGAGGAGATGGCTTGTAAGTTATTTGCATACATTTTGGATGATAAACCATTCTTTTGGTACAGCCAACTACCCATGGAGGTTAGGACTTCTTGGATACAACTAGAAGCAGCCTATCTTTATCATTTTGATAATCAGGTTGACTTAGAAATGTTGAAAAATCAGTTTACCTCCATATGTAAGGAGCCTAATGAATCCTTGAGTCAATTCAATGGAAGATTTCATGAGTTGCACTCCCAAATGTGGGAAAATTTTAACACATTAGAAGAGGAAGCCATGGAAGTATACATGGGAGCCATACACCCCACACTTGCTTCATTCATTGAGGAAAAAATGGGTGGCTTGTCTCTAGAGAAAATCTATGAGATCCTAGAAGAGGTAGAACGACAAGGTCTTGAAGAAGAAAAGGCACAACATGTTCACATGAGAGATTGTCCTTCTAAAGATATTGATGCCAACCTACACCAACCATCAAATATAGCACCCTCCACTCCAATGATACCTAAGGTAAATGATCAAGGGGATGAATTTGAATATCCAAATGTTACAACCACCTTAGATGTAGTCCAAGAGGAGGTGCAAATTGCTAAACCAACATCCGCTAGTGAGGATTATGCAGAAATGATCTCATTCATAGAGATGCACGATTATTCGGATAAAGGGGTCCTAAATTCAACAATGTTTGAAATATGTGATAGGATGGAACCTACCATAGAATTGAATGAAGTGGTTGAAAGTGAAATTGGAAGAAAACCAATAAATGAATTTGAAGATATGATAGAGTTTCACCACTTGTTCTTGGAAGATACTATTGATGAGATGTGTAAAATTAACGATCAAGAAATTCTTCACCCTCCAAATTGTGATAAAATTGAATCATGGGTTACTAATTTGGACGATGATAGCCTTACAAATTTGAATTCAAGAAACGACCCACTTTTGGAAATAATTGAACCATCTAAGGAAGGTGAAGGTGAATTTGATGAGAAACACATTGATGAATTGGAGGATGTTGAAGAAGTAGTTGAACGTCACCACTTGATTTTGGAAGATGATTATTACAATGCTTGGAAGAAGTGGGAAGACTACACTCACTCCAAAACTACTAATGAAACTTGTGTGCCAATTGATATGCAGGATGACACAATTGCCTACTCAAAGGAAGATATCACAACTCCTGTACAATTTGAGGATGTTTTGGAAGAGGGTTTCAAGTCTCATCAAATTTTGAAAGATTATAATGATTCCATTACCAAGGACAAAGAAGAAAAATATTTGATGAATGAATCAAAAGATCATGCCACAAACATCATGGATTTGGATGACAATTTTTACAATGGTTGGGGGAGATATGATAATGCATTTTTTTCTCACACCCCTATAGATGAAACTCATATTTCACTTGATATGCAAGATGTTGAAACTTCTATCTCACATGAAGAGATACCATGGATAGTGAACAAAGAATGGGAACTAAATGACGAAGAGATGGATCAATTGGAAACAACTCAAATGAAGGATCATCAAGATGAGTCATTGGACATACACTTTGACCAAGAATATTTGAAGGTTGAAAAGGAGGGCCATGTTTTCAACTGGGTGCATGACCATATTTTGAATTTGAATGATGTTTATGGTGAAATGTCGTTAAAGGTGAATGAAAAACAAGGTATGATTTCTAATCACACCTTTGACAACATTGTTTTAATGAATGGAAAAGAAGTTGATGCACTTGAATTGTTAAATCAAATTCATCAACAATTACTAATTGAATCTAGGGTAAAAACTGTTAATGATCCTAATTTAGTAAATATCCTAGATGCTTGCAAACTATTACACAAATTTGATTGGCCTACAAATTTGGAAAATGATTTGGCTTTAAAATTTTTAGAAATAGGCTCTTGCTTACAAAGTCTCATTTTGGATAAAGAGAGCCTACTTCTAAATCATGAATCGAATTATGAAATGGATACTTTCAAGAATAGACAAGATAAAATTGAATATCATTTATTGTCTAATCATTTTAGTATTTTAGCGCTCACCTATGAGAGTACTAATGGAATTAAATCTAATTGGTGGGGTGAGCAAGGGAAGTTAAAAGTTGTTGCATGGTGTGGTATAATATTGTTTTTTTTGGATTCCTACAACATTTGGCATGCACATCACGTTATATTTTTGTTGAAATGTTCTAATCATGTTTGGGATCCAGGAAAGTGATAATCCAAGCTTTGCATCATCTTGTATTATATTGTACATTTGTATATAGGTTTTGATTTTTGGTTTTGGTTTGTGTTTTCAAATTTTCATTTTTGGATTGCATTTTGGTTTTGGATTGAATAAGTTTTGATTTAAAGTTATGTGTTGGTCCTATGGACATGTTTGGTTTGTAAAAAAAAAAAAATTGAGATGTCAACTTATGCCTAAAATCAGGAGAATATGAAACATTGGAATTGTGTTGTAGAAAGCTCCACAAGTAACACAAACATTTTAAATAATATCGTTTGAATCTTGTGATGCATGAAGTTGTCAGTTATTTTTATGGCAATACTCCATCCGCAATTCAAAGGGCAATGCATTCATATTACATCTCACTTTGCATATACATGCCATCTTAGTTGCATATGCATTTCAGATACAAATCATTGAAGTGTGTCAAATCCTCTTAGGGTTATGCTATAACATAAATAAGAAAAAATCCTAAGGTTGGGAACTGAGGCCCGAGATATCTAGAACCAAGCACATTTTATTCACATTAAAAAGGATCTTGAGCAAAATGATCAAAACCTTGCTTGGAAGAAAAGGTCAAGCGAAAGAAGTATTTCATGTCTATCCTATTATGCAACATGATCCTTAAAACAATGGTTTTTACCACTTCCATAAAGCTTAAAGCCTAAAATCAGAGTAGTAAGGATAGGGTTAAATCCTCATCGAACTTAGGTTGAGGATCCAACTCCCCAAAGCTCTGATTTGACCTACATGGAGTAGTAAGGATAGGGCATAATTCTCATCTCGCCTAGGTTGAGAATCTGATTCCCCAAAGCTCCTATGTCTCATTTCATCATAAATCTTGGATTGGAAGGATCGTACTACATGTCCTCTACAAAGGATGGGTAGTCATCCCTAAGGTCCAAGAAATAAAATTAATATTTCCCATTTCATCTAAATCTTGGATTGGAAGGATCGTACTACATGTCCCTAGCAAGGATGGGTAGTCATCCCCAAGGTCCAAGAAGTAAAAAATTAATATTTCCCATTTCATCTTAATATTGGATTGGAAGGATCGTACTACATGTCCCTCGCAAGGATGGGTAGTCATCCCAAAGGTCCAAGAAAAAAAAAAAAGAATGAATGAAGCCAAATCATGGATTATGGGGTTAAGTATGCCCATGCGTGGCAGCATGTCTTGTCTAAAACAAGACCACTGACTGTTCAAACGGATAGACTAGCATGACCATTTCATCCATAACTGGTTAAATCATTTTGCTCAAAGTGAGGTAATGAATTCCATATCAGAGTAGTAAGGATAGGGTTAAATTCCCATCTCGTTTAGGTTGGGAATCCGATTCCCCAAAGCTCTGATTTCACTTTCACTTGCACATGGGTTCAAGATAGTAGTGACTCATAACCAACTTTGGGATCTAATAAATCAATTCATTATACATATAGTTGATCCTAAGAGGGTTTGATAATTTTAAATGTTTGTGTATGATACTAGAAGGTTTAAAGCTTTTAAAAAGCAAGTAGTTATATCTCTAGACCATTAATTAGGCTATGCATAAATCATTCACAACCTCACATATGCATTCATGTAAAACTAACAATGGAATGTTGATCAATTTCAAATGATAAAGAATGGAACACACTGCACACACCGAGCTGATACTTAATGATTCTAATGGTTCATGTATTTCTAATCTATCGGCATTTGTTTTTTATGTGTTGACGCTTGTATCTAAGCTTGTGTATTTCAGGTTAGGTTCTCACCGAAATGCTCAGGAGCATTTCCCAGCAGAGTCACCATTTGTTGTGGCTGCTCCACAACACACCCCAAAATTGGGGACCCCCTTTTTTTGCACACTTTCCAAGAAGATTGCAGTGGCCCAGATGTTAAAAGAGCAAAGAAAAGCAGAAATGAAAAGTTGTCGCGATATCGCGACATGTTGCTCTGTCACGACCAAAAATGAAAAGTTGTCGCGATATCGCGACATGTTGCTCCGTCGCGACCAGAAATGAAAAGTTGTCGCGATATCGCGACATGTTGCTCTGTCACGGCTAAAAATGAAAAGTTGTCATGATATCACGACATGTCGCGTTTTCATGGCTAAGAGCAACATAATGCAACATGTTGAGAAAATGTCACGATATCGCGATGTGTTGTGAAATCACGGTCAAAGTGGTCAGATAGGGCAAAGTTTAGAAAATTATCGTGATATCGCGACATGTCACGTTGGAGAGCAGATGCACCAAAATGGAAAAATGTCGCGATATCGCGACATGTCATGAAATCGCGGTCAAAGGTAGCAAGAAAAGTCAATGCAAAGTTGTCGCGATATCGCGACATGTCGTGTTTTGTGACCTGAAGACGAAATGAAGCGCAAGAGGAAAAAATGTCACGATATTGTGACATGTCATGAAATCCTGGTTCATAGAGGAGAGAGAAAGACAAAGTGAAAAACATCGCGATATCGCGACATGTCATGAAATCATGGTTCATAGAGGAGAGAGAAGATAAGGCACTAGAATTGTCACGATATCGTGACATGTCATGAAATCATGGTCAAAGCAGTCAAAATAGGGCAAGGAGAAAAAATGTCACGATATCGCGACATGTCAGGTTTTCACGATAGGAAGGTGAAGAAGGAATAAAGGAAAGAAATGGTCACGAAATCACGACAGGTTGCATTTTCGTGATCTATCGGCAGCAACGAAGATGAATATAGAAAATGTTGCGAAATCATGACGTCTCATTTTCGTTTCGACGATAAGCTAAGCAAGGGAAATATGTCATGATATGCTTGTGTCATGATTTCATGACATAAATCAAGAAGATGATGCAGAATGAAAAGGTGTCATGATTTTGTGACATGTCACGTTTTTGTGTCTAAGTGCAGCGAGATAGGCCAAAACAGAAAAATATCACGATTTCACAAGTTGCATCTTCACAGCCCGAAAGAAAAACGTCACGATTTCATGACAGGTTGCATCTACGCGGCCCGAAGGAGAAAAATGTCATGATATCGCGACATGTCTCATTTTTGCGATGCATGAAGGCGAACAAGGCTACTGATAGAAAAATGTCACGATATCGCGACATGTCTCATTTTCGCGATACAAGAAGAATAACAAAGCTGCAGGTATAAAAATGTCGCGATATCGTGACATGCTATTTTTTTGTCACGATTCATGGTGGGCCATTATAGAATGTGTAGAGAAGTGTTGAACACGTGGCACAAAGGCGTAGGGGCTATGATAACGCTTCAGGATCGACGGTTACAGTTAGCAGAGAAGACCAAACGTTTCACACCCGAGCAAGAAGCCAAAATAATGAAGAGTGCGGGAAGACGAAACGAAGCGATCTGGGAAATGAAATGAAGCATCACAAAGTGAAATAGAGAGCCGCACCAGAAGTTTAAAAGCAAAAGCCAAAGACAGGTACAGGGGTCGAAAACCGCTACGGGCAGAGTTGCGAGCTAAGGGTGATAAGCCATTCTGGGCCTGTTTTGGAGTGTTTTTCTTCCCCTTTTTCTGGTTTTGAGAAAACTAGAGACTTCTGTTATTGTAAAATGATCAATTTTTAATACAAAAAATTCAGAGAGTTGCATCTCATTGACAAGAAAGAAGGAGTTATTTTCTGCATGCAAGATTTAATGTCTATTTTTCCCCTTTTCAAATTTTAGGCTTATAGGTGGAGTAAAATGCAAGTTATCTTGGTTGCTCCAAGCGAATGTCTAAATCTGAAAACCCCATTCAAAACCCTAGGAACTAGCACTTAGCTTATTAGGATTGTGCATGTTTTGTAGGTCCAATAGGTTAGGTTGCATGAAACCTCATATCTTCGGTTTTGTCGTAATGGGATTGCATCATCCTGAATGCATTTTTCATTTTCATTTTTGCATTTTATTTTCATTTTCTGCACTTTATTGTTTCAGAAAGTTCAATTTTCTTTTAATTCTCAGGCATTAAAATAAAAAAATTAAAAAACTTTAAAATCCGAAAATAGAAAATTTCCATTTCAGGGCCAGAATTTCATTTTTCAGTTTTGTTTTTCATTCATGAGCCGATGATGACATTCCCTTCATGAAAATTCCAATTTCATTGAAGGAGTTATGTTTTATGGCATTTCATCAATTTCCATTTTGAAGTTACGTCGTGGTCATATAAGGGCCAAATCACATTTGCTTTATTCGGGTTCAATGAACAATCATTAAAGTTTCACAGTAAAATAAACCAACATTGCCCCTTGTTTTCAGTTACTTGCAACCACTAAGGTGTTCCAAGCATTTAAATTGAATATCTTTATTTGAGATTATTAATATACAAATGTAAAATGCTAATATAGCGGAGACCTTGGAGAAATTATTTGTTTAATTTCTTTGCAAGAGAGGATTTGGAACCCAAATCCTATCGAAGAGTGTGTTTTCACAATCGGGTGAAAATACCACTCAACAATAATCTTAGCCGATTCTTTTATTTTTACCTTATGATGATATTTTTTTGTGTCATTGTGCTTGGTGCACTTATTTGGAGTGTTTAAATTATCATTTAACAACTTTTCTCTAGGTAAATTAAGGTAATCCTATACAATTTTCTTACCACGACTCTGAACTATGGGTATTTTTGCTCGCTATGGTTAGGACATGTAGTCAAAAAACCCTAACTTGGGGACCACGGGTGTCAGCCGCGACTCACCCTAAATAATAAAAACTATAAAAAGGGCCTGCTCTTTGCAAAATTTTCATTTTCACCTGACTTCAATAATTAACCTAAGCTCTAGAGGTAAAACATAAAACATAAGCTAGAATTTTGCTAAAATCATACCAAATTATGTAGACCTCATACCTATGGCTGATCCAGGAGAGGCATCGATGAGTGGAAGAGTCGGGGGCTCAAATGTAACTCGTAAACCGAGACATCACTTGTGATTACCAGGTTTTAAAAATTAACCTCAATAATTAATTGGTAATTGAACCACATTAAACCATAGGCAATGAACCCCACCTTATATTAGGATTTACTGCAGGTTAATTAGCTTGGGGGGGTTTAATTTTGGGTTTCAGGGTGCTTTAGGGCAGGAGCAAACCCATTTAGGGTTTCACTCGCTAGCCACAAGTGGCAGCCACAGTCCCCAATTATCAGAATGGGGGCCGCGGCTATCAACCACAGTGGGGTTTAAATTCCAATGGTCAATTTTTTTATCATTGGGTCGGTCGCGGTTCTGACCCATGGTGCCCAGACTTTAAAAAAATTCATTTTTTTTGCATTTTTTGAGTTTTTATGGGCAATTAATGCCACTTTTTGTTGCTTTGAAGCATTATTTTGATATTCATTGAAAATTTTGCTCATATGTGTGCATATTTTTGCATTTTTATGAGATTTTATAATTTGTTTTGTTGATTTTAGAGTGATTTTAATTGTTTTTTGCTTTCTTTTTATTTCCTTTATTCAGTCTTTGACTAATAGGGTGAGGGATACTGATATCCTTCCCACTCTACACCCCCTACTGACTGATGCAGAGTGGGCATGGTTTTTTGATGTTGGCTTTGGACACATCCTATATCTTCCTCCCATCCATGTAGACCAGGCTTATCTGACTACTTTTACCCATTGCTAGGACACACAAACCAACATGTTTCACCTACTAACAGGTGAGATGATGATCACACTAGAGGACGTGTACTGCATATTTTGGCTACCCATTAATGGTGAGTCTATCATCGCCTCCCAATTTACATTGAGGAGAGTTATCTTTGATGTTATCTTTAAATATTAGAGTGTGGAGGCTCAGGGCCTCATCGACCATGGTAACATCCATGTCGGTGAGTAGTATAAGACTGACATCTTCTCAGATTTGGAGGTTGTATTCATGCATCTAGTTTTTTGGATAGCTCTTATCAATTATTTAGGTATGAGGTTCCCCTAGAACCTCTTAGCTTGCATTCGACCTGTCCTGGCCAACTCGACAAAGGATCCTGTTATCCTATCCTGGGAGAGTGCTTTTATGGCATAGTTATATCATGAGTTATGTTATATCACCCATTAGATCAGAGTGGTAATTGGTTGTAGCCTCCTATTGTAGATATGGGGCTGGCAACACATATAAATAGAGCATCCTATGGAGCTGCCCTTAGAGATCACTACTATTACCGATGATTGTTAGTGCTACGCCACCTACTGGCCTTGGGAGTAGGAGGGGTTTAGGAGCAAGTCTCATGTAGGAGACTTGAATCACTACATTGATCAATTCATCCAACTTCATTCTGAATACAGTGAGTGGCGCCCCTATATGGAATACCCAACATGGATTGAGGTAGCTAGATACCTACGTCGGGTGCATAGGGATAGATGGATCATCGACCACAAGGTTGAATGGCATAAGTACCACTACTTTTATCACATCCTATAGTATTTTGGGATTTGATAGGATGTCCTGGACATGCCTACTATCTATAGATATATGTTCCTAGAGATGGACCTCACCTGGACTTATATTACTTCTTTAGGAGAGAAGAATGATGATTTACAAGAGTTAGGCCAAAGGGATGCAAGTACCACTCCTAATTATTTTGGATGGTGGGCTAGTATTTAGTGGCATGAGAGGGGATTTCTCGATCACCCAGTTGGAGGATTTGCTACAGAGGGTGTTGATGGCATAGAGGTGGATCCCCATGGGTGTTGTACTTGGTAGACGACATAGGGTGATTGGGATACAATAGGGAGACCCTCATAGGTGGATGTTAAGGAGGAGGGTCTTGAGGAGTGTGAGGTAGTACCAGAAAGCAATATTGGATAGCTACAGGTGCAAGTAGTTGACTTGCAAAGTCAGGTGGGTAGGCTTCATACCCAGATTTTGCATCAAGATACATCTATTGCTACTTTAGAGGTAAAGCTATTTCATAGCGAGAGATAGCTACAATAGGCTTAGGAGGAGAGGAAAACTCTCCAACAATAGGTAGACTTAGTAGAGATGAGGATCACAGAGCTCACAGGTGAACGAGATGTGGCATAGGCACAACTAAGTGTTATTACTACTGAGAGGGACTTGTTGAGGATAGTGATGGGGGGGCCTCTACTACATAGGCTATGATGCCACCTTTAGCAGCACCATATTCTCTACTGCTAGTAGGTCGTGACCCTATGGTAGAGATTAGGAGGCTCCATTCCCTCATGGAGGAAGGAAATGAGCGAGATACAATTCGTGCAGCTTGCATCTCTTGGTTGGAGGGCTACATCAGGCTGATTGGCGAGTAGGTCCCAGAAGATGCACATGCTTTCGATACTCAGTTGATCCGATATAGGACCAGGGTGATAGGGTAGTCCTTTACGATTTTGAGCCATAGTACCCACAGGACCAAGAGGACACACAGGTCCTCTAGCACACATGGATATAGCTCGCATAGGAGCCACATGGATGGCAGGGGTGTTGGCAATGACTCACAAGCTAGGGATATAGACCCTTAGTATAGGTTTTAGATATACTCTATTGTACTATTTTTTATTGTAAGGTCGAGGACCTACATAGTTGTAGCTTGTGGGCATTTTGATGTACCTCTATGTATCTATGGACACACATTTATATATATGAGATATTGATCATTTTGGCTCATTATGTGTACTTGTATTTATATGTTTTATGTTTATGTTTATGCACATGGATGCAGATGTTCATATTGATGCTATGTTTATATGATGTGATGTATGGATGACATGCACTAGATAGCTATTTTAATTTATGATGATGATGATGTGCAGTGATCTAGATGTTTAAATGTGCTACTTATAATGGATGAGTATGGATGTGATATTTACTTTTAAACACATATTTAATTTTGCTTTATTGTATGCATTTAATTTATGACGATGTCACAATATTATGGTGCAATGTATGTAATAAATTATTTACATGATGGTAATATAATGTAAATGAACCTGTATGCTTTAATCACTTAAAACATAAGGAATTAATGGACGACAACACATAATGTATAAAAAACATGGATTGTAATTACTTTATCTCTTTGTGAAAGATAATACACCCATATGTGAGATGTAATGATGTATGTTTTCTATTCATAAGCTTTTGTACATTAAAATAATATGTATGATATAATCAATGGCTGTCTAAATATAATTTCTGACATTCATACGGTATCTAATCATATAATACAAATAATTCTAATAGACAAACTCTTATAAAAATAAAATTGATTTTTGATGATTGCATTTTAAAATTTGATTGTTGCTATTTGGGAATTTTTGTGGTTTACCATGAGACTCAAACACCCTATTTGACTGATCAAAATTTGTATACTGACCAAACTAGACTTCTGAAATGCAAGGCTTTTGCTAGGATAGGCCCTAACTGTTCATTATCCCTGTGTGTACAAATGAATATATTAAGATAAAACATAAGCATATCCCAATGTCAGGTGGGATTATTTTAGCCCATTGTTAAGATAGGGGGTCCACAAATGTTTATCCAATCCTAGGTTTAGATTTTAATTAGACTAGACCACTAGGCAATACCGGACACCTGAAGCTAGCTCTTCCACATTCAAACATTGGTTTGTACATAAGTGAAGTGTTAATGCATCAGACATATCATCATGCGTAAGGTACAGTAGTGTTGGCAATTCCATGGATTCAAGTTCACTCCCTTCTTTTCTTCAATTTTTTGGGATACTTGCTCATATAAAGTGATAAAAATCACTATTTATTTTTGTACTTTAGTGATAACAATCACTATTTATTTTGTACTTTATTTTTTCTTGAGAAAGGGATTTGATACTAATTTTATTTCCTTTATACAATTTGTCTTCATTTGACTTGAATTTTTGGATTTTACATTTGATAATTTGCTTTAGAAACTTCCTTTGGGGAAACTATTTCTGGTATATCGATTGAGGATATCGATCTTATTATATTAATATGGGATATCAATCTGGGAAGTTGATCTATGATATCGATCTAGGGTATAAATATTGAGTATTGATGTGGGATCACTCTAGGATATTGCTCATTTTAACATAAGAAATGGATTCTAGGTAGGGAACGAACTTGTCCTTTTGCCAATTTCCAACATTTCCCATACCGTCTGCATAGGGGGATAAGCAAGAATAACTCTTTTCACCTTAGGATATCTGGTCCTACTTCATGGATTTCATATTCCCCTAGTCCTTTTTAGGATTGTTAAATTTTTTTATTAGTGATAGAATTTTGATATGCTAAGAGCTATACTAACTAGACCTCAACTACAAAAGCAAAGAAATCTTTCTATCAACTCTTGAGAAGACCTCTAGGTATGGTTGAATAACCAGAAAAACCTAGTGTATTATTCATAGAAACATTATGGGTTGTGTTAAAAAATATAATTACTCACATGAATGATATATTATGATAAATGTAGAGGTGCATGATTGAAATACAAACATGGCATCGTTTGTAACACTGAAAAACACAATACATCCTACTAAGGAATGTAATAGATGCAAAATTCCTACATGCAATGTGATGAAGTGGATGCATGTGTAAATGAAAGTGCATAATGTAAATGCAAATGTTTTTATATTTTATGCTTTACCAATTTTTTGGATTTTATTGATTTTTATAATTTTTATGGATTTTGAGCCTTTATATTTGACCAAATGGTGAGTACATGCCTTTGGAGCCTTTGGGATTTGACCAAGCGGTTTTAAGAACCCTTGGAGCCTTTTTGGATTGACCAAAGAGCTAACAGATGCCTTTGGAGCCTTTAAATTGACCAAGTGATTTTTCAAAAAATCCTTGGGGCTTTTAGGTTGACCAAAGGGATTATGAGCACCTTTGGAACTTTTAGGGATGACCAAGTGGTTCTTAGGAATCCTTAGGGCCTTTTGGGATGACCAAGTGGTGTTTAGAAAAATCCTTGGAGATTTTTGGGATTGACTGATTAGTTTTAAGTAAACCCTCGGAGCTTTTAGGAATTGACCAAGCGGGTTTAAGCAAACCCTTGGGGCCTTTAGGGATTTATCGAGTAGTTTTAAGAAAACCCTCAGGGCCTTTAACTGACATGACCAAGAGGTTTTAGGAATCCTTGGTGCTTTTTGCTACACTCTCAAGCATAGAACACCTTAATATGGATGGTGTTGAGAGGTTCAAGCTCTTCAACACCCCCTAGCAACGTTAGTGTATCGCTCCAATTTTTTCGCATCCTTACCTTCAGGCTATAGGATCTACGCTCGAAATGGGGATGTGAGAAGGATGAGACAATACCTTAGACCAAGAGGCCCTTTGAAGGTTGCGCCTCTCGACAAAGGGGTATAAGGGTGAATTTTCGACGGATGGTAGGTTCACCACGAAACTTCAAAGTGGTAGTTTCCATGCCTAGGTTGAGAGTAGGTTTTATGTGTTCATTTTGCACTTTAATAATTCATATCCTAGGTTTGGCCAATATGAATCTAAGCTATTCTATATGCCAATGCTAATTTATATGAATACAAAGAACATAAATAAGTGCTAAACACAGAAAGTATGCTAAATGAGATAGAATATACCTGATTCTGGATGTTTGATGAAGATTCTGAGGTTTGTAGTAGTCAAGATCATCTCGAATATTACATTATCATCTAAAATTGAATAGAATCATCTCAAATCTCAGTTGGTCTTCTGAGATCAGACGAGATCATCGTTGATCTAATGAATTCATCAGACGAATTCGTTAGAAACCTGCAATCACAGAAACAGATACCAAAGACAAAAAATGCAACTGCAAAAGCAAGGGGAAATGATAGGAATGACAGTAAATTTTCCTAAATGATAGATCTAGATAGAAATTAAAGGAAATGCATTAATTTAATAATTTATTTTAACTTTATCATGCATCTATGCTAAATGAGGTGAACTCTAGGATGCAAAAAATAGAACAAAATAAGTTAATGCATAAAGGAAAGAAGAGAGAAGATAAATAAAAGCAAACTTCGGGTTTTGATTGCCCCCAATCTAGACTACAATCGAGATCTCCTCAAATCGTACGATATCATCACCGATTTGTGATAGGATCGTCCAAAATCATCTGGAATCACTTGTGACGATCTGAGCTTGCTTCGGTTGAAAAATAGTAAAATTCCTATAAGAAAACTTGAAATACGCAATGCAAATGAAGGTATGAAGGTGTTCTAATGCATGAAAAGTTAAATTTGTAGGGAAATTAGTCAGCCAGTGGGATAAACTAAGAAAATCCTAGTTTATATAGGATTAGGGGGAGGTTAGGAGGTTGGAGATCATCCCAATTTGGGAGATCTCCAACGGGGGAGACTCTAACCACGCAGACACGCATTTTTCCCAAGTTAGAGAAGCTGTTGAACAAAAGCTAATTATGAAAATTTAGTTTTGGGATGAAATCGTCTGGATGTTCTCTTCCAGACGAATTCGTCAGATCTAGGACAATTCGTCTGATAGCCGACGATATTGTCCAATGGTCAAAACAAATCCTAAAAATTCAAATTTTTATCTTTTTACTAAGGGTTTAACTGCGCCAATTTTAGGTGCTACATTTTTCCCCCTATTTAGCAAATTTTCCAAGGAAAATGTGTTAAAGACGAGTTCTTCCCACTTTACAAGAAAGCAAAAATTTACTCCAATTTTTAGACGATGATTCTAGGTCGAATCGTACGACTGCTGACTATGGTGCCCCCTCTGTGTTTTTATTCAAATCGAACATTTGAGGTAAAAGCACGAAAAAGCAAAATTAAAAATGTTGTTATTTTTAAAATAAAATTAACAAAATAGGGTAAAACCCTAATTCATTTATACTATTCATTTTTACTGTTTGAGAGATCTATAGACAAAAATGGTCGAGATAGTGCACAGATCGAGAGAGGTCCGACACCGGCTACGAGTAAGGATCTAAACTTGATGCATTATGTTTTTAATTTGATTTGTGCAATTTTTAATTAAAATTTTGACTATTTTGGGGCATTGCGGCTGTTTTTAGGCCGTCGACGACGTTGGGATGAAATCGTCCCAATTTCGTTGAAATCGTCCCTAGATCATCGATTTCGTCTGAGGGCGAAATTGGTGAAATAGGGGCGATCCCGTCCAACAACGGGCGATCTCCAAGTTTGTGAAATCGAAGATGATTTCATCCTACAAAGGATGATTTTACCCAATTTAGGACGATATCATCCAATGGTGGACGATATCATCATTTTTATGAAATTAAGTTTGTTTGAATTGCATTTAATTGATTTTAATGATTGCTTTATTAATGAATTTTTTTTTTTTATTATTTATTTTGTAGAGGGTATTACTAAAGAACTGAGAGTGAAAATACAAGGGGTTGAGGGATGACGTGGTCGTGCTTGACCAGGAAGAGCTATACTGATTGGCACAGGTTGGACTTCAGCATGTGGCAAAGATACCACAAGTACCGATAGACATGGGGCTACTGATAGCCCTAGCATAGAGATGGTATCTGGGGTCATATTGCTTTTGATTACCGATATGGGAGATGGCTCCCACACTAGAGGATGTATGGAGGATCTTGAGGATCCCTATACAAGGATGGTTTATGACTCCTACGGCCAATCAAGTCCAGGCTATGATGCGACTAAGTGGAGACCTAAGCTTTGCCCTAGAGAAGGGTGGAGTGAACATCGAGTCACTAAGGCAGATGCTTGGGGAATCTAGGTTGATTCAGGTTTTGGCTAGGATAGTGGGTGGCTTATTGTTGTACCACTAGAGTGGCTATAGATTACCCTGGCTCCTTTCAGATGTGGTCTACGACATGAGAGACCATGGGTACAAATTTGCATGGGGCAGCTTTGTACTCTGTTCCGCTTGTATAGGATCCTACATGGGGTCGTATACAAGGGAGGCCAATTTCTAGTTTTGACATCACTACTGTAGGTTTGGTACTGTGAGCACATCACGATGCGGAGGCCGATAGGACTCCCATTGATAGGGGTTGACCGGGAGAGACCCCAAGTTTTCTATTGGTGGCTATAGAGAGGGTCACAACGACGGATAGATCTACCGATGTCATGGAGGTTGCTAGACAACCTCATCCCAGACCAGATCACCTGGAGGCCATAGAGATAGCAACCAGGGTGGGCAGAATATGGCCAGGAGATGGCTCACATCAAGCGAGTCTGTTGGTTGAGGATGGAGTGAGGAGAGGTAGAGCTCCACCGCTATGACCGAGTTTTATGACAGTTCGGTCTTCAACAGGGGATCCCTTCTCTTAGGTATTATGAGTATTCCTGGACTGTTTGGGATAATACCACACTGAGCGAGGCTCTGGATATGCAATGATTCTAGATCCAAAATGCAGATGATGCCCCCATCCAACCAGTAGATGGGGACGACACTAGGGTCATGGATAGATACGATTCTTGGTACTCAAGCATCCATCCTCCTCGAATGACGAGGGCATAGGGTCCAGTGCATGCCATGGTGCAATGAATGGGGAGGCGATGCTAGGCTACTATTGAGGCAACATAGGGTCATGATGGGAGAGAGCAGCGATAGTATCTATAGGAGAGACACCAGAGGATGGCACAGGCTCGATAGAGATCACAACGGATAGGTAGGAGGGAGGAGGGACTCCCTTATTAGTAGTGGGAGAGGCCACCATTTCCTGATAAGGGCAAGGGTGTCTTGGTAGGGGAGAGCAGCAAGATGACAGCTCTTTGGGCTGAGGTTGCCCACCTTCGAGATTAGGTGCAAACACTATAGGGTGAGGCTACACGGCTTAGGGCTTAGAGTAGAGGGGTGAGCACTAGGGATCTGGCGTGGTCTATTGCTTAGACCACATTCTACCAGGGGTTGTACTATCATGTGGTTCTAGAGAACCATAGGATACCATTACCAACCCCCATTGTGAAGTCGATCATGATGGGATCATCGAGGACATCCTCACGATCAACGACGAGGACCCGAGACATAGCACAAACCTGTATGGGACCACATCCTCCACACCAGGGTGGGAGAGGAGATGAGGCAGAGATCTCAAGGGCTTCTTGAGGCTAGCTGCTACATACTGGATAGAGATTGTATATATTATTATTATAATTTTTTTTTGGAGAGGATTGAGTATGCCAGGGTATTGATTGTGGCATACCAATCCAGTTTTGAGATGATGTACATATATTGTGATATATATATATATAGCTTTTTATGATATGACTTGTCCACATGTTTTTATGATGTTTCAATTTTGGATTTGTTGATTGATTATTCATGTAATTATGTCATTGGAAATAAATTATAATTTTTTGTCATGCCATAAAATTTAAATGGAATAATCTGATGTAAAAAAATGGTTGTTTTGGTGTAAGTTGATGAAAAATAAAAGGGACTTCTAACAATAATTTCAAAGGACATTGTCATTGTTATAGACCATTTCATGGAGTCGTCGCTCGCTAGGTCGTCAAGCTAATCCTAGTATAGAAATATTGTTAAAAGTAAAATAATGCTTAAGAGACTGTCTTAAGACTTTGTGTTGTGATGATGAAAAATGATGATGGTGATGATTTATTTTCAGATTTCCATGAAAATATTATGCATGAAATATAAAATAAATATGATTTTTGCTAGGCATAAATTCCTAAGTGTGATAAAATTTTTGAATAATTTCCTAGGAATTAGACCATCATTTCAAAATTGAATGTTGACATAATGAAATGAAATAGAAAAAGTGTTCGTTCTTTTTAAAACATAATTGTGTAACATAATGATGTAAGCCATATGTTTTTTATGAATTAAAATGAATGGGAAAATAAAATTGGAACAATGGTTTGTGCTAGGCATAGAATTATAGGTATAGACTTATACCATCATCATGAAATCCAAAAAGGAAATTGATATAATAGTTTTATGGCATGATTGATTTTTGATAAATAAACAAAATATAAGATAAGGACTTGCGCTAGGCATAAAATTCCAGTTTAGGTTTTGGAACTATACCATCGTTGCGGAAGTCAAATATATAAAGAAATGTGACTTTATTGCATGTTTTGAAAGAAGTTTTTAGATTTTGGAAAGAAATATGTATGTAATTGTTTTTATACTAAACAAATGTTCTTAAATAAGAAGATGAAATGATTCAAAAAGAATTGCAGAGATATTTTAAACTATCTCAAAGACAAAATGTAGATTTATAAGGAACCCCATGTGCAGATGTGAGTTCTTTGCCGATCTTGATTTATCATAATGATACAAAATATCTCAAATACAAATGTGTGTGCAATTGTATGGTTCATTTACCAATTTTGAGCAAGATAATTTGATACAAGTAATTTGAATTAAACAAATGAGTGTTCATTGACCATGATTTATATGCATGTAACCGTACCAGACTACTATGTAAGTTAGGTCCTAAAGAGCTAGCTAATCCATAAGCCTACATAGGTCTGTACAAAATAAGTTCGCTAATGTGACAGACATATCACCATGCTCGGGATTACCCGAGGCCAAGCGGGTTGGAAACAAACCGCCTGTTATGGGGATTACCTCACAGTTTTCGAATAATTGAGAATTCCAAGGATTCAAGCTCATTCACACTTATTTTATTTTCAAGGGGCATGGAAAGGGATTTTATTGATTTTTGCTTTTTATTTTCTCCTTTTTTTTTGTATTTTTGCTTAGAACTGAGACAATGCTGAAATATTGCTGCCATGGTACAAAATAGTATTTTTATTTTTCTCATTTTCTTTGAATTTTCTTTTTCTTCCTATACTAGGGATACTTGCTCGGATTGGCTGTAGAGCAAGGGATTTTTATTCTGGGTAGGGGTGAGCTTGTCCTTTTTCCAATTCTCAAAGATTCTAGACCATGTGCATGATAGGATAGCAGGGGAAACTTTTCTCTCAAGAAACCATTTCTACTATGTAGCATCATATCGAATGTGCAATGAAATCATTTTAATGTGATGAGATATACATGGTTTAAGTAAATAACAATATCAGTTCTCTATGCTCAAAACTTTATTTAATTCAACTGTGGACTTTGATATAAGAGAGATTAATAATCATACAAAGTAAAATCAAGATATTTATTCATGTGGGTGTGAAAGTGCGGGATTCCAAATAAATGCTAATTTATCCAAAATAACTGGAAATATAACTGCAATACTTCAAGAATTGACGAGTACGAAAATAAAAGATGTTTTTGAAGATTTTGATGATTTTGAAGTTTTATATTTTGATTTTAATTTATGAATGGAAAGAATAAATACTGTTACTATTTTTGAAAAAAAATTATATGGATGAAAAAAGTGAAACAATATATACAAAATAAAAATATATACAATGATGAAATGACCAAATGTTATGCATAATAGCGGTTAAGATGCATAATGTTCATAGGTTATTTAAGATCTTTACCATATAAGGTAGCTAATCGGTATGATCTTGATCCAAATTTAGCAGTGATGACATATGGCCCAAGCCAGTTAGGTTCAAATTTACCTTTAAGATCTTTAGTTGCATTAGTATTTTTTTTATTTTCTTTTAAGACAAGGTTGCTGATCTCAAAGGATCGATGATGAAATTCCTTTAGGTATGCTCGCTTGAGCTTGTTTTGGTAGGCACAAAGATGCTTCGAAGCATTGATGTGCTTCTCATATAGGAGTTCCAGCTAACTAAACCTGCCAGCACGATATTCATCTCCTACTTTAGTATCTTGAAGTAGTAGAGCCAAAGAAGGAACTTCTAATTCAAAGGGAAAAAATGCTTCAGCGACATAAACCAAAACAAAAGGTGAAGTGCCCGTGGGAGTACGAACACTAGTTCGATAAGCCCACAAAGCCGGATATAGTTGAATGTGCCAATCTTGACCAGATTTATTGACCAGTATTTTGAGGATTTTAATTAATGTTTTATTAGATGCTTTTGCTTGGCCATTACCCTGAGGATAATAGGGAGTGGACCAACGATGTTGAATTTTATATTTTTGAAATAATTTCTTGACATATTTATTTTTTAAACAAGTTCCATTATCTGAGATGAGATTTGCAATAATTTCGAACCTACAAATAATTTGATTAAAAATAAATTTGGAAACTTGGGTTCCAGTGCAAGAAGCTAAGGGCATAGATTCAATCCACTTCATGAAATACTCAGTTGCGGTTATGATGAATTTGTGTCCATCAGATGACACAGGGTTGATTTTTCCAATGATGTCTAAGCCCCATTTTGAAAAGGGCCAAGGAGATGAAATAGCCTATAGTTCTTGTGTAGGCGCAAGGACAAGGGAAGAATGTTTCTGGAACTTGTCGCAATGGCACACATAATCATATGCATCATTATCCATGGTAGGCCAAAAATATCCTATCTTAAGGAGTTTCTTAGCAATGGCGCTACCACTAAAATTTCCCCCACAAGATCCATCATGGGCTTCACTCAAAGCTGATCTAGATTCTTCTAGATTCAAACATCTCAATAGGATGCCTTCAAAATATCTCCTATACAAGGTATTACCAATAATTATGAAGTGACTTGCTCGTCTACATAATAATCGGTGCTGGTTGCTATTACAACCTTCAGGGAAGGTCTCATTTTGGAGAAAATTAAATATATCAGTGTACCAAGGTTCAGGAGTAGTTTCATTGATTAGAAACACATCCAAAGGTTCTAAGAATGATTTATTTGAAGCAGGTTCTTGTAGTAAAAGAATAATGATGGTAGCATATTCGTCATTTAACTCCAAGGGCAAAAGAGATGCAACTGTAGCCATGGCGTCAGTCGCACGATTGCTAGTTCGAGGAATAGCTTCCAAGGTAACTTGATCAAATAAAGATATTAATTGTAAGACATATGCTTTATATGGACATAATTTATCATCTCTGGTATGATAAACATCATTGATTTGATTTATGACATGTTGAGAATCATCAAAAACCAATAGATTTTTAATTTTTAGTGCCAAGGAAGCTCGTAATCCAAGGATTAGAGCCTCATATTCAGTAGTGTTATTAGTACAAGCAAATGTTAATTTAAAGGATAGAGGTATAAGATGTTTTTGTGGAGATATTAAAATAATACCTGCACCAGTCCCACTCATGCATCGGGCTCCGTCAAAGTATAGGGACCATTGCTCTGGATGGTCTACCTCTAATTTAAGGCATTCATCAGGAAAATCAATGATGAGGATATGGGTAGACTCTAAGGGTGCAGTAGCTAGTTGATCTGCTATGATTTGACCCTTAAAATACTTTTGTCCTATAAACATGAGTTCAAACTCGCTTAGCGCAAGAACCCACTTTGTTGTGCGACCATATAAGTACGGTCAACTCATGAGATACCGTAAAGAATCGAATTTAGCAATAACATATGTTTTTTGACTGAGCATATAATGTCGTAATTTCTATGTAGACAATACAACTGCTAGACATAACTTCTCTAATGCTGTATAATGGGTTTCATAACTGATTAAGGTTCGGCTAATGTAATAATTAGCACGCTCTCTTTTCTCATCGTTAAGTTGAGCTAGCATATCTCCTAAGGCAAAATATGAGGCAAAAATATACAAGATAAATGGGCAATCAGGTCTAGGTGGTGAAAGCACAAGTGGGTTAAGGAGATATTGTTTGAGGAGTTCAAATGCTTCCTGATATTCGTCTTCCCAATTAAAAGAGACATTTCTTAAGAAGCTTAAGAAAGGGTCTTGTTTTGTTTGCCAACTTATCGACAAAGCGACGAATAGCTTGAATTTTACATTGTAGACTTCGTAATTCAGATATATTTGTGGGTGTAGGCATATCAATGATAGCTACAATCTTGAGAGGGTAAATTTCAATGCCACATAAAGAAACTATAACCCCCAATAATTTACCGGACTTAACTTTGAATATATATTTAGCTGGATTCAATCGGATAAGATATTCCCTTAACCGATCAAATATTGTTCTCAAATCATCTAAATGATTATCTTCTTTGATGGAACAAGCTATAATATCATCTACATAATCATGTATAATATCATGCATCATATCACGAAATATATAAGTCATGGCTCGTTGATATGTTGCATCTACAATCTTTAAACCGAATGGCATCACTTTCCAACAAAAGGTCCCCCAAGGGATAATAAAGGTTGTTTGAGCCTGATCTTTAGGAGCTATCATGATCTGATTATAACCAAAAAATCCATCCATTAGGGATATCATTCCACTCCCAACAGTAAAATCAATGATCTGATCCATGTTGGGAAGAGTAAAATCATCTTTAGGGCATGCAACATTAATATCTCTAAATTCTATGCAAACCCTAACTTTGGTAGCTTCTTTCTTAGTTACTAGAACTACATTCGAGATCCATTCAGCATAATCAATGGCTTGTATAAAAATAACCTTCAAGAGTTTTTCTAGTTCCCCTTTGACTAGTAAGGCCACTTTAGGATGCATTTTTCTAAGTTTTTGTTTAACAGGTTTAGCATCCGGATGGACTACTAGGTGATGCATAACTATAGAAGGGTCTAATCCTGGCATATCTTCATATGTCCAAGCAAAGACGTCTTCATATTCTTTAAGAAATGCAATGTATTTATCTTGTTTTTCTTGACTCAATTCTGATCCAATGTTGATTATGTGATGATTATCGTTGGTTCCAATGTTAATTTTTATGGCGTTTTCTACTTCCATGTGTAGATCTCTATCAAAATTAGGTGGGGTGGGTGAAACGCCCAATTCTTGTAATTCTTCCAAGGTTAGCTTAGATAATTCATCTTGAGGGGTCGTGGCCTCAAGTTGGGCTATACTAGGTATAGAGCCATCGAAATAAAATCTGTGATGTAATAGTTCCTCAATGGAGACATCATGGAAGATATCTCCCTCCAAATCATCGTCAAATTCAGCGATCATCTGAGGGTAAGCTATGGATAGCATATTACACGTAAATGGAGTATTCATTAAATGCAAATCATCACATTTATCCAAATAATCTTGGTAACATATGAGATGGTCATCATTCTCAAATGGGAAGGGCTGACCCTTACTAGGAAATAGGCCCACACCACATCGGACAGGCCATGGCTCTACCTTAAAAAGTTCTTTCATACCATTCTGGAAAGGTCCCAAACCTTTCCATTTATATCCCAATTTAAGCATTATAGATTTGGATTTAACATACTCATTAGTAAAATAACATCGAGCATATCCATCATAATGAGTCTTGATGTTTATGGGTATTCTACCCCAGTCATATCCCTTATAAAAAAAGCACAGCTCCCAAATTGGTAAATACTTCCCATAGGCTGTGGGAGGCCCAAGGTACAAGGAGATGGTGGCAATTTATTTAAAACAAGGGAATCTTGCATAGAAACATTCATTTATTCTGATATAAGGATTTTAGATAAATCGGGTAAGAGCTCGTTAGTAAGAGCATAAGAGGTAGAAGGAACATTTCCTACATCTTCTGATGCAAAAACTATGCCTTTGGTGGATGTAGATTTTGTAGAGATGTCGATGGATGGGTCTATTATAGGTATAGAAGTTATAGGAGGAGAACAAAAGACATTTGTTGTGGGATTAGTATCTTTCTAAGGTCCTAATGTGGTTTGTTTAGAGGATGGTTGAGTTGTATGTAGGGGTGGAATTGATGGAGAAGAAGTAGATGACATTGTGGGTGTGAGTTTCACACGTTTAGATGGATAATGAGAATTAGGATGTGTGGATGACAGAGTAGGGAAAAATTGAACTCCAACAGGTTTTGCCAAAGCACACATATCAAAGGGTCTGGGATCACCATGAATGGTAACTAACTAATTTTTAAATTTGAATTTAACACACTGATGTAAATTTGAGGGAACAACTCACATTACGTTGATCCAAGGGCAACCCAAGAGTATATTGTATGATGTAGGGCAATGTACAATAAACACGGTTGTGTCTAAGGTTCTTGGACCAACTTGCAATGGTATAGTAATAACTCCACACGTTTCTTGTGTTTCGTCATTGAAGGATTTTATGATCATATCAGTTCTTTTCATTTCGTCACTTCTAAACCCAAATCTTTGGTAGAATTCAAAAGTGCAAATGTTTAAAGATGAACCATTATCAATCAAGACTCGTTTAACTACCACATCTCCAATTAGGGTAGTAATATATAAGGGGTTATTCTTATGTAAACTATGTTTCGGTATATCTCTATTTCGAAAGTCAATACAATCAACTTCTCGAGTTATGATAGTATTGGCCATGGCTTCAGGTTGAATATTTTGTGGTACCATCATTTTGCTTAATGTAAGCATTAATTCATCCCTATGTGTAGGAGAAGATCTTAAAATATCCAAAAGGGAAATTCTAGCTGCAGTGTTTGATAATTGTTCATTAATATTATAAGGAGGTTTAGGTTGAACATTAGGCACGTGATTCCATTTATTAGGAACTTTCAAAACAAATGGATCTGATCCATCATTCTGAGTTTGATCTTGTTGAGAATTTTGAGCATGTTGTCTAGTAATAGCTCCGATGGTACCTACAATATTATTTTGTGGATGATGGATGGGTCTTGGTCTAGCGTTTATGGCTTGTTCATTAGAAAGTAATTTGTGAGAGGATGGTCTAGTAGTGACTCTTCTTGGAAATGGTTCTTCTGGAACCATAGAACTTGTGATAGGTTGAATAGGATCTGATTCTTCAAAGCTATTCAATTGATTTGATGTGATTTCCATGTCACTTTCAGTCTCATATTCTGTATCACTAAGATCAGGAGTATGAATGTTATATAGAGTTTTGGTCGTAACCATGGATAAATTTGTGTCAAATATTTGCAGATCATGAGCAGGTGAATGTCCACTAATAGTCCCTACATATCGGGTAGGAGGGGGAACATTATGATGCTCAATTTGATTAGCCACCTCTTTACCATGCTTGGGTAAAGGATGTTGAAATATGTCCGTAGCACCCTAAAATTGGCGCAGTTAAACCCTTAGTAAAAGATAAAAGATAAAAATTTAAATTTTAACCCCAAAACCGCTTGTTACCCGCTTCCCTTCTTTTTCATGCCATTTTTAGGATTTGTTTTGACCGTTGGATGATATCGTCGCATATCAGATGAAATCATCCCCGATCTGACGAATTCGTCTAGAATAGAGCATCCAGATGATTTCGTCCTAAAACTAAATGTTCATAATTAGCTTTTGTTTCAACAGCCTCTCCAACCTTGGCAGAAGTGCATCTGCGCAGTTGGAGATTCCCCCATTGGAGATCTCCCAGATTGGGATGATCTCCAACCTCCTAACCTCCCCCTAATCCTATATAAACTAGGATTTTTCTAGTTTATCCCCCTGATTCCACCTCCTTGACTCCCATGAACCCCCTAGCTGATGGATTTCCCTGCATCCTCGCACTGCTGTCTGCATTCTGTATTTCACATTTTCTTGTAGGAACTCTACTATTTTTTTGTTGGAGCAAGATCGGATCGTCGCAAGCGATCCTGGACTATTTCGGACGATCTTGTCGAGGAGCGCAGATGATCTCGTACGATTGGAGGCGATCCCGACTGTAGTCCAGATTGGGGGCAATCAGAGCCCGGAGTTTGCATTTTCTTAAACTTTTTTTGCATTTTCCCATTGTAATTCTGCATTATCTTAAGTTATTATGTTTATGCATCTTGGAGTTCACCTCATTTAATTTAAATGCATGATAAAATCAAAATAAATTATTAAGTTGATGCATTTCTTCTTTGATTTCTATTTGGATTTATCATTTAGGTAAATTTACCATTACTTCTATCATTTCCCCTGTGTTTTGGCACTCGTATTTTGGTATTTTGTATCTGTTTCTATGATTGCAGGTTTCTGACGAATTCGTCTAACGAATTCGTTAGATCCATGATGATCTCATCTGATCTCAGATGACCGACTATGATTTGAGATGATTTTGTCTCATTTCAGATGATTACGTGTAGTTTGAGATGATTCGGACTGCTACAAGACTCAGAACCTTCATCAGACATCCGAAATCAGGTATGATCTGTCCTAATTTGCATATTCTCTGTGTTTAGCACTCATTTCTATTTTTTGTATCCATTTAAATCAGTATTGGCATATAGAATAGTTTAGATTCATCTTGGCCAAACCTAGGAGTTGAATGATTAAAGTACAAAATGAACACATTAAACCCATTCTCAACCTAGGCATGGAAACTGCCACTCAAAAGTTTCTTGGTGAACCCACCATCCGTCAAAAATTCACCTTTATACTCCTCCCCCGAGAGGCGGGACCTTCAAAGGGCCTCTCAGTCCGAGGTATTGTCCCATCCTTCTCGCATCCCCCTTTCGGGCGCGGATCCTATAGCTCTGAGGGTAAGGATGCAAAAAATTTGGAGCGATACATTTTGGTGAACCCGACGTGAATAACATAGGCATATTTCTGATTCAAAAATATAAAAAAATAAAAATATATATATATGTATGTATACAAGAAAAAAAAAAACAAAATCATCATTTCAAGTTTGTATGTTTTAGATTCAATTCTAAATAGTAGATACTAAATATTACTTTTAGAAGTACTAAAGAAACCATGAGTTTTTACTCAAATCAATATGAGCCCATCAGTAATGTTGGAAGAATTCAGCCAAATACATTTGTTGATTATGACCAACCTCATCCCTATTCAACATCACCTCCATCACACTTTTCTCATTTTTCATCCTTACCCCAACAGGACAATCCCTTTTCCAATCCTCTTCATAACGATATTATCTATTCTCCCATATATCCATATTATGTCTATCAATCCACATACAATCCTCCTCCACCCTTTCAATATTCTTCTTTCAATACAACACATCCATTTCAACAAGAAAATACTTATTCTTCCAATCCTACCATGCACTCACATCATACTTCACAATCTTCCTATCATCATTCTACCCATAATAAAGAAAAGAGAGGTAAAAAACCATTAGGTCCTTTTATGACTGAACTCCTAAGGCACTTATCAAAAACCTCTCGAAAACCTTCATCACGTACATTTACAAAGCTCAATCAACCAATGGATATAATTCTCAAGCATTTACTTGATACAAATAAGATTGAACTCCCTTCCATAAGACAACTTGATACCACAATAGATTGGTTTAAACCTGAGCTACATTGTGAATATCATAGAGTAGATGGACATATGACACAAAATTGTAAAGATTTAAGATGTGCAATTCAAGATTTGATTGATGAGGGTCTTTTTAATATAAAGGAATTACAATCTACAACTGATTATAAATCTCCAGTAAACTATCAAACTCCTACACAACAAATACCAATAATCAATCAAGACATGGGGATCTCCCAAGAACCCCTATTCAATTATCAACAATAGGAAACCAATCAAATATTGCATGTTAATGTGTCCCATCATGATGATATTACTAATATTGTAACAGAAACTACAAATGAGCAACCTCAAGTTCAATCAACTCAATCTGATATTCAAGATATGGATTCCTCATTTGACCAACCTTCAAAACTATCTTTGGCTCTAGAGAATGATCCAAAATGGAATGTAAGCATAGAAAGCTCATCTTTAGAATCAAAATCTCAATCTGAAATCCACTTTGATAGCCAACAACAAGTGATTAATCCTCAAGCAAAGATATCCCTTTTAGAAGTATTACAAAGTTCTCATAAGGAAACTTTGTTCAAGATACCTAGCCAACAATTTGTTCCTCATGATATTTTCCCTAAGAACATAATTAATGGTGTAAGCCCTCTTGAGGTTAACCATATTTCATTCTATGATGAGGAGATTCCTTCCTCTACTCCACAAGAAGACTCCTCTCTTTACATTACAGGATCTAGTAAAGAAACACCTGTTAAAACTATCATGGTAGATAATGGCTCCTCTCTTAATTTATGCACTTATCAATTATTCCAAAAACTCAAATTAAAGGAAGAAGATCTTAATGAATCAAATGTTATTATAAAATATTTTAACAATGAAATTCAAGAAGCTCAAGGTACTATAATTCTTCCCCTTAATATTGGATCCAAGATCCTGGATACTTTGTTTTATGTAGCATATTGCCCTTCACCTTACAACCTACTTCTCAAAAGTCCTTGGATTCATACGATGAGGGTTGTCCCTTCCACTCTTCACCAATGTTTAAAGTTTGAACTTGCAAGTAAAATTGTTACCATACATAATGACCCAACACCATTTGAAGAATATTTAACGGTTGAAACATCAAGTTCTATACATTCTCTATTGTCACAATTATCTTCTATCCATCACTTTTCTTCATCCATATATGATCATCCTTGTTTACCAAATAACACCCATGCATATCTTTCACATATGCTCCCTCCATATTATCAAGACTTGGAAGATAGTGATAAGAATGAAGAACCTTCTTATCCTTCGGACATTTTATTTTGTAACATGATCAATTTTACACATATAAAAGTAAAATATTTTGCTACATTATTCTACATTATAACAAAGCTTTTGTTATCACTACCTTTTATTCATCACCTTTTGTTCTTACCTTCACCACAACCAAATTATCCTTCAAAACCTCCTTTGATTTTGAAGCAACCTTAGACATGCTATACTCAAATAACCTTGTATAGTGTATATAGATCATCTTGTATATACCACCAATTTCATAAATTAAAATCAAAATATAAAAAAAAAAACATCAAAATCCTCAAAATCTTCAAAAACATATTTTATTTTCATACCTGTCAATTCTTGAAGTATTGCAGTTATATTTTCAATTATTTTGGATAAATTAGCATTTATTTGGAATCCCGCACTTTCACACTCACATGAATAAATATCTTGATTTTATTTGGTATGATTATTAATCTCTCTTATATCAAAGTCCACATTGGCATTAAATAAAGTTTTGAGCATAGAGAACTGATCTTGTTATTTACTTGAACCAAGTATATCTTTTCACATTAAAATGATTTCATTGCAAATTCGATATGATGCTACATAGTAGAAGTGGTTTCCTGAGCGAAAAGTTTCCCCTGCTATCCTATCATGCACATGGTCTAGAATCTTTGAGAATTGACAAAAGGACAAGCTCACCCCTACCCAGAATAAAAATCCCTTGCTCTACAGCTAATCCGAGCAAGTATCCCTAGTATAGGAAGAAAAAGAAAAGTCAAAGAAAATGAGAAAAGAAAAATATTATTTTGTACCATCGCAGCAATATTTCAGCATTATCTCAATTCCAAGCAAAAATACAAAAAAAAAAAAAGAAAGAAAGAAAAGAAAAAGCAAAATGCAATAAAATCCCTTTCCCTACCCCTTGAAAAGAAAAGAAGGGTGAATGAGCTTGAATCCCTGGAATTCTCAATTATTCGAAAACTGTGAGGTAAGCCCCATAACAGGTGGTTTGTGCCCAACCCGCTTGGCCTTGGGTAATTCCTAGCGTGGTGATATGTCTGTCACATTAGCGACCTTCTTTTGTACTAGACCTATGTCAGCTTATGGATTAGCTAGCTCTTGATAACCCGAATTACATAGTAGTCTGGTACGGTTACATGCATATAAATCATGGTTAAGGAACACTCATTTGGTTAAGGCAAATTACTTGTATCAAATTATCTTGCTCAAAATTGGTGAATGAACAATACAATCGCACACACATTTGTATTTGAGAGATTTTGTATCATTATGATAAATCAAGATCGGTAATGAACTCACATTTGCACATGAGGATCCCTTATAAACCTACATTTGTCTTTGAGATAATTTAAAATATTTCCGTAATTCTTTTCGGAATAGTTTTATCCTCTTATTTCAGAATTTTTGTTTTGTATAAAAACAATTATATACATTGTTTCACAAAATCACAAAATGATTTCAAACAACATGTTCATATTATTATTTTCTGTTTATCAAAAGTCAAAAATTAATCTTGCAATAAAACTAAAATATCCATTTCTTCTTTGGATTTCGCGATGATGGTATAAGTCTATACCTATAAGTCTATGCCTAGCGCAAACCATTGTTCTAATTTTATTTTCCCATTCATTTTAATAAAAACACATATGGCTTACATCATTATGTTACATAACTAAGCTTTAAAATGAACGCACACTTATCTTATTTCAGGTCATTATGTCAACATTCAATTTTGCAATGATGGTATAGTTCCTAGGAACTTATGCACAATTTTTATCACACTTAGGAATTTATGCCTAGCAAAAATCATATTTCTTTTATATGTCATGCATAATATTTTTATGAAAATCTGAAAACAAATCATCACCATCATCATTTTCATCATCACAACATCAAGTCTTAAGACAGTCTCTTAAGCACTCTTTCACTTTTAACAATATTTCTATCCTGGGATTAGCTTGACGACCTAGTGAGCGGCGACTCCATGAAATGGTCTATAACAGCGACAATGTCCTTTGAAATTATTGTTAGAAGTCCCTTTTATTTTTCATCAAATTACACCACAAAACAACCAATTTATTTACATCAGATTATTTCATTTACAATTTTATGCCATGATATCAAAAATTATAATATTTCAAAATGACATAATTACATGAATACTCAATCACAAATCTAAAGCATCATACAACATATACACAAGTCATATCATCAAAAACAAGACCATATATATATATAAATCAAATTATGTACATCATATCAAAACTGGATTGGTATGCCACAATCTATACCCCGGCATACTCAATCCTCTCAAAAATCTACATACAATCTACCCTCTACAACGACTATCCTTGAGAAGCCCTCGAGCTCTCAGCCTCATCTCCTCCCCCACCCTGACGTGGAGGAGGTGGTCCCATAGAGGTCCGGGCTGTGTCTCGGGTCCTCGTCGTCGATCGTGAGGATGTCCTCGATGATCCCATCATGATCGGCTCCACAATCGGGGCTGGCAGTGGTACCCTCTGGTTCTCTGGAACCATGTGATAGTATAGCCCCTAGTAGAATGTGGTCTGAGCAATAGACCATGCCAGATCTTGAGTGCTCGCTCCTCTGCCCCGAGCTCTGAGCCGTGTGGCCTCATCCTGTAGCGTCTACACTTGAGCTCGGAGGTGGGCAACCTCAGCCCGGAGAGCCGCCGTCTCGCTGCTCTCCCCTACATCGACACCCTTGCCCTTATCAAGCGATGGTGGTCTCTCCCCCTGCTATGAAGGGAGTCTCTCCTCCCTCCGCCCTATCTCCTATGGCCTCTATGGAGCCCGTGCCATCCTCTGGCATCTCTCCTATGGGGACCACCATTGCTCTCTCCCGTCGTGACCCCGTGCTGCCTCAATGGCATCCTGGCACCGCCTCCCCATCCGGCACACCACGGCATGCACTGGACCCTATGCCCTCATCATCCGAGGAGGGCGGATGCCTACGTACCAGGCATCGTATCCATCAGTCACCCCAACATCGTCACCATCCACTGGCTGGATGGGGGCATCGTCAATGTCCTGGCTCCAGAATCGCTGCATGTCTGGAGCCCCGCTCAATGTAGTACTATCTCGAATAGTCTAGGAGTACTCATAATCCCTAAGAGAAGGGATCCCCTACTGAAGACCGAACTACCGTAGTACCCGGTCATAGCGGTGGAGCTCTACCTCTCCCCGCTCCATCCTCAGCCAGCAGACTCGCCTGATGCGAGCCAGCTCCTGCCCATCCTTTGCCCACCTGGGATGCTCTCTCCATGGCCTCCAGGTGATCTGGTCTGGGATGAGGTCATCCAACAACCTCCATGACATCGATAGATCTATCCACCACTGTGACCCTCTCTGTAGCCACCAATAGTAAACCTGGGGCCTCTCCCGGTCAACCCCTATCAATGGGAGCCCTACCGGCCTCCGCACCGTGATGTGCTCCCAACACCAAATCTATAGCAATGATGTCAAGACCAGACATCGACCTCCCTTGTATACGACCCCATGCAGGATCCTATACAAGCGACATAGTACAAAGCTACCCCATGTAAACCTATACCCGTGGTCTCTCATGTCACAAACTATGTCTGAGAGCACCCATGGTAGTCTACACCCGCTCTGGTGGCACAGCAGTAAGCCACCGACCACCCCTGCCAAAACCTGAGTCAACCTAGATGCCCCAGGCATCTACCGTAGAGACTCAATGTTCACCCCACCCTTCTCTAGGGCGAAGCTCGGGTCTCCGATCAGTCTCATCATCGCCTGGCCCTGATTGGCCATAGGCATCATGAGCCGTCCCTGTATGGGGATCCTCATGATCCTCCATACGTCCTCTAGTGTGGGAGCCATCTCCCCTATCGGTAGCTAGAAGTAGGATGACCCCGGATACCATCTCTTTGCTAGGGTTGTCAAAAGCCCTATGTCCGTCGGTACTTGTGGCATCTCTGCCACATGCCGTAGCCCGACCTGTGCTAGTCGGTCGCACTCTGCCTGGTCGAGAGTGGCCAAGTCGTCTCTCAGCCCATCGTATTTCCATTCTCGGCTCTTTAGTAATCCCCTCTACAAAACAAACAATAAAACAACAAAAATTCATTAATCAACCAATCATTAAAATAAAATTAAAAACATTTTAATCAAGCTTAATTTCTTAATAGCGATGATATCGTCCACCATTGGATGATATCGTCCCAAATTTGGCAAAATCATCCTTTGTAGGATGAATTCGTCTCCGATTTCACAACTTGGGGATCGCCCCTTGTTGAACGGGATCGCCCCTAGTTCGCTGATTTCGCCCTCCAACGAAATCGATGATCTAGGGACGATTCCAACGAAATCGGGACGATTTCATCCCGACATCGTCGACGGCCTAAAAATGGCCGCGATGCCCCAAATAGTCAAAATTTAAAACAAAAAAATTGCACAAAGTAAAATCAAACCTAATCTACTAGGATTAGATCCTTACCCGTAGCCCGCGCCGGACCTCTGTCGCTCTGTGCGCTGTCTCCACCATTGTTTCTCTCTGCAGAGCTCTGGAACAATAAAAATGAATAGTAAAAAAAAAAAAAAATGAATTAGGGTTTTCCCTATTTTTCTTAATTTTATTCAAAACCAACAACATTTTAATTTTGCTTTTCCGTGTTTTTACCTCAAACGTTCGATTTGGGTAAAAACACGGAGGGGGCACCATAGTCAGCAGTCATACGATTCGACCTAGAATCGTCGTCTAAAAAATTGAGTAAATTTTTGCTTTCTCGTAAAACAGGAAAAACTCGTCTTTAACGCATTTTCTTCGAAAAATTCGCTAAAGAGGGGGCAAAATGTAGCACCCTAAAATTGGCGCAGTTAAACCCTTAGTAAAATATAAAAGATAAAAATTTAAATTTTAACCCCAAAACCGCCCCAAAACCGCTTGTTACCCGCTTCCCTTCTTTTTCGTGCCATTTTTAGGATTTGTTTTGACCGTTGGACGATATCGTCGCATATCAGACGAAATCATCCCCGATCTGACGAATTCGTCTGGAACAGAGCGTCCAGATGATTTCGTCCTAAAACTGAATGTTCATAATTAGCTTCTGTTTCAATAGCCTCTCCAACTTTGGCAGAAGCGCGTATGCGTAGTTGGAGATTCCCCCGTTGGAGATCTCCCAGATTGGGATGATCTCCAACCTCCTAACCTCCCCCTAATCCTATATAAACTAGGATTTTTCTAGTTTATCCCCCTGATTCCCCCTGACTCCCCTAAACCCCCTAGCTGACGGATTTCCCTGCATCCTCGCACTGTTGTCTGCATTTTGTATTTCACATTTTCTTGCAGGAACTCTACTATTTTTCTATCGGAGCAAGATCGGATCATATCGCAAGCGATTCCAGATTATTTCGGATGATCCTGTCGAGGAGCGCAGACGATCTCGTACGATTGGAGGCGATCCTGATTGTAGTCTAGATTGGGGGCAATCCGAGCCCAAGTTTGCATTTTCTTAACTTTTTTGCATTTTTCCATTATAATTCTGCATTATCTTAGGTTATTATGTTTATGCATCTTGGAGTTCACCTCATTTAATGTAAATGCATGATAAAATCAAAATAAATTGTTAAGTTGATGCATTTCTTCTTTGATTTCTATTTGGATTTATCATTTAGGTAAATTTACCATTACTTCTATCATTTCCCTTGTGTTTTGGCACTCGTATTTTGGTATTTTGTATCTATTTCTATGATTGCAGGTTTTTGACGAATTCATCTAACGAATTTGTCAGATCCATGATGATCTCGTCTGATCTCAGATGACCGACTATGATCTGAGATGATTTTGTCTCATTTCAGATGATTACGTGTAGTTTGAGACGATTCGGACTGCTACAAGACTCAAAACCTTCATCAGACATCCGAAATCAGGTATGATCTATCCTAATTTGCATATTCTCTGTGTTTAGCACTCATTTCTATTTTTTGTATCCATTTAAATCAGTATTGGCATATAGAATAGTTTAGATTCATCTTGGCCAAACCTAGGAGTTGAATGATTGAGTACAAAAATGAACACATCAAACCCATTCTCAACCTAGGCGTGGAAACTGCCACTCAAAAGTTTCCTGGTGAACCCACCATCCATCAAAAATTCACCTTTATACTCCTCCCCCGAGAGGCGGGACCTTCAAAGGGCCTCTCAATCCGAGGTATTGTCCCATCCTTCTCGCATCCCCTTTCGGGCGTGGATCCTATAGCCTGAGGGTAAGGATGCGAAAAATTTGGAGCGATACAATGTCCAATGATTGATTGGCATTCTGATTCTAATTTTGGGGGATGTTCTTTTGAGCATTATTAGGAGGATTTTGTTTAGGTTGAAAGGCTTGCACCTCCATCTCATTGTTATCAATTAAGTCTTGTATTTTATGTTTTAATATTTTACAAGAGTTGGTAGCGTTTCCAGGTCCTCTATGGAAATCACAATGTAAATCAGATCTGTATTCGGGTATAGTTGGATCAAGTTCCCGGATATTTGGTAATTGAATCAAACCTCAATCCTAATAATTGTGGGAGAATGGTTGATAAAGGTTGATTTAACCTAGTAAATTCTCACGGTGGTTTATCAGGAGGTTTCAGTATAAACTTCTTCGTTGTATTTACAGTATTAAAATTAGCAATGTTTCTGCTATCAGTGACTCCATCACCCACAACTTGTTTATTCTTATATTGATTTTTGGATTTTTTCTCATCATCTATCTTTTTAAGCTAACCTCTCCTAATGAGAGCATCTTCCACTCTTCGAGCTAAGTCTATAGCTTGATCGAAGGTGGTCAAGGTAGCAGTTGATAACTCATAGGATAGTTGTTCTTGTAAATTATTGATAAAGATATCCAACATTTCCCGATAAGGTAACACAAAGTGTAATTTTCCTATCAACTATCTCCATCGAGCTAGGAAATCAGCAAAACATTCATCTTTGTCTTGTTTTAAGTTGTACAAATCTTTAATGGTTACATGCCTTTCGATGTAGGCACTGAATTGATGAACAAAATACTCGGTTGCTTCCTCGAAATTCCTCAAAGAATGAGTGGGTAATTGATAATACCACTCCAATGCCATTCCTCCTAAACATTTCGAGAACATTTTTAGTAATAACAAGTCATCATGTGATATATCATGACATGCTATCCTAAACATACGAAGATGCTCTATAGGATCTTCAGTTCATTTGTATATAGGTAGGACAGGCATAGGAAAGTGTTTAGGATATGGTTGTGCTACAACTATAGGATCTAGAGGCTGACCACATCTCTTGATAATTGTACGAGGGATAGTAGGGATCTATCTGGTCCATGCGAGAAACTAACTGTTTCACCCTAGTTTCAATATTACTAGTTTGTCCACCATATTGGTTCGGTGGTACATGAGTATGGGATTTATGAGCGTATGATGGTGTGACATAAGAATTAGATGCTATAGCTATTATGCAAATGGTTGGTAGGGAGAGTATTATGAAGAAGATTTGTAGTAGCATTATGTTGTATCCCAGATTGTTGGAAAATGGTGTTTGGTTTTGTTTTGGAATTTTTTTGATTTGAAGTATGTTGATCAATAACTTGGCAAAATAGAGCATTGAATGAAGGTTTCTTTTGTGTGGGAATAACTCTAGGCTTGGTAACAGGCACTCTAGGTGGTTGGGTAACCTGTTTTTGTTGCATGTTTTGGATTATAGTGGCCATATCCAAATTGGATGGTCTAGCTTGATCACTTTATTGATCAACGAAGGACAAGGGATTAGTGCGTGTGTGATATATTTCTTCTAAGTTTGCTTGAGTGTCACTAATTTGATCCTTGTCCATATGGACTGCTCTATTAAGGGCACCAATATTAGTATTGAGGAACTTCCAAAAATGTTCCATGTTCTCAAAAGTAATAGCTCCTTTCGGAGACATTTTAGGGGATGAGGATCCTTCCTCTCTAACAGTTTCCCTTTGTTCATTTCCTTCAGAAAACTCTTCTTCTTGTTGATCTAGGGTTCCTTCTTCCTGAATTGGGTCTTCAAGAAGGACATCTGGTTTATTTATTGGTTTTCCTAACCATTCTTCTTCTACTTCAATCTGTTTTCCATTCCCGAGTCTAGTCATTATGCTTAAACTTAGATTTTAGCAAATATATATTGATATATATATTTGCGACAAGTTTGGGAGGTATATATTTTAATTATATACCTACTATAATACTTAAAAGAAAACGTTTTGATTTTTGTTATATTTTTGTTTTGTTTTTATGATAATATTATAAAGACAACAAACAACATACTAAATGCAAGAAATAATAATAATAAAATAATGGCTTAGTTTTCTATAAATAGTTTATGGATTTCATTGATGGGATCAAGTCTATCAGGAGTCATGAAATGCTCCTCTTCAAATTGGAAATGATTTTTCAGGAATTTGACAAAGTGTGCTATGGTGATATTATCTACTTCTGACTATGACTTGTAAAAATAGAGCTCATGGCAATACTCTCGATATAACATAGCTCTAGGAACTCTATTTCATCTCTTTATATCCGTAAGAACGACCTATTGATCCTCTATATGAGATAGAAATTTATGTACTACAACTGCATTGTTGAGGTATTCCTCAAAGGTGTACAACTCGGAAGACACAAGGGCTCTTTTATCTGCTAACAACCTATGGCAAGCTCTCTGAAGTTCATGATATAAGGTCACTTGATCAGGATCCAGGATTCTATCTAGGAAAAACCTCTTAATTTGCCTAAGTTCTATTGACCTAGATGAAATAATATTCAATCTCCTATTAAGTTCATCCCATAAAGGTGGGACTTTATATGTTTGAGATACTCTAAGCAAAGAAGTAATCTCTATGGCTACTAATTTATTTTCAAAATTAATGGTGACAACTCGTATTTTATTATAATCTACCATCTAAATATGATATGCAACTATAATTGTTTGTCTGATGATTCTAAATGCATTTATATTTATTATTTTATGGATTTTTTTCAAAAGGTTTTAGTTTTCATGTTGGGTTCACCAAAATGTATCTCTCTAAATTTTTTGCATCCTTACCTTCAGGCTATAGGATCCACACCCGGAAGGGGGATGTGAGAAGGATGGGACAATACCTTAGACTGAGAGGCCCTTTGAAGGTTGTGCCTCTCGGGGGAGGGGTATAAGGGTGAATTTTTGACGGATGGTGGGTTCACTAGGAAAATTTTGAGTGGTGGTTTCCATGCCTAGGTTGAGAGTAGGTTTGATGTGTTCATTTTATGCTTTAATCATTCATATCCTAGGTTTGGCCAAGATGAATCTAAGCTATTCTATATGCCAATGCTGATTTATATGAATACAAAGAACATAAATAAGTGCTAAACACAGAAAGTATGCTAAATGAGACAGAATATACCTGATTTCGGATGTTTGATGAATATTCTGAGGTTTGTAGAAGTCAAGATCATCTCGAATCTTACATTATCATCTAAAATTGAATAGAATCATCTCATATCTTAGTTGGTCGTCTGAGATCAGACGAGATCGTCGCCGATCTAACGAATTCGTTAGAAACCTGCAATCATAGAAACAGATACCAAAGACCAAAAATGCAACTAGAAAAGCAAGGGGAAATGATAGGAATGATAGTAAATTTTCTTAAATGATAGATATAGATAGCAATTAAATGAAATGCATTAATTTAATAATTTATTTTAACTTTATCATGCATCTATGCTAAATGAGGTGAACTCTAAGATGCAAAAAATAGAACAAAATAAGTTAATGCATAAAGGAAAGAAGAGAGAAGATAAAGAAATGCAAAATCTGGACTCTGATTGCCCCCAATATGGACTACAGTTGAGATCATCTCCAATCGTACGATATCGTCACTGATCTACGAAAGGATCGTCCGAAATCGTCTGGAATCACTTGCAACGATCCGAGATTGCTCCGGCTGAAAAACAGTAAAATTCTTGTAAGAAAACTTGAAATACACAATGCAAATGAAGGTATGAATGTGTTCTAATGCATGAAAAGTTAAATTTGCAAGGAAATCAGTCAGCCAGTAGGATAAACTGAGAAAATCCCAGTTTATATAGGATTAGGGGGAGGTTAGAAGGTTGGAGATCATCCCAATTTGGGAGATCTCCAACGGGGGAGACTCTAACCACCCAGACACGCTTTCTACCCAAGTTAGAGAAGCTGTTGAACATAAGCTAATTATGAAAATTTGGTTTTGGTACAAAATCGTCTGGACGTTCTCTTCTAGAAAAATTCGTTAGATCTAGGATAATTTTGTCTGATGGTCAACGATATCGTCCAACGGTAAAAAAAAATCCTAAAAATTGCATAAAAAACAAGGAGAGTGGGTAACGGGCGGTTAACGGGTAGTTTGGGTTAAAATTCAAATTTTTATCTTTTTACTAAGGGTTTGACTGTGCCAATTTTAGGGCGATAGGTACCCGAACCAATATTTTTAGATATGATATAGGGTACTATCCAATTAGCCACAAATTTGTCTCACATATCAGGTGGTAAATTAGAGTTTTTTTGGTTCTATTTCAATACAATATCCCTAACTTCAAAGTCTCTCTGATGGACTTTATTATTATAAGCTTGTTTTAATCGCTCCTAATAAACATGGAGATGCTCGAGGGCATTCATGTGACGTTTATCAAGCAACGTAAATTGATCTAGTCGAGCTTGCTATGTGGTGTCATCATCAATGAACTCTTTTAATATGATGCACAACATTGGAATTTCCAACTCTAAGGGTAAAATGGCCTCAGTGCCATATACTAGTGAAAATGATGTTACCCCAGTGGGCATTCGAATTCTAGTCCTGTAAGCCCATAATGCAAGGGGCAGCTGGATATGCCAATATTTGTGGTTTTCTTGGACCATATTTTTCAAGATAGCCACCACTATCTTGTTTGAGACCTCAGCTTGCCCGTTTGCCTACGGATAATAAGGAGTCATAAAATTGTGTTTGATTCTATACTTAGACGTCAAATATCTCACAGTTTTGTTCTTAAATGATGTTCCATTATCCAAAATTATCTTGGATGGAATCCCAAAATGACATATGATATGCTCAAGTATAAAATTTATTATGTGAGCTCCAGTCATCGTTGTTAAGGGTATTTCTTCCACACATTTTTTAAAGTACTCAGTAGCCATAATAATAAAAGTATGTTGGCCCGATGATGGAGGAGAGATCTTATCGATAAGATCTAATCCCCACTGAGAAGATGGCCAAGCCGCTTGGATGGGTTGTAAGGCATGTGATGGCAAGTGTGTAAGATTAGAATGATGTTGATATTTGATGCATTTCTTGACATACACATTGCAATCCTTCTCCATAGTAGTCCAGTAGTAACCCATTCGAAGGATGCGCTTGACGATGGCCATGCTGCTGAAATAGCCACCACACATACCATAATGAGCTTGTGAAATTGCCCAAGATGCCTCTTGGGCTTGTTGTGGCTGATCCACAACACACCTCAAAATTGGGGACCCACCTTTTTGCATGCTTTCAAAGAATAAAATAGTGACCCAGATGCTAAAAATCAAGAAAAAAAGCAAAATTTCACAAAAATGAAAAAGTGTCGCGATATCGCGACATGTTGCTCCGTCATGGCAGAAAATAAAAAAGTGTCATGATATCGCGACATGTCGCTCCATCACGACAAAAAATGAAAAAGTGTCGCGATATCGCGACATGTCGCTCCATCACGATAGAAAATGAAAAGGTGTCGCGATATCACGACATGTCGCGTTTTCGTGGCCAGGGCAACAGAATATAGCAGAATGGAAAATTGTCACGATATCGCAACATGTCATGAAATCATGGTTCTCAGAAGAGAGAGAAAGACAAAATGGAAAGATGTCATGAAATCGTGACATGTCACAAAATCGCGGTCAAACCAGTCAAACAGGGCAAGGCACTAAAGTTGTCACGAAATCACGACATGTCTCATTTTCGGTATTCATGACGACTAACAAGCTGAGCAAGGGAAATGTGTCACAAAATCGCAACGTGTCGTGTTTTCGTGGCTCCAAATAGCCAGATGGTACAGAAGAAAAAAGCGTCACGATTTCGTGACAGAAAGCACTTGGACAGTACAAATATGGAAGATGTCGCGATTTCGCGACAAAAAGCAGCCAAGGGGTACGAAGATGAAAGCGTCACGATTTCGCGACAAGAAACAGGGAGATGATGCCAAATGAAAAAAGTGTCATGATTTCATGACATGTCATGTTTTCATGGCCAGGAATAGCAAAACACAGCAAAATGAAAAGGCATCACGATTTTGTGACATGTGGCATCCTCGAGGCCCAAAAGAGAAAAAATGTCATGATTTCACGACAAGTTGTAGCGAGACAGCCAGAAAGGGAAAAGTGTCACAATTTCATGACAAAAATCAACAAGATGGTGTAGAAGAGAAAAGTTTCATGATTTCACGACATGTCGCGTTTTCGCGGCTGAGTGCAACAAAACCCAGCGATAGAGAAAAACGTCACGATTTCACGACAGGTTGCACCTACATGGCCCGATAGCAGAAAAGTGTCACGATATCATGACATGTATCATTTTAGCGATGCATGAAGGCTAACAAGGCTGCATACAGGAAAATTTCATGATTTCACATGTCTCATTTTCGTTGTGCATGGTGGCGGACAAGGCTGTTGGCCGAAAAATGTCACGATATCATGACATGTCTCATTTTTGCGATGTAGGTAGAAGAGCAAAGTTGCATACATAAAAACATCATGATATCGCGACATGCTCTTTTTTGTCACAATTTACACGGGGCCATTAAAGAACATACAGAAAAGCACAAAACACATGGCACGAAGAGGTCAGGGCTATGATAACGCTTCAAGATCGACAGTTACAAAGAAGATCAAACGTTTCGACGTCGAGTAGAAGGTCAAAATGACGAAGAGGTAGGAAGATGAAACGAAGCGATCTAGGAGATGAAGCGAAGTGTCATAGGGAAAAATAAAGAACCACTCCAGAACGTTTAAAAGAAGAAGCATAGGACAAATACGAGGGTCGAAATCCGCTACAAGCAGAGTTGCAGTGCCGAAGGCGAGAAGCCATTTTGGGCCTGCTTTGGAGTGTTTTTCTTCCCCTTTTTCTGGTTTTGAGAAAACTAGAGATTTTTGTCATTGTAAATTGATAAATTCTTAATACAAAAAATTCAGAGTGTTTGCATCTCATTGACAAGAAAGAAGGAGTCATTTTTTGCATGCAAGATTTAATGTTTTATTTTCCCCTTTCAGATTTCTAGGCTTATAGGTAAAGTTTAATGCAAGTGCTCTTGGTTGCTTCATGCGAATGTCTAAATCTGAAAATCACAGTGAAAACCCCAGGAACCAGCACCTAGCTTATCTGGATTGTGCCTATTTGCAGGTTCAATAGGTTAGGTTGTATGCAGAAAACCTTATTATCTTCAGTTTTGTCAGATAGGATTAGAGCCCCTGAATGTAGTTTAGTTTCATTTTTCTTTGCATTTTATTTATATCTTTTCTGCACTTTTATTTCCATAAAGTTTAACTGTTTATTTTAATTTACAGTCATTAAAATAAACAACTTGAAAATATACCGAAACTGAAAATAAAATGATTTTCATCACCAAGATCAAATCACATTTGCTTTATTCGGGTTCAACGAACAATCATTAAAGTTTCACAGTAAAATAAACCAACATTGCCCCTTGTTTTCAGTTACTTGCAACCACTAAGGTGTTCCAAGCACTTTTATTGAATATCTTTATTTGAGATTATTTAAAATGCTAACATAGCATAACCTTGGAGAAATTATTTATTAAATTTCTTTGCAAGAGAGGATTTAGAACCCAAATCCTATCGGAGAGTGTGTTTTCACAATCGGGTGAAAATACCACTCAACAGATTGGCACTAGAAGGAGGGCTGGATGGGTTTATTTTAGTGAGATTTAAAATTTTGTATATTTCATGCCCTACTGATTGTTATCTTTAGTATTATAACACAACTCAATAGATTGGCACTAGAAGGAGGGCATGAAAAGGTTTATTTTATCGTGATTTTAGATGCTACAGGTTTATAATTGTTTAAGAGCTTTACATTGCTAAATATTTCAAGTCCATTTGATTAGCATCTTCGGCCTCCTCTAACACCACTCAAAATATTGGCGCTAGAAGGAGGGCTTGAACGGTTTATTTCATTGCTCTAACGCTTTTTGATTATTCATACAGTAATAAGATGTTTGGAATAAGGTGTTTTGATTATGCATTATTTTGGAATATAGCTTTGTCATGGTTCCATCTTTCATTCATGACTAACAAATTGGTTTTGAAATTTTTCTTTGAGTTTCATTAATGGCTACAACTGTAGGAATGTGGTATGGGATACATGCTAATCCTTTGAACATTAGTGGATATTTTCATGATTTACCCAAGAACGTAGAAAAAAATTTGCCCAAATTTAAGCACAATGGTCCAACATCAGTCGAGGAACATATTCAAGCCTATGTGGATATCCTAATTAGATGGAATGTCGAACATGAGGATGTGGCATGTAGAATGTTTCCTGGAACCTTGGATGAAGTGGCATATGATTGGTACATCAATTTACCCGCTGGTTCTATTACATCTTGAAAACAATTGAAAGATGAATTTATCAATCAATTTAGGTTGTTCATTGATCCTCTCACGATATTTCAACAATTTGCTTCTTACAAAAGAGAACCTAATGAGCCAGTGAGAAGTTTCAACTTGAGGTTTCGAAATCTTTATGTGAGATTAATTTCTCCCTATACTATTGAGGATAGTGGTGCTCTTCAAATATATTTTCGAGCATTAGATCCATTATTTGCCCTGTTCGTTAGGATGAATCCCTTGGTTATTGATCTGGCATCGGCCTACGTAGAAGCTATGACTGTAGATCAACAATTAAGGCCACAAGGTTATGGAATGGAGCAATCAACTATGGTAGGACAACTAAGGGCTTGCAATCAAACCTCGATGGTAAATCAAGCATGGGCACAACAAAATTCGATATTAAATATTTTTCCCTATAATAAACTTTATCCTACCATGTTGACTTATGCTCCCACTTGTGCTTATACAAGTACTTCCATCCATCCAACTATGCCTCAATTAGAGAATCATGTGGTCACTCAGGAAACTATCGCAACAAATGTTCAAGCTCATTCCTTGGATATCAATCCAACTAATCCTACTACTTCTACCACTCAGCCCAAAGAGTTCATGGTTAAGAAGGTATGTAGGCGTGTTCCACCGCAAAAGTGAGCACATCAATGTATGCATCCAAATCATCCTAGGAAGAAAATTCATAATGCTGATCTTAATGATATTTCATGTTATGACTCTTCAAATGATACAAGATATTTTGAGGTGACTCACGTTGAAGTGAATGCCTATTCGAAATGTCTTGAAGAGCATGAAGATTTTTGTGAAGAAATTCTATGGATGGGTAAAAAGAAGTTGGAACCAAATAATCACCATCTTGTTTTGGAAAATAAATATCCAGAATCATTACCCAAAAAGGAGGATTTGGATGAACAAACTTGTTTGGATATGATTTGGGCAGATGTACTTGCAAAGGATTGGAGCAGCTATATGACACAAAATTCAAAAATCGATCCCATTGTAGAAGCGCCTAAGTCATTACAAATGGCTGAAAATAAATTTGAAATAAAATCAACAAATGAAGTTGAAGACATGATCGATTTTCACCACTTGTTCTCAAAAGACACTGAGGATGATGCTCTCGAGAGTGATGACCAAGAGGATCCACACCTTCCAAATTGTTATAAAGTTGAATCATGGGTTACAAATTTGGACTAAGATAGATTTACCAATTTGAATTCAAAAAATAACCCACTTTTGGAAATAACGGGACCATCTAAGGAAGGTGAAGATGAGTTAGATGAGAGACAAGTTGATGAATCATACGATGAAGAAGAAATACTTGAACGTCACAACTTGAACTTGGAAGATGATTACTATGATTCGTAGAAGAAATGGGAAGAATATTATCAATATGAATCATCTAACAAACTTGTTGTGTCAATTAATATGCAAGATAACTCAATTGCTTCCTCACATGAGGATAATGTAAATCCTGTACAATTTGAGAAAGTTTCGGAAGAGGAATCAGAATCTCATCAAATTTTGGAGCATGATGAGGATTCTATGACCCAGAACCATGAAAGAGAGTCGCTTGCATTAGATCCCTTTGAAGGAAAAGAAATTGAAAACATTGATCCATGTAACTGCGCTACAATGATTACACTTTTTCAAAATGAGAAAATTACAAAACCTAAATCATTTGGGTTTGATATCATTGATGATCCGATTGAAAATCTCACGTTACCCAAAACAACCCAAGTGATTGATCATGGAAATGTGTTAGTTAACCCACCCCTAGATAGACAAGATTTATGGTTTGAAAGGGATGGACGTATTTTTGATTGGGTACCTAAGTTTGTTGTTTTTGATAAACAAGTTGTGGAGAAAGAGCAAGTGCTACAGGATGATGAATGTCATGAGAGAAAAGAGGAATTTTCAAAGCCTTTTCAAGTAAGGTCAAACGAAAGCGTGCCAAAGGTAAAATATCACTGTTTCAATTTCACCATGCAAAATTTGAATGAAGGTTTACCTAATGGGTGGTTTGATCCAAATATTATTAATGCTATGGCTTTATTGAATGAAAACGAAAGCTTATTTCTACAACATGAATCAAAGTGCGGAGTGAACATCTTAAAGAATAGACATAAAATAATTGAGCATCAATCATTGTCTAACCAGTTTGAAAACTCAAAGCTCCACCATAAGATTATTAATGAAATTAAATCAAATTGGTATGGTGAGAGGGGCAAGTGGAGGTTTGTTTCTTTGTTTGGTTTGATCTTGTTTTTGATGGTTTCTTGCAAAACTTGGTATGCATATCACGTTATATTTTTGTTGAAATGTTCTAATCATGTTTGGGATCCAGGAAAGTGATAATCCAAGCTTTGCATCATCTTGTATTATATTGTACATTTGTATATAGATTTTGGTATTTGGGTTTTGGTTTGTGTTTTCAAGATCGTTTTTGAAGTTACTTTGGGTTTGGTTTTGGTTTGTATTTTCAAATTTTCATTTTTGGATTGCAGTTTGGTTTTGGATTGAATAAGTTTTAATTTAAAGTTGTGTGTTTATTTGACATGTTTTGTTTGTCTATTAAAAAAAAAAAGATGAAAAATTTGTCTTGAGATGCTAACTTATGTTCTAGATCAGGTAAATATGGAACATTGGAATTATGTGGTAGAAATCTCCGCAAGAAATACAAACAGTTTAATAGTATCGTTTGAAACTTGTGATGCATGAAGTAGTCAGTTTTATATGGCAATATTTCATCTGCAATTCAAAAGACAATGCATTCATATTACATCTCACTTTGCACATACATGCCATATTAGTTGCATATGCATTTTAGATACAAATCATTAAAGTGTGTCAAATCCTCTTAGGGTTATGCTATCACATAAATAAGAAGAAAATCCTAAGGTTGGGAACTGAGTCTTGAGATATCTAGAACCAAGCACATTTTATACGCATTAAAAAGGATCTTGAGCAAAATGATCAAAACCTTGCTTGGAAGAAAAGGTTGGGCGAAAGAAGTATTTCATGTCTATCCTATTATGCAACATGATCCTTAAAACAGTGGTTTTGACCACTTCCATAAAGCTTAAAGCCTAAAATCATAGTAGTAAGGATAGGGTTAAATCCTTATCGAACTTAGGTTGAGGATCCAACTCCCCAAAGCTTTGATTTGACCTACATGGAGTAGTAAGGATAGGGCATAAATTCTCATCTCGCTTAGGTTGAGAATCTGATTCCCCAAATCTCTTATGTCTCATTTCATCATAAGTATTGGATTGGAAGGATTGTACTACATGTCCTCTGCAAAGGATGGGTAGTCATCCCCAAGATCCAAGAAATAAAATTAATATTTCCCATTTTTCATCTAAATTTTGGATTGGAAGGATCGTACGACATGTCCCTCGCAAGGATGGGTAGTCATCCCCAAGGTCTAAGAAGTAAAAAAAAAAATAATAATAATTAATATTTCCCATTTCATCTCAATATTGGATTGGAAGGATCATACTACATGTCCCTGGCAAGGATGGGTAGTCATCCCGAAGGTCCAAGAAATAAAAGAAAAAGAATGAATGAAGCTAAATCATGGATTATGGGGTTAAGTATGCCCATGCATCGTAGCATGTCTTGTCTAAAAAACAAGACCACTGATTGTTCAAAGGGTTAGACTAGCATGACCATTTCTTCCATAATTGGTTAAATTATTTTGCTCAAAGTAATGAATTCCAAATCAGAGTAGTAAGAATAGGGTTAAACTCCCATCTCGATTAGGTTGGGAGTCTAATTTTCCAAAGCTCTAATTTCATTTTCACTTACACATGGGTTCAAGATAGTAGTGACTCATAACCAACTTTGGGATCTAATAAAGCAATTCATTATACATATAGTTGATCCTAAGAGGGTTTGATAATCTTGAATGTTTGTGTATGATACTAGAAGGACTATGCCTTTTATAAAAGAAAAATCTCTTAGCATATTTATTAGGTTACACAAATCATTCACAATCTCACATATGCATTCATGTAAAACTGATGATGGAATGTTGATCAATTTCAAACGATAGGGAATGAAACACATTGCACACACCGAGCTGATACTTAATGATTCTGATGATTCATGTATTTCTAATCTATGGGCATTTGTTTATGTTTCTTATGTGCTAACGCCTGTATCTAAGCTTGTATATTTTAGGTTGGGTTCTCACCAAAATGCTCAGGAGCATTTGACAGCAGAGCCGCCATTTTTTGTGGCTGATCCACAACACACCCCAAAATTGGGGACCCACCTTTTTACATGCTTTCAAAGAATAAAAAAGTGACCCAAATGCTAAAAATCAAGAAAAAAAGCAAAATTTCACAAAAATGAAAAAGTGTCATGATATCGCGACATGTTGCTCCGTCGCGGAAAAAAATGAAAAAGTGTCACGATATCGTGACATGTCGCTCTATTGCGGAAAAAAATGAAAAAGTGTCGTGATATCGTGACATGTCGCTCCATCGCGGCATAAAATGAAAAGGTGTCACGATATCGTGACATGTCACATTTTCATGACCAGGGCAACAGAATATAGCAGAATGGAAAATTGTCGTGATATCGCAACATGTCATGAAATCACGGTTCTCATAAGAGAGAGAAATACAAAATGGAAAGATGTCACAAAATTGCGACATGTCATAAAATCGCGATCAAACCAGTAAAACAGGGCAAGGCACTAAAGTTGTCACGAAATTGCGACATGTCTCATTTTTGCTATTCATGACGACTGACAAGCTGAGCAAGGGAAATGTGTCACGAAATTGTGACATGTCATGTTTTCACGGCTCTAAATAGCCAGATGGTATTGAAGAAAAAAACATCACGATTTCACGACAGAAAGCACTTGGACAATACAAATATGGAAGATGTTGTGATTTCATGATAGAAAGCAGCCAAGGGGTACGAAGATGAAAGCATCACGATTTTGTGACAGGAAATAGCGAGATGATGCCAAATGAAAAAAGTGTCGCGATTTTGCGACATGTCGCATTTTCATAGCCAGGCACAGCAAAACATAGCAAAATGAAAAGGCGTCGCAATTTCACGACAGGTGGCATCCTTGAGGCTCGAAAGAGAAAAAACGTCGTGATTTCACGACAAGTTGCAACGAGATAGCCAGAAAGGGAAAAGCGTTGTGATTTCATGACAGAAAGCAGCAAGATGGTGCGAAAGAGAAAAGTGTCATGATTTTGTGACATGTCATGTTTTCGTGGCTGAGTGCAACAAAACCCAGTGATAGAGAAAAATGTTGTGATTTCGTGATAGGTTGCACCTGCATGGCCCGATAGTAGAAAAGTGTCACGATATCGTGACATGTATCATTTTCACGATGCATGAAGGCTGGCAAGGCTGAATACAGGAAAATTTCACAATTTTGTGACATGTCTCATTTTCACTGTGCATGGTGGCGGACAAGGTTGTTAGCCAAAAAATGTTGCGATATCGTGACATGTCTCATTTTTGTGGTGTAGGTAGAAGAGCAAAGCTGCATGCATAAAAATGTCACGATATCGCGACATGCTCTTTTTTGTCATGATTTACACGGGGCCATTATAGAACATACAAAAAAGTGCAGAACACGTGGCACGAAGAGGTCAGGGCTATGATAACGCTTCAGGATTGATAGTTACAGAGAAGATCAAACATTTTGACGTCGAGCAGAAGGTCAAAATGATGAAGATGCGAGAAGATGAAATGAAGCGATTTAGGAGATGAAGTGAAGCGTCACAGGGGAAAATAGAGAACCGCACCAGAACGTTTAAAAGCAGAAGCACAGGACAGATACGGGGGTCGGAATCTGCTGAGAGCAGAGTTGCAGTGCCGAAGGCGAGAAGCCATTATGGGCCTGCTTTGGAGTGTTTTTCTTCCCCTTTTTCTAGTTTTGAGAAAACTAGAGATTTCTATCATTGTAAATTGATAAATTCTTAATACAAAAAATTCAGAGTGTTTGCATCTCATTGACAAGAAAGGAGTCATTTTTTGCATGCAAGATTTAATGTTTTATTTTCCCCTTTCAGATTTCTAGGCTTATAGGTGAAGTTTAATGCAAGTGCTCTTGGTTTCTTCATGCAAATGTCTAAATCTAAAAATCACAGTGAAAACCCCAGGAACCAGCACCTAGCTTATCTGGATTATGCATTTTTGTAGGTTCAATAGGTTAGGTTGTATGCAGAAAACCTCATTATCTTCGATTTTGTCAGATAGGATTGCAGCCCCTGAATGTAGTTTAGTTTCATTTTTCTTTGCATTTTATTTATATCTTTTCTGCACTTTTATTTCCAGAAAGTTTAACTGTTTATTTTAATTTACAGTCATTAAAATAAACAACTTGAAAATATACCGAAACTGAAAATAAAATGATTTTCATCGCCAAGATCAAATCACATTTGCTTTATTCGGGTTCAACGAACAATCATTAAAGTTTCATAGTAAAATAAACCAACATTGCCCCTTGTTTTCAGTTACTTGCAACCACTAAGGTGTTCCAAGCACTTTTATTGAATATCTTTATTTGAGATTATTTAAAATGCTAACATAGCGGAACCTTGGAGAAATTATTTATTAAATTTCTTTGCAAGAGAGGATTTAGAACCCAAATCCTATCCAAGAGTGTGTTTTCACAATCGGGTGAAAATACCACTCAATAGGGCTCTAGAAAATTAAGGAGAACTCCATCGTAGCCTTGTTGGTACAAAATGTCTCCTAGCAAGACATATTTAGTTGCTTTCTTCTTGAATGTGAGTTTTGTGACATGTGACAATCCCTCTGGGATCAGACCAAGTTTTAATAAGTCTTGTATTTGTGACATCCATATCTGGTAAGCCTTAGCTTCGATAGCCAATATGACTTTCTCCCTTGCATATCTACATGTGCAAATGCATACTAGAAAATAACCTTGTGGTGAATGGTAGTACCACTCCCTATCGGACTCTAAGAGGTTAATGACCCCCAAGGTGCCTTCTTTAGAAAGTCTTCAGCTCTGTAAAACCATTCAGCTTTTGGTTACATGCTAATCATGTTGATTGAAATTTTATTATCAAAGGCTTCATGCTCCATAGTAGGATGCAAGAGCATTTTAACATGAATGGTAGTTAAATCAGTAGATGGATTATAAGGGATTAAGGATCCCAAAGATGCCATAGTGTCTGCAAACCTATTTGACAAACGAGGGATTACATCGATGTCATACCATTCCAATTTAGCCAAATATGAAACAACAAGATATTTATAAGCTTTTAATATAGGACATCGATATTGAAAGAGCACCTTAACTTGGTTGACTATGAGCAAGGAGTCGCCAAAGATGTTTAATATTTTAATGTTCATTGCGATGACTATATGGAGGCCCAATAGTAGGGCTTTGTATATAGCATTGTTTTTGGTGCAAGTAAAGTCTAATTTAAATGACAAGATCATTGGAGCTCCTTGTGGCATGAAAAACACTATTCTTGCAGCACCCCATTGCTCGCACTTTGAACCATCGAAGAACAAGGTCATATCAGCATTATTTTCTAGTTCTTTAGGTTTGGGAGCTTCGAATACGATGAAGACCACATCATCCAAAATCTCAATGTTTAGAGGCCTACTATTTGATAGTAGTGCCTCAGCCAGCTGATCAGCTGTAGACACCTAAATCACGTAAATAGGATAAGACTATCAGTGCATTATATATGCCCTCTTATAGACAACATATGGCCTTATTGGGCACACCTCTAGGCTAAAAAAGGCTTCCAAAAGCCTCCAAAACTTATTTTGGAGGCTTCTTAGCAGTCTGGGGTAGTTTTGGGGCTCCTACTGGTGACCGTCCCACCCAAGGACAGTCACAGTTGGTGATCGTCTCACCCAGGGATGGACATTAGCAATCGTATCTGAGTGGGATGGCCCCTAACTAGACCTTTGAAAAAGTCAAAGGATACACTAAATGGCAATCAAATACTGCCATTAGCACATCCAATCACCCCAAATTGACTGGGGACCAGATAATGGATAGTGGGATAGTTGATTGGGAGCACCCAAGGGGCAACCTTCTCCCAATCACCCCATGATGTGATTAGGACACATGGCGACACTTGCCTCGCATGGAAAGACATGCCCTTTTGCCCTAGATGCCCTTTTGGGCTATAAAAGGAGCTTCAAACTCCCAATTTTAGAGAGGATAATTAGAGAATTTTAGCAATGAAGTGCTACCCAATTCTATCCTCACCCTTTTGCAAACCAAACCCAATCCAAAACTCACCTTACCTAGGCCTTGAAACCCTCTTCATTAGAAGGTGATTTTAGGGGTAATAGGCTCGATAAACTAATTCCAAACCAGAAAAATTGAAGCATTATTTGGTCCCATCTGTTGAAAACACCCCTACCCAATTTTTGGACCAATTCCCACAGCCATAGGTGACAAAACTAAGGTAGTTTTGTAACCGTTCCACCTAGGGATGGTCAACAGTTTATCCATAGCACACCTAGGTACGGTCACAAAATAGGTTGGAATTTCATATAAATTCCTCCACAAACCCCTTTAGGATGCCTAGATGAACCTATGGTCCAAATTTGGTGCAATTTGGAGTAGTTTTGATGAAATATTTGAGGTCCCCAATGTTGTAGGTTTATCTGGCTCACCTAGGAACGATCACCATTTTTGCATAGTTTCACCTTAGATATTGCTTCCAAATTTGCTTATTTGTATTTATATTAATCAATAACATGTTTATGCTTAATGTAGATCAGTTTTCATGCATGTAGATCACCTTTTATTATTGTAGAATATGCTCTCCTTTTATGGTTTTATGGGTTTCTTCTATAACACAGGTGCTACTAACCCCCTTTCAATCCCTTGTATTCAGGAACAGGAATGCTAGGCAAGAGGAGGAGCTAAGGAGGCATAAGCTTGTCAGCCCAACAATAGCTCCTAAATGTGGGAAGCAAGAATTCACAATATTATTGTTTTATCGCCTCCTTCCAAGGGACTAGATCCCTTGGGAAATTGTAATGAAATGTATCAATTTGTAAAGCCCTCAAAGGGGACTTCTTGTAATCTGGTTTGGAACACTTTTATGAATGAATAGACAGAGAATTTGATTATCTTTATTGTCTATGTTGTTTCATTTCAAGTAGATTACATGCTTATGCCATATTTCCTTTTAATGCTTTATAACTGATATAAATTGCAAGTAAATGCCCTTAAGGCGATATCGTGAATTTCACTTCTTCAGTGGTGATCATGGTATCTAAGTTGTTTTCAATATCCCATTGAAAAATGCTAATTTGGACCTATATTTTTTGTTTCCTCTATTGTAGGTACTGACCGTTTTGAGCAGAAATGACCTCTTTACTGCTCCATGGTATTGGGTGAGATGGTCGGCTACATGGCACTAGGTGGGACGACCCCAAATCTATGACGTACCTACCTAGTATGGCCACAAAACTAGAGGGTTTATGCAAAAATTTGCAAAAATAGCAAGTTTCAGGTTCATTTTTACACCCTTCTGCACTGTCAATTTGCAAATTTACTGTTTAAAATGATTAAATTTCATGTTTTCTTGCTTTTTGGATGCATAGAAAAGGTTAGACTATCTCTTCCCAAAATATTGCATTAATTAATTAAGAAAAATACAGTAGAATTTTTGCTTTTTTTCTGGTTTGACTGCTTGCCACTTGCCCAAAAAGGGTTAAGTTCATATAGGTGTTTGATTTTCAGTGCTTTCCTTTTATGCTACTGACAAATTTGAAAGAAAAACACACCTTCATGCATTTAGTAAATAATCATTGAGTGCTATTTTATTTTATTTCAAATATTTAAGAGGAAAACACACACCATGATCCACTTAAATTTTGGTGAGTTGGACTTCATTTCCAACCACTAATAGAGTTCAATGACGATGGGTTTCATCTCCATCCATTGACTCAAATCCTATGAACCTTGTTCTATTGGCCAATACCGATTCCAAGATCTGTCCTAACCGTGCAAAATAGCATGCATTCCTATTCGGAGGGGTGTATCATTGTGCATGAGGTACTGGGTGAGGATCAGTAGGACCTATGCTCCCTAATAGGGTATGGATTTCATCTCCATACTTTGGTTGGTTCACATGACCAAAATTTCACTCCCAATTGTCGAGCTATGAGTATATAGGTGAAAACCACTTAAAATTTGAGAATATCATTCAACAAAATATCAAACACGAGAAAAGTATTTTCTTTACAAAGCAACACATCTTGAAACACATCAAATAGTTTAGGATTCACACTTAAAAGATTTAAAACAAGATAATCACTTCTATGCTTGTGTGTCTCTATTATTTGTTTGTTTCAAATTCATAGAAATTGTAAAGAAAAACACATAGTAGTTAGAGTATATAGCTATGGTACATACCTGTAGCCAAGCCCATTTAGGGGTAGAATCTATGGGCAATAGAGAAGAGGATATATAACATCCTCGTGTTGAGCCTAGGGATAGGATAATTCCTCCTTGGAAATCAGCTACTCTTCCTAGTTTTAAATCGACTGATGAGTGGATGGTTACTCCTAGAGAGTCAACTAGAAGGTCTAGATTATAGGGGACTCCTTCGTAGGGTACTCCTCTAGGTTATAGTCCTAGTTTGGGAAATATCTTCCTAATTCATATGCTACAAACACCTTATTTTGAGAAGAGTCACCGCGCAATGAGGTGCATCCACATAGAGAAATACCATGTGTTCGTGTGCCCGCTCAATCCTCTACTCCTGATTATATATAGGATCAAGAGCTCACACCTCGAGTTTGGTTGAACGATCATCTTAATATTTAAATTCACCCTACTCCAAGGTATCAAAATCATAATGAGTATGATACTCATCAAATTAGGCGACCTTATTCCCTCTTACCTTACCTTGTTTACAAGGGAAGACCTGAGGAACATCCAAATTATCCTCATGAAAATGTGTCAACGAAAGTATGTTGTGCCTCTGTGCTAGTAGTTTTTCAGAAAGATTTATTTAGGAGAGAAACTCAAGTCAATGTGACTGCCCTCGATCGAGGGAAGCACGTAATTAATCTCATAGATCCTCCTAAATTAGGTCTAAGTACCTTAGCATTATTGCATTGTTGTCTATGAGATTAATTAATTAATCTATGAGAAAATCAAGTCAATGTGAAGAAGATGCTCAAGAGCATGTCACAAGATTTTTAAATCTATGCTTTAACATGCAGGACAATGATGCATTGCTCCTATGAACTTTTCTTAGTACCCTCGCTGGTCTATCCATTGAGTGGTTCAACCAACTACCAAAACATATCATCTACACATTTGAATAATTTGCTGATGCATTTTTGAAACGTTTTGCCTTCAACACCAAAATTAAGGCGACATTAATTGACATCATAGGGATGAAACAAACTGAGGATGAGTCGATTACTAATTATGGAAATATGTGGTGAACACTTTTGGCTAAGCTACCCTATCTATTGCCAGTGATTGAATTAACTCATTTTTTTTCAAAGAGTTTCTTGAAATCCATATCTTTGACATTGCAATTACAGCAATACCCTACCTTGGAAGAAGCTCTAGCATAGGCTAGAAACATAGAGGAAATCAAAATCCAAGAGGGAGAAATAACAAAACCTTGTAAGAAAGAGTGGAAAAAGAATCCTAAGAATAGCTCGACACCTACAAAGCCAGATAGAATCACTCAAGTGGCCATAAATATCCCTGTGCCTACTCAAGTTATGCCTCCCCAAAAGGTGAACTATCAGGCTCAACCTCATCTTGTGAGTTATAACAATAATGGAACAGCAAACCAGGGACAAAAAAAATGTCGTCCTTAGCAACAATTTACTCCCATCACTAAATCTATGGATTCTCTTTTCGATCGATTATGGAATGCAAATATGGTTAATTTACTAGATATTAAACCCAAGGATCTAGAAATAGGCAAACCCAAGCCTATGGGATGCCGAGAGGATCAATATTGTAAGTTTCATTGGCAAGGTGGCCATGATTTACAATCATGCTATGGTTTTAAACATGTAGTACAAGATATGATTGATAGAAATGAGCTTCAAGTGGATGCTCCATTAGCTCCTACCAATCAACATATGGGTATATACAAAGACCCTTTACCAACTCATGAGGTACAAGCAACACCTGCTAAACCGATGAATGAGGTGAAGCAACAACACCCTATGCAAGGGTATGTTGGGATGGTGAGTATTATGAATATCCCAGTCAAGTTGCATAGCCTATAGCTTCAAATGATGTTCCAACTATGTCATAAACTACACCACCTATAGTACATGGGCTTTCTTCTAGGTCAACGATGACAATTAAGAGCAAGCTTGCACAAAGCTTGAGGACCACATCAACATGATTTTCCATCTATGAGTTGATCCAAAAATCACCTCCACATCGGGATGCCTTGATGGACATTCTAAAATCAATAGAGTTGCAACCACAGGATTCCAACTCCTTTATAGATTTTGTGGGTCATGTGCAATAGTGCAAGGAACTAGTCATACAATTTCATGAGCATGAGCTTAATGAAATAGCTAACGATGTGGTAGATCCTCCTTTATACATAATTGCATGTATAAATGAGATACCATACAAAATAGTGCTCATAGACACTAATTTGTCAAGTAATATTATAACAACTAAAGCACTAAAGCACCTTAAGTTGCCAGCATCTCATGTTGTGGCATCAACTTACACTCTTTGTGATTTTAATTATACAATATGTTCTACTGTCGATACCATAGTTCTACCCATTCAGGTGGGGAAAAATACTATATCGAGGTTGTACCATGTTATAGAAGGTGATATGGCCTATGACATTTTGCTAAGTAGACCTTGGATATGGGATATGAAGTGTGTTCCCTCCATAGTGCATCAATGTCTTAAATACACTCATGAAGGGTAAGTGCACGTAGTTTCTACAGATCTAGAGCCCTTCAAATACTACAACATATTACAACATATGCCATAGTTAACATTACCTTAGACTCACATAGACTTTCGATTGAATACACCTATTCAGAGTCTACCCATTCCACCACATTCATCATCATCCATTCCATCCTCATCATCACCACCTTTAGATAAGGCTTCGACGTTGTCAAACCCTCCATCGAGGAACACATCGAAGAGGCCTATTGATGAGAGCCTACCATTAGTTTCCACCATATCCACAGAGGAGGTTCCTTGTGTCATTAATGAGGAATAACCTCCAGAGGTGACTATTGAATCACCTCAAACCTCCATTCCATCTCATCCATCTTCACCATCCTAGGTCACAGTCTAGATGTTTAGTACAGGGATAGGGGAATATTTGGTGAGAAATGTCATGAAAGTTCCATCACTAGAGACAGTGCAAGATATGGGGAGACTGCATCTTCCCATAGGTAGCATTGTACCTCTGGGTCTACCTCCTAATAAAATAAATTTCATATATGGAGGTTTAGAGTATGGATCTCTACCCATTCCTCAGAAGGAAGATGATGATGAACCCTTTTCTAAGGATGTAAATTATTTGTCAAATCTAGACTATGCGTTGTGGTACTTAGATCATTGTAATTGGCATGGGTTTGGTCTCAATTTATATGAGCAATGTAACCGTGTTCCATTTCAACCCTAATATCAACTTTCATATGATAGATCTGAGTTGGGACACAATAAAACGGTACCATTGGATGTCATCACCAAGAGTCTCAAACACCTATGCCTAAGTCATCAGGCTAAGCTCTCTCACAACCCATATGCTAATCTGAATCATGTTCATTCCTTGGGCTATCATTTCCCCATAGAAATGACAGATCAAGGTCTTTCCAATGGTTTCTCTCAATACCATGAAGTGGGGGAGAACTCACACACCTTGCAATATGACAGTGAGGAACAATACCAAGGACCTCCTCACAAATGGACGAGTGATGACGAAGATTATTATGGTGTTGCAACCATTAACTGCCATAGCTCAGATGATGAATACGAGTGCATGTTCCCATTGGATGATGAGGATGAATATTATCTTTGTATGTTATTCCCTACCCAAGGACCCATCTAAAGCTAGCTATTGCCTCATGAAGATCAGGCTCTATCTATTCCACATAGGCCATCGCTAGTTATTCCACTTCCACCCGAGCCACACCCACGAGTTATGAGACAACATCAGTTCTCTAGACCCACTCACCCTAGATTAGGATATCATATATCCATAAACATGATTTTCATAGATTTAACGACACCATTGGTGAATCCTAATAACCCATCCAAGTTATTGCATCTTGATTTAGAGGCAATTGAATTTGATCGGGGAGATTCTTCTCCATCACCCTCAGAGTATTGGCCTTGTGAGGAAATGTTACATCCATTTAACTTTTCTTCAAGAACTACTCAGGATGTTTTTCAAGCTAAGGTTGACCCTAAATTTCCTATGGAAGAAGTAAACCTAGCTGATGATATTCACTTAATCCCCACCCCACATAAGTGGGAGGATGGGTCTCACATGTCAATTAAGCCAACAATTGACAGGGATATCGGTACAGATCCTGATAATCCCTGTACCATTAAATTAGGGGAAGGTCTCTCCCTAAGTGAACAAGATGATTTCACAGCTACATTGAAAGCAAGGATTAAAGCTTTTGCTTGGTCATATAAAGATATGCTAGGACTAGACCCAAATATAGTCACGCATAATCGTACATTAGACCCAAAGATCAAACCTATTAAGCAAAAGTTATGAAAAATGCACCCAATAGTAGCCCTAATGGTGAAATATGAATTACAAAAGTTGTTAGACACTGATATCATCATATCAGTAGATTATCCACCATGGGTTTCAAACATGGTTCCCATCAAAAATCCTTATTGGAGGATTCGCATTTGCACTGACTTTCAAGATCTTAACAAAGCAAGTCCTGAGGATGAATTTCCATTACCTAACATCGATGCATTGGTAGATGCAATAGCAGGACATAAAATTCTATCCCTAATTGATGGATTTTTTGGATATAATCAGATTTGTATTAATCTAGAAGACCAAATAAAAATGGCATTCACAATGCCTTGGGGGACATTATATTACAAGGTCATGCCTTTTGGCCTTAAGAATGTTGGTGCTACCTACCAACGATCCATGACATATATCTTCCATGACTACATGCACAAGATTTTGGAAGATTACATCGATGATTTATTGGCAAAATATTTATTATACAATAAACATCTCGATGTATTATGTAAGATCCTAGATCGCCTCATAGAGCATAATGTTAGACTTAATCCCAAAAAGTGTGTCTTTGGTGTCACATCTGGTAAAATTTTGGGATTCATAGTATCCAAGCGATTTTGGAGTATGATCAACCTCTAAATATAGAACTTCTCGATGGAGTATTTCATATCTTAGAATCACCTAATTCTGTCGAGCCTAAGTCACAGGCAAACATAACTCTATTCTTCAATGGTTCTAAATGCAAGCAAGGTGGTGGTGCAGGTATCGTATTTTTCACACTACAAGGGACTCCCATACCTCTTTTGTTTAAACTCAATTTCCTTGTACTAACAAAAATTTTTAGTATGAAGCTCTCATAATATGACTTCAAATGGCAATCACTATGAATATAACAAAGTTAAACATTTTGGGTGATTCCTTGCTCATAGTAAATTAGGTTAAAGGTATATTCTAGTGTAGGTGTCTTGTCTTGCAAGCCTTCAAATCCCTAGTGGACAAACTCCTGGTCAAATTTGAATGGTATGATATGGAGGCACTCCCTCATTCATATAATCATTTTGTGGATACAATGGCTTCCTTAGGATCACTAATCTCGCATGACCCTTCAGATGATATCACAACTATCCAAGTAAAAACTCTAGCACAACCTACAACTGAGCATGAAGAGCATAATGCTATACCAGTTGTTCACATGATTCATATTGAGCCTTCCCATGAAAGGTCTCTCAACTACACCAATATTTGAATAACATTAATTGGGGGGCTTTGTCCCCTCATACTCCTTTTGATACTAGCACAACGCTATATCTCCAAGTTCGCTATCAATCAGCATTTGCACAAGATAAACATCAAAAGGATATCATGATTCATAATATTGAGGCTTTTTCAAAGAAATATTAGGTCATCCAGATTAAATATTATCTTAATCTAGGTAATATTCCACCTGGATTGTCGCATGTCACAAAGCGAGCATTCAAACAAAAGGTGACAAAATATGTCTTATTAGGAGATATAATGTATCGTTAGAGTTATGAAGGTATCCTCCTTAATTTCTTAGACTCACAAGAGTCAACTTGGGCCATCACCCAAGCACACGATGGTACATGTGGTGGCAACTTTAGCAGTATGGCCATCGCTAAGTGCATTCTTTGCATGGGCTATTATTGGCCAACTTTAGAGCAAGATTTTTGTGCTTATGTTAAGAAGTGCATGAAGTGTCAACATCATGTAAATTTGACACACAAACCTTCATAGGCCTTAAAATCGATTCAATTAGTCTATCCATTTGCACAATGGGGGTTTGATTTAATTGAAAAAATCTCACCTACCTCATCGGGTCATCACACGTTTATCATAACGGCAACTGAGTACTTCACAAAATTGGTGGAAGCAATTCCCCTTACCACAAAAATTGGACCTTACATTACGGAGTTCATGCTACATAATATCATATTTTATTTTGGTATTCCATCCAAAATAATATTAGATAATGGAACACCCTTTAAAAATAAGGATGTGCATGCGTTAACAACAAAGTATAACATAAAAGAAATACTGAAACGATTTTTTGAGCTCTGGCGATTTGGCGAGAAAATTTCTGCGCAGGCGACAGGCGATGTTCTAGGGTTTGTGGAGTGAAGGAAAATCCAGGGCATTAGGTGGGTTGTCGTAGTGTTATTCTAGTTACTGTGGATCTGAAGGAACGTTTGCTGCCCCAGGAGGGCCCAATGGGGTCTCCTCCAGATCCTCTCTCTGGGAGAAAGAGCTCTTACGCTGACTTGCTAAAAGAAAACTCTTCGTCTACCAATGATGAAGCTCAGAGAAATACTCTTCATACGCTCTTCAAGAATGCTGGCAAGAGTTCAACAACACATCGAGTTAATGGATGCCTCCCACAATCCGCCTCAAGACCCAAGATTGTCATCGAACCAAAGCTGGTCGAAGACACAATCATATACAGAGCTAACCATGATCTGATCTGTAAGTTCATGGGTATCCGACCTACCCTGAATTTCTTGCACACCTGGGTCAGACAGAACTGGGAGCCTCATGGTGAGTACTCCTTATGGTTCATTAGCAATGGGTATTTCATTGTTAGTTTTTCCTCTCTAGCCGATAGAAATAGGGCGTTTGAATCAGAAAAGAGAAACCACGACCTAGAAGGGCTATTTGTTCAACCCTGGAGAGTGGGTTTCGATCCTCGTATTGAACCCACGGTTGTCCCGGTTTGGATCCGGTTGTACGCTCTTCCGATGGAGTTTTGGGGTGAGCAGGTTCTGGAAATGATCGGTAACTCCCTCGATAGACATCTGGGCATCTCCAAGGACACCATAGAAGGTAACACAGCTGTCTTTGCAAGAATCTACATGGAAATGGATATTAGCCAGCCTCTACTGACAGAGGTGGAGCTTGAGCTGGCAGGACTATCTTGGATCCAACAGTTAGACTATGAGGCTCTGCCCTTCAGATGCAGAGTTTGCCACAAACATGGGCATCTGGCAAGGTTCTGTCCAAATATTTTGAACACAAAAATAGAGGCCCCGCTTGGAATGCCAAATCACCCCAGAGAGGGTAAGTCTAATCTTGCCAAAGAACCAGCCAATACTCCTCAGGGTAATGATGTTCAGAAAGATGGCTTTGAATAGCCCAAAAGAAGGAGAAAGCAAAAGAAAAATGGTAAGGAGCAATCACAACCCAAGCCAGCCAATAGGTATGAAATTTTTAAGGCACTAGTGGATCAAGAGGATCAAGTCATGGAAGGAGGGGATGGGAATATTGAGGATATTAACATCCACACTCATGCTTCTCCTTCATCTCCCCCTATCTTAGAACAGGTGATTGAGTACACTGAGGTACCGTAGATAGAGAATGCAGGGGCATTGATAGTGCAGTCCTAGGCGCAGCCAGTAATTAAGGATGTCAGCATGGGAATTGCAGAAAAGAATAGAGAAAGGCCAACCCTGGGGATAACTCAGGTGGAAAAGAGATCCAAAAATAGTAATTCTCAAGGAGCGGGCATAAAATCAAATAAGGACCTGCTAGCAGTTCAAGGAGACAAGCTGATCACTGGAGGATCGGTGAGGACAATTGATTCTTACTGCTCTCAAGGTTTTCAATGATTATTCAATCTTGGAATGTTAGGGGTTTAAACAGTAGAACCCATCAATCTGCTATTCAAAGACTCTTAGGAAAATGTAAAACAGACTTTTTGCTTATCCAAGAGACAAAAATGTCTTTAGATCTTATGTGTAAAACAGTTAATAGAATCTGGAGGGGCGCTGGTCATATGGATGTGGCTGCCCAAGGTGCCTCAGGGGGGATTGTTACTCTTTGGAACCCTCTGGAATGGATTGCAATAGAACATATAGCTTGGAGGGGTGTTCTCACATCTCATTTTAGGAATAATGTCACAGCTGAACATGTTTTAATTACAAATTTTTATGGGGCTCAAAACCTCGATGGCCAGAGGCTCCAATGGAAAGTTGTTCATAACATGAGGTCCTCAAGGGAAGATTTAGACTGGATTATTGCTGGGGATTTTAATGCTAAATTATCTGCTCGAGATCAGGAAGGTGGAACCCCAATTTTGGATCCAGGGGATCGGCTTCTGATTGCCCAAGTCCAGGCCTTTCACCTAGTGGATATTAAAGGCCGTGGAACCTACTTTACTTGGACGAACAAGAGGAGGGAGCCACACAATAGGAAGGTAAAGCTAGACCATTTTTTAGTCTCAGAGGAGGCATTTGTAAAGTGGAATATTAAATTCTAGATTTTGGAGGGCCCAGTTTCAGATCACTTTCCCATTTTGTTGGAGGGAGGGATTATGACAGGGCAGCACCACAAACCCTTTAAATTTGAGAATTTTTGGTTACAAAATGAGGATCTTCGAAAGAAAGTTCCGCAGTGGTGGGAAGAAGGCCGTCTTCCTTTTGGGACAGCAATGTTTAGATTCCACAAACAACTTCATTTTGTCAAAGTTAAACTGAAACAGTGGAGGCAAGCTAATAAGTCAGATTTCCAGCTCCAAAGAGCTCCCTTGGTGGCTAGATGGGAAGAGGTTCAAAAACACTTCAGGGAAGGAACAATTATTGAGCAGCTCAAAACCGAGGATGATGCCTTGCGCAAAGTGGTTGAGGACATTGATAACCAAGAGGAGACTTACTGGAAACAGAGAGCAAGAAACACTTGGTTATTAGAAGGGGATAGAAACACAAAATTTTTCCATCGATCAGCCTGTGCTAGGAGACAGATGAATAACATGGAAGTCCTTCAAGATGAGAATGGACACTCATTTGATACTCTTCCTGGTATGCATTCCCACTCAATGGATTACTTTTCTAAACTTTTTAAGGAAAGTATGGAGCAAGATGTAGAGGCTCAAAATGAAGTTATTGATGTCATACCCTCTGTTATCTCTGAAGAAGAAAATCAGGCCCTTCTTAGACCCATTGATAGAGATGAACTGAAGAATGTGGTCTTTGGAATGAGCACTAGCAAATCTCCAGGTCCAGATGGCTTTCCTATTGAGTTTTTTCAGGCCTTTTGGGATACTTTGAAGGAGGATGTTTTGGCTCATCACAGAGGAGTCCAGAACTAATAAAAGAATGCTCAAGGCAATAAATCATACCTTCATCTCTTTAATTTTGAAAGGGGAGGAGGGGGCTCATATCTCTGATTTCAGACCTATTGCCTTATGCAACGTGATTTATAAAATAATCACAAAGATAATGGCTGAACGGCTAAAACCTCTCCTTCATAACATCATTTCCTCAGAGCAAGGGGGTTTTGTAGAGGGTAGACAGATCTTGGATGGGGTAGTTCTCGCTCAGGAGGCAATCCATACAATGCAAAAATATGGTAATAAGGGAATGTTCATTAAACTGGATATGTCCAAGGCTTATGATAGGGTGGAGTGGAGCTTCTTGTCAAAAATGATGGCAGCCTTTGGTTTCTCTCAGGACTGGATAGATTGGGTCATGAGTTGTGTTTCTACACCTTCTTATTCTGTTTTAATCAAGGGTCTCCCCTCGCAACCTTTTGGAGCCACACGTGGTCTTCATCAAGGGGACCCTTGCTCTCCCTATATTTTCCTCATTTTGGCTGAAGGATTAGGTAGACTTTTCTTGAGGAGAAGACATCAAGGCCTGCTAACAGGTATCAAGGTGGGTGAGGAAATTTTGACCCACTTACAGTTTGTGGATGATACAGGATTGGTTGGAGTGGCCAGCTTCAGGGAAGCTAGAGGAATCAGAGATACTCTTAATGTCTACCTTAGGGCCTCAAACCAAGTCATCAATGACAAAAAATCCAAAGTGGTCTTCTTCAATCTTGACCAAAGGTTACAGGACAGAGTTATAGAGATCTTGGGATTCACTCGGACCTCTCTTCCAATAGTTTACTTGGGGGTCCCTTTGCATTTCAAAAAATTAAAAATAGAAATCTGGAAAGATCTTTTGGATGGTATCAAAGATAGAATGAACCATTGGTCTCATAAATGGTTAAGCTATGGGGGTAGATTAACTTTCTTACAGTCAGTTATTCAGGCCATGCCAATTTATAAATTCTCTATCCTGGCTGCCCCACACACTATATGGAAAGAGCTGGACAAAATGGCTAGAAGATTTCTCTGGGAAGGTGCAAAAGGGGAGAGGAAATGGGCCTTAGTTGGTTGGGATAAAGTTACCCAGCCCAAGGAAAAAGGAGGGCTGGGACTGAGAAGCTCCAAGCTTAATAACAAAGCTTTGGCTGGAAAACTGTAGGTGGATCTCCCAACCAACATCCTTATTCGATAGAATCCTTACCAGTAAATACTTGGGTCATGTTCACCCCAATGAGGTGGGCCGTTTCCTCTGGATGGCACTGGATCCTTAGTGTGGCAGGCTCTCAAGCTTGGATCTCAGGTTATCAAAGACCAATTGTTTTGGAAAGTGGGGAGAGGGGAGAAGGCTCGTTTTTGGACTGATTCATGGGACCAGTACCCGCCCATCATTGCTGAGTTCCCCGAATTACAACCAATTAAATCTGCCATAGAAGCCAAGGGCTGGGTCCAAATTGAAAGTTATTTCAACACTTGCCAAATGGGGGAGTATAAGTTCAAGAAGTTTAAGAGGTTGGAGGAGTGGCCAATTACAATCCCTCCGGAGCTGGCATCCATCTTGACCAAAATCTTGACAGAAAGGTTTCTCATAGGGAGAGACAAGGAGGATGAATTAGCTTGGGGCTACGGGAACCTTGGGGTATATACAGTGAAGGATGGATACGATAAGATCCTCCCAGAGCCTCCCCCACATTCATTTCCGATTCAGGATTGGAGGAAGATATGGCATTCCAAGGGCTGGCCGAAAGTGAATTTCTTTGCCTGGCAGTTTATGCACAATGGAATTCTCACTTTTGACAATCTCAGAAGTAGAGGAATCATCGGCCCATCTCAGTGTGTTTTATGCCACAAGAAAGAGGAAACAACTGATCATCTTATGTTTGAGTGCCCTTTCACGCGTCAGATTTGGAAGCGGTGGTTCTCTCACTATAAACTCCAGGCTAATGGTGATCTGACTCGGACCAATATTTGGGAAAGGTGGAAGAGGGGTAGATTTAAATCTAAAGCTCTTCGAATTGGTTGGGAGCTTGGATTACTTTTCATCTGGTGGCAAGTGTGGTTGGAGAGAAATGCCCGTATTTTTAGAGAAACTTTCTCCTCGCTAGATGGAGTTTGGCAGGTCATCTGGAGCAAAGTCACAGAAACTGTTGCCATCTATGCTGAAGAGGAAAATCAGGTTGGTCCTGGGCCACTGGAAGAGGGAGTTGAAGGGCAAGAGAGACAGGATAGAGCTAGCTGGAAACCTCCCCCAGAAGGTTGGATCAAAATCAATACTGATGGAGCTGCAAAAGGCAATCCGGGCAGTGCCGGAATTGGTGTAGTTTGTCGGGATCATGCTGGTTCAGTGCTCTATTGGGAACTGCAAGGCTTGGGAAGAGCCACAAACAATGAAGCAGAAGCCATTGCTATCAAATCTGCTTCCATCTGGGCTGTTAATCAGGGTCACAGGAGGATAATTCTCGAATCTGATTCTCAAATTCTGGTTGGCGCTCTAGATTGCATGAGGAACTTTGCTTCGAAAGCATGGAGGTTGCGGATTTTGATCTCTCAAATCAAAGAACTATGGAGGGAGTTAGATGACGTGATCCCTGTTTATGTGAGTAGAGATTTAAATAAGGTGGCCGATTTCCTTGCGAAGATGGGTGCTGAGAAAGAGGCAGGGGTGCAGCTGCACAGTGACATGCCTTTGGTGGATGAAGTGATTAGGCAGGGTCTGGAACGAACCTTGAGACAATGAGCAAAGAAAATGCTAAGGGTGGTTTTTTTTGTGATATCGTGACTTGTTGTGCCTTCGCAGCCTTTTGTGGAAAGCTATCACGATTTTGTGACATGTTGCATTGTCGCAGCCTTTGGAGAGAAGCTATAGTGATTTTGCGACCTATTGCACCGTCGCGGCCTTTGGAGGGAAGCTGTCACGATTTCATGACCTGTTGCACCATCACGGCCTTTGGAGGGAAGCTATCATGATTTCGTGACCTGTTGCGCCATCGCGGCCTTTGGTTGGAAGCTGTCACGATTTCGTGACACTTTTGGAGAATGGGCGCCAAGGGGGAAAATCATCACGATATCGTGACACTTTTGGAGAATAGACGCCAAGGGGAAAAACCGTCGCGATATCATGACACTTTTGAAGAATGGGCGCCAAGGGGGAAAATCGTCGTGATATCGCGACACTTCTGGAGTATAGGCGCCATGGGGAAAAGACGTCGCGATATCGCGACACTTTTGGAGAATGAGCGCCAAGGGGAAAAGTCGTCGCGATTTCGCGACACTTTTGGAGAATGGGCGCCAAGGGGAAAAGTCATCGCGATTTCACGACATTTTTGGAGAACTGGCACCAAGGGGAAAAGTCGTCGCGATATCGCGACACTTTTGAAGATTGGGCACCAAGGAGAAAACTCATCGCGATATCGCGACACTTTTGAAGAAAGGGCGCCAAGGGGAAAAATCGTCGCGATATCGCGACACTTTTGCAGAATTGGCGCCAAGGGGAAAACTCGTCGCGATATCGCGACACTTCTGGAGATTAGGCACCATTTGGTAAACTCGTCGTGATTTCGTGACACTTTTGGTGAATGGGCGCCAAGGGGTTGTGCCGTCGTGATTTCGTGACACTTTTGGTGTTTAGGTGCCACGGAGTCGGGCTGTCGCGATTTCGTGACATGTCACGATTTCGCGACTTGTTGCTCTGGCGCGGCCAAGGTTGGTTTGTTGTCGCGATATCGCGACATGTCACGATTTTGTGACATGTCACGTTTTCGCGCCTTGTTGTAATCTTGCTTCTTTGCTCTCGGCTGGGATGTGTCTACTCCCAATTGTAATTGTTCTTTGTTTTAATACAAGTTTTTTTCAATTTTTTCAAAAAAAAAACAAAGTATAACATAAATCATAGCTTTTCCATGCCCTATTATCATCAAGACAATGGGTATAGAGGCATCAAATAAGATAGTAGTAGCCATCTTGAAGAAAACTATCAAGGAAAATCATAAAGATTGACATAATAAATTACCTCTTTCCCTTTGGGTTTATCTCACTATCATTCGAACACCTACTAGGGCAACTCTATTTTCACTAGTGTATGGTGTTGAAGCCATCATGCCTTTGGAGTTAGAGATTTGGTCGTTGTGCATTTCCATGTAGGAATTCATCGATGATGATACAACTAGACAAGATCATTTAGATCAGTTAATGTTGCTTGATTAACGACGTGTAAATTCCCTCGAGCATCTACGTGTTTATAAATAACACCTTAAGAGAGCTTACAACTTAAAAGTACATCAAAGATACTTTCAAGTAGGTGATTTAGTTCTAAAATAGAACCAACAAAACTCAAATTTGTCCTCCAATTTGTGAGACAAATTTGCAGCAAACTGGTTAGGTCCATTCATCATCACAAGCTAGATTGGACCTAGAACTTATCGCTTAGCATCCATAAAAGGAAGTGAAGAGCCTAAACCCATGAATATAAGTCACTTGTGACCATTTCATGCTTAGAGCACCAACCAAATGCTCCTAGGCAGTCGTTGCTACATACCTAACCTAGCCGTCGGCTAGGTTCTCCAAGTGTTTAATAAATTCATATTTATTAGGTTAGTTGTTGAATTAATTGAATTATCTCATCTTTGCTATTTTATCTCTGCGTATTCACACTTTGCCTTCACGGTGGGATCTGCCCTCCTAGTGGCAATTGATTTTAAATAATTACATTCATATTCCTCGCATTCCATATTTGATTGATTTACTAGTTTTGGTTGTATGGTTGAATAATAATAATTAATTCCATTTAAAGATAAGTAGAAGGCATTGCCTTCCAAGTGGTATCAGGAAGACGGGTTTCGGTTCAGCCAGGGCTTGCGGGTGGGTTCGTTCCAGTTCGTAAACCACAACCAAGTTAAAATCGAGGCGTGACGAAAATAAATCGTTGCATTTGCATTTTTACGCAGTCCAATCGGGAGAAAACGCTGCCAGCAGTTCCAGACTTATTTCGTGTCTTAAAAAGCAATTTATCTGGCACCATCCCAAACATTTTACGTAGTCCGATTGGGAGAAAACGCTGCCAGCAGCAACAGACTTATTTGGCATCTTAACAAGCAATTTATCCGGCACCCTCCCAGACATTTCGAGCAATAAAAAATGATCGAAATCCACGCGAAAACGCCGACGCAAATTACACAGTGTGCTCTGTCCAAATACGAAAGTCACGGACCAATCAGGTGGCGAGAAAATTAATTTATTAACTTTCGTCTAAAGTCGCAAATCGTATTTCTCATTTCGTGGGAAAATATATCCCACATTGAGCGGGTGGAGGAAACGAAGGCGTTTAAAAAGAAATCCTCACCTCAATTAAAATGTGACTTCGGTCACATGCATATTAAGCCTCTTCACGCGTAGGTGTCATCATTTCGTCTTGTTTGAGTCCTTCGTCCTGGTTGGTTAGTGTCCATCGCTTCGGTGTCCTTGTCTTCAATTATAGGTTAGTTTGGGTAATTCATGTTTCATTGCTTCGTAGTCCTCGTTGTTCGTGCACTATCAGTCCTTGCTGTCTGTGTCTATGTCATGGTCAGTCCATGTCGTGGTCAGTCCTTACAGTCATTGTCGCTAGCTATCTATGCACTGTCAGTTCTTGCTGTCCATGTTTGTGTCACTGTTAGTCCTCGCTATCCGTGCACTGTCAGTCCTCACTGTCCATGTCCATGTCATGGTTAGTCCTAGTTGTCGCTGCTGTCCAAGCCCTATCCGTGTTCGTGTCGCTATCAGTCCTCACTGTTCATGTCCGTGTCGTGGTCAGTCCTAGCTATCGCTGTCATCATGGTCAGTTGTCATCGTTGTCAGTCCTCGCACCATAAACTCTGTGAAATCAAGGGTTAGCGCCACATTAACTCCGCGTTGCAGTTGGAGCAACAATTGAAGCATAATCCAAATTTTTGCTAAACTCAACCAAATTTTGTAGTAGTTAAAGCTCAAAAGTTCCTAATCTGGGTATGTTAACAAGTGCATGAGCAAAAGGTGGACCAAAGGATCTGACGGTAGACTATCAAGCTCGAAGACAACCAATAACAACACAAGAAGACCTCATCGAAGCCTAGGTACAAAAAATTCTCCTTCTCCTTTCAAAATTGGCAGTTATAATCCACATCATCCACTAGTAGACCCTATGGCTACTAACCCTCCCCCAACTCATGAAAACATCACACAAGGAGACTCAAGTAACTTAGCCATTTCCAACGATGAATCTCTTTGACTCTTAATAGATGGTATGCGCAAAATTAGTCTCAACCTAAAAACCCTAGTGAGAGCACAAAAATAGCTTAATCCCAATACTAATCCCCAAAATCACTCCCATGCCCAAAGGAATGAAGAAAATGACAATCAAGATGACAATTGGGAACAGCAAAGAGGCAATTCAGATAATTACAGGGATCGCTATCATAGACAGTGGTATAACCAAGATCAAGAAAGGGATATGGGTTATCACCAACCGAGAGGCCCTAATAATTTTCCACACATTGATATGCCCACTTTTGAGGGTCATGATCCTCATGGTTGGATAGCCAAAATGGAAGGCATTCTCGACTTATACCAAATTAAGGAATTTGATAAAGTCCCTTTTGCTGCATCAAAATTAGGCACTGAGGCCTACCAATGGTTCGTATGGCTTAAGTGAGAGAAAGGAGCTACTATTAACTGGCAAAACTTCACTACCTCTTTTTCAGAAAGATTTGATGAAGGAGCTACATCGTCATACACAGTAAGACTGTTATCTCTTAAATAAGAAATATCGGTTAGCGAGTTCATTTCGGAGTTAACCAGTTTACTACCATATACTTTAGACCTCAGTCCCAACATAGTGGTAGGATATTTTTGCAATGGATTGAAAGAAAATATTAGGTTGGAGGTAGACATTCAAAATCCAACCTCGCTGAACGATTGTATAAGAATAGCCAAGCTGGCTGAGAAGAGAAATCAGTTGTATGCAAGGCGTGAAACTTATAGTCGTCCTTCGTATTGCAATAATTCCTTTCATAGAAATGATCAACCATCAAGATACTTTTGCTATAAATGTCGCACTCATCACCCCAAGGAACAAGCATGTGCCCAAAAACAAAACTTTCATATTGAATGCGATCAATATGAAGGAGAAGAGGAAGAAACTTACCACCAAGAAGAACCTATGCAAGAAGCACTACCAAGTACTTTAGAAATGAAGGAAGAGGATACAATGGCGATCTCCGTGCATGCCCTCATGGGGTTAACCGCCCACCATACCATCAAGGTACCAAGATTTCTTTGCCAAAAAAAGATGAATGTGCTAATTGATTCCAGCAGTACCCACAATTTTATTGACATCAAAATAGCAAAAGCTTTGAATTTATTCATTAACTCTTCCAAAAAAGACAAATTCTAGGTTCTAGTGGCCAATGGGGTGAACGTGCAATGTGTTGGTCGAACATCTCAAGTTTTCATAAAAATGGGAACTTATACCTGGTTTGGATCCCTTTTCGTCATGAATTTAGGGAATTCTAATGTCATTTTGGGAGTTGAATGGTTGGAAACATTAGACACGGTTAGCTTCAATTTCAAAAAATTATTTGTGGAATGGAAGGAAAACGGATGAGTCATTCACTTATAAGGCATTACTACTCCTCCATCACAAATGGTGAGCTCTCATAGTATGGAGAAGATTTTAAAAAAGGGTGGATATGGATATATAGCTCAAATCAATTGTTTGGAAACACAATCTCGAGCAAATTCGGATATTATTGCTCCAGAGTTACGAGACATCATAACCCAATATGAAGAGGTTTTCCAAGAACCTAAAGGATTACCACCTAAATGATCTCATGATCATGCCATCCATTTGGTTCCAGGGAGTGTCCCACCTAACAATCGTCCTTACCGCTATCCTCAACCACAAAAGATAGAAATCGAACAGATCGTTCGAGATCTCGCTAGATCATGGAGTCATTCGTCACAGCACTAGCCCTTATTCCTCCCCGGTAGTTCTGGCTCGACAAAAATATAACTCTTGGCGTATGTGTCCTGATTTTTGTTCTCTCAATAAACTCACTATCAAGGACAAATTTCCTATCCCTATCATAGATGACCTACTAGATGAGTTGCATGGTGCAAAATTTTTTACAAAATTAGACCTTCGCTCAGGATTTCACCAAATCCGTGTCAGAGAAGAAGACATTCCCAAAACTATTTTTCGTACTCATGAAGGTCATTAAAAATTTTTGGTCATGCCTTTTGGTCTCACCAATGCACCATCCACATTCCAAAGTCTCATGAACCAAGTGTTTCGTCCATTCCTCCGTAAGTTTGTGTTAGTTTTTTTTTATGATATTCTCATATACAGCAAAACTTGGATGGACCATTTATATCATGTGGATAAAGCCCTTCACATTTTACATAGAGAAAAGCTATTTTTCAAACGTTCCAAATGTTCATTTGGTGTCCAAGAAGTCAAGTATCTTGGTCATATAGTTTCACATGAGGGTGTCAAAGTCGACCCCAATAAAATTAAGGCAATTCAAGAGTGGCCTTTACCTAAAACCATCAAGAAACTTCATGGTTTTTTGGGTCTCACGGGCTACTATCGCAAGTTTGTACAAAATTATGGTAAGATTGCAGCACCTCTCACAGTACTCACAAAGAAGGATGCTTTTCATTGGTCGGAAGAAGCCACTCAAGCCTTCGAAGCTCTTAAGAAGGCCATGTGTACAACTCCAGTATTAGCAACTCCCAATTTTCACAAACCATTTATTATCGAATGTGATGCATCAGGAACAGGAATTGGGGCTATATTAATGCAAGAAGGTCATCCGTTGGCATTTGAAAGTAAATAGCTCTCCGGGAAAAATTTGGGAAGATCGACATACGAAAAAGAAATGTTGGCTATTCTTCATGCAGTAGAAAAATGGAGACACTACCTAATCAGTAGTCGCTTCATTATCAAAACAGATCATAGTAGTCTCAAACATTTTCTTGAGCAGATATTTTCCTATCCGGAACAAAATAAGTGGTTAACCAAACTATTGGGTTATGATTTTGTTATCGAATACAAGAAGGGGAAGGAAAATGTAGCCATCGATGCGCTATCCAGGAAATATGAAGACGAAGTAGTCATTAACGCTATTTCAGGTCCTTGCTCTCAATGGGTGAATCAATTACAAGATGAATGGTTGTCCAATAGTGAAACTGCTCAGATAATTCAAGAATTATCTATTGGGTCCTCTAAACACCCTTTTTTCTCCTATGAAGATAAAATCCTACGGAAGAAGAACCGCATTTACATTCCACACAATTCAGAACTCAAATCAAAGATCCTAGAAGAATCACATGCTTATCCATCAGCGGGACATTTAGGATTTTTGAAAACATATTTAAGGATCAAACAATCATTTTGTTGGAAAGGATTAAAATTCGAAGTCAAACAATGGGTAGCAGAATGTGAAGTTTTCCAGCGCAATAAAGGAGAGACAGTCAAATCACCAGGGTTATTACAACCCTTACCCATCCCTAAACGTCAGTGGGAACATATATCCATGGATTTTATTGAAGGTCTTCCAAAGTCAAAAGGCAGGACAGTAATCTTCGTAGTGGTAGATCTGTTATCCAAATACGCTCACTTTCAGGCTTTACAACATCCATATTCCGCAAGCAAGGTGGTAAAGGTATTTATGGATTCAATTTTCAAATTACATGGTATGCCAAAAAATATTGTAAGTGATAGAGATCCCATCTTCACTAGTCACTTTTGGTGAGAATTATTTCAACTTAGTGGTACCAAATTAAACATGTCCTTAGATTACCATCCCCAGACAGATGGTCAAACAGAAGTAGTTAACAAATGTTTGGGTACATACTTACGATGTTTCTTTCAAGATAAACAATATCAATGGAGCCAATGGCTAGCAATGGTAGAATGGTGGTACAACACTTCTTACCATTATTCAATTAAGATGTCTCCCTTTGAAGCATTGTATGGAACCAAGCCTCCAATTGTAGCAGATTACATCCCAGGTTCATCAAAAGTAGACAAAGTGGATGATTGGTTTCAAAAAATGCATTCTACACTCACCATACTCAAAGAGAATTTATTCCAAGCACAAAATCGCATGAAACAACAAGACTTGCACCGATCAGAACGAACTTTTAATGTCAGTGACAAGGTTTTCCTAAGGTTGCAACCTTACAAAAAAGCATAGTTAAGGATAAAGACCAGTCAAAAGTTGGCACCATGATTCTATGGTCATTACAAAATTATGCGCCACATTGGAGAAGTAGCCTATCATTTAGAGCTACCTTCATCATCACGAATACACCCGGTATTTCATGTCTCATGTCTCAAAAAGGTAATTGGTCAGAAAGTGCAAAGTCAATCAAAATTACCAGTTCTCGATGAGGAAGGACACATACATCTCCAACCTGAAGATATATTACAACACAGAATACAAAGACTAAGATCGTGCCAAATTCAAGAATTTCTCATCAAATGGCAATACCTACCAGAGGAAGATGCCACATGAGAACACAAAAGTATTTTCCAGACATTTCCAGCTTTGAGTACAAAGCTTTCCAAGGAGGGGAGTCATGCTACATACCTAACCTAGCCATCGACTAGGTTCTCCAAGTCTTTAATAAATTCATATTTATTAGGGTAGTTGTTGAATTAATTGAATTATCTCATCTTTGTTATTTTATCTCTGCGTATTCGCACTTTGCCTTCACGGTGGGATCTGCCCTCCTAGTGACAATTGATTTTAAATAATTACATTCATATTCCTCGCATTTTGTATTCGATTGATTTACTAGTTCTGGTTGTATGGTTGAATAATAATAATTAATTCCATTTAAAGATAAGTAGAAGGCATTGCCTTCCAATCGTAGACACTTTCTAAGTATCGCTGACCGTCTAGGTCACCCTAAAGGCTCCTAACGGTCTTTGACCATCTAGGTCAAATAAAAAAGCCCCTAGACTATCTACGATCATATAGGTCAACCTTAAAAGCTCCAAAGGCATATATAAGCCCTTTGGTCACAACAAAATGCTCCTAGGCAGTCGTAGACACTTTCTAATTGTCATTGACCGTCTAGATCACCCTAAAGGCTCCTACGGTCTTTGACCATCTAGGTAAAATAAAAAATCCCCTAGACTATCTACGATCATCTAGGTCAACCTTAAAAGCTCCAAATATCTATAAGCCCTTTGGTCACAATGAAATGCTCCTAGGTAGTTGTAGAAAATTTCTAAGTGTCATTGACTGTCTAGGTCACCCTAAAGGCTCCTAGCAGTCTTTGATCATCTAGGTCAAATAAAAAAGTCCCTAGACTATCTATGATCATCTAGGTCAACCTTAAAAACTCCAAAGGCATTTATAAGTCCTTTGGTCACAATAAAATACCCCTAGGTAGTCGTAGATACTTTCTAAGTGTCGTTGATCATCTAGGTCACCCTAAAAGGCTCCTAGTGGTTTTTGACCGTCTAGGTCAAATAAAAAATCCCCTAGACTATCTACGATCATCTAGGTCAACCTTAAAAGATCCAAAGACATCTATAATCCCTTTGGTCATAATCAAATAGCCCTAGGTAGTCGTAGACACTTTCTAAGTATCGTTGACCATCTAGGTCACCCCAAAATGCTCCTAGCAGTCAATGACCGTCTAGGTCAAATAAATATACTCCTAGATTATCTACAATTATCTAGGTCAATCCAAAAATCCCCAAAGGCATATATAAGCCCTTTGGTCCCCATAAAATTCTATGATTGCCTAATTAAAAATAAAACATTCCTAGACTATCTACGATCGTCTAGGTCAATCCAAAAGCCCCAAAGGCATATATAAGCCCTTTGGTCATCCCAAAAGCTCCAATGGCATTCCTTAAGCCCATTGGTCAACTTGTATATACATATATATATATATATATATATATATATATATATATATATATATATATATATATATATATATATATATATATATATATATATAATACAAAAATACTATCAAAATCATCAAAATACAAAAATATTTGCTTCATTGCACTTCATATAAATTGCATTAGGCATTCTCATCATTGCATTATGCATTGTTCCAAATTGATCATACATGTCTAGCACCAGGTATGTACACTAGGCATCTATTAAAATCATGGTTATTACAAGTCAATATTACCACCTGTTAATATTACATATACCATTTACATTTACATTCCATATTATATGCCTGTTTTTCATCACTTAGTCATTGTTAGTAACACATAGTTAAGTTTTCGGTCACTCAGCCATATCTAGTTGTATTTTCAGATTTTGTAGAAAGCTAGCATGATTTTTAGAAGGTAGAATACTACTTAGATAATTCTTGGTATACATCAAAATCCCAACACATTTTTCACATTAAAAATCCAAGTCTAGTGCAAGGAAGATGAAAACTATAAAGTAGTCTAGGTTACTTCCAAGCGAAAAGGTTATCTTGCTCATCCCCCTATGATATTGGTTCAAATATGCTAAGAATTGAAAAAAGGACAAGTTCCTCCTTACCCAAAATACCTTATCTTACATTGGGGTAAGTATCCCAAAGAAAGACAATAAGTAATGATTATTATACCCCCCTGGTATTGAAAACATGCATTGCCATACATTGGGGCAAGTATCTCAAAGAAATATTCCAAAGAAAATAGTGTTTATTATCACTCCCAATATGCATAAGAAAACAATGATTATTATCACTAGGAAAATAAAAAAGAAACAGTGGTTCTCACCACTATTAAAATACCTTGCTCAACAAATCAAAACGAGAAATTCCCTTGAGAAAGTCAAAGAAAGGTAGGGACTCCGGAACTTGAATCCCTAGAATTCTCAGCATTAGAGAACCATAAGGTGATCCTCATTACAAGTTTGGTCGATAGCCTACTTTTCAATGGTGGGAGCCTCCCATATGATGATATGTCTATCACTTAAGCAACTTGTTTAGGTATAGACCAATGTTTGGACATGGATGAGCTAGCTTGTTGTAACCTAGGTTATATAGTGGTCTAATCCAACTAAGTACGAAACTCAGGATAATGAGACTCGTAGAATGATCTCTAGTGTCGATGGGTTGAATAAATCCCATTTGCACTAGGGTAATATTATGTATTATCATGGTAATAAACTCATGTGCACACATACGGATATTGATTATCTTGGTTATCTTAGTAGGTGCATACTTTGTCAAAAGATCTTGTATAGTTTGTATATGACTTTTGATTAGGTAACTAGAGTGTTTGAGTCTCTTACAAACTATAAAATAATATCATATCACATTACATTATCCATTCCATTTTACATTATGTTGTCACATGTTTGTCAAAATTACAATGTCCATCAAATAAAGTGTTATAATAACTTGAAAATAATAAAGATACATTTTGTATAGTCTATGGTGCTAGCATGGTATGCATCAAAAATTCATCATAAATCCATCATACAAAACTAAATCTAATCAATCATTAATTCGAATCATGCACATTTACACTTTTGTTCATTAAGTGATGTTCATAAGCTAGGATAGATACTGGTTAAATATTAGCAATAATATTTAGATGGCCATTGACTATTTTATGCATATATTTTAATTTAAAAAAGCATATAAATAAAGCATCCACATCTACATATCATCGAATCACATCATCGGATAACTACATACATCTATGTTAGATATCCATCATAACATCATAAAGCAAATATAAGCATTGCATTCATATCATAAAGTAGTAAAAAGATGACATAATGATAAAAGTAAAGTCATACATATATATCTATATGTAAAAGCCAAAAAGCTACATCATAGTACATAAACTGCCCATAGGCTACAATAAAAGCGAGTCATACGACTTTGCAACCCAAAAAAGTCCAAAAATAACCATCAGAGTCTGCTGACCATGGTCACGCAGGACCGATACCTCAACTCTCTCCTCTACTCTCAGTATAATTCTGTCATGTCCTAGATCTTTGATCTCCTATATGATTTGATGGTTCAAGGGTCACCTTTGTCTCCTCTAAAATATTTTGTGGTTGAATTGCTTCAATTTTTTATGGATCGCTCGTAATACTATTTCTTGATTCCTCTAGCCTCCTAGGACCTCCATGACTTCAATTGTCATTTTCATCTCCAATTTCTAGCAACCAAGTTCTCTCTCAATTCAAGTAGTCGAGTAATGAATTCAATAGGGCTTCACTACTCAAATTCTCCTATGCATATCTTTTTTTCTTCCCATTTTGGATGGGGGTCTTATAGCCCTTAGGAAGGCTATGTCTCAGCTTCTTGAGGAAGACAAGATCAATATTGGATAGTTGGAGCATTTGGAGGGAATATTTTGGATATTTCCACCCCCAAACTACTCTGATCTACGATCAATTAGCCATTGTAACTGATTTTGGGTCGGCCAAGGTCCAACTAATTTTAACTGGTCAGCTCTATTAAATACGGGTCTTAGTCATGACTAACACTAGTTATGCCAAAATGCCTAAATGAGTGGTTAGGACCACTAATATACCTTGGTATTTGTCCAAGGTCTTCCATATGGTCTTCTAGCATGTCCCATGTGTAGTTGCCTCGACATGACATATTTTAGGTGTGTACATATGCCCCTTTTGATATGCGTATGAGATCGAACAACATTGAGCAAAAATAGACCTCCTAAAATGATGTGATAGGTTATATGATGATCATAGTCTAACCAAAGTTAGATGCCCCAGGTCCTACAAAGAGGATTCGCATCTTAGAATCATTGCTTCCAACTATATGGATGGCTTAAATTTGAAAAAGCTTTGGCAAGCTCCAACGACGATCAAGCAGCTTCAGAGCTACTATAGGCTTCTATGCCATGTAGATCCGAAAGTAGGAGAGCTACTAACTTAACTATCATATTTGATTTTTGCCCTAGTAGAGGGTAATATTATGATAGTTATTGGCAATGATTCATAAGATGAACACAACATTGATAAGATCAAGGAATCTTCTATTGATATGATTATTATTATGATATTATGACTACCCCCTCAAGTGATGAGTCTATGAGGGTAATGACAATTGAATGAAGCGACAAGTTGATTGACCACTATGAATGACTTTGAAAAATTTAAATTTTAGCATTTGAATACCTGGCAAGGCCTAATAAGCTATTATTATAACTATTAATAGTAATTGTACATCTTTATCCCATGGAGCAGTCCAGCATCAAAGGCCTTATTAGGGAATCAAGATGATAGCAATTACAATTAGGAATATGTTGAATCATATTATTTGATGATTTATTGAAAATATCATAGGAGCCTTGACATGTGTGCTTCATTCCCATGGAGTAGTCTTGCTGTGTAGGCCTTCTTAGGGATTTAAATGAAGCATATCAATTCAACGATGACTAATTTACCCCAAATATCCTTATGGTAATTTACTCATCTTGTCGGATTACATTGAGCACAAGTCACTACAACCACCAAGTGTATAGGGTAAATGACTATATACAAGGTGCATTTGGATTTTAATTTATCTAATTTTTATTTATTTTTCAAAAAATTTGCAATTCTGATCAGGTTGGTATTTTTAATTTAGCATTTTGGAACTCCACACAGTGGGATTTGAGAGTATTTATTATAGCTTGCTATTTGTGCTTGTCAAAAGTAGCTAGAAATGTCAAATTGCTTAGCCATAGGTCAGACCCACAGGTAGAAAACCCTAATTTGGGGACCACAGTTGTCAATCATGGTCAGGGCCAAAATAGGAAATATTTAAGCATTTTGTGCAATTTAAAAATTTCCTTACTTTCCTACTGTATTTAAGAATTTGAGAGCTCTGAGAGGTGATAAGATAAATTTGATACATAAAACCACGACAAATTGACCTCACTACTATCCACACCGATGGAAGACCAACCTGGAGGAGTCGATGCTTATAAGGTAGAAGCATGCAACTCTCAATAATTATTTACCTTTACCAGTTTTAAAATTAACCTCATTAAGTAATGGGCTAAATTAACCTCACTAAACTACTGGTAATGAACCTCACCCTAGTTAGTTTTAGCTTAGGTTAGCTTAGAGGGTTAGGGTTTTTAATTTTTAGGTGTCTCGAGATGGGAAATGATCCTAAAAATGTCATTTCTCCTAGTTTCGACTGGCAGGCGCGACTCCCAATTGCCAAATTGGGGTCGCGGCTGTCAACTGTGGTAGGATTCAAATCTCAACAGTCATAAATTTTACCACCATCCCAACCATGGGTCTGAACCATGGTTTGAAAAATTTAGGACAAGTTTTTAAGTTTTTCAATTTTTTTCTTTTTTTAGCAGATTTAATTGAATTTTTTTATTTTTGAAGTGCTTTTTTTTTCATTTTTTTTATTTTGTTTGTCATTTTTAAAATATTTTTTATTGTTTTTTAGTTTATTTTTAATTATTTTTATCTTTATTATTTTAATTTTTACTATACTTTAACTGCAAGGGTGAGGGAATCTGAGATCCTTCACAACCTGTGTGGTGCCTTGTCACCAGTTGAGCTGATATGGTTTGGGGCTATGGGGTTTGGCTACATCTTGTGCCTCCCAACCATTAGGGCTGATTATACCTACATGCATACATTGGCCCGATGCTAGGACATACATACCAATACCTTTCACCTACTGACAGGTGAGATTATAGTCACTTAGGAGGATGTATACCGCATATTTCGACTCCCTTTGGATGGAGATGCCATCACATATTCACAAACTGAGACAAAGTAGGAAACATTTGATCACATATTTGGTCACCATAGTGATGCAGCACAGTGGCACTCAGACCACGGAGGGTTCCACATTGAGCATTGGTATAACCAAAAAGTCTTCTCTTAGTGAGCGGTCATATTTATGCACTTGATTATGTAGATCATCCTGCCCAACACTTTTGGAGCGAGGTTCCCTTGGAACCTCCTATCTAGGTCTATGGAGGTCCTATCGAGACCCCCTAACAATACTTTGATCCTATCTTAGGGGAGTGCCCTACTAGTGCAACTCTTTAATGATTTGTACTAGATTACATAGAGGAGCAGAGTAGGCATCGACTGAAGCCTACTACTTCAGATCTAGGGATGTCAGCATATCAAAATCGAGCACCCTACTGATCTACCCCACCATATTGGCACCATTGATGTGGCATGTTAGTGCTATGTAACATGCTGGCCTCACGAGTAGGAGTGTTTTAGGAGCATGTCTTATGTAGGGGACCTAACCTACTACATTGGATAGTTCTCACGACTACAGGAGGTCCAGATTGACTAGTGCCCATATCTAGACTACCCTCCATGGACAGAGGCTGATGACTGGCTACATAAGGCATGCAGAGATAGATGATTCCTTGGATGTAAGTTTAAGGTATGAGAGTTGTTTTATTTCTCTTGTGTCACCCAATAGTTTGGGATTAAGTAGGACATTCCAAAGTTTCCTACTATCTATCATCACCTCGATTTAGATAGGGACTTGACCTAGCCTAGGGTGACTCCACTGGGTAAATAGGATGATGATTTTTAGGATTCAAGGATAACATATGTAGGGACTACTCCTAACTATAACACCTAGTGGATACTCAGGGTATGGTGGGCTTTGAGGGCCCCTTGGGTAAGACTCTAGATGATATAGTAGTAGAGGGTGTTGAGGGAGTAGAGGTATATCCTTAGCATAATATATTACATCAAAGGATTAAGGGAATATGGATCAAGGGAGATATAGAATATGCACCTCTAGCTAAGGAGGAGGGCAATGCTCTCAAGGAGGGTGAGGTCGTGCTTGACAGTGAGATTGGGTAGCTCAAGGTCCAGGTCGCTAGCCTATAGGCTTAGGTAGGCTCTCTCCATACACAGATCTTGCATCGAGATACTACCATTTCTAACTTACAGGCATAGGTTGGGGATCTCCAGTCTTATCTCACAATATGGAAGTCTCAGTGGCATAGCTACAAGGAGGAGAAGACCACTCTAGAGGCTAATATTGACACAACAGGGATAGAGATACATATGATTACAGGGTAGTGCATCCTTCTGTAGTCCTAACTAGATGCTACGATAGCACATCTTACCACACTTTAGGTTGGGAGGGGAGATCCCTCATCATCACAGGTTGCTCTAGCATCTCTAGCTACTCTTGCAGCTTCGATAGTATAGGGATTAGCAGGTCAGGACCTGATGGCAGAGAATAGGAGATTATAGGCTCTGGTGTAGTGGCACATCAGTGAAAATGTGTCAAATACTACCTACATCTCTACCTTGAGAGGATAGATCAAGCTACTTGAGGGTGAGGTTTCGGAGAGGCCCATGGATTCAAGATCTTAAAGGACTCATACTCGTGAGATAGGGTAGTCCTCAATTTATTCCAGTCGTATATCACATAGGTCAAAGAGGACCTCAGGTGCCAGATATAGAAGGACTCACAAGGAGGATGGAGGTGATGGTGAAGCCTCTCAGACTAGGGGTGCAAGCCCTACTTAGTATAGATATAGATAGATATTTTTTATACTATTTTTGAGTGTAAGTTTGAGGACCTACACACATGTAGCCTGCGAGCATTTTTGACACATGTCAATGTACTATTTATTATATATTTTGGATATATATATATATATATATATATATATATATATATATATATATATATATGATCTAACATTTGAGACTCATTATATGTGTGGATTTTATTTGTTTTATTGTTTATGTTTTATGAAATGCATATGGATGCAATGCTTATATGTTATGTTTATTTTACGTTGTATGATGTGATGTATGTATGACATGCACTAGCTAGATGATGGATGTATGATTAGATGCAATGATATCCATGTGTATATTAAATACTTATGATGAATGTATAGATGCAATATTAGATGTTACATGCATGTTTAATTTCTTGTACTTGTATGCATTTAATTTATGATGTTATGACATAATTTATGCCATGTATGTATCGCATAATTTTCTATGTTGAATTATGTAAATGAACATGTATGTTTTAATAACTTAAAACATGATGTATGAATGCAATATGGGTTTAACAATCTAATGGATGACACCACCGAATGTATAACAATCCTAAAATGTAATTGCTATATCTTTTTATAAAATTGATAAATTGTACACCCCTATGTGAGATGCAATGATATATTATTTATATTCATAAGTTTTTGTAAATTAAAATAATATGGATAACATAGTCAGTGGGCATTTAAATATCATTTCTAAAATCCATCCAAAGATCTAACCTATATTACAAATAATTCTAATAAACAAACTCTTATAAAATAAATTTGATTTTTGATGATTGCATTTGAAAATTGGGTGTTGCTATTTTGGAATTTTTGAGGTTTTCCATGAGACTCAAACACCCTATTTGACTCATAAATAGTTGTATAATGACTATATTAGACTTCTAAAAATAAATTTTTTTCTCTGAAAGACCAAGCTATTCATTACCCCTGTGTGTGCAAATGACTATATTAGATAAGGCATAAGCATACCTCGATGTTAGGAAGGATTCTTTCAATCCATTGCTAATATTGGGGATACTCAAATGTCTATTTGATCCCAGGTTTGAACTTAGTCAGACTAGACCACTAGGTAATCCTTTAATATTTATTTATAAAATTTAAATTCATGCTGAATTTAAATAATTTATAAAATAAATATTACAACTCCTTTTTAACCTTTGTCTTTTACACTGTTTAACTCGATATTTTTCCTTCTCCCTGGATATCAAATAATCATCTTTGTCCCCTTTATTTCCTATTGAAATTATTGATGACTTCATCTGGTGACATCAATGACAACTTTGACTTAGGGACTCAAAATATCCAACAATGCATTGGTGTAAGATTGAGGGAACGCACTACATGTCCCTTATCTAGGGGCACCCTAGGAGAATGTTATATTGCATTACCCCCTTCAATACATGACACATATTGAGGATGATCTTATGCCCTACCTTTACAGGTATAACAAATATACCTATTATGGAGCATAGTGTATCATTGAAATCTCTCAATGTATAGGAGGTTGGGACAATGTTGGATTTAGGGATATTCAGGTGTTCTATAGCCTTTGTTGTGATAATATTGACCGATGAGCCCATGTCAATTAGAAATCACTTGAAGAGTATATCGTTGATATATGCAATGATATATAGATGTAGGTATGCTATAGTAGTTGACACTTCCTTGATTTCATGATCATAGAAATGGATCACAGGCTCTTGGCATTGATGCACTTGCCCCACAAAGTGTTTGATGCATCTAGGTTGAAGCTTTATTGATCTCAATATATCCATCAAAGTCTCCCTATGCCTAGGATATTTTTGTATGAGATCAAAAATTAATAACTTAGTCAGAGTCATTTGTATATTTTTCTCCAGTCTACTCCAGATAGTTACCATAGGTTACGCTAGTGGACCTGGAGAATTATTTTACACCTATCTCTATCGAGGTGCGGCTGGGATAAAAATAGGAGCTACTGGAGGATTTGGTTGATCGTATAACTGAATCCTAGTTGCCAAATTGACTATCTCAACCATTCTTATGCATCCCTAAGTGGGTAGCTCAACTCGAACTTGGTTGACTTGGGCACCCTAATATTTTGAGGCCTCATGATTTGGCATTGGGTTTCTTAATATACCCATTTCTCTATAATCGGGTGCTAATGGGTTGTCAACTTTTAGCTCACCCTTCTCAATTATTTTTTGGACCACATGCTTGAAACCAACACATGCCTCATATATCATGTACTTATTATCTATGATACATGTAATACTGGTCTTCCCTATATCCCTTGGTCTTGGGATGATTAGGGTCCTAGAGTTGTACATCAGGAAATTTGATCCTTTGTGCCTTGCTTAACTCATTAAATATTGATTGCATAGATTCAGATAGAGGCATGAAATAGTGAGGTGGTTCACACTCCTTATTTTGACCCTCATTATTCTTGGGGTTGTAATTGGTCGGTGGGGGATGAGCTTGATATTTCTATGGTTGTTGGTTATTACATCTCTTTGGTATGATTAAAACAACCTAGTTGACTTGAGTAGGCTTGGCCTACTTCTGTTGATTCTTATTGTGGTTGGCATTATTTCATTCCTTTTTGTTCCAGAGCTTTAGGTCTTCTTCATCAACCTTTATGTCTTCTATAAGCTTGGCTTGAGCCAAGGCTTATTTGAATGTTTCATATTGTTGTAGTTGCAATAGCAACGAGATGTGTTTAGTGCAGCTCTTTGTGAAAATTCATGTGAGATCTTCTGTGGGAATAGAGAATGGTAATTTTACCATTATTTTCCTCCACCTATTCCCATATTCCATAATTGGATCATCATCATATTGCTTTAAGTTGGCCAAATCGAACAGTTTCACCTTCTTCTTGATGCCTAAGGAGAAGCATTCAAGAAATGCATTCACCAGTTGCTCAAAGCTTATGATGTTGTGCTTGGGTATTTGATTGAACCATTGAGTTGTTGTACCCAATAATTTCATGATGAAAAATCTTAGCATTAGAGCATCATTCTGCTCAAGCTAGAGTCATGATGAACAATATTAGCATTAGGGCATCATTCTGCTCAAGCTGGAAGCATGCATTCATGAAATTTGTAATGTGTTCTTGAGCATCTTCCTCTCCTTTGAACTTGTCTAGCCTAGGTATTCAAAGTGCCTAGGGTATGCAAGACTCAATACTGAGGGGCACAGAGGTTGGTTGTGTATCTTTCTCAAAATTGAATTTTGCCCAATTGTGTCCTACTTCTTGAGATATTTGACTCTCTCAATGAGTATTTGGTATGCCTTAAAAGAAATAATATCCTATTATTAAAGGTTTACTCATGATGGTAAAGGATGTAATCCTATATTTTCTTGATTTGGGAATCTACATTCATCCCCCATGACCACAGATGGAGGTTCAAGATATGTCTACTACTACTCTTCCATATTTGCCTACTCCTCATTAAATTGTGTCTATTCTAGATCTAGGCATTGCTGATGTTGTGAGGCATAGTGAGTGCACTCATCTCTTCATCTAGTGCTTCTCTCATGCTGAGAATCAGAACATCTATCATGTTGGTGTTTCTCACCACCTATGTGTAAGTTGGATCAAGCTAGCCTATCGGCTTGCTCTTTGTTCTTGGCCCTTTCCTCTCTAAAGTGTTGTTTATGTAGGTGCAGATGCCTTTTCCTTCGATCTTATTTATTGAGAGTTTCCACATGTTCTCACTCAATGCATAGTGCTTCTTCCAACTTATGTATGTGGTTGGACTGAGATACCACTAAAGGTTCATGCCTCTCTAACTTTGTGCAAGGATTTTTAATGGATAGGCATCTCAGAGAGGCTCTTGCTATGTTCTTGCCCTTGTTTATTAGGGAAACCTATTTTGTGTACTATGATCTATGTTGTGTACCCCCATGATTGGAGGTAGTGTATGTGCTACAAGGCCACTTTGAAGCTTCCCTTGGTTCATTGGTGTACCTTGTGGTTATGCTATAAAAACATCCTGAGATAGAATGTGTAGTAGCAATGCTTCTTTGAGGTATACTCAAGGGAAACTAATCCAAATCACCAAGCTATTTGGTCCTCCATGGCTGATCCTACGGAGTCCAATTAGCACCAATGATATTTTAATCTAGAGGTATTCTCTCATATCTAGGGAGGCTATAATATGTTCTTGGTCTATTATTGTGTATAGGCCTAGTGTCTTACCCCTTAGTGGGTTGATCTATCCTAAGTGTGTCATGTAAATTTTGGGGCCTTGTAACACCTGCATGCCTATGTGATTATGGAGGCCTTGATGCCTCCTCATGTCTGTGTTATGATAGAGGCCTTGAAGCCTTTGCATGTCTATGTGATGATAGAGGTATTGAAGTCTCCATATTTCTATGTGATTATGGAGGTCTTGAAGCCTCCACATGTCTATGTGATTATGGAGACCTTGAAGCCTCCTCATGTCTATGTGATGATGGAGGTCTTGAAGCCTCCTCATATCTGTGTGATGATGGAGGCCTTTAAGCCTATACATGTCTATGTGATGATGGAGGTCTTGAATACTCCTCATGTCTGTGTGATGATGGAGGACATAAAGCCTTTGCATGTCTATGTTATTATGGAGGCCTTGAAGTCTCTTCATATCTACCATAGGAGGAACCAGGATATGGCTCTCTCATTGGAGTTTCTTGAGGAGTCCCCCCAAGTGTTGAGTTATCACCCCTAAGACTTGCCAAACTTCTTCCAGTGACACTGTGGGTGGGTAGCTCAATGCCATTATGACTATGAGTGTATGAAGCATTGGTTTCCACCTTGGTGTTGGACCACGGGTGGTTTTTCCATGTGTATACCTTGATTACTATGAGTTATCTTTTTATGTCAATTTTAAACCACACAAGAAAAGTAAACAAATATTTATTTAATTTAAGGATTAATGTGTGTTTCCTAAGCTATTTTATGTGTTTTGATTTGTTGAATATATAAGCTAACTCTCATCATGATTTGCATTTCATTTATGATATACTCAGATTGTTTAAGAAATTTCACCTATATACTCACACAAGTTGAATATGGTAGTGAAGTCCATACTCAATGAGGTATCATAGGTACTACCAACCCTCACGTAGCACCTTTTGCATAGTGATACACCCATCAAGGAGGAGTGCATGCTATTTTGCATGGTATGGAAAGTTCTTGGGTCGACCTTGGACACGGACGAGTCTCAATGATACTCTCACATGAGCCAACCAAGTGGTAATGACATCCACTATTGCTCTTTATAAATGGGTTGTATGTGAGATCCCAACGCCATCGATGTTAAAAATAATTCGTGATGTGTGTGGGGTTCTAGTTAAATTTTTATAATGGTAATCGATGCAGCAAAGAGCACACATTATTATTTCCCTATATACCTAAAAAGAATGTTTGATTTTAGAAAATGCATCTCTAACTGATCTAAATGACTTTCATATAATACAATTCCTACTTTATGATGTATTAACATCTAGTTGGGCCACATACAATCAAGCTTAAACACGTAAAATCCTAGACCACTGGATACTAGGGCAGACCTTAAAAATAGAGGCCCGTTGTTCCTAGCAGTTCCTAGAGGAAAGCTAAAAAAATCCTAAGAAGCTTCAATTGCTATTTTTTTTTTTATATTTTCTTAATTAAAAATGTGATTTAAGTTGTTTTTTGAAAATAAGTTGCAAACAGAGAAAGACCAAAAATCAGGGAATGCTACCAACCTAAAATCCTCGTATGATGACAAAAAGGTTGCCCTCTACTACACTTTTTTTGCTAGCCACTATCGACCAGAGTAGCTACTTCTGGCCACTAACTTCAAAAGTGGTCAAGCTCTGTTGGCTACTATCAACCAAAGTGACTAAACCTACACATAGAAAAATTCTCAAAACATCAATAAAACGATTGAAAAAAACACCAGGTGGGGGTCCCATCATGATCACCATTTGTACGACCCCATGAAGCATGCACCACTACTCTACTTGCAATATTGTATCAAATGAAATATTGCAAAGCAAATATAACACATAAATTACAAAACAAAGAAAGATATTTTATTAATTCTTGTAAATATCGGTTACATATCAGTCCCTCGAAGGGATACCCAGTTTTTGATACAATGAGATACGAGAAGAATAATGGTGAATAATATGTCCCCTCACAAGGGGGTGGTGCACTTTCGTAGGCCTCCCAATCTCACACACAAAAATGTATGAGGTCTTATAGATGCCTCCTTCTCCTTATCTCATCCTGGAGGGATCTTAGACTCTGAATGCCTTGAATCGGTCCTGTGAACCTGTAACTTGCATGCATAGAAACAACAGAACACACTTAGTAGAATGGGAAACCTCTCCTGATGAGGCTTTCATTATAAAATATGATAAACACAATAAATATGCATAATATGATTTAAAATGCAATAGATCTAAACAATGTATGTATGTAAAACTCAAAAATATTAATGTAAATATATTGCAAGAAACCAAATCTATGCTAGAACTAATTACTAAATAAAAGCAATAACAGATCTTATCTAGAACTTGGAAAATAATGTCTAAAAGCCCTAGGCTATGCCTGCGGGTCACTATCAAGGATAGACGCTACAAAATGAAACCTTTATCTTTGTGAACTAGGGGTTGTAGCACTAGATTACTTGCTCCAATTGATGTTCAAGGGTCACCTATTATGTCAGGTACACTGGTTGGTGGTGAAGAATAAATGGATTTGAATGCAGGTGCATAGATGTAGCTCAGTTATACAGTGCTTCACTACTCCTCAAGGGGGCATGGATTCACTTTTTAATCTTACAAAGCTTCGCTGCCTAAAATTATTATATTTGTGGATCTATTGTTTTGCTTTGCAAGGTCCATATTTAAACCTCCCATATTCAGACCTAGATCTGGATCTTGGCTTCCTAGAGAAGCCAATATCCAAATTTACATGCAACTGACCATCCTAGGGGGAAAGCATCAATTACAAATTTGCATTGAAGGGGTATTCAGGAGGAGCTCTAGGAGTTCCACACAAAAATTTACCTGTAAGCAATGCAAGGTGTAGTCAAACTGCATGATTTTGACCCATATTCATGACAAAACTATATTTTGGTGGTAGTCATTGTTTAGAGAAGTAGCTAGGTGTGGCTGCTCTAGGCTTCAATGGCCAGGTGTGGTGGTCACTCTACTTGATAGTGATTGAACCTAAATGGGCTAGAACTACCCTTTGTGAGTGGTTAAGACCACTGCTAGCTCTTGGAAAGGTCCAATATCATTCATATGGTCTTTGGATGTGCCCATATGATTAGTCTCCTAAAAATGACATGTTTTAGGTGTCTACACCACTTACCTCTGGCATCACCACCCCCGCACCTATACTCGTTGAAGCACTCACAATCCTATATCACTCGATCCATAATTTGGCAGCACTTTATTTCTATTTTCTCCTTCATTTCCACTTCTTCTTCATCCCTCACATGAAAATGATGTCAAACTATCATTTTCACCATTTAAACCCCATTTACGTAGATTCACACACCACACATGCAAACTAATAGGTTCATACAACCTCGTGCAAACCACCCTCATTCGAATGATCCCATGCGAACCTTTCTTTCTACCTCAAATTTGCTGATATGGCATATCATTATTCCTAACAACCTTTCTATTCCCATTTTTAATCATTTATTATTTATCATTGTCAATCGTTTGATTAATGATCTTCATCTCCTTCATTGCCAATTCATCGCTTGAGGGGTAGTCATCAAACACATCAAAAGATACTTTGCACATGATCGAACAACCAAAAATCCAATCATGGATACAACAAATGCCTAAGAATTTTTTTTTTAAGATTATCTCAAGTCCTCATTCTAAGATCTCTTCTCAATCAAAACTCCAATCCAAAACAAATCAATGTTTGATAAAATAACAAAATGCATTTGACTGTAGATACCTCATGGATTTCAATATTCATAGTGGTAGTTTTAAGACCACTTGTGAATGAAGCTCCTAAAATTTCTACCTTATGGCTCCAACAGTTTGTCAAATATTGTCAAAAGATATCATCAATAAATCAAAAAGCAAAAATTAATAAAGGCATTTATCCCTTCCACAATTGAAATATCTCAAGCTGATCATAATGTAAGGAAATCTTACGCCTTCCCCCAAAAGCAATTAATTGTAAACAAATTTTTTATCAATGCGTATCTCTCGCAATCATCCACAAGTCATCAACCACAAATTCTTTGCCTTTCAAATTATTCCATAAATTTACATGATTAGTTTTGTACTAAATCATGTTTCACACAATCTAGTACAAAAGTGGTAAAATGTAGACACCCAAAAGTCATACATTATCCATATCTCCATATTTACGATCAATCAATTTGCAAAACCCTTGAAAATTACATAAATTGCCTAAAAATATTATTCATTTATCAAAATCACTATTCATCATCCTTAGCCCCCTTTGGCTAGCTAAGCCCTTTCCTATGCTTAAATCTAGGTCCTCATGTGACCACATTTCCAACTCAACCAAGGTTGAATTCTTCACCATGGTCAAAAAGTACTTTATGCTCAAAAGTCAACAACTTTGGTTAAAATATCCTTTACGGCTAATCACATGCTTAGTTAGATCTAATCTTGATTTGATTTAAGCCTTCCACCTCACCTAGTCTACTTTGACTAGCCTAGTCTTTCATCTCACCTAGTCTAGCCTACCCTAGCATAGCCACCTCTCACCCAAATATTTCTCCACCTCACACTCCCCTAGGTCATAAATGAAATATGGAGACTTTTGCACACAAAAGGTAATTTTTAATTTAGAGATATTTCCAAAAATGTGTTCATAAATGCCAAATGGATATTTTTAGCAAGTCATCATTATTTGTGGATGGATGAGGGATTCTATCACCCAACCTCATTTATAAACCAAGACACCTCAGGGGACACCTCTTAGGTGGACACCTCATAGGGGCACCTCATCCTCTCCCCCTCACCTTGGCCAAGTTTATAAGTAGAAGGCCATTCACACCATTTTAAAGATCACCACTTTAGCTTACATAAACTCTACAAAAATTACTCCAGACACTAATCCATCACATAGCCATCATACATCCATCACATTCACCTTGCCATAATAGTTTATGTTCCTTTCATAATATTCCTTGTGATTGAGATAGACTATCTACATCAAAAAGGACATTTTCTGAAGGTGACCCATCAAAAACGTGAAGAAGCAGCAACACCAGAACAGTCCAAAAATCGATCTTGAAGATTCTATCATAAAAATATAGGTTCACACACCCTTGTGCAAACCTCCTAGTTCACACTAGGTTTGCACCCCTTGTGCAAATCTCTACTATAGCAAATAGTGATCATCCAACAAGTAGATATGGCATAATTTAATGTTTTTATGTTGTTTTTATTAGTTTTCATCATGTTTTAGGCTTATTTAAAGATTCTTTTATCTATATAAACATAGGGTTTGATTGAGGTAAGCCCCCAAATTCTCTAACCACATTTTTTAGGTCAACGGGTATACAGAACACAATAATATATCAGTGGCACATGAGCAAGAAGCCCATATACACTGAGGAATGCAAAGAAGACAGATCCTACTACCTTTGTACTCATCCAAAAAGGGATTCCTTAGGGAAGACCCTATTGTAGCCTTCAAGGCAAGAATTGTAAAAGGATATCAATTTATAACCTCCTTTATCATTTCAATAACAAAAGTAGTGGATTCTATAATTTTGAATGAGAATTGTAGTGTCTTTTTGTTGGTTTCAAGTAGTTTATCAATAATTGGTTTGTAATTCTATAAAATTGGATCTCTAAGGTGGTTGATCTCTTTGAATTGTTTAACAATGAGCTCAGAATAACCAAAAATTCTTAGTCGTTTGGTGCCTAATGCTTGTTTGATAGTAGTTTGAAGTCCTAAAATTAGGGCTTCATATTCTGTATTGTTGTTCGTGTAGGAGAAGTCAATTTTGAATGAGATGGGCATAGGAGCCCCTTGATGTGTGAAGAACACAAATCCAACACCTCCCTCTTTGTCACATTTGGAACCATCAAATAAAGGACAACATCAACATCCTCTTCTAACTTGATGGATTCTTCTTGCTCAGTTTTGCGAATTACAAAATTATTAGGTAGCTTGATTATGAGTGGTGTGTCATTTTATAGTGGAGCTTTGGTGAGTTGATCCACAATTACCTGATCTTTGATGGATTTTTGACTAACAAATTCTAGATCAAATTTTGTTAAAAGCATTAATCATTTGGACATTCTCCTATTCATATAAGTACTACTCATCATTGAGCACAAAAGGGTTTTCTTTTGCAATGATATACGTAGTATGACCGATCATGTAATGTTGAAGCTTCTTGGTTGCAAAGACAACTTCTAAGCATAGCTTTTGAACATATGCATATTTAGCTTCATAGATTAAAAATGTGCAAGTAATGTAATATATATCTTTCTATTTTTTAATTCATTTTTCTATGCTAACATAGTTCCTAATGCAAAATTTATGGTAGATATATACATATGGAATGGTATACCTAGGTGAGGTAGTTTCAACATCGATGGTGATACAATATATTATTTTATGGCATCAAAAACATCTTGAAATTATTGATTCCACTCAAAAGTGACCCCCTTTTTCAATAAATGATTGAAATGCTTACATTTATCTGATAACTATGCTATAAAGTGGTGGATCATTTGTATCTTGCCTTGCAAGCTACTTAATTATTTGAGATTTATAAGGGCTGGCATGTTGATGATTGCTTTAACTTTGTTTGGATCAATTTCAATTCCTTGTTTAGAGACTATAAACCCTAAAAAATTTCTTGGTGTAACACCAAATACACACTTCTTTGGATTGAGTCTCACATTATGCTCAATTAATTGCTTGAAAACTTGGTATAAAATATTGATATTATCATGATGAAGTTTCTCTTTGGCCAAAATATCATCCACATAGTCTTCAACTATTTTGTGCATTTGATCATGGAAAATGTAAGTCATGGCATGCTAATATGTAGCACCTGCATTCTTAAGTCCAAATGACATGAATTTATAGAAAAATATCCCCTAGGGTGTTGTAAAAGCAATTTTGTGTTGGTCATAAAGATTTATTCAAATCTAGTTGTATCCTGAAAAACCATCCATTAGGAAGAGCATTTTATGGCCAGTGATAGAACCCATGAGACAATTTTTTGGAGAGGGAAGTCATCCTTGGGACATGTTTTGTTTAATTCACAAAAATTAGTGCAAATGTGTATCCCTCTATTAGGTTTACTAATAGGTACCATGTTCGATACCCATTTTGGGTAGCTTATGGGTTGGATTAAACCTATATCTAGTAATTTTTGCAACTCTTCTTTATGTTCTATAGGGGAAAGGCTCTTTCCAAGTTTGATAATTTATGAGTTGTTAGGGTTTGCGCTAATGTCAACATAATTGGTTTCCTCGATGAGAATATAGGAACCCTTCTATAACTAATGAGGGGTGGGGATGGGGTGAATGCCATCAGCTACATTTTTTAAAATGGGTGACTCAGTGTCACTTGTATCGATATGACAGAAAACATATGAGACAGGCAATGCGGTTGGTGGTATGTAGATATTTGCTTGATGAAGCAATTGTTTAGATAGAAGGAAATATTCAAGTGATGGTGTGGGAGAGATGCAATTAAAGTCAATTATACTTTTATCAATATAGATGGGGTTTGATGGATCATTTAGATTATGAAGGGGTGTAAATAGGTCAATGGTGACCATGTTTATTTGTAGGATGGAAGGGACTATATGGTTGGGGGTTGAGTGCCTCGAGACATGCTTGTGAGGCAAAATTTGATCCAATATTAGTGGACTCTTGTTTGTTTAGCTTGGATGTGGTAGAGATGATGGATGACCTAGTGCATTTAGGTACTCCAATGGAAGGAGCATGAGAAAAATGGGTAGTGGCATGATAAATAGATGCATGTAAATATCACTATCATTTGAAAAATATATGAGTGGAACAATGGGAGAAGAGTCCTCTTCGAAGCTATCAAAGGTAGTCAAAAGTACCTCAAGTAACTCATCTATTTTATCTTTTGAGGTGTTGGGTGATATGGTATGGATATTGGTGACTTGGAAAGAGGCTTAATTATGATCATTATAACTATCCTTCTCAATATGAAGGGTGAGATGTTAAAAATTCTTCTCAAAGAGGTCAACTGGTTGATTGTGGTGATATCCTAATCCAATTTTTTCTTCAGGGAGTTGATAATGTGGTTTGATGAGATGGAAAATTCACTGTTCATGACTACCTATGCCAAATCCTCTCTAATGATAATATTAAAAGTATTTTAATGCAAAGGAGGGATTGAATAAGAAATAAACATCACTATAAAATGGTGATTTGGGTTGCTCCTCAAGAGGTACATCAAAGGAAGTGTCAACTATAGCTTACAAAAAAATTATTAATTTGGATATGGGACCCATGTGAATAATGGTGCCTATGAGTGGATGACAAAAATTCCTAACTGAATCGATGATGGGAGGTGTAAATATAATGTGAACTAAGTACTCATATATTTTAGAACTTGTTATGCACACTACAACCTGCACAATTTGGGAAGTAGATTTAGGAGAAGCTCCAACATTCTATTTTAGTTGAGTTATTACCATGGATTAAATTAGGGTGGTTCCTAACGTAGATGAAGCTACATTGGATAAGTTTAGTGGAGGTGGAGGCTCAGGCTACATGGAGGGTGAATTGAATGGGGGTGTTATGATGGATGCCAAGTTGGTCGGTGGTGGAAGGAAAGTTGTGATAGCTTACCCCTCGTTGGGTGGGGTTAATAGGTTTGGAATTGTAGTTTGAGAATCTAGCATGCAAAAAGGCATGGGGAATGTGGGTTATGGGGTGTAGTAGTAACCTATGCCACTATGGATGGGGGTAGTATAGTAATATGTGTATTTGGCCAGAGTGGTAGGTTATTGGCAGGCATGTGTGGGATGTGGTGGTAAAAGGAGGAACCTTGTGAAAATAAGTATTTTCTAGGATGTGGAGGGTTTGTCCAAGTATGTTGGTATTGAAGGGCTATTGCAGGTGGATTATGGGTACTGTATGAAGCAATCAGGTTTGTGTAGTAAGTTGGGTGCAATAGAATGGGTAGTAAGGCTGGGTGCACAAGTGGATTGGGGCTTGGCAATATATGATGTGAGGTGTATAATATGATGGGTTGAGGGGTAAGCTCAAGTAATTTTAGAGTGAGGTATAGGTGTGTGGATGGTAGGGGAGGTTCATATGGGTTGGAAATCATGTTGTAATACTTGAAAGGTTCCTCATCAATGGGGATGCAATGCACACAATCCTCATGAATGTACTTGAGGTAATGGTGTAGTGTTGAGGGGATGCATCACATATCCTAAATCCATGGTCTTCCAAGAAAGACATTGTATTGCATTTCTCCTTCAAGGATGTGGTATAGTGTATGGATGGTTTTTACACCTACGTGAATAGGTAAAACAACCATCCCTAGTGTTGAGCACAAGGTATCATTGAAGGTCCACATAGTGAATGTGGATGACGCTATATGTGATGGTGGTAGGTTCAAATGTTGTGATGCGATAGAGGTAATGATGTTGATAGATGACCTAGTATTGACCAAAAATCACTTGAAGAACTTGTTATCTATATGAGCTATGATGTGAAATGGAGGATCCAATATCTCTATTGGTAAGGTTTTGATCTCATGGTCATAAAATATAATGGATGGATTTGTGCATGTTTTGATGTTGCCATAAAATTTGCAAAGGCATTTGGATCTTGTGTTTGAAATTCAATGGATTTTAGAATTTCCATTAATGCCTCACGATGTGGGGGTGATTATTGTATGAGTTCATAAATTAATAAATTGATCGATGTCATTATGAGGCTTTAGGCAAGGTGAGTGCTTAATGATATGATGGGTCATGAGGGGTGAGGCATGGCCTACACTAGTGGATGTGGAAATGTGGAGGATGAAGGTACATTGGTTCTAAGTAACTATGTGTATCATCCCCACAAATTTTTGGTGTTGTGGCATGTTGTTAATATGGTTCATCTGGTTGGATGACATAGGAGTCATTATGGGTGCACGGGATGGCTATTTGTGTTGTAGTAAAGGGTCTTGATAGATTATAAGCTTTTGATTTTGTGGAGCCAAAGGATTATCAATGATAATAGCACCCTTATCAACAAGATATTGAACCAAATTTTTGAATGAGATGCAATCATTGATGTCATGCCCCTTTTCCTATGGTGAATACAATATTGATATTCTTTGTAAGACCTAGGTTTAGGTTTATTTGGGTATTTTGATTTCACTTTCAGTAATCTAATTTCTTGCGCTTCATAGAGACTTTGAAATATGGTCAAATAAGGCTTCAAAAGTGGTGTGTAATTGTGAGGGAGCTTGGTAGGATACCTATTATGGTTTTTTGGTAGTTATTGATTCTGAAGTTATATAGGAGGTGGGATGACTTGGTATGAGGGCTATTAAGGCTGATGTTGAATTTTCAGGGGTTGTTGAGGTGGTGGTTTATGTTGTTGTTGATTGGAATTTCTTGGGATGCTCAATTCCACCTGATTAACTTGGTTGGGTTTGGATTGGTTTTTAGAGGTGCCTTTAGAATTTTTTTTTGACAACTCTTTATTCTTAAGTTTTATCTCTCCATCTTGGATTTTTATATCCTTGATCATCTTCACCTATGTTAGAGCTTCTTCGAGTGTGCAATATTGCTATAGTTGTAATAATAATAATATCAATTTGAAATAACTCCTTGTAAATATTTGAGTCAGCTTTGTGATGGAGAGAGGAAAGGATAACTATGCTATCACAACTCTCCATATAGCACCATAATATAATATAGGTTCATCATCAAATTATAAAATATTATATAGGTTTTTCAATGTTGTTTGCTTCTATAAAGAAACATTCTAGGAAGAGGTTAACCAATTGCTCAAAGTTATAGAGAATATATCTAGGCAAATGGTTATACCAATTTAATGCTATTTCCCCAAGGGAGAATGGAAATCTATGGAACATGAGGGCATAAATCTCATTAAGGAGATAACATGCATTGATAAAATTTCTCATGTGCTCTTGGGGATCCTCCTTCCCCTTGAATTTCTCAAATTTTGGCATTTCAAATAGAGGAGGATATGGTGGTGATGGCACTGATGGATGGATGGGGAAGTTTTATAACTATTCAAGTGTTGGCTTTTGATATCTTATGTGAACAAGTTATATTTTTAAAGTGTGGAATTGATAAATGAACCATTGAAATGGGTCTAAAGTAGCTTAGGAAACTACATTAGATGTGACAACTTGAACTCTTGATTGTGAGTATTGATGTTGTTCGGTGAACTACTAATTTATGTATGTGTTGGAGGATAGATGTTGGGTGATGGGTTGTTGATAGGTTTGTGTAATTGTTGGTTTTTCTATTGATGTTGAAGGGGTGGTTTTTGATGTCAAGATTGGATGGCCTATTGGCATGGAATAATTTGCTAATGATAGTTTTGTTGAGGGACTTGCTGATATTGAAAGTTTTGTTGTTGATGATGTTGGTGTGTGGGTGGTTGTTGTTGCAAGGATATTTTTGTTGCTAGTTGGGTAGCTAATACTGATGTTGGGGTGTGGGTGGTTGTTGTTGTTGATAGTACTAATACAATGGTTGCTACTAGTAGTACTATTATTGTGGAGGTTGCTAGTGTTGTTGTGGTGTGGATGGTTTTTGTTGTTGATAGTACTGCTATAGTAGTGTTTGTTGATAGTACTATTGTTATGGATGTTGTTGGTGTTGTTGTGGTATGGGTGGTTGCTATTGTTGATAGTATATTTGTAGTGGTAGTTTTTAATAGCACTATTTTTTTGGATGTTGTTGGTGTTGTTGATATAATTGTGGTGGGGGTTTTTGGTTGTAGTCCTTAGCGTTAAGTGATGATTGGATGATGGTATATGAGGCTTGGTGGTATCCTATGAGGGGAGGGGTTTGAATTAATGGTGGTTGGGAATAACTACAAGAGGGATCTTGTGGTTACAGGGGAATTAGTGCCTAAATGGTAGGCAATCTAGTTGCTCAAGATGGGGAGTGCACAAATAAGTTATCTTGCACAGATGTGGAGGGTGTGAGTTTTGGCCCTTGTGGTGGTGGCTGAGGATGATAGGATGAAGTGGGCTAAATGGATACAGGTAAGTGATATGCTACATTAATATGGGCTTAAGGAGGTTAGTTTAGATCTACAGATATGGATATGGAACCTATGTTGGTTTGGGGATCAAAACCCCCAAGTGGAAAGAATTTTGTAAGCATGTCAAACTAAGGATTCGGGTCAGTAGGATGGATTGCATGCATATAGACCTATTACTAGGGTGTGCGTGAAACTGATCGAGGTAGAATAGTTAATTAAGGAAAGGATAGATACAATGACTTTGGTGAGGGAAATATGTCATGCATGACACGTACGACATCAAGGTCAATGCAGGTAATGTGACCCAAAGATATGAGGGTCCCATGACCATCGATGTTAATATCTATGGTAGGGATATGATGGTAGGTGGTGCCCAATTTTTGCAACCTAGGTAATGGGGAAATAAGTTTCTACATGTAGCTAGCCAAAATACCCAGGGGTGGTTGGGAGGTTGCTTCCTATTTATTTAGAGTAGTGGATGGGTGGGAGGCATAACCAAATGGGTCCATGGCAGCTTGGGATGTGGCTTGAGATTAGGATTGACTTTAGGTCAATACCATAAGCTAAGAAATGGATGAGATGTGGCTATGAAGGCTTGGTGATGATGGTGTGGTTGTGTTTGGTAAACCTCTTTTTATCTATCTACACAAATAGATAAAGCAAACAATAATGTTGATTTTATTTTTTAATGTGCCATTATTTAAGTTGATGTATTTATGAAATTGCTGGAACTATTTTTGTTTTTGATACATTTTTGAATTTTTTTTTTTAATATTGTTTTTTATTTTTTGGAATTTTGTGTGTTTTGATGTAGCTAAACCTAAAACTACTGCTAGAGTGATGAAATAAAAACTAAATAGGTATGTTGATGTCTACTTATTTGATGAAAAGTGATGCAACAAAAGTTGAAAAATGGCTTTCTAAATGGCTGGATGTAGCTGATGGTAACTGTAGGCCCAAAATAGCCACATCCTTAGGAAATTTTGAAATTCTTTACTTAAGGCATGAAGTTTCCATTCTACACATGTTCTAGTGTATTTTGGAGTGTATCCACAACAAAGGTTCTCAATCCGTCCAACACTTGGTGTATGTTTTTACTTGGAGCAATTTCACATGGTGTCTAATGCTTTTGGTAGTAGACTGGTGATGCATCTTGAATCCACAAAAGTTTTTAGGGAAATATGACATCAATGCAAAAAAAAGTATGGATTGACGACTGCTTGTTATCTTTAGCATCCTACGAGTGGCTAAGTGTTGGAGATCCCGATTTCGAGGAGCACATAGAGTATTTTTGTCCAAAATGGTGATAAGAGGCAGAAAGCAAACCAAAGGGATGTGAACTCATGACAAAGATCATTTTGACTGACTTCCTTCTGGATTGGCATTCCGTAAATATTTGAAGGAAAATATGATGTCAGTGACTTTAAAGTGCAGATTTTTGAATGCTTCATCGCCAACAAAGAATAATGAGTGGATTTCATCCCACTCCACTATCAGTATATTTTGTGTTGGATTAGAATTTCATAGATTTAGAGACATAAAGCATGATGCCATTAATTTTAAAAAGTAGAATAGTGCTTTGGTCTTTCCCTGCCATTGTACTAAGTGTATTCCATATCAAATCGTAGTCATGCAATGGGGAAGATCAATGGCCAAGATTTTATCAAATATTTGTAAGTATATATAGGTACTTTCTTGGCCGAATTCGAAGCACAGTCAGTTGGATATTGAAAGTCGAAGCATCATAGGTTTTCAAGAAATGAAAACCAGAGATAGTTGCAGATTGATAGCGATGAAATCTTCCAAGAAAGGTTAATGACATAGATGTAGTATCTAACAACCTGGAATCCAGTTGACATTGACCAACCAGCAAGTTACAGAGGCTTTGAGCTGCCATGGTGGTCTACTTATAGTAGATTTCTCAGAGGCTAAACCATTAAGAAAATGCCATCAAGAACTCTTTGTTGAGTTGTTAAAAAAAAATCTTTGTAATGTTCCTTATTATTCTTTAATTTTCAAACTATAAATAGAGATTGAACCCTTATTTTTAAGGGTCAGCTCTAGTGTTTGTTCCTGTACTATTATAAATATTCCCATGAGCTAATGAAATAAGCATTACATTGATTTTTACCTCAAATTTGTGTCTTCATTATCTTGTATCGAAGGTTCAAAATTTGGAGTTGTATTTCTATTAATATTTAAATGGTTAGTTTTTGCTAGTTTATTGGATTATTAACTGCTAGGGTAATTGAAATCTATTTTTGATTAGATCTATATTGGTAGGGAGTGCATTTCTATAAAATATGAGTGTTGATTAATTCTATTATTTGGATTATCATTGTTTATATATTGAAATTTTTTTCTTAAATATTTCTTTGTTTTGCTTTAATATATGAAGGTTTATTTTCTTTGAGATAATGTTGATCTAAAGTAATGGGTACCTTGAGATATTTAATGGGAGCTTTTTGTTATAGTGACTTTGCTGTTAGCCTATCTTTCCACTATTTTTCACATTTTCTAACCCTAATATCTTTCTCAACCCTAATATCCAAAACCCTAAGTGAACATAATTGTGTCAACACATTATTTAAGTTGATAAGGAACCAACCTACTCTGGAGGTTGGATTTGAAACCCTATTTTGGTCCATCCAATGTTGATTGTTGAGCTGTAGCTATCGAGTGCATGCTTGGATAGAAAGTAGGAAGATAAATAGCTGCAATATTGAGTAAATATTGATGTAATTTAGTGCCCAATAGTTTTTGTCACACCCGATGGGACCAGTTCACAAGGAACACAAAAAACCCATCATATGAGTTATTATTTTATCTCTACCTAAATGAATCAATATTTGGTGAATTATCTTGACCTTGTTAAGTGGAGAAGCAAATTCACCTGGTGACTCCCTAGTTCTTGAACCCAAAAAAGAATTACCCATGTATACTAGTGTCCTTTCATGTATACTATGTATTTCAAAAGGAATAAACTTGACTCTTATTTCTATTGTGAACTACCTTATAGAGGGTCAACTATTATCAGAAGTTTGAATCATTTTTTCCTCTTGGAAGAAGAGTTTTTTGAAGAAAATATTGTAGTTAATCTAACAACCCCTCCAACAAGACCTACACCTAGAAACCTCTAATCAGAGAAATGTGGCCCCTAATTAGCCATTATAGAAGTACCCCAACTAGAACACAACTGGTCCCCTTAGGTCAGCCCATATGAATACCATTCTCCAGGTTGTGTCCAAAGCTATCCCCACTTATGATGGATCTAGGAAGACAACATATGAGCATTTTCAGGATATTTTGAATCTATTAGCAATTCACAACATAAAAGAGGAGGATATTATCGTAATAATCCTAGCCCCATCCTTCATAGGAAATATTTTGCATTGGTTTAGAACTCTAGAAGATAACACCATCACTTCATGGAAAACATTGACTAAGACTTTTGTGGAATAATTTAATGAATCTGCTAACCCTTTCTCCCTCCTTAATCAGTTTACATTCATGCAAAAATATCAGCAAGAGACTATCTCAGATTTCAATTTGAGGTTTAGTAGAACATGGAAGAAAATTACCTCTATAGCTAGACCAGCTGCATGTTTGGCCTATATGTATTATATCAGAGCTCTTGGAGAAGATATAGGCTTGCAAACCCAACAATCTAGGGTGGAAACCTTTCCACAAGTTTATAATGCAATAGTTCATGTAGAGAATATCTTAATTAATGTGGGGAGGTTACCCCCCAAAATCGTGATGCCTTATAGTTCAAAAACCACCAATGGCCAAAGCCAAGCTGCAAACTCATCTTACATGGATCCCCTTTCCTTATCATCCCCATATCCACAATTGAATGCAATATCTCAACTGAAACCATCATCCATTGTAGTTACTTTCCCTATCCTTCCTTCTCAAGCATCTCAAGAGTTTTTTGCTATTATTGATAGACAAAATACTTTAAAAAATCTGAGTAATAGAATGAATTCAATGGAAAATAGAGACCAAAAAAGGTCACAACAAAGGAGATTTCCAAATGTGAACAAAGATCATATATCTGGTCCTAGTAATAGTACTGGGGTCAGAGTGAATGTAGCATATGAAGAGCTTGAGTATTTTTTAGATACAAATCTTGTAAATGTCTAATGTCTAGTATGTAATGACCCCCACAACTCATAGTCTTATATCATGTACAAACACCATGTTCAACAAGCTATGGATAAATCTAAAATAAATCAAAAGGGAAGAGTGAATATGTTATGGTAGCCTAACCAAATCATGGTTGGGAAAGAGTTGGATGAGGATAGCCCAATTGTTGTTATGACAAGGTCTGGAAAGAATACCTTGCAAGTAGATCCCTAAAATATGGGATAATTCCAAGTTCCTTCTCAAAAAATAAATGACCCACTTACCCAAAGAAGTGATACTTTTGCCATTCCTCAGGCTAAAGGGAAATAGAAGACAGAAAATCTTCCTAAGAGGTTAGAAAAGGAATCTGAAGGAGACTGGAGGAGGTCTAAATATGAGGATCAATAAAGGCTTAGATTCCCCTCTATTACAAACAGGTAAATAATAGAAGATAGATGTGTTGTTCTCTCTCTCTCTCGTATTTTTATATTTGTGATTCCAGTAATCCCTGCCTAGAGTTGATAGTGGCTATAGTTTATTTTTATGACCCCATGGCCAAAGCAGTGAAAACCACTAAAGGAAAAACCCTATTTAGTGTCACCTTTACAAATTATCATAATTTTTTTGATTAAGGATTAGAACCATTAGTAATACTGAAAGAGTTTAAAGTGACTACCTAGGTCGAGTATGACTCTCTGGAGAAGCGAGATAATGAGGGTGAGTATTTCAAGAGATGGGTTTATAAACAACTCGATGCCAAGACAAGAAGAAATAACCTGAAGTCAAGATCCCTATTAAAAAATTTTAAACCCTGTACTATTTTCTATGTTGGCCTGTATGGAGGGTTTAGACTTTGATAGAATGGTGCATGGATATCAAATTGTCATAGCATATTATATTTCAAATGAAATAATGTATGAGGAAGGTGCAGAGGAATAAAAGGACTAGGGTTATATATTTTGACTGGCCAACTCGTAGTGAACCCAATAGAGAAAGATTGATTATAATGCTAGAATAATAAAAAGGAATCGCTTTTATTAAGGAATCGTTGTTGTATTGTATGGGGAACCCAAAAATTAATTAATAATTATATTCTTCGATGTCTATAACTTACCAATGGATTGCCTACTTATACGCAACATAGGGTGCGATGTAAAGACATACCTATTCATATCTCTATTAGTGATTATAAAATAGTGAAGGTTAATTATAATTATTGTTAGGAATAGGGTCCTAACATGCCACCCTCCTTAAAAAGAGCTTTGTCCTCAAATCTCAAGGGGAGGAGCTTCATCCTTTGTTTTCCAAGATGCATTTGCTCATGTTCTTGCACAACTTTAATGTTATTTTTTCATAAGCAAGGATATCGGGAAGGGGAAATTGTTAGTGGTGGATTGCCAAGAGAAATAGGAGAATCTTCCTTAGGATAATTGTGATGACGATGGGAGGAGAACCTATGGGGGTCCTTAAACACTTCAAAATGATGCCTTAAAAGTGGTGGTATTACTTTTGTATCTTCCTATTGTTTCCTGGGAGAGTCAACGGGAAATGAGCGTGTAGTGACCTTTTTGCTTTGTTTTTGGATAGGTTTTACCATTTGATGAGAACTCACTATTTGTGAGGAACTTGAGGGTAGTCTATTTAGAGTGTATTTCTGACCTTCATTGTTCACTGTATGGATGTTTACCTCAACCTTGCTTGGTCCACTGATCACTTCTTGTACATCGACCTTATTGTCTTCATTGTGGTGAGTAGGTGCACTAGCTGCTTCATACACAATTACCTCATCTGCTTGCTCTATGGAGAGACAATGATCAACTTCCTTCAATAAATACAACGTTAGTGTAGCACATTTATGGTGGGGTCCAAATTGCTCATCACAATTATCGCAAAGACCTTTCGCTCATCGTTCCTTCATTTCCTCAAAGCTGAGACATTTAATTGGTAAAATTTGATTAGGTTTGGTGGTGGTGTAAGTAGTTTGTGCCTTCCCAATAGGTGTTTTTCCTAGTCGATGTTGATAATTGAATTTGTCTTCAGCTAATTTGGCCAATCCATAGGTCTGCATCATGGTATAGGGATTGAACCTTGTCACCTCCATTTGAATTTCTTCTTTCAATCCACTAATGAAGCCACTGATGAGAATTGATTCATCCAACCTTGTGTTGTGTTTGGTGATATCCTCAAACCATGTTTGATACTCATGCACTGAAGTGATTTGACGAAGGTTGATGATATTAATCGGTGAAAGCAGGTTGGTGTCATGAGATCTTCCATCATCGGTCATTTGCATAGTCGTTGTTTGGAAGTTGTCATTAATTTGCTTTTTGGAGCGGCGACGGCTAGGCAGCGGTGGCAGAACAGGAGTTGCAGTGACGATAGAGCTCAGGGCGGGGAGCAAGGATGGTGGAGCACCGGTGAAGAGGCTCGGGCAGTAAAAAGGTGAATGGCTCGATGGTGGAGTAGAGAGGGGCCGAGGCGACGGATGAAGCACAGCTCGGGTGGCGATGGCAGGAAAGGTGCTTCGTTTGGCAGCATCGGCAGCGAATGCTTTCATTCGACAGTGATCGCAGTGATTGCTTCTTTGTCCGTAGGTCTTGTATTCGAGGAACGAGAGGAAAGAAAGGAAAAAATAATTTCCTTCAAGTTTTGGCTCTGAGAAACTAAACTTTGACCGTATTATCTTTTTTTTTTTTAATACTTTGTCTTTCCGTCACCTAAAACTATACGCCAATGTCGAAATTTATAAACCTTATAAAAACTTTATAATATAATTTTTTTTTTTTGCTCGTCAAATTATCCTTGATGTCATCGATTTCTTGTAATATCCATTGAAAGTTTCAGATGCCGTCCAAAATTATTTGAAATACGCAGCTCGCTATATCTGGTTTGGAATACGCTGCTCGCCATCTGAAGATTGTTTCACCAATTGATTTGTCTGTGTATGCTGGGGTTTTACAACCGAAGGCTCAGTCTTTCAAAAATTTGTAAGATATATCACTGGTTTGGTTTTAGATTAGTGTGGAAGCGAGAGAAACCAGAGAAAGGAACAACTCTGATACCAGATGTAGTGAACCCAATAGAGAAAGATTGATTATAATGCTAGAATAATAAAAAGGAATCACTTTTATTAAGGAATCGTTGTTGTATTGTATGGGGAACCCAACAATTAATTAATAATTATATTCTTCGATGTCTATAACTTACCAATGGATTGCCTACTTATACGCAACATAGGGTGCGACATAAAGACATACCTATTCATATCTCTATTAGTGATTATAAAATAGTGAAGGTTAATTATAATTATTGTTAGGAATAGGGTCCTAACACCCAACTTCCTTGCCCAAAGGATACATGAGATATTAGAAAGAATGAAAATGGGATCTGATGCACCTAGTTTTAGGCATTGCCCAAGCCTGGTTTGGATGTTTTATGTTGCTGTAAAGGATAAGATGCCATGGATCCTAGTTAAGGAAAAATCTAGTTATGGGGAACCTTTGTTGGTTTATTATTGAATAAGTCATTTAAGAAGTAGTGAGTCTTTCTACAGATTCAACCTAGAATTCCTAGGACCTGCTTTGAAAATAATGTATGGAGAGTGCCCTAGACTACAACCTCTGGCTAAGAAAATACTGAGAACTTTAGACACCTAAAATACATCATGTTTAGGAGACTATCTATATGGACACATTCGTAGACCATATGAAACCTCTTGGATCTCTCCAAGATAAATAAGTGGTCCTAACCACTCAAACAGGGCAGTTCTATCCCATCCAAGCTTGGCCACTCTCAAGAAAAGTTGCCAACACACTAGGCTGTTGAAGACTACAGTGACCAAACCTGGCCGCTAAACATAATAGCAGCTAGCATCACACATAGTTTGGCCATGAATATGAGCCCATATTGCACAGTCTAACTACACCTATACATGGTTAGCAAGAGGAATTTGGTGAGGAACTCCCTAAGTTCCTCCTAACTGCCCCTTCAATTCCAATTTGTGACTAATGTTTCCCACTCAAGACTTCCAGTCACATGTAATTTGGATTGAAGCTTCTCCAGGAAGTCAAGGTCCAGATCTGAGAGGGAATTCTACCTATAGACACTCCCACAAAAAGCAAAGGATCCATGAATTTTCAGATTTAAGCAGTGAAGCCCTATCAAAAAGAAGAACCAATCTACACCCCTTTGAGGAGCATTGGAGTGTCATTCGACTGAGCTACGTTCTCGCATTAGTTTTTCATATTCACCATTCTCAACCACTAATTAGTTTAATAGAAATGCCTGGAAACCCTTGAAAATCAATTGTAGTAATGAGGATAACACAAAAATCCCTGATTCACATGGAGAAGAACTTCACATTGCAGTCGTTGTCTTGGACAGTGGCTCATAGGCATATCTTAGGGCATAAGCATTATTTCCTTTTGTTGTTAGTTTAGATTAATTACTACTTAATTTATTTCTTAATCATAGTTTAGATATAGTTTCATTAAATGCTTTTATTTCACATTTCCCTAGCTAATCATGCATTTATTATTCTATTGATGCTCATATTTCATTATTATTATCATGAATATTCAGATCCGCTAACAAAGGCATCATTCAAAGAGGCAACCCATCCTATTAATCATTCTTTTTTGTTTCCATGATCGTAGGTATAGGTCTTCAAGATCAGAGTAGAGCAATCGAAGCACAAATATCCCTCTAGGACAAGATCTAGAGAAGGGGGCATCTGTAAGCCCCCATACAATTTTGTGTGCAAGACAAGGAGGCTTACGTAGATGCACCATTATCTTGTAGGGAATACATCTAATCGCTGCTCTATATTGTGTAAATATTTGTATCAAAATGAAGGGTATCCCTCAGCAGGATAAACTTATAACCGAGGATTGAGATATAAATAAATAAAGCATCTTTATTTGTTTTCTTACTTTTGTGTTGCATATGCTCTCTGTGCTTTCATTTTTGTGCAAGTAATAATATACATAGTAAATTGAATTGCAAGTAGATTCTGATGCAGGAGCATCCGGAGGTGGAAGAGCAATCTTGCATCATCCAAAAATGTTTATTTTTCTAAGTACCAAAGCTGTCGCGATATCGTGACACTTTTTGTGAAATGGCGCCAAGGGCCGAAACTGTCGCGATTTCGTGACACTTTTTCAAAAAAGAAGCCAAGGGCCGAAACTGTCGCGATTTCGTGACACTTTTTCAGAAAAGAAGCCAAGGGCCGAAACTGTCGCGATTTCGTGACACTTTTTCAGAAAAGGAGCCAAGGGCCGAAACTGTCGCGATTTCGTGACACTTTTTGTGAAAAGGAGTCAAGGGCCGAAACTGTCACGATATCGCGACACTTCTTGAGAAAAGGCGCCGGAGGCCGAAACTGTCGCGATTTCGCGACACCTTTTTGAGAAAGGCGCAAAGGGGCGGAGCTGTCATGATTTCGTGACACTTTTGAAGAATGGGCTCCAAGGTGAAGAATCGTCGCGATTTCGTGACACATTTTGAGTAGAGGTGCCAAGGGGAAAAGTTGTCGCGATTTCGCGACACATTTTGCGAAGGAGCGCCAGGAGGAAGAGTTGTCACGATTTCGTGACACATTTTGAGCGAAGGCGCCAGGGAGGAAAGTTGTCATGATTTCGTGACACATTTTGCGGAAGGGCACAGAGGAGACAAGTTGTCGCGATTTCGTGACACATTTTGCGCAAAGGCGCCAGGGAGGAAAGTTGTCATGATTTCGCGACACATTTTGAGCGAAGGAGCTCGAGGGGGAAAGTTGTCACGATTTCGTGACACATTTTGCGGATGGGCGCCGAAGGGAAAAGACGTCACGATTTCGTGACCTGTCACGGTTTCGCGACCCGAAGGCAGAAAACGAATGCTGAAGGCAGAGATGTCACGATTTCGTGACATGTCACGTTTTCGTGGCCCGAAGGTAGAAGGGGAGTACGGAGGGCCAGGATGTCACGATTTCATGATGTGTCACATTTTCGTGGCCCAAAGGAGAGAAAGCGACAGGCCGTTCATGACTCCACTCGGACAGGCGGCTGCAGAGGTCGTTGTAGAAGGGCACGTGGCAGCAACGCAGGTGTCTTCAGAGCACTCCTGGGAATGATGATTCAGAGGGTGGATGGACAGGCAGCTGTAGAACACTCCGCCACTACATGCCATGCTGATTGGAGACACCTGGCAGCATTTTGCAGGCGACGACAGAACATTCATGTGGGTGGTTAGAAGCAACTTCACATTCAGTGTAATGATGTCGAAAAGGGATCGGGTCCGCTATAAGAAAATAGCTCATGCATTGTAACAGGGGTTGGCCATTTGATATAGTATCTTCTGTATTTCTGAATTGGAGACCTCTGTTAATGAAATTTTCGTGAATTGTTCTGTGTTTTCATGAAATTTTCTGTGTGTTATCTTAGTCCTGCTTCAAGTGGTATCAGAGCCAGAAGGTTCTGAGTGCGCGAACCGATCACCGACAGTGAGGCAGTTTGCGCCAGGATTGTGGTTGTGGGTTGTGAGGAAGCGAGCAAGATGCCTCCACATAGGAACCATGGTGGTGTGAGGAATAGGGGAGCAGAGGTCGATCTTAGAGCCTTGCAGAGGCAAGTTGAAGCCCTGCAGGAGGAAATCAGAAGAGGAGTTGAGCCAAGAAGGGAGGAACCCAGTGAAGATGAAGTTTGGGAAGAAGAGGGTCCATCTGATGAGGAAGAAGCATTGGATCCAGCAGAGGCTAGGCTGTATAGGGCCATATCCCAGATCGAGAAGAAGCCGAAGTTTGATGTCTCTACTTATTCTGGGAATCTCAATCCCGAGGAGTTGATAGATTGGATCAACGACATGGAGGAATATTTCGAGTATGAAGAGATCTCAGATCCAAATCGGATCAGGTTCACAAAAACAAAGTTGAAGGGACATGCTAGCATCTGGTGGAAAGGAGTGCAGCTGGAAAGGAATAGGAGGGGAAAGGAAAAGATCACCAGGTGGGATAGGATGGTAGAGAAATTGAAGAGGCAATTCATCCCCGCGGATTATGAGTTGGACTTGTTGAGAAAGATGCAGAGTCTTAGACAGGCAAGTAAATCTGTCAAGGAGTACACGAAGGAGTTCTATCAGATCTCGATTAGAACCGGCCATTCTGAGGCGAATAAGGAGAAAGTCGCACGATACATCAATGGATTGAGAACCAACATTCAAGAAGAACTGGGGCTAGTTAGGATGAGCATGGTTGAGGATGCATACCAGTTTGCATTAAAAGTGGAGGAGAAACTGAATAGGAGATTTGATGGTAAGCAGAGAGGAAAGGACAGGGGTGGAAGAGCTAGTGGAAGAACCAATGGAGGAAGATACAAAGATTTGGGGAAGACTGGTGAAGCAAGCAGTAGCCAAAAACAGAAAGAGGAGAAAGAGGAGAATACCCAACGCCCACGCAATCATAACAACAACTACCCGAGGGGAAGAGGTAGGCCTGGGCGAGGGTTTGGAAGAGGTGTCTTTCGAGGAACCTGCTTCAACTACGGAGAAGAAGGACATCGGGCATACAACTGCCCACAGCATCAAGAAAGGCCAAATCGAAGACCTGAGGGTCAGGCCCGAGCTGCTGTAGCAGACGAAGGTGTAGAATCTGAGCACTCTAAGGAGGCAGAACGAGGGGAAGCGATGATCATCAAAAGAGTCTTGTTGAATGAAGAAAAGAAGGCAGACCAGAGGAACAACCTATTTCGAACAAGATGCAAGTGCACAGGCAAGGTCTGTAACATCATCATCGATAATGGAAGCACCGATAACTTGGTTTCTAAGGAGATGGTTGCCAAGCTGTAGCTAGAGAGAAGAAAACACCCGCACCCTTATCGGATTGCATGGTTACAAAAGGACCATCGGGTGCTGGTCAGTGAGCAATGCCTGGTGAAGTTCAACATTGGAACTTACCGAGATGAGGTCTTATGTGACATCTTGCCTATGGATGCATGTCACTTGCTGCTGGGGAGACCATGGCAGTTTGATCGAAGTGTTGTACATGATGGTCGAGCCAATACATATTCCTTGTCAAAAAATGGAGTTCGACATAAGTTGAAACCCCTGAAGGAGGCGGATGAGAAGGTATGCAGAAGTGCATCGAGTCTGTCTAGTTGATGGAAGAAGATTTTTGGATGGCCTGAAGCCGGATCATATGTGCTATGCAATAATCCCTAGGGTTAGGGAAGAAGAATGCAAGGAAACTCCAGTGGAAGTCATGGGACTGTTAGAGGAGTTTCCAGATATCATTTCTGATAATGTTCCTGAAGGTTTACCACCTGTTAGGAAGATCAGTCACCACATAGATTTGGTGCCTGGATCGAGCTTGCCGAATAAGGCTGCACACAGGATGACGCCTATAGAAACTAAGGAGTTAAACCGGTAGGTTCAAGATCTATTAAAGAAGGGGTTGATTAGGGAGAGTCTTAGTCCATGTGCAGTACCCGTAGTGCTAGCACCCAAGAAGGATGGAGAGTGGAGAATGTGCATAGACTCTCGGGCAATTAACAAGATCACTATCAAATACAGATTCCCATTGCCCAGGATGGATGATATCATGGACTGTTTGAGTGGAGCTGAGTACTTCACGAAGATTGACCTAAAAAGTGGTTACCATCAGATCCGCATTAGAGAAGGGGATGAGTGGAAGACAACCTTTAAAACCAGAGAGGGGTTGTATGAGTGGTTGGTCATGCCATTTGGGCTAACCAATGCACCGAGTACCTTCATGCGATTAATGAATGAAGTCCTGAAGGAATTTCTAGGCAAATTTGTTATTGTCTACTTGGATGATATCTTGATTTTTAGCAGAACCCTGGAGGAACACCTGATGCACATCAGGAGGGTTTTTGAGAAATCGCGGGAGGAGCAGATGCTTGATAAATCTGAAGAAGTGTAACTTCGTGAAGAGAGAGCTAGTATACCTGGGATTTGTTATCTCAGCAGATGGTCTCAAAATGGACCCCAAAAAGGTGAGGGCTATCATAGAGTGGCCTGTCCCAAGAAGCATGACTGAGGTGAGATCATTTCATGGTCTGGCCAGTTTCTATAGAAAATTCATTAGAAACTTCAGCAGTATTTGCGCATCCCTTACGGAGACAATGAGGGGGAACAAGAAGGAATTCAAGTGGACAGCTGGAGCAGACAAAAGCTTTGCTATGCTAAAGAAGAAGGTCACAGAGCAACCTATCTTAGCACTTCCAGATTTTAACAAGGTGTTTCAGGTAGACTGTGATGCGAGTGGTAGTGCCATAGGGGCCGTATTGAGCCAAGAGGGTAAGCCTGTTGCTTATTTTAGTGAGAAGCTCAATGATTCCAGGAAGAAGTATTCGGTATATGATCAGGAGTTCTATGCCATAGTTCAGGCTCTGAAGAAATGGAGGCATTATTTGTTGCCAAAGGAGTTTGTTCTTTATACTGATCATCAGGCACTGCAGTATATTAATAGTCAAGGGAAATTGAATCAGAGGCACCTGAAATGGGTCGAGTTCCTGCAGAGCTACACCTTTGTGCTGAAGCACCGGAGTGGGAGGTCCAACAGAGTGGCAGATGCCTTGAGTAGGAGGCAATGCCTATTTATGGAAATGAAAGTGGACATTGTAGGGTTTGCTGAGCTCAAGGGTTTATACCTTTGCGACCTCGACTTCGTAGAAGCTTGGAAAGCCTGTACTGTGCTTGTTACGTTGGACAGGACTAAGTGGTTAAATTTTATGATTCAAGATGGAATGCTATTCAGGGGGAACCAATTATGCATTCCGAGGAGCTCAATGAGAGAGAATCTGATCAAGGAAAAGCACAGTGGAGGTTTAGCTGGACACTTTGGTCGAGATAAGACCATTTCCCTTGTTAGTGAAAATTACTACTGGCCGCAATTGCAACAAGATGTGGCAAAATTTGTGCAAAGTTGTAGGATATGCCAGATGGCAAAAGGTGTGAGGCAGCCTACTGGTTTATATCAACCACTACCTGTACCCGAAAGGCCATGGGAGGATATTAGCATGGATTTTGTTCTTGGTTTACCCAGGACGCAGAGGGGGCACGACTCCATATTTGTGGTAGTGGACAGGTTTTCAAAAATGGCTCATTTCATTCCCTTGCCAAAAGACTAGCGATGCGGTCCATGTGGCTGGTCTATTCTTCAAGGAAGTGGTACACCTTCATGGGCTGCCAAGGAGCATTGTTTCGGAAAAAGATACCAAATTTGTAGGGTATTTCTGGAGAACCCTATGGAAGAAACTGAAGACGGATTTAAAATTTAGTTCTGCATACCACCCCCAAATAGATGGCCAAAAAGAGGTGGTGAATAGGAGTTTGGGCAATCTACTGAGATGCTTGGTTGGAGACAAGCCCAAGGGATGGGATTTAGTTCTACCACAGGCAGAATTCGCTTACAAAAACTCAGTCAATAGAAGTACCAATAAATCGCCATTCCAGATAATCTATGGGAGCAGCCCAAGAAATGCTTCAGAGTTGAGAAGGATGGATACAAGAGAAAAATGCAGTGCTAAGGCTGAAGACTTTGCTGAACACCTGAAGGGAGTGCATGAGGAGGTGACAAGGCACATTGCTAAGATGAATACTCAGTATAAAGCCAGGGCAGACCAGAAGCATCGGGCTAAGGAGTTTGAAGTAGGAGATTCTGTCATGGTCCATCTAAGAAAAGAGAGGTTTCTTGCCAAGACCTATAACAAGCTGAAGATGAAGAAATTTGGGCCATGCAGGATCATTGGAAAATGGGATTCGGGTAATGCATACGAGGTGGAGTTGCCGAGTGAACTTAACATCTCACCCGGTTTTCAACATTTCGGATTTGGTTGAGTACCATGAAGGAGGTAGTAGTGCAACACCAAGCCCAGATTTGTGGAGCATTCCAGCAGCCATCCCAGTTGCAGATGAGATAGAAGAAGTCCTTGATACGCGTGAGGGCTGAAGTACTCAAAATAGGTGTTATTCTAAGTATTTGGTCAAGTGGAAGGGCAGGCCCATAGAAGATGCAACTTGGTTGTCAAAGGCAGAGGTTGACCGCCTGGGTCTACCTCAGACAGATCAGAAGTGAAGGTCACTTCTCAAATTCACCTCGGGTGTCTGATGCAGGAGCATCCGGAGGTGGAAGAGCAATCTTGCATCATCCAAAAATGTTTATTTTTCTAAGTACCAAAACTGTCGCGATATCGCGACACTTTTTGTGAAATGGCGCCAAGGGCCGAAATTGTCGCGATTTCGCGACACTTTTTCAGCAAAGAAGCCAAGGGCCGAAACTGTCATGATTTCGCGACACTTTTTGAGAAGAGAAGCCAAGGGCCGAAACTATCACGATTTCGTGACACTTTTTCAGAAAAGGAGCCAAGGGCCGAAACTGTCGCGATTTCGTGACACTTTTTGTGAAAGGAGTCAAGGGCCGAAACTGTCACGATATCGCGACACTTCTTGAGAAAAGGCGCCAGAGGCCGAAACTGTCGTGATTTCATGACACCTTTTTGAGAAAGGCGCAAAGGGGCGGAGCTGTCACGATTTTGTGACACTTTTGAAGAATGGGCTCCAAGGTGAAGAATCGTCGCGATTTCACGACACTTTTTGAGCAGAGGTGCCAAGGGGAAAAGTTGTCGCGATTTCGTGACGCATTTTGCAGTTAAGTGCCGAGGAGAAAAGTTGTCACGATTTCGTGACACATTTTGTGGAGGAGCGCCAGGAGGAAGAGTTGTCACGATTTCGCGACACATTTTGAGCGAAGGCGCCAGGGAGGAAAGTTGTCACGATTTCATGACACATTTTGCGAAAGGGCGCAGAGGAGACAAGTTGTCACGATTTCGTGACACATTTTGCGCAAAGGCGCCAGGGAGGAAAGTTGTCACGATTTTGCGACACATTTTGCGGATGGGCGTCGAAGGGAAAAGACGTCACGATTTCATGACCTATCGTGGTTTCGCGACCCGAAGGCGGAAAACGAATGCTGAAGGCAGAGATGTCACGATTTCGTGACATGTCACGTTTTCATGGCCCGAAGGTAGAAGGGGAGTACGGAGGGCCAGGATGTCACGATTTCATGACGTGTCACATTTTTGTGGCCCAAAGGAGAGAAAGCGATAGGCCGTTCATGACTCCACTCGGACAGGCGACTGCAGAGGTCGTTGCAGAAGGGCACGTGGCAGCAACGCAGGTGTCTTCAGAGCACTCCTGGGAATGATGATTCAGAGGGTGGATGGACAGGCGGTCAGTAGAACACTCCGCCACTACATGCCATGCTGATTGGAGACACCTGGCAGCATTTTGCAGGCGGCGACAGAACATTCGTGTGGGCGGTTAGAAGCAACTTCGCATTCTGTGTAATGATGTCGAAAAGGGATCGGGTCCGCTATAAGAAAATAGTGCATACATTGTAAAGGGGGTCGGCCATTATTGTATCACCTATAATTTCAAATTTTAAGCTCTGTGAATGAAATATTGCTGATTTTTTTGCTTGCATATCCTAGTACTATGTCAGATTCAGTTGGGGTGTTCACTTCCCAGGGTCACACAAATGGCGATCACGATGGGACACCCTCTAGGTTTTTACTTTCAACCATTTCACTAATGTTTCAGGTATTTTTCTATGTGCAGGTTTAGCCGCTCTAGTCAACAATGGCCAGTAGATCTTAGCCACTATAGCAGTCAGTGACCAGCATCCACTATTGTCAAGAGTAGCTAGTAGTAGAGTGTAGAAGAGCTCAAAATTTCATCATCATAGTAGGATTTGAGGTTGGTTTTATCCTCTAATTTCTCTATGTTTTTTGTCTACAACTTTTATTTTCTAGAAACAACAAGTGAAATCATAGCTTAATTAGGATAACATAAAGAAAAATGGGAAAAGAAACTACATTTGGTGTTTCCTAGGACTTTATTTAGTGCCTATAGGCACTACTAGGAACAACGGGCCTCTGCTTGTAAGTTCTGCCCTAGTATCCAACGTGCTAGTCTTTTGTATGATTAGTTTGATTTCATGTGCCCCAACCAGTGGCCTCAATTCACAAAGTAGGAAGTGCATTACATGAAAATCATCTAGATTAAATTAAATATGCGTCTTTCTAAAGACAAAATATCCTAGTGAAGTAAAGCATGAATGTTTTTTGATGCATCGTTTTATATTTCAAAAGCTAAAAATGACCCCACACACTTGCACATTCCATAGTAACATTGGTAAGGTTGGATTTCATCACTGACCCCTAATTCATACTGATGATGTTGGAATTCATCTCCTTGCATTGGCTTACCCCCTAGATGTCCTTAGATAGGATAGGTAAATCCTTCTTAGTAGACACAGGTCATTTGTGTTCAAACTGTCTCCCACTATTTCATAGTGGAAGAGCTAGGCGAACCCCCCACTAGAATTTAAGCGATGTACCCTAGAATATTTTGAGAAATTATGTTTGACACTAGTGTTCCTAGTTTCTACTTTGATTGAATTCTCTCAATCTGAGTCCAAAGTGTGAACAAGAAGTCAAGATCAACAAAAAATATAGAACACAATAGACGGTTTAGGGAACACATTAAATCCTTAAAAAAGATAAACATATTCTTACTTTGTTTGTGTGATTTGGAAGATACCTAAGAAGATAACTCATAATAATTATGGTGTACACATGGAGAAACCACCCTATGTCCAATACCAAGGAGGATAATAACACTCCTCACACTCACCATCACACTGACGTTGAGCCACCCATCCATAGTATCACCAAATGAAGTTTGACAAGTCTTAGGGGTGAAAAATTGACCCTTGGAGGGACTCCTCTAGAAACCCCAGTGAGAGAGCCACATCCTGGTTCTTCCTCACATAGACACAAGGAGGACTAAAGGTCCCCCTCATCGTATAGGAATGAGAAGTCCTCATGGTGCCTCTCTTCATTTAGACACACGAAGGCATCTCGACCTCCTTCATCACATAGGTATGAGGAGGCCTCAAGACCTTCCTCGTCACATAGGCAAGAGGAAGCATCACAACCTTCCTCTTTACAATGACATGCAAAGGCATCATGACCTCCCTCATCGCACAGACATACAAAGGCTTCAAATCCTCCATCATCACACCTGCATGAGGAAGTATCAAGACCCCCATAATCGCATAGGCATGTAGGAGTTGCAATATCCCAATTTTCACATAGTACACATATGACAGATCAACCCATTGAGAGGCAATACATTAGGGCTACACCTAATCATAGACCTAGGGCATCCTATAGCCTTCACGCATATGGGAGGGTGCCTTTAAACTATGAGCTCATTGGTGCCAATGGGACTCCATGGGATCAACCATGGAGAACCCGACAACTTGATGAGTTGGATCAAGTTCCCTCAAGACCATATCCGAGAAGTATTGCTACCGAACATTCTACTTTAGGAATTTTGCATAACGTAGCCACTAAATGCACCAATAAACTAGGGGAATCTTCAAAGCAACCCCGTAGCACATACACTACTTCAGATCATGAGGGTACTCAACCCATAACATCATACATAGAGAAATTAGCCCTCATAGACAAGGGCAAGCACACAATAGGAGCCTCCTTGAAGGTCCCAAGAATTAGAACTCCTTGCATAGAGGTAGAAATACATGTGCCTTTAGTAGCAGGTCATTTTGACCAAATACATAGGTTGGAAGTGACATCCAAAAAGCATGCACCTATCTAATACATCAATCAAAATCAACATAAAAAGCATAAAATGATAAACAAGATTGCAAATAATGAGAAAATGTATGTTTCTTTTATTAATATTGAAGATGAATATTAGTTACAATCATGCCCCTCTTAGGGTCACCAAAATTTTGATACAATTGATACAATTCCAAAGCCCCCAATAGGGTAGGCACAATACTAAGGCTCTCTAAATAGTCACAAAATGCTCTAGGGTGGAGTTGACCCTCTTCTTCACATTGAGGAAGGAAATAGATAATTGAATCTCCTTCAAATCTATTTCCTGCAATCAAGAAACAACATACGACTTATTAAAATCAAAGGTAGCCTCTCTTGATGAGGCCTTAAAAGGATATTTGCAAAAAATATGACATGCTTAGAAATAATCAATAAAATGCAAGAAAGATGCTAAAACTATGCAAAACATATAAAGATAGCTATAAAACAAATAAACTAAAGCATATCTAACTATTTAATGGCTTGATTGTGAAATTAGAAGCATGGAAGCATGGAAAAGATGCATTATATCTAAACTACAACAATGAAAGGAACTTGCAATTAACACCTAATCCATCTACTAAATGTCTCTAGAATGCTAATTGAATCAACAAAAAGGCTAATCTATCCTAACTAAATAAACTGCAAAAGGAAGAACAAGGAGATTCATAGCCATTTTCTCACCATGGGTCTGAGATGTGATTAGCACTGTAGACCGCGAATGACAGCTACGATGGAGCTTTGAGTAGTTTTGTCCTTATAATTAGGGCTTCCTCTCTAATAATCATTGCCAAATTGATGGTCAAGGGTTGCCTTTGTGTCCTCTAACAGGTTTGGTGGTTTAATTATCCAAATTATGCATCGATTGCATGAATTTGCATTTCTTGGATCTCCTAGGCTCTTAGGGCATCCATAGCGATTTGATATCCAATTGGGTAGCAAAAGTGTCTCTCTTAATGTATGCAAATGACTATGCATTTTTTTTTTTGGTAGATAAGATACTATAGCATTAATACCGGGCTTTACAGGTTGACCCAAAACCTTTACAAAAATCAGCCAAGGGCTGTTTATGAACATATCCTTACTAAGGATCCTATATATGTAAAATCTACATGCTGCCAAAGCCATTACATCTAGTAAGGCACATAGATTGTTATCATTCCCATACCACATTTTGGGTATACCCCGATAAAACACACATGCATCATAATTACAAAAAATAAATAGACACGGATCCCTTCCTTGAGACAATGGAGAAACAAAAAGTTGCAGACACACATAGCAGAGTACTGAAAAAACTCCCACAAGCTCTGTATTGATAGTTACTCTTAATAATTATTTGGTAATTGCTTTCTTCTGTATATGACATGCTTTGGTACCACATACTATCTTGGCCAATCAACCTTGGAGAAGTGAACCTGCTGGCTAGATTTATGACGGTGGCTATCTGGTGGTCCACGTGGCTTTGGTTTGAAGTCTTATATTGCTATTTCTTTCCTTCCCTGTGATTATCAACCAAACTCAAATTACTAAGATGACTAGGAGCCATGTTATATGACATGTGACTATCCCCATTAGTCTTTGTGGTATTTCCAAGCAGTATCCATGAATATTGATAGCTCAGATAATTTTTATTATGAGTCCAATTCAAAAAGAGACGAGAATACTCCTAGCCTTCGAACTTATAGTGTCTTCCCTGTTGGTAAATTTGACTATCATTCTTGGCATTCTTGTTGAATAAGATCCTCTACTTCACTCAGGACATTGTGTTCCCATTTTAAAAGTCCATCACCATTGACACCCAAATTGGCTAGCTTATCAACAATTTTATTAACTTCCCGAAAGACATGTTGGGCTTTTCTGTTCTATCTTCCCTGGAAAAGGGTCCTAGCCTCTTCAACAATTGTTTTAATCCTCCAAGGAGGTGTTTTCAAATTATTAAGGAAATTTATAACATGCATGGAGTCTCCTTCTACGATCAAATTGCCTTCTAAGTCTTGAGTCATTTGAAGGCCTCTCCACACAGCTCTAGCTTCAGCTTCATTATTCGTCTTTGTTCCCAAATATTCAAAAAATGCAAGAATCATATTCCCATTATGATCTCGCACAATGCCACAAACGTCTACTCTGCCAAGATTGTCCTTAGTTGCTCCATCAAAATTAAGCTTAAACCAACCCGTAGGAGGTGGATACCACTTAACATTGGATCTGGGGTTGACTACCCTAGGCACAGACTCATCTAACAAGGTTAATCTTAAATATTGAGCAATCATGGTCTCTTGTAGATGAGGTTTACAATTATCAAAAGGGATAAGGTTCACATTCTCATTGGCAAAGGATAAGATCATAGTAATGATAGTTTGATGATAATGGATAGACTCATTAAAGACTCTATGGTTCTTTTCTAACCACACTTGCCAGAGATAGTGATTGAGAAAAAATTTCCACATGTATCTAAGTCTTTGGCTTGAAAAGGGGTAAGGCCACTGGACAAAAAAATCAAGTATGATGGCTGGTTTAACCCATGAAATATTGAAGACCTGAAAACCCCCACTTAGGACAGTCAAGGAAAAAGGGCACTCAAATAAAATGTGATAAATGGTCTCCCAATTAGCCCTGCACAGATAAAAATGATTAGTGATACAAATACCTTTACACATCATATTATCAATGGTTAGAATTCTTCCTTGGATAACCAACCATGAAAATACTATAATTTTTGGAATTAATTTTTTTATCCAAACTAAGTCCTTTTGGAGGAAAAAATCCTTGTCATAAAGCAGAAGCTTGTAAGCTAATTTAATAGTGAACTGCTCGTTTTTCATAGGATCCCAGGTCACTTGATCTTCCTTGGGTCTCATGGGGATAAACTGGTGCCCGAGAATGTTACAAAGATCATTTTTTTTTATTTGTGGAAAACATCCCAAAAGGGATGCCACTTTTGGGTAAGACCCAAGGAGGCAGGGGTATCCCAAAGATCATTTTATTCTACTTGAAATCCCTAAATTCTTATTTGTTTCCACTTCATTCTACCTTTGTCCTCAACCATATAATCGGAGACTTTTTTGCCAATGAGTTCTTCTATGATATCTTTGATTCGGGCTAAGTTAGGATATTGCGTTAGTGGTTCATCCTTAGGCCACCTATCATTCTAGAAATTTATCCTCTCGCAATTGTCTAAAACCCATATTAAACCTTTTTTATTTATTTCCTTACAATTAAGAAATTCTTTCCAAAAAGCAAAACCTCTGATTGGAACTGAGTCACCTAGAAATTCCATATTTTTAAGATACTTTCGTTTGATGATAGTTGGCCATTCATTTTCTTCACCAAAAATGAGACGCCATGCCTGCTTAGCTAGTAAAGCTAAATTTATATGATAAATTATCCTTAGACCTAAGCCCCCATTTTCCCTGGGTTTGCACACTTTGGTCCATCCTACAAGGTGTATCCTTTTTTGTCCTCTGATCCAGTCCATAAAAATTATTTTTGGAGTTTCTCAATTTTCTAGAAAACCTTCACAAGGGCTTTGAAAATGGAGAGGAAATAGACTGGAATGCTCTGAAGAGAGGCCTTAGTGAAGGTCAGCTTTCCTACTTGAGATAGAATATGACCTTTCCATCTAGCAATTGTGTTTTGAATTCTTTCAATAACCCTATCCCAAATTGACTCTCTCGGAGAACCAATGAAAAGAGGGAGACCAAGATATGAAGTGGGGAGGTTTGCTATATCACACCCTAAAATTTTTGTAATCCTTCCTTACCTCTGAATGGAGGTGTTCAAGAAATATAACTTTCTTTTACTGAAATTAACTTTTTGACCAGCAATGTCCTCGTAGAGTTGCAAGATGTATTTAATTATTTTTGCCTCAACCACTAATGCCTTACTCAATATAAGGGTATCATCAATGAATTTTTGGTGAGAAACAACCCTAGTGAGAGATGTTACCTTAATTCCTAATATTAGCCTTGAACTGCAAGCATTTTTTATGGTTCTGCATAAAGATTTTGCAACAATTATGAATAACATGGGGCTGATAGGGTCCCCTTGTCGAATTCCTCTGTGACTTTGAAAGTAACCAACAATTGTTCCATTAACTAGAATCAAGAACCATGCTTTAGAAATACATTATTTGATCAAATTAACCCATTGGTGGTGAAAACCAAACTTAAGGAGGACAACAATCAAAAAGTCCCAATGTAGCCTATCAAATGCTTTGCTCATATCAAGCTTGAGGGCAAAAATATACTTGTTAGTCTTATGAGCAGAGTGTAGAGCTTCATGAACTGTAATAACTCCATCTAAGATTGACCTACCCTGGAAAGAGCTTCCATGGCATGGATCTATGATGCGGCGTAGAATATATCTCATTCTAATTGCAATGGCTTTAGTTAGGATCTTGTAAGAAACATTGCACAGACTGATTGGCCTGAAGTCAACCATAGATTCAGGGGTTTGCTTCTTAGGAATTAGATAAATAAAAGTAGAGTTTATACCATTTGGGATATTATTGCTTTCTTGGAATTCTATAACAGTATAAATTACATCCTCACTTACGATGTCCCAAAAATCTTGATAGAAATGAGGGGGAAAGCCATCAGGTCCCGGGGCTTTATCTGGCTCCATGCTAAACAAGGCTTCCTTAATTTCCTCATCAGCAAAGGGAGCTAGAATCTTAAGGTTTATATCCTTATTTATTATGCTAGAAATGAATTGCAAGAGAATATCTTTGGCCTCCTCATTGCTCTACGAATCTTGACCAAGGATAGAATTGAAATAAGTTACTACCTCCTTTCTAATTTTTGTTAAGTCTTGAGTAATAGAATCATCTGCTTTTTAAAAAAAAAAATTATCTTGTTATTGCTTCTGTTTCTAAGCGTGGTGACGTGAAAAAACTTATAATTTGAATCTCCATATTTCAACCAAAGATCCCTTGATTTTTACCTCCAATAGATTTCCTCACAGGCCAAAATGTTATGAAACTCTGCTAGTTTTGTTCGTTCCTCTTGCCTAGTAGTTTCATCAGCATCACCATGTTGGATCCTCTGATCAATTATCTTCAAAATTTCAACAACCTATTTTTTATTTTCAAAGAGGTTCCCAAAGACCTCTTTGTTCTAAGTTTGAAGCTTTTACTTAACAAAATTTAATTTTCCAACAAGTTTAAAAGTTGCACTATCCCTGATAGGCTGCTGCCACCATTGACTTAAGTTATCTTTGAAACTAGAATGTTTGATCCACAGAGATTGAAATATAAAAGGTTTCTTGAAGGATAGAGAGTTAGGGATCTCCAACAAAATGGGATTATGATCAGAGGTAATTTTAGGAAGGGCTTGCAGGGTAGAATCATCGAACAAAGTTGTAGCCTCCTTTGATATAAAAACCTATCAAGCCTTTCTTGAATGAGATGACACCCTATCCGTCGATTGCTCCAGGTATAATTTGCTCCTCTAAGTTTTAAATCCATCAACATATTGGAGTTCAAAAATTCATTGAACTCATCCATGCTCCTGATAGGTGGTCCATTTCCACCCATTTTGTCTGAAGGGTAAAGAGGAGTGTTAAAATCCCTAGCCAAAATCCAGGGGACATTATGAAAGATTTCACTCGGATTGCCTAAGTACTCCCATAGTAGAGCTCTTCCTTGAATTGAATTTGGGGCATAAATATTTGAAAGGATCCATGACCTGTTGTTATTTATTTCCTTAAATAAAACACTAAGAAACCTATCATCTTTCTGAATAATGGTGCCTTATACTATCCGCGGATCCCACAAAGTCATAAGGCCTCTAGATGCTCCTCTGGATGATTTGCAAACCATCTCCCCTTGATTCTAGATTTTTTTTGCTATTTTTTTGATTGAATCTCATCAGTTTTTGTTTCTTGCAACATGATAATAGTTGGATTCACTTGATTTCTTATTGCACTGACTTCCCTGTGTTTGGGCAAGACATTGAGGCCTCTCACGTTCCATGAGAGGAACTTCATTTAGATTGTTTGGGATTTCTTCCTCTCCCCCTTCCTCGAGGAGGTTTTCCTAATTTTTTGTCTTTAGAATCCAAAATAACCTGTTGAAACAAGGTTCTCTATTTTCCATTGGCAATGTCATTATCAGTTTTAATTTTTTGATGCTCAACATTTGATATTCTCCCTCTTCTTTTTTCATTGCCAAAATCTATAGGAGACTTCACAGTGCTTCGATAGAGCTTCGCTACTTAATTATTCACACTTCATCCAAAATTATCCCCAATTCAAAGGGGGATATTATAGCACTTTCCAAGGGCTAGGGGTGGCTTCCTCGTGAATCCAAGATTAATATTGGGTAGTTGAGTTAGTTGGATGGAAGGTTCTAGATCTTTCCTCACTCAAACTGCTCCAATCTACAACCAATTGGCCATTGCAACCAACTTTTGGGGTCAAATGAAGGCCAACTAAACTTCAATCCTGACTGCGAGTGTCATCTGTAGCCAAAATTGCTAATCACATGTGGTAGCTATGGTCCCCAATTAGCAGATTAAGGGTCACGACTATCAGCTGTGGCTAGAACTGATTAGGCAAAGATGCCCAATTGAGTGGTAAGAACCACTGCTATATCTTAGATCTGTCCAAAGTTCTTCCATATGGTCTTATATCATGTCCCATATGAGTAATCACCTCAACATGACACATTTTAGGTGTCTACATATGCCTCTTTTGAGATGCATTGTGATATCAAACAATGCTAAGAAAAACTAGACCTCCTAAAATGATGTTGTAGGTTGCATGATGATCATTTTTCTGATCAACATTAGATGCCCCAAGTCCAACAAAAATATGCACATCCTGGAATCATTGCTTTTAACTCGGTAGAAGGCTTAAATTGAAAGGGTTTGCACTCGTCATCAGGCATTTGGGTATCTTTGGTGCTACAATAGGAGTTAGTCCTATATAACCAAAAAGAGGAGAGCTACAAACAAATTGTCATGTACGTTATTTACCCTAAACAAAAGGGTAAGCTTATGATAGTCTTTAGCAATGATTCATAAGATGAACATAAATTTGACAATATCTAAGGATCTAAGATCAAGGGATCTTATTTTGACTTTGATTATGATTTAATACTATGACTACCCCATCAAGTGATGAGTCGATGAGGGTAATGACAATGAATGAAGCGATGACATCACTTGACCATTATGAATGATCTTGAACACATTTAGATTTAGCATTTGAAATTCTTGGAAAGACCTTATCAGCTATGATTTTAACTATCAATAGTAATTTATTACTTCTATCCTATAGAGTGGTCCAACCATGAAGGGCTTCTTAGGGAATCAAAATTCTTATTAGGCATAAGTTGAATCGTATTATCGATGATATGCTGAAAATATCATAAGAGAATTGCGATGAATATCTTGTTCCCCTGGAGCAATTTGGCTGTGAAGGCATTCTTAGGGATTGAAATGAAGCATAGCAATTCTAGAATGATGAGTTTACCCAAAATTTCCTTATGGGAATTTACTCATCTTGCCGGATTGCATGGATCGCAAATCACTACAACCGCCAAGTGTGTAGGGTAAATACGTAATACGAGGTGCATTTGGCTTTTTATTTAATTATTATTTTTGTTTATTTTAATGAATTTTGAACTGGAATACTTTATTGGTTGGGAGATATGGCTCTTTAAGGAAATATTTCGATGACAATGAACTTGGTTGAATGTACTTTATAATCTTAGCCGATTATTTTATTTTTACCTTATGATGACATTTTTTGGTGTCATTGTTCTTGGTGCACTTATTTGGAGTGTTTAAATTATCATTTAACAACTTTCCTCAAGGTAAATTAAGGTAATCCTATGCAATTTTTTGACCACGAATCTGAACTACGGGTATTTTTTCTCGCTGCAACTAGGACATGTGGTCACAAAACCCTAACTTGGGGACCGCGGGTGTCAGCCACGGCTCACCCTAAATAAGAAAAACTATAAAAAGGGCCTGCTCTTTGTAAAATTTTCATTTTCACCTGACTTCAATAGTTAACCTGAGCTTTGGATGTAAAACGTAAAATTTAACCCGAAACGCTGCTAAAAATTTACCAAAATATCTAGACCTCATACCTATGGCTGACCTAGGAGAGGCATCGATGAGCGGAAGAGCCAGGGGCTCAAATGTAACTCGTAAACTGAGACCTCACTTGTGATTACCGGGTTTTAAAAATTAACCTCATTAATTAATCAGTAATTGAACCACATTAAACCATAGGAAATGAACCTCACCTTAGATTAAGATTTACTATAGGTTAATTAGCTTTGGGGGGTTTAATTTTGGGTTTTAGGGTGCTTTAGGGCAGGATTGAACACATTTAGGGTCTCACTCGCTAGCCACAGGTGGCAACCACAGTCCCCAATTATCATATTGGGGGCCACGACTATCAACCGTGATGGGTTTTAAATTCCAACAGTCAAATTTTTGACCGTTGGATCGGCCACGGTTTTGACCCAGGGCGCCCAAACTTAAAAAAAAAATTCAATTTTTTTTTTGCATTTTTTGATTTTTTATGGGAAATTAATGCCACTTTTTGTTGCTTTGAAGCATTATTTTGATATTAATTGAAAATTTTACTCATATGTGTGCATATTTTTCCATTTTTACAAAAGCAAATCCACCTCCCAGAAGAAGAAAAGGTGATTTGCTATATTTTGACAGTTTTGAGATGATTTGCTCAAGTTTTAGGAAACCGTACAGTGGGAGAAAATTATATAGGGGATCGTACAACTGAAGTGGCAAACCATACAGAGCAGTAGCAATTTATACAAGGCACACCGAAATTCACTTAGATGCAAAGGAAATGTAATTTCAGGATGAAATGTCCCATGGATTTGCTAACCTAAGGTGTAATCTTAGGAAATTGTCAAAATAATGTATTCAGTTGTATATGGGCACTTATGAATAACATATTGTCTCAGGAACCACTTTGGAATGGCCCGGGAAATGTTATATAAGGCCCCATTTTTGAATTTGTATGTATGGCTACTAGTTTACTGGTTATTAGTTGCTAGAGTAGAGAGATAGACATATTTCTGAGTTATTGTAATTACCATGAGAGAGTTTCCCACATTGTAACTGATTTGATAACCATTAATGATAATAAAAGATATTTTGGATGACAGTGTACAATCTTGTTGTGTATGGTTGATGCATTATGGATTATTATTGTGTAATTGAGTTTCTTCCTTACTGTTATATGTTAGTTGTAGGCTTTGTTGCAGATTGTGAGCAAATTGTTACCGGTGGATTCATGGAGAATGATCTAGGAGTATGAGGATGTTGGAAAAGATATACTGAAGTTGATTGTACAATTTTTGGGTGTAATTTATTGGATGGAATCTCTCATTAGTCTAGAATGGATGTTTTTCTTGTGAATGAAACTATCTTGTTTAGGCTGTTAAACCTTTACAAAACATCCTAGAGAGAGATTGGAGCAAAAGAGTATATTAATTAATATCTTTATGTATCTTTGGATCATACAGATTGTACATCATAAAAATTGTACAAATAGTTATTACTTTATTTGGTAAAACAGACGATTGACAATAACTTACCCGATTTGGCAGTTTTGGTGAGTCAGCTTGAATGATTACAAAACCATGTACGACAACCTCCAAAACAACATCTATCAGTTTTTTTGAGTGCAATATTGTACCATATTGGTCACTGTATGATCTGAGATCATACAATGTATGTAATTAATGTCCGTACAAGCAATTGATAGATCGTATGAGGGTCATTCAAGAGATCAGAAGACTGCTCAATTTGGTAGATTCAACCTAGGTATCATTATTACCTCTAGAGAAGTCCTACCCACTGGGAATACTCCATAGCTATGTTAAATTTGGCATCATTGCCTTATCGAATCTGGCATTTTTGTTAAAATGGGTCGAATTTGACTACAAAAATTGGAGGTGATTTTTATGACGGACACTAGTACATGAAGTCGTGGGAGAAGATAACCATGAGAGAACATTATGGTAAGAAGGAGCATAAGGATTGATCAAAGAGGAAACATGAGTAACTCAAATAAAAGTACACATGAACTAGAGATAGGGCAAGTTTGAACATCCGAAGAGGGATACTTTGAGATGTTGTTGATTGAGACAGAAGATGAGGAGGAAGACCCGCCAATTGTAGAGGAGACGGGTGATAAAGAGAAAGCACACGATGATGGATAGTGGATGGTAAGACCTAAGAAAGTAGAAATGAGGTTTTGAGAGGGTGTAAAGGACAGGAGTCAAAAACCAAGGCAATAAGACATAGGGAATCAGGAATATAGACCAAGATAATATTCATCTCACCAGAAAAGAAGGTCGCATAGTGAGGATGCATGAGAATTTTGTCACCGAGTGATGGGACAAAATAAGATACCTCGAATTGATAATTTATAAAACAACAGAAGTATGACATCCCCAAGGAGGAATCTAATAGAGATTCCATGGGACACCTCAAGTGAAAGAAACAACTCTCCTAAGATGGCTAAGATGGCTAATAGAACAACTAAACAAATATGTCCAGCATTTTCAAGTGAGGGTAAGGAAGACCCCACATGACACATAGGAACTTGTATAACCATTTGGAGAGAAAATGGTGTAGATAGATTGGAGGATTTGGTAGTCCTCTTTCCTACCACCTTGAGGGAATTGGCCATAGACTGGTACCTAAAGAGAGAAAATAATATTGATTTTAGACTTAGAATCAGATAAAGGATAAATTCATTGAGGAATTTTGACCTTTGAAATATGATGGAGACATAGTCACCGATCTTTGCGTAACAAAACATAAAGTAGATGAGGATATAAAATCCTACAATCGTCAACTAAAGTAGTTAGTCGATAAGATGCAGATGCCCTTGGCAGATGTGTTGATAAAATGATGGTTCGTAGATGGGTTACTACCAAAATATAAGAAAAATATGAAGGGAGTACCATATGACACATATGAAGAAGCATTGAAACATGCAAGGACCTTTGAAAGTGAATCAAAATAGATGTACATGGGAATTTTGTCTCATCCCAAGTCAAAATATTTAGATAGTGAAGAAGAAGACACTATCTAGAGGATGGTTGCATCATTCCGCAAGGAGTTTGATAGAATAGTTAAGGAGCAAAACATCAAACCAGATAGGAATGAGCTATGGTGCACTGAATGCAAGAGTGAGGTACATAAAAATATGAAGTATCTGAAGAATGACTATTGTCATATTTGTAATGTGATGGAGCATGAGGTAATGCTCTATCCCTACAATACAAGAACCCATCCACAGGTACTATCAATCTAGGAGCAGGAACAAAAACCATAGGCCCAAGAGAGTGGCCAACAAGCAACAAGTAGTGGTTAAAAAAATAGTAGAAGAGGTGGCAGAAAAAATCAAGGTAATCAACAAGGAGGATAAAGTTGCTTACAATATGACTCTAAAGGTTGACCAATCATACAATGTCATAATTGCCAAGAGTAGGGGCATTTTGGAAAGAATTATCTCGTACCTCCAATGCAAGGAGCACCACAAACAAATACTACACACATGTGTAGATGGTGTGGTCCAAGGAACCACAAGGAAGAGAATTGTCCAAAGCAGATGAGTTCAAGCAACCCATAGAATGTGAGTTATTTGGACATCAAAATTCCTCAAGTTAAAGAGAAAACTCAGGAAGTGTTAGCCATGATGAGAAAATCAGGCTAAAAAGGATAAGTATCTGGAGCTAGCAAAAGAGAAGCAACGCTAGCAAGAAGCAAAGAAAATATTGCAAGAAGAAACTGAGAAAACTAAGAAATGAGAGTCGAGCATTCGAAGGGAATTACAAAAACCATCAGAACAAGAGATAGTTGTGCAAAACCTAGCAGCACAGGTGTTGGATACCATAGTGGAACTTAAAGTATCTAACTTATTTGAAGCTATACCAAAATTGCAAAAAGCAATTGTGGAGGAAATGCAACCACAGAAGGTGATGTAAGTAGAGAGCCAACCTATTTTAGAGGGAGGATGAAAAGACCAATTTATGGATCCTATTTTATTAATGATTGATGTGGGAAAGAAGCCTGCATTAATGTATATGGAGATTTTTTGGGGCACAAATTGACACAAGTAATCATGGATGGAGGTTCCAGTGTTAATGTGCTACTAGAAAGAACTTGGCTAGAACTAGGTGCTCCATCCCTATGGGCACTGAGATTTTGACTGTATGGGGCTGACCAAAATGATATTAACATCAAAGGAATTTTTATTGCATAATAAGTTATGATAGTTGAGCAAGAGTTTGTCTCGAAATTTGTTGTGATTTCAATGTAGAAACCTAAATATGATGCTCTTTTAGGGAGAGGATGGCTACGAGTGGCCAAAGTTAATCAAATTGGGGAAAGAATCAGATCACCTTCAAGAAATGACAACATAAATACATGATCAATTTAGCTAATCAAAGAGTTAGTGAGGATGTAGCTACAACCGACGAATCAGAAAACTCATCAAAGGATGAAGGACACGAACCTGATGGAGAGGGAATGCTATACATAGATGAATATAGCAAGGATGAAGCTTGATCTGATAGCGGACTTATTCATTAGCAAATGGAGGATTACGAGATGTTTCAGCCCAATTTCCTCTGTTTTGAGTTAGAAGAGATAAAGAAAAAATAAGACAAACCAAAAGTCAATAAAGAAACTAAGAAAGAAACAAAAGAGAAGTGGACATTTCCAAAAAGTTTTGCAGAGTATACAATAGGATATGTAGAGATTGATACAATACCGGCACATCCAGAGAACATAATGAAAGCTACAAGTGAGCCAAAAAATATCAAATATGAAGGACCTAAGATAGTGGATATCAATCTAGGAACAGAGGAAGAACCTAGGATAGTCCATTGTGGTGATGATTGGAATCCCGTATTGAAAGCAACAACTTTCAAGATATTCTTGGAGTACAGGATGTCTTCGCATGGACGTATAAGGATTTGAAAGGAATTCGATAAGATAAGGATATGTGTATATTTCAGGAGTCTAAATGTAGTAACAATTAAGGATCCCTTTCCTATTCCATTCACATATTCTATATTGGAAGAAGTTGCAGGACATGAGATCTATTCATTTTTGGATGGATTCTCAAGTTACAATCAGATAAGCATCATTGAGGAGGATAAGTTGAAGACCACATTCATTGTGGAGAATGGCATCTACGAATAAAATCAAATGCCATTTGGGATATGTAACGCCCCAGCTACATTTTAGTGCATCATACTTTATATATTTGACCAATTGGCAATGGGGAATTTCAAAGCATTTTTGGATGATTGGTCCATTATGGGAAGATCAAGGAGAATCTTATAGCTCTTACTGAATGTATGAGTAGGTGCAAAAATGCACAGATATCATTGAACCTATCAAAGTATTTTCTATTGGTACCATATGGAAAATTTTTAGGACACATTGTGTGCAACGAAGGATTGAATACAGATCCGGATAAAATTTGGGTAATATTATACATGGAAGAACCCTTTGACATGAGTTCACTCAAAACCTTCCTTGTCTCAATAGGATATTACCGAAGGTTTATCAAAAATTATGCACATGTAGCCTACCCGTTATATTCTTTGACAAAAAAGAATATTCCTTTTAGATGGACAAAGGAGCACCAGGGAGCCTTTGAGGAGTTGAAGGCTAAGTTTGTAAGCAGTATGATTTTGGTGTTTCCAAGTTGGGATAAGGAATTCCCTATCCAATTCGATGCCTCGACCTTTGCAATTGGATGTGCATTGGCACAAGAAGGATAGTTTAAGTTGGATCAGCCGATTTTCTTTGCTAGTCACCTTTTGTCAAGGCCAAAAAGAAATTATAGTACAACAAAAAGGGAAGCCTTAGGGATGGTATATGTAGTTCAAAAGTTTAGGCATTACCTATTGGCGAACCCCTTTGCATTTTATGTCGATCATCAAACATTGTTGTACTTAATAAACAAACCAGTAATACAAGTACGAGTTAGTAGGTGGCTCGTTATGCTCCAAGAGTTTGTATTCCACATTATGGTGAGACCTAGCAAGAAGCATGTGATTATAGATCAGTTGTCTTGAATACGATCAAGGGAGCAAGAAGGAACAAGAGTTCCTGATAAATTTCTAGATGCACAATTATTTGCCATCAATGTTGTACCATCATGGTACAAGTTTGTTGGCCAGTACCTATCCACAGGGGATTTACCACAAGATATGATGATAACAAAAAAGAAGAGAATAATCATGAAGTTAGCACCTTTCCAGATAATAGTAGGATTTCTATACAATATAGGAAGTGATGGTATCTTTAGGAGATGTGTAATGGAGGAAGAAGTTAAGATGACATTGAAGGAAGCCCATGCAGGCTTAGCAGGGGGACACATGAGACCAGATGCGACTGCACGAAAAAATATTGTTAGCAGGTCTTTGGTGTCCCATATTGTACAATGATGCAAAAGAGCACGTGAAAGCTTGAGATACTTGCCAAAGAGCAGGTAAACCGGTCAAGAAGGAATTTATGCCCTTAGCCACAAGATTTGTTCAAAATTTAGATCTTAGACTTTGTAGGACCATTCAAGACATCTCAAAGATGAAAATGTAGATATATCGTAGTGGCGACGGAATACCTCACAAAATGGGTAGAAGCAAGAGCATTACCTTATGATTCTACCAAAATTACAACATGATTTTTGTACAAGTAGGCAATCACAAGATTCGATATCCTACTACATATAATGAGTGATCGTGGAGGACACTTCATTAATGATATTATCAAGATGTTGATGACAGAGTTTAATATTTTACACTCCCTGTCCAGTCTGTACTACCCAAGAGCGAATGGGTAGGCGAAAGCAACTAATAAAGTATTAGTATCAACATTGTATAAGACCTATGGGATGGAAGGATTAGACTGGGAGTAAATGTTACCATCTATTTTGTGGGCATATAGAACAAATTTTAAACCAACAATAGAACATACCCCTTTTCAATTGATGATGATTAAGAAGCAATGGTGCCAGTAAAGTTTTTGATACCAAGTTTGAGAGTTTCAGTAGATCATCGCTTGGGAGATCAAAAAATTTTGGAGTAACAACTGATGACACTAATTAAACTAGATGAAATAAGATTTGTGACACAGTGGGTGATTGAGATAGACCAGAAGAGACAAAAGTTGTGGCATGACAAGCATTTGAGGAAGTTGGAACTTAGTCTAGGGGACTTGGTTCTCAAATTTAATGGGAAGTGGGAGATCAATCTAGGTAAATTGAAGACGTTATGGCTTGACCCTTATAAAGTGATTGAAGTATTAGATAATGGAGTGGTCAGGTTGTAGAACCTGAATGATACGAAGGTATCCAACATTATAAATGCCTCAAATTTGAAGCCTTAAAAAGTATAATGTTTATTCATTGCTTCAAAAGAGATTGAATTAAGAAGAGCAAACGCTCAAAATGATGCTCATTGTAATCTAGGTCTACTGCAGGAGGATATAGATATGGTACTCGCCAAACTATTTTCCTATATGGAGGAGAGGCAACCAATAATTGAACAAAAAGAGTTGGCACCTAGACCCGATGAAAGAAGAAGGGTGCGAGTACATATCATATGGGCTGACAGGATTGTAAGAGAGGGATAATAGTGGATTCCTCTAGCCATAGAAGGCTATCAGGAGAGAGCATTATTACCAAGACCTTTGAATAGGATGTACCCATAGATAAAGCATAGGGAACTACCTCAACAGATGGAAGGACAAAGAAGGGTAAGGATGACAGTGTGCAACGAAGATAGAGTGGACACATTTGAGATGGAAATTCCAGAGGATGCTAGGGAGGAAATAATAGAAGAAGAACTAGCAAAATTTTCCCATTAGCTCAAACAGGGCTATTACAAAAGAGGATGAGAACACAAACCCAACAATTGCAGGAAGAGTATCAAACACTACATGGTCACAATGAGAGATTGAGAGCGCAAGTAATCCAAGAATTGGACGGTACCATACAAAGACTGAATGAACAAAGGGCAATTAGATTATAATATATTGGAAGTGAACCTTAGGAGGTTGAATACTTAAGTCCAAGAAATTGTGGAGGAAACAAAGGTGCAAGCACAAGTTCACCACCTCCACTAAGTAAACAACCTATGATAAATGAGGGCTTAGGAGTACTTTGGTGAGATATAGAGGAAACCACCACATCACCTGAATTACACCATAATATAGTAGGTATAATAGATTCTAGTGACGAAGGAATTTCATGGTTGGTAGGAGAGCGTAGTACAGATGAGGATGAACCGAAGAATCCTCATAATCCTTAGAGGGATTGAAGTATTCCACTTAGAGTATTGAGACCAAGGCAATTCGAGGGAGTTCAATAGGACAAAACCGAGAATGATACACAAGCATATGCAATAGCTCACCAGCAACTAAGAAGACAAAGGAGGGAAGTTCATCGATTGGAGAGATTAATGAATCTACCAATCAACTAGGAAGAATAGAGAGAAGAGGGTTGGACTAACTCTAGCTCTGAAATGGACTTCTTGGATGATTATAGAGCAGTATTGGCATCTTCATCCCCTTAGAGATCCTTTGAGGAAAGAAGATGAAGGTGTCACTTGGTACGAGCTAATAGAAGAGTCAGAACCTTATGAAAATTGTCACCAAACTAGAGTCCACTGGATAATATCGAGTTGATAGATATTACTCCTGATGACCAAAGAATAAGAGGAAGAATTGGACAAGGACCTCTAAGAGGAATAGGAAGAGTTAGATGAACAGAACATGATGGGAATCTGAGTGATGTTGCAATTAGAGGAGGTAGAGGATGAGGAATATTCTGACCCCCTACTCCTATATGGCTAGGAGATAACCTGTTAGCATGTTTGAATTGGACAAGGAACCCACAACACATACTACAACTAAGAGGTATGTTATGAAATGTGGTTGGAAGATGCACGGGGGGACGACCACCCATGAACTGACAAGGACCCCAATTGGAAGCATGTAATTGGTAGTTACCTCGATTAAGAGAAGAGTCATCAATAGTACGGGGAGATTTCATGCCTAGAATAAGAGGAAGGGGGAGATACCCACATGGTCAAAACTGTGCTGGTAGATGAAGGGTACACTTCACAGATGGTGGAAACCTAGGCCAATAAATGAACCGATCACTAAGTCTGGAGCCAAAAATGATCTTTGGGGATAGGCAAAGAAGTCACTCAGACAATAGTAGAGTGGTGAGGACACCACCACCATAGGATCAACTACCTGGACGACGAGAAGAAAGCCTACCACGGGACGAGAATCCAATTTGTCGATGTATAATACCAAACTATATGCATTGTGGGAGGGCAAAAAAATGGGCAACAACATCACAGCCAGGGACCAGTCAAGCAGAGGTATAGGAGGATACCACTAATCAAAATTTTATGGTCGAACCTCAAGGCCAAGAGTGGGATGGGGTTGTACTGGTGAATGTCACTGTATGATTACCCAGGAGGTAAGTATAATTAGACTAGGATTGAAAATAAAAATAAAAATAAATAAATAAAAATGAAAAAAATTGTGCCTTAGTTGTGAAAATCCCTCAGGATGCAATTAAGAAGGGCGAGGTTGAAAATCAGAAATGACGACCTTTCCAGATGAAAGAAAGAAAAAATTCCTCCAAGTAATGAAATCATACAATTATAAGAGAGAATCATACAAAGTAAGACTGACATGCAAATAATACAAGAGGTCGTACAGTACAATTTAGATCGTACGATGTACGATTTGCCAACTAACCCATTTAATGTGGCATGTGGAAAAGCAGTGGTTGGAGGAAAAGAAGGGGGAAAAGACAAAATTTTGAAACCAACTGCTGAGTTGTCAATCATATAGAAATGGAGGGAAAAGCATGCAATATGGCACTTGTTTTTAAAAAAAATTAGGGTTTTATTAGGTTTTTTTGAAAATTTGCTTTAAAAGGAAAGGGACTTAACCATTTTTCACCAAGTAGGAAAAATCAAATTTTTTCAGGAAATTGAAGGGGAAAAGTATATAGACATAACAAAAAACTACAAGGGTGAGAATTTCTAATCGGTACTCTGAAGATTCCAGACCCATTACTAAATTTGTACTAGGGAGTTCTTTTCTACTTTGAAGAATTAAACTAAGAGAGGGAAATTGAAGGGTTTTCTCCACAGAAGGGGGAAAATTTGAATTTTTTCAAGATATTATAGCCAAAGACGTCAGAATACATCATCATACAAATTTTGAATGGAGAAATTGTTGATTAAAGCCAAAGGAAACAAATATTGGCAATGGAAATTAGAGAAAGAGCAAGGAAATAGAGGATTGAAACCCTAAAAAGTTGAGAAATCTAGAAAATGCGAGCTGGTATATGTGAGGAGTAAAAAATCTAAACCATACAGTCATACAGTGCAGCCATAATTTCGTCAAAGTAAAGAAAATTGTGCCAAGAGTGGAAGAGTGGAAGATTTGCTAATAAAAAACATGAAAGGATAGATCGGGCCAATTCGGCAACTGGGTCGGTGGAAAAATTGGGAAAGAAGACCAAAAAGCCAATATGTTTCAGCAGTGAGGGTTAGAAAATATGTATTATATGATTTGAGGGCATATTGTACGATTTATAGGCAAAAGGGTGCAAGTTGAAGGGGTTTTTTGCCATTTTTGGTAGTTTTTTAAGAGATCATACGAAAGCGTACGAAATCATACAAATTTTAAAGGGTAGGGAAGACAAAAGATATCAGTGTACAAATTACTAGCAGATCGTACAATTTTAGACTATCATTGTATGATTTGATAGAAAAAAATTAACCATTGGAAGAATTGACGGGGTAAAAAGAAGAACTGTCAAAAGTGTGTATGATCTGGAAAGAGACGAAGGATGATAAAACCATACACAAGAATTAGAACCATATAGTGTACACTTTTACTAAGCTTGTATGATTTTTGGTACATTTTTAATTAGGAAGGGGGAAGTGAGTAATCGAAGAGATGTTGGAGGAATGATCCCAACAGAAGAGTTTGGGCACTGATTGAGGTGGATTACAACACATAGGATGGAGAGATCACTAGGTCCACTACATGAGAGAGAGAAATACTCACGGTAGTACTTCGGGTGTCAGTTTCAGTCCCACAAAAAGTGTGGTAATCATCCATGGAGGAGAGGAGGATATAGATTGTGGAAGAGATAGAGCCATTGGTGGGCACTGTTAGTCTCACAATGACACTGAGAGGGGGGTGAATCAGTGTAGCTATTTAAATTCAAATCTACAACTCTTAATGCCGAAACAATGAAAATTTAAAATCAGATAAAGCAAGTATAACAAGAGAGCATTCCACAACACACGATGTAACGAGGTTCACCAATTTGGCTACTCCTCAAAAATGACTGCTTGGATTCCCGTCCAAATCCAGCCTTTGCAAAATACCAATTTTACAATCAATTTACCAACACCCACTGGAAGGAGCACCAACCCCTGATTTATCTGCACCAACAGAAAGGAGCACCAACCCCTAATTTATCTACACCAATAGAAAGGAGCACCAACCCCTAATTCCAAGCACCAACTTGGACTACAATTTTGAAACTATAAGATTGACATAAAAATGCCTTCGCTTATACAAGACCCTGATTGGTCTATTGCTAACCCAACCTCTCTCGCTATTCACCAAAACACCACACACACTTAAGGCTCTGCTTACTACACTTTTATGGCCCTCTTACAGCCCTCTTGCTGTGCTTCTTACTGCACTCTTACGGCTCTCACGACTCTACTTAACGCTCTCTTACGACACTCTTCCAACCCTCTTTTTGCAGCACTTTCACTCTTTTTCAGCACATTAATTCTCCACGCAGACCTCCTTTTATAACAAAGTTCTGACTCTATTTTTAACTTCCATATTTTTGCATGCAACTTATTAATAGAAACTTCTATATGTAACTCCTTTATCACACAGTATTCTCTCATGCAGCCTATTAATAGTTACGACTCTTTGTTTGGTCTTCGACTGATGACTTTTAGTTTAACCGTCACTCGATGATTTCACTCCATAACTGGCCCTATAACTATCGTTCTGACTTCAGTTCACTGTTCTTATTTTAGCTGCATGATTTTTCTCTATAACTGCACCTGTAATTGTCGTATCGACTTTAGTTAACTCTTCTTATTTTAGCTGCATGATTTTCTTCTACAATGACCCCTGTAATCTTCGTATAACTTTAGTTAACTATCACATATCTTATTTCGGCTGGGTTCTCTTCTTAGCTCACGCCAAAGCGACCTATCATGAAATCATGACACTTCTGCCTCTTTGTCCTCTTCTCGGATTTTGCCCATGAAAACACAACATGTCGCGATATCGCGACACTTTCGCCTCCTTGCTTCTTTTCTTGGCTTGTACCCATAAAAACACATGTCACGATATCGTGACACTTTCGCCTCCTTGCTACTTCTTGGTTTGAACCCAAAAATATATAACGTCAGATATCACGACACTTTCGCCTCCGTACTCTTCCTCTTTACTTTTGTCGTGATATCGCGACACTTCTACCTTCTTACTTTCTCTCTCCTCCTTTAGTCGTAAAAATGCGACATGTCGCGATATCGTGACACTTTTTCTCCTTTGCTCTTTCTCTTGCCTTTGGGTCATGAAAACGTGACATGTCACGATATCGCGACACTTTTTCTCTCGGACTCTCTCTCTTGCAATATGTCACGAAATCGTGACACTTTTTCTCTTGCCTTTCTCTTGCAATATGTCATGAAATCGTGACACTTTTCTTCTTGTACTTTCTCTTCCAATATGTCATGAAATCGTGACACTTTTTCTTGCTTGCGCTTTCTCTTCGAACATGTCATGAAATCATGACAATTTTTCTTGCTTGTGCTTTCTCTTTGAACATGTCATGAAATCGTGACAGTTTTCTCTTGCGCTTTCTTTTTGAACATGTCACAAAATTGTGATAGTTTTTCTTTCTTCTCAACATGTCGTGATATCGTGATAGTTTTTCTTTCTTGCTCAACATGTCGCGATATCGTGACAGTTTTCTTCCTTGTGATTTTCTTTTGATTTTTAGCATATGGGCCACTTCGATCTTTTGGAAAATCACTGTACATACTCTGAAGAACCTCTTAACTCCTATCCACTGCATCAACCGATCTTGTCTGACTATGTTGACAACAATGACAATACTTGTTGTTGCACCTTGCTCAACAATCTCCCCCTTTGGAATTGTTGGCAACACACGTGCAATTTCCTGTAATTCTTCTCCCCCTTTGACAATAATACCAAAGGGCTACTGCAGACTCCCCCCGAGTCCATGCACAACATTCTCAGGCACAAATTATTACAGTTAGCAAAAATTACAAACATGAGCAAAAAGATAATCAAATATATAAATGCTCCCCCTGAGAATGTGGTCTCGATAGCTAGTCAGTTCTTGGGAAGCATGACCACTCCCAATTTATTGCGAAGGTACTCAAAAATTTCCTTGGGCAGCGGTTTTGTGAAGATATCCGCTACTTGCTCTGTAGTTGGGACAAAATCCAACTTAACCTCACCTTCCACAACTTTCTCCTTCAGAAAGTGATATCGGATAGCAATATGTTTTGTGCGAGAATGCATAACCGGATTCTTTGAGATGTTAATGGCACTGGTGTTATCACACTTAACTAAAATTGGCTCACTGAAGTTAATGCCAAGATCTTTCGGGGTTTGTTTCATCCATAAGACCTACGTACAACACGTAGTTGCTACAATATATTCTGCCTCTACTGTGGATAAGGAGACTGACTCTTGTTTCTTACTGTGCCATGCGACCAACTTGTCTCCAAGATAGAATGCACCTCCACTGGTACTCTTTCTATCATCGACACATCCTGCCCAATCTACATCTGAATACGCAATAAGGGTGAAGTCCTTACCTTTCGGATACCATAACCCATACTCCATAGTACCCTTCAGATACCGAAGAATCCTCTTCACTGCTGTCACATGAGTCTCCTTGGGACTAGCCTGAAGTCGTGCTACCATGCAAACTGCCTGCAAGATATCTGAGTCCAGTAGCTATCCAAATACGATAGGCTCCCAATCATAGATCTGTACATGGTTTGATCAACATCTGGAGATTTTTCATCCTTGCTCAACTTGCAACTCTGTCGTCATGGGAGTGCTAACGAGGCTTACAATCCTCCATTGTGAACTTTTTTAGCATCTCTTTCACATATTTAACTTGAGAAATAAATATGCCCTTCTCATTTTGATTAACTTGCAGTTCGAGGAAATACGAAAGTTCACCAATCATTGACATTTCAAATTCTTTTTGCATCTTATTTGCTAAATCTTTACACGACTCATCATTGCTGTTGCCAAAAATGATATCATCTACGTATACAACAAGGACAATGAGATGGCCATTCTCTATTTTGACATACAAATTGCTATCCACCATACCTTTTTTGAACCCTTGTTGAGTAAGATAGTTGTCTAGCCTTGCATACCATGCTCTGGGTGCCTGTTTCAAGCCATACAATGCTTTCTTCAACTTGCGAGATGAAGTTGGGATTATCACCGAGTTGGAAACCATCTGGCTGCTCAATATAGACCTCTTCTTCAAGTTTTCCATTCAAAAATGCTGATTTCACGTCCATTTGATAAACTTTGAAATTCTTGTGAACTGCTAAAGCCAGAAACATTCTAATTGCCTCTAGTCTAGCCACTGGTGCAAAGGTTTCCTCAAAGTCAATACCTTCAACTTGTGCATAGCCTTTACAGACCAATCTTGCTTTATTCTTGACTACCTGTCCATCTTCATTCAATTTGTTTCGAAAAATCCATTTAGTACCGATTATATTTTTATTTGCAGGTCTTGGTACTAACTCCCAGGTTTTGTTTTTCTCGATCTGATCTAATTCTTCATTTATTGCCGTCATCCAACTTTCATCTTTGCTTGCTTCAGCAACATTTTTGGGCTCAATGTTGGATAATAGAGAGTAGTTACTTACTACTCTTCTTCTTGTCTGAACACCAACTGTGGGGTCTCCAATTATTTGCTCTCTAGGATGATTTTTCTGCTAGCTGCCTATTTTGAATTTCTTGTTTTCTTCCTCTTCTAATCACTACTTAAATCATCTGAGTCAATTTTTTGTTTCTTTTCCGTTTCCTTTTCCTCATCTCCTTCAATAACCTCTTCATAAATTGGGTAGTTTTCTTCATAGCTTATTTCTCGTTCCCTACCTTCATCAACTTTAACATCGACACTCTCCACAATTTTCTTTAGCCTCTTGTTGTAGCATGTGTAGGCTTTGCTTTTTGTCGAATAGCCAAGAAAAATACCTTCATCAGCTCTATCTTCAAACTTACCAAGATTATCTTCAGTTCTTTTGATGTAACACTTGCTGCCAAAAACTTTAAAGTATCTTGTTGTTGCCTTTTTACCGAACCACAGCTCATACGGAGTTTTGCTTTCATGCGTCCTCAACATGCACCTATTTTGGATGTATACCGCAGTATGGACTGCCTCTTTCCAAAATCTATCTGCTATTTTGCTCTCAGTCAACATAGTCCGTGCCATTTCTTGCACTGTCCTGTTCTTTCTTTCTACCACACCATTCTGCTGAGGTGTCCTTGCTGCTAAAAACTGTCTCCTAATCCCATATTTTTCATAGTACTCTGCAAACTCCTCTGAAATGAACTCTCCTCCTCTATCTGATCTTAAACATTTAATCCTTTTTCCTGTTTGATTCTCAACTTGTTTTTTGAAAATCTTGAACATCTCAAAGGCATCTGATTTAAGCTTCAAAAATAGTACCCATGTCATCCTGGAATAGTCATCTATGCACAACATAAAGTATTTGTCACCATTTATGCTTTGCGTTCTCATGGGTCCACATAAATCGGTATGTATTAGTTCTAAAGGTTTGCTTGTGAAGTACTCTTTTGTTTTAAATGTGGCTCTAGTTTGCTTCCCCTTTTGGCATGAAGCACAAATGCTATTTAATGGTTTGCCAATGGTGGGAATATCTCTCATTGCCCTTTTTGAGCTGATTTTTACTAGATTGTCAAAACTGATATGACCGAGCCTCTTGTGCCACAGCCAATTTTCTTCTTCCTGTCCAATCAAGCACGCTCCTTCTGAAGTCTCCGAGAGAGTATACGAGGTTTCCAGATGTCCTTGATCCGGTTGCTATCAACTTTCCATAGTTTGCTGTTCGACTTCACAACCTCTGCTTCTTGAAAATTACTTCATGACCTCTGTCACAAATCTGACTTACGCTTAACAAGTTATGCTTCAGACCAATCACAAACAAGACTTCTTTTGACTTGATTTTTCCGTCACTGATCTTAAGCGATCCTTTGCCAACTATCTTAGCTCCATCATTATTTCCAAATTTTACTGAACCACCTTCATATTTCTGTAACTTCTCAAATTTTTGTTTGTCACCTGTCATATGGCTGGAGCATCCACTATCAAGTATCCATGGTGCAGATTTGTTCTGTGCTTTAAATGTTGTCTGTACGATCAAGGATTCCTTTTCTTCCTTGGGTCGCTCCTTTTCTTTCCACTCTGGTTTGATTACAGTTTTGGTCACTTGTTTTGACTTTTCTTTGTCAGTAGCTTTGTGCATGTTTTTCGAGAAATTTTCTATTTTGTCTCAAACCATTTGGTTGAAATTTTCTTCCCTGATGTTTATTTGCTGCAAATGTACTTCGACAATTTCTTGCAATGTGCCCAAAATTATGACAGTTATAACATTCTACTGCATAATCCATCAACGGTGAAAAAACATTTCTATTGGTAAAGTTCCTTTGTCCTACATTATACTTGCAATCTGAAATCTTATGTCCATAACCATTGCATTTAAAACAATAACCGAGAAAAGGAATGAGTGAACCTGGGTGATGGTCTTTGCCATTTTGTAGTGGGAGCCATAAATCTTCTTCTCCTTTGATGAGTGACATTGGTGAATCCATCATTGTCAATACTCCTCTCGTGCCTGGCATTATTGCTTTCTTTAGCATGATTCATTTTTTCTTGATCAACCTTGATCTTATCTTCATTCTTTATGGGTTCTATAGTTATGGCCTTTGATCCATTTGATGATTCTCCTTCGACGAAGCCTAAACCAAATTTGATGCCTGTAGTCCTTTGGTTATTTATAATCTTATCCAGCTTCATAGAACTTTCTTCAAGTTTGTGATAACAACTCATTTTTTGATTCATCTCTTCTAGCTGCATCCTTAAACCAACAATCTCTTCTTCTAGCTTGCTGCACTCATCTATTTTCATGGTTAATTGTACTTCGATATCTTCAGATATTTTCTTAAATTCGTCTATCTGTACTTTCAAGCTGGTTATGATTTCATTGGCATCCTCAAGCTTTCTTGAAATTTTCTTATTCTTTTTCCTTTCTATACTCAGCTCTTTAAGTGCAGTGACCAACTCACCTTCTAGATCTACTTCAGCCTCAGCCTCAAGTTTTTTATCACATTCCTATTTTTCCTCTATTTTTTCTTCTTCGAATGCCATGAAAAGAGCTTCACCTGTTTCTTCTTGAGAATCCTCACCGGAGTCTGTCTTCGAAGGACTGACATTCTTGGATATGAAACTTTTCTTCTTGAAGTTGCCTTTTCTAAAATTTGGTTTCTTCTTCCAGTCACTTCTTTCTTGGTGTGAACCTTCATCACTTTTGTTTTTCTCATTAAGTGGACATTTAGCTGCAAAGTGCCCAATGCCTCCATAGTTGAAACACTTAAATGGTAGCTTTCCTCTGTATTTTCCTTTTCCCCTTATTAGTTTTTGAACAAAGTTTGCTTCCATTTCATCTGATGTCTCTTCTTCCTCGGATTCTTGTTTTGCTTTTATATTTTTATGTGCTTTAAAAGCAGCTTCTCTGTCTGTGGGTTTAGTTTTTCCTATTCTCATCTCATATGCAGTCAAAGAACCATGCATCTCATCCATACTAAAAGTATTTAGATCTTTAGCTTCTTCTATTGCTGAAACTTTAGAATCAAATCTTTGGGGAAGAGATCTTAGTACCTTTTTCATGATGACAGCATCTTCCATTTCCTCGTCGAGTCCTCTAATCGCATTAATGATTCCATTAACTCTCAGCATGTATGCCTCTATGTTCTCATCGTCATTCATCTTTAATGCTTCGAACTGAGCTCGATGCGTTTGTAACTTGGCCTCCTTGATCTTGTCATCTCCTTCATGAATGCTCCTTAGTTTGTCCCACATGTCTTTTGCCATTTTACAACTCATAATCTTTATCAGTTCATTGTCCACTAAACCGCACATGATAGCATTCTTTGCTTTAGAGTTATTCTCAAACAGTTTCTTACCGGCAACATCGGTTGGAGGAGTGGTGGGTATTGTGTATCCACTGTCTACTGACTCCCAAATGTCGTATCCCAAAGCACACAGATATGTCTGCATCTTGAGTCTCCAAAATGCGTAATTAGTTTCGTCAAACAATGGTGCTTTGTTTGATGAGAATCCTTCACCACCTGCCATTGTCTCACTTCCAAGATCACCTTAGCCGATTAAGCTTGTTCAGGAACTTGGCTCTGATACCAATTGTTAGTCTCACAATGACACTAAGAGGGGGGTGAATCAGTGTAGCTATTTAAATTCAAATCTACAACTCTTAACGCCGAAACAATGAAAATTTAAAATCAGATAAAGCAAGTATAACAAGAGAGCATTCCACAACACACGATGTAACGAGGTTCACCAATTTGGCTACTCCTCAAAAATGATTGCTTGGATTCCCGTCCAAATCTAGCCTTTGCAAAATACCAATTTTACAATCAATTTACCAGCACCCACTGGAAGGAGCACCAACCCCTAATTTATCTACACCAACAGAAAGGAGCACCAACCCCTAATTTATCTGCACCAATAGAAAGGAGCACCAACCCCTAATTCCAAGCACCAACTTGGACTGCAATTTTGAAACTATAAGATTGACATAAAAATGCCTTCGCTTATACAAGACCCTGACTGGTCTATTGCTAACCCAACCTCTCTCGCTATTCACCAAAACACCACACACACTTAAGGCTCTGCTTACTACACTTTTACGGCCCTCTTACAACCCTCTTACTGCTTCTTACTGCACTCTTACGGCTCTCATGGCTCTACTTAACGCTCTCTTACGACACTCTTCCAACCCTCTTTTTGTAGCACTTTCACTCTTTTTTAGCACATTAATTCTCCACGTAGACCTCCTTTTATAACAAAGTTCTGACTCTATTTTTAACTTCCATATTTTTGCATGCAACTTATTAATAGAAACTTCTATATGTAACTCCTTTATCACATAGTATTCTCTCATGCAACCTATTAATAGTTACGGCTCTTTGTTTGGTCTTCGACTGATGACTTTCAGTTTAACTGTCGCTCGATGATTTCACTTCGTAACTGGCCCTATAACTATCGTTCTGACTTTAGTTCATTGTTCTTATTTTAGCTACATGATTTTCTCTTATCACTATAATGTCTTGACTTGGTTAACTCTTCTTATTTTAGTTGCATGATTTTCTTCTACAATGCCCCTATAACTATCGTATAACTTTAGTTAACTGTCACATATCTTATTTTGGTTGGGTTCTCTTCTTAGCTCGTGCCAAAGCGACCTATCACGAAATCGTGACACTTTTGCCTCTTTGTCCTCTTCTCGGATTTTGCCCATGAAAACACAACATGTCGCGATATCGTGACACTTTCGCCTCCTTGCTTCTTTTCTTGGCTTGTACCTATGAAAACACAACATGTCACGATATCGCGACACTTTTGCCTCCTTGCTACTTTACTTGGTTTGAACCCAAAAATAAACATGTCACGATATCGTGACACTTTCACCTCCGTACTCTTCCTCTTTACTTTTGTCATGATATCGCGACACTTCTGCCTTCTTACTTTCTCTCTCCTCCTTTAGTCATGAAAATGCGACATGTCGCGATATCGTGACACTTTTTCTCCTTTGCTCTTTCTCTTGCCTTCGGGTCATGAAAACGTGACATGTCGCGATATCGTGACACTTTTTCTCTCGGACTCTCTCTCTTGCAATATGTCATGAAATCGTGACACTTTTTCTTTCGTACAATCTCTCTTGCAATATGTCGTGAAATCGTGACACTTTTTTTTCGGACTCTCTCTCTTGCAATATGTCATGAAATCGTGACACTTTTTCTTCCGTACAATCTCTCTTGCAATATGTCATGAAATCGTGACACTTTTCTACTTGCCTTTTTCTCTTCCAATATGTCATGAAATCGTGACACTTTTTCTTCGTACTATCTCTCTTGCAATATGTCATGAAATCGTGACACTTTTTCTACTTGCCTTTTCTCTTCCAACATGTCACGAAATCGTGACACTTTTTCTTCCTATTTCTCTTCAATATGTTAAATCGTGAATTTTTTGCTTTTTTCTTCCAACATGTCATGAAATCAGTGACAATTTTTCTCTTGCGCTTTCTCTTCGAACATGTCATGAAATCGTGACAGTTTTTCTTGCTTGCACTTTCTCTTTGAACATGTCACGAAATCACGATAGTTTTTCTTGCTTGCGCTTTCTCTTCGAACATGTCATGAAATCATGATAGTTTTTCTTGCTTGCGCTTTCTCTTCGAACATGTCACAAAATCGTGACAGTTTTTCCTGCTTGCGCTTTCTTTTCGAACATGTCACGAAATCGTGACAGTTTTTCTTTCTTCTCAACATGTCGCGATATCGCGACAGTTTTTCTTTCTTGCTCAACATGTCGCGATATCGCGACAGTTTTCTTCCTTGTGATTTTCTTTTGATTTTTAGCATATGGGCCACTTCGATCTTTTGGAAAATCATTGTACATACTCTGAAGAACCTCTTAACTCTTGTCCACTTGCATCAACCGATCTGTATGACTATGTTGACAACAATGACAATATTGTTGTTGCACCTTGCTCAACAGTACGCCTAAATAGAACACCATCGAGGCATAGAGAGGCAAGAATGGCCCAAGAAACTACCTCATAGAGGGAACTGAGGAGTGAAGTGCATGTACAATAGTAGGAAGAACACATTAGCAGTGGGTAGGAGGAATTCCAGGTGGAATTGTCAAATATTACATTAGTCGAGCATGGAGTGAACGCATGCAAGAAATGGTGGAATGATGAGAAGAATAAGTATCATCCCTAGAAGAAAAAATTTGAGAATGTGCAAGTGTTAGTCATTGCATAGATTCCACCGTTTCATCGAAAATTCTTCTAGAACTATCTTTTACAGATAGTTCAAGCATATAATGTAGCGATGAGGATAGCCTACGTCAATGTGGGCAAGAGATCAGTGAAGGTGGAACTTTCGGTGAAAGCATTCAGAAGAACATTTAGGCTACCGATGGAGGTCATGGAGATAGTTAAGAAATTAGTAGACCCAATTGAAGCACACCGTATGGTGACCACTATGGCCACTGTTAAATCACTGATAGAGGCAAATATTTTTTGTGTAGGAACATGTGGAATAAAACAGAGCCAATTGCAAAATGACCATTGGGCATGTGCAATGAATACAGTCATGGCTCGACTGTCAAGCGATATAAGGACAACAGATATGCCAATGTGGATGGCCCAGTATGCAGAAGGTATTACCCATGGGATTCCATATGATTGGGGTACCTATCTAGAGAGAAGAATTAATGAAGAATTGATGAATATACCAAAGAATTTTGGGATGGCCTTTCAAGCTATAGGATTACTTCTCAATGCAGTCTTAGAAGTGGGAATGTAGTTCCCAAGGTTGATGTTGCCTAGAGAAATTAGGTCAGGCAAACCAACAATATTAAGATGGGTAAAGGTTTTACCCATAGCTAAGATTACTTCGAAGAAACCATGCACAAGGAGTGAGTGACACAAGAGTGAAGCTCAAGAAGATACTTCTCTGAAAGAGGATGTCGATGTACATCATCGAAGAAAGCGTTCTAGATGGTTGGAACCAGAACTAGAACAACAAGTACCTACACCAAGGTAGTACAAGCTTCCTCTCAAGCAATAAAGGGAGAGTAGTCCTATACATATAAGGACGAGGAGGCAACGAGAAATAATGGCAGGTAGAATAGCTCCAAACGTACAGAAAATAGAATAGTTAGATTCAAAAGTGACAGAGCTGGATGAGTTGTGTTGGGCAGAGATAGAGAAAATAGTACACTCTTCAGATATTTTTGATCATTTTGAGAGGATGGATACCTCTAAATTATTTGGAGGAATTACGATAGGGCATGATGGAGTAGCCACTACCCAAGAAGAAGTGGGAGTTGGATCAAGTACCACAAAAATAGAGTCCAAGAAGAAGACTCGATACAAAATTGTATTAGGAGGCTCTAGCAAGACAGAAGTCCTCAAATATATAGAAGTTTTGCAAGAAGGAGAAGCACTTTTTTCTTAGCAGGTCATAGTTGGGGATGCACAACAAACCCAATAGGTAAGGATGACATAGGAACAATAAGTGGATGGCAAGGACAAGGAAGTAGCTCAGGAAAACATAGAGGAACCACAGGGAGGCTCAGTCGAAGTAGGAAAGGCTCAGAAAAAATTTGAGCAGCGATCTTAGGAAGAGATCATAAATATTATGGATAACGAGGGAGAGGAGAAAGAGAAACAATATCCACCTCAAGAAAATATAGATACCGAGAGAGCACTTAAAGAGTTTGGAGGAAGCTCTAACCACCTTAGAGAAGAATAATTTAGGTCTTCCATAGAAGAAAAACAGTGGGTATTACAATCCAGTTATCTCTTGGAGATACCATAGTTCGAAAGAATCACAACTGAAGAGGAGGCACGTGGAATAGAGGATAAAGTGGAACACTTCTTCACTTAATTATGCAACTTAATAAATAGTGCCATATTGGAATTCTATATTGGCCACATAGGAGAATTAAAGCTATGGGAGAAACAAGTGTCTCTTGAGTTGGAACGGATAACATAATGGGTGAATAGTGTAAAGCGGATGAAGAATATAGCATATATCCATGCATAACATCCATGTAGGTTACCTATGGAAGAGGTAACAATGATATTGGTAAGAGAAGACTTTCTAGAAAGGATGGTCATAAACTATAGGAAGGACCCAAGGATTTATTTGGATCGAGTGAGTCATCCAACCTTCCCAACCAATATGGTAGAAGTGGAACATAGAATGGTTGCTACAAGAATTTACATTACCCTACGAAAGTTGAACTTCCTAGCACACTGGATAGAGTGGTCAATTGTTGGGTTCGTAGAAATCCATCGGATCAAGGAGGTACAGGTAGATCGTATCCACTCAAAAGTAATTGGTTGTAATGGAAGACGAACTATAGAAAAATAGAACTATGATAGAGGGGAAAATAAATAAGTTGGAGGATCTTTTAGGACTCAGAGTAGAGTCTAAATCCAATATTACAATGCTTGAATAAGAAAAACGATAGATTTTCCAGATGGAAGAAGATAGGATTAAGGATTTGGAGGTACAACTCAAAGTGAAGGATGAGCAGATGATAGCTTAGTTGACCTAAAAGAATGAGAAAATGGCTACACAAGAAAGCAGATAGAGGAGCTAATAAGATACAACAAGAAACTCAATGAGATGGTCATTGAGAAGTAAGCTCAAGCCAGGACCAAAGAAGACCAGGTTTGAGCTCTAGAAGCTGACATCCAACACCACTTGGAGACCATTGACGAGAAAAATGAGGAACTCCAAGCAGTGGCTCAAGTAGAAGCTTATTGGAAGTAGAAGTTTACAAAGAGTGTCTACGAACGAGAAAAGTAGATGATGGACTTCGTGAAAGCTACCGAAGAAAAGGCTAACCTTCACGGAGCCAAAGTCATCGAAATGGGGAGCTATATAGCCAAGCTAAAGAATGAACAAGAAATGTACAAGACCCAAGTCAAGAACTTGGAGGATGAGGTAGCTCATCTGGAAGCCCAATAAAAGAAGCAGAATGAGTAGTCAAGGACGTCAACTAAAATAAATGGGAGGGCAGATGTAGGCAACAAATCCACCTCCCAGAAGAAGAAAAGGTGATTTGCTAAATTTTGATAGTTTTGAGATGATTTGCTCAAGTTTTGGGAAACCGTACAGTGGGAGAAAATCATACAGGGGATCATACAACTGAAGTGGTAAACCATACAGAGTAGTAGCAAATCATACAAGGTGCACCAAAATTCACTCAGATGCAAAGGAAATGTAATTTCGGGATGAAATGTCGCATGGATTTGCTAACCTAAGGTGTAAACTTAGGAAATTGCCAAAATAATGTATTCAGTTGTAGATGGGCAGTTGTGAATAATGGATTGTCTCAGGAACCACTTTGGAATGGCCTGGGCAATGTTATATAAGGCCCCATTTTTGAATTTGTAGGTCGGCTACTAGTTTACTGGTTATTAGTTGCTAGAGTAGAGAGATAGACATATTTCTGAGTTATTGCAATTACTATGAGAGAGTTTTCCACATTGTAACTGAGTTGATAACCATTAATGAGAATAACAGACATTGTGGATGATAGTGTATGATCCTGTTGTGTATGGTTGATGCATTGTGGATGATTATTGTGTAATTGAGTTTCTTCCTTACTGTTATATGTTAGTTGTAGGCTTTGTTGTAGATTGTGAGCAGATTGTTACTGGTGGAATCATGGAGAATGATCTAGGAGTATGAGGATGTTGGAAAAGATGTACTGAAGTTGACTGTATGATTTTTGGGCGTAATTGATTGGATGGAATCTCTCACTAGTCCAGATTGGATGTTTTGCTTGTGAATGAAACTATCTTGTTTAGGTTGTTAAACCTTTACAAAACATCCCGGAGAGAGATTGGAGTAGAAGAGTATATTAATTAATATCTTGTTGTACCTTTGGATCATACAGATCGTACATCGTACATCGTACAAATCGTACAAAGAGTTATTACCCGATTTGGTAAAATAGGCGATTGACAAGAACTTACCCGATTTGGCAGTTTTGGTGAGTCGGCTTGAACGATTACAAAACTGTGTACGACAGCCTCCAAAATAGCATCTGTCAGTTTTTCTGAGTGCAATATCATACCATCTTGGTCACTGTATGATCTGAGATCGTACAATGTATGTAATTGATGTCCGTACAAGCAATTGATAGATCGTACGAGGGTCATTCGGGAGATTAGAAGACTATTCGATTTGGTAGATTCAACCTAGGTATCATTATTACCTCTGGAGAACACCTCCCCACTAGGAATACTCCACCATTATGTTACATTTGGCACCATTGCCTTATCGAATCTAGCATTTTTGTTAAAATGGGTCGAATTTGACTACAAAAATTGGAGGTGATTTTTTATGATGGACACCAGTACACGAAGCCGTGGGAGAAGAGAACCATGAGAGAACATTCTAGTAAGAAGGAGCATAAGGATTTCTCAAAGAGGAAACATGAGTAACTCAGATCAAAGTATGCACAAACCAGAGATAGAGCAAGTTTGGACATCCGAAGAGGGAGACTTCGAGACGTTGTTGATTGAGATAGAAGACGAGGAGGAAGACCCACCGATCGTAGAGGAGACGGGTGACAAAGAGAAAGTGCACGATGATGGAGAGTGGATGGTAAGACCTGAGGAAGTGGCAATGAGGTTGTGAGAGGGTGCAGAGGATGGGAGTCAGACACCAAGGCAATAGGACATGGGGACTCAGGAGGATAGACCAAGACAATCTCCATCGCACTAGCGAAGAAGGTCGTAGAGTGAGGATGCACGAGAATTTGGTCATCGAGTGATGGGATAGAATAAGATACCTCAAATTGATACTTCTGATGATAATGGAAGTAGGACACCCCCAAGGAGGAATTCGACAGAGATTCCATGGGACACCTCAAGTGAGAGCGATGACTCTCCTAAGATGGCTAACAGAGCAACCAAACAAAGATGTCCACCATTTTTAGGTGAGGGTAAGGAAGACCCCACATGGCACGTAGGAACTTGCATAACCATTTGGAGAGAAAATGGTGTAGACAGACTAGAGGATTGGGTAGTCCTATTTCCTACCACCTTGAGGGGATTGGCAATAGACTGGTACCTAAAGAGAGAAAATAATGTTGATTTTCAGACTTGGAATCAGATAAAGGAGAAATTCATTGAGGAATTTTGACCTTTGAAAGATGATGGAGACATAGTCACCGAGATTTGCGTAACAAAACAAAAAGTATATGAGGATATAAAATCCTACAACCATCGACTAAAGTAGTTAGTCGATAAGATGCAGATGCCCTTGGCAGATGTGTTGATAAAATGATGGTTCGTAGATGGGTTACTACCAAAATATAAGAAAAATATGAAGGGAGTACCATCTGACACATATGAAGAAGCATTGAAACACGCAAAGACCTTTGAAAGTGAATCAAAATAGATGTACATGGGAATCTTGTCTCATCCCAAGTCAAAATATTTGGATAGTGAAGAAGAAGACACTATCTAGAGGACGGTCACATCATTCCGCAAGGAGTTTGATAAAATAGTTAAGGAGCAAAAGATCAAACCAGATAGGAATGAGTTGTGGTGCACTGAATGCAAGAGCGAGGGACATACAAATATGAAGTGTCCAAAGAATGACTATTGCCATATTTGTAATGTGATGGGGCATGAGGTAATGCTCTGTCCCTACAATGCAAGAACCCATCCATAGGTACTATCAATCCAGGAGCAGGAACAAAAACCACAGGCCCAAGGGAGTGGCCAACAAGCAATGAGTGGCGGTTACAAAAATAGCAGAAGAGGTGGCAGACAGAATCAAGGTAATCGACAAGGAGGACAAAGTCACTTACAATATGACTCGAAAGGTAGACCGATCATACAATGTCGCAATTGCCAAGAGTGGGGGCATTTTGCGAAGAATTGTCCTGCACCTCCGATGCAAGGAGCACCACAAACAAGCACTACACACATGTGTAGATGGTGTGGTCCGAGGAACCACAAGGAAGAGAATTGTCCAAAGTAGGCGAGTTCGAGCAACCCATAGAATGTGAGTTATTTGGACATCAAAATTCCTCAAGTTAAAGAGGAAACTCAGGAAGTGTTAGCCGTGATGAGGAATCAAGCTAAAAAGGATAAGTATCCAGAGCCAACAAAAGAGAAGCAATGCTGGCAAGCAACAAAGAAAATATTGCAAGAAGAAACTGAGAAAACTAAGCAAGGAGAGTCGAGCATTCGAAGGGAATTACGAAAACCATCAGAATAGGAGATAGTTGTGCAGAGCCTAGCAGCACAAGTGTTGGATACCATAGTGGAACTTAAAGTATCTGACTTATTCGAAGCTATCCTAGAATTGTAGAAAGCAATTATGGAGGAAATGCAACCACAGAAGGTGATGGAAGTAGAGAGCCAGCCAATTTTAGAGGGAGGATGAAAAGACCAATTTATGGATCCTACTATATTAATGATTGATGTGGGAAAGAAGCCTGCATTAATGCATATGGAGATTTTGGGGCACAAATTGACACAAGTGATCATGGATGGAGGTTCCAGTGTTAATGTGCTACCAGAAAGAACTTGGCTAGAACTAGGTACTCCATCCCTATGGGCACCGAGCTTCCAACTATATGGGGCTGACCAGAATGATATTAACATCAAAGGAGTTTTGACTGCACAACAAGTTATGATAGTTGAGCAAGAATTTTTCTTGGACTTTGTTGTGATTTCAATGCAGAAACCTGCATACGACGCTCTCTTAGGGAGAGGATGGCTACGAGTGGCCAAAGTTAATCATAATTGGGGAAAGAATCAGATCACCTTCAAGAAAGGATAACATAAATACATGATCAATTTAGCTAATCAAAGAGTTAGTGAGGATGTAGCTACAACTGATGAATCAAAAAACTCATCAGAGGATGAAGGACATGAACCTGATGGAGAGGGAATGTTGTACATAGATGAATGTAGCGAGGATGAAGCTTGATCTGATAGTGGACTTCTTCATTGGAAAATGGAGGATTACGAGATGTTTCAGCCCAATTGCCTCTGTATTGAGTCAGAAGAGATCAAGGAAAAGCAAGACAAATCGAAAGTCAGTAAAGAAACTAAGAAGGAAATAGAAGAGAAGTGGACGTTTCCAAAAATCTTTGCGGAGTATACAGTAGGAGATGCAGAGATTGATACAAGACCGACACATCCAGAGAACGTAATGAAAGCTACGAGTGAGCCAAAAAATATCAAATATGAAGGACCTAAGATAGTGGATATCAATCTAGGAATGGAGGAAGAACCTAGGATAGTCCACTGTGGCGATGATTGGAATCTCGTATTGAAAGCAACAACTTTCAAGATATTCTTGGAGTACAAGGATGTCTTCGCATGGACGTATAAGGATTTGAAAGGAATCCCACCCGAGTTATGTGTCCATAAGATTACACTAATGCCTGGCGCTCAACCTGTTAGGAGGAGGCCATATAGAATGAATCCCAAGTATGCAGCATTGGTGAATACGAAGATAGAAAAGATGTTGGAAGCAGGAATTATATTCAGGGTGACGAATAGTGAATGGGTTTCACCTATAGTAATCACCTTGAAAAAGGAAGTCGATAAGATAAGGATATGCGTAGACTTTAGGAGTCTAAATGCAGTAACCATTAAGGATCCCTTTCCTATTCCATTCATAGATTCTATCTTGGAAGAAGTTGCAGGACATGAGATCTATTCATTTTTGGATGGATTCTCAGGATACAATCAGATAAGCATCATTGAGGAGGATAAGCTGAAGACCACATTTATTGTGGAGAATGGCATCTACACATATAATCGAATGCCATTTGGGCTCTGTAATGCCCCAACTACATTTCAGTGCATCATACTGTATATATTTGACCAATTGGCGATGGGGAATTTCAAAGCATTTTTGGATGATTGGTCCATTTATGGGAAGATCAAGGAGCATATTCCAGCTCTTAGTGAATGTATGAGCAGGTGCAAAAATGCACATATATCATTGAACCCAACAAAGTGTTTTCTGTTGGTACCATATGGAAAATTGTTAGGACACATTGTGTGCAATGAAGGATTGAAGATAGATCCGGATAAAATTTGGGTAATATTATACATGGAAGAACCCTTTGATGTGAGTTCACTCAAAACCTTCCTTGGGTCAATAGGATATTACCGAAGGTTTATCAAAAATTATGCACATGTAGCCTACCCATTAGATTCTTTGATGAAAAAGAATATTCCTTTCAGATGGACAGAGGAGCACCAGGGAGCCTTTGAGGAGTTGAAGGCTAAGTTGGTAAGCAGTCCGATTTTGGTGTTTCCAAGTTGGGATAAGGAATTCCATGTCCACGTCGATACCTCAAACTTTGCAATTGGATGTGCGTTGGCACAAGAAGGACAATTTAAGTTGGATCAACCAATTTTCTTTGCTAGTCACCTTTTGTCAAGGCCAAAAAGAAATTATAGTACAATAGAAAGGGAAGCCTTGGGGATGGTATATGCAGTTCAAAATTTTAGGCATTACCTATTGGTGAACCCCTTTGCATTTTATGTCGATCATCAGGCATTGTTGTACTTAATAAACAAACCAGTAATACAAGGATGAGTTAGTAGGTGGCTCGTTACGCTCCAAGAGTTCGTATTCCGCGTTGTGGTGAGACCTAGCAAGAAGCATGTGATTGCAGACCAGTTGTCTCGAATACGATCAGGGGAGCCAGCAGGAACAGGAGTTCCTGATGAATTTCTAGATGCACAGTTATTTGCCATCAATGTTGTGCCATCATGGTACAAGTTGGTTGGCCAGTACCTATCCACAGGGGAGTTGCCACAAGAGATGATGACAACTAAAAAGAAGAGAATAATCATGAAGTCAACACCTTTCCAGATAATAGCAGGATTGCTATACAAGATAGGAAGTGATGGTATCTTGAGGAGATGTGTAATGGAGGAAGAAGTTAAGATGACATTGAAGGAAGCCCATGCAGGCTTAGCAGGGGGACACATGGGACCAGATGCGATTGCATAAAAAATATTGTTAGCAGGTCTATGGTGGCCCACATTGTACAATGATGCAAAAGAACACGTGAAAGCTTGTGATACTTGCCAAAGAGCAGGTAAACCGGTCAAGAAGGACTTTATGCCCTTACACCCATCGTAGCCACAGGAGTTGTTCGAACGTTGGGGCTTAGACTTCGTAGGACCATTTAAGACATCTCAAATATGGAAATGCAGATATATCGTAGTGGCAATGGAATACCTCACAAAATGGGTAGAAGCAAGAGCATTACCTGATAATTCTACCAAAAGTACAACATGATTTTTGTACGAGCAGGTAATCACAAGATTCGGTATCCCACTACGTATAATGAGTGATCATGGAGGACACTTCGTTAATGAGATTATCAAGATGCTGATGACAGAGTTTAAGATTTTACACTCCTTTTCCAGTCCGTACTACCCGAGAGCGAATGGGCAGGCGAAAGCGACTAATAAAGTCTTAGTATCAACTCTGTATAAGACCTATGGGATAGAAGGAGCATACTGGGAGGAAAGGTTACCATCCATTTTGTGGGCATATAGAACAACTTTTAAACCAACAACGGAACATACCCCTTTCCAATTGATGTATGGTCAAGAAGCGGTGGTGCCAGTCAAGTTTTTGATACCAAGTTTGAGAGTTGCAGTAGAGCATCGCTTGGGAGATCAAGAAAGTTTGGAGGAATGACTGATGACACTGATCAAACTAGATGAAAGAAGAGTCATGGCATAGTGGGCGATTGAGATAGCCTAGAAGAGATGAAATTTGTGGCATGACAAGCATTTGAGGAAGTTGGAACTTAGTCCAGGGGACTTGGTTCTCAAATTTAATGGGAAGCGAGAGATCAAGCTAGGTAAACTGAAGATGTTATGGCTTGGCCCTTATAAAGTGATTGAAGTATTGGATAATGGAGCGGTCAGGTTGTAGAACCTGAATGGGATGGAGGTACCCAACACTGTAAATGGCTCAAAGTTGAAGCCTTACAAAGTACAATGTTTATTCATTGCTTCAAAAGAGATTGAACGAAGAAGAAGAGCAGACACTCAAAATGAGGCTCATCATGAGCCAGGTCTACCATAGGAGGAGCTGTATATGGGACTCACAAGACTATTTTTCGAAATGGAGGAGAGGCAGCCAATAATTGAACAACAAGAGTTGGCACCTAGACCCGATGAAAGAAGAAGGGTGTGAGTACATATCAGATGGGCTGACGGGACCGTAAGAGAGGGAGAAGAGTGGATCCCTCCAGCCATAGAAGGCTATCAGGAGAGAGCACTATTACCAAGAGCTTCGAATAGGAGGTACCCATAGATAGAGCATAGGGAACTACCTCAACAGCTGGAAGGACGAAGAAGGGTAAGGCTGACAATGCACAACGAAGATAGAGTGGACACATTTGAGATGGAAATTTTGGAGGATGCTAGGGAGGAAAGAATAGAAGAAGAACTAGCGGAACTTTCCCCATTGGCTCAGATAGGGCTATTACAATAGAGGATGAGAATACAAACCCAACAATTGTAGGAAGAGTATCAAACACTACGTGGTCACAATGCGAGATTGAGAGCGCAAGTAATCCAAGAATTGGATGGTACCATACAAATATTGGATGAATAGAGGGTAGTTAGATTACAAGAGATTGGAAGTGAACCTGAGGAGGTTGAAGACTTAACTCCAAGAAATGGTGGAGGAAATGAAGGTGCAAGCACAAGTTCACCACCTCCACCAAGTAAGCAGCCTATGATAAATGAGGGCGTAGGAGTACTTTGGCGAGATATAGAGGAGACCACCACATCACCTGAATTACACCACAATATAGTAGGTATGACAGATTCTAGTGATGAAGGAATGTCATGGTTGGTAGGAGAGCCTAGTATAGATGAGGATGAATTGAAGAATCCTCATAATCCTCAGAGGGATCAAAGTATTCCACTTAGAGCATTGAGACCAAGGCAAGTCGAGGGAGTTCAACAGGACAGACCCGAGAATGATACACAGGCATATGCAATAGCTCACCAACAATTGAGAAGACAAAGGAGGGAAGTTCATCGATTGGAGAGATTGATGAATTTGCCAATCGACTGGGTAGAATAGAGAGGAGAGGGTTGAACTGACTCTAGCTCTAAAATAGACTTTTTGGATGATTATAGAGGTAATTGGCATCTTCATCCCCCTAGAGATCCTTTGAGGAAAGAAGATGGAGGCATCGCTTGGTATGAGCTGATAGAAGAGTCAGAACCTTATGATAATTATCACCAAACCGGAGTCCACTGGCTAATATCGAGTTGGTAGATATTACTCCTGATGATCGAAGAATAAGAGGAAGAATTGGACAAGGACCTCTAAGAGGAAGAGGAAGAGGTAGACGACCAGAACATGATGGGAATCTGAGTGATGTTGCAATTAGAGGAGGTAGAGGATGAGGAATATTTTGACCCCCTACTCCTAGATGGCCAGGAGATAACCCGCTAGCATGTTTGAATTGGACAAGGAACCCACAACACATACTACGACTAAGAGGCATGTTACGAAATGCGGTTGGAAGACGCATGGGGGTGACCACCCCTGAACCGACAAGGACCCCAATGGGAAGTAGGTAATTGGTAGTTACCCCGAGTAAGAGAAGAGTCATCAATAGTACAGGGAGGTTTCATGCCTAGAAGAAGTGGAAGGGGGAGATACCCACGTGGTCGAAACCTTGCTGGTAGAGGAAGGGTACACTTCATAGATGGTGGAAACCTAGGCCAACAAAGGACCCGATCACCAAGTTTGGAGCCAAAAATGATCCATGGAGATAGGCGAAGAAGTCACTCAAACAATAGTAGAGTGGTGAGGACACCACCACCACAGGATCAACTACCTGAACGGCGAGAAGAAAGCCTACCAGGGGACGAGACTCCAATTTGCTGATGTACAATACCAAACTGTACACATTGTGGGAGGGCAAACGAACGGGCAACAACATCACAGGCAGGGACCAGTCAAGCAGAGGTACAGGAGGATACCACTAATCAAAATGTTATGGTCGAACCTCGAGGCCAAGAGTGGGATGGGGTCGTACAGGTGAATGTCACTGTACGATTACCCAGGAGGTAAGTATAATTAGACTAGGATTGAAAAAAAAAGATAAATAAAAAATGAAAAATAAAAAAAATGAAAAAAATTGTGCCTTAGTTGTGAAAATCCCTCGGGACGCAATTAAGAAGGGCGAGGTTGAAAACCGGAAACGATGACCTTTCCAGAGGAAAGAAAGCAAAAATTCCTCTAAGTAATGAAATCGTACAATGAGAAGAGAGAATCGTACAAAGTAAGACTGACATGCAAATCGTACAAGAGGTCGTACGGTACGATTTAGATCGTACGATGTACGATTTGCCAACTAACCCATTTAATGCGGCATGCGGCAAAGCAACGGTTGGAGGAAAAGAAGGGGGAAAAGACAAAATTTTGAAACCAACTACTGAGTTGTCAATCATCTAGCAGTGGAGATGGAAAAAGCATGCAACATGGCACCTATTTTTTAAAAAATTTAGGGTTTTATTAGGGTTTTTTTGAAAACTTGCTTTAAAAGGAAAGGGACTTAACCATTTTTTCACCAAGCAGGAAAAATCAAATTTTTTTCAGGATATTGAAGGGGAAAAGCATACATACGTAACAAAAAACTACATGGGCGAGAATTTTTCACCGGTACTCTGAAGATTGCAGACCCATTACTAAATTTGTACCAGGGAGTTCTTTTCCACTTCGAAGAATTAAACTAAGAGAGAGAAAGGGTTTTCTCCATAGAAGGGGGGAAATTCAAATTTTTCAAGAGATTACAGCCAAAGATGTCAGAATACGTCATCGTACGGATTTTGAATGGAGAAATTGCTGATTAAAGTCGGAGGAAGCAGAGATTGGCGATGGAAATTGGAGAAAGTGCAAGGAAACGGAGGATTGAAACCCTAAAAAGCTGAGAAATCTAGCAAAGGTGAGCTGGGAGATGTGAGGAGGGAAAAATCTAGATCGTACAACCATACAGTGCAGCCAAAATTTTGTCAAAGTAAAGAAAATTGCGCCAGGAGTGAAAGAGTGGAAGATTTGTTGAGAAAAAGCATGGAAGGATAGATCGGGCCAATCCGACAACTGGGTCGATGGCAGAATTGGGAAAGGAGACCAAAAATCTAATATTTTTTAGTAGTGAGGGTTAGCAAAGATGTATTGTATGATTTGAGGGCAGATTGTACGATTTCTAGGCAAAAGGGTGCAAGTTGAAGGGGTTTTTGCCATTTTTGGTAGTTTTTTAAGAGATCGTACGAAAGTGTATGAAATCATATGAATTTTAAAGGGGAGGGCAGCCAATAGATAGCAGCGTACAAAGTACTAGTAGCTCGTACGATTTTAGACCATCGTTGTATGATTTGACAAAAAAATTGACCGTTGGAAGAATTGACGGGGTAAAAAGGAGAACTGTCAAAAGTGTGTACGATCTGGAAAGAGATGAAGGATGATAAAATCATACACAGGACTTAGAACCATACATTGTACACTTTTACTAAGCTTGTATGATTTTTGGTACATTTTTAATTATGAAGGAGGAAGTTGAGTAATCGACGAGATGTTGGAGGAATGATCCCAACAGAAGAGTTTGGACACCGATTGAGGTGGATTGCAACACATAGGGTGGAGAGATCACCAGGTCCACTACACGAGAGAGAGGCATACTCATGGCAGCACTTCGAGCATCAGTTTTAGTCCCACGAAAGGCATGGTAATCATCCATGGAGGAGAGGAGGATATAGGTCATGGAGGAGACAGAGCCATTGGTGGGCACACCTAGATAGAACACCATCGAGGCACAGAGAGGCAAGAATGGCCCAAGACACTACCTCACGGAGGGAATTGAGGAGTGAAGTGCATGTACAGTAGCAGGAAGAACACCTGAGCAGTGGGCAGGAGGAATGCTAGGTGGAATTGTCAAATATTACATTCATCCAGCATGGAGCGGACGCATGCAAGAAATGGTGGAATGATGAGAAGAATAAGTCTCATCCCTGGAAGAAAATATTTGAGAATGCGCAAGTGTCAGTCATTGCATAGATTCCACCATTTCATCGAACATTCTTCTAGAACTATCTTTTATAGATAGTTCAAGCATATAATGTAGTGACGAGGACAACCTACGTCAATGTGGGCAAGAGGTCAGTGAAGGTGGAAGTTTCGATGGAAGCATTCAGAAGAACATTTGGGCTACCGACGGAGGGCATGGAGATAGTTAAGAAATTGGTAGACCCAATTGAAGCACACCGCCTGGTGACCACCATGACCACTGTTAAATCATTGACAGAGGCAAATATTTTTGGTGCAGGAACACGTAGAATAAAATAGAGCCAGTTGCAAAATGACCATTGGGCATGTGCAATGAATACAGTCATGGCTCGACTGTCAGGCGATATAAGGACAACAGAGATGCCAATGTGGATGGCCCAGTATGCAGAAGGTATTACCTAGGGGATTCCATATGATTGGGGTACCTATCTGGAGAGAAGAATGCATGAAGCATTGATGAAGAGACCAAAGAATTTTGGGATGGCCTTTCAGGCTATAGGATTACTTTTGAATGTAGTCTCAGAAGTGGGAATGTAGTTCCCAGGGTTGACGTCGCCTAGAGAAATCAGGTCGAGCCAACCAACAATATTGAGATGGGTAAAGGTTGTACCCATAGCTAAGATTACTCTAGAGAAACCATGCACAAGGAGTGAGTGACACAAGAGTGAAGCTTAGGAAGATACTTCTCTAGAAGAGGATGTCGATGTACATCATCGAAGAAAGCATTCTAGATGGTTGGAACCAGAACTAGAACAACAAGTACCTGCACAAAGGTAGTAGGAGCAGCCTCTCGAGCAAGAAAGGGAGAGTAGTCCTATATAGATAAGGATGAGGAGGCAGTGAGAAAGAATGGTAGGGAGACCAGCTCTAGATGTACAGAGAATAGAACAGTTAGATTTAGAAGCGATGGAGTTGGATGAGTTGTGTTGGGTGGAGGCAGAGAAAATAGTACGCTCTTCGGATATTTTTGATCATTTTGAGAGGATGGATGCCTCTGAATTCTTTGGAGGAATTGTGGTAGGGCATGATGGAGTAGCCACTACCCAGGAAGAAGTGGGAGTTGGACCGAGTACCACAGCAACAGAGCCCAAGAAGAAGACTCGATACAGAATTGTATCAGGAGGCTCTAGCAAGCAAGAAGTCCTGAAAGATATAGAAGTGCCGCAAGAAGGAGAAGCACTTGTTGCTCAGCAGGTCATAGTTGGGGATGCACAACAAACCCAAGAGGAAAGGGTGATAGAGGAACAACAAGTGGATGGTAGGGACAAGGAAGTAGCTCGAGAAAACATAGAGGAGCCATAGGGAGGCTCAGCCGAAGCAGGAAAGGCTCAGGAACAAGTTGAGCAACGATCTCAGGAAGAGATCATAAATATTATGGATAATGAGGGGGAGGAGAAAGAGAAACAATCTCCACCTCAAGAAAATATAGATACCGAGAGAGCACTTAGAGAGCTTGGAGGAAGCTCTAGCCACCTTAGAGAAGAAGAAGAATTCAGGTCTCCCATAGAAGAAGAACGATGGGGATTGCAATCCAGTTATCTCTTGGAGATACCATGGTTCGAGAGAATCACAATGGAAGAGGAGGCACGTGGAATAGAGGATAAGGTGGAACACTTCTTCGCTCAGTTAGGCCACATGATAAATAGTGCCAGATTGGAATTATGTATTGGCCACGTAGGAGAACTGAAGCTATGGGAGCAACAAGTGTCTCTCGAGTTGGAGCGGATAATAGAATGGGTGAATAGTGTAGAGCGGATGAAGAAGATAGCAGATATCCATGCACAACATCCATGGAGGTTACCCAGGGAAGAGGTAACAATGATGTTGGGAAGAGAAGACTTGCTAGAAGGGATGGTCACAAACTACAGGAAGGACCCAAGGATTTATTTGGACCGAGTGAGTCATCCAACCTGCCCAACCAATATGACATAAGTGGAATATAGAAGGGTCACTACAGGAGTGTCCATTACCCTATGGAAGTTGAACTTCCTAACACACTAGATAGAGTGGTTGAGCATTGGGTTGGCAGAAATCCATCGGCTCAAGGAGGCATAGGTAGAAGAGACCACAACCACTCAAAAGGAATTGGCCGCAATGGAAGATGAACTACATAAAAGTAGAACTACGATAGAGGGGAAAATAAAGAAGTTGGAGGAGGATCTTTCAGGACTCAGAGTAGAGTCTGAAGCCAAGATTGCAATGCTTGAAGAAGAGAAGCGATAGATTTTCCAGATGGTAGAAGATAGGATTAAGGAGTTGGAGGCACAACTCAAAGTGAAGGATGAGCAGATGACAACTCAGTTGACCAAAAAGAATGAGAAAATGGCTACACAGGCCAAGCAGATAGAGGAGCTGACAAGAGACAACAAGAAGCTCAATGAGATGGTCATTGAGAAGCAAGCTCAAGTCAGGACCAAAGAAGACCAGGTTCGAGCTCTAGAAGCTGACATCCAACACCACTTGGAGACCATTGATGAGAAGAATGAGGAACTCCAAGTGGTGGCTCAAGCAGAAGCTCATTGGAAGGAGAAGTTGACAAAGAGTGCCTCCGAATGAGAAAAGTAGATGATGGACTTCGTGAAAGCTGCCGAGGAAAAGGCTAACCTTCACGGAGCCAAAGCCGTCGAGATGGGGAGCTATGCAGCCAAGCTGAAGAATGAATGAGAAATGTACAAGACCCAAGTCAAGGACTTGGAGGCTGAGGTAGCTCGTCTGGAAGCCCAACAAAAGAAGCAGAATGAGTCATCGAGGATGCCGACTAAAATAAAGGGGAGGGCAGATGTAGGCAGCAAATCCACCTCCCAGAAGAAGAAAAGGTGATTTGCTAAATTTTGACAGTTTTGAGATGATTTGCTCAAGTTTTGGGAAACCATACAGTGGGAGAAAATCATACAGGGGATCATACAACTGAAGTGGCAAACCATACAGAGCAGTAGCAAATCATACAGGGCGCACCGAAATTCACTCAGATGCAAAGGAAATGTAATTTCGGGATGAAATGTCGCATGGATTTGCTAACCTAAGGTGTAAACTTAGGAAATTGCCAAAATAATGTATTCAGTTGTAGATGGGCAGTTGTGAATAATGGATTGTCTCAGGAACCACTTTGGAATGGCCTGGGCAATGTTATATAAGGCCCCATTTTTGAATTTGTAGGTCTGGCTACTAGTTTACTGGTTATTAGTTGCTAGAGTAGAGAGATAGACATATTTCTGAGTTATTGCAATTACTATGAGAGAGTTTTCCACATTGTAACTGAGTTGATAACCATTAATGAGAATAACAGATGTTGTGGATGATAGTGTATGATCCTGTTGTGTATGGTTGATGCATTGTGGATGATTATTGTGTAATTGAGTTTCTTCCTTACTGTTATATGTTAGTTGTAGGCTTTGTTGCAGATTGTGAGCAGATTGTTACTGGTGGAATCATGGAGAATGATCTAGGAGTATGAGGATGTTGGAAAAGATGTACTGAAGTTGACTGTATGATTTTTGGGCGTAATTGATTGGATGGAATCTCTCACTAGTCCAGATTGGATGTTTTGCTTGTGAATGAAACTATCTTGTTTAGGTTGTTAAACCTTTACAAAACATCTCGGAGAGAGATTGGAGTAGAAGAGTATATTAATTAATATCTTGCTGTACCTTTGGATCGTACATATCGTACATCGTACATCGTACAAATCGTACAAAGAGTTATTACCCGATTTGGTAAAACAGGCGATTGACAAGAACTTACCCGATTTGGCAGTTTTGGTAAGTCGGCTTGAACGATTACAAAACTGTGTACGACAGCCTCCAAAACAGCATCTGTCAGTTTTTTTGAGTGCAATATCATACCATCTTGGTCACTGTACGATCTGAGATCGTACAGTGTATGTATTTGAGGTCCGTACAAGCAATTGATAGATCGTACGAGGGTCATTCGGGAGATCAGAAGACTGTTCGATTTGGTAGATTCAACCTAGGTATCATTCTTACCTCTGGAGAACACCTCCCCACCAGGAATACTCCACCATTGTGTTATAATGAGGTGGCGGTATCCTAAAGGTCGTTGCAAATATAGGTGGACCTAAAGGTTGGGTATCATACACTACGGATACCTGGGAGATTGGCAAAAAAGTTGTTGAAAAGGTGGGATAAGCTTTCGAAGTAGGAGCTTGGGGGAAACAATGTAGGCTTATACTACATGCAAAACAAAAATAGGAAATGTAAATTTATTTGAAAAATGAATTAAATGAAGTTTCTAGAAAGTTGCAGGTTCTGTAACTTTAGAAAAATTTAATGATCCTACAAGCTCGAAATGAAAGCAAATGTACACCTAGAAATTGTCATTCAACTAGTGAGTGTTTCATGCTTTCAAAATTTACAAAACAGAGGTATAAAAAGGGAAATACTTGCACTCTAATGTTGTGGGAGGTTTTCTTGGCCCCTGAATAGGTCACCTCTATATATTTGAGGGTTTTTGAGGACTCTATGCTCAAATCACCACCTAGGGGGAGAATTCAATTTTGGAGGTGCAGACGTAAGATCTAAAGGTTAAAACTACTTTTGGAGGTTACAGAGAGTCTTGGAAAACCTAGATTTATAGGTTTTGAGGCTCTAGAGTGCAAATTACCACCCAAGGGGTAAATTGATAACTGATTCATGGGTTAGGAGGTGAATTAGGTTCAGAGGCTTCAGATTTGGGTGGCCTGGGGTGGTTCCTAGGGCTTTGGATATCTCTGTGGTAGACATATTTAGTACCTAAAAACACAAAAAATAGAGAATAGAATTAGATTCATGAAAGAATAGTTAGTCTATCATTGTATATTGTGGGGTCCCACTGGGTGTTCCAGAATGAAACGGGTAGAAATCGACATTTGATACATTAATACAAAACATAAATGTACCAAAAAAAAAAGTTGTATTTCATTAATATTGAGGAATATGTGTTACAATAGGGACATGATGCCCTTTTTCCATTTCTTCTTTTACTAATGTTACAACTAGTTCAATGTCGTTTTCTATCGTCCCTTAGTGTAGGTGGGCTTCTTTGTATGTGGGCCACCATGGGGTTGTGTTTGCAGCTGCTTTCCCTTCTTTATTCTTGGTTAAACCTACAAAAAGGCGTTAGTTTGTTGGGTGGCTTGCCTTAGTCAAACCCCATGTTTATAAAGAAAAAATAGATGGTAAATATGCATTAAAAACTAAAATTAAAGGTGCAGAAGTTGATAAATTAACAAAACAAAGCTTATCTACCAAATCTGAGCTGATTTGGGATCTATAGAACCAATTCACCACCTAAGGGGTGAACTGATACCGAATTTGCGAGGTGAGGGGTAAACCAGACCCTGAGAATTGATCTGCAAAAATCCTTCGATGGGAAGGTTCCTTGTCTGTTGTATTGTTGTTGTTCATGTGTGGATTAACTGTATCATGTGTCAGTATACATTTGGGCAGTGTTTATTTACTTTAAACATAATATGGAGAGCCAGACTAAGTGAGGATTTGGGCCCACTATATATAAAAAATGGCAAGGTGTAGGGGGAGAGTTAAGGAAACTTACCCTAGGCTAAAGTCTAACCGAAGTTAGGTTAGGGTTTGTGATATGGAAGTCTCCTATTCCTCATAGAAAATATCCTATCCTCACACATGTGTGAGGAATGATTAGGTCTAATCAATATTAGGAGGTCCTAATTCAAATTAGGGCTTGATTAGGGTTCTTAGGAAAATATCTTAGCTAACCCTAATTACACACATGTGGGAGGATGTAATTAGTGTTAAAAAGGATTAAGAGTTCAATTAATCAAATTTTCCCTAAAAAGGTGACTTAAGTGAAGTCAACATTAAATTAGATTTTAATAATTGACTTGGTAATTGTTTTTACCAATTAATAACCCGTGGGGGTCTCAATTGAGTGCAAATAGGCTGCTAAATGATATCCTAATTCTTGGGATGTGATTTTTAAGGCTTATTAGGATTTTGGACTTGAAAGTTATATATATGGAATTATACACACTACTATGGAAAACTATGACAATCTACGCATGACTATATATGTAGAGATAAAAATGTGTGACTTTTGGATGTCTACAAAGTTATCCATTTATGAGGTTATACAACAGTCCCCTAGGCATAGGGATATGTTAATGGATATTTTGAGATCAATCGAGCTCCAGCCCTAGAACTCAAATGCGTTCACATATTTTGTGGGTCAAGTACAACAGTATCAAGAGCCCGTAATTCACTTTTATAATCACAAAATCAAGGAAGTGCCTACTACTATAGTAGACCTACTTTTGCACATCATTACATTAGTCAATGATATTCCATTCAAGAGGGTTCTGATCGATACAACCTCATCGATCAACATCATCACTGCCAATGTAATAGGGCACTTGAAGATCCCAAAGTAAAACATTGTCCCAAATTCCTACACCCTTAGGGTTTTTAATGATGTTTTGTGCAACATAGTGGGTATAGTCATTTTTCCTATAAAGGTAGGACATAAGACCACTCTCGTGATGTATCATTTTTTAGAAGGGGTGATGCAATATAACATCCTTCTAGGATATCATTGGATTAGAGACATGTAGTATGTACCCTCAATCCTGCACGAATGCATCAAGTATGTGCACGAGGGACAAGTTCATGTGGTTCCATATGATGAAGAGCTATTCAAATATGTACATCAAGTCGACTTTCTATGAGAATTTTTCTTCCATAAATGAACTTTTACATAAGGCCCTCATCCCAACCATGTAGACAAGAAGCAAAAACAAATCAGTGTGAGGTGAACCATCCACGTTGGCATGACCTCCTATAACAAAAGCTACTGGAACTTCTAAAAAACCTTCAATAGATAATGCAAGAGATAAACAGAAGCTAAAGGTGCCCCTAGTGGAGGAAGGACCCAAGGATCTTCCAACCATAGTAGTCATAGGAACCCCTACTCCCATGGAGGAGGAAAATTCCCAAAAAATAGCCAAGGAGGTACCTCAGCCCATCTCACCTACATCATCAACAACATCATCTACACTATAGGTGACAATTCACTTAGCCAACATAGCACTAGGTGAATATCTTATGCAGAACATAATTTTCACACCAATCATTGAGTCTGCACAAGATATGGGATAGCCAAGAGCCCCAAATATTCTAGTAGGGAACATGGTTCCCTTAGGGGTTCCACCCAATAAAACTAATTTCATATATTTTGTTCTATATTACACCCACACTATAACTTATTTGGATATGGATGAGAATGAGCCATTCACCATGAGTTTTCATTACTTATCAAACCTTGATTTCATGCTAAAATACTTTGAGCAGTGTCACTAGTATGGCTATGGCCTAGACCTATATGGGTAAGGATGTCGACTACCATTTCAACCACAATACCAATTACCTACTGATAGGCACGATTTAGGCTATTAAATTCAAGGTCATGACAACTCATTGGAAGTATCCCTAGATAGGCTAAACATTGGGTTTAGGGAGGACTTCGATTGAAATAACTACCAACTCTCAAGAAGAAACTATTTGGGTGGTGGATGGGTGTCGATAGTCAATATTGCATTGCCTAATGCATATCACCCTGAATCCTCTCTTGAAGTACCCCCATCATGATCCATCCTATGGGAAGAGGAGTTAATGCATGGATGTGAGCAAGAGGAGTATGATTATGTTCCAAGAAAGGATGAATATGGAATTGTCCTAGCCCACCATGGGCCTTGGTATGTGTAAAACCTTACCTAGATAGACCAGACATAAAGTGGCTACATCTTAGATGAGAGTGAATACATCTCAAGTGAAGGTGGATACATGTCATATGAAAGTGGCTATGAGTTAGAGGACTCAACAGATATGGCCTACCTATAACCTAGACATATGAGCCACATCATGGAACTAGAGATAAATGCTAATTGATTCTTCATAAGTGGTGATAAATATGAAGAAAATATTGATCTGACCTATCTGGGGCATCAACAAGCAAGATACCATCCCATAATAGGGCAAAAAATAAATTCCAATGGTTTATGGATAAGTGATGATGAATTTGAAGATAAGATCGAGATGGCTTATCTCAGACCTAGAAAATTGTGGCCAGTCAATCTGCTTGTGGAAAGAGAAGCAAAACTCCATATCGTCAATCATAATATTTGTTTCCTAGGAATACCAATCAACCTAGATGCCATCCATTGCATGGTCAACCTAGAGCCACCAAAATTTAGAGAGTAGCTATTTCCTAATGATCCCATCATCTTGTCAGTTCATAGAATGGATCCTAAGATCCCTATGCCACTAGAGCCTCATCACCAGCATGGAGAGTGCACCCAAGATATGGAGGTTCACCTGCATGGTCTTGGAGATTTCATTCCATCCATCAACATAATCTCCATTGATTTGACCACTCCACTCCATAACCCTGTAGATACATCAAGATAATTATGTCTTAATATAGATTCTATTGATTGGGATCATGATGATTCACCCCTATAGCCTGATGATTTCTTCCCTAATGAAGAGATGTTGTAACCATTTCATTTTGCATTAGGCTACACACATGATGTTTATCATGCTAGCCTTGACCCTAAGTCAGTAGAAATCATAAACCTAATAGGATAGGAATCATAAAACCAACAAAATGACATTCATATAAATCCCACTCCTCACCAGCTTGAGGAGGGGTCACATATGGCAATAGAGGAGAATTTCAAGGTGGACATCCATGATGATCCTTCTTAACAAAATAAATTCAATTTTAGAGAAATATTAGAAGAATAGGCCATCATAATTCCTCTACTGAGAGAGAGACCAAATATCTTTGCTTGGACTTACAAAGACATGTCAGGGCTAGATACAAATTTGGTTGTTCACAACCTTTCGCTAGACCCCACAAATAAACTAGTCAAGCAAAATCTTAGAAAGATGCATCCAACCATCACTTTGATGGTTAAAAATGAGTTGCAAAAATTGTTGGATGTAGTCTTTATTGTTCCCATCGACTATTTAGAATGGGTATCAAACATGGTACCCATAGAAAAACTTGATGGAAGAGTCCGCATTTGTATGGATTTTAGGGATCTCCATAAGGCAACTCCAAAGGATTTTCTCCCGTTTCCAATCATAGATGATCTTGTATATGCAACCAAATGTCATAAGATGCTCTCCCTAATGGATGGTTTTTTTGGTTACAATCATATTTAGATTAAACCTGAATACCAACATAAAACCATGGTAACCACTCCATGGGGACATTCTATTATAAGGTGATGCCATTTGGTCTTAAAAATATTGGTACCACATATCAACGGGCTATGACATACATCTTTCATGACTACATGCACAAAATATTGGAAGACTACATCGATGAATTATTAGCCAAGTCATTACTATGTGAAGAGCATGTTAATACCCTCACAAATATCTTTGATCACCTTATTGAGCACAATGTCAGGTTGAATCCCAAGAAATGCATCTTTGGTGTAACTTCTAGAAAATTTTTGGGATTCATTATTTCTAAACAAGATATAAAAGTAGACCCAACAAAGGTAAAGGCTATCCTAAAAATGTCTCCACCCACAAACATAACTAAGAAGCTTACAAGGCAAAGTAGCATTCGTAAAGCGATTTATCACATAATTTTTGAACAAATATCGACCCATGAATTGACTGCTACACAAAGGAGTCCCATTATAGTGGTATGAATAATATTAGCAAGCCTTTACTGATATCAAAGAATATCTGGCAATGCTACTAGTACGAGCTCCACCAAGGCCAAATATGTCATTCTTGCTATATATATATATATGCTATAGATTTTTCTTTGGGCACCATGTTGGCTTAAAATAATGCACAAGACAAAGAGCAAGTGATATATTACATTATCCACACCCTGGTGAGCCACAAAATTGGATATGAATACGTAGAAAAGTTGTGCTTAGTGGTGGTCTTTGTAATCGATAAATTATACCACTACATGCTGAGCCATATGACATATGTAATATCCAATCAAAATACTTTGTAGTATATGATGAGCAAGACATATCATAACACATGTACTGCAAAGTGGATCATGCTATTAACATAATTTGATTTGGAATTCATAAGCCAAAATTCCATCAAGGGACAAGTCATAGTTGATCAACTGGTTGAGGTGCCTCTTCAAAATAGTATACCCCTTACCATAGAGCTACCTAATGATGTAGTATTTGCACTATCAAGAGCACCTAAACTCGAAGAACTAGAAAACAAAGCTGACATGACTTTGTTCTTTGATGGTTCTAAGTGTGAGCAGGGAGGTGGTGCAGGAATTATATTTTTCATGCCACAAGGTGCTCCAATACCCTTGTCATTTAATATAGAATTCCCTTTCACTAATAACAACACTGAATACAAGACCCTAATATTGGGCCTCAAAACAACCATTAACATGAGAATCAAAAGGCTAAATATCTTTGGTGACTCCCTACTCATAGTCAACTAGGTCAAGGGACTATATCAATGTCGGGATCCAATCCTAAAATCTTATAAGGAGCTTGTTGACACCTATCTAGCCAAACTAGAATGGTATGATATCAAGGCCATCCCTCATTCATAAAATAGATTCAAAAACACCATGGCATCTTTGGGATCCTTGATCCCCTAAAACCCATCTACTCATGTCAAAATGCTCTCACATTTAGCGATCCAACATGAGGCTTTGGATAACAAAGAGTTTGTCAACATGATTTATATATACCCAAACCATGAATGATTCTATAAAGCCAAATACTTCTTAAAGAAGGCACCTTGGGGGTCTTTGATATCTAAGGGTCCCATGGAGAATGGTACCATCATTCACCACAAAAATGTTTTCTCAATATACATTTGTAAAATTTGAATTACAAGAGGAATAAGTCATCTTATCTATCAAGGTTGTAGCTTATCGATACTGGATTTCCCAATTACAAGATTTCCTTAGACTTGGAAGTGTCCCGTAGAGACTATCTAATGATGAATGATAAGAATTAAAGTAAAAATTGATAAGATATGTCTTGCTATGAGGCATAGTGTATCGTAGAAGCTATGATGGAGTCCTCCTTCATTGCTTAGAGCCCCAAGAATCAGCTTGGGAAATTTCACAAGATCATGATGGTACATGTAGTGTCCACTTCAACGACATGGACATTGTTAAGCACATCCTTCAAATGGGTTATTACTAGCATACCATGGAGAAGGATTGTTGTGAGTATGTCAAGAAATGTGTTAAATGTCAATATCATGCTAATCTGACACACTTGCCATATCAGGCCTTACATCCCATTCAACTGACTTGGCCCTTTTCTCAATGGGGTTTTGATCTAATTGGAAATATTTCTCCCCTATTCTTAGGCTAACACATTCATATTAATGACCACTGAGTACTTCACCAAGTGGATGGAAGCAGTCCCCTTTACATCGATAATTGGTCCTCAGATTACGGAGTTCATACTCCATAATATCATTTGTCATTTTTGGGTACCCTTCAAGATAATATCGAATAATGGTCTACCATTCAAAAATAAAAATATGCAAGCTTTGACGACCAAATACAATATTCAACATAGTTTTACAACACCATATTATCCATGGGCAAATAGGTAAGCAGAGGCCTAAAATAAGAGAGTAGTAGCCATCTTAAATAATATGGTGAAAGATAATCACAAGGATTGGCATCTGCAATTACCCTTAGCATTATGGGCTTATAGGACTAGTGTACAGATGCCCACTATTGCAACACCATTTTTTCTTGTATATGGCACTGAAGCCATTATACCCTTAGAGTTTGAAATTCCAACATTGTGTGTCACATTAAAAGAGTTCATCAACGACGAAACTGCGTGATAGGCTCACCTGGATCAATTGACCCTTATGGATGAACGACACCTAAGTTCCCTTGATCATCTTCATATTTACCAGGATTTTCTAGCATGAGCTTATAAACATAGTGTCCAATTGAGGGACTTTAAATTTGGAGATCTTGTGCTTAAAGAGAACTAGTAGAACTCAAATATGTTGTCACATCTGTGAGAAAAATTTGTGGCCAATTGGTAGGTCCCTATATCATATTAGAAAATATTGGTACTAGGGCATATCATCTAATATTTCTAGAGGGTTTTGAGGAGCCATAGCCTCTCAAAATCATTCATATAAAGGCATTTCACACATAAATCAACAAAATATAAAAAAATCAAATAAATTTCAAAATTTCAAAAACAATAGAAATCATAAAAATCCAAACAAATCAAAATACATTAAAATAAAAAACAAAAGGCTCCAAAGGTATCTTAAATCCCTTTGGTCAATTCAAAAAAAGGGTCCAAAGGCATCTCTAAGTTGTTTTGTCAATTGACAAAAAAATCCAAAGGCATCTCTAATCCTTTTGGTCATATCACAAAAGGCTCCAAAGGTATCTTAAAGCCCTTTGGTCAAATCACAAAAAGGCTCCGAAGGCATCTTAAAGCCTTTTTGTCAATTCACAAAAATGCTCCAAAGGCATATCTAAGCTATTTAGTCAATTCACAAAAAATCCAAAGGCATATCTAACCCCTTTGGTCATATCACAAAAGGTCCCAAAGGCATATTAAAGCCCATTGGTCAAAAACAAAGCACAAAATCACAATAAAAATTCAAAATTCAAAATCACAAAAACAATTCAAAAATAGTCAAAATAATAGAAAGCTCAAAAAACAATTAAAAGCATCAAAAATATAAGAAAATTTGCATTATGCATTCACACTTGCATCCATATAGTCGCATTGCATTGGACACATTGCATTCGTTGCATTTGCATTTAGATACATTTGTGTTTACAATCTTACAAAATGACACCACATTTATACATCAATCATGCATCTTCAAAATCCATCATCATCTATAACCCATGTCTGTAACTGTATTTTGCATCACAACCCCTCCCGTTGCTATCAAGAATATACTAGGGTTTTTCGGTCACTTAGCCATACCTATTGGTTTTATAAAACTTTTGTAGAAATTTGTCTTATCTTTTGATAGATGAGGTTTGTTTTTCATAGCACTTGGTATATTTTAGATTCCCATCACTAATCAAAACACTAAAATCCTAGTTGGAACAAGGGAAAGATAAATGTTGCAAAGCAATATTAGGTATCCTAAGGTGAAAAGTTTATCCTGCTCATCCCCTTGTGTGGCTGGCTCAGAAATGCTAAGAATTGGCAAAAGGATAATTTCACCCCTACCCAAAGAAATACCTTGCTTTAATCAAAACAAGAAAAAATATTGAAAAAAGAAAAATTCAAAAACCAAATGACAAGTTATTATCATCACTCCATAAATCCCTTGCTCAAAAGGAAAACAACAGAAAAATAAATAGTGATTCTGATCACTAAATCATGAGCAAGTATCCCAAAATAAATATGAATAAAATAAGGGAGTAAGAACTTGAATCCCTAGAATTCTCAGCATGAATGAGGTGTAAGGCACCCTTACGCACGATGATATGTCTGTCAAATTAGCATCTCACTTTAGTACAGACTAATATTTGCATGTGGAAGAGCTAGCATTAGGTGTCATGTATTGCCTCGTGGTCTAATCCAACTAAGTCCAACTTAGGATTAGGATGAAACATTTGAGGATACCCAATACAACAATGGGCTAAATGAATCCCGCCTGGCACTAGGGTATGCTTATGTTTTGTCTAATATATTCATTTGTACACAGAGGGATAATGAATATCTAGGTCTTCATAACACAACTTTATCCTAAAAGAGCTTCGTATGATCAGTATACAACCATTTTATGAAGTAACTACGATGTTTGAGTCTCATGGAAAACCTCAAAAATCCTCTAATAGCAACAAGTCATATCATAAATCACATCATAAAATTTCTTTCAGAGGTTTGGTTCACTAAACGAGTGTATAAGATAGGATAAATACTGGATAAATGTCAGAAATGACAATAAAACGATCACTGACTATTGTATGCATATCTATAGCAACCTATAAATAAATTAAATACATATCGCATCATATCATCTCACATTTAGATGTTAAATAATTAATTCTTATTATGAGAATTATTATTTATTTATGATTTTTATACATTCTGTGGTGTCACCCATTAGATTATCGAGCTCATATCACATAATAACATCTATTTTAAGTGATTAAAGCATACAGGTTCATTTACATTAGAACATCATCAGAGTACACTACATATATTGCATCCACCATATCATAACAACATAATTTGAATGCATACAATTAAAATTCAACATGCATTTAACCATAAGAATTGCATCAATGTATGCATCCATCATCATCATCTAGGTCATGCCATCTAAACATCCACACATCATAAATCATAGGTCATGTAAGCCACATAACATAAGATCTTAAATTAGTCCATATACACATACACATCATAACATCTAAAGCATCACATCACATCATAGCATATAAAATCATGATACTCCATTCATAAACATAAAATCATAAATAATACACATGATGAGTCTTAAAGTCTAGATATCATATAAACATGTGTCAAATAAGTACATGTAGGTACAAAAATCACCAATAAGGCTATAACTGTGTAGGTTAGATGAACTTACACCCAAAAATATGTACAAAGTACCAAAGAAGCCATAATAATCAAGAGTGGCCTACACCACTAGCCTCACCTCCACCTTCATTGCCCCCTCTAGGAGGCAGCATAGAGCTGTCACCTCCAGTCCGATCTATCCAAGACTTGGTCCTATGACTCGACTGAGCTAATGACTACCCTAAAGTGCTTCATATGTTGTGTTGTGAACCCCCTATTATGGGCCTCTCCTGAGGATTAGCACCTAGTAATCAAACCTGTGACCTAAGGGTAACAATGTAGGCGGTGTTTTATGATATCTGATCATCATTATCCTCTATGATCACCTAAATTCATCTCACCTCAGCCCCAAGATCTACACCTATAGGAGCCCATGCAATAGGAGCAGTTGGGGCAATCTAACTTTGAGTAGCATCTCACTCGATAGTGAGCTAGGTGACCTATACCTGAAGATTGGTAATAGTGGCATCCCTCTACTGAACTTGTATCTAAGAAGTCTGAAGCTCAACCTCAACCTGGTGCAATTGAGCCCAAAGAGGAGACTCTTTCTCCTCAAGATCTAGATCCTCCTCCTCCTTGAGGGTAACCTACTTCTCATCCACTAGCTCCTACTACCCTGCTTGCCCCTAATCATCTATTTGAGCCTGCACTCAATGCCCATCGGGATACTCAACCTCAGCCTCATCCAAATACCGCCCTAGGTGGCCACCACCATGCCATAGCCATGTACCCCACTAGAGGGTGTACGCCTCTATCACTCCAGCATCGACCACACCAGGATCAACTATAGGAGGATCATCCTCCTCTAGCACTACTATAACTTGTGGTGGAAATTGGATCTAGGGGAACATCCTATTGAATGCCAAACTATCATAGCACCCAAAAGTAGTAGATTAACTCTCTGATGTCATCCTTGTGACCGATCAACCGTCGATCATGGTGAGAACTCTATGTGAAGCTAGTAGGATCATTCTAGGTAGGGCACTCATGATAAGGTCTCCAAATGATATCACCAACCTACAAACCTATAAAATACACCATGTAGTGGGAAATATCCCTTGCATGAGGCTGACTCTTGTACTTCTCAGGTGCTCTAGGCTACCTAGACCCATAAAATTGGATATCCTTGTCTAGTGCAGTGATATCCACTAGGATTCCTTCTAGGAGGTCAACTCTTATGTGCTCCCATCCCAAAATTTGAAGGAGCATTGTAGGTAATATTGGCCCATCCATGGAACTGAATGTGGTACAACTCATCATAGCATTGCACCAACAATGCACTCCCCTAGGCATATATAATAGGTTTCTCACTATCAATCAGATCTTGCACCATCACTAAGAGGTTCCATGGGAACCTCAATCTAGAGCAGTTAGGTATGAGGCAATTTCTAATTACCATAAACAACACAACATGTAGCTAGGAAAATACATCCTCCTGGTACCAAAGAGCAACATAAATCCTCCTAGAATGAGTATCCTTGAAGGCAGTAGTGGCATGCATCCCAAAGACCCTTGCTAACACTACATCCCATGTAGTAGTATGGGAGGAAATAATGGGCACTCCATCAAAAGGGATATTGAAAATATTGTAGACATCCTTCGGCATAATGGTAATCTCACCGATAGGAAGGTGGAAGGTGTTGGTCATGGAATCCCACTGGTGTGCTAGGGCAGTCAAGTAGGCATGATCAAACATGATCATGGGTAGGCCAGTCACATACTGAAGACCACAAACCTTAAGCCAGACCCACTTTGTGTCATCCATATCACATAAGAGGTCACAAAGCAGCTTTGGGTCTCGAGCCTGAGTAGATAAGATCTAAAAGTGCAAAATAAAGCCTAAATCAAATGCACTAACAACTAAATAAATGCAACAAACAAGCCAAATAGTGCAAATACAATCAAGATACTCTAAGGCTACATGAGCAACAAATAAATGCACCTAATCATGTAATTTTTTTAAGAAAAGCACCTCAAAATTAAAAAAAAATAATTAATTTGCTTAAAAATTCATAAATCTAAAAATAATCCTAAGGTTTCCTGGTCGCTCATGCCAAGAGCAGCCACAACACGGCCGTTGAAGCTGGCAATGGCCAATTTCCAATGGTAAAAAATTTGACCATTGGAATTTCAAACTGGCTACTAACAGTAGTAGTGGCCAACTTCGGGCCAAGCTAGCCACTCTGAGTGGTAGCATCCATCGGGCAACACACCAACGACATTCCCCCTAGGATCAAAAATCATAAATAAATGCAAAAAATATAAATATAAAGTATATCCATCTACTTAAACCCTAGATTAAGCCTAACTACAAGTGAAATTCATTACCTAAAGGTGAATGAGGGTCCTTTACCAATTTATTAAATTGGTTCATTTTACCATAATAATAAGAAGACTAGGGCTTAGAGAGGTACCCATGAAACTTCGGATCCTCTGATCATCAAAGCCTCACCCTTCTTAGCCATGATGTCAAACTAGAAGTGTCCTAGTCCACCAAATAGTCATTGTTAGCTAAGAGCTCTAAAAGTAGAAACTGCCAATTTGCAACAATGACAACTCAAAACCCTAATTTTCCTTTTATTTCTCCAATTCACACCTTGGCCACTACCAATGTTAACGACCTACACTTCCTGGCCGTTGGACCTGATAGAAGCCATGAAGCAGCAATTCGGGGTCGTTGGACCTAATAACGACCAGAAAATAAGAAGGAATTTCATTAAAATGCCATCACAGAACTGATGAGCCTCAAAAATGCTCATATTTTGTATGGGTTTTTCTGATTATTATGCGGCAATATAATAGGAACTGTGTAATTTTATGAATTATTATGTAATTATTTAATATAATTGTGTGTGTTATCTAATTTGTGTGTTTTAGTGTGTTTGTGTGGAATTGTAGTTGGTTTTGACAGATTTGGATCAGTTGAGGTCCTTCATGGACTTGGCACTCTGTTTCTTTTAGGATCAAGGCATGGTGGTTAGGCGCTTTCCTCTTCAAGGAAGGCACCAAGAGAAGGTAGGCACCTTCCTCTTCAAGGAAGGCACCAACAGAAGGTAGGCGCCCGACATACTTAGGCATCTTCCGCATAAGGAAGGCACCCCCATACAAGGCAAGGCGCCTTCCACATAAAGAAGGTGCCCAACATCAGTAGGTGCCTTCCGCATGAAGATGGTGCCCAACCTTAGTAGGTGCCTTCCACATGAAATTTTTTCTCAACATCAGTATGTGCCTTATGCATAAAGAAGGTGCTTGCCAAAGCACTTGAGGAAGGTGCCTTCCTCATAGAGAAGGTGCCTCCATTCTTTGCCAGTTGACCAAATAAAGTGATGTGGGCAGTGTTGACCGATGCAGTTCCAATTCCATGTCATACAAGATAATTATGGTAATTGCACCAATGAACAAGAATGTATTACATACGCTAGGCGAAGTATGATTAGCTCAAGCAACTCAAACCAATTAGCGAATGCACCACCATTAAGAACGATGACTATTTTTAGTAGATGCCAATTGCGATTACTAGACTGTCCCAGTTTAGTCGGGACTGAACCATTGTTGTAACTTCCTTGTAATAGAAGATCTTTGTGTGTGCTATATAAACACACACAAACCTCTCTGATAGATATCCAGAATATACAGAAGATCATCCAAAATTTATTGATTATTCTGAGGAGATAGAAGTATTGTAATTATCTTGCAATTATAATAAAGTTCAAGAGTTCCTAATCACATGTTTAGTTGGAATGGAGCTGCTAGAGCTTGGGCCCACTCCAAGATAGCATTCATTCCCTTTTACTTGTGCTTTCCTATATCAGTTTCCTACTTTAATAGGTTTGATTTTTGTACTATTATTTTCATTACTGTAGTAGAATTATTTTTATGTCTATTTAATTATGCACGTATGAATATTTAATTTCCAAATATCTAATTATTCATACATAAACTATTGTGGTGTGGATGAATGAATGTCATTTATTTAAACCCCCCAATGATAGAATTAGCCGAACTCATATCAAAAGTAGGTATTGTAAATGATCTTGTTTGAGACACTTCTAAAGTTTACGAAGCTCCCTAGTCTGATAATTTAAATGCACGGACAGTGAAAAATAGGATCAAATTTAATATATGTTTGGCTCGCAATATTTTTGCATCATCTTTGGGGAAGCACCTCTACTAGATAAATTGCAATACTAAAAAAAAATTCATCTGACTTTGTATGAGTCCCTTGAGAAAGAGAGGACCTAACATTCATTTCATAAAAAAAATTCCATAGAAATATGAGTCAGTCGAACACTCTGAATTCAAATTAGATTCACCTGACTCATCGCCAGCAGTCCATTGTAGTGGGAATCCTCACTTTGTGCAAAGTGCTTCCTCATCCCACCAACCTGGGGAAGAAAAAACCATTGTAAACTTGTTTTTTAGGAGGACACCCTCAAAGGAAGCCCTGCTATGGAAAGCTATAGAGGATCAGATGATATCATCAGCCTAATTAAAGGCCCAGACCTAGAAAGTTTTGAACGACCATGAGGCCATAGAAACTACATTAGAAACCACATATCTTGAAAAAATGGCCAAAGAAGAGACTTTATCTGGCTTTAGTTTTTTGATAGAGGAAGGAGTAGGAGAAACCAAAATGAAAAACATATCCCCTGCTCACCTTCATACCTTCAGAGGATACCCAACTGAAAAAACTGACCTATTTCTATTTAAGTTTGATGTTCTATGCAGGCATGTGGATTACAAATATGATACGCAGAATTTGAAGCTCTTTCCTTCTACATTAGACAATGCAACTCTACGATGGTTCATCGACCTGGGAGATAAACACATTAATACATGGGATCAAATGAAAAAGTTCTTTTTAGAGCAATATCAAGACTTCGAGAGAGCAAGAGACTCCAGAGAAGATGTCCTAAGCATGATGCAAAAGGAGGACAAATATTTGGAGGAATACTGGGAGAGATTCAATTTCAACCTTTAATGATATCCTCATGCAAAGCTAACTAATAAGTCTCTTAAAAATATCTTTTTGAGAGGACTTAACAATGAATCATTAGAGGCTCTCAATATGATTTTCGGAGGTGACGTATACCAATATGCTATGGAATATATCCAACAATTATGTTGAAACTACTAAATAAGGAGAGGCAATACCACTTCTAGAACCATGAAGGCAACTACTTTAGTCAAAAAAATAGAGATAGCAACATGATAGAGGATTTGAAAAGTGAGATGCTATCGTCTCTGGCATTGCAAATGGACACGCTACTATTGGAGAAAAGTAAGCAATAAAACAAAGCAAAATTGGCCTATTTCTTTCCAAAATGCAGAGGGAATCATGCAAAGAATGCATTACCATAGAACAAAGTCAGAGTATGCATGGTCTGCAAACTAAATTATAATACTTAATTGTTCAAATAATTGTCTAGTATCAAGGAGGATGTTGATGTCACTTAAGCCTATTTTATAGACAATCAGAGGAGTTGGCCACAACCCCCTATGGGGAGTATGCAAATAGGAATGCCATCATATGGGGGAGGACCTTACATGCCACAAGAACACCCTCAACCACCCAAAATGAGGTGGTGGGGGCCATCGCCTTGGTCCAACATACCCCCAAGAGCAAAATTCCTGAACTAGCAGCCCTGAATGCCATATCAATATTCTGGGTAGCAGTGGAGGAGCCATACTCCATGGAATCCAGCTCCACAAAATGTAGCACCAGATCACCCCTAGAAAAACCTACCAATGTTGCCTGTTGTGAGACCTATGCAACTACCTACACAACCGATGATGAATCCAAATAATAAAGTAAACCAACTGGTATACAATGTAGAAGGTGAGATGTATCCAATGTACCATATTAGTTGCAATCCTATTCATCTTAGATTAGGTAGACAACTAGGAGTAGGGACACCTCCACTGATAGAAGAGGAGGCAGATGTAGGAGAAACACCTCTTATAGAAGAGGTGGAAGAAGAAGTGGCTGAGAAAACAAAGGCTCCATTTCCCAATCGACTGCAAGAATAAAAGAAACTAACGCAACCGGAGTTTGATATTATTTCTAGCTTGAAAAATATTATAGTAACAATTCCACTCTTTCAAGCTATCCGAGACGTCCCAATATATACCAAGGTGATAAAGAATATGTGCTTAAGAAATACAAGATGGAAAGTAACCCAGACCATCAATATCATGGGTAAGTTGGCATATTTAATGATGGGGAAGGCATGTCATCCTAAATACATAGACCCAGGTAGCCCGATGTTGACTGCAAAAATTGAGGGACATTCCTTGGCCAACATGTTAGTCGATCTCAGTACAACCATCAACGTGATGTCGTAGGAGACCATGCAGAAGCTATAGCTCACAGACCTAAGACCCACCACAACGGTGCTACAACTGGCTGATCGATCAACTATAGCACTGGAAGGAATGCTTGAAGATATAATAGTGACGATTGATTCATAGGAATATTCGACCAACTTCTTGGTTTTACAGTCCAAAACAAGGTTGGGTGGTTACCCGCTTATCTTGGGAAGACCATGGCTGGTGATAGTCGATGCTTACATCAGCTATCGTGATGGGCTGATGACTATCTCCAATGGAAAAAACATCAAAATATTGACTATTTCACCCCTCGTGCAATCCATGGATTCATTGGGAGAGCCCACATTGACCAAGCATGGAGACAATGAGTTGTCCATAATCTAGCTAGTGATGGAATTAGATGAATTTGCAGAGGATGAAGATGAAGATGGTGCTATTGCAGGATTCCTCCAAGGAGAATATTCCATAACAATGTTTGAGTCATCATTGGCCAGTGCCCAAGACCACCACATTCAGTAGATAAATGTTGGTCCTAGAAATACGTTAAACATTAGTAGTGGGTTGACCCCCACATAGCTAACAAAAGTAAAAGAGCTCATGGTAAAACACTAACATATATTTGCATGGGACTACTCGAATATGAAAGGTATCAACCCAAAAATTTGTATCCATCAAATATACATCAAAGAGCAGATGACTCCAAGCAGGTAGCTACAGAGAAGAATGAACCTGGTAATAAAAGACATTGTCAAGGTAGAACTACAAAAAAATCTTGTCTTTCAGATCTATCTATCCAATTTTTGATAGTGAATGGGTGTCACCGCTTGTGGTGGTCCCCAAGAAGAATGGGAAGTGGCGAATTTGTGTGGACTATAGGACGTTGAACAAAGCAACCAAAAAGGATCACTTCCCACTCCCATTCATAGATCAGGTCTTGGATACACTTTCTAGGTGAAAGTACTTCTCCTTCCTAGATGGATTTAGTGGATACAACCAGATCCATATAGGATAAGAAGATCAGGATAAAACAATGTTCACCTGCCCATGGGGAATGTTTGCTTATCAGGTTTTGCCTTTCGGGTTATGCAATGCACCAGCCACCTTTCAAAGGGCGGTGCTTAGCATATTCTTAGACATGATAGGGGAAGTGGTCAAAGTGTACATGGAAGACTTCACCATTTATGGAGAAAACTTTGATGAAACAATGACGAACTTGGAAAGAGTTCTCAAAAGAAGCAAGGAAAATAATTTGTCCCTCAATAACAAAAAGTGATTTATGATGATGCGAGAAGGCATCGTATTGGGACACCATATCTTCGTAGAAGGAATAAAATTTGACAAAAGAAAGATCGAGGTCATCAAGGACCTATCCAACCCTAGAACGCAATGAGAGGTGAAAATTTTTATCAGATCTACTGGGTATTATCGATGATTTATCACTGACTTCAGTAAGATTATAAAACCACTGCACACTCTATTGTCTAAAGATGTGGAGTTCAACTGGACAAAAGACTGCAAAAGAGCGTTTCAATTTCTCAAAGAAAATCTAATATCTACACCTGTTTTAAGGGGACCAAATTGGACCATACCATTCCATATCTATTGTGATGCATCCAAAAATACGATTGGAGCAATCCTTGGGAAGAAGGATGGTGAGAAAGTTTATTCCATCTACTATGTTAGCAAAAATTTAGTAGGTGTTGAGCTCAACTATATAGTGACGGAGAAATATTTCCTTGTGGTTGTGTATGCCATTAAGAAATTCTACCATTATATCACCAGATACCAGGTATTCATCCATGGGGACCACGTAGCCATCAGGTATTTAATGAGAAAACTGACTATTGGTGGAAGAGTTATCATATGGCTTCTACTTCTATAAGAATTTGATATAACAATAGTTGAAAAACCTAGAAAAGACAACATAGTAGCAGATTTCCTATCCATATTAATACCAGTAGACCATGCAGTAGTGGAATACCAATTTCCATATGAACACTCTAAGAATTTACTGGTGGCATCAAGAGTAGACATGGGGGAAACCCCATCCCTGTAAGTCTGGACAAAACTCTCAGCAATAATACGGTGGACACAGAGTTGTCCATAAAAATTAGTTAGTTTAGATTTATTTATTTCTTACGATGTGTTTTGTAGGGATGACACTTGCATGCAAGCTGTAGGCATATTGAGGCCAGGGTCTACCAGGCACAAATTATGTCTAACTACCTGTATTTTCTTTTCTTTTTGTTTGCTTTTTGTAGGTGAAGGGTGAGAAACAATGGTGAAATTGTTCTATTGATCAACAATGCATTACATAGTTTTATAGTTCTTGAAAGAACTAAAAATAGACACGGTGGTTGAGATAAGTCCTCTTAAACTTATTACAACAAACTAACTTTAAGATAGATCTTATCCTAAAAACATGTTAATCTTGAACTATGGTCAAACACTGACCAACCAAGCCAAAACCTCAATGTATGCTAATAAAATTAACTAGAAATATGTAAATCAAAACATTAAACTAAAACTGAATACTAGGAATTAATACTTAGGACTAAAGAGACAATGTTGAAAATATTCCAAAATTCCCCCCCTTGATGCTAAAGACACTCATGCAAGAGTTATTTAAGCATAACATAATTGGAAGAAAATATTTCTCTTACGTTTCCTCCTATATTGAATCAAAAAATCAGAATTTACAAAATACTTACGGTAGCACTCCTTCCACTCTTCATGTGGAATTTCCTGCAAATTCTTGAGTGCCTTATTTTGTTGATTAGATCCCCCTTCAACAAAAGTATCTCCTCTTGTGGTTTTCACCAACCACTCTCTTACATATTTATCATTATGGTCTTTAAACCATGCTCTCACATTTTGATATTCTTTTACATCTTCAACACTAAACAATACTCCACATGAGTATTTACAATTAATCATCTCACATAGATGATTATACCATGTAACTCTTTCACATATTTCCACACAAAATATCACAACAAATATGGCCATATAATTACCAACAACATATGCAATATAAAGTTGCTCCTCACACAAATATTTTCTCAAAACAATGACTTTACAAGAATCCTTATCCCAAGGAATTTTGAACACATCATTTTGATCCATGTGACCCAAGTTCTCCATCACTGTATTCTCTCCAAGAAGACTCTTCAACAAAGTTGTCTCAATGAGGCAATCGACTTTATTTTCATTCCTGCTCACAAAAAACAAATCATTAATCATAAAAATATAACCTTTAGTATGAGTAGATTTGGTGCTTCCCATAAAGCTATTTTGTAGTAGTTCTCCTTCATTGTATGGTGCTTCAAGATCAACCATCAACTCTTCACTAATATATATCCTCCTTTGTTCAATCCATGTTGGTGTGTTTAAACACCATGCATTCAAGCAATCATACATAGTTACCTTTTCAAGACAACTCTCTTTCTGTAATGTAGTCACTCCAAGTGAGTGATCTTCATCCATGAGTGATGTTTCCTTTGCCATTATGATAAGAAAATCAGTAATCTCATTTCCATTTTATGTTTCTATCCTACTTGCCTCTCACTTTCCATATACCAAATGAGAGATTCTTGTGTGTTATTTTCTTCACACAACACATCCTTCACCCTTGACGAGTGATCTTCAAACAAGAAGCCTATCGCTTCCATCTCCTCCTCATAAAACTTTTCTTGTGGATCATCATCCCACATTACTTTATTTATTTTTTCAAGAGAGCACACATCCATTCCAATTGAATGGTCTTCAAGACAATGATCATCCATGGGAGAATGTTGGAATATTTTCAACATTGCCTCCTTAGTCCTAAGTATTAAATCCTAGTATTTAGTTTTAGTTTAATGTTTTGATTTACATATTTCTAGTTAATTTGATTAGCATACGTTGAGGTTTTGGCTTGATTGGTCAATGTTTGACCATAGTCCAAGATTAGCATGTTGTTAGGATAAGAGCTATCTTTAAGTTAGTTTGTTGTAATAAGTTTAAGAGGATTTCTCTCAACCACTGTGTCCATTTTTAGTTCTTTCAAGAACTATAAAACTATGTAATGCATTGTTAATCAATAGAACAATTTCACCATTGTTTATCATTTGGTATCAGAGTAAGTTTTCTCAGATGGATCAAAACCTATGGAGAGTGGCATGAAGAGATCTGAAGCACACACTTTGTTAGATAAACTCAATTTACTAGCACTCAGATGATTTGCAAGGAAGAGCTCGAGTAAATCATTAATATCTCATGCATTCTGAGAATGGCCACCATGTATAAATAATTGGAAGTGCCCAAATTCAATGGAGATAATTATGCTATTTGGAGCATAATTATGAAGACCTTATTGAAGGCTCAAGACTTATGGGATACAGTTCAAGAAGGCTATGAGGAACCCTCTTGGAGCAAGCTACAATATGAGGAGAGAAAATAGAAGAAGGAGCAACAATATGCAAATTGCTTAGCTCTTATGGATTTGAGGAGAGGAATGGAAAATAGTGTTTTTCCTCTCATAGCTAATTGTAGAACATCTACAATGGCATGGAAAGTGTTGAAGGATGATTATGGGTTTTATGAGGACACCCATAAAGCCATGTGTGACAATCATGAAGATTTTTTAATCAAGGAGGAGCCTTGCTTCCTTGAAGAAGTTTATTAATTATATCCTTTTGAAGGAGTTTTTGAAGAGTCTTTTCAAGACTCATATGAAGACATACATTCTTATGATGGTGACTTCTTCATTGAAGAGGAAGACATATTTGAAGAAAAGAGTGATGATGAACTTCTTGAAGAGAAGAGAGACAAATATGAGGAATCCCTTCATGGAGAAGAGGATGATAAGGCGAAGGAACCTTGTATAGCTCTCATTGGAGAGAGTTATTGTGAGACACCTATAGTTGCAGACATGTCTTGTAATGGCATGGAAAATTGTAATAGTCAATTATTTCTTTTAGGAGGAGAAAAATATGAAAAGAAAAATTGTACTAATAATTTTTTTATAGGAATGACATTCTTGGAAAGCATTCACATTGATAGAAAAGAGGATGGATGTCTCAATGGAGATAAAATTACTCAAGGACCTTGTAGTGAAGACCACTCAAAAGTGGAAGAATATTTTGAATATGAAGGAAGAGAAACACTCACATTGGAGTGTTCCTTGCTTGAAGACCATCAAAGTGAAATGTATGATGAAGAATGTCTCATGGAGGAGATAAATGAAGAGTGTATTATGGAGAATGCATCTACAATTCTCATGACGGAGAATAAAGAAGATGATGATGGAGAAGCAATGTTCATGGATGATTATTGGCTTGAAGACCATTCAATTGGAGTGGATGTGTGCTCTCTTGCAACAAGTAAGTGATATCTATTACACACCTCATCTCCAACACAATATTTTAAGTGTTGGTCAAATTTTAGATAAGAACTATAAGTTGCTATTTGATGAGGGTAAATGTACCATTTTTGATAAGAGTAATAGTGATAGAGTCATTACTCAAGTGCCAATGACAAGAAATAGGTTATTTCCTTTAAATTTTGGCCAGCCAAGAGGAGATAAGTTAGTAAATGTTGCTATTGCAAACCCAAGTGTGTTGTGGCACTTGAGATACGGTTATTTGAGTTCAACCAGTTTGAAGTTGTTAAATTCTCAAGCGATGGTGACCGGACTTCCTAAAGTTTAGGACAATAAGGAAGTCTGTGAAGGGTGTGCCTTGGGAAAGCATGCTAGAACCAAATTTCCTCATGGACAAGCATGGCAGGCCAGTTATCTACTTTAGCTAGTGCATTCAGACATCTATGGTCTGATGCAGACCAAAAGAATTGGTAACAAATCTTACTTTCTTATTTTTACTGATGATTTTTCAAGAATGTGCTGGATATATTTTTTGAAGCATAAAGATGAAGCATTTTATTGCTTCGTATATTTTAAAGCAAGAGTTGAAAATGAGAGTGGATATTTTATTAAGTGTCTCAGATCAGAAAAAGGAGGAGAATACTCTAATGAATTTTTGAATTTTTATAAAAAACATGGAATAAAAAGGTAGTTCACTACTGCATATACTCCACAATAGAATGGTGTGGTTGAAAGGAAAAACCACACCATTGTTGAGATGGCAAGATATATGCTTTATACGAAGCATTTGAGAAATATGTATTGGGCAGATGCAGCTAGAACCAGTGTGTATATTTTGAATAGGAGTCCTACTTCAAGTTTGAAAGGGAAAACTCCTTACCAAGAATGGTATGGTAAGAAACCGAATACCAAGCATTTTAGAGTGTTTGGTTCACTGGCTTACTCACACATTCCTGATGAAAATAGGAAGAAGCTCGATCCTAAGAGTCAAGCATGCATTTTTGTAGGGTACTGTCAAAACACAAAAGTTTACAAACTCTACAATCCTAGGAATCGAAATATAATACTTTCCAAGGATGTGATTTTTGACGAAGGAGGAGAATAAATAGGAGGAAAAGGAGGAATAAGGGGAGAGAAAAAATAAAATCATGCCAACAAATTTTTGTCGATCAAAATGAAGCCTGTTAACACTACAACATGATAACAAGATTTTTCTAGGCCACTTAAGATAAAGCCACATTCACACTTGCAACAAAGGGGTTGATAGCACAAAAAATAGGTATCTGGGAAAGTAGGCCTAAATTGGATCAGTATCCTGACACCTGCACACGTAGTTTAGAAGTAGCATCTATCCAAGCTCAAATGAAGGCAACAAATTTTTCTTCGAGAAAATAAAATCCCATGCCAGGCCTGGAAGGAAGATGTTGAGGTAGCATGAAGTAAGTCTAAGGAGGCTTGATCACCCTTACACGGATGATCACAATGTGGCTGCTAAGAAAAATGCCTTGCAAAATGCCTTCATCTTCAAAGAAGACTCTCCACTTAAGGAACAATGCCTCCCTCCTCAAAGAAGGCACCTAACTAAGGTGGATGTTTTCTATCGTGAAGAAGGTACCAAGCTGAGGCAAGGCACCTTCCTTATAAAGAAGGCACTCCAAAGAAATAAAGCACCCCATAGAAATAAGGCACTTTCATTATAAAGAAGGTGCCCAATGGAAGTAAGTGCCTTCCTTATAAAGAAGGCACCTGTAGTTATTCCTAAGAAAAAAAAATTGAGAGAAGGCACCTTTCGCATCAAGAAGGCGCCATGAAAAAAAAAATGATTTGAAGTGCCTTTCGCACCAGGAAGGCGCCATCCATTCGAAGTGCCTTTCATATCAGGAAGGTGTCATTCATTCAAAGCGCCTTCTGCACTAGGGAGGTACCATTTATTCAAAGTGCCTTTCATGTACAACTGAAGCTTTGGTTTCACGTACACTTTGATTTGAACGAGATCAACACATGATTGGGCAACACCATATTGCCACCATCATCCCACATGATGGAAATCCACCCCAGCAAAAAATCTTGCAGAGTTACGAGGTGGGATCTTCTCACACACCCCAAGGATGATGGGAAGATGGTTTTTAAGCCAATCATGAGTCTTTCTTCAGCATCAAATCTCAAAAAACATAGCAATGAGTCCAACATAATCAGAACATGCAACATGCACATCCTCCATGTCACAAACTGATGAATCACCATTTTTTGTGATGCGTGAAGCATCCAATTAGGTATGCACATAATTTAAATTAAATTTTTATATAATTTTTCATAAATTATGCAGTTCTAAAAAATAATGCTGCCATAGAAATCACGTACCCCTCCATGACCGAAACATTATGCTAAAATTATGGCTCGAGAAACATACCCTATCAACCCCCCCAAAAAAAAAAATTGAATTAATTCTAGGAGTAGGCACCTTTTGTATAAGAAGGCACCTCCCTAAGAAATATAAGGCAATAAAACAATAAATGTAGTTGTCAGACCCCATGATGCCAATCTCTGGCAGGTCGCAGAAGCTATGTTCCAGGAAGAAAGGACTACATTAGCTATGCCACCTCCAGTAACAACCAGGGTGGGAATCCTGAATAGGCGAAGTTAGCAGATTGAGGAGAGGCAGACATTAGAAGCTAGCTGCCTCAACACCACAGTTCCACGCTGGAAAAGAAAGACCACACCTCCCAATGCCAGTCCATAGAAAAAGCAATCACAGGCCGTAGGTACAACCAAAAAATGACAACGATGAGGAGTATGAAGGGCTACCTATAGTTTTTATGCCACAAGGGTGTGGCATATGTTAGGCATGGGGGGATGATGAGCCTCAAAAATGCTCATATTTTGTATGGGTTTTTTCTGATTATTATGCTGTAATATAATAGGAATGATGTACTTTTATGAATTATTATGTAATTATTTAATAGAATTGTGTGTGTTATCTAATTTGTATGTTTTAGTGTGTTTGTGTGGAAATGTAGTTGGTTTTGATAGATTTGGATCAGTCGAGGTCCTTCATGGACCTAGCACTCTATTTCTTCTGGGATCAAGGCATGGTGGTTAGGCACCTTCCTCTTCAAGGAATGCACCAAGAGAAGGTAGGTGCCTTCCTCTTCAAGGAATGCACCAATAGAAGGTAGGTACCTTCTGTATAAAGAAGGTGCCTAACATACTTAGGTGCCTTCCATATAAGGAAGGCACCCCATACAAGGCAAGATGTCATCCGTATAAAGAAGGTGCCCAACATTAGTAGGCACATTCCGCATGAAGGTGCCCAACCTTAGTAGGTGCCTTCTGCATGAATAAGGCACTCAACATCAGTATGTGCCTTTTGCATAAATAAGGCACCTACCAAAGCACTTGAGGAAGGCATCTTCCTCATAGAGAAGGCACCTCCATTCTTTGACAATTGACCAAATAAAGCAATGTGGGCAATTTTGACTGGTGTAGTTCTAGTTCTATGTCACATAATACAATTATGGGAATTGTACCAATGGACAAGAATGTCTTACCTATGCTAGGTGAAGCATGTTCCAGCTCAATAAACTCGAACTAATCAATGAACACACCACCGTTATGAATAATGATTATTTTTAGCAGATGTCGGTTGCGATTACCAGACCATCCTAGTTTAGTTTGGACTGAACTACTGTTGTAACTTCCTTGTAACAAAAGATCTGTGTGTGTGCTATATAAACACACACAGACCTCTCTGATAGATATCCAGATTATCATCCAAAATTTATTGATTATTATGAGGATATAGAAGTATTGTAATTATCTTGCAATTATAATAAAGTTCAAGAGTTCCTAATCATGTTTTTAACTGGAAGGGAGTTGCTGGATCTTGGACCCACTCCAAGCTAGTATTCCTAACCTTTTACTTGTGCTATCCTAGCTCAGTTTCCTACTTTAATAGGTTTGCTTTTTGTACTATTATTTTCATTATTGTTGTAGAATTATTTTTATGTCTATTTAATTATGCAGGTATGAATATTTAATTTCCAAAGATCTAATTATTCATATGTAAACTATTGTGGTGTGGATGAATGAATTTCATTTTTTTAAACCCCTCAATGATAGAATTAGCTGGACTCATATTAGAAGTAGGTATTGTAAATGATCTAGTTTGAGACACTTCTAAAGTTTATGAAGCTCCCTAGTCTGATAATTTAAATGCACGGGCAATGACAAAATAGGATCAAATTTAACCTGTGTTTGGCCCGCAATAAGAACATCTCAAAATAGGCCATAAAAAGCACCTATGGGTCCAAGGAATCCAAAATCTAAACAAATACCAAAAATTTGCATACATCAAAATCCAAAAACATCATAAAATCCAAAATTAAAAATCAAATAATCAACAAAAAAACCCAAATGAGCCTTGTAGCCAGTAATTTGCTCTATACACTTGGCGATTGCAGTGACAAGTGCTCCATGTAATTTGGCAATATGAACAAATAACCATAAGGCCACTTAGGGAAAACTAGTTATGGTAGAATTGAGATGCTTCACCTCAAACCTGAAGAAAGCCATGATGGTTGGACCACCCCACAGGAGTGAGAATCCTTCTCATTCTTCCTATAACAAATAGTGTTTCAACACACGCTACAATAGAATAGCTAACACCTTGATTCCCTAAGAAGGTCATTGTGGTCGGACCACCTCAAATGATAGATATGTATAACTGCCAAACATGGTTGAAGTCATACCTGGATGGGAACTACTCTATAACAATAGATCAACCCTATAAAGAGGTCCAAATTATTCATTTTGGTCAAGTGACTTGTCACTTTATTAATTTTCCTTTCCTCATCGACTCCTCGCTTGAGGGGGTAGTCAAAAATTTTCAAACAGTCATAATTAAAGTCAGCAAAAGATCATCTCGATCGTGTCAAGATTAAATTCATCTTACAAATCATTTCCAACAACTATCATAAGCTTACCCTTTGCTGGGGCGAAAAGCAAATATGATAGTTAACTTTGTAGCTCCCATCTTTTCAAATCTATAGTAGTGCTAAAGCTACCTGATTTCTTGATGAGCAAGTGAAAACTTCCATAAATTAAAGCCTTTCATTCTATTGGAAGAAATTATTCTAGGATTCATGTCCTCCCACATGACTAGGGCATCCTATGTTTATCAGATCAATGATCATCATCCAACCTACAATATGGCCATAGGTGATCTACTATTTTGCTCCATGTTGTGTTTTGATCATAGCGCATCCCAAAAAGGGGTATCTGTAGACATCTAACATGCGTCATGTTTAGGAGACTACTCATATGGACACATTTGCAAACCATATGAACCTTATTGGATCTCTCCAAGAGCAAGAAGTGGTCCTAACTACTCAAACAGGGCAGTTCTAGCCCATCCAGGCTTGGTCGTTCTCAAGTAGAGAGGCCAACACACCTGGATGCTAAAGACTATAGCGGCCAAACATAGCCACTAAACCTAATAACGACCATCATCACACACAATATAGCCATGAATACGGGACCAGATCACACAGTCTGATTGCACCTCTACATGGTTAGCAAGTGGATTTTGGTGAGGAACTCCTTAAGTTCCTCCTAACTGCCTCTTCAATGCTAGTTTATGACTAATATTTTCCACCTAGGACTTCTAGTTGCATGTAATTTGGATTGAATATTATCTAGGAAGTCAAGGTCTAGATATGATAGGGAAGTCTACATATAGACTCTCACACAAAAAGCAAAGGTTCCACGAATTTTAAAATTTAAGCAGTGAATCCCTATCGAAATGGAGAACCAATCTACACCCCTTTGTGTAGCATTGGAGCACCGTTCTCACATCATTTTTTTAGATTCACCATTCTCAATAGCCAATCAGTGTAAGAGATACACCTGGAGACCCTTGAAAATCAATTGTAGTAAGGAGGATAGTGCATAAATCCTTGATTCACAATGAGAAGAGCTTCATATTGTGGTTGCTATCTCAAATAGTGGCCTGTAGGCATATCTTAGGGCATAAGCATCATTTCATTCTATTGTTAGTTTAGATTCATTACTGCTTAATTTATTTCTTAATCATAGTTTAGATTTGGTTTCATTAAACACTTTTATTTCACATTTCCTTAGCTAATCATAAATTTATTATTTTGTCGATGCTCGTATTTCATTATTATTATCATGAATATTTAGATCCACTAACAAAGGCCTCATTCGAAGAGGTGGCCCATACTATTAACCATGCTTTTTTGTTTCCATGATCATAGGTACAAGTATTCAGGATCGAAGCGGAGCAATTAGAGCACAAATATTCCTCTAGGACAAAATTTGGAGAAGGGGGCATCTGTAAGCCCCCATACAGTTTTGTGTGCGGGACCAGGAAGCCTGCATAGATGCACTATTCCCTTGTAGGGAATACATTCGATCACTACTCTATATTGTATAAATATATGTATCAAAATGAAGGGTATCCCTCAGAGGGACGAACTTGTAATTGAGGATTGAGATATCAATAAATAAAGCATTTTTATTTGTTTTCTTACTTTCGTATTGCATATGCTTTTAGTGCTTTTATTTTTGTGCAAGTAATAATTGTAGGCCCAAAATGGCCACATACTTAGTAAAATTTTGTATAATTTTGACTAAGTGATAGAATCATCATTCTGCAAACCTTGCAGTACACTTTGAAGTGGAACCGGGTCAGAAGATATGAATCCGCTCAACAGTTAGTGAAGTTTTCATGTTTGAAGTGATTCTGGGTGATTTCCCTCCGGCTCTGGAATGATGGCAGATCTCAAATCCACAAAAGTTCCTAAGAGATGATGACGTCAGTGGAAAAAGTGTGGAATGGCATCTTTGCAAATGACTGAGTCTGTTGAATACCCGATTCCGGGAAGATTCTTTTGTTTTCGACTCCGGATTAGCGCTACCCTCAAATCTACAAAAGTTTCAAGGAGATGATGACGTCAGTGGCAAAGAAGTGTGGATTGGTGATTCAGAGAATGAACAAGTGTTTCCTTTCTAGAATGAAGACAAGATGAGATGACGAAGTAATGAAAGTGTGGATTCATGATAGAAGAGTTATGTGACTAGCTCCGGACCTGGATTGGCGATTATAACACAATGCACTTGTTCTATCCGGAATGAAATCTACAAAAGCTATAAGAAAGAGGTGACATCATCAATATTCTAATGCGGATTGAAGAAGATAATGCTGAGTATGATAGATCCTAGAGCGGATTCGATGTTCAGATATCAGAGATCCAGATTGGAGATTTCGTTGCTTCTGATAAGAGAGATGACATCATCAATTTTAAAGTGGAATGGCATTTAGCTTATGCCGGATTGAATCTGAATCATGCGATGAAGAGAATCAATGGTGGAGGTTAGGCTACCAAATATTGGTTGTTTAAAAGATATTGCTACGTCAGAATTGTAACAGTCGACTGGAAGACGAAGCATCAAAGGTTTTCTAGAAGATCAAACTAGAGGCGATTATAGATCGATAGTGGTAATTCACTCCCAAGAAGGATCGATGGAAATACATGATATTTAATGGCCTAAAATTCAGTTCCACTGAGTGATCAACAAGTTGTAGAGACCCCAAGCTGCCATGGCGGACTTTCTTTCAATGGAATTCCTGGAGGACGGACCAATGAGCTAATGCCAGCTAAATATCTTTGTTGTGCTGTTAAAACAAGATCTTTTGTATTGCTTCTTGATTATTGTAATTTGAAAAACTATAAGTAGAGGTCGAACCCTCATTTTTAAGGGTCGGCTCTAGCGTGTTTTCCTGTGCCATTGTAAATATTCCTGAAAAGCTAATGAAAGGAGCAATACATTGATCTTCACCTCAAGTTCACGTTCTCATGCTTGATGTCAGAGGTTCGGATTCTTTAGTTGCATTTCTGTAAATACTTTGATGGTTAGTTTGTGCCTAATTTTGGATTACTAGCTATTATAAGTAATTGAAATATGCTTTTGAGTTCGTTCTATGTTGTTAGGAAGTACATTTCTATGAAATCTAGGTATTTGGTGAATTTTGTTATTTGGATTATCATTCCCTGGATATTGAAATTGCTTGCTACAACATTTCTCTATTGTGCTTTAATATATGAAACAATCTGATTTGAGATAAATGTTGATCTGAGTATGCATCTTTAGTATGGTTTTTTGGGAGCTTTTTATGGTAGTGCAATGTTGTTAACCTATCCGTCCACTATTATCTACATCTCTCTAACCCTAACCTTCTCTTACCCTAAACTCCAAACCCTAAGTGAGCATAATTGTGTCAACAACTTGCTAAGTTGACAAGGAACCAACCTACTCTGGAGGTTGGATCGAAAACCCCTATTTTGGTCCATCCAATGTTGAGTGTTGAGCTGCAGCTATCGGGTGCAAGCCTAGATAGAAAGTAGGAAGATAAACAACCATAGTATCGAGTGAAAACTTGGTGCAATTTAGTGCCCAATAATTTTTGGCACACCCGGTGGGACAAGTTCACAAGGAACATGAAACCCATCTAAAGAGTTATTGTTATCTCAACCCGAAGGAATCAAGATTTGGTGAATTGTCTTGACCTTATTAGCAGAGAAAATAAAGTTCACTTGGTGACTCCCTGGTCAGAAGACCCCAAAAAAGTATTGTAGACTAGTACCCTTTCATGTATACTAGGTATTTCAAGAGGAACAACCCTAATTATTTCTTTTATTGTGAGTTACCTCAAAGAGGGGCTATTGTTATCAGAAGTTTGGATCAAGATTTTATTGAAGAAGAAGAGCTTCTGGAAGAAAACCCAATAGTTCCCCCAAGAAGACCTATAGCCAAAAATATGGCACAAAATGTGGCTCCTAATCAGCCACTATAGAAGTACCCTAACTGGGATTCAACTGGGCCCCTTAGATTAGCCCAAATGGATGCCATCCCCCAGGTTGTATCTAAGGCAATCCCCATGTATGATGGATTTGGGAAAATAGCTTATGAGCACTACCAAGATATCTTGAATCTAGCAGCAATCCACAACATAAAGGAAGAAAATATTATTGTCAAAATTCTAGCCCTGTCCTTTCGTGGAAAGATATTGCATTGGTTTAGAACTCTGGAAGATAATTCTATCACTTCATGGCAATCATTGGCTGAACCATTCATAGAAGAATTTAATGAATCTGTTGATCCCTTTTCTCTATTGAATCAGTTTACAGCCATGCAAAAAACCCAGCAAGAAACTGTCTCAGATTTTAATTTGAGATTTAGCAGAACATGGAAGAGAATTCCCCCCACTGCTAGACCAGTTGCATGTTTGGCTTATATGTATTATATCCGAGCTCTGGGATCAGAGCTAGGTCTACAAACACAACAATCTGGAGTAGAAACCTTCCCCCAATTTTATAATGCAATTGTCCATGCTAAAAATATCCTGATCAATGTAGGAAGAATTCCCCCCAAAATCGTGTTGCCCTATAACTCAGAAACCAATAGTAGCCAGGATCAATCCACAAAGCCCTCTTACATGGACCCCCTTTCTTTACCATCTCCATATCCACAAATGAATCTGATTCCTCGGTCTAAACCTGTATCCTCCGCACCTCCTTTTCCTCCCCTTCCTTCTCAACCTTCTCAAGAATTGTCTGCTATTATGGATATACAAAATACCTTGAAAACTCTGAGTAACAGAATGAATTCAATGGAAAAGAGAGATCATGAAAGGTCACAATAGAGGATATTCCCATATGTAAACAAATATCAAAGGCCTGGTCCTAGTAATAGTACTGGGGTTAGGGTGAATGCAACATATGAGGAGCCGAAGTGTTCTGTAGATACCACTCTTGCAAATGTTTGGTGTTTGGTATGCAATGACCCCCATGACTCACAGTCTTGTGTGATGTATCAACACCATGTTCAACAAGCCATGGATCAAGCTGAAAGGAATCAGAAGGGGAGGGTTAATATGTTATGGCACCCTGATCAGATCATGGTCAAAAAGGAGTTAGAGGAAGAAAGTCCAATTGTTGTTATGACAAGGTCTGGAAAGAAAGCTTTACAAGTAGACCCCCAGAATATGGGACAATTCTAGGTCCCTTCTCAAAAGAAAGTTGACTCCCCCCTCAAAGTAGTGACACTTTTCCTATTCCTCGAGCTAGAGGGAAGGAGAAGACAGATAGTCTCCCTAAAAACCTAGAAAGAGAAACGAAAGGAGATAGAATGAGATCCAAAGGTGAGGATCAAGAAAGGCTCAGGTTCCCCTCTATTACCAAAAGATAAATATTAGAGGCAACCCAACAATACAAAAGGAAATATGGTGAGCCAGATAGAGGACTAGAAAAACTATCCCTGACCAAGTCTGAGTACAACATTGTTGAAGAGATGAAAAGGATTCCATCAAAAGCTAGCCTGTATGACACTCTTTTCATTCCGGGCCAGATTGACCTGCTTAAAGCTTCCCTCAACAAAAATCCCCAGAATAGACCGGCCACTACCATCCTCAGTATACCATCAAAAAAGAAAGAAATGACACCTATTGTTCTAAAGAACAAACCTCCCCCTTTCTACATATCCTTAAGAATGGAAGGATGGGTAGTCCAAAATTGTATGATTGATTCAGGAGCATCAACCATAGTTATGCCTAAGGCGGTCTGTGAAGAGATGGGTATGGAGTATACCCGGTCTTGTCCTGGAGTGTTACAACTAGATGGGACACCTGTCAAGATAGTTGGGGTTATTAAAGATGTACTGATGAGGTTGCATAGAGCTCCCGAGGTAACAGTGGTACAAGAAATAGTGGTGGTGGACTTAGAACCCTATTTTGGGTTATGCCTCTCAAGAGAGTTTACTGCAAAGCTAGGGGGATGTATGTACATGGATTATTCCAGCATGGTAATCCCTTTCAAAGGAAAAAGGATAAGGATAACACCTAAGAAACCAGTTGCTTATCATATTGAAAATATTGAAGAAGATATGTGCAATCTTAATCCTTTGGAGGAATTTGAGCTAGTGGAAAACATCGAGGAGCTAGACATTGAAGATGAGTTGCCTTTCAGAGAATATTATAGTCAGTTTGGAACTGGTATGGGTACATACAACATCACAACTGAATTGGAAAAGAAACTCCCTGCTATTTCTAATCAATCCCTAAGAAACAAGGAAACATGGGTTATGCACTTTGATGGTGCTAAATGTAGAAATGGTGCAGGGGTTGGTGTGGTCCTACAATCACAGTCAGAAGGGATAAAGAATTTTTCTTACAGACTGACATGGTCATGTACTAACAATGTTGCAGAATATGAGGCTTTGTGCCTCGGATTGATGCAAGCAGAAAGCATGGGCATCAATATTTTGAACATATATGGTGATTCTGAGTTGATAGTCCATCAGGTAAGGAATAAGTGCAGCAATAAGCACCATTACTTAAAATCTTACAGGAACAGGGTATGGGACCTAATGGATTCATTTGATGCCCTAAATCTAAGCTTTGTGCCTAGAGAAGAGAATATCCTGGTGGATTCATTGGCAACGAAGGGAGCTAATTTCAACCCTCCTATAGATTTTGGAACTAAGAAGACCAAGGGAATTAAAATGGTTTTTAGACCTGCAGTGTCAAACAAGCAGATATTCTGGCAGGTTTTTGAAAGTGATGAACAAATTCTAGATTTTTTGATAAGAGAAGCATGCCTCTCAACTGTCCAAGAGGAAGACTTGGAGGAAATAGATCAACAAGACTTTATCCAACTAAGAAACAATCATATTCCAAGGGGGTTGGTCACCCTTGAAATTTTATTCGATAATGAAGATAGAAAGAAGGTCGAAGCCATGAAGGTCGGTGAAAAGATCTATAAAGAAGTGGAGGTCAGAATAGGAAAGAAGCTCAATATTGGGATCCAGTGTTCACCTAAGGAAGCAGAAGAGATTAAAAATTTATGCTTAAAATACCAAGACATTGTGGCTTGGTCATATGAAGACCTTAAGGTGTATGACAAAAGGATTATCCAACATACTATTGAGTTAGAGCCCGATGCTAAACCATTCCGACAAAAATAGAGGCCTATCAATCCGAGGATAGAAGCCATTATGAGAGAGGAACTCTTAAAGCTGTTAAAGGCTAGGATAATATATCCAATAAAACATTCCACTTGGGTAGCCAATTTGGTACCCGTAAGAAAGAAGAATGGAGATATACGCCTATGCATAGATTTTAGAAATCTGAATCAAGCATCCCTCAAGGATCACTACCCCCTCCCTCAGATTGACCAGATCTTACAGGTAGTAGCAGGAGCAGAAATATTCTCACTATTGGATGGTTACTCTGGATATAACCAAATTTGGGTAAAATACGAAGACCAATACAAAACAACATTCACCACAAAATGGGGTACATTTGCCTATCATAGAATGCCCTTTGGGCTGTCTAATGCAGGAGCTACATTTCATAGGGCCATGGACTATGCCTTTGGTACACTTATAAACAAAGTTATTCTGATTTACCTAGATGACATGACTATGTTTTCTCATGATAAAAATGATCATCTATCTCATTTGGAACAGGTTTTTCAAAAGTGCAGAGAATTTGGTATTTCACTGAATCCTAAGAAGTCATTTTTTGCAGTACATGAGGGAAAACTATTAGGCCATGTGGTCTCAAAAGAAGGTATGGCCATAGATCCGGATAGAATTAGAGCAATTCTAGCTATTCCTTTGCCTACTAATCAGAAGACCTTGTAGTCTTTCCTAGGTCAAATCAATTTCATCAAGAAATTCATTTCTGATTTTGCACAGAAAGTGAGGCCTATATCTGAACTACTCAAGAAAAAGGTAGAGTTCAAGTGGACTGAGGTTAGGAAGTGAGCTTTTGAGGTCATCAAGCAATCCATTGCAACAACCCCAGTCTTGATAAATCCTGATTTCAGTAAATATTTTATTCTCTATGCTTATGGAGCTGAAGAGAGTTATGCCTCGGTACTCACCCAGAAAGATAATCAAGGGGATGAACACCCTGTGTTCTTTTGGAGTCAGAATTTACATGATTATCAGGTAAAATATAACTTTATTGAAAGACAAGTGTTTGTTGTGATGAAGTCACTAAAGAAGTTCAGACAATATCTGGTACAGAGCAAAACCCTGGTGTATGTGGTTCATCCAGATGTAAGAAGTTTTATCTTACAGGGTGACCTAGGTGATAAAAGGGTTGGTTGGATTACTAAGATCCAGGAATATGATGTAGAAATACATCCCACCAAGTTGGTAAGAGGTAGAGCCTTGTGCCAAGGATTGACAGATGCTTCAACATTGGCCGAAATGACAGCTTGTCAGATAACAGAAGAGGATCAAATAGAGATTGTACACACTACAGATTCTGATTGGATCGACCAAATGACCAGGTATTTCCAAACTGGGATCTGCCCACCTGATCTGAATCCTTCTCAAAGAAGGAGATATAGACTTCATGCTCTAAAATATGTATTACTACCTGAAGGGTTGTTCAAAAGAAACTTGGATGGTATTCTCCTAAAATGTTTGAAGGAGGACCAACAAAAAAGAGTCATAGAATAATTTCATGGAGGGTCAGTAGGTGGTCATAGCTCGGGCAGAGTTACGGCTTTGAAGATACTAAGAGCAAGATATTATTAGCCTATTGTGTTCAATGATGCTTTTAAAGTTACCCAAGCTTGTGACAAATGTCAGAGGTACGTTGTAAGAACTAGAAATGCTTCATCTCCCCTAAAGCCTATTCAAGTTGAGGAGCCTTTTCAACAATGGGGATTAGATTTCATAGGAGTTATAAATCCTAATTCTTTAGTAGAGCATAAGTTTATCTTGACAGCTATAGATTATCTTACCATATGGGTGGAGGCCATTCCTACAAAGAAGGTGGACCAGGAAGTTGTGATCAACTTTATGGAGAATTTGATTTCCAGATTTGGAGTCCCGAAAGCTTTGGTGAGTGATAATGGCCCTGCTTTCATAGGAGCCAAGTACATTGAGTTTGCCAGCAAGTATGGCATCACTCTTAAAAATACTTCAAATTATTACCCACAAGGTAATGGACTTGCAGAATCTACCAACAAAAACCTATTAAGGATTTTGAGAAAATCTCTGGAAGGTAACAAAAGGAGTTGGCACCTATTGCTCGACCATGCTCTGTGGGCAGACATGATTACTATTAAAAATTCCATCAAAACTTCTCCTTATGCACTGGTATATGGAAAGGAGGCAGTATTTCCCATTCACTTAGAGATCCCAACGCTTAATCTTGTCAGTATAGAAGAAGAATTAGAGGAGGATCCAGTAAAAACCAGGTTGACACACTTGCTGCAATTGGAAGAGAGCAGAACTCAAGCATATGATCATTTTCAAAAGCATTCATCGGACATTAAAGCATGGTTTGATAAAAAATCTAGGTTCAGAAAACTCCAAGTTGGAGACTCAGTTCTCAGATGGAATGTTGATAGGGCAAAGCCAGGAAAGCATGAAAAGTTTGATTCCTTTTGGGATGGTCCCTTCAAAATAGTGGAAGCTAAAGAGTCTAATGTATTTCAGCTGGAGGATCTAGAGGGAAACATACAACCAATTCCGGTGAATGGTTTTCACCTCAAGCTCTACTATATGTAAGAAGTGAGCTCATTGTAACATATGTATATACATTGTACAAATATTTCCCCTTCCTTTCTGCACTTTGTATTTGATTTCTTTTCTGCACTTTGTAATTGGTTCTTTTCAAAGAATTCTAAAAAAAAAGGAGAGAAGAAAATTTGCAAGAAATGACTAAGTGTTGGCCAAATGCATAGTAATATTCCATTCCGCACATAGTGCTGTGTAAAACTCTCCGAAACGGCATTCCACCCTCAAGTCCGCATTGGAAAATCTGGATTTCCATGGAGTGGTCTATCAGTTTCTATCCCGCATAAAGAAGGACAAAGAACGACACTCCAAGAACCTCTCAAAGCTGGAGATAGCCAGAGCGGAATCGAGGTAGAGTGTCGTGCATGCAAGCTTCAAGTACCAAGTGGACTCGAAAGGTTCTTAAGCCACCAAAGCAGAATCAAGCCGAAGTCAAACAACAAGTTCCAATTTGACACATGGAGGCTAAAGAGTGCTCCCGCATTCAATTATAACCAACTCGTGCATGGACCGAAGAGTAGCCGAAGGGATGTGATGAGCTGGCAATGCAATTTGAAAATTTGACCAATAAGAAGATAGGATGCCACCTTTGAGCCATCGAAGTAAATAATGGAAAGGATGGTAAAGTGTGTCAGCAGAGGTATCACACAACATCTGCATTTATGGTGGGTGATACGCACGTTCTAGGAGATAAAAAGTAATGAAGTCATGCACGAGGTTCATTTAGTAACCACGAGGTTGTTAAGAAGCATAACAACATTCTGAAGTTCTCCCTATTGATTACAGTGTGCAAAGTCCTACTGCTACAAGATGGCTCCTAAGAAATCACCCACTGAGATCGTAAAAGATGTTTTGTGATGAGGCCCAAGAATGCCTCAATATTGCACAATGTTTGACTCATTATTGCACAATTTTTGACTACCATATGATAGGTTAATTGCCAAATAGTTGACTAGAATATACTATTTGTTAAGTGTTTGCATGATTTTATGTTAGGAATACTATATCTTTGTTTTTGACTATTTTCAACATTTTATGACTGATTTTGTTTGATTAAGTAGCAAGTAATAACATGCATTTCAATTAACCAAATGTGGTATGCTGATATCCATTAACTTCTCAATGGTTTTTGAATGTTTTTCTGCCCTTCAACTTGTTTCAAATCCACATTGAAGCCAAAATTTTAGGACTGTCATAAATCTGAAAATCTAAGAAAAACAACCATATAAAAATCAGCAAGTTGTCACTTTATAGGAACACCTTGAAGTTGTCAAGCAAAGCATGAGGATATGGATGGAATGAGTTTAAAAGGACTACAGAAGACATCTAACCTATTAAGAATAATTTCCACATGATCTAAATAGGCAGCAACAGGGTATAATAGAGCAAGGATTTTATGGCAGGTTTTAATCTGTAATTTTGCTGTAGCAGTATTAATAGATTGCTTGCCAGATTTCATTTTCTTGTTTTTATTTTGTGTTGTGTGATTTATGTTTCCTATTATGTTTGTGTACAACATTTGTGTATATGCCAACTGACAAATTATATTAAGAATTTTCCTTTATGTTTTCCTTGCTTTCTATTTTAGCAACTTTCCATTTCTAGCATATTTCATTTTGTTGTCAATTCCTGTAGCAGAAGCTTGACGACCTTTTGTAGCAGGGCATTGACAAGTGTTTTAGAATAAGTTTCAATTTTGCAAAAGTAGATTAGATTTCAATTCTACAAAAGTATATTAGATTCAATTCTGTAAAAGTAGATTAGACTTCAATTTAGCAATTTCAATTATGTCATTTCAATTCTACAAAAGTAGATTAGATTTCAATTCAGCAATTTCAATTCATGCAATTGTAATGAATTGACTATTGATGAATTGACTATATCTATGTTTTTGACTATTTTCAACATTTTATGACTGATTTTTCTTGATTAAGTAGAAAATAATAACATGCATTTCAATTAACCAAATGTGGTATGCTGATATCCATTAATTTATCAATGGTTTTTGAATGTTTTCCTGCCCTTCAACTTGTTTCAAATTCACATTGAAGCCAAAAGTTTAGGACTGTCATAAATCTAAAAATTTGAGAAAAACAACCATATAAAAATAAGCATTTAGGCTAAAATTTTGTTAAGAATAGAAAATTTCATCAGTAGTAGTACATCTGCCAAATACAATTCCACAATAAGACTATTGCAAGATGAATCATATGATATCAAGCCTTTAAGAGGTACCTTGCAACACTAAAACTTGTAGAAAAATAGAAAAAATTCATACATGTTCTTAATTGCAAAATACTTGATATAGTGCAGCAAGGAGGAATTTATCAGTTAGCAGGTAGCAAAGGATGTTGTTCACAAGAATAAAACCTACATATTACTATGGCCTACTAAGATGCATAAGGGCATGCATCAGTTCAAGTTGGGGGGGATGATGAGGCCCAAGAATGCCTCATTATTGCACAATGTTTGACTCATTATTGCACAATGTTTGACTACCATAGGATAGGTTAATTGCCAAATAGTTGACTAAAATATACTATTTGTTAAGTGTTTGCATGATTTTATGTTAGGAATACTATATCTCTGTTTTTGACTATTTTCAACATTTTATGACTAATTTTGCTTGATTACGTAGCAAGTAATAACATGCATTTCAATTAACCAAATGTGGTATGTTGATATCCATTAACTTATCAATGTTTTTTGAATGTTTTCCTGCCCTTAAAATTGTTTCAAATTCACATTGAAGCCAAAAGTTTAGGACTGTCATAAATCTAAAAATCTAAGAAAAACAGCCATATAAAAATCAGCAAGCTGTCACTTTATAGGAACACCTTGAAGTTGTCAAGCAAAGCATGAGGATATGGATGGAATGAGTTCAGAAGGACTACATAAGACATCTAACCTATTTAGAAGCATTCCCACATGATCTAAATAGGCAAAAACAGGGTATAATAGAGTAGGGATTTTATGGCAGGTTTTAATCTATAATTTTGCTGTAGCAGAATTAATAGATTGCCCAGATTTCATTTTCTTGTTTTTATTTTGTGTTGTGTGATTTATGTTTCCTATTATGTTTGTGTACAACATTTGTGTATATGTCAGCTGAAAAATTATATTAAGCATTTTCTTTTATGTTTTCCCTGCTTTCTATTTTAGCAACTTTCCATTTCTAGCATATTTCATTTTGCTGTCAATTCCTGTAGTAGAAGCTTGATGACCTTTTGTAGCAGGGCATTGATAGGTGTTTTAGAATAAGTTTCAATTTTGTAAAAGTATATTATATTTCAATTCTGAAAAAGTAGATTAGATTTCAATTATGCAAAAGTAGATTAGACTTCAATTTAGCAATTTCAATTCTGTCATTTCAATTCTGTAAAAGTAGATTAGATTTCAATTCAGCAATTTCAATTCATGCAATTGTAGTTAATTGTTAAATTTTGCAATTTAGATTTAGTTTTCAATTCCTGTAATTTATTTTAGTTTCCATTCTTTAGACTAGGTTTAGTGTGACACCAAAAGGCTAAACCAAATCTGTTTCACCAATAAATGCTTGAAATTTGAATTCCTGAATTGTACTATGCCTTAGCCTTCTATCGTAGACAGCCTTGGACACCACCATGGATTGATAAATCATTGAGATTAAATGATGAGATTCAATGACACTCATCATTTTGGCGCTATTGCCAGGGAACATGGTGTTGTTAGAAGGTAAAAGCAGTCAAATAATTATTATTGTGCTAAGTTATGAAATTCAGCATTAAATCTGAATGTAATAGCTGGTATAAATAATATTTATTGATAGTTGCATTTCATTCCATTTAGAAAACAAACAACCACCACCTTCAGCCCAACCTGGATAGGCAACCCCTATCTATGTAAGCTGAATCTATTAAAAAAAAAAATCACAAAAACTTTTGCACAATAAAAATAGAAGTTTACAACTTAATGATGATCCTAGAGTTTTCCATTATTACTTAAATATTGTTAGGATTTTACTGTGCTAAATCACAACCTAGCAATTATTAGCCTACACAAACAATAGTTGATCTCATTAGAGGTGATCCTACCTGAAAAATAGTTGATCTGCTAAAGTTATACACTTCTTGTCTTATTGTGCAAACCAAAAATATTTTTTAGCCCAACCTATGATCAGTCTAAATAATACAGGATAGGCAACCCCTGTCTATGTAGCTGAATCTGGTATAAAAAAAAAACTTGTAGAAAATGTTATTGACTGCAGCAACATCCAACTGTGCTCAAACAAGAACTTACCTGAGCTTGAAGAGATAAAAATCAATGGAGATATACAGAAAACCTTTAGTCCAAACACATAGAAATTAGCCTTGGATAAAGGAGAAAAACTAGAAAAATTGCACATAGAAAATTTACTTCTATTGAACTCCTTAGTAAGAAATTACAAAGGGGTAAATTATGTCCTCCTAAGAATGAAACAAATTGAAGTGCAACCAAGAAAATACTTGAACATTATTAGCTGGCTGAATTATAAACAAAAAGCAAAATTGTTGCTATTTTGAAACAATATTTCAATCCCTTTACATAGAATTACAAAGGTATATCAAGATTTTATCTTGATGTAAGCACTTAACATATTTTGGGAATTGGTATTTAATTGTTTCAAGAATATATTGACAAGATTTTGTAGACTAGGAGGCATGGACAACACTTGATTGTAGAAGTTTTCAAATATGGAGTAGTGCTTCTTTCTCCCATTGGTAATTCATAGAGGATGTTAGTGGTGAATGGACATTGCCTGTGGATATACCATGCACCATTAACTAAGGAGGAGTTCTTGAATGAGATTCCATTGGATGTACACATAATGGAAGAGAATTTCTCTTCAATATCAGATTTAGAGTGATGATAAAAATTTTGAAAAAAAAGAAAAAAAATACAAGAAAAGCAAAAAAAAAAAATAATAGTCTTATTTGTGAAATTATTTCTTGGGTACAAGCAAGACAAGAAAAATTGAAAAAAAAAAAAAAGGAAAAAAAAAGAGAGAAAGAAAAAAATTGCAGCAAAGGCATGTCCCACAAAATGGGGATACATGAGGACAAGCATCAATTTCAGCAAGAAAGAGGAACAATGAAGCCAATACTTCATTTCCAGCAATAAGGAGGCAATGATGATGTAAAAATATTCTTACTGCTCATCTAGTAAGGAAAGTTGCATCAATGTTGCAGGTTTCAACAGAAAGAGATGGTGTTTTCATACAACAATTGACATGTTTTTGCAGAATAAGGATTGGTCTTATCCAAATAAGAGTGAGAGATGTTCTCTCTGATTGAAGCACTTAAAAAAAAAAAAAAAAAAGAGGACAGAAGTTGGTTGAAAACCAGAAATGGCAATGTCTTTTGATAAAAAAATTGAAAAAAAAAAGAGATGAAAAAAAAAAATGAAAAAAATGATGAAAAAAAATATAAAAAATGAATAATTCAGTAGTGAAAACCTTCCTGGAGGCGCTACTGAGTTGGCTTGCATGAAAAATTATTTTTTGGCATGCATTGCCTTGTTGATATACCCATCATTTTTCCACCATTGTACAAATCTCACATTGCACATGTGTTATGTTTGTTTATGTTTTTAGATAACCTGCTAACAATCATCAAAAGCAGCTTGTAAGGTGCATGACCAATTTTCAGGACAGTAAGGTATGATTTTCTTGCATATAATTCATAGTAAACATTTAGCATTTAGTGTATGATAGTCGGTATTTGGCATAAACTATTCATACAATAGTGACAAGTTGAAAAAGGAACATGTTCAAGATGTCAAGAAACACCCCCTTATGCCATTAATTGCATAGAAATTCCAAAACTATGCAAAAACATGATTTTGGGACAGACATGGCAACAATTCTATTTCAATTTGTAGGGCAAATTTTAAAAAGAGAAATGCAAGTTTATATCTCACAATTGTCTGATAAATTGAAGGAGGATAATCAACAAAATGCACCTGAAGGTTCTATTTTAGTACTACTGGAATAAAATAGCAACATACAAAACAAAGAATAGCATCTAAACAAAAGGATGAAGAAGATATTTTTGATGTTATGGAAGGCTTATACACTCTAGAGATGGACCCATAATAGAATCTATAGCTAACTTTTGCATAGGAGGTCATTTCTACATTTTTTGAAGATCTTCAGAATGAGAAATGCAGTCTCTTCGAAATGAATAGACATCTTCGAAATGAGAAATGCAGTGTCTTCGGAATGAACAAACATCTTCAAAATGAGAAATGCAGTCTCTTCGGAATGAGCAGACATCTTTGAAATGAGAAATGCAGTATCTTCGAAATAAGCAGGATATCTTCAGAATGAGTAGAAACTGTACCAGAATTGCTAGAAATGCTACAGACTAGCAAAAAGAGTAGGGTACATCAAATATTAAGATTTATAAGGATCTACCATAAGTAAGTACATCCCTCAAGCATTTAAAATCAAATATTTTATCAATTTTGTTCAAAATGTGCAAACAACAAAAATAAGCATTCAGGCTGAAATGTTGTTAAGAACAGAAAATTTCATCAGTAGTAGTACATCTGCAAAATACAATTCCACAATAAGACTATTGCAAGATGAATCATATGATATCAAGCCTTTAAGAGGTACCTTGCAACACTAAAACTTGTAGAAAAATAGAAAAAATTCATATATGTGCTTAATTGCAAAATACTTGATATAGTGCAGCAAGGAGGAATTTCTCAGTTAGCAAGTAGCAAAGGATGTTGTTCACAAGAATAAAACCTGCATATTACTATGGCCTACTAAGATGCATGAGGGCATGCATCAGTTCAAGTTGGGGGGGATGATGAGGCCCAAGAATGCCTCATTATTGCACAATGTTTGACTACCATATGATAGGTTAATTGCCAAATAGTTGACTAAAATATACTATTTGTTAAGTGTTTGCATGATTTTATGTTAGGAATACTATATCTCTGTTTTTGACTATTTTCAACATTTTATGACTGATTTTGCTTGATTAAGTAGCAAGTAATAACATGCATTTCAATTAACCAAATGTGGTATGCTGATATCCATTAACTTATCAATGGTTTTTGAATGTTTTCCTGCCCTTCAACTTGTTTCAAATTCACATTGAAGCCAAAATTTTAGGACTGTCATAAATCTAAAAATCTGAGAAAAATAGCCATATAAAAATCAGCAAGCTGTCACTTTATAGGAACACCTTGAAGTTGTCAAGCAAAGCATGAGGATATGGATGGAATGAGTTCAGAAGGACTACATAAGACATATAACCTATTTAGAAGCATTCCCACATGATCTAAATAGGCAGCAACAGGGTATAACAGAGCAGGGATTTTATGGCAGGTTTTAATCTGTAATTTTGCTGTAGCAGAATTAATAGATTGCTTGCCAGATTTCATTTTCTTGTTTTTATTTTGTGTTGTGTGATTTATGTTTCCTATTATGTTTGTGTACAAAATTTGTGTATATGTCAGCTGAAAAATTATATTAAGCATTTTCTTTTATGTTTTCCCTGCTTTCTATTTTAGCAACTTTCCATTTCCAGCATATTTCATTTTGCTGTCAATTCCTGTAGCAGAAGCTTGACGACCTTTTGTAGCAGGGCATTGATAGGTGTTTTAGAATAAGTTTCAATTTTGCAAAAGTAGATTAGATTTCAATTCTGCAAAAGTAGATTAGATTTCAATTATGCAAAAGTAGATTAGACTTCAATTTAGCAATTTCAATTCTGTCATTTCAATTTTGCAAAAGTAGATTAGATTTCAATTCAGCAATTTCAATTCATGCAATTGTAGTTAATTGTTAAATTTTGCAATTTAGATTTAGTTTTCAATTCTTGTAATTTATTTCAGTTTCCATTCTTCAGACTAGGTTTAGTGTGACACCAAAAGGCTAAACCAAATCTACTTCACCAATAAATGATTGAAATTTAAATGCCTGAATTGTACTATACCTTAGCCTTCTATCGTAGACAACCTTTGACACCACATCGGATTGATAAATAATTGAGATTAAATGATGAGATTCAATGACACTCATCATTCTAGAGTTTGAAACTCTAGACAACAAGATTTTGGAACCTCACCTTGATAAAATAAAGGCTATAGCAGACACGGAGATGACCATCATCGAAAGGATAATACTAAGAAAGAGCATGAATGATAGATACAATAAGAAGGTTGCTTTATCAGTTAATGCAGATGCTCCATCCTTTCTTATCTATCCTTTTATATTTGTGATTTTTTTCACCCATGTCCCAATTTAATAGTTACAATAGTTAAATTCTACGACCCAATGGCCAAGGTAGTAAAGACCAGTGAGGGCGAGACCTTTTTTAGCATCACTGCCTCTTTTGTCATGAGCTCTTTGCCTTAGGGTCTGACCCACCAGTATCACTAAAACCCTTTAAGCTTGTTGAAAAAATTGGGTTTTATACCAAAAAGAAGTGGGCCAATGATGGCGAGTCATATAAGAATTGGGTTTATAAGAAACTTAATACCAAACCCCAGGAAGAGTTGCCTAAATTTCCCATCTCCATTGATAAGTTTACAAACCCCGTTATGTTATCTATTTTGGCTTTCATGGAGGGTTTGGAATCTGAAAAAATGGTTCATGGTTGGCAAATCACTGCTGCATACTATATCTCTAATGAGAGAATGTATGAAAAAGATGTGGCAAAGAAAGGGACAAGGGTGATTTATTTTTACTGGCTAGCCTTTCTCACCCAAAGAATACATGAACAACTAGTAAGCATGAAGAGGGGCATTGCTGCTCCTAGTTTTAGGTATTGCTAAAACTTGGTATGTATGTTTTATGTCATTGTTAAAGATAGAATGCCATGGATTCTGGTCAAGGATAAGACAAATAAGGAAGAACCTATACCAGTTTACTATTGAAAAAATCACTTAAGAAGTAGTGAGTCTTACTATAAATTCAATTTGAAATTTATTGGACTAGCCCTCAAAATTATGTATGATAAATTCCCCATACTGCCACCCCTGGCCAAGGAGATTCTAAGGACTAAAGATGTAGAGGAAGGATACTAGTATTTGTTAACTGAAGGTATGGTCATCAGATTATATGGTTTTATGGGTAAACCTTTCCTTTTGCCCCACTTTGTCATGGAGAGACTTTTCACCTTGGAATATTTGAGGCAAGCAGAGTACATTGATGCGAACTATGGTTTGGGGAGAAAAAGGAAGTCTTTGCTTACCCACCACACTTTGAGTGATATCACCATCACCAAGAAGGATTAGAGTTCACAAATTGATCGATACCTTGATAGGTTAGGTCTGTTTTATATTCCTCAAAGGTGGAGTTATGATCCTGATGATATTTTCATTACAAGAAATAAAACCCTAAACAAAGATAAGGTCTACAATTTTGAGAAAATACCCAGGGCTAATTTTGAATAGGAAAGAAACAATGATGAGACTACTCTTTTGGAGTGTAATTTCTCCAATATGGATCAGTTACCTCCATGGTTGGATTTTTATGAGCAGATTGAAGATTTTTATCCTGACCACAAACCCAGTCATCAGATTATTGAGGATATGATTGACAAGATTAAAGAAAAAACTACAAATAAAAGTGGGTCCTCCTCCAAGATGAAGTCGACAAAGAAAAATAAATGTTGCATAAGAAGTAATTTGCAAAAGAAGGATAAGAGGAGGATTATAAAGAGCCATGGAATGAATCCAATATTATGGATTGGTGGCGTATGAGAGTTGAAATTGGAAAAACTGAATCTAAATTTGGAATGAAAATTGATAAGGAGTTTTCAAAAAGATATAATGAGAATATTGATACTTGGAGACTGAAGGATGTGAGGCACATAGTATTAATGGTTGAAAAGCCCTAGGGTGATTCTGAATCTCTCCAGCCTCCTATAGATCAAAAAGCTTCTTTAAAAACCACTGGAGTGTTGAAAACCTTCAGTCCTACTTCTGAGCAGGTGGAGAAATTCCCTAAAGGGGCTAAGTTGATGAGCAAAATGAGGTATTCTAAATAAAATGCTGTTAGTACCCCTGTTATTGAAAAACAATCTAGGCCTCCATGTTTAGCTCTAGGGGAAAAGTCTCAAGACACAAATATTAATTTGAAGAAGGATGAGAATTTTAGGTTTAGGCCACTTTCTTTTGCTCCTGCAACATCAACTAAATCACAATCCATTATCGAGCAATCATTACTTCTTGGGGTAGTGCAAGGAGATTTATCAGAGGAAGATTCCAAATACGAGATGGATACTTTCTAACTAGTTCATAAAAGGACTAAGAGAGCCTCAGAAATAGAGGAGAGAGAGGTTTCCAAGAAGAAGAAAATGAATATGAAATAAATTTCTGAATAGGTAGCTATTTTTATTATAGAAGGGTTAATTGAGAAAGAGCAACAAATAGAGATAAAAGATAAAAAAGAACACCCTACATCTGTAGGTGAAGGTATGGTTTCTAATCCCTCTTATCCTTTTCATCTCCATGAATCCCCAAAAGAATTTCCCTCCCTTTCTAGTCAAGAAGATGTAGCAAATATACCTCCTCCACCTCACAAGTTCTTCCCTTATCTCATCAATAGCTATGGAGGTACAAGTCAATTTTGTTGTGTCATAGCATCCTCAAAACATACCTTCCACTTCTGAGATATCCACTTTAATGTCCACCATTATTGCACCCTCATATCTTTCATTGCCACCATCAATGGGACACTGTGTTCTGAGTTCATCCATCCCTTCTACTATCAGTTATGTACATGTTTCTCTAAATTTACCTGTATCAACAACAACGGTAGTCACAGAGTCTACCATTGTAACAAAGGTTGCTATCAATATATCTTAACACCCATCAACAACAAGTTAGTATGTCCTTATGTTTTTGATGCCATTATCTCCTTTGGTTGCTGATTTTTCAAAATCTACTATTGTATCAAAAGAATAGGCAGTCACTCAGAGCATAAATGACTATTGGGTAGAGAAACTTACCAAGCCTTCCAACAGGATGGTTGTGATAAGAAAAAGTATGTATGTTAACCCTATCACTAGGCAAAGGGTCTCAAGGTCTATGATTCCACAAGTGAGCAAACCTAAAAATGAAATGACTTCTCAAGATTATAGAGCGAAGGATATCATAGAAGATGTTGACAAGCTTCCTGTTGAGGATGAGCTGGGGATAGTCAAGGATCACTTAGATACATTTTATGTGAAAGCTAATATAGCCAAAGAGAAGGTAGATAAGCTTAAACAACAAGTTGAAAATCTTAAGAAGAGCCCAATGATAAAAAATAAGTAGATAAAGCTCTGATAAAAGAGGCTAAGGGTTGGCAGGAAAAGTTTCAAAAGGCTAATGAGTTGAAATACCAGTTAGAAGAACAAAAGAAGCTGAATGAGGAGCAGGCAAAAGAAATTCAAAATTTAAAGCATCAGCTTCATATAGAGAAAGCCAAGTCCTCAGGATTTTCCAAAGATAATTTGAAAAGGATAAATCATGAGTTGATTTCTAAAGTTCAAAGAAAATGTTCAGGTCTCCAACTCATAATCGACTATCTGAAAGATGCCAACTAATTTCTCTCCACAATTCAAAAGGATTTGAATCAAATCACTAGAGAGTTACAACCTATGGTGATTCTGGAAAAACAAATGTACAGGTTGGTTGGTAGAAGGCTCAGTGATGTTGCTAAACCAATTTCCAATAAGGAATGAAATCTGGTCGATGTAGCTACCAAAATAGTGGTGAAAAAGCACAAGGCAGTTCAAAGAGCCTGGCTATTGTTTGACAGGATGGACAGGGGAATTAAAGACATCATTGAAATAAATGAGGAAATGGTTCACATTGGTTTCAAAGGACTCTGTAAGGAGGATAAAAACTTGTTATCTATGAAATAAGCCCATAAAAGCATCAAGGATAACTTACAGTATGAGTTTGGAATTGATTCATTGGAAGAGCCACTATCCCAAGAACAAGCTGTCAAACTAATTATGGATTACACTCGCTTAAGAGATCTCAAGGAAGATCTAGTGACTAGAGAGAATGCTGCTAATTATGAGGATGTTGGGGAACTACAATATGTTTATAAGTAGCTTAAAGAGACATAAAATCCCTCTAAGGAAGCCTGGAAATAGGCTCTTCAATATTTGGAATCAATGGTCCAGTTGTTTGGAGACACCTCCGATGAGGATAATCAGAGAGTACATGCTCCAGAAGAACATAGAGAAGAAGAAGGAGAAGATGAGGATGAAGAGGTTGTAGAATAATGAGAATAATATTGAGCAGTTACAGGCCCAAGAGGGGCTCACGCTTAAGTCATTTTTTTTTTGTACATATACATAAGTTTTGTATTTCTATACATCAATTTTGTATTTCTATTTTTACTCTAACAATTGTCAAAAATAAGCAATAAAGACATGAAGCCTATAGTGCAGCATATTTTGTGTGAAGGCATTATTTGAAATAAAGCCTTATAAAGGAGGTAGATTTGTGTATAGTTTTTGAAAGCATTAGTCATACTGATATTATGGACACAGTATCTAATTGAATGGGTGAGTTCTATGATGTTTTTGGCATGGTTTCCATATGAAAATTTACCCTCTAGATAGAACTTGAGTTTTTAGAGGGTAGTGTTTGTATGGAAATTATTCCTTAAAACATATCTTCAAAGATAAGTATTATTTTTGACTCCTAAGGCCCAATGGATAAGACTCTAGATTCTATTGGCTTTGCAATCAAATCCATTTGAGAGGCACCAGAATGTAGGCCCAAAATGGCCACATACTTAGTAAAATTTTGTATAATTTTGACTAAGTGATAGAATCATCATTTTGAAAATCTTGTAGTACACTTTGAAGCAGAACCGGATCATAAGATATGAATCCACTCAACATTTAGTGAAGTTTTCATGTTTGAAGTGATTTTGGGTGATTTCCCTTTGGCTTCGAAATGATGGAAGATCTCAAATCCACAAAATTTCCTAAGATATGATGATGTCAGCAACAGAAAAGTGTGGAATGACATATTTTTAAATAATTGAGTATGTTGAATACCCGATTTCAGAAAGATTCTTTTGTTTTTAGCTCTGGATTAGCACTACCCTCAAATATGCAAAAATTTCAAGGAGATGATGACGTTAGTGGCAAATAAGTGTGGATTGGTGATTTGAAGAATAAACAAGTGTTTCATTTCTAGAATGAAGACAAGATGGGACGACAGAGTAATGAAAGTGCATATTCATGATAGAAGAGTTATGTGACTAGCTCCGGACCCGGATTGGCGATTATAACACAATGCACTTATTCTATCCAAAATGAAATCCACAAAAGCTATAAGAAAGAGGTGATGTCATCAATATTCTAATGTGGATTGAAGAAGATAATGTTGAGTATGATAGATCTTGGAGCAGATTCAATGTTTAGATATTAGAGATCCGGATTGGAGATTCTGCTACTTTTGATAAGAGAGATGACATCATCAATTTTAAAGCGAAATGGTGTTTAGCTTATTCTGGATTGAATCTAAATCATGCGATGAAGAGAATGAACAGTGGAGGTTAGACTGCAAAATCTTGGTTTTTAAAAGATATTGCTATGTCAAAATTGTAACAGTCGACTAGAATATGAAGCGTCGAAGGTTTTCCAGAAGATCAAACCAAAGGTGGTTATAGATCAACAATGGTAATTCACTCCCAAGAAGGATATATGGAAATGCATGATCTTTAATGACCTAAAATTTTTGTTCCACTGAGCGATCAGCAAGTTGTAGAGACCCCGAGATGCCATGGTAGACTTTCTTTTAGCAAAATTCCTAGAGGACGTACAAATGAGCTAATGTCAGCTAAATATCTTTAATATGCTATTAAAATAAGATCTTTTGTATTGCTTCTTGATTATTGTAATTTGAAAAACTATAAGTATAGGTCAAACCCTCGTTTTTAAGGGTCAGCTCTAGCGTGTTTGCCTGTGCCATTGTAAATATTCTTGAAAAAAAATGAAAGGAGCAATACATTGATCTTTATCTCAAGTTCGCGTTCTCATGCTTGATATCATAGGTTCAGATTATTTAGTTGCATTTCTATAGATACTTTTATGGTTAGTTTGTACCTAATTTTGGATTACTAGATGTTATAAGTAATTGAAATATGCTTTTGAGTTCGTTCTATGTTTTTAGGAAGTATATTTATGTGAAATATAAGTATTTGGTGAATTCTGTTATTTGGATTATCATTCCCTGGATATTGAAATTGCTTGCTACAACATTTCTCTATTGTGCTTTAATATATGAAACAATCTGATTTGAGATAAATGTTGATCTGAGTATGCGTCTTTAGTATGGTTTTTTGGGAGCTTTTTATGGTAGTGCAATGTTGTTAACCTATCCATCCACTATTATCTATATCTCTCTAACCCTAACATTCTCTTACACTAAACTCCAAACCCTAAGTGAGCATAATTTTATCAACAACTTGCTAAGTTGACAAGGAACCAACCTACTCTGGATGTTGGATCGAAAACCCCTATTTTGGTCCATCCAATGTTGAGTGTTGAGTTGCAGCTATCGGGTGTAAGCCTAGACAAAAATTAGGAAGATAAATAGTCATAGTATCGAGTGAAAACTTGGTGCAATTCAGTGCCCAACAATAATATACATAGTATATTGAATTGCAAGTAGGGTTAGTTGGGGTGTACACTTCCCAAGGTTGCATAAGAACAGAGGATACCAAAGGAGACTGGTATATTTTGACTGAGAGTACATTAATCAAATTATATGGATTCATGGGTAAGCCTTTTCTCCTACCCCATTTTTTCACAAACAAGATTTTTGCCTTGGAATACTTGAGGCAGGAAAAATACATTGATTTGAATTATGGTTTCGGAAGGAAGAGAAAATCTCTGCTAACCTACCGTACTATGGATGATATTACTATTACAAATAAGGGGTAGAGTGAGCAAATTGACCAATACCTAGATAGGTTAGGTCTATTTTATATTCCTCAAAGATGGAGTTATGATCTTGATGACATTTTCACTAAAAGGAATATAGCCTTAAATGGAGACAAAGCCTACAAATTTGAAAAGAGATCTAATTACCATTTTTAATAGGGTAGAAACAATAGTGAAACCGATATTTTAGAGTGGAATATTTCAAAAATGGATAAACTACCTCTATGGCTAGACTTCTATGAGAAAATTGTGGATTTTGATTCAGATATGAAAAAGAAACATCAGCTGACAAAGTCTATCATTAATGATATTGAGGAAAAACTAGAAAGAAGAAGGACCCTCAACCTGAAGAAGCCACTACTGAAGAAGTAGAAAAGGGAGAAAATAGAATGAGGTCAAAATATCAGATTGGTGGAGAATGAGATTTGAAATTGGAAAACCTAAATCTAGGTTTGGAATGAAAATTGATAATGAATTTTCTAAGAAGTATGATGAAAATATCAAAACCTGGAAGCATAAGGACATCAGAAACAGAGTGTTAACTTGCGAGAAGTTACATGATGGATCTGATTATTTGTATCCATATACAAACCAAGAAGTTCTAGTAGAAGAGCATGAAAATCATTTGAAAATTGCTAAGGTCTTGAAGACATTCCTCCCCACTACTGAACAAGTGGAAAAAAATCCTAAGGGAGCACAACTTTTGAGTAAAATGCAATATTATGATAAAAGATCCATTAGTTCTCTAGTCATAGAAGTAGTAACTAGGCCTAAACACTTAGCTTTTGGGGGAAAACCCCCAAATACAAACATTAACTAAAAAAATAAGGATGAAAGCTTCAAGTTTACACCTCTTACTTTCACGACTGCAACATGAATAGAATTTCATCCTATTTATGAACAAGTGTTGCTTGAGGAAACAACACAATAAGAGGTATCTAAGGAAGATACATAGAGTGAGTTGGCTACCTTTAAATTTATTTATAGAAGAGCCAAAAGAGCTCTAGAAATATAAGAGAGAGAGTTTTCAAAGAAATAAAGGTTGGAAAAATAGGAGATTGCTAAAGAGATAGCTATTTTAGCTATAAAAGAATTGACACAACAAGAGCAGTAGTAGAATACAAAGATAGAATAAGATCACCCTACATATATAGGTGAAGGTATGGTCTCTAATCTCTATTCTCCTATTCCTCCTAAATTACCAAGGAAGTCTCCCTCCCCTTCTAGTCAAGAAAAGGTGAAAAAGGTACCTTCCCCCTCTCATAGTCCACCACATGTTTCATTGGTCACCACTAAGGTAAAAGTCATCCCTTCTCCCCAAAAGTCACCCTAGATTCCACTTTCATTGTTTGAGGTTCCCACTTCATCATCTCCCATAATTTCATCTTCACCATTGAAATCACCACCCCATAAAAGGAGCAAATTGTTCCAAGCACCCCCACTTGCCCAACCGTTAGTCTTGCTTCAATTTCTATGAGTTTACTAGTAGAGACCAAAGCAATAATTTTAGAGTCCACTATTGTCACATAAACTCTTGTAACTACTTCAACACCACCACTCTAAAAAATTGATTCTACCCTTGCATTCTTAGTATCTTCATCTCCCTTGGTTTCCAGTTATACAAGTCATGTAACTTTGCAAAAGGAGCAAGTAGCCACACAAAAAATAAATGATTTCTAGGCAAAAAAGCTATCTAAGCCTTCCAGTAGGATGGTTTTAAGAAGGATAAGCATGTATGTTGATCCAGTTTCAAGGCAAAGGATATCTAGATCCATGGTTCCCCTTGTGAGTAAGCCTGAAACCGAGATGACTGCCTAGGATTATCAAGTTGAAGAGGTCACATAAGACATTGAGAACTTACTTGAAGAAGATGAGCCAATAATAGCCAGAGCCCACTTAGAGACCTTTTATGTGAGAATGATATATTTAAGGAAAAGGTGGGAAAACTAGGGAATGACAAATGCAAAAAATGTTCTATAGGAAGGACCAAGAAAGGATTCTTGGGAATCGATTCTCAAAGGAAAAAATGAAGTGATTAAAGGAGAAGTTGGTACAAATATATCTCATGAAAATGGAAAGGTATGTATTGTTGACTCCCTAATCAAAAAATATTGAGGGATAATGAGTTTAGCATGGTAAGGGCCCAGACCAGATTTATATGTGCTTAGAAGATGGCTCCATTATAAAATTCAAACAAAGGGTTCAATGAATTATATTGGTATATCAAAGGTATACTTCTTAATCTAGTTTAATATTGAGGAGGATCTAGTGGCAGCTTTATCACAAGGTCTCTTTTTCTTTGGGAAAAGACCAGTTTTACTAAAACATTGGCATCAGAGCTTCAACCCTCAAAAGGAAGAATTTTTTTCATTTCCATCTAGATTAGGTTCCCAGATCTACCTATTGAATTCAAATTATTAAGGTCCTGGCAACACAAATTGGACAATTTATAACCATGGATCCACCCACCTATAGCAAAACAAGAATGTTGTGTGCAATAGTATGTGTTAATGTGAATCTAGAACAAGACAAAGTGAAAAAAGTTAGTATCAAATTGATGCTTGGGGAATGGAAACAAAAAGTTGAATTTGAAAATTTTTTGGTATACTATAAGCAATGTAAAGTGTTTGGACATATGGATCGTAAATGTCATCCACAAAGACATACCATATTTACAAAAAAGTGGCAATAAAAGGAGAATCAAATAAACCAGAGGACCACAAGCATGGAAAATGAAACTTCTAGCCCATAAAAAAGGGCACAAGAGGTAAATGAAGATGCAAAAATTAAAATTAGTAATGGATGTTCTACACAGTACAAGTAAGAACAATATAATCCTAATAATACAATGGTATGCAAGTAAATACACAAAGCTAAACCAATAAGTAGATGAAGAACATAATGAGAAACAAAACTTGAGTGGTTTTGGAAATAACACTAATCAACAAGAGAATAGTCTCAATCAAGAAAAATAAAATAATTATGAAGATGATAACCATAATATGAAAATAAATATGGTTGAAAATAATATAAATATAGATACCAAGACACAACAACAAAATGTGATTGCGATCAGCACAAATAATGCATACAATAATTTGGAAGTTGAAGAAGAAATATTAGTAGATGATGCTAAAATGGTATAGGATACCCCATCTACTCAAATGGACTTAGAACATGAGAAGGATCATATTGAAGGATTTTAGGGGTTTAAAATAAAATAAATATAGGGATGGCAAGGATTAGATCAAGTTTCAATTTAAAAGAACAAAACTAAACAATTTGAGGAACAAAATAATCTAAGCATAATAGGAAAATCAAAGCAATCTAAAGAGGGTATGCAAACAAGATTCAACAAAAGACTATAGTTGTGTAAAACAACTTAATCAGTAGCAGAAGAATCTTGTTCCACAACTTTATTATCATTAACATAAATGATACACCAATATGCAGAAATATCAAATCATTCATCCATAATACATTATTTATAATAACAATCCACAAATGAGAGAGAGATAGATAATACCCTTAAGGTAGGAAAACACCAATAATAATCCTTAAGGAAGTAATAACTCCACAAGATATCCCAAGGTGAGAGGCCACTTCATGGGCATAGATGATTACATAAGATTCTTCTTCAATGATCATTACAATGACAAATATCTCTTCTTTATATATCCATATTATTATTCTACTTTGGGGAGCCTACTACTAATATAATATTATATTATAATATAATATAATATTATAATACAATCAACCTTGGGTTATGTGTGGCCCATGCCAACCCTTATAAAATATAATAATATATCCCCAAATATCTATTTCTAGGTACCCTACCATGCCACCTTCCTTACAAATGTTTCATCCTCGAAACATATGAAGAAACATGATAATATGATTTGCTAAGCAAAGTTAGCAACTGGTACCAATATTGATCATCCACCCATCCAAGTGAAACACATTGATGCTGGTATGCCATTTTGTTACTCGAGTATCCAAATTTTATTTTTTGGCTTCACGCTTTTGTTGTTGTATTTTTATAGCTTGAATGATGGATCCACTTTTTCCTTGATGTTGATGATCCACCCTTAAAACCAAGATCCTTATGCTTTCTCTTCCAAACACTGCCATAGTTGGTGCCCTTATGATTCCATGTAGAACCATAATATTGTTGCCTTTAACCATACATCCAATATTGTTGATGCTTATGGTGGTGTGGATAGCGATATGGTGCAACCTTAACTTGATGTTCTACCTTATTTGACTTCTCAACATTTGGCTCCATTGTTTTAAATTCTTCTACACATTGTCCTTTTATGTTATCTTTTTTTGGTGTGTCCTTGTGCTCTTCTATCAAATATTCCTTGGACTCTATTACTATTATTTCCATGAACTCCCTTGCTACTACTTCTTCCATGGACTTTGTTGCTGCTACTGCCTTCTTGGATTCTATTTTAGGTTCTTCAATTTGTTTCTCTACAACCACTTCTTGATTTTCCTTGTATCCTTGCTCCTTAAGTTGAGAAATATCCTACAATGTTATCTTATTTTTCTTGTACCATAACTTCATAAAATTCTTTTGCACATTAATGTTAATAGTACCCAAATAATCTAACCAAGGATAACCAAGAACAATATCCTCATCATCCATCTCAATAGCATAGAAATCTAAATGTAAAACATATTTATCCATGGTGATATTCAAATCTTCAAAAATCTGAACATGCTCACCCTTAAGTTGTATGTCCTTAATTTTTTTTGCTTGAACTTACAACTTCTTAGACAAAGCAATATTAATAAGATTGTATCTACTACCAGGGTCAATGGAAATAATAACTTGTTACTTTTGAATGCTTCCATGAACCTGCAAAATAGAAATTCTAGCTAAATTTAAACCTTTTTCATTCTTCTCTTGCTATTTTAAATCCAACGATGTGCCTTCTATATTCCTCTCATTATTATTCAACAACGTGTGTCCTTTATATGATTGGCGTATCCCACATTAAATTTTATTTTATACCATCTTGCGCTACCCCTCTTCAAGGTCATTTTTAATTAATCAACATCATTCATCATTGATTTAACCATTTTAGATCATCTATTTTTTCTCTGCATTATGCATAAAGCATCCCAAAAAGGGGTATCTATAGACACCTAAAATATTTTATCTCGAGGAGACTCAAAAAAGCCTCCTTTCTAACCTGGAAAATCCACTTTGGGTAGCCTTAAGGCTAATTCCATGAGTTTTTCTGGTAGTAGACAACTTTCTCTATGAGAGGTATAATCGTCTTGACCTAATATGATATCATGTTCACCACCATATTAACTTGATACGGTAGCATTAAATAAAAATAAAACAATAATAAGTAGTTAAAATGCATGTTAGTTCCATTCTTGACTTCACACCAGCACCAATCCACCTGTAGGTGGTAGTTTACCTACCACCTATAGTAACCTACTGGAAGTAAATCAGGCTACCCCTGATTGCCACCTTTCCATCACTTACCTCTTTCTAGGAGGCCTATAAAATGACACTCCCTCCTCTACAAAAAATATCTAAAAACTTTGAATTTGCTCACAATGAATTGCTACCGAGAATCTGCTAGACCATCTTGCTACAATAGAATGCTACCAAATCAACACCAAGGATTCAAGATCAAATATGCTCTTTCCCTTGTCTACACCCTTATTTCTACACCACTGGCCTTCAATGCCCCTATCATCACCCTTTGACATGTGAATCAACATTCTAGAAACTCCTTGTGTAGCCTCAAATCCATCTCGGACCTGACCATGATAAGATGCAAAATTGTGATAGCGAATGTCTTGCCCTAAGATGATCTAGATATGAAACTATCTTGACCTGAGTTGGTATCAATTGAATAGAGAGGTGACATATTTCTTTTACAATTTTATCTCAGATCTTTGTTTGCATGTGAATTTTAGCATTAGATCCTTCATATTTCATGCACTTTATTGTTTTTTGTCTTATTTATTATTTTTAGATCTAATACGGGTCCAACTACGATGGATCCTACAAATGTTGTTGATTCACTTGTTGTTTCCCTTTGTGCGTAGGTGACAGGCTTTCAAAATAGCAAAAGGTTCTAGATCTTATCTTATGTGGTGATTGTAGAAAAACCTACTCTCCAAGTGACGTGTTGACATGGGAAGATCAAGATTACACCTATTTGTTGAGAAAAGGGAAATTGTACCCCTATTGTAATACTTTGTATCATTTGTAAATATCCTCTTGAAAGGAATCTTTGTAACTTTTAAAATACAAAAATATATGAAGTTCATTTTTATTAATTTAAGCATTGTGTTCACTTATGTGGTGCAAATTTTCATCCTTCAGGTGGAATCGCAAAAGTTGGCATGCATTGGGAATATAGATCCTCTTGTCCCCTTCGACCTAGGTTTTCATTCTTGGGCAAACATTGTGAGGAAGGAGTGATCCAAGAAAGTAATATTGTGCCTTTTCAACCTCAAGCCAGAGAAGGGTAAGCCCTATGTTCCTTTGATATTTTGAATATATCATTGGAAAGGGGGCATGCAACCTAGTTGGAAACTTTTTGGGTCCTTGACCTAATATGGATTCCATTCGATATTGGGCATGATGAAATGGAAATTGCAAAGTCATATGGAAATTTTTGTCCTCCCGAAGAGTTTTTTCCTAGCCAAGCTTAGCTATGAAGAGGATATTGAAAGGATTTCATGGGGAGGCCCTTGGTTCTATGGTAGATGATGCCTCTTCTTATGCAAATTGAACCTCAATTTTAATCATAGAACCCATAATTTTAATAAGGTATCCCAGAGGAATTAGAGAGTTGATCACAATAGACTCTCCTACTAGGAACCAATCAAGAATGATCTATATGAGAATGTGTGTAAATGTGAATTTGGAAGCTAAGCTTCCAAACTCTATTGAGTTGGTGTTTGATCTTGGGTCTTGGATTCAAGAAATTAAGTATGAAAATAAACCTCCATTCTTCTCATCTTGTAAATGTTTGGATTATTCTTCTAGTTCCTACCCCAACAAGAAATTTTGACAAAAAAAGGAGGCTAGGGATCCATCCTCTTTGGATGTGGTTCATCCTAAACCAAAATAATTTGGTACAAAACCTATTGAAAAATATCACTCTTAGGTAGAAGTAATCCCAAGCCAGAGTCCCCTCAAACCCCATAAAACTTATTAGGATGAGCTTGCAACCCCTTTAGAAGTAGAGCATTTACTAGAACTTGAGGTTCAAATACAACTAGAAGACTAGAATACTTTAATTTCAAAAGTGCAAAAACATCCAACTCCTATCCATGTGGCTATAGTTTCTTCTATAGAATATGTGTTGTTTGCACTTGAGGCCCAGATAAATATCTGCTCTGCTAGTACATATTTTGTTTCTCCTCTTAAGAATTCAAATTTTGAATCATTAGAAGCTCTTAAAGAGCTATTAGAAAATTAAGTTTTTTCTCAATTTAGGACAAGTGGTGAGGTTTTCCTAATAGCTATTCCTATAGAAAATGAGATCTTGAATACTATATCCATAGAGGGTCTATTCAAATATTCAGGTAATATTTCCAAAAAGGAACTCTTGTCTCCCAACATGGGGTCAAATACAAGAAAACAGAAAAAGGGTAATCTTGATGTGGGGTGGACCATAAGGTGGGAAGACCATCCAATCAAGAAAATAGGAAAAATAAATTGAAGGAGGGAATTATAAATGGTTTTTAGACCACCCTAAGGTTAGGCTCTAGAAACAAAAATCAAGAAAACTTAGATGAGATCCCTCTTAGAGACTACCTAAAAAATTCCTTTGGAGGGGGAAGAAGCCCCATCCCAAAATTTACAAATGAAAATTGTTTCATGAATTATAAGAGGTCTTAATGGCCTCTCAAAGCAGAGAGTTCATCTCTTCCATTTGCTAGTTTTGTTTCTGTTATCAAGTGTAGTAGAAAAAGGTTTGTTCTTGGGAAACCTTTAAATCTATATTTTTATTTTATTTTTCCAAAGTCCTTGTTTGTAATAAATTGGGATGACTGGAAATAATTATGTTTAGTAGGTTTGCATTGCAACCTTGTTGCCCTTTTTGGCTTTTTCAATTATTATTTGTTATGTATTTATCTTATATTTTTCTTCTCTTGAGTTCTTCATTTAGTATACCTTTCTAAGGTTGAACTTAGATGGTTCTTAGATTGGCTTTGTTCTGTGCTTATTTATATTTCTTTGTTGCTATGATGTAAAAGGTTTGAGGACCCTTTCAAAAACCCCTCTTCCAACTTATCAAAAAAAAAAGAATATAATTTGAATAAAATAAAGAATATTTTTTATATAAAAATAAGCATAATATAATCTAAAATAAATGTAATATTTTTATATTTTAGTGGAATATCCCTTAATAGAAGCCACAAATTAATTTAAAAAATAGTAACAATAGTTAATGAACTTATATAAAATTATGAAAACTCAATACAATAGAGAATAAGGTTCAAATCTTGTCAAACGACACATGCATAATTGTTGGTTTATTAAAAAATTATGATAATATGGTCAATGATGTAATACACATATACCTTTGGATTTGTTTAAGTACCATGATAATGCAATCAATATGTAATATGGGTGGATGCATTTCAATCCTATATAAGTGATCTAAAAATAAATAATAACAACATTTAAGAATTATCAAATGACATGAGCCTAAGTAGTTAAAAATTGTATTTCTAAGTTAAAGACCCAAATTCAAATTTACTAGACAATATATATACATATTTATCAAAAGACTAAAGTGTGGTTTGTTAAAATATTATATTGATGTAGTTATGATGTAAAATTAATGGAGTCAGTTTCAAATCCATATAGTTAATTTTAAAAATAATACAAAGAATAAATGCTCCATTTGAGAAGGACAACAATTATTTCTTATGATCTTTTTGCTTATTTTAAATATTTTCTTGTTGAAGAAAATCTCATCTCTAAAAATTATATTTTGGTTTCTAATAATGCTAATCTTTTATTTTGAGATCTTAACATTGATCATTTATAGAGATTTTGTATGTGTGATTGATTTTATTATATAAATTTTTATTTTAACATTTATAATAAAAATGTTATAATTTTGTCCAATGGATTTAGAACAACAATAAAGAGTTAAGAATTTCACACCATAATCCAAAAATTTTTAATCATATAGGTGAATCTAAACATTTTATCTAGTAAAAAAAATAAGAGCAATAAGAAGTTTAAAATTGTAAGCTAAGGTCTTAATATTGTGGTTAAACCTTACCCCATTAACCCTAATGGATTTGGGGCTAAGTAACAAGGAATGTTTTTTGATGTAAAAAAACATTATATTAAAAAATTATCAAAACATATTTTTACAAACAAAAAAAGAGGTGGATAAAAACACCACGTGGCTAATGCCATCAACCAAAAAACCACTCCTATCAAAACAGACCCAAGCAAACAATTTAAAACTAATTAAGACTACCTTACAAAAATTATGGCCAACAAAACTAACTGATTACATAATGATAAGGCTCCATTATATGGGTTTAACCACCCATAGTACTGATTCCCACCCAATAATAGCATCAAGAGACTTTGGAACTAAGTCCCTCCCCTATTCAGAACTACTAGGAACATCCTCCTAACTATAAACAAATGGCTCTTGGCTGGAAACAACCATCAAAGCTACTAAATTATCTTAAGCATCAAGTCAAGGATTTGGGGGAGAAAGGAATAGTCAAGTAGCCATGACCATCTCTGTAACGACCTTGAGCTGGGATAGTATTACAGTTTAGGACTTAGCAACATTATTTTTTGGACCTGGACCACCTTCGAGGAGTATCCTGCTCAAGAAGAACCTGATTGACTATGCATGTTTTCCCCCACTAATAAATAAGCTCTTGATGATGAGTGAGCTCCATGTCCACCTTATTGGCTTGAACTATAATATAAAAATACACAAAAAAAATAATATTAGACTTCTCAAAAGCAGATATGTGCAAAGAGGAAGAACATTCACCAAATATATAATCATTTTTAGCTCAACATATGCTAAACATGGTTTCCATACGAAAAAATACCATACTTCAAAGAAAATAGTTGGCAAGGCTAGGGGGTATCCCAAATTGATATGCTTCCACTCAAACGTGGTGAAGGAATAGGGTCTAAAAAAGGAAAATATCCACTCCCAAAGGGAATTATCATGAGCACAAATCCAAAAAATATGGATAAATTCTTCATATTGAACATAAAAGGGAAATAAGGGTTAGGGATGCCTAAATGTTGGAGATGCTCCCTAATAGGAAGCCCTTGGTGCAAAATACTCTAGGAAAAACATGATATTTTGAGCTCGAAGAAAGGATCCCAAGCAGTCTAAAACCTACACATCCAAACATGTGGAGGGGAGGACACCTCCCACTATTGATTGATATTATCAATCATGGGAAGGCAAGGATATAGCCATCCATACCCCAATCAAACCTTATAGTTTCAAATCAAAGTGTTTGGATACCACTTCCAGTCCTTTCACCAAGGTCATTGCGAAAGTATAGGAATATTGTGTAACATGGAGTCAGGGAAAGTAGCCTTGAAAGCCTCAAAATTATCCCTGTTGGAGTAACTAAATCTAAATTTGGCTCTAAAGTCATCCCAAGGGAGCCAATCCTTGGTAGGATGATAAAAGAAATTAGTGATGCATCACACATGTTTGCAAAATAATCTAAGTGCATGAACCTAGGAAACCTGCACAAGCGGGGAACCCTGGTAGGTGATAACATGCGACCACAAAGCATTCATCTGGTTGATGGAGATGCTATGCTAGAAAATTTATCCATTCCATATAATCCAAGGCTTAAAACTCTCCTAGTCTTTCTAAATTCTCCTAATGATGAAGTATCATGACACTTTGATAGACATATGGGTAACAAGGAGGGAAGGGAACCCCATACTCCGACAATTCTTACGACCAAAAGGGAAACCTTCACTATGAGGGCTCTAATGGCCCACTTAACAAAGAGGGATTTGATGGCCCACTATCGAATTAGAATATTCTAGGTCTCATTACCTATGAGGGCTCTAATGGCCCACTTAACATAGAGGGTCAAACCTTGACATTGGGTATTGTGAATGCCAAGCCCACCATGGCTTCTAGGAAGACAATAATACTCCCAAGCAACACAGTAGAATCCTAAACCATTATTGGAAGAGGACTATAAAAATTCTTTCAGAAGCTTATCAAGATTCTTAAAACAATTTTTGGATGGGAACCAATAGAAATAATAATAAACATGGGTGGCCACAAGTACTTTTGTGAAAATTTAGAATTTACCAGCAAAGGAGAGCTTCTTGGTGGACTAGTAGGTAAGTTTTTGTTCCGTCCTCTTAATATCATACTTCCATAGCTCTAGAAAAAAATTAAAGGCAAAAGGAATACCTAAAAATGAAATATTTTCCCCTCTTGCATGATCTTCCACTAATATTGACTGAGCTAGTGGGGTATTAGGTTGAGAGAATACCTATAATATTGAGTTTTTCTCCATTGAATGGGGGATCCAAACGCTAGATAAAAACTATCCTGATCGAAAAGTGCCTGATGAATGACACCTTATTCCTAAATAAGAGTGAGTAAATAGTCAACAATAAAATGACCATTGATCAATTGAGTCTCACCTCCAAGGAGATAAATTCCTTGAATAGACTCCTGAGTAGCATTATGAGCTAGTAAATAGCCAAACCCTTTAGCATTGAGGACATAAAGATATGGTACCAAAGGATAACCTTGTCTAATGGATTGGAAGAGCCCAATGGTTGAGGAATTGTGTCTATTAATGGATAAAATAGTTAAAGCCTCAACAAACAATATTTCCATAGAACTAATAAAACATGGCCCAAAACCAAGAGATTTAAGCATGACTAGAATGAATGACCAATCGATCATATCATAGGATTTATCAAAGTTAGTTTTAATGAACAAATATCATTGGTTGGAATTGTGATCCCACTCCATGCCTTCCCAAACAACAATAATATTATCAAGGATGAACCTGCCTTGAGTGAAGCTAGTTTGCTCTAGGTGCATGATAATAGGAAGGAGATGACGGATGTGTAAATCTAGAGCTTTGGAAATGCTCTTATAGGAAATATTTAGAAGAGTAATAGGCCTCCAATTGGTGATTATTTCAGGATCACCAACCTTGAGAATAAATTAAATAATCCCTTGATTAATACTAGGGTCCAGATAACCCTTAGATAAGGCCTCTTGATAGACTTTGATAAGATCAAACCCAAAAGTGTACCAAAAGGACTTGTAGAATTCATAGGGAAAACTATCAAGACCAGGGGACTTATCATTGACCATCTAAAAAAAAGATTCCTCTAGATCCTTCAAAGAGATGTCATTTTTATAGGCAACTCTTTGAGACTTAGAAATCCACTATGGTACAACATAAAGTTAGGATTTTAGATTTTGGTCACATTGCAGGGAGTGGGTCTAAGCTACAAACACAATTTGGTAGTGCTCTTCAAAAATAGAGAGAATACTAGAAATTTTAGAAATATGCTCTCCATTAATGTTAAGGACTTTAATGCCCAAAAATTGATTGCAAATATGCAAGCAACGAAAGAACTCCTTGGACACCCTATATCCAAATTTGATCTAGTGCAACCTCACCTTGGTTTACACCTCTTTGGCATAATATTTCTCCTCCATTAGAAGCTAGTATTTAACCATAGCAAGGTGCCTCTGAATCTCCTCATTGAAAGGACTAGACTAAAGTTGAGTTGAGGCCACTTCCAACTCCCACTTAAGAGCAATGTTGGAGTGATGATAAAACTTAGAAATCTTACGTCCAAGAGAGCATAGGAAGTTGGTAGTGCATTGGATAACATCAGTCCACCAATAAATCTATATTGAGGCCCCTTTCGATCTAGGGACTATGTTCTAAATTCTAATAACATAGGTCATCAACATGGGGTGGTGTAGAATAAAGGTATTGAGGTAAAATTATAATCGAGAAAGAGGAGTGGGGGTAGAAGAAACCAAAATGGAAAAGGAAATGGGAGAATGGTCAGATAAGCAGATCTCAGGGTGGACAGAGACAAAGGGAGAAGAATATGAGGGCTACTCAAAGGAGAAAATATCAAAATTTGAGAGTATGGATCTATCCAATATTTTTAGAACATGACTCTCATCTTGTTGGTTGTTAGACTACGTGAACTAGGAACTAGTAGGGAATAAAGAGGGTAAAAAGCAGCTATTGGGGTTAGAAAGCCCCAAATTTTATTTCATAAAAAACCATGCTTCTCTTTACCTTGTGGCCCATCTAAAGGAAAGAAGAACCACCTTGTCATGTGGGAATTTGATCATATTAAAGTCTCTATAGAGAAACCAAACAATAAGGGTAGAGAGAGCATCGCCTATCGCTAAAGTGCATAATGATCATTATCATTGTTAGGTACATAGATGTTGAGCACATCAAGAATATGGCCATCAATCTCCATTAAAACCTAGATGACATGATCAGAAGGATCACAACCCCAAGAGATCAGTCTAGAATGATAATATTTCAAAAGGTATATGACTGCTTCTCCTTTACCTATGTCAGTAATAGTATGAAAGGTGTGGTCTTGAGGCTAGAGAAAGGAGCAAGTACTAGATAAAATAAAGTTAGTGACTTTGACTTCGTGAAGGCAAAGAATATCAATACTACTAAATTTGATCTTGAATTCATCCAAACCCTGATGCACTATGTACTTGCACATAGGATATATTAAACTCCTAACATTCCAAGACATGCACTTCATGAGACATGATTGAGGAGCATATTTAATTTACCATGCTATGTGAAAATTATGCTTCCAAACCATACTAGAAGACTAAATTCTCCACCTCACATTACACATTGGTAGCATGGGTAGGTGGGGTGATAGCCAAGAGCATCCAAGGAACTTTAACTAGCGGTTTGTCATGGTAAGTAAAAATAGGAGACCACCAAACTGATAGTTAGTTTATGGAAAACCCACCATTCAACATGTTACTATTCTATAGAAGTTAAGGTCTGATGGCCTCCTAAGACTTCCATATGCTTTTGGTCACAAAAGTACCTTGAGCATGCATTGGCACTTTTATAACCAAAATTTAATGCAAGCCATGTCCTTTCCAAGATTTCTAGCCATAATGTATTATAGAGGTAATGTAATTGCAAAGTAAGATTTTCTGGGACTCATTACATTATTGGGATTTGATGACTAATTTGGCATAGAGCGCAATCCCTTGTCATTGGGTATCCAAAAGCCCCATCCCTTTAGATTCATTAGAGACAAAACATAATTCTCAAGCAACTCTATAAAAACCTTTCTCCTCCTTTGAAGAGACCCACAAGAAGTCTTTAAGAAGTTTCTCCAATTTTTGGTATGAGTATTTTGAGGGGACCTGGCATGATGAGTAATAGATGTGAGTGATTACCAAGATCTTGTAGTAAACTTAGAATTTACTAGCTAATTAAATAGACTTGGTAAGCCATTTCTACAACTTTGTTTCAACTTTGGCAATGACATATTGCCAAAGTGTACAGGATGAGGATTGGAAAGGAAAAAGGATTCCTAGGAATTTTATTTATTTTTTGCATTTGATCCACTTCCAACCATACTTATTAACCCATAAGGATTTCATAAGAAAGGACTTTCTATAGTGCTAAATCTTTGGCCATTTTATATTAGAGCTTGATGTAAAGTAGAATGTGTCTAAACATTGTAGGGCACACTTGATGGTGTCTTCCTCCTTGAGAAGAATGAGAAAATAATCATCTACAAAGTTACCATTTACTATTTTTGAGAATTTTTTGGGAGGGATATCCATTTCAATAGACCCTTGGATACTGCATCTGCTAGAAGGTAACCAAAGCCTTCCACTACCAAAACATATAAAAATGAGGCGAGTCGGTATCCTTGGAAATTTGATCAATGTAGGCTAAAATAAGTGGACTATTTTTCATTGATAGTGAGGCTAGTAGAGACATCTATAAAAAGATCTTTAATCGTACATAAAAAACTAGTTCCAAATCCTAATACGTGCAACATCAATAAAATGAATGGCCATTCAATCCTATCATAGGTCTTTATAAAATTAAATTTTATAAACATGGCCTTTTTTTGAGACTATTTAACCCACTCCATCCCTTCCTAGACAACAATAATATATTTTAGGATATATCTGCCTTTAATAAAACTAGTTTACTCTAGATGTATGATTAGAGGAAGAATATTCCTCAGTTTGAGAGCAATAGCTTTCGTTATAATCTTATAGAAGACATTCAATAGAGTTATTGGTCTCCATTTGTAGATATCCTCTAGATCAACAAGATTTGGGGATGAATTTGATGTTTTCCCTCTTAATCAAATTTTCCAAGGAGTTGGTTCTAAGGGCTTCAAGATAAACCTGGTGTAAGTCATATACCATAGTATTCTATAGGGCTTTGTAGAATTCATAGGGGAATCTATCATTACCTAGGTCTTTGTCATTGGCCATGGAAAAGGCAACATCTTTGAGCTCAATCATGGAGAGAAAACTATCACATAAGGCCTACTAGGAGGTAAAGATTTGAAAAGGGACCACACTAACATATTTTTACAAAGAGTAGTCTTGTGTACGAGAGGGTTCATATACCTTGAAGACTTGTTGATAGTACCTAAAAAAGGCCTATAGGATATATGGGAGATCTATGAGCACTTTTTGTCCCTATTTGATGATTTTTTATTTTTTATACTATGTCTCTCCCTCTAAGGGATTGAAATAAATCCTTAGAAACTTGTTCCCCAATCCTAAGCCAATGGATTCTAGCATTGCATTGAGCTCCTTAAAAAATGTGCATCTGTTATCTCCTTATGTTTTCTAATATTGGGCACACATAGTTGCAAAGTGGGTGAGATAGGTTGAGCTTCAAAATTAGCAATGGCTTGGTGGAGCTCCATGGTGGTGGCTACATAGGAGCAATGATGACAAAGAGCAAAAAATACACATACATATGAAGGAAGCAAAAAGTATGATCAATCACATTATTCCACCATGCAATCCACCCATTCTAAGTGTGAGCATGTGGCTCTAGGTTTCAAATATGTTGGATGTGGGCAAGCATGGACTTATGACATAAAAATGACATGTTTAGATGAGATTGACTATACATGGTTTTGATTTTATCATCTAACCATTTGATACTAAATCATATTATGAAGTGGTCCAATAGGACAACCCCAAGTATTGGCTCCATCATGAGGGAATAGTAGTTGGTAAAATGAAATGTGGGTTGGTCAAACAAAATCACTCTACTAAGCTATTTGAGGATCCTATTAGGTCTAGCATGCATATTAGACCACATGTACTAGGGATTTTTGGATCAATGGTGACTAGTATTAGGATCAAAAATCTTAATTAATTATGCATATAAAACCAAGTTACCCTTTCACCAATTATTCATTGCATAAAGTAGCCATTTGCTTATCTATCACCTTTTAAATAAAATTAAAAATCATTGTATATAACCCACATTGTGGGTGGTAAGGAATTTGTAACCCAATGCCATAATTGGGTTTTCTTAGAAGCGTCATTAGAAGCATAAATATTAATTACTCCAAATGAGTGGTTATTAATATTGAAAATTGTCCATAACACCATCAAGTGGGGCTTCCACCTCAAGGAAATGAATGTGATAACACCACTTTGGATTGGTTCATGATTGGTGTGGATGAAGTGGCTCATTATCTAGATGGCATGATAGATAGTGGAGATAAAAAAACCTATAAATTTAAATTCTCATAAGCAAAGAATGTTGAGATGTGGGATTTTTTGATGAACTTCTTACACAACATACTTACACTTAGATTTTTTTAGACCCCAAACATTCCATGAAAAAATTCATTGGGAGGGTTTTTATAATGGCATGACCTCATAATCAAGGGACTTCAAAGCACCAAAATTATTCTAATAACTAAATATCTCTAAATCAAGCTTGTAGCTCCAAATTTGAACATTATATAAATGCAATTGTTTTTGTAGATATTACACCTCTTGATGCAGATTACATGAGCATATGGTGCTCATTTGAGGGGAATGAGGGGGGATCCCATCTAGATGATAGGCTATGAATATATCACATTTTTTGCCCTTGTACTTTGAATTTGTTGTGGTTTAGAAACTTCTTTACCTACAGTATCCATCGTCGATGTTGGACTAACACCCTTTTTTTCCTTTGACTTGTTATAGGGATTTTAAGCTATTGTGATTTTAATATTGGTTATGGCCTTGGGATGTTAGTCCATGGAAGAATTAGAGCAAGCATTGTTTTGACCTCCAATAGTGGTCCAACCATTCTCACTAGTTTGATGGAGGTCACACTAGTTGGTTTAGGGGTCAGTTTGTCCTTATTATAAGGCATGAAAGAACAATCCTTGACTTTATGGTTAGAATATTGGCATCTAAAACAAGTGTTAAGTAGATTGATATATTAAAATTTCTAGGAGAAGACAATATCACCAATTTGTATCTCAATCAATTCCTTAAGGTCCTTAAAGATATCCAATTTGACACACATGCTTTTAAGGATGAGCATGAAAATTTTTGCCTAATTCCACTAGGATGACCTAACCCAAAGAAGTTACGATGTAGTCCAAGAAGGGTTAGAGGGAAAGGAGGAGACCTAGGAACTAAAATTATACTAATACCTTGATGGTCCTTTCCTTTTAGACCACAAATTATTAAGGTCAAGAAGAAAATAAAAGTAGGTAGCTTTGAAGAAACCATGGCCTATGCTTGTAAACCACTTTTACATGTTCAACATCCACAAAACAAAATAAAACAAAACCCTTGGTAAGGTTCTAGGTCATCTCCAGTTTGAGACTATGGGGAGTTCAAGTAGAGTTCACCCAAAGTTGTAGGATGGCTTCATTAGGGATACATCCCATAAAATAACCTACCAAAGAGAAATACTCTAGCCATTTGCATGCATTATAAAATTTCAACAAAGGTAAAATGACATTGAGTGAGGGATTACCTTGTATATCACTTTCAAGATGAATTTCTTGGGTGTCTTGAGTGTAGCCATCATTGAGAGCATTCCCACTTGCAATATTAGAATTAAACCTAGTATGCCTAGGTTGGGGACCATGTTATACTAAAAATAAATAAAAATTAATTAGAATGCAATTAAATCTCAAAGTTGAACATCAAAGAACAATCATTCCACCTTATTGAAACTTTTGCATGTAATGGCGACAACAATATGTGCAAACTCTAACAAAACTAGGACTTTTTTACCTCTTATTATATTCATAATTTTCTAAACATAAAAACAATAATAAAGTGTTTAATTAATACATTAGAAACTTTAAATAAATTTAAAATAAATATTTCCTCATTAATGGAAATTGAAAACTAAATTATTAATATGTTATTGTCTATTTGAGATATAATAAATAAAAAAGTTAAATAAATCTAAACACATTCTATAAATAGAGTCTTCATATGCTATACTAGTGTCTAACCTAAAAACTAAAAACTTTTAAGTGATGCTAAATTTAAAAAAAAAATCTATTTGTTTCATATAATGGAATTAAAAAATTACACAGTTTTTAGAAATATATTAAATCTATCTTCGATATTAATTTATTAAAATTTATAATAAATTATAAATTATATGTATATATAATATAATATGTAGTTAAGTACTAATTCATTCGATTTAAATTTTTGAAAGTAAAATCACTTTAATTTTAATGAATTTAAATTGTGTTTTAAAAAGTAAAAAATTAAAAATTAAAAACATAATATAAATATAATGTTTCAAAATATTTTATATTAAAAACAATTTATTTTTATAGGAGATATGAAAATTTAGTATTAAGAGATTTAAAAAATGAATGTAATCTAAAAATTTAAAGTTGAAATTTAATAAAACATTAAATATTAGTAAAAGTATTGTATAATTCCAATATATAAAGTTAAACTATATAGTCTAATTCAAATATTGTCTTTTTTAGATGATGTAATTAAAATAGATATTGATAAAAACTATTTGTAAGAGTGAGTCAGGAACAAGCCTTGTACTTTTTTATTTTATAAAGTAAGCAAGTGTTACAGGTGTGAGTAGGAAGCAAAGTGCAAGCAAGGAGTAAGCTCCACTTCTTGTTCTACAGTGTAAGAAAATAAAAAAATAAAGGATTCATCTAATGAAAAATTAGATTAAATGGAAAGAAAATAATTTTTGAAAGTCCTTACTAGAGGTAAGGATACCCTAGTTAAAAGTATAAATGCCCTAGTTAGTGATAAGTGGAAGATGTAATCTATGGAAAATCTAGGTAGCAGATACTACACTAGAAATAATTAAGGATGAGAGAGTTGAGCATGATATAAATATTCTTAAAAGTAGAGGGTTAATATACAAGTTCCATGGATACTTGATAAGGTTTTTTGAAGATTCAAAATCAAATCAAGTGGAGATTGAATTTAGATTACTCCGTGATTTTTCTTCCAAGAGGATATTTCCTCATTATCTTCTCTAATTTAGAAATAAGGGAGATGCATTATATTTAAGGCCATGAAGTGATAAATTTTTGTGGATATAGATACTATTAAAAGGATTTTTGTGTTGATTAGGCTTTTTGGATTTCCTTATCAGCTCATGCATAATGAGGTTTTGAAGAATATCAACAATACTTTAGCTAAATTCATTTAGAAGAGATCAACTCCTAAGAAGAAAAGGTATGTTGTTACATGGATATTTCAAAACCTCTACCATGATCCATTAGGATTAAAAATGAATCAAGAGAATAGGATCAGCAAGTGGATTATAAAATCATTTTATTTTGATGTCACAAATGTTATGAGATCGAACACATAGGAAGATATTGTGAAGTGTAAATTATGGAAAGAGACAGAATATTTTGGGTATAAAATAAAATTCAATATGACAAGAGGATCATATCATAGTAGAAGTTGGGTCAAATAAATAATTTTTAACTCATAATAAAGTGTCCATATAAAACCCTCTACATCATCAAATGACAAAGACCATTATAGCTACTCAAATAAATCATTAGAATAAAAATGACACAAGGGATGAGGAATTACAATGCACAAGTTCAAATTTAGGAGTTGAAGGTCCAAAGTAAGATAGGAAGGTAATTTTTAAAGTAAACGAGGTGGAGGGAAATGTTAATCTAGGCAAATCATTTTCATTTTTCTCAAGGAGCATAATATCCTCTACTTGCAATAAAAATAAAAGTAGAATAGTGAATCCATTGCACTTTAGTTTTTTAAGAGCAACATAATAAATAAATGCATATAGAGGATATCTATGGAAATTTAGGGTTTCTAAGGTAGCATAAGAAAGTAATTACTATGGAGGATCATCCTTGTATTTTAGGGTTCCCAAGGTAACACAAATAGCAAAGTGTTTATGAGGCTATTTCTTTCATTTCTAATTCTTTAGCATAGCATAAATATTTAGAAGATAAGTCTCATTGTGAAAAATATAAAAAATAGAAGATAATGATAAATATGAAAGTGTTTATGGGAATGGAAAAAATAGAGGAAGGCTATCAAATCATGATGAAAAAGAGAAAAATAAACTCAAAGGTATATCAATTTGGGAAGCAAAATAAAAATATGATAGTTGTTAACAGTAAGTGGGGTTGAGCCTACTAATAAAAGTAATAAATGATGATAAAAATGGTATCATGGAACATTAGGGGTATGAATAAGACCCCTAAATAAAGAGATATTAATTAATTAATAGATTGTTCTACTCCTGGTATTATTTTAATACAAGAAATAAAATTAAGTAGAAAGGAATGTAAGGATGATTTAAAAATATTCGGAACATGGGGTATTGTGTGGTAGTTTTTTCTATCGAAATATTCGGGTGGTATTGCAATTATATGAGATAAATGAAAATGAGACGGATGATTTTTTTATATATATTAACATGGTGGAATCGTTAGCCGCCACGAATCTGGGTAAGTTGTCCAGCTTTTATGGCCGCCACAATATTCAGCACTGTCCACCCTAGAAGCCACCACACAGATCTTCACATAGTCCGCCCCTATAACCGCCATGCCATGGTCATTTTAAAACTTTTACGCCACTAAAAGCACCAGGAAAGGGATAAGCGTTCAAATCGGAGAAATATTTAAGATGGATGATTGTTAGAAGAAAAAATTAATTGGATTGTTGAACTATTTTTAAGTTAAATTTTGATGGGGCATCTAGGGGCAACCCAGGTGAAGCTGGGGCTGGTGGCTTACTTAGAGACCACAAGGGTGAGGTGCTTGTAGCTTTTGCAGAACATCTTGGAGCTCAAACTAACAATGTGGCTGAAGCAAGAGCAGTTTGGAGGAGCCTCAAGGTGGCAGAGAATTATCCAGGGAAACTGTTGGTGGAAGCTGGTGGGGCACTGATATAGGTTTTTTATCTACAAATTCATGCATGGGAAAAATCTGCTTTGGCCTCAAGTATTTCCCAAGGTGTGTTTGGATTCGATGTCGCAAAAAGGCCCTAGCAAGAAATAACAAAGTGTTGGAGATCCATGACAATGAGGCACCGAGACCCCACCATAATAGTCTTGGAGAAGATGACAATTTCATCGACCTCCAACAAGTATCAACCGATTGAAGAGTCCGTCCGGCCTCATCGGCTGCAACTGTTGATTTGTGTGATTCCTTAAATCTTCTGTTTTATAGCCAGCAGTTCCAGGGGCACAAGGAGTCAAAGGCAAAATCTAAATATGATGGCAAGAACGATGATAAGAAGTTAGATGAGGACTACAAGGAAGACTGCTTGGCCTCTTGGTTGTCCATTCTATGGGATGTTTTTTTTTTTTTTTTTTTTGACCATATTCTATTATTTTTATATGGGCACAAGCTACTCTGCATGGTGCTTGCATGATTAGTTTTTGTCTTTGTTAGTTATTTTTTGCGTCTTTCTTTTCTGATGGCCATAATATTAGGCTTCCATAGTTTAGTTTGGCTGTATTATAATGGAAGAGTAGGTCTTGGCCATTTTTGTTGTCAGTTTAAACTTTTAGGGCTTGGCCTTTGTCCAGTTGGTCAGTGGACCCTATTTTGTAAAATGGTTTTGGGTCAACCAGTTAAAACCCGGTGTTAATTATAATATTCTCTTACTTACCAAAAAAAAATTTTTAAAAAAAAGGAAAAAATCAAAGTTAGGATTATAAATGTACATGCTACAACTATAGGTACTCCTCATGACATATTTTAGAAGGACCTTTGCATATTTTTATTAAACACAATGATGATTCATAATTATGATCTATGGATTCTTGGGGGTGACTTCAACATAATTCTATATCCTTTGGAAACAAAGGGTGGTACTCTTGAATGGTCTAAATAAATGTAATATTTTGCTTCATTTGTTAATTCAAATTGCCTTTGGGATGTTATTCCTTTAAGGTTTCAATATACATGGGATAATAGACACATTGAGAAAACTCATATAACAAAAATATGGGATATATTTTTATTATCCAACACATGGTTGGAAATAGAGTATACAATATCCTTATATATTTTATTATGAGTAGGATCAGATCATAAACCCATTATTTTGACTTGTGATTTATCCAATGATGTTCATCCAAATCCATTTCATTCAAGTTTATATGGATTCAAGTCCTTGATTTCTTCTAGATAGTTATATTATGATGGGATGAAGCAAATTTTAAAGGATCATGTATGCACAAGTTTGTTCAAAAGATTAAATATCTAAAGGAGAAAATAAATATTTGGAATGCCAAATATTTTGGTTATATTTTAAAGAAAAAATAAAATTTAATCCAAGCTCAAATTTTTGAAAGAGATAGTAGAAATCAATGGAATGGACCAAGATTCTTATGTGTAAGAAAAATATTTACTTTTTGATTACCATAATACATTGAAAAAGCAGTGATATTGGTCCCTAAAATCTAGGGAGAAATGGCCAAAGGAAGGAGATATAAATACCAAATATTTCATGCTACAACAAAAATATTTGTTTTCATCACACCAAAAATATTTTAAATCCAAATGTAAGAAAGATTGAGAAAGAAGCAACTAATTATTTTAAAAATATTATATTAGATAGTAGGTAAGATAAAAAGGCACAAGGCAAGATCTTAAAAAATATTCTATCACTAATAACATATGGAAAAAATGAAATCTTTATGAAGAAAATATATATGGAATAGCTGCATGAAGCAACTTTCTCTTTCCATCCTAACAAGGTACTTGACCTTGATGGATTTCTTGCAATATTATTTTACAATATTTAGGATTTATTGAAAAGTGATATGTTGGATGTGACTAAAGAGGCCTAGAAAAGGAAGGCTACAATAAGTGATATCAATGAAACTTTTATTACATTGGTTTCCAATGAAGATGAGAAAATATTTTAATAATTTTTATCCAATAAGCATTTGTAACATGGTTTGTAAGATCATTTCAAAAATTATGGCAAATAGGTTGAATAAAATTGTACATTGTCCTATATTAGAAGCACAAGGTGGTTTTGTTAATGTTAAAAAATTCTTGATGGTGTAATCATTAAATAATATATGCCCTACAATATCTTCATTTCATGAAAAAATCAGGTATTCTTATAAAATTAGATATGAACAAAGCATATGATAGGGTTTGTTGAAGTTTTCTACATGATATTCTTATTAAGTTTGGCTTTGATCAAGTTTGGTGTGAAGAGAAAATGTTTTTATAGCACTCTAGAATGTTGATATTCCATCTATTAGTGGTGCATCATATTTTATCACTTTTATTGATAATCACAACAAAAAATTATGGATTGTATTTTTGAATAAAAAGAGTGACATCCTCAATCATTTAAAAAAATTATTGTTAACATAGAAATGTAGATAGGCAAGAAACTCAATATATTGTATAGTGAAAATGGAGGAGAATATTATTCTATTGAATTTGAAGAGTTTTGTAGATAAAAAAAAAATATCTGGACAAAATACTACACCTTATTCTCCTTAACAAAATGGAATAGCGGAGAGAATGAATAGAACACTGCTAGAGAAGATGAAGAGCATGTTGTCAAATACAAAGCTTAGTAAAGGGTTTTGGACTAAATTAATATCAACTACCAAGTATTTGGTTAATTTAACATTGTGCACTACTTTGAATGAAAAGACACCAAAAGAGGTCTTGATTGGAAAAAAACCATCGATCTCTTACATGAGATATTTTGGTTGTAAGCCCTTTATGCACATTCCTACTGAAAAGAGAAAAAAGTTGGATGAAAAATAAAAAATGCATTTTTTTTTGTTATGGAGAAGTGTTTAGGAACAAAAAGATATAAATTGTGGATTCTAGTTGAACACATAAGTGTTTTTAGTATAGATGTGATTTTCAAATAAATTAAGACAACTAAAGATATTCAACAACAAGAATTGCAAATAGTTGAAAGAGAAGGGTAGTGTGTATGAATGCATTGTGATAGGTCAGTCTTCAAGTGAAGTACATGCTTAGCCCTATCAACCTCAAGAAACAATATCCTTTGACATTCCATACAATGTTTTTAGCCTGCAAATACCTAGTGAAGATTTGCCTACTTATGTATCTAAAGAGGTGCATCAAGAGGATCAACAAATTATACAACCTAATTCTCCATCTTCTAGAGAAAAGGTCCAAGAATCCATGGAGAATCCTAGAACTTAAAGAGAGAGACATCTTCTCAACAAGCTTCAATATTATTTTGTAGATTTATAGCTACTTGTGATGATCCTCTCACATTTGAAGATGCCATGAATAGTCTAGAGAAAATATTGGAAGAAGTTTATGAAGGAAGAAATAGATTCAATGAAGAAGAACCATGTGTGGAATTTAGTTTAGCAACTCGATGAAAGAAAGATAGTAGGTAGTAAATGGGTGTTCAAAAAGAAGTTAAGGCCTGATGGTTCTATGGAAAGACACAAGTTCAGGTTGGTTGCAAAAAGGTTCTATCAAATCCTAGGTATATATTTTTATAAAACTTATGCTCCTACTAAGAAGTTATCTTATATTAGACTTCTGCTTGCATATGTTGTTGCTTTTGATTTAGAGGTTGAATAAATGGATGTAAAGACAATATTCCTACATGGAGATTTGAATGATAAAATACACATGTAGTATCCTAAAGGTTTTGAAGAAAGAGGTGCAAGTGTTCTTTGCAATTTAAAGAAATCCCTCTATAAATTGAATCAATATCTTATAGAATGGTGTCAAAAGTTTGATAATTACATGGTACAGAATGGATTTTCTTATAACCCTACACATTCATGTGTGTATTACAAAATAGAAAGTAAAAGCTTTGTAATTTTAGTTTTGTATGTGGATGACATCCTCTTTATTGGAAATTATAAATAGTTGATGTCAAAAAATAAGGAGTTGTCAATGAAATTTGATATAAAGGACTTGGATCAGGAACACCATTTCTTGGGTATTGATATTATCAAATATCACAAGAGAAGATAATTATGGATTTCCCAAAAGGATTACATTAACTAGATTTTGAAGGAATTTGGAATGCATGATAGTAAGCCTACCAAAACTCCTATGCAGCCTAGAGTTAAATCATTTGCAAAAATGTGTCTAGCTACAACTAAAGAAAAGGAAATATGAAGAAAATTACGTATGTAGAAGTTGTGGGTTCATTGATGTATGCAATGGTATGTACCATATCAAATTTCATATGTAGAGGTTGTGGGTTCATTGATGTATACATTGGACTATTGTAAAAATAAATTCAAGATATTTACATGGTAATAAAGATCATATTTTGTATTATCATCCAAATAAGAATAAAGAGTTTTGTTTACAGAGACATGTAGATGTATATTAGGCAGGTGACTTGGACAATAGTAAGTAAACAAGAGGATATATCTTCACTTTGTATGGTGGTGTAGTGAGTTGGAGTAGAAAGCAAATTATTGTAGGTTTGTCAAGTATTGAAGCAAAATATATTGTTGCCACTGATGCTACAAAAAAGTTGTTTGGTTTATGAGGTTGTGCAAAGGTTTGCATTGGCACTAAGAATATGTTATAATAAAATGTGATAGCCAAAGTGCAATAACACTTGCATTTTTTTCATCATTCTATGAAAGGACAAAACACATTGCAATGAGATATCATGTTGTGTGTGATATGGTGGAGAGTAGAATGATCAGCCTAATCAAATGCAAAACCCAAGAAAATGTAATAGATACACTTACTAAGGTTGTCACATCTCAAAAGCACAAATTTTACAACAATGAGATTGGGATAAAATATTGGAGACAAATATTGCATCAAGTGGGATTTTGTTACAATATGTAGGTGTTGCACGATTTTTTCATTGAATGATTTGAATCTTCTAAAAAGTTTACAAAGAGACTTTATGTTTTTTTGGTCAAATTAAAGATATTGATACATATCAACATAAACATCTAGTCAAACCTAAAAAATTATTTAAACAAACAAATTAAAAAAACTCCTATTTTTCATTATAAAAGGATTTTACATGTAAAGTTGCACATAAAATTTCTTTAAATAAATAAATGTTTTTGTGTTGTTTATGTTTTTGCTTATATTTTTTTATTCTCTTTTAGAGACAGTGAGCTTGATGTATTTGGCAGGCGTAGGTGGGAAACAACTTCTCTGTTCAATTTTTCCTTTTCCGTGTTCACCGAATTTTCCATTCAACGGCTTAACATGAGATCGCTTTCAAGATCCACCGGGCGGAATTCCACCTCATGTTCCAAATTCCATGATTATCGGGCCACGAAGAAACTGCTTACTCTACCTCATTCTCGCATGCATGGGATAACAAAACCGTTTGAATTAAGAAAAGAGTAAAACAATAACACAAAAGATATACATTGAGAGACTTTCGAATTAAGAAAGGAATAACACAAAAGATATACATCACAAAGTCTCTGAATTCAGCTGCTGGGCAGACGGGGATCCGTTAGTGCAGACGTTTTCAATGGCGTCGCGTGCGTCGTGTGAATCAGATACGTACAGAAAATGGGGCGTTATGGGCGTTTCTTCTTGGGTTTTTGAGAAGTGCAGAGAATTCAATCTTTGGTCGCTACTGAATGTCATTTTATGGGTGGGAATTCGACGAAAAGTCTCTACTGAATGTCATTTTATCGGAAGAGGGGCCGATGTCGGTGTCAGGTGATATGAGCCACGTGAAGTCGCCTCTGCTGTTGCAGGTGGCCTCGAGGTCCGCCTCCATGCTGTGCAGTACGGAAATTATAGCCGGGGACGGGTGATCGATGGCTTCGAGGATGACCAACGCCTGAGATATGGAAGGCCTGCAGACCACTCTGGGGTGGGCACACTGCAGCCCCAGCAGCAACACCCTCTCCATGCTTTGTTTTGAGCACCCGTCGTCGCAGTCGCGTATTCTCTTGTCGACAATTTCGGCGCGGCGCCCTTTGAGAGCCATGTCCACCACCCAGTCGGAGACAAGAACGTGCTCCAGCGAAGCGGTCCTGGTATCGAAGGCCCTGCGCCCCGTCACGAGCTCCAGTACGATGATGCCGAAGCCGAAGACGTCGCTCTTGTCGTTGAGGTGGCCGTAGAGGGCGTACTCGGGCGCCACGTAACCGAGCGTGCCCACTGTCCGGGTGGTGTAGTGCGTCTTGTCCTCCGTCTTGAACTTGGCCATGCCGAAGTCCGCAACCAGTGGGCTCAGATCCGCGTCCAGCAGCACGTTTGCGGCTTTCACGTCTCTGTGTATGATGGCCGGCTTCGTGTTCTCGTGCAAGTACGCCAGCCCTCGGGCAATCCCCACTGCGATCTTGTAGCGCTGCCCCCACGTCAGGCAAGGGCGGGTGGGGCTGAACAGGTATTCCGCCAGGCTACCGTTCTCCATGAAATCGTACACGAGAAGCTGCTCGTGAATTTGGCCCCTCACTTCCACGCAGTATCCCCGCAGCGGGAGCAAGTTCCTATGCTTGGTACTGCTTATCACCTGAAACATTGAAGTCATGACAGCCCGTTAAAATAAAGAAATAAACATCAATACAACCAAACTATTTTTTGTAGATTATTTCTTGTCAGTATGCTAAACTGATTGCACACCTTAAAAGATTAAGAGTAATGAAAATGCAAAGGACATGTAGAGATTACAAGCGGCGTTGTTAGCTACCTTCCACCAGTTAAGACAGTTTCCATAACATTTACAGAGATGCCACCTACGTGGGCCACTAAAGATGAAGGTTTTGGAACCTTAAAAGGAGGTTTAAACCGTAAACAAAATCTGAAAAGGAGTAGGTTGTAAACCGTAAACAAAATGGTTAAGTTGGTCGTGATCAGTCCTACAAATACCGTGGTAATGAGGTTTTAAAGAAAATGCCGTCGAACATCTCCAACCTCAGCAGATTACAAGGCAGTACAAGCGCCTTTAACTTCAGAGGTCTGGACTATTCCCTAATATAACAAGGCAGCACCAGAGATTCCAGCAAGCGACGTATAAAATTTATGTAAGATTTCTACCTGGAAGGCACCGCAAGCAATCTTCTATCGATTTAAGGGATTTCTCACACTGTTGACTTGTCGTTTAGACGTGATTGAAATTTGAAGCAGAAAGCCCAAGCGAAGAGTGCTCCATAGCCTACGACAGTGTATGGAGCAATTCAATTCCGTGTTGAGACGAATCAGTTAATTACTATTGCAATTCAATTAAATCTTCTTTCTCGCCCGCAGGGACAGACAAGGTGATCAAAATTACCAAAGGCTAAACATAAAACAACATCAAAGTATAAAAAACTCATGGATTACTGACCTGCACCTCGTGGCTGAAGTCCTCGTCGGCTGTCCTTGTGGAATCCTTGAACCTCTTCACAGCAATCTGCGACCCGTCCGGGAGAGAGCCTCTGTACACCAAGCCAAATCCGCCCTCCCCGATCAAATTCTCGTCGGCAAAATTCCGAGTGGCATGTTTGATCACGGGGAAGCTAAAGAACGTCAGCCCTGTGCTCTCGCTCAACACTTGATATCTCCGCACGAGCTTCATCCGCTGCGTCTCCCTCACCCTTCGCAGGTACCAGAGGACGCCGACGGACAAAAGAATTATCACACCCGCCGAAGGAACAGAAGCCTTGAGAGCCGTCTTGGTAGTCCCGTTTAGACCCTTCCGGCCCCCGACGTGGAGCCGGTTAGCGGCAATGATGCCTAAATTCTGGACGCTGAGAAGGCAGGATGCAGCATCCGGGCCGAGGCCGTCGTAGCAGTTGATGCCGCCGCCGACGTACATCATGATAAACATGGAGCAGCTGGGTTTCGCCACGGCGGGGAGCGCGTTCAGCACGTTGAGCGCGTCGGCCATAGCGTAGATGCAGTTCCCGCACTGGAACCCACTGGGGTTCGATGCGTTGCACTCTTGTCGGAGTTTGGAGGGGTCGACCGCCCTTTCGAAGGTCTTGATGTCCGTTATGTTGTTGCAGGTTCCGGAGTCGGTGATGAAATTGTCGAGGCCGACGCGACAGGTCGCCGAGAGCTTGGAGTCGATTCCGCGACCTACTAGCTGCTGGTTGAATTCCTCGGCGCATAGGGCGGCCGTGCTGTTGTCCAGCAGGAAAAAGGTCCGGGTGGTGTGCACCCAGGCGAAGTGGAGGACCTTGATGAGGTCCAGAATGCCTTCGCAGCAGTGGGACCTGTCCGGCATAAAGCAGGGCTGATACATATACGGATTCGCGTCCAGCTCCTGCGTTATGTTCATTGGACATTATACTTGGCCTGCTACAGCCGATGGCAGAACAAACAGAAATAAAACCAATAACGCCTGCATCCCTCTCCCACCCATGACATGATTATTGGTCATATCTGCGCTTTCACTCCATTATAAGGAATGGAGTAGAGACCGCTAACCGAAATCAAAGAACGAGTCAGAAAAGATATGCTCTAACACATCCGTCATTCTAGAATTGTGTAGCTTGACGATTCTTACTGAAATGTAGCCGCCACGGGTAGTTGGGTGATGATGGAAAACAGCAGCTGCTTTCCTGTGGCCACGCTCTACGACAAGAACGTATTTCCATTAATTCAAGACAATGGGGTCCACGTCATTGAAAATTCGCCTTTGACTTGGACGCGCTGTGCCAAGCACACCCATCTGATCTCTTGCCGTCATCAAAACCTGTTTGGCAGTTTGTGAAAGTGATGACGAACTCCTTGAAGTTGAACGACGGCATTTACCAACTGCCTGCGAAAGGAGGATAAGGGTTGAAAATTAGATTTAATAATGAAAATAAAATATTAAAGTAGTTAACGAGAATATTCACAGTATAACTCAATCAAATTCTACGCTATAGCGAAAGTAAAACCAGAATCTTAAAAGCGTATAAGCATATCACAGAAGGTTACACTTTTTTTTAGTGTTCGTGATGGTGTTAAAAAAAAAAAAACAAATATTGTTTAGTTTTAAAATCTTTATTTTATGTTTTGATGGGACCATTACATTTGATTTATGTATAGAATTTCAAGTTTTGTATAATTTTATGTGATTCAAACTTTAATTCTTATATATATAATTTGTTTTAATATAATATTTTAACATAATAAGGTTAACAAAAAAAATCTTTAATAATTTTTATTATTACATTTTATACAACTACATATAAATTATTACATTTTATACAACTACATATACACGTGACCAGACCTGGAATTTGAAAGGTATATGACCGTATTTTACATTTGAAACCATAAATTACTGTTTTGATTTTATATCGACGGCAAATTTTTACTTAATATTTTTTATAAACAATAAATTTTAGAAATAAATATATTAAAAAACCGTAGAATTTACTTATGATATAAGTATGTGCATTAAATGTATGATATATAAATATATTACGTGATAGAAATTAAATTTAATTATATTTTATTTTTATTGCAACTTACACGTCTCCGCTCTCCATGCATAATTGGCCAGTGGTAACTTGGGAGAGGTAATAGGTAGTGGAAAAGGCATTGTTGGGTACTTTGGGGTACTTTTGTAATGGATGCATGCTTAAGTTTGAGATTGATGTGTATTTAGTGAGTTGCTTTGTTTTTAGACATGTCATGGATCGTTAATGAAAAATTCAAGCGGATTGCCAATGGGACAAAACATTGCATTAAAGGTGAGTAAATGTGACGAGGAATTTATAAGGAATTTCTAGTGGGGATAAGAATTGCATTAACGCCTCATGAGATTAAATTTTGCGGTGTTTTTTAAGGGTGTGAAAATCTTTTTGTTTTTTTCAACTTGAATAAGTGGGAAAAACTAAAACAAAAAATAAGTGGGATGGGTGAGATATTAGTGATGGTTGAAATAATAATTGCATCAATTTATTTTATAATGTGTAATTGTAAATATTGGTTTACCATTTATTTATGGTATTTTTTACTATCCATTTATCTACAGTTTTATTTGGTTTTTGCAGTTTGACAATTACAAAGAAAAAGGATTAGCTAGCATTCACCAAGCTTGATAGTTACAAACAAAGAAAAAAGATTAGATCTGCGCCTCTACCTTTGTATAAGTGTTTCAGTTTTCACAATCGCACAACTTTAAAGGTGAGTTTTTTCTTAAATTTACAGCTAATTGATATTTTCTTTGATTTTATTCTATGTTGGTGGCATGTTTGTGAATGGAGAAATGTAGTGACTGTTTAGTTATGTTTTTGCCAGATTCTAGATTGTGATTCCATGATTATTACTATGACTGTTAATTTTATGAATAGATAACCCTTTCAAAATAAATTTGATCCTCTTCCTTTATAGAAAATATGAAATCGATCTTTCAAAAAAAATGAAAGGCAAATAAAATTTTAAACCATAATCTGAAAGTCAATAAAAACTTTTAACCATCATAAAAATTCCTATTAACAAGTAATTTTTTTTTTAAATTCCAGTGGTGCCACCACAGTGACTACCTTCCAATACTTTTATTGGATATACCTTAGCTCATAACCTTCATGATCATGTTGGACTTAAATTAAATGGCATTTATGTTGTTGATCACAGTGTTGGAGTTAAATTAAATGGAATTTATGTTGTTGATCACAGTGCTGGACCTAAAGTATATCCCTATCCCACATATACATGATGACTACCCTCCATTACTTTTAATAAATATACCTATTCACGATCATGTTGGAATTAAATTAAATGACATTTATGTCGATCATGTTGGATTTAAATTAAATGGCATTTATGTCGTTGATCATCGTGTTGGACTTAAGTTACACATAATTTTTTAAGGTTGTTATATATATATATATATATATATAGGATTTGGTTATTGTGAGAAATTTCTATGATCGATGTATATATATATATTGGATTTGGTTATTGTGAGAAATTTCTATGATCGAAGTATAGGGCTGAGCAGTCTCCTCCCAACCATGAACCTTCCTAAAATTGAGAGCTTTACTTATCAATAGGAAATTTAACACAAATCCATCACACACCAACCTCCTCACACACTCACCCACGTCGTGGTTTGAACCTTGGACCTCTAGAAGAAGAGCCAAAGCTCGAACCATTACGCTTCACCCCAGGTGCAGGTTGTTATATATATTTTATTTTAGGGTTGATTTACTTGTTATGAAAATAATATATATTTTTTGATACCATGTATATGTTATAAAATGTATACAATAAAATACAATTAAAATCATGTCAAGCTAAAATTTATAAGCAAGTTAATCTTTTGAATACACTTGAAACTTGTTATCAAGTAATATAGGCTTAGAAATCCTTTTGTGAAGCTTAGTCTTCATTATGTCTATAACATATTTCCACAACATAGAAGAAGAAGATTGAAATGTAAAGGAAATGTACCAAAAATGAAACATTTCCCCATGTTGGATCTATTTCCATTGAAAGTGATAGAACTAGCTAGGTGTGGAAAAAAAGACTATTTGTTGTTGCTAGCAAAGTTTAGCCATCTAAAGTTGTAGTGCAAGGGATAAAGACTATGCTTCCAACACCATCATGTCATGATGGAGTTCCAAGGAAGTAGTCTTATCTACCCACCTATGGAAGAAAGCTAGTTGGCATCCATAAATGCAAAGAGAGCGAGTGGTGCATTCCATCATGTAATATAGCCATTACACATAGATGCGCACTTCTCCAAATTCTAAATGTACTGAATGTGATAAATTGTAGACTGATGACTAAGTACGAAAGTGTTAAAGTAAAACTAAATACTACACATGGGCTTTCCACCTCTCATCCATTTAATGCAAAAGTGTATGGGTGAGTAATATAAGAGGATCACCTCAAGGAATGAGTCTATTGGTAGAGAAAAATGGTTGGCAAAAGTAAAAATTGGTTGTATAGATATCAATGTCATGTCCAATATTTTAATAATATGGTCAGAACAAATGTGTAAATTGGACCACATGTGCCAAAGTTTATTGATCAAATAATGGCCCATATTAGGGTTATAAAGGCATAATTTACTCTATATATAAAACCACATTGCCCATTTTCCTATGGCCCAATGGATTAGGTGTCCATCACATTTTTATGGTGATCTCATTCATGTTGAAAATGTCATAGATTAGCCAAGTGGTATAAGGAAGTGACTCAACGAACAAAATCCATAACTAGGCACTCTCCACAACAATATCAAACTTTTGAGGAAGCCCTAGCCCAAGCAAAGGTCATCGAGGATATCAAAATTCAAGAAGGAGATATCAAGCTCTGAAATAAGGAATTGCCCAAAAATATCACTAAGGGAAACAAAACCCAACAAAAGGTATATCATATGAACCAAATCAATTTTAAGTGCCCCTAGGTCATCGAATCGAACCCCACAACAATATCCTAACTTTTAGGCTCAACCCCCACCCACTCAATATCATCCTCAACCAACTCATCAGCCATTACAAAATCAACCTTCAACTCAACCACATTATCCCCATCATCAATGCATACCATTACCAAATCCATTGGTGATAATATTTCATTGGTTGTGTGAGGTGCAAGCAATCTTCTTCCTTGATATTCGCTCACTAGATTCAAACTGACAAAAATTAAAATCTTACAGGGAGGATCACCACTACATATATCAGAGATAGAAAGGTCACGATATCCAATCATGCTACTCATTCAAAAACTTAGTGCAAGACATGATCAAATGACAAGAAATTCAAATTGATAATCCTCTTGCCTCTTCCAATAAAAACATTGGTGTCTACCAAGATCCATTACCTCAACATGGAGCAACCACATTACCTGCCATTACAACTAAATAACCCAAGTAGGTCAATCAAGTACACGTCACCCCACACAACCAAGGTTTTTTTGGAGTGATAAAAATTGTGATAAGGAATCAAATATATCCAAATTGACCCACATAATCGGTAGATCCATCTAATGTATCTTCAATATAATAGGCACCTTTGTAATCAAATCCAATCACACCTTCTCTACCTCTCTCAGTCCTTATATTGTGAAATATACTTAAAGTCTCAAAATGACATCAACAAAACACTCCATTTATGAACTAATACAACAATCGACTCCACATCGTGAATCTCTAATGGAGATTCTAAAATCTATTGAATTGCAACCACAATATTCCAAAACTTTCACCAACTTTGTGGGATACATTCAAAATTAACATTTCATGATCATGAAATCAAGATGATGCCTATTGAAATACCCGATCCATAACTACCCATCATGTCTAGTGTGGATGGGATTACTTATAAACATGTCTTGATTGATATAGGCTCTTCCATCAATATCATCACCACCTCTTCCTTAAAACATTTGAATATTCCACCATCACACATCACATCATCCACATTCACCTTGCATACCTTTAATGATACCTTGTATTCCACTATGGGATAGTAGTCCTCCCTATTCAGGTTGGACTAAAAATAATTCACACACTATGTCATGTCTTGGAAGGTGCCATGCAATATAATTTATTACTTGGTCAACCTTAGATTTGAGATATAAAATGTGTGCCTTCCATACTGCATCAAAGCATCAAATACGTGCATAAATGTCAAGTTCATTGTATCCCTATAGATTTAGAGCCATTTAAATTTTTCCATATGGTTTCACATCCACATGAGTCCACATTACCATCCACTCATTTGGACATTCAACCTAATCATCCCATAAAAAACTCAAATCCTCCACCAAAAACCTCCATTCCTTCATCAACACAACCACCATCACAGTCATAATCATCATCTTCCATGGGAATCACTCTTGGTCCATTAGATCCTCCCACAAGGAACACATCAAAAGCACCAATTCCATCCCATTCACACAAATACTTGCCACCTAGTACGTCCACATCTCAATCATCTATTCCACCTCCCACAATTCCATATCAACCATCTCCACAACATCCACCCACACTTCTCCCGCCACCGTCCCCCATACATATCCCCTCATAGTCTACACTTTCATATTCATATACCCCTCCTTCACAAGTCATAGTCCATATGACTAATCTGAGCCTTGATGAGTATCTAGTGTAGAATATTACATCCACCCCTCTCATTGAGTGAATCAAAGACTTTGTTCAACATTGTGATGCATCACTACCCATGGATACCAGTGTCTCCCTTGGATATTTCCCAACTCAAACAAATTTTGTCTATGGAGGTATCAATGCATCTACTGTCACACCACTTGTACTAAAATATGAAGAGCTATTTATCATGAACATTGACTATATATCAAATCCATCCTTTACCCTCTGATATTTCTATCGCTTCCATTGGTATAGAAATGACCTAGATCACTACGAGCAATGTCCCTACATCCCTCTTGAGCCATATTATCAATTGCCAATAGATAAGTTAGGGTTAGGATACTCCATATATATGCCTTATGAACTTATTATAGATTCCCTTTAGTGCCTTAACCTAGGCCTTGAGCAGGACATATATGATAACGAGTATACTGATCCTAGTCATACTCATTTGCTTAGTGATCATCTTAAAATTGCCACATTATCAATAAATAATTTTGACTCATCTAATGAGGAGTTCGAAGATAATATGTATGCACTATCCATTACCTTAGCTAGCTCGAAGGATGACTCCTCCCCCATAATACCTATCATGAATGTTAATGAATTTTATCTTTACCTCTTCCCTATACAACTTTCCATTTGGTGATAACTTATTCCACTAGAGGATCCAATCATCTCCATTCCACCTCGATCACACCTTGTCATCCCAATTCTACCTCAACCACCTCCTCTACATTTTTGTCCCCATATCATTAATCACCTCCTACCACCTAATAATGAAGTTCATCCACCATCCATAAACATTATCTTCATCGATCTAACAACTCCACTCCTCTATTCAGGAAACCCTTCACAATATTTACCTCTCGATCTCGAGGCCATCGATTTTGACCAAGTTGCTCTTCCACCATCACCTTCTAAGTTCCTTCCCTTCGATAATATGATACAATCATGTCATTTTCATCACAACAACCACTAGATATCCTCCAAGTTGAGATAGATTTGGATGACACATCTGACTCATGTAATACAACTAATGATATTCACTTGATTCCCACTCCTCATAAATTGGAGGAAGTATATCACATGTTAATAGAAGAGACCATTGATATTGACATCAAAACTGATCCTGAATATTCTTAGATTCTTAAATTAGGTAAAATTCTTTCAAATACAGAACATGCTACATTCACCACTCTTCTAACAGAGTATAAGCAAGTTTTTGCTTTGTCATACAAAGACATGTTGGGTCTTTACCCAAACTTAGTGGTCCATAATCTAATGCTCAATCTAGTAGTCAAGCCTATTAAGCAAAACATTTGAAAACTACATTCAATGATAGCTCTAATGATCAAATATGAATTGCAAAAGTTGTTGGATACATGCTTCATACAACCCATTGATTATCCTGAATGGGGGGGTTCACATATGCATATATTTTAGAGATTTTAACAAGGTGATCCCTAAGGATAATTTTCCACTCCCTAGCATAGATATGATTGTAGATGCAACTATGATTCATGAAATGCTTTCCCTTATGGATGATTTCTCAAGCTATAATCAAATTCGAGTTAATCCTGACAATCAACCCAAAATAGATTTTACCACACCATGGGGGAATTTTTGCTACAAAGTCATACCTTTTGGTCTCAAAAATGTTGGTGCTACTTATCAGTAGGTAATGACATACATTTTTCATGACTACATGCATAATATTATCGAATATTATGTCAAAAATATATTGGTAGAATTATTATTGTGTCATGACCATATCGATGTTCTACGTAAGGTCTTTGATCACCTCTTGGAACTTAATGTTTGATTGAATTCCAAAAAGTGCATTTTCAGTGTAACATCTAGAAAAAATTTAGGCTTCATCATTTCTAAATGAGGCATCAAAGTTGATCCAAACAAGGTTGAGTAAATCTTAAACATGCCTCCCCCCACCAATATTAAGCAAATGTATAGCTTACAAGGGAAGATACAGACCATACAACATTTCATCGCACAACTATTAGATAAATGTTAACCACTTAATCATCTTCTACAAATTGGGATTACTTTCCATTGGAATATGGATTATCAAAATATCTTTGAGGATATACAACAATACTTGGTTTCTACACCAGTATTATATCCTCCTCAACTTGGTGTGCCTTTTCTATTGTATATATTAGCCACTTAATTTGTATTAGGGTCTATATTGGCCCAAAAGAACAAGGCTAATAAGGAGTAGACCATATACTACATTAGTCGTACCTTGGTTAGTTACAAAGTCAAGTATCCTTATGTTGAGAACCTATGCTTAGTAGTGGTATTTACCACTAAAAATTGTTATCATTACATGATTAATTGAAAAACTTATGTTATATCCAAATAAAACCCTTTGCGATATATGGTGAGTCACACATATCATAATAGTCGCACTACTAAGTGGATCATATTTTTGATAGAATTCAATATTGAATTCATTAGACAAAAATCCATCAAGGGTCAAGTCATCATTGACTAATTAGAAAAATCTCCTCTTCTTGAAAATAAGTCTCTTACTATCAAAATACCTAATGATGTAGTCCTTGCATTATCTAACATTGAAAAGATGAATGAACCTGAAAACAAAGCTAATCTCACATTGTTCTTTGATGGTTCTAAGTGTGATCAAGGAGGTGGTGCTAGAATCATGTTTTTTACACCATAAGGGACTCATATCACCCTTTCATTCAAGCTTTATTTCCTATGTAACAACAATAATGCAAAATACAAGGCCTTCCTTTTGGATCTCCAAATAGCTCTTGCTATGGGTATCAAGCAAATTAGCATCTTTGGTGATTTTGAGCTCATCATCAACCAAGTTAAAGGAATTTATCAGAGTAAGTGCCCACTCCTAAATAAATACAAGATCCTTATGGATAAATTTCTCAACAAACATGAATGGTATGACATCGAGACCATTCCTCGTTTACCCAACCATTTTAGAGATACAATGGCTTCCTTAGGATCCCTGATTATGCAAAATTATTTTGATAATATCACAACCATCTATGCTAAAACTCTCAATCAATATGTACTTTTGTGAGAGGTTTCTACAAGAGAGCAATATGTCCACCCGATCCAAGCTAAACCCTATCAAGACTGGTTCTCTCAAGTACAAGATTTATTGAAACTTGGTAATCCTCCTTCTAAGTTGTCACATGCCACCAAATACACAATTAAGCAAAAAACAACTTGATATGTTTTGTTAGGATACATACTATACCTTCGAAGATATGATGGTCTTTTGCTTAATTTCTTAGAGCCTCAATAATCTACTTGGATCATTGCTCAAGCTCACGATGTTACTTGCGATAGAAATTTTAAATGCATCGCTATTACAAAGCACATTCTTTGAATGGGCTATTACTGGCCTACCATGGAATGATATTATTATGCTTATGTCAAAAGGTTCATCAAGTGTCAGCATCATGCTATTATATCATACATATCTTCACAATATTTACAACCCATTCATTTGTTGTGGCTTTTTTTGCAATAGGGTTTTGATTTAATTGGTAAAATTTTATGCCTATTTTTAGGCTACCACATATTCATCATCATGATAACCACATACTTTACCAAATGGGTTGCATCTATTCCCATTACCACTATGATAAGATCACACATCATGGAGTTCCTACTTTAGAACATCATCTATCAATTTGATATTCCATCTAAGATCATTTTGGATAATGGAATACCTTTTAAAAATAAGGATGTTCAAGCTTTGTGTACCAAGTATCATATCCAACACAACTTTTCAACTCCTTATTATCCATAGAGTAATGGATAGGCTGAGGTATCAAACAAGATGATTATCACCATCCTTAAGAAAATCACTAATAATAATCATAAGGATAAGCATCTACAATTGTATTTACCAATGTGGGCTTATATAAAAAGCATTCAAACACCTACTAAGGCAACCCCATTTTCATTAGTCTATGAAACTGAGGCCATCATGCCCTTAAACCTCAAAATTTCCTTGTGCATATCATTACAAGAATTCATCGATGATGACACTACATGACAGACTTTTCTTGATCAACTCACTCTTATTAATGAATGACACATTAATGCTCTTGAACATATTTGTGTTTATCAAGATCACATTAAACAAGCCTACAATACAAAGGTACATCTTAGAGAATTTTAAATCGGTGATCTAGTTTTAAAGGAGAACCATCAAAATTCTAACTTGCCTTGCTATTTACATGAAAAATTCATGATAAATTGGATAGGGCCATTCAAAATCATACACAAGGTAGGATTTAGAACTTATCAATTAGCTACACTTGAGGGTGTTGAGGAACCTGATCCCCATAACATTCTCCACATGTGGGTATTTTATGCATAAAAAAAAAACTAAACAACAAATAAAATAACAACAAAAAACATAAAAACTAGCACATGGTTACATTTTTCCATCCACCACATTTTCATTCCACACCACTGATGCATTGCAAATTACCATGTATTACATTTCACATTTGATCATCTCCACTTATTCATACATCTCATATCGTCTAGTCACATGTTTTATCGCATTGCATTAGGCATGTTGTTCGCTATACTTGCATTCATATTTTCCTTCATTGACCACTACATGTAGCATCACGTTTGTACAAAGGTTAATTTTCTTAATGTAATCTCTTTTATATTGGGTACACACCCCATTTAATTTTTTATTTTCTATTCACATTTCTCTTTTTCTCCATGTTGTTTACCTAACTATTTCTCACTCCTAAGCAGTTGTTGTAAGGTGTCTAATATGGTCTTTCAATCACTCAACCATTCCCAATTTATCTTTTAGATTTCATTACATGTCATCTTGATATCTGGTGGTAGGGTCTCACTTTGGTTGTACTTTGTTTATCTCAAAATACTAACACATTCTCACAATCTTAATTACAATTTTGAACAAGGAAAAATGACACTACAAAGTAAGTCTTGCCTCTTAAGCAAGCACTTTTCCTTGCTTATCCTATCATGCGCATGGTCTAAAAAGCTAAGAATTGACAAAATAAAAATCTCCCCCTTCCAAAAAAAATAAGGCAAAGAGAAAATCCCTTTGCTCCTCTACAAAATGAGCAAACCCCCCTCAAAAAAGAGCTTGAATCCATGGAATTCATTTTTTTTGACAACCATGGGGTGATCTCCATCGGGGCTATAGACACATGACTTGCAGTGGAGTAGCCTTACATGTGGTGACACGTTTATTATATTAGCGACCTTATTTTGTACATACCAATGTCAACTTGTGGTTGAGATAAATTTTGATGTCTTACATGCAAAGTAGTTAAGTCCAATCGCATACAAAATTGATATAATGAACTTCACTATGCACACATAGGGATATTGAATATCTTGGTCTTCCTAACAAATTTTTATCTTTCAAATTCTTGCATGGTCAATATACAAATTTTTATTTTCCAAATAGGGTGTTTGAGTCTCTGAAAATATTGTTGTTCCCTTGTAACTTCTTGTTGCTCATCATTCGTTATCTTGCATGCATATTCATTTCGTATCTATCCTTGCTTCACTTCCATTTGAGTGTATGCCATTGATAAAATTGTTCAAAATTTGATTTATGGCTCTCATACCCTCTTTAGTGATTAAAATTAGTTTTTTCATTCACTTTGGATTCATTTTGTTATGTTCCATTATACAGACATATATTCATAATATGCATCATTAGTTTGTCATGTGTGTCACATACATACCTACTTCTATGCATATATAATAAATCTATCATCTCACATTATTCATTCATCTAACATATATGCATATTCATATCTATAAATCTAGTTATACATCTATACTCATCTATCATTACACTCATTCAAACATTTCATCCACACACATATGCACAATAAAACCATAAAAAATACAATCAAATAGAAAATACAAATGCTTGTAGACTACAATATAGTGGGTCCTCAGACCTCACATACAAAAATAAGCTAATAAGAATGGTCTCTCCTCATGTTGACCCTACACATTCACTCTCTCTATTGCCCTTAGCCTCATCTCTATAGGTCTACCTCACTCCACTAGCCCCAAACATCTGATAAGTGCTCGATCGTGTAAAATACGGAATAGGCAGTGCCACTATTAGATCCCTTGAAGCCCCACTTTGTTAAATCTTCTAGGATTGATATGATGAAATCCATGATGATAGCACCCTATCCAACATGTCCACCTCATACTCCTACTCTATCTAATAATGAGAATGGTATATGGTGGCCCTAACTTATAATCATGCAACCTCTACCCATAACTTGGTCATCTCCTCTATTACCTATCCATCTATAGATGGCTAAACCCGCTCACCTATCAAAGCTAAGACCTAAGTTTGTAAAGCATCTCGTTCTATCACAATATTGTCCCTCTCCTACTTGAGACTCTAAACCTAGGCTTGTAAGGTGTCTCTCTCCTCCTCCTAATTCTACCAGCGTTGCCTATCAACTATCCAATGGCTTTTCTCTATGGCATGGGCTATGTCTCACTTTATTTTTGACCTTCCAAAATATGCACATGCTCCTACAAAATTGTAATCTTCTCTTGTGTCCTCCTCCTCCCCATCATCACCACCATTTCCCCTCATGGGGGCATCCACATCCTCTACAAATCCATATGATCCCCCTACATCCCTCTCCATTTGGTTATGCACTCATCACTGTAGTGTCTCCTCTACTATGTTGGCCTCCTCCTCCTATTTGGTGGCTATCCCTCCCTAAAAATATCAAATGATCCTTTAAGCATCATAATCTGGTGTGGTCCTTGGATCCTCGATGTCTATCTCAATCAATGCATCATTGAACTCCTCACTTAGTGTCTTTGGTCGTGGCCATGCCAACTGGGTCTTGTTACCCCTTCACCTAACTATAGCCTTGGGCATGCCCTATGTGATCTCAAACTATTAGGTTACCTTGAGTACTATAAATACTCATACTCTCTTTTGTGTTTCCCAATCAACCATTTTTTACATTGTACTCACCTCAAGTGTACGACATCCTCAGTCAAACCATCCATAAGGGAATATATTTCATGAACCACAATTGCATATACAAGCGTATCAATGTTGGATAGTAGAAACTCATCCTTAGGGCTCACCATGTTAATATCTCTAAAATTTGTGCATATGTGAATCCTCCATTCAGTTTTCTAATAGGTACCATGTTGGAAACCCATTAAATATAATTGATGGGTTGGATGAAGTAAAAAATTAAAAGTAAAACTATAATCTAACCATCACCAATCCCACATGTTCAATTTTTTAATACTGTCATGTTTTTAACCATTCCACCCAATCATTTCATTTTTAATTTTTCATTTTAAATAAAGTAAAAAGTTAAGGTTTATACCCTTACCTTTATTGCACCCCCTCCATAATTCGTAGATGTGTCCATCGATTCCATGGTGTTGGTTACCTCATCCACCAACAACACTTTGTTGCATAAAATCACTCTCCTCCTTGTCTCACTTCTCTCTCATCTCGCATGGTGAATATAACCCTTTCTTTGCAAAATCCACCTTTTATAATTTTTGGTAGGTGCAACCATTTGAGATGGTTGCACAACGTGACATGAATTTCCAGGATATTCCCATTAAAAAAAATAACTTTAAGGAACTATCTTGGTTTGAGATGGTCTCAAAATTTTATATTTTCTCACAAAATTTTTGCACATCCCACATTTTATCAAGTGTTTCATTGCTATAATTATTTTACCTTATCTCTACCAACTCATCACTTGAGAAGGTAGACAACATATGCAAATTTTTATCTCAAATCAAGTCAAATAATCAAACACTCAAAAGTAGAAATTGCATTCATCTAAGAATCATGGTCAAAAAATATCATACACCCTCCTTGTTGGGTCAAAAGCAAAAATATCAATCAAACAAATACTTGGTATACTTGAAGCCTAAAGCTTGTAGACTAATAACATCTACCTACGACTGAAAGGTTTACCAAGTTTAAATCAAATCCATCAATTTTTTGGAAGGAATGATTTATCAATGTGTGTCCCTTCTATGGTTGGAGAATCCCTCATTGAATTTTATTTTAGATCATCTTGTACTACCCATTTTCAATATCATTCTTCATTAATCAAAATCATTCATCATTGATTTAACCATTTTAGATCATCTATTTTTGCTCCGCATTGTGCTTACATACAAAGAATTCCGAAAATGGGTATCTATAGACACCTAAAATGTGTTATCTTGAGGAGACTCAAAAAATACCTTCTTTCTAACCTGCAATATCCACTTTGGATATCCCAAGGCTAATTCCATGAGTTTTTCTAGTAGTAGGCAACTTTCTCTATGAAAGGCATAACTGTATCGACCTCAAATGGTCTAATGTTCACCATCATATTGACTGGAGATGGTCGCATGAAATCAAAAACAAAAAATAATAGGTAGTTAAACTACATGTTAGTTTCATGCCTAACTTCACACTAGAACCAATCATCGTATAGGTGGTATTTTACCTGCCACTTGTAGTCACCTGCTAGTAGTAAATCAGGTTTCCCTTGATTACCATATTTCCCTTACTTACCTCTTCTTAGGAGGCCTATAAAATGGCACTCTTCCTCTGCAACAAAGATCTAAAATTTTTGAATTTTCTCACAACAAAGTGCTACGAAGAATCCTCCATGTCATCTTGCTATAAACAGAATGCTACCAGATAACCACCAAGAATTTGAGATAAAATATGCTCTTTCCCTTGTCTAAACCCTTCTTGCTATACCACTCATCTTCGATGCCCCTGTCGTCACCCTTTGACATATGAATCAACCTTCTAGAAACTCCCTATGCAACCTCAAATTTGTCATAAATATGACCATGATAATATTTAGAACTATTATAGCGAATGTCTTACCCCAAGACAGTCTAGAGATGAAACTATCTCGACCTGAGATGGTCCCAATCGAATAGAGAGGTGATAGATTTATTTTACACTTTTATCTTGGATCTTTATTTGCATGTGCATTTTGGCATTAGATCCTTTGTATTTAAAGAACTTTACCATTTTTTGTCTTATTTCTTATTTTATACCTAATACAAGTCCAACTATGGTGGATCTTGAAAATGCTATTGATTCGTTTGTTGTTTTCCTTTGTGCATAGTTGAAAGTATTCCAAAATAATGAAAGGTTCTAAATCTCATATTACATGGCGATTGCAAAACAAACCCACTCTCCAAGTGATGTCCTGACATGGGAAGATCAAGATGCACCTATTTGTTGATAAAAGGGGAATTGTACCCCTATTGTAATGCTTTGTATCATTTGTAAAGATCCTCTTGAGAGGACTCTCTATAACCTTGAAAATACAAAAATATATAAAGTTTACTTTTATTTATTTAAGCATTGTGTTCATTTGTGTGGTGCAAGTTTATGTCCTTCAGGTAGGATCACAAAAGCTAGCACGCCTTGGAAATTTAGATCCTCTTGTCCCCTTCGACCCGGGTGTCCATTCTTCGAAAAACATTATGAGGAAGGAGCAATCCAAGAAATCCATATCATGCATTTTCAACCTCAATCCAGAGAATATTAGGATTTATGTTCCTTCGATATTTTGAATATATCATTGGAAAGGGGGGCATACAACCTATATGGAAATTTTTTGGGTCCTCGACCTGATATGGATCTCATTCAACATTGGGATTTGATGAAATAGAAATTACAAGGGCATTTAGAAATTGTTGTCTTCTCTAAGAATTTTTTTCTAGCCAAGCTTAGCTGTGAAGAGGATATTGAAAGGATATTGTGGGAATTTCCTTGGTTCTATAGTAGATGATACCTCTTCTTATGCAAATGGGGCCTAAATTTTAACCCTAGCACCCAAAGTTTCATTATGGTGCTACTTTGGGTTAAGGTCACAAGGCTTCCATTTTAGTATTGGCATGAATAAATTCTACTCGGTATTTCTAGATAAATTGGAGAGTTGATTACAATAGACTCTACTACCAGGAACTAATCAAGAATTATCTATGTGAGAATACATTTAAATGTGAATTGGAAAGCTAATATTCCAAACTCTATTGATTTTGTGTTTGATCTTGGGTCTTACATTCAAGCAATTGAGTATGAAAATAAACCTCCATTCTACTCATATTGTAAGTGTTTGGATTATTCTTCAAGGTCCTACCCCAAAAAGAAAGTTTGGCAATAGAAGGAGGCTAGGGATTCATCCTCTTCAAATGTGGTTCATACTGAACAAAAATAATTTGGTATGAGGCCTATTGAAAACTATTGCTCTAGGGTAGAAGTAATCCTAGGCTAGAGTCCCTTCAAACCCCATAAAACTTCTCAAGATGATATTGAAACTCCTTTATAAGTAGAGTATTTACTGGAAATTGAGGTTCAAAACCAACTAGGAGACTAGAATACTTTAATTTCAAAAGTATAGAAACATCCAACTCCCATATAGTTGGCTACAGTTTCTTTGATAGAAGATGTGTTGTCGACACTTGAGGCCCAGGTAAATCTCTGATATACTAGTACCTCTTTTGTTTCTTCTTTTAAGAATTTAAATTTTGACTTGTTAAAAGCTCTTAAAGAGCTATTAACAAATCAATTTTTTCCTCAAGTTGGGATAAGTGGTGAGGTTGTCCAGACAACTAGTCCTATAGAAAAGGAGGGCTTGAACACTATATCCCCAAAGTTTCTATTCAAATATTCAGGTAATGTTTCCAAAAAGGAACTCTTGTCTCCCAACATGGGACCAAGGACAAGAAAATAGAAAAATGGTAATATTGATTTAGGGTGGATCGTAAGGTGGGAAGACCATCCAATCAAGAAAATAGGAAAAATGAAATGGAGGAAATTGCAAATTGTGTTTAGACCACCTTGATGTTAGGCTCTAGAGAAAAGATTCAAGAAAATTTAGATGAGATCCCTCTTAGAGAATACCAATTTTTTTTGGAGGGGGGAAGAAGCCCCATTCCAAACTTCACAAATAAAAATTATTTCATGAATTATAAGAGGTCTTAATGGCCTCTTGAAGCAGAGAGTTTGTCTCTTCCATCTACTAGTTCTTGTTCCTGTTATCAAGTGCAATGGAAAAAGGTTTGTTCTTGGAAAACCTTTTAATCTATATTTTTATTTTATTTTTCCAAGGTCCTCATTCGGAATAGACTATGATGACTGGAAAGAATGATGTTTACTGGGTTTAAAATGCAACCTTGTTGCCCTTGTTGGATTTTTTAGTTGTTATATGTTATGTAGTTGTCTTCTCTTTTGTTTCTCTTGAGTTATTCATCCAATATCCCTTTCTAAGGTTGAAATTTGATGGTTCTCATATTGGATTTGTTTCGTGCTTATTTATATTTCTTTATGGTTGTGATGTAAAAGGTTCAGGGACCCTTTCAAAACCCCTTATTCCAACTTATAAAAAAAAAAGTAATAATTTGAAGAAAATGAAAAATATATTTGATATAAAAACAAGCATAATATAATCTAAAATAAATTTAGCATTTTAATATTTTAGTGGAATGTCCCTTAGTAGAAGCCACAAATTACTTTAAAATAGTAACAATAGTTAATAAAATTATATAAAATTATGAAATCTCAATACAACAGAGAATAAGGGTCAAATCTTATCAAACGACACATGCATAATTATTGGTTTATTAAAAAAATATGATAATGTGGTCATGATGTAATACACATGGGAGTAACTTTGTGTCATGACCCTCCCTAGATGACTTTATGGCATTGAAAAAACAATGTATTAACCTAAGATGTGGTGATACCTAGTTCAAACAATTGAACCAGCTATGTGATATTTAGTTGATTTATAAGGGCATTTTATTACTAACATATTGCCAAGTGTGCAGGATCAGGTACACTCGTAGGTGGAACAAGCAGAGTTACTCACCAAAACGAGGGTACTAAATATCAAGGGAAATGATGATTAAGGTACTCAAAGGTAACATGGATAGATACCTTCATATAGGCATGCATTGACGAAGGGATAATCATCGATGGTTGATACCTTGAGCTTTAGTTGATAGCCTAGTAGCTATCGTAAAATCTCTAGCTAATATGGGTGATTGGATTGATGGAAAGACTCCCTCTTTGATTGATGGTATAAATGTGTTTGCTCTCTACTCCATCATAACTTGAATGGTTTGGTGATTTAGTTTCTATATGGGAACCAATGCAAGATGATAATAGATGCATAGGGTTAGCTGCCATATTGGAAATGAAAACAAAGCATCCTTCTTGTGAAAGAAAACAAATTAAATTCTTATGTTGTATTTAGATGCTTTAAATTAATTAATGAAGTTAAGAAAATAATTATTTGCTCATTAGAGATTTTTTTAAGCTTTATTTGCGATTAATTAAGAATTTTTCTTTTAATTAATTAAAAATGGTTATTTTAATTGATATGTTTATTTTAATTAAAAGTGGTTATGATCTATTAAAATTAATTAAAAATTATTATTTTAATGATAAGGGAGAATTCATTAAAATGGATTTAATTAATTAAAAAGAAATGAAAGAGATATTTAATTTGAATAAAGAAAATATATAGATATAATAAATATTTTTGAATTTAAAAAGAATAAAAAAATAAAATGTCATGATCCTTCTCCTACACGATGCAACCTATGGAAAAATCTACAAAGCTATTTATTTTCCAAAAATGGAAAATATGGGAATAATGCATAGAGGTTAGGGGGCAGGCATTGAAGGGAAGGAGGCTCAAGATGGTGGCGGATTTTTTGATAAGGTGGCAGAAAAACCACCTGGGTGAACGGGCATGCAAGGAAGGAAAAGAGGGGAGACGAATGAGGAGGAGCAGAGAGGAGGAAACGAGCAAGGAAGGGATATGAACGAGGAAGGGAGAAACAGAGGAAGTGAGAGGAAATGCACTAGGAGCTGATGTTACCAAACTTTAATCATAGTGGAGACCTACAGGTTGGGTTGTTCTAATCCTGGCTATGGTTTAAAATTATATTGGTTAATTATGAAACCACCCTGTGTGTGTGATCCTGGAGTCTGGTAGAGTAATGTTAGCACCTTGCTTTACATTTTGGCTATGTGGTGTTTGGAACTACTTTGTGTTCCTTATGGAAGCACCTTGATTTATATTTTGGCTATGTGGTGTTTGGAACTACTTTGTATTCCTTGTGGAAGCACCTTGCTTTACATTTTGGTTGTGTGGTATTTGGAATTGCTCTGTGTTCCTTGTGGAAGCACCTTGCTTTACATTTTGGCTATGTGGTGTTTGTAATTGCTTTGTGTTCCTTGTGGAAGCACCTTGCTTTATATTTTGAATGTATGGTATTTGGAATTGCTCTATATCCTATGGAATACTATGTGCTATGTCAGTACTATGTGGTGTTTGGAATTGCTCTATGTTCTATGGAAATTCGTGCACTATGTCAGTGATGTATGGTGTTTGGAATTACTATGTATCCTATAGAATGTCATGTTCTATGTCAGGATTGTGTGGTATTTGGTATTGCTTTGTGTTCCTTGTGGAACCACCTTGCTTTACGTTTTGGTTGTGTTGTGTTTGGAATTGCTCTATGTTCCTTGTGGAAGCACCTTGATTTATGTTTTGGTTGTGTGGTGTTTGGAATTGTTGTGTCTTGTGGAATGTCCTGCGCTATGTTAGCATTGTGTATTATTTAGAAATGATGCTATATACTATGGAATGGCATGCGCTATGTCAGCACTGTGTGTTGTTTGGAAACACCGCTATGTCTTGTGGAATGTCGTGCACTATGGCAGCATTGGGTATTTTTTGGAAATGACGTTGTGTTCCTTGTGGAAAATATCGTGTGCTATGGAAAGTGTTGTGTATGCTTGTAGTTGCCTAAGCAACATCGAATGCTCTATACTATTGGAGCAACATTGTGTAATTTGAACACCATGTTTGGCAAAAGGAAACCACTTTAAGTCTAAGAAGTGCAGGTTTATGAGAAACCCATTAGAACCATAGTTGTTCAGTATACCTTGGAAGGCATTAGAACTAACTGTATGCCTTGCTTTCGATTTTTGCTGTGTAGCTAGGATTAATTAAAATTACCCTTGGATTTATATGAAGTTATATAATAGGGTTTTAATTAAAATAAAATTTGATTTATATGCAGTTATATATTATGCTTTTAATTTAAGGAAACCTCTAATTTATATGAAGTTATATAATAGGAATTTTAATTAAAATAAGCTTTGATTTATATGCAGCCATATATTATGCTTTTAATTGAAGAGACCTTGGATTTATAAGAAGTTATATAATAGGGTTTTAATTAAAAGAAGCTTTGATTTATATACAGCCATATATTATACTTTTAATTGAAAAGGCCTTGGATTTATAAGAAGTTATACAATAGGGTTTTTATTAAAAGAAGCTTTGATTTATATGCAGCAAAATAATATGCTTTTAATTGAAGATACCTTGGATTTATAAGAAGTTATATAATAGGGTTTAAATTAAAAGAAGCTTTGATTTATATGCAGCCATATATTATGCTTTTAATTGAAGAGACCTTGGATTTATATGAAGTTATATAATAGGATTTTAATTAAAAGAAGCTTTGATTTATATGCAGCCATATATTATGCAATTGAAGAGACCTTGGATTTATATGAAGTTATATAATATGATTTTAATTAAAAGAAAATTTGATTTATATACAACCATATATTATGCTTTTAATTGAAGAGACCTTGGATTTATATGAAGTTATATAATAGGGTTTTAATTAAAATAAGCTTTGATTTATATGCAGTTATATATTATGCTTTTAATTGAAGGAACCTTTAATTTATACGGGATATGTAAATGTTAGTTTTTGATTAAAAGGAACCTTTGATTTTGTGGAAAGATACTAAATTTTTTAATTTAAAGAGAACCCCTTGGATTAATGATTATTGTAGGAGATTTAAACAAAATGGGATGAATATTTATTCTTTAAATTGAAGATATGGGGCTTTGGTTTAGAGAATGAATAAATGATTGTTCTGGAGATTAAGGGTATGTGACTTTAATGCTCTAGGACATGAATGAATTTAATTTAAATTTTAACCTTGATCTAAGTGATAGTATGATGGGTGACTCTCCAAAGGGATTTGGGGAGATGAAAATAAAAGTAAGGGTTCTTTTATGATGTCCATTATGCATTAGATGATTAGAAAATTAAATAGAAATATTGTATAGTTGAAATTTGGAAAAGTAAATGATTATATGCATTTAAAGGTATGCCTATCCTGAACCATGAGTATCTTGGTCCCATACTACCCTCCAAGAACCAAAGGGAAACAAGGAGAATAAAGGAATGCAATGGAGACAAGGAATAGGTATTTGTATCTTACGTTGATTTACTTATGTTCAATAGAATATAATTATGGGGAGATATCCTCAATGTAGTTAATGTGATACCTTTGAGTAGAAAAGGCTTATTATGCAAGAAGTAATGAGATAATTTCTATTGGGTTAGTGAAAGTAATTTTACTATACTTCTATATTTTTTTTATGTTATGTAGTAGATTCTATTTTAGTGTGAGCTTGCTTTATTTCACCTATCATTGTTTGATTGCCTTATGAGGTGGTAGCAGCTAGTAGAATTATTGTTTGATTACTTTATGATAGGAATTCTAGCGTAGAGTTTTGTGACCACCAAAAAGGCTCACACCCGATATAGCTATTGAAATTGAAGAAAGATACACAAATAGGCATGCATAAATTGATAACAATAAATAACATGAATACAAGGAATCCTTTATTAATTTCAATGGAGTCAAATTACAGATTCATCCCTCTTAGGGATACCCATTTGATACATCAATTACAATAGTGTCTAATCCCTATCAAGGGTAGGTGTGATCAAAATACCCCTCAAGGTGACACGAACTACTCTAGGGTGTCGATGACCCTCTTCTTCGCATTGAGGAAGGAATTGGATGCTTTATCTCTCCTTCAAATCCTATTCCCTACGATCAAGAAACAACAAGAAGCAATTAGTAACAAAGGAGGCCTCTCTTGATGAGTCTTTTGGAGGAATCTTGCATAATGAATGACATAAATCTAGATCTATCTATGAAGAAATCTAATTAAGAATTAGTAACTTGAATTGCATGAAACTAATATAGATTAACAAATGCAAGGAAATGAAGTAAATCTACCTCTAAATACTAAATTGAACGGTCAAATGTTTGCTAAAATGTGGATATATGTAAGATTAAGCTAATTGCATGGCTGGAAATGGAAAACTAATGCTAAAGAAAGCATCAAAACCCTAGTCGTAGGTCTAAGGTGTGGTTGGCACTGTTAACCGTGGCTAATATCTGTGGTTAAGATGAAAGTATCCTTTCTATTGCAACCAAGGCCAGAAACTCTCAAATCCTCCAAGGAATTGATGGTCAAGGGTCACCTGTGTTTTCTAGAACATATTTGTGATTGAATTGAATGGAATTATAAATGGAGGTGTGTAAATTGTCAAGATTTCTCCTTAAGATCTTGAGATATCCATTGTTGCATGCATAGTTGTAATTTATCAATTGGACAACACTTCGTTACTCCTCAATGGGATATGAAATTGCTCTCCAATCTGACAGGGCTCCGCTATGTGCAATTGAGCTATTCTTCAGGATGGTTCCTCTCTAAAATTAGGGCCTTAAGTAGACTCCAAAAATCCTTGCTCTAGCTTCATGGAGAAGCCAAGAATAATAATTGGCAATTGGGAGGAAGCTTCTGGATGCTTCCTAGCCCAAATTGCTTTGAAAACCATTGCAATTCTATTGTTGCAACTGATTTGACTCAGATCTGGTCGCCTGAGTTTGTTATAGTGCTAACCACAGGTGTCAGTCATGGTTAGCATGCAAGATTTTTCTAACCGTAGGTGTTAGCCGTGGTTAGAATGCAGGATTTTGCTAACCGTAGGTGTCAATCGCAATTAGCACTAAATAGTCCAAGGAACCCAAATGAGTGGTTAAAACCACTACTTGGTCTTGGAAAGGTCCAAGGTCATTCATATTATCTGCAAAGATGCCCATATGAGTAGTTGCCATCAACATGATGCCTTTTAGGTGTCTACAGATGCCCCTTTTGTGATGCGTTGTAACATCGAACAACGCGTGAGCAAAAATAGACCTCCTAAAATGATGTCAAAGGTTGCATGATGATCATTAGTATGATAAAAATTAGATGCCCCAATCATAAAAAGAGCATGCATCGCTAAATCATTGCATTCGATGAGTTGAATAACTTGATTCTGGCAATCTTAAGTCAAAATCCTAGCCTTGATGACAATTAGAAGATAATCTTAAGTCCATTAGGAGACAAGCTTAAGTCAAACCCTAGCCTTGGCGATAATTAGGAGAAAAGCTTAAATCCAATCCTATCCTTGAAGACAATTAGGACACAATATTAAGTCTCCTAGCCTTGATGGCAATTAGGAGACAAGATTAATTCAAATCTTAGCCTTAATGGTAATTAGGAGACAAGCTTAAATCCAATCCTAAATTAGGACACTAGCTGCCTAGTTTGCTTGAATTTGATCTTGATATCTTATTTATTTGCCCCAAGCAAGGAGGGTGCATGATTATCTTTGGAAATGACTCTTGAACGAATGCACTTAACAATGATTAAGCATTTAAATGCTGATTTTGATTATGAATGTTGTTATTATGACTACCCCATCAAGCGACGAGTCGATGAGGGTAATGACACTTAAATGAAGCAACGAGGTCGCTTGACCAATATGAATGATATTGAACAAATTAAGATTTAGCATTTGAATACTTTGCGAGGCCTAATTAGATATTATTACACCATTTAAAGTAATTGCATATTCCTATCCCATGGAGCGGTCCAACCACGAAGGCCTTCTTAGAGAATCAAAATGATAGCAATGTCAATTAAGCTTGTGGTGAATCATATTGTCGATGATTTGCTAAAAATGTCATAGAAAAAAATGAAATGATTACTTCGTTCTTGTGGAGCAAACCAGCCTCGAAGGCCTTCTTTGGGATTGAAAAGAATCATATCAAATCAGTGATGATAATTTTACCCCAAATGTCCTTATGTTAATTTACTCATCTTGCCGTATTGAATGGAGTGCAATTCGCTGCAACCACCAAGTGTGTAGAATAAATTATTGAATACGAGGCACATTTGAATTTTGAATTATTTAAATTTTTTGTTAATTTTGAAATTTTTGAAATTTTGGACCTGTAGATTTGCTTAATTGTCCATTTTAAAACTCATTATTGTGAGTAAATGTTTGTGTTTATGACTTGAATGAAAATACCAAATATTTAGACTTCTTTGGAGTGTTTGGGGATCGATACTAATAATGCCCTAGTTGATACTTAAAAATATTTTTTTTGTTTATTTTGATTTTATGTTTATGAGATGCACGTGGATGCAATGCTCATATGTTATGTTGATTTGATGCTATATGATGTGATGTATGGATAACATGCACTAGCTAGATGATGGATGTATGACTAGATATTGTGATCTAGATATGTAGATGGAAAAATATGATGTATGCATATGGATGCACTATTTAATTTGATTTACTTGTATGCATCTAATTTATGATGTTATGACATGGTGAATGCAATGTATGGTAATGCATTATTTACATGATAGTAATCTAATGTAAATGAACCTATATGCTTTAATTAGTTAAAACACATAGAATGAATGTGATACATGTTTATAAATATAATGGACGACACCACATAATGTATAACAAATCATGAATGTAATTGGAAATCCTCATTACAATAATTTATTCAATTAAACACCCACATATGAGATGCAATGATATGAACTGGTATGAAATGGGTGATATCATATGTCACTCTATACTTCTTTTGCAATTTTTGCAATTTTATGCATGATATATTCAGTGGTCATCTAAATATCATTTCTGATATCCATTCGGTATCTATCCTATATCTTGAAAACTTTTGCTTTATGTAATGATGTATCTTGGATTCGACACTTTGCAATTTTTATGATTGACATAATTTATTTTTGGATGGTTTGTGATATTTGGTATGTTGTTGCTATTAGAGAACTTTTTGAGGTTTTCCATGAGACTCAAACACCCTAGTAGACTTCTCAAATGTCACATACTAACTGTACAAGGCTTCTGTTGGACAAGCCTTTCACCGTGATAGACCCAACTATTCATTACCCCTATGTGTGCATGTGAGTATTTTTAGATAGACCATAGGCATACCCTAGATTTCATTCGGGACTCTTTCAACCCATATATGTGAGATCGGGTTCCTCATATGTTCGTATCATCCTTGTTTCAAATTTGATTGGACTATAATGCTAGGCAACCCTAGGCACCTAGAGCTATCTCATCTTGCAAATTGATCAGGACTACCCCTCTAAAAGCAAGCGGGACTCTTTCAAACCATTGTTGCGATTAGGGATCATCCAATAGAACTACTACTCTAAAAGCAGGCGAGACTCTTTCAACACATTACTGTGATTGGGGTTTACTCTATGGCTTTTGAATGGTGAACAATCCAGGGATTAATGTTCTCACCCCATTTTTTTTTATACTTGCTCATATGTAGTGATTTTCTCACTATTTTTTACGTTTCATTTACGGTTTACTTTGAGCAAGGTATTTATATAGTGCTTTTGATTCACTATAGTACTTTGAGATTTGATCTTTGAATTGTAAACTTTGAACTTTTTGGTATTTGAAATTTCAACTTTGAACTTTGAACTTAGAATTTCTATTTGAGATTTAAACTTTGTATCTATGTATGAGTAGGGGAAATTCTTGTCCTTTTTCCAAGGTTCACCAGACCGAACTATTTGCAAGACAAGCAGGTAATAAAACCCATCTCTCTAGAGAACCTAGGACCACTTTCACAGCTTTCATCCTCCCTTATCTTAGCAGGATTTTATATGTTTTGCTTACTGACGAGATCCTGATATGTCAAGCACTATCCCAACTACTGACCTCGTCTACAAAAGCAAAGCAAGCTTTCTATAACACCTGAGAAACCCACTAGGTATGGCTGAGTGACTGGAAAACTTTTGGATACTTATGTATTTTATAGCAACAAGCGTTGTGTATGGATGCAATGGATTATGATAAATGCAGAGGTGCCTGATTTAGACACAAACATGGTGTCATTTGTAATACTGATAAACATGATCCATTCTACTATAGAATGCAATGAATGAAGAATGCCTATATGCAATGTAATGCAGTGAATGCATGTGTGAATGCAAATGAAAATGCAAAATGCAAATGCATATGTTTTTGGATTTTATGCTTTACCAATTTTTTTTGGATTTTTGGTTATTTTAATTTTTTTGAATTTTGATCTCTTATATTTGACCAAACAGTGAGTACATGTTGTTGGAGCCTTTGGATTGACCAAGCAATTTTTCAGAACACACCTGTAGCTTTTGGTTTGACCAAAGGGATCATAGGCACATTTGGAACTTTTAGATATGACTGAGTGATTTTCCAATCAAACCCTCAAAGCCTTTGACTGACATGACCAAGTGGTTTTCAAGAAACCCTTGGAGCCTTTGACTGACATGACCAAGCGGTTTTTAGGAAACCCTTGGAGCCTTTTGGGATGACCGAGCAATTTTAGGCAAACCCTCGGGGCCTTTGACTAACACAACCAAGCGGTTTTTAGGAACCCTTGGAGCCTTTTGATGGGGTGACCAAAGGGCTTACAAATGCCTTTGGGTCCTTTTGTGAATTGACCAAAGGGCTTATGATGCCTTTGGAGCTTTTTGTGCATGTGTATGGATTTTGACGTTTTCCATATTTTTGATGTTTTGATATTTGAATTTTTTATTTTTCAATTGTTTTTTAAATTTTAAATGTTTTATTTGAATATTTTTGAAATTTGAAAATTTTCAATTGTTTTTAAAATTTTGAATGTGTTTGTATTTTGATATTTTATGATTTTTTTCTTATTTTTATGTTTTTAAATGCAAAAGTATGCTACCTTAAGTACCCCCCAGTGTGTGTGCCACTCAATGAAATTTAGGAAGGTGTGATACCTTTAGAAGTCTCACTTTGCCTCATTGAGTGTGATGTGGATTATGGGGAAGGTGTGACACCTTGAAGACCCCCAATGTGCATTGTGTTTGATGTGCCATGATTGGCTTGACTAGGAGTAGTAGAAAGTGATTTCTCCTACCATGATGTACAATTTTATGCAGTGCCAGTGTACCAATGAGATGAGACAAGCGAAGGTGAAACATTGGAAGATGCCACCGATTGCGAAGATCAATTTTGACAATCCTATTTCTCTGTTACAACACTAGTCATTCCCACAAACTCTTGGGGAGGCATATTAATGTGCACCTGATTAGATTGTTCAACTTGATTGATAGGTGCTATGTTTACTTTGTGTGCATGCAAGGGGTCTTGGAAGACTCTTATATGAAGTTATTGCCTCCCAATCATATCCTGCACTACATCTCTAAAGGGATAACATGTCTGTATGTCATGACCTCTTTGTCGATGGTAAACACAATATAGGTTTTCTCTATGCACCTTTGATCTACGCTTATTAGGTTTTAAAGGATGCAAATATGGAATATTCATCTTTATCACCTCATATAATCGATCAAAGAACGATGCTAATGTCTCTGGAAAATTAGTATATTATTATTGTGGTCGCATTGTTGGCCCTGTATCTGATTCTTTTGCACATGATTTTGGACCAGAGGAGGCTGGGCTTGGTAATTATGCTGCACTAGTGGAGGCGGTGCACCCTGGTTTGAGGATCTGGGGATACTCAAAACAACTTGATTTATTGGGATCACATTTTGTTGCACACTACCACCTATAATATTCTTGTTTGGCCATTCATTTTTATGGAGTTGAATATCACCCTCCTATATCTTGATATCTTCAATGACCTGGACCTATGTTAGGGCCTCCTCAAATGTTCGATACTATTGCAATTGCAAGAGAAGTGAAATTTGTTTTGAACAACTTCTCGTAAACATTCGAATGAGCTTTGTCATGGGTAGGGTGAAAGGTAGTTTTGACATCACCTTCCTCCACTTATTGCCATACTCAATGACTGGCTCATCGTCCAATTGACAAAGACTAACCAAGTCAGTCAAGTTTATTGTTTCCTTAGCACTAGAGGCAAAATGTTGCAGGAATGCATCATCCAATTGCTCAAAGGTATATATGCTATGATGTGGTAAATGATTATACCATTCTAAAGCATCCCCAGCTAATGTTGTCACGAATATTCTCAACATCAAAGAATCATTATCTTGAAAATAAAAGCACATATGGATGAATCTTGTCATGTGCTCTTGTGCATCTTCATCATATTTGAACTTTTCAAGTTGAGGCATCTTGAAATTTGATGGGTATGTCAGTGAAGACACTAATGGATGCAAAGGTTGATTTCTAAGCTGCTTCAGCATGGTTTTTTTATAAACCCCTCTTTGATTTTGTTTTTTGAATGCATTTATCTGATTAGCTAGCACTTTGTATGGCCCTAATGAAATGATATGATCTTCATTTCTTCACCCTTGATTAGGTAGAGGAGGCCACTTTTGATGTTGAGTTTGATGATAAGTATAATCATTAGGAACCTCATCATAATTGGATTCAGGGTAAGCATCCACTTCATCTTGATGTTCCCATTGGGACTTTACATATGATTCCTCATCGTATTGATCTTGGTACTATTGATGAGTATGAGGTTCATGATGATAATCAGATACCAACCTATGATGTTGAACATGATTTTTGCATGGCCTCGGTGAAATATTCTAAGATTGCATTGGGCATATTATGCGTTGTTGCATCCTCTGGTTGCTAGGTGTAAGTGCCACTTTACGTAATGTATTTTGCACTTGCTCTTGTTGTATCTCTTATTGTTCTTGTATCTTTTGTTGATACAGCTTTTGTAGGTGTGCTCGTGGTGAGTCCACCCATTGCTGATTTAGTTGTTTTTGATCCAACAAGATTTGATTCGTTTGTTGTTTGTCAAGTTGTGGCCTCAGTGCCTGATGTGCATGATCTCGTTGCTCATTTTTATGGGGGCTATGTGTCCTTGTATTTGAGATACAAATGGGTTTATCATGTATTTTCCCCCTAGTAGGATCTATTACTTGTTTTCCACACTCCTTAAAGGTTTCATTGACCTGATATTTTGAGTTATGAGTGGGCTCTGTATAATTTGACGATGTAGAGCCGCAATGTGGGTGCCCCACGTACTCTTCTTGAGGAGTAAGAGGATGACTTGGGTCCTCTCCCTCATAAATGAGAAATTATGCATACTTAGGCTCAGAATTAATCCCCGTATATTCAGGTTGCATAGAAGGCTCCCTATGAGGAGTAGGGGGATGACTTGCTCGCCCTGATGGGGTTGTTTGCTCACCTAAGCTAGGCCATGGTGTGTGTTCATGATCACTTTATGATTAATGTATACCTATGAACCTATGAAATTGACCTACTAGGCTTCTCAGTTGGTGGATTGTTCCTTATATAGAATTCTATCAAGGTGTTCCAGTAAGGAAGGCCTCCTAGAGGACCTGTGGGTGCCTCTCTAATAAGGCTATCTCGAAGGTTGGAACCCCTATGGATGGTATTGATGTTATGATAAGACCTGGGATGCCATTCAAGGATGGCCATGTCCTCTAGACTGATTTGACTCTATTCAGTGGTTATGGAACCCGATTACCTCTCTAGATTGAAGGTCTTGCTCACCATGGGAGGTCCCCTGACCATATAAAAAAAAATTGGCTTTCTAAAAAGGTTAAAATTGTTATATATCAAAAATATCAATGTGATGAGCTGATCACAATGAGCTATAACTCAAAAATATGATTTTTGGGTCAAAATTTTGTATTTTTGAAATAATTGGCCAACCGGGGCTCATGGAGAAATTCTCACTTTTAGGAATTTTTGGGATATTTTGAACCATGAAGAGTTAGGACCCAAAATTTCTGTGAGAGGTGCACAATGGTACAACTAAGATAAAAAAACAAATTTGGCAATTTTCGGAGTTGTCTAGACCATTTTATGACTATTTTAGTGCAGTTTTTCTCAGTTTTCAGGGTTGAAAATAGAGTAATCATAAAACCAAAATAAAATCTTCGTTATAACTCCGATTTGCATGATTCTTGAACCATTGGATGCAGAATCAAAAAGTAGATTTTTATCTTAAAAATTTATTATTATTAGGGTTAGTGTTTGGCCCCAGATCAATGATCTTATGTTAATTACCTTAACAATAATGCAGCACACAAAGTAGACAATATGATTATCTCTTTTAAGGATTAAATGTGTGTCCTAAAAATGGTCTAGTGCATTTGATTTGTTGTGAATATACTTTGAACTCTTATCGTGTTTTTCATAAGTTGATTTTTTACTCAATTTATTCAAAGGTTTTCACCTATATACTCACACAAGCCGAATATGGTAGTGAAGTCCATACTCAACGAGGTAGCATAGGTACTACCAACCCTCACCCAGCACATCGTGCGTAATGATACACCCTTTTGAAGATGAGTGTGTGCTATTTTGCATGGATAGGACAGTTCTTGGGTTGGCCTTGGCCATGAGCGGGTCCCGATAATACAATTTCAAATGAGCCAACCAAGTGGTAATGACATCCACTGTTGGTCTCAATCAAATGGGTTGGATGTGAGAGCCCAACTCCACTGATGTTTAAATGAAACGTGGTGTGTGGGGTTCTTTTTACTTTGCATGAAAATAAAATGCATAAAATAGCATTCACATGATTTTTCTACATGCTTTTCAAAAGAACATTTGCTTTTAAGAGAATGCATGACTATGCTAGATGATATTCATAGAATGCAACTATCTATGATGAAAATGGCCACTAATTGGGCCTCATGCATGTAAAATTTAAACAATCAATATCATAGACCACTAGATACTAGGGTGGACTACAATCAGATATCCGCTATTCCTAACAGCGACTAGTGGAAAACTAAAATAACATCTAGGATTTTCCCATTTACTTTTTGCTATGTTTTTTTATTAGCATCCATCAATTACATTCTGCTTCTGTGAAAACATAGACATAAAAAGATAGAGAGGATAAAATGACCCTACCTCAGGTCTAAGTCTGTTGGTAATGTTTGATTTTGTTATTTTTGTGTTCTCTATTGACCGCGTCTGTCAAGTGTAGCTGCAACTATGAACCGCAGGTGTCAACCACAGTTAGCACTATGAACCATAGGTGTAAACCACAGTTAGCATTGTGAACCATGGGTGTGAATCATGGTTAGCACCTACAACAAAAGAAACAGATAAAAACATTAGTGATCATGAAATTTTTGGGGTTTTCGCCGTGATCACCTTCTATAACCACCAAAAAGGATCACACCCGATCTATCTATTGCAATTGAAGAAAGATACACAAATAGGTATTCATAAATTGATAACAAGAAATAACATGAATACAAGGAATCCTTTATTAATTCCAATGGAGTCAAATTACAAATTTGTCCCTCTTAGGGATACCCATTTGATACATCAATTACAATAGTGTCTAATCCCTATCAAGGGTAGGTGTGATCAAAATGCCCCTTAGGGTGACACGAACTACTCTAGGGTGTCGATGACCCTCTTCTTCGCATTGAGGAAGGAATTGGATGCTTTATCTCTCCTTCAAATCCTGTTCCTTGCGATCAAGAAACAATAATAAGTAATTAGTAACAAAGGAGGCCTCTCTTGATGAGGCTTTTGGAGGAATCTTGCATAATGAATGACATAAAATCAAGAAAGCATGTAAAACTATCAATCTATGCAAGAAATAAGGAAATTGTAATAAAGCGTGTAAAAGAAGCATAGATCTATCTATGAAGCACTCTAATTAAGAATTAGTAACTTGAATTGCATGAAACTAATCTAGATTAACAAATGCAAGGAAATGAAGTAAATCTACCTCTAAATCCTAAATTGAATGGTCAAATGTCTGCTAAAATGTGGATCTATGCGAGATTAAGCTAAATGCATGGCTGGAAATGGAAATCTAATGCTAAAATGGAGGAAAGAAAGAATCAAAACCCTAGTTGTAGGTCTGAGGTGTGGTTGGCACTGTTAACCACGGCTAATAGCCATGGTTAAGATGAAAGTGTCCTTTCTCTTGCAACCAAGGCTAGAAACTCTCAAATCCTCCAAGGAATTGATGGTCAAGGGTTGCATGTGTTTTCTAGAATAGATTGGTGGTTGAATTCAATGGAATTAGCAATGGAGGTGTGTAAATTGTCAAGCTTGCTCCTCAAGCTCTTAAGATATCCATTTTTAAATGCATAGTTGTCATTGATCAATTGGACAACACTTCGTTACTCCTCAAGGGGATATGAAATTGCTCTCCAATCCGATAGGGCTCCGCTATGTGCAATTGAGATATTCTTTAGGATGAATTGGGGTCTTAAATAGAATCCCAAAATCCTTGCTCTAGCTTCATGGAGAAGCCAAGAACAAGAATTTGCAGGTGGGAGGAAGCTTTTGGATGCTTCCCAGCCCAAACTGCTTTGAAAACTGTTGCAATTTGGTCGTTGCAACTGATTTGACTCGGATCTGGTTGCCCGAGTTTGTTATAGTGCTAACCATAGGTGTTAGCCATAGTTAGCATGCAAGATTTTTCTAACCATAGGTGTTAGCCATGGTTAGCATGTAGGCTTTTGCTAACCGTAGGTGTCAGTCGCAGTTAGCACTGAATAGGCCAAGGAGCCCAAATTGAGTGGTTAAAACCACTGCTTGGTCTTGGAAAGGTCCAAGGTCATTTATATGGCCTGCAAAGGTGCCCATATGAGTAGTCACCATCAACATGATGTGTTTTAGGTATCTACATGTTCTAGGGTGAACTCAGAGGGAACTTAAGGGAATTGAGAACCCCGTAGGGTTAACATAGGAGACCTAAGGGAATTGAAACCCCCTTAAGGAGATAAGTACTAAGTGGTGAAGAGATTACATCAGAGTTAATATAGCTCATCATGGAGATGATATGGATAGCTTAACTCGTAATACTCATAACATACCTACACATAAGAATTTGTGTATGGGATGGAGATACGTGTATACATTTGATGGACTGAAGGTGACCGATCGAGCTCATCAAGGATGATGGGATAGATGGACTTATCCATAGTAACACATTATACACTTACACATATGTACTTGTGTTAGGGTACTTCGTGGGATGTATCCCTCTCCCTAGGAAAAAAAACTTTTCTATTTTTGTATTTTTGTATTTGTTTATTTTTGGGTCATTACATTTGGTATCAGAGCTCTAGGTATGAGGTGATAGAGCTTCTATGTGTGCTAAAGGGAAATTATATGTGTCCATTGAAGGCTTTCTTAAAGTAAAAGCTAAATCTAGGATGATCTAGGATACCCCAAATGCTAGAATCTAACAAGAATTAACCAAAGGGAGTTAGGAGTATCAGGGTGCCTTAGTATGGGCTTTGGTATTAGTGATACATACCAACCTAAGATATTATCCTAGTTAGTTTGTTGATGCATATAGAAAAATAACATTGTATTATGGCTTGATTAGAGATACAACTTAGTGTGAAACTATAATCTAATCCCCTTTCTTGTATGGAATCAAGTTAAGATGCCACCAAAGACCAAAAGAGGGAGACCTACACCTAGAAAAACTCACCAAAGTAATGTCAAAGAAGAAAACCAGGATGAGGAACCAATAAATACCAATAAAGAAGTAGAAGACCTCATCGTTATGGTGACTGCTACGTAGGATCAGATAAGGCAGTTGATCAAAATGGCTACTCATCAGAACATGCAAGTTTGAGGCTCGAAGGCTAGCCTAGATAATAGACTAACTATAGAACAAGTACAAGTTAGAGCCTTAGAAAAAAAGGAAATAGCTAGGGACATGACAAACATCAGTATATCCAAGTTTGATGGAGAGGGTGATGGGGATGCAGCGAAAGCATGGTTGAGAGAGACAAAGGTTAATTTTACAATAAAAAGGGTACTCATCTAGAACTCGAACACTTTGGGCTACAATTAACTTAGAAGGGGCTGCTTTGGAGTGGTGGGAAACCCACTATGAGGAAACTAATATTGAACCCATTGATACTCCATGGGAATAATTTATAAGTATATTAAAAAAGAGATTTCTAACAGAGCATTTCTATGCCTTAATGTTTGAATAATTTGTTAGTCTTGGACAAGGAACCAGCATAGTAGAAGTGTACCATAAGAAGCTGGTAAGACTATTCAAATATGTACCTATTTATAATGAGAAAATACAAGTTCATAAATTCATTATTGGATTGGAATCTAGATTAAGGCACGATGTGGAGATACAGGAGCCTAAATCACTATAAAAGACATATGACCTAGCAAAGAAAGTAGAGTCGCACTTTTGTTATAAGTATGACGCTCTACCCGAGCAAGTGTGACAAGAACTGAAGAAGAGGAATAGTAACGGGTTTATAAAATGTGAGGCTGAGCAAGAGTGAAAAGCTAAAAATCCCCAAAATCCTACAAATAAACCCTATGGGAATCAGAACAAGTTTAAGAATAACTTTCATAAGAAGGATAAAAAACCCATTAATATGAAACCTCAACCATAGAAGTCGCATGCTCCAGCTCCAGAAATTAAGAATGGGAATGAGAAACCTGAGAAATAGCAAGGACCCAAGGAAGGGTGCTACAATTATCAAGGACATCATTACTATAATCAGTGTCCATATCGAGCAAGGACTAGCTCAGCTAATGCAAAGGGGAAGGAACTAGAACATCAGATCTATGCCATAACTGGGAATTAGAAGCTAGAGGAACAAGCCACCCCATTAATTATGAAAGGTAAGGTTTTCAATAAGCAAGCAAATATTTTAATAAATAGTGGAGCCACTAACGGTTTCATTTCATCTAGTCTAGCAAGGACTGTGTCAAAAAATCTTGGGTATTTGGCTCAAGGGTGGAAGGTTGAGTATGGTTTTGGACATACCCACTTGATAAACCGATGTTATCATATGGTAGGAGTTACTCTATCTGAAGGGACTACAAAGCATTATTTATATGTAGCTCCCCTACATGCCTTTGATGTAATTCTGGGGATGGATTGGTTACAGGATCATAAAGCCTTAGTCAATTTCCAAGACTTTTGGATTGAGTATTCAGAGATATGCAGAGAAATACTAAGAATTCATAGTGATCAAGGGGTTTTTGAACCTCGAATGTTGTCTGTCATGCAATTGAAAAAGGCCCTAAAGAGAGGAGAGATAGTGTCTATGGTAAAACTCAATGAAGTGGAGGACCAAGAGAAAGAAGGAATACTAGGACAACATCCAATTTTACGAGATTTTTAGGATGTATTTCTAGAGGACCTACTTGGATTACCTCATGTATGAGAATTTGATTTTACAATTGAAATTATGATGGAAGCTGAATCTATTCATGGGTCCCCATATAGAATGAATCCTACTAAAATGCATGAAATAAAGGTTCAATTGTAAGGATTATTGGAAAAGGGTTTGATAAAACCAATTATGTCATCATGGGGTGCACTAGTTCTGTTCATAAAAAAGGATGGTTCGCTAAGATTGTGTATTGATTACATAATGCTAAATAAGGCTACAATCAATAATCGATATCCTTTATCTAGGATTGAAGATTTATTCGATCAACTAAAGGATACCAAGGTGTTTACTAATATTGAACTGAGGTCGGGGTATCACCAGTTAAGAATTCTTGAGAAATATACTCATAAAACAACATTTAAAACTAGGTATAGGCATTATGATTTTATGGTTATACCCTTTGGACCGACTAATTCCCTAGATGCTTTCATGAATCTAATGAACAACGTATTACGGAGACACTTGGACCAGTTTTTCCTGGTATTCCTAGATGATATCCTTATATAATATCGAGATAAAGAAGAGCATGATAAGAATATTAGGATCATGTGGGAATTGTTGAGAAAGAATCAACCATATGGAAATTTGGCCAAGAGTGAATTCTATGTTTTAGAGGTAATATATCTTGAACATGTTAAATCGGAAAAAAGGATTGTTGTGGATCTAGAAATGATAGAGGCTATTATGAATTGACCACCCCCTACTAATTTCACTGAACTATGAAGCTTCATGGGATTAATGAGCTATTATAAACATTGTATAAAGGACTATTTCAATACTGCTGGACCCATAACGAACCTTCAGAAGAAGGGAAAAGAATTCAAGTGGTCAGAGAAGTGTGAAGTTGCCTTTGAACTACTAAAGCATAATATTACTACTGCATCGATACTAAAGGTTATTGATCCTCAAGGGGACTTTTTAGTATGCACGATGCATCAATACATGGGTTGGGTGGGGTACTCTCACAATAGGATTCAATAGTGGCATACACTTCAAGGAATATCAAAAAGCATGAAGTTAATTATGCTACGCATGATTTGGAGCTGGCTGCAGTGGTGCATTCTCTAAATTTTTGGTGCCACTATTTGGCAAGAAGACCCTTTGAATTAAAAATAGACCATCAAAGTCTATGGTATATATTTACCCAACCAATACTTAATGCAAGATAGATAAGATGGGTGGAATTCCTCATTGAGTATGATTTTGATATTGAGTACATAAAAGGAAAGGAGAATAAAGTATTTGATGCTTTAAGTAGAATGAAATATATAGCAACTATCACTAGAATTCACATGGATCTGATGGATCAAGTGAGATAGAGGTAATCTCAGGATGAGTATTTCCAGGGAATTTGAGTCAAGATGGACAAATATCCTAAAGGAAATAAGGAATTTAGTGTGAAGGATGACTTTTTGTGCTATAAGGAAAGGGTCATCATACAAAATATAGGCAATTTGAGGAACTTGATAATGCAATAACCACATAGATATCCTTATTTCGCTCATCTGGGAGGGGTCAAAATGCGAGAAAACATGAAAAGAGCCTTCTTTTGGGTAGGGATGAAGAAGGATATCAAATATTTTGTTGCTCGATGCCTCAAATATTAGAAATTTAATGTAGAATGCTAGCATCCTATAGGGAATATTCATCTACATGAGGTACCTACACAAAATGGCAGGTTATATCCATGGATTTTATTTTGGGTTTACCTAAGACTTAGTACCAAAATGATGCCATCTTTGTAGTGGTCGACAAATTGACCAAGATTACCCACTTCATATAGAGAAATACTAAGGATGATACTCAGGTAGTGGCTAATAGATTCATCAAAGAAGTATTCCGATTGCATGGGTTTCCTAAAGTAATTATCTCAGATAAAGACTCCAAATTCACTTCTAAATTTTGGAAATTCCTTCATAGTGTAGTTGGTACAAAATTGAATATGAGTTCAGCATACCACCCCAAAATCGATGGGTAAATAGAATGGGTAAACCAAGTTTTGGAAGACATGCTCTGCATGTACTGCATGGATCACAAATATTAGTGGGAATATTTCCTACCTTTGGTAGAGTTTGCCTACAATATTGGATATCACTCCTCGCTAGGAATGACACCTTTTGATGCCTTGTATGGGAAAAAGTGTAGAACGCCATTGTCTTGGGATAACCTAGATGATCGAGTTGTGATTAGACCAAAAATGGTTAGGGTAATGTAAGAGCAGCTAAAAGAAATTAGGCAAAGGCTTAAGGAAGCTACAGATAGACATAAGAGTTATGCGGATCTAAAAAGAACTCCCAGAGAGTATTATGTTGGAGATAAGGTGTTATTAAGGGTTAATCCAAAGAAAAGTGCTATAAAATCCATGAAGTTGGATCCACATTGTGTGGGACCCTTTGATATCACAAAAAATATCAGTTAGGTTGCATATCGACATGCATTACCACCTAATCTATCCAAAATCCATGATACCTTCCACATATCCTTAGAAAATATGTTGCTAACCCTGAACATGTGTGGGATGTTTCTAAATTGCAAATGGCAAATTTGGAGGCCATTGAAGTACTACCATTTAATATTCTTGAGTTTCATTCTAAATCTCTATGGAATCAGACTCTTAAACATTGTATGGTCTAGTGGGACTAGTTCTATGAGAGGAATACCACTTAGGAGAAAGTGGAGGATATGCAAAAATATTTTCCCTTTTTTTTTGAAGCTATATGATGTAATAATTTTACTTTGTGTTAAACAACAAAAGGAAAACTAGAAACACCGATGACGATGTTTAATCCTAGTGGAGGAGGATGTCATAACCCTCCCTGGTTGACTTTATGACATCAAAAAATAGTGTATTAACTTAAGATGTGTGATACCTAGTTTGAAAAATTGAACCAACTATGTGATATTTAGTTTATTTATAAGTGCATGTTATCGCTAACATATTGCCAAGTGTGCAAGATTAGGTACACTCATAGGTGAAACAGGTAGAGTTACCCACAAGAAATGAGGGTACCAAAGATCAGGGGAAATGATTATTAAGGTACTTGGAGGTAACATGGATAGATACCTTCATATAAGTATGCATTGACGAAAGGGATAATCATCGACAGTTTATCACCTTGAGCTTTATTTGATAGCCTAGTAGCTATCATAAAATCTCTAGCTAGTATGGGTGATTGTATTGATAGAAATACTGCCTCTTTGATTGATGGTATAAATGTGTTTGCTCTCTACAACATCATAACTTGAATGGTTTGATGATTTAGTTTCTATATGGGAACCAATGCAAGATGATTATAGATGCATAGGGTTAGCTACCATATTGGAAATGAAAACAAAGCATCCTTCTTGTGAAATAAAATAAATTAAATTCTTATGTTGAATTTAGATGCTTTAAATTAATTAATGAAGTTAAGAAAATAATGATTGGCTCATTAGAGCTCTTTTGTAAGCTTCATTTGCGATTAATTAAGGAGTTTTCATTTAATTAATTAAAAATGGTTATTTTAATTGATAGTGTTTATTTTAATTAAAATTGGTTATGATCTTTTAAAATTAATTAAAAATTATTATTTTAATGATAAGGGAGAATTCATTAAAAGGGGTTTAATTAATTAAAAAGAAATGAAAGAGATTTTTAATTTGAATAAAGAGAATATATAGATATTATAAATATCTTTGAATATTAAAATAATAAAAAATAAAATGTCATGATCCCTCTCCTACACAGTGCAACCTATGGAAAAGCCTACAAAGCTATTTATTTTCCAAAAATGGAAAATATGGGAATAATGCATAGAGGTTAGGGGGCGCGCATTGAAGGGAAGCAGGCTCAAGACAGTGGCAGAGTTTTTGAGAAGGCGGTAGACAAGCCACCTGGGTAAACATGAATGAAAGGCAATAAAGGAGGGGAGACAAATGAGGAGGAGTAGAGAGGAGGAAACGGGCAAGAAAGGGAGACGAGCGATGAAGGGAGGAATAGAGGAAGTGAGAGGAAATGCACTAGGAGCTGACATTACTAGACTTTCATCATAGTGGAGACCTACAGGTTGGGTTGTTCTAAGCCTGGCTATGGTTTAAAATTATATTAGTTAATTATGAAACCACCTTGTGTGTGTGAGCTTGGAGTATGGTAGAGTAATGTCAGCACCTTGCTTTACATTTTGTTTGTGTGGTATTTAGAACTGCTCTATGTTCCTTTTGGAAGCACCTTGCTTTACATTTTGGCTGTGTGGTATTTGGAACTGCTCTGTGTTCCTTGTGGAAGCACCTTACTTTATGTTTTGGCTATGTGATATTTGGAATTGCTTTGTGTTCCTTGTGGAATCATCTTGTTTTATGTTTTGGCTGTGTGGTGTTTGAAATTTCTTTGTGTTCCTTCGGGAAGCACCTTGCTTTATGTTTTAGAAATGCGGTGTTTAGAATTGCTTTGTATCCTATGGAATACCGTGCGCTATGTCAACACTGTGTGATGTTTGAAATTTCTCTATATCTTGTGGAATATCGTGTGCTATATTAGCACTGTGTGGTGTTTGGAATTTCTCTGTGTCCTATGGAATGTCATGCGCTATGTCAACACTATGTGGTGTTTGGAATTGCTATGTGTTCCTTGTGGAAGCACCTTGCTTTACATTTTGGTTGTGTGGTGTTTGGAATTGCTCTGTGTTCCTTGTGGAAGCACCTTACTTTATATTTTGGTTATGTGGTGTTTGGAATTGCTCTGTGTCTTGTGGAATATCATTCGCTATGTTAGCATTGTGTGTTGTTTGGAAATGATGCTATGTCCTATGGAATGTCGTGCGCTATATCAGCACTATGTGTTGTTTGGAAACAATGCTATTTCTTGTGGAATATCGTGCGCTATGGCAGCATTGGGTGTTGTTTGGAAACTATGTTGTGTTCCTTATGGAAAATACCATGTGCTATGGAAAGTGTTGTGTGTTGTTGTAGTTACCTAAGCAACGCCAAATGCTCTGTACAATTGGAACAACGTTGTGTAAGTTGAACACCATGTTGGGAAAAAGGAAGCCACCTTAGGTCTAAGAAGTGCAGGTTTATGAAAAACCAGTTAGCACCATAGTTGTTCAGTATGCATTGGAAGGCGTTAGCGCTAATTGTAGGCCTTGCTTTACATATTGACTGTGTAGCTAGAATTAATTAAAATTACCCTTGGATTTATATGAAGTTATATAATAGAGTTTTAATTAAAAGAAACTTTGATTTATAGGCAGTCATATATTATGCTTTTAATTGAAGGAAACCTCTGATTTATATGAAGTTATATAATATGAATTTTAATTAAAATAAGCTTTGATTTATATGAAACCATATATTATGTTTTTAATTGAAGAGACCTTGGATTTATAAGAAGTGATATAATAGGATTTTAATTAAAATAACCTTTGATTTATATGCAGCCATATATTATGCTTTTAATTGAAGAGGCCTTGGATTTATAAGAAGTTATATAATAGGGTTCTAGTTTAAAGAAGCTTTGATTTATATGCATCCATATAATATGCTTTTAATTGAAGAGACCTTGGATTTATAAGAAGTTATATAATAGGGTTTTAATTAAAATAATCTTTGATTTATATGCAGCCATATAATATGCTTTTAATTGAAGATACCTTGGATTTATATGAAGTTATATAATAGGATTTTAATTAAAAGAAGCTTTGATTTATATGCAGCCATATATTATGCTTTTAATTGAAGATACCTTGGATTTATATGAAGTTATATAATAGGGTTTTAATTAAAAGAAGCTTTGATTTATATGCAGTCATATATTATGCTTTTAATTGAAGAGACCTTGGATTTATATGAAGTTATATAATAGGTTTTAAATTAAAAGAAGCTTTGATTTATATGCAGTTATATATTATGCTTTTAATTGAAGGAACCTTTGATTTATATGGGGTATGTAAATTTTAGGTTTTGACTAAAAGGAACCTTTGATTTTGTGGAATGATACTGAAGGTTTTAATTTAAAGAGAACCCCTTGGATTAATGATTATCTTAGGAGATTTAAACAAAATGGGATGAAGATTTATTCTTTAAATTGAAGTTATGGGGATTTGGTTTAGATAATAAATAAATGATTGTTCTGGAGATTAAGGGTATGGTACTTTGAATGAATTTAAGATAAAGTTTAACCTTGATATAAGTTATAGTATTATGGGTGACTCTCCAAAGGGATTTGGGGAGGTGAAAATAAAATTAAGGTTTCTTTTATGATGTCCATTATGCATTAGATGGTTAGAAACTTAAATGGAAATATTGTATAGTTGCAATTTCGAAAAGTAAATGATTAGATGTATTTAAAGGTATTCCTATCCTGAACCATGAGTATCTTGATCCCCTACTACCCTCCAAGAACCAAAGGCAAGCAATAAGAAGAAAGGAAAGCAATTAATACAAGGAATAGGTATTTGTATCTTATGTTGATTTACTTATGTTCAATAGAATATAATTATGGAGAGATATCCTCAATGCAGTTAATGTGATACCTTTGAGTAGAAAAGGCTTATTATGCAAGAAGTAATGAGATAATTTCTATTGGGTTAGTGAAAGTAATTTTACTATATTTTTGTGTTTTTTTATTTTATGTAGTAGATTCTATTTTAGTGTGATATTTCTTTATTTCACCTATCATTGTTTGATTGCCTTCTGATGTGTTCGCAGCTAGTATAATTATTTGTTTGATTGCTTGATGATAGGAATTCTAGCGTAGAGTTCTAGGGTGAACTCAGAGGGAACCTAAGGGAATTGAGAACCCCTTAGGGTGAACATAGGAGACCTAAGAGAATTAATACCCCCTTAGGGATATAAGGACTAAGTGGTGAAGATATTACATTAAAGTTAAGATAGCTCGTCATGGAGATGATATGAAAATCTTAACTCATGATACTTGTAACATACCTACACAAATAATTTATGTATGGGATGGAGATACATGTATACCTTCGATGAACTGAAGGTGATAGGTCTAGCTCATCAAGGATGATGGGATAGATGGACTTATCTGCAGTAACACATTATATGCCTACACAGATGGACTTGAGTTAGGGTACTTCGTGGGATGTACATTCCAGGAAAACTTAGGTGATCAAAAATTTAGGTTATAATAGTGGGTTAGGGGTCATGAAGGGTTCATGTATCCCTCTCCCTAGGAAAAAAAATATATATATATTTTTGTATTTTTTTGTTTGTGTGTTTTTGCGTCATTACACTTTGGATTTGTTTAAGTACCATGATAATGCAATAAATATGTAATATGGGTGGGTGCATTTCAATCCTAAATAATAACCGATTTAAAAGTAAATAATAATAACAACATTTAAGAATTATCAAATGATATGAAATTAAGTAGTTAAAAATTGTATTTCTAAGTTAAAGACCCAAATTCAAATTTACTAGATATATATATATATATATATATATATATATATATATATATATATATATATATTTATATTTATATTTATCAAAATACTAAAGTGTGGTTAGTTAAAATATTATGTTTATGTAGTCGTGATGTAAAATGAGTGGCGTAAGTTTCAAATCCATGTAGTTAATTTAAAAAATAATACAAAGAATAAATGCTCCATTCAAGAAAGACAAAAAATATTTCTTATGATCTTTTTGCTTATTTTAAATATTTTCTTGTTGAAGAAAATATAATCTCTAAAAATTATATGTTGGTTTCTAATAATGCTAATATTTTATTTTGAGATCTTGACATCGGTCATTTATAGAGATTTTATGTGTGATTGATTTTATGCTATAAGTTTTTATTTTAACATTTATAATAAAATGTTATAATTTTGTCCAATGGATTTAGAACAACAATGAAGAGTAAGGAATTTCATACTATAATTCAAAAAAATTTGATCATATAATTGAATCTAAATATTTTATATAGTTAAACAAATAAGAGCAATAAGAAGTTTCATATTATAAGCTAAGGTCTTAATCTTGTGATTAAACCTTACCATTAATCCTAATGGATTTGGGGCTAAGTAACAAGGATTTTTTTTTATGTAAAAAAGCATTATATTAAAAAATTAATAGAATACATTTTTACAAACAAAAAAATATATGGATAAACACGCCACGTGGCTAACACCGACAATCGAAAAACCATTCCCATAAAAACAAAGCAAGAACCCAAGGAAATAATTTATAGCTAAATAACACTGCCTTACAAAACTAATTGCCAACAAAACTAACTGATTACATAATGATAAGGCTTCATTATATGGATTTAGCCACCCCTGTGATTGATTCCCATTCAATAGTAGCATCAAGAGACTTTGGCACTAAGTCCCTCTCGTATACAAAATTGCTAGGAACATCCTCTTAACTATAAACAAATGGCTCTTGGATGGCAACAATCATTGAAGCTCCTAAATTATCCTAGGCATCAATTCGAGGAGTTGGGGGGAGAGAGGAATAGTCAAGTAGCCATGACCATATCTATAAGGACCTTGAAATGGTATAGGAGTGTATTTTAGGAGTGAGTAACATTGTTGTCTATACCTAGACTACCTTTGACGAGTATCCTGCTCAAGAGGAACCTAATTGACTATGCATGGTACGTTCCCCCACTGATAAATAAGCTCCTAAATATGAGTGAGCTCCATGGCCACCTTATTGGCTAGAAATATAATCTAAAAATACACAAAATAAATAATATTAGACTTATCAAAAATAGAGATGTGCAAAGAGGAAGAACACTTACCAAAGATACAATCATTTATAGCTCAACATATGTTGAACATGGTCGTCATACGAAACAAGTGCCACACTTCAAAGAAAATAGTTGGCAAGGGTGGGGGATCTCAAAAAATACTATGCTTCCACTCAAATGTGGTGAAGGAATAGGGTCTAAAAGGGGAAAAAAACCACTCCTAAAGGGAATGAACATGAGAAAAAACCCAAAAAATATGGACAAAGTCTTTAGATTGAAGATAAAAAGGGTAAGAAGGGTTAGGGATGCCTAAATATTGGAGGTGCTCCCAAATAGGAAGCCCTTGGTGCAAAATACTCTAGGTAAAATATAAAAATTTGGGCTCAAATAAAATATTCCAAGCAGTCTGGAACCTATGCATCCAACCTACCAAGGTGATGATACCTTCCACTATATATTAAGCTTATCAATAATGGGGAGACAAGGAGATATCCATACATACCTATTGGACACATTTCTTGCATCCATAGGATTCTATTTTCATGTTGCAAGAAACCATTTGAAACCAACGAGCTATTACAGGATCTGGTCAACCTGTCTCTTTGTTCTGATAAACATGAATATTGCTAAAGAAAAACTACATAATAGGTAAGGAAACCCCAATGGTAATTTTATGATAAAATGTTGATTATATGCTTCAGATTAATGTAACACTATATGTATATAAATGACCAAGCAAGAAAATAACCATTTGTTATGCCTTATGTAGACCGGTACCTAGATTCATTGGGTTGTTATAGTAATTTAACAATAATTTTTAACATGAACTAAGAGAAGGGGAAAAATAAATTTGGTGCTCTTAGAATTATTCGAATATCAAAAAATAAAAAAAAGTTGACCAACAAAAGAAATGTATGTAATGCATTCAAATAATGTAATTCACTACACAGTAACACACCAAATTGATACAGAGAAATAACAGGAAAAAGACCTAGAATTGTATTGATTTGAAAATGTTATTACATGCAGAGTGGGCATGAAGCCTTTAAACTCTGTTTACCAAAAAAAATTATCAATAAAATTAAGACATTATGTTAAAATAATGTATCAAAATCCTCCTAATCTCCTTGTTCCAATTAGGTAATAGTAGAGTCTCTGAATCTCTAACTCAATAGGACTAGAAATATTCTCAGCTTCTTGAGTACTTTCCTATCATAAAATCTTGCATAGCAAGGGGAATAAGAAAGAATGAATAAGAAAAATAGACACAGAAAGGAGATACAACAACACAACTCTAAAGGGCACTCAAGTATACCTCTTAGAAAAAATGTTATTCTCTAAAATGCTTGATGATGATTCTGAACCTGGGCACTTCTTCTTATAGGTTGGGTTCTTGAATCTATTATTATTGGCCCAATATTGGCCTTACACTTTTCCCTTTCTAGGTTGATCTCCAAAATTGGTACAGTTGGCTTCCACTACCCCCTTTTTTTTATGCTGTACATTCTCCTTTGACTTTTTCAAACTGTAGTTCATTTCAACCGGTGGTGTCAGTGCTTGGAGGGCCTGCTTTTTTTACTTTTTCCTCTATTTTTTCTTCCACTACTTCCCTTATATCTATTTTCCCTTCAACTACTACCCTTTGAGAACTTGACTCTTTTGTTGTTTCAGAGACTTTTTCTATTGGCATAGTTCTTAGTTTAGCTGGAATAATTGAGCTCATTTCCAGCTGTTGACTATATGTTTCAATATTTTTCCCTTTTTGACCTTATTGTAGCCACTTTATTTGTTTTTTGATTTGTCTCCAAACTTCTATGTCAAATATTGCAGCAAATCTTAGCATGTTCATTTCTTGCAAAATTCTATTTTTCTGTATGGTAAGAATGTCCTTGTTTTTCTCATATTGGAATAGCAACATCTCCAAGATATTTACCAGAAATGTGGATTGTCTAGTCATTACTGACTCATCATCTAACTCACAATTAAATCCTTATATTATATTCCTGGGTAACTCTTCTACTTTGGCGACTTCCAAGAACTGGTCTAAGGATAAACCAATATCCTCCATTTTTTCTATCGTATCTTCTATAAGATTATCCATTTCAGCAACAACATTGATACACCTTTCTTTGTTTTCCCCAAACAAGGCCATTTTCAAGAACTCAATATTGAACTAGATTTTACTGTCATCATTTGTTATTATTTCTTGGCTCTGCAAATCTTCAATCAAGGGTATTCCATTGAATCAATGGTAGGATGAATGACTTCAAATTCTTCTTCTTTCTCCTATATTAATATCTGTATTTACCAAGCAGTTATTTGAATCACCCTAATTTGTTTAAACATCTCAGTGAACCCTTTGGCATGAGATCACATTTTAATTAATATTTCCTTCTTCATGGTACTCAGATAATAGGTATGATTTGGAATCCTTACCACCGAAGGGGGTTGTGCCTTTGGAGTATATTTTTGTGCCAATTCTTCTTATTGTTTATTTATCAAATATTTCATTTTAACTTTTTTCTTTTCACTTATTTCCAATTGATTCCTTAACTCTGCAATTTTCTCGAATAGTTGGCCCATGGTTTGATTTTGTAATGCCTTGACAACTTTAACCATGTCACCTTCTTTTACCAGTACTGATGATCCTCCTATCTCCTCATTAACTCTGAAGACAATTGGATCTTGTAGAACATGAAGATTCACCTCTGTTATATCATACATAGATGTTTCTATTCTTATTTTATCTGAAAAATGTTCTCCCATGGTTCCCATTCCTTCTACTACCTGTAATTCCTGTTCATTGGTAGCAGTAAAGGTAGTCTGCTCATCTGTTCTTTCAAAAAAAACCTTTATAGAATGTAAAGACAATTTAGGCTTCTTATTTTTGGTAGTGGTTATTTCTATTTTATTCTTCACTCGATGACCTCAGAACAGACTCCCAAATCCACCTGTTCTTCTCATATTCATCTGTATTACTGATGGAATTCTAATCTCCTAGCATTTTATTTTTAGATAGGTAGGGATGGCCATGGGTTCCAATTTATTCACACTTTTTACAACTAATAGTCAGTCAAAATTTGGAATTATAGCTTGTTCTAGGAGACAAGACTTCTAAAAAAGTGTGGTTACAATTTCTTTCCCTTTAGCTACACTAGGGTTTTTGGAAACTTATTGGGAAGTGCTCGGTGGTGCCTCTATTATGAGATGATCATCTCCAATCCAAGAGGCCTGACCTATTGTTCTACTATTTCTATCGTATTCAAAGTGACCTCCATTTGATCAATACCCTATTCTTCTATTAACTCTAATAAAGGGTTTTCCTTGATCGCTTGAGCAACTCCTGGTAAAATAGGTGCTACAAATTCTACTAAAATTTCTCTAAGCCTTATCAATTCTATAGGATAATTATAGGCTTCATGAATCTATGTGTTGCCCCTATCCTTAGGATGGAATTCACTCCATACAACCTTCAAATCCATTCCTTTTTCCATAGCCTCTAGTAACCTTTTTTCATAAGTGTCTTTTCGATGCTGTATTCGAGCATACTCTCATTTTTCCATCATTTTACAGTATATACCCTTTGGGTCATAAAATCTCCAAGTTATATCATCAAACTCTATATTGTCTAAATCAAACATTCCTTTGAGTAGTGCAAGCTAGCCGAGAAATATGTATTCTCCAAAATGATAGGGAACGTTGAGCCAGGGGACTTTACCATGTTTCTTCACTAGTATCATCTTGAATTCCTCGGCCGCCTGCCTACATAACTCTAATGCTACTAGGGACAATGGACAATACATTGGTAACAACTTGGGGGAAATTTTGGCTCCATAAAGCCTAATGTAGGTGAACCCTTTAGAGAAAAAAAAATCCCCAATATCCTTTTCTTTGATGAAAGCCCTTACTCTTGGCCCTAGCCTATCAGGGAGTTCACTGGTTAGAGTCTAGTGAATATCTATCATAAAATGGTCATAGAACTAGCCCATGCGATTCTGCCCTTCGTGTATTCTCCAAAAAATATTCTAGACATAAGGGCTCTTAATGGCTTCTACTCTTTTTAGGGATTCTTCTCCCAATTGCTCTGCTATCAAGTGGATAAAAATGAGTATTGAGAAAAATAGGATATATCTTGCCTTCATTCAAAAATAATATTTTTCAATTCTACCATCTGCTCATGCATTTGGTTACTCAATTATAGATCCCATGCATAAATTGCGGTATTATTCGCTCGATTTCTCTGTGCTACTAAATACAAAACTTTTTTGTTCACTACACTGAGATCTTGTACCCTTAAGACTATATTTATAATATCACAAAAATCTTGGACCCATGGCCTAAAAGCAGTTTTCCTAATTTGTAATTGATCAACTACTTTCTCATTTGTATCAAACAAAGATTTAAAAACTTCTAATATTGTTAACATTTTAGATTGAAGTTCAATTACCCATTTTATTAACCAGGTGGTAGACTATTTCAAATTGAAAACTTGCCTGATGTGCTCAACTTTGATGTTGAACACTGGTCGGTCTTTATTATCTCAAAATGTTCTAGTCCTCTCATCATATGCCATTGCTAACCACGCCATTAAGTCTAAGGATAAGCAACCTTCAGACATATCAAATTCTTGAGGTTGTTGGTCCATTTGTTACTTTTAAGGAAACCCTTGTATTGTAACCTCCTGGATTTATAAAATAGGTTAGCCATTATTCAAGGGGTTCTGTTATCACTCTCCATCACACAAGCAAAACTCTTGATACATGTATTTTCGATATTGTACTGCTATGCTAGAGTATGTTTCTTATCAGCTCCACACTTTTTGGTGAATTCATACATTGTACTACCTAGTATAGGTGGTCCAAAAATCTCAAAGTATGGTGATTGGTTTGTAATTAATTTTACCACCTCTCTAGTGTATTCAGGAATAAAAGTGTCTCCCCAAGATACCATTGTGCTTACAGTAATTATTATGGTTTCTCTACAACAAAAAAACTTGAACCTCTTTTCTATCTACACTTTTTGCATATGAGTTTTTGCTCGAGACTACTAGGGTGGTGAGATCGCATGACCTTGGAAGCTCAAGTACTAGATGGTGGGGTGAGTTCAAAATTTTTTGCATGATTTGTCATTAATACCGTGTTACCAACTTCTTTTTAAAATATGCCAATGGAGATCTACCAACATGTTTTTTCTAAAGTCAAACCTTTATGGTAGGTGGTGTTCTTCATCCTATGTGTCCTAGGTTCTTTGGTTTGTGTACCTGCAATCATTTGCATTTTTGCTATTGGTTGCTAAAGCTTCTACTTCTCTGACGTGGAACTGATGTGTGGTAGTGGTGGCCTCTTTTTTAAACATCATGCCATATAGACCCCAGATGATAATTAAATCTTAGGGATTGATTACACTTTTAATTGGAAAACAATCATTCTAGGGATCCTTCATAAGATTTTATTCTTTATGTGAGTGCCTCTCATCACCTTTGATATCTATTGGGAAGGATGCACCTTATAAGTTTATTCTAAATATTTCGGGACCGTTAGATCAGATTTTCAACCAAGCACAGTCATTCAATCACCTTTACCTACCTTGGGTTACCTTGATTCATTTCCATGAGCATTAGCTACCGCTGTCATCCAATCAAATCAGGTTTTACTGTGATCATTGATATTTTTTTCTAAACATTAGTTACCTTTGATCGAATATTTACCATTGGATCTAGCCAGCTTTCTCGTGATCGTTAATTTATTTTGGCCATTTGGGCTCATCAACCTTTACCTTTTCCTAATTAATACTCGACCGTAGGATCTGTTGAAATATTAAATGTGTTCATGTATACCCTTTGTATATAACTTGTGCCTTGGAAGAACTGCAAACATTGGATCAACTTGAAACATATCACGGACGTTGATCTAATTTGGTTCTTCTTTTTAATTGCTTTCTTTAATCTTCAATAACCTTCCTTTTGCATAGAGCCATTGGATGAGCTAATATTAATTGCGATCATTGGATCTAATGAAATCTGGGACCACTTAAAATTTGAATTTTATGTGGGCATGTTTTAACGTTCATATTCTTAATGACCTACGGTGTCGTTGATTCTTATCTAGGAGTGTTGCATCCATCGATTTGATTAAATCTGTAAATATTTTTTTAATAATGTAATCAATTCCCATAGGCTAACCTTGATGGCTTGTGGTTGTATTACCACCATTGGATTGGCTTTCGTATTTCATAGTCATGGATCCTTTTAAAACATGTGGGTTAGATATAGAAAAAAACTTCTTCAAAAATGCTTATTAACCTAGGTTAAGCAGATAGGAGGGTGATCAACGATGTATTAGGACCCTTGTTAATCGTGATTTAACCTAGTTTTGATTTAAATTTAACATGGTATTTTTAATGAACCTTACCTTTGTTTTGTCAAAGTGGTAATTACTATTGGATCTCCTCATGCAGTACCACAATTGTTGATCTTCTCAGGAGATGATACAGTCATTGATCTGTGTATTTGAAATGAAAGTGTTTTCATTGGATTTGTCGGTAGATCCAGTGTTGTCATTGATTTTGGTAAAATGATTCTTTATTCTCGAGAGAAAATGCATCCATCAGATTTTCTTTGAATGAAGTGTATCCATCGTATTTGCCTTGACTTGATTCTTGTCGTTTTAACCTCGACTTGATCGCTACCGTCAGATTCTGATGAGGGCTTTCATAGTAGTTGATTTCTTTCTACATTATTGAAGCACTACCATAAAATATACATGATTAATTCTTATTATTTTGGATTTGATCCAATCATTGTCGTTAGATCTTGACACGAGTCTTCGCCATCGTTGATTTATTTCCACCTACGGGGTTAGTCTTTAAAAACAAGTGTAGCCATTGATTTAAAGCATAGTTCATCACTGTCATAGATCTCTTAAGCACATTATTATTAAATCAAAGTCATCAACATTACACTTAGGCTCTCAAAAGATAATTAAAATTTGATTTGCCAAATAGAGCACAACCATTAGATTTTTCTCTCGATGGAGCGCTACCATCGGATCTTTCAATTTAGTTGACTTACTTTTGATTAAGGCACCACCATTGGATCTTGTTGTGGATATTTCACAGCCATTGATTTATCTTCACTGAATAAAGCACATCCGTTCGATTTTACCTTGTGGGAGCACTGCCATCGGATCTACATGGTTAATCAAAGGAGTGCATTTAACCATAATTTTGATATACTATGCAAATTTATTTAATTAAACATTACCTTTAGACCTGATCAATTTAACTCTTGATTGGCTTATTAAAGCGCCATTGTTTGATTAAGGAGGAATAGAGCGCTACCCTTAGATTCGATCAATGTGCTCGACTATTAATGAATGGGATGCATAACCTCAAGCCTTAATTAAGGTTTTCAACATTGCTTAGATTTTTAGGTTTTTAGACCATGGCACTTGATTAAATATTTTTAATACCTTAGGACTCAATGATTTAACATTTGATTTAGTTCCAAACAAGATTATTGATCTGAGAGACTAAACCTTGTATTTTTAAGGGTCAGGTTTTTATTAGAAGGGTGTAACCTTTTGTAACCTCTTTAAGATATAACAATTCTTTAAAGGAGCACATATTAGCAATATTTTTAAGGTTAGACTCATTAATCAACTTATGGAAAAATAAACTTCTCTAATAAGATGCAATGAAAACTAGCAATGCTTGATATTTGATGAAACCAAAAAAATTAAATTTGGGGGTTTCAAATTTTGAGTCAAATTTGGCTCCAACATAGGCTTTGACTGGGATAATGTGTTGAAAATGTGAAGCACTTGAGGATTACAGAATCTCCTGGTTTTATTGCAATTTGGACAAAAATTCAAAACATCAAGACTGATAAGCAAATCTTGAAAAAAAAAAACATGACAATTTTTAAACTGAAAAACTATACAAAAAATAGGATATCAAAGCAATAGAGTATCAAAAACTGTAACTCCTTTTATTCAATTTAAAACCAAGAGTCATATTTTTAATATCAGATGAGATGTTAGGGAAATTTTTATGTCTATTTTGGCAAGGTCATAGGATATGTTCAAAATTAATTTTGTCAAAGCTACCTGTTCCATAATGCTTCAGCCATGTGTGTATTTTGTGCTTTCATTTTGATTCCTAAATCTTCCAAAACTTTTCCATATTTGAGAAAATAGTTAAGCCTAATATATGATTTCACTCTTAAATATTTTCACCATTTCGTAGGGCTCCACTACCAGTCAAGCGTCTATAGCCCCTATGGAGTTGCTTCTAATCCCATCTAGTTTTACCCTACTGCTAGTCAAGCGTCTATAGCCCGGTAGAGGTTTTCCAAGATATCTCAGGCAATGACTCCATTTTGATTTATTTTTATTTTCTTTCTCATTTGAGAATTATTATGATATAAGAAAATTGTGCAATGAGTATGCTTGAGTTGAGGATTAGTTTCTGGCTAAAAGGATGAGTGTATTTATTTTTAGCTCAACTACCTAATCAAATATAACTCTGCTCCTTGGACCTTAAAATCACTTTAAGTATCATTTGTAATATGAGGCCTTAACATAATGTACCAATTAACACTGATTTCATCCTATTTTGTATCATATCATATGACCGTTGCCTGAACATTCATATTTGAGAAAATGTAAACCTCATAAAAGCTTAAAAATAAATCTCCTAGTTTTTCTTGTTTTTGGAGGAATGAATAGTAATGTTTACTCATAAAAATAAGAATACCATGTGAAACAACAACTTTAAAACTTTACAAATAAGAAAAGAATTTTTTATCTTGTAAACAACAACAACAAAATACGTCACTTTGTTATTTTTTTACTTTTTTTTTATATATTTTTGTTCATATTCAACATGGATTGTACATTTTGAGGTGTTGGCCATTAATAGGGATAGCCATTAGTTCTCCTTGCAAATTTTGCAACTTGTAAGTATTCTGACCTATAACATTGGCTATCTGGTATGGACCAATCCATTTAGGTTCGAATTTTCCTTTCTCACCATGCTTATCATTTTTAGGGTCCCAATAGATGATTGTATCTCCTTGAGAGAAAGGGGTACCTTTGGATTTTTTATTAAACAATTTCATAGTTTTCTGAGTTTGTTTCATCATTCTATCAAGGGTCTCTCTTCTTTGTTCTTCTAGCAGGACAATTTGGTCTAGCCTTCTTTGCAAGGGTTTGGGATCTTCATGATCTTGTAACAGGAGGGAAAGTGCCAATTTTTCTATTCTTGAGGGTAATAAGGCTTTCTCTCCATATACCATCTCATAGGGGGTCCTTCATGTGTTTCTTTTAATAGAAAACCTATCAACCCATAGAGAAAATTTAAGTTCACTATCCCACCCTCTTTTTTTCTTACCTAATGACCTTTTTATTCTAGTTATTACATTCTTATTTGATGACTCAGTAGACAATTTCCTTGGGGGTAATAATTAGCAAAATGGGACAATTCAATTCCATATTCAGCACAAAATTCTACCATTTCATATGAAACAAAATATTGTGCATTATTTGTTACCAATTTTTGAGGAACTCCAAACCTGGTCAAGATGTTTTCTTCCAAGAATTTGATGATAGTGGTAGTTGTGGATGTTCTCAAAGGTGCAACTTCTACCCACTTTGTAAAGTAATCTATTGCAGTTATGATCCACTTATGTTGGCCAGATGAATTAGGCTTGATCTCTCCAATTAGATCAATGCCCCATTGGGTGAATGGTGCTAAAATTATTACTGGCTTGAGAGGCATGGCTGCTAGCTATTTCTTTCCTGGAAAAACCTGATAGTTATGATAGTTCCTAAAATATTTATACACATATTTAAAAATGAAAGGCCAATAATATCCTGCTCTCATAATTTTATTAGTTGTGGCTCTTGGAGAAAAATGTCCCCCACATAAACCATCATGAAATTCATTAATTATTTTTGGGACTTCACTTTCATATAAATAGACTAATAATACTCCATCAGGGTGTTTCTAGTACAACACACCATTTCGTATATTTTGGACTTGAAGCTTGAATGACCTCATTTTGTTTACTGACATATATTTAGGAAGTGACAGGGTTTGTAAGTATGACAAAATATCTTCATACCATTTGCATTCAGTGTTATTGATTCTTCTGACATCATATGCTTCATCTATTGTGATAACATTGTCAAATCCTTCTTCTTCTTTGTTGGCCAATAGTTTAGCTAAACCTTGCCCTTTGATAGTTTTAACTATTTTGAACTCAACATCATACTGCAGAAGCTTTACCATCCATATTGTTGGTCTTCCTAATGGATCTGATTGAGAAAAAATATCTTTTATTGCTATAAAAGGGATACAATAGTAAACTTTATTTGAGCCAAATATACCTTTGAAGTGTTCTAAAGATTGGATGACTGCATAAGCATGTTTTTTTAGCAAGGTGTATTTAATATGTGCTCCTTTTAGACCTGAACTCATGAAGGCTATTGGCCTTTCATTATTTTCATCATCTTTCTATGAAAGAACTACAACTATGGAGTGTTCAAATGCATAAGAGTAGATATTAAAATCTCTTTCATAATCTGGATAGCTTAGGGCTGGAGTGGTTGATATGGCTTCTTTGATCTTGTTAAATGCTTCCATATTTTCTAATATCCATTTTATTTCTCCAGTTTTCTTTACCATATCATTTATAGGTTTGGTCATTTCTACAAAATTTGGAACAAATCTTCTAACAAAATTTATCTTGTCCAAAGAAAGACCTAACTCCTTTTAAGTTTTTGGGAGGAGGAATTTTAGAAATAGCTTCTATTCTTTCTGGATCAATGCTTATTACTTTTTATGAAAATATATGACCTAATAATTTCCCTTGAGTTGTCCCGAATATGCATTTCTTGGGATTTAAAGATATTCCAAATTCTTTGCAGCGAGCAAAAACTGCAGCTAAATGTTCTAAATGATCTTTTGGATTTTTAGAAAAAACTATAATATCATCTAAGTAAACAACCACTATTTTGAACATTAATCCTTTAAAGGCAAATTCCATTGCTCTTTGAAAAGTAGCACCTGCATTCATCAATCCAAAAGGTATCCTTAAATATTCAAATGTGCCCCATGGTGTAGTGAAGGCTTTCTTATGTCCGTCTTCAGGATTAATCTGGATTTGATTATATCTAGAAAAACCATCCAACAGGGACAATCTGGATGAACCTACTACTGCTTGCAGTAGTTGTTCCATATTAGGCAATGGGTAATTGTCTTTTAGTGAAATTTTGTTTAAATTTCTGAAGTCAACATAGAGTCTAATATCACCATTCTTTTCCTAACTGGTACTAAGTTGGATATCCAAGAAGAAAATCTTACCTTTCTAATTATTTGGGAATCTAACAATTTTTGTACCTCTTTTTGCATTATTGGGTGTAGATTCGGGTTATATTTCCTCTATTTTTGTCTGAATGGCTTGGAATATTCCTTCAAGGGTATTATGTGTGTCATTACATCTGTCTTGAAGGTTTTTAAGTCTTCATAAGTCCAAGCAAAATGTTCCTTATTTTTCTTTAAGAAACTGATGTATCCAGTCTTTTCTTTAGCTAGCAAAGTTGCGTCTACCTTGACTATTTTGGGCTCTTTCATTGAACCAATGTTAATGTTTTCTAGCATCACTTATTTAAGTAAAGGTTTGTAAGCTTTGTCAAAATCATCAAACAGAATTTCTAGGGAGACTAGTCCTTTGGGTATTCTATTTGTTTTTAACTAGATTACTTCTACTGGTTCACCTATCTAGTCTTTTAGCTGATCTTCATCTTTTTCATCACAAATTATATCTGCATATTGACTTTACAGAGTCATGAAGTCTCTAATGTCTATATCATCTTGAAAAACCTGTAGGTAAACTATGTTATTTGACACGAAAGGCTTATAAACTAAAATGGTTGGGAATCTATCCATATATTCTGTGGTTATGTCTGGATGATCTAAGCCTGAGGCATTTATAGCTAAAAGATCTACAACATGATTTTGTTCTCTTGGAATAAAAGAAATATTGAAGGCTAAAAACTTTTCAATTTCTTCTAGTACTGCATTCTTGTATTGTTTTAACCTAGGATTCTTGGTCTGGTATTTTCCTTTGATTTTTTGTACAATCAATTCTACATCCCCTGTTATAATTAAGTAATTAATGCCTAGTTATTTTGCTTTTCTCAATCCTAACAGTAAAGCTTCATACTCAACTACATTATTTGTGCAAGGGAATTCTAGTCTATAAGGAATACCAAGGTAATTTCCTTTTACATTAGTCAAATTAATTCCTGCACCTGCTCCAGATTGGGATTTTGCCCCATCAAAATATATAGTCCACATTTCTTGAGTTAAAACTCTATCGGATTTAGCATCCACCAATTTCATAACTTTTGGGTACATGTTATTTGCTTCTGGCACTTCTTCTAGGAATGGGTTATGCCATATTGAATAAACTCCCATCCCTCTTTCTTCTACAAAATTTACCAAGTTTACCATTGTTTCATCTATTTTAATCAACTCTACTGAGTATTTATTGAATGGTTCTCTATGCAGAGTCACATTTTCTTTGTCTGACATTGGGATGGTTGCATAAGACCAGTCCAATTGAATTGAACCTCCTAATTGTTCAGCCCAATGCTTGATTAGTAATTAATGAGAAGAATGGGTCAACATCCACTACAAAAACATCCATTACTATATCATTTTTAGGGTGTTGATCTAGGAAAACCAATAATCCAGTTATCACCCCTACATAGGGCACTTGGCTGCTTTCCACGACTGAAATAGGGGTAGAATATCTAGTACATATTAACCCCATTTGATCATCTATCATTTTGGGCATAATATTATGAGAAGCTCCACTATCTAACATATAGTTGTGTAGAACATACCTTTCTCCTTCATCTAAATTATAGTTTAGTGATACATAGAAGGGTCTAACATAAGAGGGTGACCTTGTGTCATGCTGATCTTTCTTGACAGTATGACATGTTGGGTCTTATTTTTGTTCAACCAACCTGAATGCTTTGCATAATTTCTCTCTATATTTTTGTACTTTCATAAGTTCACCAAATGTGATGTTGACTTTTTGTTTGTCGATTTCTATCCCAGCATCAAATTCAATATTTTTAATGTCCAATGGTTTGTTGCTTTCTTCTTTGAGTGCTTCCTCCTCTACTTCAATAATCTCAGAGACTATTCTTTTAGGGGTTTTATCAATTCTTTCTTTATTAGAACTTTTGTTGATGAAAGGTTGCTTCTTGATTTCACTAGTGGGAATTGCTCTTGTCCTTTCAGGAACTATTTTGTTCCTTAAATTCAAAACATGGGTTGCTTCTAATTCCTCCACTTCTTGAACAGTAGGGGTTATCTTACCTTGTTTCATCTTGTCATATCTTGACTCATGAGGTTTTTGCAAGATTTTGGTACCTTCTATTACAAGAATTTGAGGATAATTATTTGAAGCCTATTTTTCCATATTTTCTTCAAACAACCTTTCCCTGGACTCATATTCTAGATACCAACAAGCATTAATTCTTATATCCTCCTCTAAATCATCATGTAAATCTACATTACGCTGATCACTTAGGTGAATTCCACATGCATCAGGGTTATGAGATGCATCACACATAGAGCAATAATAAGGAAATCCTTCTGCTATATTGATATATGGTATAGGATTGGGAACATTATTTTATTCTCTATTATTTTCTCTATTTTTCTAGTTACTATTTCCATTATTCCTATTTATGTTTCCTTCTTCAGGTCCATTATTGTTTACCCAATTTTTGTTAAAGTTTTTCTTAAAATGAGGATAATTATCAACATGTGTTCGCTCTGTCTGTGATGTCTCACTACTATTACCATTATTTCTTTCAATTCTTGCTAACATGTTGCTCATAGTGTTGAACATATCAGTCATTTGATTTGTTAGTTTTTCCATTGGGTCTATTTTAGTTCTCCTTTGCAAATCAAATGCTACCCTTTTGGGCTTTCTTTTAGGTATGTTAGCTTCTAGAGAGTAATGCTTCATATTACCATTGTCTAGCATATTTCTTTCTATGTCTATTGCTTTTTCCATGCATTCATCTATAGTGTTAGATTGTTCTTTCCTTAACTCATAATTAAATTCTCCTTGGAAAGCATTTTTATAAAAGCATATTGATTGAATGTCACTAGGTCTAAGGTTGGCAGGGATTTTGTTTTTGGTTTTTGAAAACCTTCTGTTAAAGTCACTAACAGCCTCATTTTCCTTTTTCTTCATAGTGGCTAACTCAGTCAATAGGGACTGTTCATTTTTTCTCTCTCCAAATTTATTTAAGAACACAACTTCCATCTTGGTGAAATCTGGAATATCATTATCTAGAAGGGAATTGAACCACTCCCTGACATATTTTTCCAGATTTTGTAAAAAAAGTCTCAGGACTACATCCTCATGTTCTACTTCCAGACTATCCATTGCATACAGGAAGCTTTTGATGTGATATTCCCCAGTTATTGTATTATTTCCCAGGAATTTAGGAAGGTATTTATGGGCTTTACTAGGTAAGGCATTAAAATTCTGAGTTAACACAAAAGGTATGTATATATTGGTTCTCCATAAGTGTATATTAGCCTGATTTTGTTGATTTTGTTGGTTTTCTTGAGCCATTGTTGTCGTAGGTTTTAAATTTTTGGCCACAGTGCCTACAAAAATATGAGTTTGGGTTATCTGATTATGATGTAAAGAACAAAATACAGAGCTAGGGAATTGAGAAGATCCTAACATACTTTCAAAATAAAAGTTCAATATTTCATCTACAACAATACTATCTTGTATTCTATATTTTCTTACATAACTATTACCACTAGAATTAGATTTACTATTATAAGAAGTATTAAAGTGGAGTTTTTTTATTGTGTATAAATATCTCTGGATTCTCGAGTTTTGGGAATAGCTCCTTACCATTTCTCCTGGTGTGTGTCAGCACGTTCTACTCTTTCCTCTTTTTTTATATCTTCTAGGTTCGTTTAGACAGAGTCACCAACACCGGGGTGTAGAAAGAACATATGATTTTAAAAAATGTTTGATATTATCACTCAACCTCATAGGAGATGATTCTTGGGATAATTCAAGAAAATCAAGAAACTAGGATTTTCAAGAAAATAAAGAAACATATAATTAAACCTTGAAATTGAAAACCATGAGTAAAATATAGAACGTACAGATATTAGAAATCAAAACATTAGTTATTTATTTCTATTGGATGCTCATTTTAAAATAATGTATTCCTTTTTTTTTTTTTAAAGCCAAAGTTAAAAATTTAAAAATTCTTCCCGTCAGCAGTGCCAAAAACTATTGACGTCAATTTTACGGGCCAATTTTAAAAGCTTAGAAAAAAAATTTGTCGTTAGGAAACATACTTAAAAGAAAAATATATGCAATTAACATATAAGTTTGATCCCTAACAACGGTGCCAAAAAACTGTTGGAACTATTTCTTGCATCCATAGGATTCAATTGTCATGCTGCAAGAAATCATTTGAAACCAATGAGCTATTACAAGTTGTGGTCAACCTGTCTCTTTGTTCTGATAAACATGAATATTGCTAAAGAAAAACTACATAATGGGTAAGGAAACCCCAGCAGTAATTTTATGATAAAACTTTGATTACACACTCCAAATTAATGTAACACTATATGTATTAAAATAACCAAGCAAGAAAATAACCATTTGTTATGCCTTATGTAGACCAGTGCCTAGATTCATTGGGTCGTTATAGCAATTTAACAATAATTTTTAACATGAATAGAGAGGAAGGGGGAAAATAAAATTGGCACTCTTAGACTTATTCGAATATCGTAATAAAACTAAAAGTTGACCAACGAAAGAAATGTATGTAATGCATTCAAATAATGTAATCCATTACACAATAACACACCAAATTGATATAGAGAAATAATAGGAAAAAGACCCAAAATTGTATTGATTTGAAAATGTTATTACATGCAGAGTGGGCATGAATCCTTTAAACTCTATTTTTTCGGAAAAAATTATCAAGAAAATGAAGAAATTCTATTCAAATAACATAACAAAATCCTCCTACTCTCCTTGTTCCAATCAGGTAACAACAGAGTCTCTAAATCTCTAGCTCAATAGGATTGGAAATATTCTCAGCTTCTTGAGTACTTTCCTATCATAGAATCCTGCACAACAAGGGGAAGAAGAAAGAATGAATAAGAAAAATAGACACAGAAAGGAGATACAACAACATAACTCTAAAGGGCACTCAAGTATACCTCTTAGAAAAAATGTTATTCTCTAAATTCTTGATGATGATTCTGAACTTGGGCACTTCTTCTTATAGGCTAAGTTCTTGAATCTATTATTCTTATCCTAATCTTGGTGTAGAGGGGGAAAACCACCCTACCACATACGATTCTCAAGGCTGGATCTACAAAGAGAGAAAGCCTTGAGGTGAACCACGAGGGTACGTTGTTCTCTACACTTGGTGCTAAGGGGGAGGGTTCACCAGGAACGATTTTAGGACTCGCTCCAAGTCCTCAGGATATACAATAAAAGTTTGATGTATTCAATTTTTAAGAAAACACCTAAGTTTGGTCTTTCTAGTTCTAAGCTAAGAAATATTAATGGCAATGCTAAAAATAGAGTGCAACAATTGAAAATAGAATGCAAGCATACAAGAGCTAACCTAATATGATTCTTTATTTTGGATGCTCACTAACCTAGTATTTATTATAGAAAATATTTAAAGCCAAAAATATACAAAATAAATGCACAAAGATTATCCCTAGATGCAAACTAAATGCTTTTCACTTTTAGATGCCTAAGAATTAAATTTAGATCAGATTGAAAATTCAGCAAGATAAATCAGAACACTTAGCTTTAACCAGTGGTTGATCCTAGCTTTTGATTCTTTTTGTCCAATGATGTAAAAATACCTGTTCCTGCAAGATAATCTAATAAACACTTAAAAATTTAGATTAGTATTTGGGGGCCTACATAGGCTGCTATATGACCGAGATTGCAGTAGTCAAGCCCCCTTGGTCCTTTTAGCTGACCTTGTAAAAATAAAATAAGTATTGACCTTTTGGGTGGACATACAAAAGTAGGAAATTAAGATGCTAATAGATGATTATATTCCTTGTTAACCTTAGGGGATTTACCCATTTTTTATTCCCAAGTTCACACGAAGTGCAAGGGAAGAGCATACATGGAATAAGAACCCCCTTTTAATGTGGTGTGTAAGATAAAAGAAAGGAAAATGATAACTATGATGAGGTTATTTAACCTTAGGGATCTACCCACTTTTGATTCCCAAGATCACACGAAGTGCATGGGAAGAGCATACACGAGGTGAAAATCCCCTTTTAATGTGATAAGTAAGAGAAAAGAAAAATTATGATTATGATGATGTTCTTTAACCTTAGGGATCTACCCGCTTTTGATTCCCAAGATCACACAAAGTGCATGGGAAGAGCATGCATGGTATAGGTGTAGACACCTAAAATGCGTCATGTCAAAGGTGAATACTCATATGGACATGCTATAAGACCATATGAAATGTCCTGGATAGATTCCAAGATAGATCAGTGGTTTTAACCACTTAATTTGGGCACCTTTGCCTAATCAGTATGAACTGTAGCCCAAACCTGTAGTCTATAGGTTGAACCACGGTTGAGACCTGTGGTTTGTAGTCTGAACTGCAACTGTAACCTATGGTCTTAACTGAAGTTTAGTTGGCCTCCAATCTGAGCCAAATTGGTTGGAACAACCATTTGATCTAGAAGAGGGTGGTTGAAGGACAAAATATGATAGAATCTTCCATTCAAACTATCCTAACCAACCCTTCTTGATCTTGGCTTCTTCATGAAGCCACCCCTAGCCCTAGGGACATGCTATAAATACCCCCCTCAAATTGGGAAGAGATATACAGAGTTGATGGATCAAAAGAGCAGTAAAGCCCTATCAAATTGCATACTGAACACATGTATTTGAGAACTACTTAACCAATACTCTAAAGATCAATTAGTCATGGATGCCCTAAGTTCCTAGGAGAGTCAATAAGTGCAAATTCGGGCAAACATACGCCCAATAAAATGATTCAATCGCTAAATCTATTGAAAGGACATCGAAGGCAACCCTTGAACATTAATTGGACAAGGAGGTCAAGCCCACTACCCTTGTAATTAAGGGTAAATCTATCAGAGTGCTAACCATGGCTCTCAGCTACGGTTTATAGTGCAGACTGCTCATTAGAGCTGTGGTTTGTAACAGAGGTATAACCACCTTCCTATTTCCATTTATGTCCAATTAAATAACTTAGATTGGTTGTTTTCATGATTTTATGGTAGTTTAGTAGATTTTTGACCATAGAATTATGTTAATTTATCTTCTTTATGTTTATGCTTCAATTAGGACATTAATAAGTTCTTTATGCACTTTCATGTATTATTTCACATATCTGATCTATGCATAGAGTAGCTGCTATTTTTCTTTACGCTATTGTATAAATATTTATTCAATTTGTTGAGAAAGGTGTAGCAACAGTATTGTCATTGTTGTCAACACAGTCAGATAGATCTATTGATGCAGTGGATAGGAATTTCAAAAGTCATTCAGATGCAGAAGACAGGAGTTCAAAGGTTACTCAGAGTATGTACAATGATTTTCCAAGAAAACCAAAGTGGCCCATATGCAAAAGATCAAAGAAAAAGACAAGTAAGAAAAGTGTCACGATATCGTGACATATACAACAGGCAAGAAAAACTATCATGATTTCATGACATGTTGGAAGAGAGAGAAAAAGTAGGAAAAACTATCATGATTTCGTGACATGTTGGAAGAGAGAAAAAGCAAGAAAAATTGTCGCGATTTCGTGACATGTTGGAAGAGAGAGAAAAAGTAGGAAAAACTATCGCAATTTTGCAACATGCTGGAAGAGAAAAAGGCAAGTGGAAAAACTGTCATGATTTCGTGACATGTTGGAAGAGAAAAAGGCAAGTGGAAAAACTGTCGGGATTTCGCGACATGTTGGAAGAGAAAAAGGCAAGTGGAAAAACTGTCGCGATTTCACGACATGTTGGAAGAGAAAAAGGCAAGTGGAAAAACTGTCATGATTTCACGACATGTTGGAAGAAAAAGAGAAAGCAGGAAGAAGTGTCGTGATTTCATGACAAGTTTGAAGAAAGAGAACAAGTAAGAAAAGTGTCGCGATTTCGCGACATGTCGCATTTTCACGACTAAAATAGGAGAGAGAAAGTAAGTTGGAAAAGTGTCATGATTTCGCAACATGTCACATTTTTGCGATAAAAGAAAGAGAGGAAGCATACGTAAGCAGAACTGTCATGATTTCGCAACAAAAGCAAAAATCAAGACTTAGGAAGCAAAAGTGTCACGATTTTATGACAAAAGTAGAGAAGAAGACTTTGAAGGCAGAAGTGTCGCGATTTCACGACAAAAGAAAAGAAGCTAAGTACGAAAGCAGAAGTGTCATGATTTCATGACAAAAGTAGAGAAGAAGACTTCAAAGGCAGAAGTGTCATGATTTCATGACAAAAGCAAAGAAGCTAAGTACAGAAGCAAAAGTGTCACGATTTCATGACAAAAGTAAAGAAGAAGACTTCGAAGGCAAAAGTGTCGTGATTTTGTGACAAAAGCAAAGAAGCTAAGTACGAAAGCAAAAATGTCATGATTTCATGACAAAAGCAAAGTTGAAGACTACGAAGGCAGAAGTGTCACGATATCGCGACAAAAGCAAAGTCAAAGTCTTTGGAAGCAAAAGTGTCGCGATATCGCGATAAAAGCAAAGTCAAAGTCTTTGGAAGCATAAGTGTCACAATATCATGACAAAAGAATAGAGAAAGCATATGGAGGCAAAAGTGTCATGATATCACGACATGTTGTATTTTCGTGGTCTGATGCAAAGAGAAAGAGCAAGGAGAAAAAGTGTCACGATATCGCGACATGTAGCATTTTTGCGGTCCGATGCAAGGAGAAAGAGAGAGAAAGAAAAGTGTCACGATATCGCGACATGTTGTATTTTCATAGTTAAGTTGAAGCTGACGAAGACCGATGACAACCGAGTAAAATTAAGGTTTACAGTTGCTATGAAAGCCGACTAAGATTAGGGTTTATAGCCGACTAAGATTAGGGTTTTCATCATGAAAATGTTGTTATAAAAGGAGGGCTGTTTGGAGAATTGAGGTGTTGTCAAAGTGTGTGAAGTTCGGTCATAGTGCGTAGAGAGCAAGTCGTATCAAATCGTGCTAAGTGCAAAATTTGCAAAGAGAGCAGAGTGCACGAAAGGGAGAAGATGATTGTGAAGGTCGACTGTAACAAAGCAGAGTGTGCGAAGTGATTGCATAGAGAGTAGTGTGTAGAGAACACAAAGGTGAAGAAGACCAGTCAGGGTCTTACAAAAACAAAGGTATCCTTCTATTAAACTTCTAGATTCAAAATTGAAGTCCAGGTTGCAGCTTGGCATCAGGGGTTGGTGCTCCTTCCAGTAGGTGTTGGTAAATCAGGGGTTGGTGCTCCTTTCTGTTAGTATAGATAAATAAGGGGTTGGTGCTCCTTCCAGTGGGTGCTGGTAAATTGATTGTAAAGTTGGTGCTTTGCAAAGGCTAGATTTGGATGGTAGTCCAAGCAGTCATTCTTGAGGAGTAGCCAAATTGGTGAACCTCATTAAATCTTGTGTTGTGTGATGTTCTCTTGTGATACTTGCTTTATCTATTTTTAAGGTTTCATTATTTTAGTTTTAAGAGCTATAAATTCAAGTATAAAAGAACTACACTGATTCACCCCCCCTCTCAGTGCCATTGTAAGACTAACAATTGGTATCAAAGCTAAGTTCCTGTACAAGCCTAACCGGCTAGGGTGATCTTGGAAGTAACACAATGGAAGGTGGTGAAGGTTTCTCATCAAACAAAGCACCATTTTTTGATGGATCTAATTACGCGTTCTGGAGAATCAGGATGCAGACATATCTCTATGCTTTGGGATACGACATCTGGGATTCAGTAGTTAGTGGATACACAATACCCATCACTCCTCCAAAAGAGGCTGATGAAAAGAAACTATTTGAAAGTAACTCAAAAGCAAAGAATGCTATCATGTGCGGATTAGCATACAATGAACTAGTAAAGATCATGAGCTATAAAATGGCAAAAGATATATGGGACAAAATAAGGAGTATTCATGAAGGAGATGATAAGATCAAGGAGGCCAAGTTACAGACACATCGAGCTCAGTTCGAAGCATTAAATATGAATGATGATGAAAACATTGAGGCATATATGCTGAGAGTTAATGGAATCATTAATGTGATCAAATGACTCGACGAGGATATCAAAGAATCTACCATCGTGAAAAAGGTATTAAGATCTCTTCCTCAAAGGTTTGATTCTAAAGTCTCAGCGATAGAAGAAGCTAAAAATCTAAATTATTTTAGTATAGATGAGATGTATGGTTCCTTGACTGCATATGAGATGAGGATAGGAAGATCTAAACCCACAGACAGAGAAGCGACTTTTAAAGCTCTTAAAGATAAAAATGCAAAACAAAATTTTGAGGAAGAAGAGACATCAGATGAAATGGAAGCAAACTTTGTTAGAAAACTAAAAAGGGGAAAAGGAAAATACATAGGAAAGCTACCACTTAAATGTTTCAACTATGGAGGCGTTGGGCATTTTGCGACTAAATGTCCTCTTAATGAGAAGAACAAAAATGATGAAGGATCGCACCTAGAAAGAAGTGACAGGAAGAAGAAAACGAATTTCAGAAAAGGCAACTTCAAGAAGAAAAGTTTCATCTCCAGAAATGCCAGTTTATCAGAAGATAGCTCCGGTGAGGATTCTAAAGAGGAAATAGGTGAAGCTCTTTTCATGGCATTTGAAGAAGTAAAATTAGAAAAGGAAGAAGGAGTGAACTCTAAAGTATGTGGTGAAAACCTTGAGGCTGAAGTAGATCTAGAAGGTGAGTTGATCTCTACACTTGAAGAGTGGAAAATAGAGAGGAAAAAGAATAAGAAACTTTCAAAAAGGCTTGAGGATGCAAATGAAATCATATCCAGTTTGAAAGTACAGATAGAAGAATCCAAGAAAATCTTCGAAGATCTTGAAGTGCAAATAACCATGAAAATAGATTATTGTAGCAAGCTAGAAGAAGAGATTGTTGGTTTAAGAATGCAGCTAGAAGAGATGAATAAGAAAATCAGTTGTTATCACAAACGTGAAGTAAGTTCTATGAAGTTGGATAAGATCATAAATGACCAAAGGCCTGTAGGCATCAAATTTGGTCTGGGTTTCGTCGAAGGAGAATCATCAAATGGATCAAAGGCCATAAATGTAGAATCCATAAAGAATGAAGATAAGAAACAGGTTGATCAAGGAAAAATATCTCATGCAAAAGAAAGCAATAATGCTAGGCATGAAAGGAGAATTGACAATGATGGATTCACCAATGTCACACATCAAAGAAGAAGAAGACCTATGGCTCCTACGGCAACATGGCAAAGACCATCACCTAGGTTCAATTATCCCTTTTCTAGTTTCTATTTTAAATGCAATGGCTATGGACATAAAATCTCAGATTGCAAATATAATGTAAGACCAAGGAATTTCACCAATAGAAATGCTTTCTCTCCTTTGATGAATTATACAGTAGAATGTTATAATTGTCATAATTTTGGGCACATTGCAAGAAACTGTAGAAGTACATTTGCATCAAATCAGTTTCAAGGAAGAAAATTTCAACCAAATAGGATGAGACAAAATAGAAAACTTTCCAAAAAACATGCACAAGCTATTGATAAGGGAAAGGCAAAACAAGAGCTCAAATCTACTATCAAAATGGAGTGGAAAGAAAAAGAGCGACTTAAGGAAGAAAAGGAATCCTTAATAGTACAAACAACATTTAAAGCACAGAATAAATATGTACCATGGATACTTGATAGTGGATGCTCCAGTCATATGACAGGTGACAAACAAAAATTTGAGAAGTTACAAAAATATGAAGGTGGTTCAGTAAAGTTTGGAAATAATGATGGAGCTAAGATAGTTGGCAAAGGCTCAGTTAAAATTAGTGACAAAAAAATTAAGTCAAAAGAAGTCTTGTTTGTGGATGGGTTGAAACATAACTTGTTGAGCGTAAGTCATATTTGTTATAAAGGTCATGAAGTAGTCTTTATGAAGCAGGGTTGTGAAGTCAGAAAAACAAACAATGGAAAATTGATAGCAACTGGATCAAGGACATCTGGAAACCTATACACGCTCTCAGAGACTTCAAAAGGAGCTTGTTTTATTGGATAGGAAGAAGAAAATTTGTTGTGGCACAAGAGACTCGGTCATATCAGTTTTGATAATCTAGTAAAAATCACCTCAAAAAGGGCAGTAAGAGATATTCCCACCATCAACAAACCTACAAACAACATTTGTGCTTCATGCCAAAAGGGGAAGCAAACTAGAGTCACATTCAAAACAAAAGAGTACTACACAAGCAAACCTTTGGAACTAATACACACCGATTTATGTGGACCCATGAGAACACAAAGCATAAATGGTGACAAATATTTTATGTTGTGCATTGATGACTATTCTAGAATGACATGGATATTTTTCTTGAAGCATAAATCGAAAGCTTTTGATATGTTCAAAATTTTCAAAAACCAGGTTGAGAATGAAACAGAAAGAGGATCAAATGTTTAAGATCAGATAGAGGAGGAGAATTCATTTCGGAGGAGTTTACAGAGTACTATGAAAAATACGGTATTAGGAGATAGTTTTCAGCAGCCAGGACACCTCAGCAGAATGGAGTGGTAGAAAGAAAGAACAGGACAGTGCAAGAAATGGCATGGACTATGCTAGATGAAAGTAGAGTAGTAGATAGATTTTGGAAAGAAGCAGTCCATACTGCGATGTATATCCAAAATAGGTACATGCTGAGAACACATGAAAGAAAAACTCCTTATGAGTTGTGGTTTGGTAAAAGGGCAACAACAAAATACCTCAAAGTTTTTTGCAGCAAGTGCTACATCAAAAGAACTGAAGATAATCTTGGTAAGTTTGAAGATAGAGCGGATGAAGGTATTTTTGTTGGTTATTCATCAAAAAGCAAAGCTTACAAATGCTACAACAAGAGGCTAAAGAAAATTGTGGACAGTGCCAATGTTAAATTTGATGAAGGTAGAGAATGAGTAATTAGCTATGAAACGAACTACCCAATTTATGAAGAGGTTATTGAAGGAGATGAGGAAAACGAAATGGAAAAGATACAAAAAATTGACTCAGATGATTTAAGTTGTGATTCATAAGTGGAAGAAAATAAGAAATTCAAAACAAGCAGCTGGCAAAAAAATCATCCTAGAGAGCAAATAATTGGAGACCCCAAAGTTGGTGTTCAGACAAGAAGAAGAGTAGTAAGTAACTACTCTCTATTATCCAGCATCGAGCCCAAAAATTTTGCTGACGCAAGCAAAGATGAAAGTTGGATGAAGGCAATAAATGAAGAATTAGATCAGATCAAGAAAAACAAAACTTGGGAGTTAGTACCTAGACCTACAAATAAAAATATAATCGGGACTAAATGGATTTTTTGAAACAAATTGAATGAAGACGGACAGGTAGTCAGAAATAAAGCAATATTGGTATGTAAGGGTTATGCACAAGTTGAAGGCATTGACTTTGAGGAAAATTTTGCACCAATAGTGAGACTAGAGGCAATTAGAATGTTTCTGGCTTTAGCAGTCTACAAGAATTTCAAAGTTTATCAAATGGATGTGAAATCAGCGTTTTTGAATGGGAAACTTGAAGAAGAGGTTTATATTGAGCAACCAGATGTTTTCCAACTTGGTGATGATCCCAACTTTGTTTGCAAGTTGAAGAAAGCATTATATGGCTTAAAACAGGAACCCCGAGCATGGTATGCAAGGCTAGACAACTATCTCACCCAACAAAGGTTTAAGAAAGGTATGGTGGATAGTAATTTGTATGTCAAAACAGAAAATGGGCATCTTATTTTTCTTGTTGTATACGTAGATGATATCATATTTGGCAGCAAAAAATATGAGTCGTGTAAAGATTTAGAAAATAAGATGCAGAAAGAATTTGAAATGTCAATGATTGGTGAACTTTCATATTTCCTTGGGTTGCAAGTTAATAAAAATAAGAAGGGCATATTTATTTCTCAAGTTAAATATGTGAAAGAGATGTTGAAAAAATTCACAATGGAGGATTGTAAGCCAGTTAGCACTCCCATGACGACAGGTTGCAAGTTGAGCAAGGATGAAAATCTCCACCTGTTGATCAAACCATGTACAGATCTATGATTGGAAGCTTACTGTACCTGACAGCTACCAAACCAGATATTTTGCAGGCAGTATGCATGGTAGCATGATTTCAAGCTAATCCCAAGGAGACTCATGTGACAGCAATGAAAAGGATTCTTCGGTACCTCAAGGGTACTATGGAGTATGGGTTATGGTATCCGAAAGGTAAAGACTTCACCCTTATTTCATATTTAGATGCAGATTGGGCAGGATGTGTAGATGACAAAAAGAGTACCAGTGGAGGTGCATTCTATCTTGGAGATAGATTGGTCGCGTGGCACAGTAAGAAACAAGAGTCAGTTTCTCTATCGATAGCAGAGGCAGAATATATTGCAACGACAACATGTTGTATGTAGGTATTGTGGATGAAACAAACCCTAAAATATCTTGGTATTAGCTTCAGTGAGCCAATATCAGTTAAGTGTGATAACACCAGTGCCATTAACATCTCCAAGAATCCGGTTATGCATTCACGCACAAAAAACATTGCTATCAGGTATCACTTTTTGAAGGAGAAAGTTGTGAAAGGTGAGGTTAAGTTGGATTTTGTTCCAACTACAGAGCAAGTAGTAGATATCTTCACAAAACCATTACCCAAGGAAGTTTTTTAATACCTTCACAATAAATTGGGAGTGGTCACACTTCCCAAGAATTGACTAGCTATAGGGATCACATTCTCAGGGGGAGCATTTAAGTATTTGATTATCTTTTTGCTCATGCTCATGATTTTTGCTAAGTGTAATAAATTGTGCCTAAGAATGTTGTGCATGGACTCAGGGGGAGTCTGCAGTAGCCCTTTGGTATTATTGTCAAAGGGGGAGAAGAGTTACAAGAAATTGCACATGTGTTGCCAACAATTCCAAAGGGGGAGATTGTTGAGCAAGGTGCAACAACAATATTGTCATTGTTGTCAACATAGTCAGATAGATCTATTGATGCAATGGACAGGAAGTTCAAAAGCCATTCATATGCAGAAGACAGGAGTTCAAAGGTTACTTAGAGTATGTACAGTTATTTTCCAAGAAAACCGAAGTGGCCCATATGCAAAAGATCAAAGAAAAATACAAGTAAGAAAAGTGTCGAGATATTCGACATATACAGTAGGCAAGAAAAACTATCGTGATTTAGCGACATGTTGGAAGAGAGAGAAAAAGCAAGAAAAATTGTCACGATTTCATGACATGTTGGAAGAGAGAGAAAATCAGGAAAAACTGTCATGATTTCGTGACATGTTGGAAGAGAGAAAAAGCAAGAAAAAATGTCATGATTTCGCGACATGCTGGAAGAGAAAAAGGCAAGTGGAAAAACTATCACGATTTCGTGACATGCTGGAAGAGAAAAAGGCAAGTGGAAAAACTGTCATGATTTCGCGACATGTTGGAAGAGAAAAATGCAAGTGGAAAAACTGTCGCGATTTCGCGACATGTTGGAAGAGAAAAAGGCAAGTGGAAAAATTGTCGTGATTTCATGACATGTTGGAAGAAAAAGAGAAAGCAGGAAGAAGTGTCACGATTTCGCGACAAGTTCGAAGAAAGAGAACAAGTAAGAAAAGTGTCACGATTTCATGACATGTCGCATTTTCGCAACTAAAATAGGAGAGAGAAAGTAAGTTGGAAAAGTGTCACGATTTCGTGACATGTCACATTTTTGTGACAAAAGAAAGAGAGGAAGCATACGGAAGTAGAACTGTCGTGATTTCATGACAAAAGCAGAAAGCAAGACTTAGGAAGCAGAAGTGTCACGATTTCACGACAAAAGCAAAGAAGAAGACTTCGAAGGCAGAAGTGTCACGATTTCGCGACAAAAGCAAAGAAGCTAAGTACGGAAGTAGAAGTGTCACGATTTCATGACAAAAGTAGAGAAGAAGACTTCGAAGGCAGAAGTGTCATGATTTCATGACAAAAGAAAAGAAGCTAAGTATAGAAGCAGAAGTGTCACGATTTCATGACAAAAGCAGAGAAGAAGACTTCAAAGGTAGAAGTGTCGTGATTTCACGACAAAAGCAAAGAAGCTAAGTACGAAAGCAAAAGTGTCATGATTTCATGACAAAAGCTAAGTTGAAGACTATGGAGGTAGAAGTGTCACGATATCACGACAAAAGCAAAGTCAAAGTATTTGGAAGCATAAGTGTAGCAATATCGTGATAAAAGCAAAGTCGAAGTCTTTGGAAGCAGAAGTGTCGCGATATCACGACAAAAGAATAGAGAAAGCATACAGAGGCAAAAGTGTCACGATATCATGACATGTATTTTTGCGATCCGATGCAAAGAGAAAGAGCAAGGAGAAAAAGTGTCGTGATATCGCGACATGTAGCATTTTCATGGTCTAATGCAAGGAGAAAGAGAGAGAAAGAAAAAGTGTCGTGATATCGCAACATGTATTTTCATGGTTAAGTTGAAGTCGATGAAGATCGATGACAATCGACTAAAATTAGGGTTTATAGTTGCTATGAAAGCCAACTAATATTAGGGTTTACAATCGACTAAGATTAGGGTTTTCATCATGAAAATGTTGTTATAAAAGGAGGGTTGTTTGGAGAATTGAGGTGTTGTCAAAGTGTGCAAAGTTCGGTCGTAGTGTGCAGAGAGCAAGTCATATCAAATCGTGCTAAGTGCAAAATTTGCAAAGAGAGTAGAGTGCACGAAAGGGAGAAGATGATCGTGAAGGTCGACTGTAATGAAGTAGAGTGTGCGAAGTGATTGCGCAGAGAGAGCAGAGTGCACAGAGAATGCAAAGGTGAAGAAGACCAGTCAAGGTCTTGCAAAAACAAAGGTATCCTTCTGTTAAACTTCTAGATTCAAAATTGAAGTCCAGGTTGCAGCTTGGCATCAGGGGTTGGTGCTCCTTCCAGTAGGTGCTGGTAAATAGGGGTTGGTGCTCCTTTCTATTAGTATAGATAAATAAGGGGTTGGTGCTCCTTCCAGTGGGTGCTGGTAAATTGATTGTAAAGTTGGTGCTTTGCAAAGGTTGGATTTGGATGGTAGTCCAAGCAGTCATTCTTGAGGAGTAGCCAAATTGGTGAACCTCGTTAAATCTTGTGTTGTGTGATGTTCTCTTGTGATACTTGCTTTATCTATTTTTAAGGTTTCATTATTTCAGTTTTAAGAGCTGTAAATTCAAGTATAAAAAGAACTACACTGATTCACCCCCCTCTCAGTGCCATTATAAGACTAACATGTTAGTATTACAATGGCACTAAGAGGGGGGGTGAATCAGTGTAGTTCTTTTATACTTGAATTTATAGCTCTTAAAACTGAAATAGTGAAACCTTAAAAACAGGTAAAGAAAATATTACAAGAGAACATCACACAACACAAGATTTAACGAGGTTCACAAATTTGGCTACTCCTCAAGAATGACTGCTTGGACTACCATCCAAATCTAGCCTTTGCAAAGCACCAACTTTATAATCAATTTACCAGCACCCACTGGAAGGAGCACCAACCCCTGATTTATTTGCACCAATAGAAAGGAGCACCAACCCCTGATTTACCAGAACCAACTGGAAGGAGCACCAACCCCTGATTTACTAACACCAACTAGAAGAAGCACCAACCCCTAATTCCAAGCACCAACCTGGACTTCAATTTGAATCTATAGGTTTAACAATAAGATATCTTGCTTTTACAAGACCCTGATTGGTCTTCTTCACCTTTAAGTTCTCTGCGCACTCTGCTCCAGCTACACTTTGTGTTCGTCTTTGCCCTTTGCACTCTCTTTGCCTTCTGCCTTCTCTATGCAATCATAGCTGCACTTGGTCAAATTTCAACCTCTTCGCTCTCTGTGCACTTTGCTCTCTCTACGCACTCACAGACGCACTTAGGATAATTTGCTATGAATCTTCACTCACTTTGCACACTTTCACCATCATCTCGCTACTTCTGTGCTTTCTGTGCTCTTACGGCCAAATTTCACACTTCGACACACATCCATCAACCTCATCAAATCTCCAAACAACCCTCCTTTTATAACAGAATTCTTGTGATGAAAACCCTAATCTTAGTCAGCTGTAAACCCTAATCTTAGTCGGCTTTCATGACAACTGTAAACCCTAATTTTAGTCGGATGTCATCAATCTTCATCGACTTCAACTCAACTACAAAAATACAACATGTCGCGATATCGTGACACTTTCACTTTCTCTCTCTTTCCCTTTGCTTTGGCCCTCGAAAATACATGTCATGATATCATGACACTTTTTATTTCTCTTTATTTCTCTTTGCATCGGACCATGAAAAAGCTACATGTCGCGATATCGTGACACTTTTTCTCCTTGCTCTTTCTCTTTGCATCGGACCGCAAAAATACATGTCGTGATATCGTGACACTTTCACCTCCTTACTACTTTACTTGGTTTGAACCCACGAAAACACATGTCACGATATCATGACACTTTCGCCTCCTTGCTACTTTACTTGGTTTGAACCCGCAAAAATATAACATGTCACGATATCGCGACACTTTCGCCTCCGTACTCTTCCTCTTTACTTTTGTCATGATATCACGACACTTCTACCTTCTTACTTTCTCTCTCCTCCTTTAGTCATGAAAATACGACATGTCGCGATATCGTGACACTTTTTCTCCTTTGCTCTTTCTCTTGCCTTCGAGTCACAAAAATGCGACATGTCGCGATATCGTGACACTTTTTCTCTCGGACTCTCTCTCTTGCAATATGTCGTGAAATTGTGACACTTTTTCTTCCGTATAGTCTCTTTTGCAATATATCATGAAATCGTGACACTTTTTCTCTCGGAATCTCTCTCTTGCAATATGTCACAAAATCGTGACACTTTTTCTTCCGTACAATCTCTCTTGCAATATCTCGCGAAATCATGACACTTTTTCTTTCGGACTCTCTCTCTTGCAATATGTCGTAAAATTGCGACATTTTTTCTTTCGTACAATCTCTCTTGCAATATGTCGCAAAATCGCAACACTTTTTCTACTTGCATTTTTCTCTTCCAACATGTCACGAAATCATGACACTTTTTCTACTTGCCTTTTTGTCTTCCAACATGTCGTGAAATCACGACAGTTTTTCCAGCTTGCGCTTTCTCTTCGAACATGTCCTGAAATCATGACAGTTTTTCTTGTTTGCACTTTCTCTTCGAACATGTCATGAAATCGTGACAGTTTTTCTTGCTTGCACTTTCTCTTCGAACATGTCGTGAAATCGTGATAGTTTTTCTTGCTTGCGCTTTCTCTTCGAACATGTCACGAAATCACGATAGTTTTTCTTACTTGCACTTTCTCTTTGAACATGTCATGAAATCGCAACAATTTTTCTTGCTTGCACTTTATTTTCGAACATGTCACGAAATCGCGATAGTTTTCTTTCTTCTCAACATGTCGCAATATTGCGACAGTTTTTCTTTCTTGCTCAACATGTTGTGATATCGTAACAGTTTTCTTCCTTGTGATTTTCTTTTGATTTTTAGCATAAGGGCCACTTCGATATTTTGGAAAATCACTATACATACTCTGAAGAATCTCTTAACTCCTATCCACTACATCAACCGATCTTTCTGACTGTGTTGAAAATAATGACAATACTATTGCTGCACCTTGCTCAACAATCTTCCCCTTTGGAATTGTTGGCAACACGTGCAATTTCTTGTAATTCTTCTCCTCCTTTGACAATAATACTAAAGGGCTGTGCAGACTCCCCCTGAGTCCGTGCACAAAATTCTCAGGCACAAATTATTACAGTTAGCAAAAACTACAAACATGAGAAAAAAAATAAACAAATACACAAATGCTCCCCCTGAGAATGTGATCACGATAGCTAGTCAATTCTTAGGAAACGTGACCACTCCACAAACTGTTTGTTGGAATAAAAATCCAACTTAACCTTACTTTCTGCAACTTTCTCCTGCATACAACACATTGTCGTTGCAATATATTCTGCCTCTGCTGTGGATAAGGAAACCGACTCTTGTTTCTTACTGTTCCACGTGACCAACCTGTCTCCAAGATAGAATGCACCTCCACTGGTACTCTTTCTGTCATAAAGTCTTCTTGGATAAGAACTCTAATCTCTGCTCATCATATTAGAATTCTTGTTGTACCTTGATTTTACTTATTTAGTATAGTATGATCAACACTCAACTTTTAGCTGCTCAAAAGTTACTCCCAAAACAAAAGTGATCGACTCTCCAGGTAGCCTGCGCGTAATTTCTTCAGCCTTTTGATTGCCATCTCCTTCGTGACTGACAACTTTACCTCGCATCAGTTGTACAGCTCAATGTCTTTGGTTTCTAATGACTGCCATGAATGTTTTCATCACCTGTGTAGGTATTTAGAGTGGACCGTTACATCTAGCATTGGAACCTCAATCTATGTGTAGTCATAAACACTCGGTATTCTACTTCTTGCTAGGGAATATGTTAGGGCTACTCATTGTCTTAGGTGAACATTCTTCATGCGATTCCAGGGAGAAATTCTCCTCGCTGAGATCAAGGGAATCATCGGGCAATATCTTGCATTTTCCAAATAATGCAAGACTTTTTTAGGTGCATAGGCATCTTGTCCTCCTTGGCGCTTCACCACCTAGGTGCTATTCTATCAACGTATCTGCATTGCATGTGTCAATTGGCACTCTTGATCAACTGGGTGCTAGTGCCACTGTTTGCTTTGACTCTGGAATCTCTTTGATAATGGGTACTTCTTTAGAGAAAATTAATGCTCTCTTATTTTGATTAACTTGCAACCCGAGGAAATACAAAATTTCACCAATCATTGACCTTTCAAATTTTTTCTGCATCTTATTTGCTAAATATTTACATGACTCATCTTTGCTCCTACCAAATGTGATATCATCTTTCTTAAACCCTTGTTGAGTGAGATAGTTGTCTAGCCTTGCATACCATGCTCGGGGTGCCTATTTCAAGCCATATATTTTCAACTTACAAACCAAGTTGGGATCATCACCAAGCTGGAAACCATATGGCTGCTCAATATAGACCTCTTCTTCAAGCTTCCCATTCAAAAATGCTGATTTCACATCCAAATTTTTTTTTTCAAGTGACTCACACTTGTACCAACTTTTGTCCAACATTGTACCGACACTGCAATTTTACTGTCAACTCTGTGCAAGCATCAAACACTGTACCACAACACCAACCAAATCCCTTTTTACATTTTCAACTTGGTCTATGTTTTCTACGGTCACCGCTAGTCACACCTTACTTTCAACTGTTCGAATCAGGAGACAATATTTTGTCAAACACTTCACGGCCAACTATAGTGCACCTTACTCAAACTCATACTTCTGGACCTCGAATAGGTATGATTCACAAAGCAAATTTGCTCATCTTGATGAGAAAAACATGAATCAATAATCAGAATTCAATATTTTTCACCACAGTGTCATAATAGATCTAACAATCTTCACGTTAATGTGTAGTTCAAATACACACTGCTTTTATCGAAACACATATATGCAGCTAGGGAAACATTCTTTCACTGACCAAATTATCTAAACTATTATAATCTTGAACTTTGGATAGTGGCAGTAAGAACCATCACCAGTACAACAATGACATATAGCAATACTACCAAAAATGACAACTCTCAATTTACTCACCACCCTTCACTGCACTTCCACAAACAACTACATGAACTGAAAACACACTTCGACACCTATATGGAAACTTCCCTGACTACTTGCCTTTCATCCTCAGGTAATCAAACAAATACATAGGATCATTAAAATGAAACTTCAAAATTGATCCCCTTGAGGATGTGCTATCTGGAGTTGCTTAGTGCAATAGCGGAGCAGTCTCCTTCAGTCCAAGGAGACACGATTTCCTTTCTTCTATATTTCTCCAAACTTTCTTTAGCTTGGGCTTGGATTTTTCAACTACATCCCTATTTTGCACCTTTTCATGAACTCAAACATTTCTCTTGTGTGGTTGTCTCTTGTGCATCCTTGATGAATTATTATTTTCCTTTCTTTTATGTACATGATTTATTCCCTGTCTGTGTTGCGTGCTTTGCATCTGATGAAATCTATTGTTTTGCCTTAGATTAGATACAAAAGTTCTTGGACAAAACCTTGCTATGTGCCCATGACCATTACATTTAAAAAATTGTACATAGTGTTCACTCAAAAACACAAATGTATTTCTACCAGCATAACTCATTGATTTATTATTCAATCCACAATAAGTTGCATTGTGACCATACTGGTTACATCTGAAACAATAGCCATAAAAAGTATTATTATGAATAGCATGAGAGTGATAGAACCTCTTTTGTTGTGGTTGCTTTGCTATAGATCTCCTTTGATATTTTCTTCCTTTTGAAGATTCAGCTTCAAACTTTTCTTGCTTCGATCCTTCAATAGTGAACTTCTTCTTCTCTGTAGAGTTGGAAGATGAAGGTTGTTCAGCTTCATATCCAAGACCATGCTTATCCGTGGAGCTTCTTTGTTGGCTTATCATTTTATCTAGAAACTCTGTGCTCTTCTCGAATTTGAGATTTGTATTGGCCTCTTTTAGTTGTTTCTTCAATAAAACAATCTCTTCCTCTTGTTTGCAGCAACCAATCTCTTTCTCATTGATCTGTGACCTAAGAGTTTCTTCAATCCTTTTGAATTCTTCTACCTGTACTTTCAAATTGGTTATTATTTCATTTGTATCCTCAAGATTTCTTGAGATTTCCTTATTCCTTTTTCTTTCTATCTTCAATTCATCTAGAGCTGCAATTAGTTCCTCTTTCAAATTTATTTCTGCATCAATTTCTTCTTCATCACATTCCTGTTCTTTTTTTGTTTCTTCTTCAAGTGTCATGAAAATACCTCCACTTGTTTCCCTTTTAGAATCATCCTCTAGGACTTCATTAACTCTCAGCACATATGTCTTTATGTTCTCATCGTCATTCAACTTTAAGGCTTCAAACTGAGCTTGATGAGTTTGTAACTTGGCCTCCTTGATCTCATCGTCTCCTTCATGAATACTCCTTAGTTTATCCCATATTTATTTTGCAATTTTACAACTCATGATCTTTACCAGTTCACTGTCTACTAATCCACACCTGATAGCATTCTTTGCTTTTGAGTCATTCTCAAACAAATTCTTACTGGCAGCATCGGTTGGAGGAGTAATTGGTATTGTGTATTCACTGTCTACTGAATCCCAAATGTCGTATCCCAAAGAACAAAGATATGTCTAGATCCTGATTCTCCAGACCGCGTAATTAGTTTCGTCAAACAAAGGTGCTTTGTTTGATGAGAAGTCTTCAACTTTTTCTGGTTCAATTTTCTCTTCCACAGGAACTGAAACTGACTGAGATACCCTTTTGGAGGAGAATCTATCCTTCTTACCCATTGCATACTAATCCAAGATCAACCCTGACTGATTTAGCCTGAGAAGGGAACTTGGCTCTGATACCAATTTTTAGTCTTATAATGGCACTGAGAGGGAGGGTGAATCAGTGTAGTTCTTTTATACTTGAATTTATAGCTCTTAAAACTGAAATAGTGAAACCTTAAAAATAGATAAAGAAAATATCACAAGAGAACATCTCACAACACAATATTTAATGAGGTTCACCAATTTGGCTACTCCTCAAGAATTACTACTTGGACTACCATCCAAATCTAGCCTTTGCAAAGCACCAACTTTACAATCAATTTACCAGCACCCACTAGAAGGAGCACCAACCCCTGATTTATCTGCACCAACAGAAAGGATCACCAACCCCTGATTTACTAGCACCAACTAGAAGGAGCACCAACCCCTAATTTACCAACACCAAATGGAAGGAGCACCAACCCCTAATGCCAAACACCAACTTGGACTTCAATTTGAATCTATAGGTTTAACAGTAAGATACCTTTGCTTTTGCAAGACCCTGATTGGTCTTCTTCACCTTTGCATTCTTTGCACACTCTGCTCCCTCTATGCAATAACTTCACACACTCTATGCCCTTATAGTTGTACTTTGCGTTCATATTTGCCCTTTGCACTCTCTTCACCTTCTACCTTATCTACGTAATCATAGCTGCACTTGGTCGAATTTCAACCTCTTCGCTCTCTATGCACTTTGCTCTCTCTACGCACTCACAGACGTACTTAGGACAATTCGCTATGACTCTTCGCTCACTTTGTGCACTTAACCATCCTCTCGTCGCTTCTGCACTTTCTACGCTCTTACAGCCACATTTCACACTTCAACACACATCCATCAACCTCATAAAATATCCAAACCCTCCTTTTAAAATAGAATTCTTGTGATGAAAACCCTAATCTTAGTCGGCTATAAACCCTAATCTTAGTCGGCTTTCATGACAATTGTAAACCCTAATTTTAGTCGACTGTCATTGGTCTTCGTCGGCTTCAACTCAACCACAAAAATACATGTCACGATATCGTGACACTTTCGCTTTCTCTCTCTTTCTCCTTGCTTTGGCCCCCGAAAATACATGTCATGATATCGCGACACTTTTTATTTCTCTCTCTTTCTCTTTGCATCAGACCATGAAAAAGCTACATGTCACGATATCATGACACTTTTTCTCCTTGCTCTTTCTCTTTGCATCGGATCGCAAAAATACAACATGTCGCGATATCGCGACACTTTCGCATCCTTGCTACTTTACTTGGTTTGAACCCGCGAAAACACAACATGTCACGATATTGCGACACTTTCGCCTCCTTGCTACTTTACTTGGTTTGAACCTACAAAAATATAACATGTCATGATATCGTGACACTTTCGCTTCCGTACTCTTCCTCTTTACTTTTGTTGCGATATCTTGACACTTCTACCTTCTTACTTTCTCTCTCCTCCTTTAGTCACGAAAATGCAACATGTCGCGATATTGCGACACTTTTTTTCCTTTGCTCTTTCTCTTGCTTTTGGGTCACGAAAACATGACATGTCGCGATATCCCGACACTTTTTCTCTCGGACTCTCTCTCTTGCAATATGTCGCAAAATCATGACACTTTTTCTTCCATACAGTCTCTCTTGCAATATGTCACGAAATCACGACACTTTTTCTCTTGGACTCTCTCTCTTGCAATATGTCGTGAAATCGTGACACTTTTTCTTCCGTACAATCTCTCTTGCAATATGTCGTGAAATCGTGACACTTTTTCTTTCAGACTCTCTCTCTTGCAATATGTCGCAAAATCATGACACTTTTTCTTCCGTACAATCTCTCTTGCAATATGTCACGAAATCGTGACACTTTTTCTTTCGGACTCTCTATCTTGCAATATGTCACGAAATCATGACACTTTTTCTTCCGTACAATCTCTCTTGCAATATGTTGTGAAATCACGACACTTTTTCTTTCGAACTCTCTCTCTTGCAATATGTCGTGAAATCACAACACTTTTTCTTCCGTACAATCTCTCTTGCAATATGTCACGAAATCGCGACACTTTTTCTTTCGGAATCTCTCTCTTGCAATATGTCATGAAATCGTGACACTTTTTCTTCCGTACACTTTTTCTTCCGTACAATCTCTCTTGCAATATGTTGCAAAATCGTGACACTTTTTCTACTTGCCTTTTTCTCTTCCAACATTTCACGAAATCGTGACACTTTTTCTACTTGCCTTTTTCTCTTCCAACATGTCACGAAATCACGATAGTTTTTCCTGCTGGCACATTCTCTTCGAACATGTCATGAAATCACAATAGTTTTTCTTGCTTGCGCTTTCTCTTCGAACATGTCACGAAATCGTAACAGTTTTTCTTGCTTGCGCTTTCTCTTCGAACATGTCATGAAATCATGATAGTTTTTCTTGCTTGCACTTTCTCTTCGAACATGTCACGAAATCACGACAGTTTTTCTTGCTTGCGCTTTATCTTCGAACATGTCACGAAATCGTGACAGTTTTTCTTGCTTGCGCTTTATTTTCGAACATGTCATAAAATCGCAATAATTTTTCTTTCTTCTCAACATGTCGCAATATCACGACAGTTTTTCTTTCTTGCTAAACATGTCGCGATATCGCGACAGTTTTCTTCCTTGTGATTTTATTTTGATTTTTAGCATAAGGGCCACTTTGATCTTTTGGAAAATCATTGTACATACTCTGAATAACCTCTTAACTCTTGTCCACTGAATCAACTGATCTGTCTGACTGTGTTGACAACAATGATAATACTGTTGCTGCACCTTGCTCAACATAACACAATTTGCATAGTTTAGAAGCATCTTTTATACTTTCTTGATTGTGCATATTTAAGGATGTCATTATGCAATTTACCTAAAAGGGCATCATCATGAGAGGTTGCCAATATTTTTGACATTCTTGTGTTGTTTCTTGACCGCAAGGAATAGTTTCAAAGGAGAACTAACTATCAATTTCCTTCCCCATCGCGAGGAAGAGGGCATCTCCACCCTAGAGCAATTCGTGTCACCCTATAAAGGCACATTGAGCATCACACCTATTTTGAAGAGGATTACAATCACAAGAAACCTTATTGTAATATTTTATCAATGTGATTATTCCTAAGAGGGACGTAATTGTAACACAAATTGGACTTCATTAATAAATAAAGTATTTATCATACATCTTGTTGTCAATTTTGTCTTTTATGCATGTTTCTTATTCATTTACTATTGCAATAATGGTATTATTGCCTCGTGTGTGAGCCTTTCTGGTGGTTATAGGTGGCGATCATGACGGAACTCCATATTTTATGCCCCTAATTTTTAACCCATGTTTTTTTTTTGATATCAGGTGTAAATCGCAGATGACAGTTGCGGTCTAATTGTTGGCCCACAACTGCAACCTATGGTTCATACTACAACCCGTAGACCCAACCTGTGGTTTATAGCAGATGTAGCAGATAGCAGAGGGATAAATCTCCATCATATGAGGGTCTAAGGTAGGTCCAATTTTTATTCTCTGTCTCTGTTCTTACTATTTGTGTTTTTCCATAATGCATAAAACAAAATTTAATTAGCACATTTTAAGAAAAAGAAAAATGAATTAAATCCTATATTAGCATTCTATTTTCACATCATTAGAAAGGTGTTGCTACGAATAGAGGAAGTCTGATTGCATTATGCCCTAGAATACATCATGCTTGATAAATATTGTGTGTCGGTTTGCATGTTTGAGGCCCGATTAGAGGCCATTCGTCATTGTAATGTGCATTGTCTAAAATAACATCTACATTAATTTGCATTCTCTGAATTTGAAATGTTCTTTCATTTTGCATATCATATAGAGAAAGATCATGAGTGCTATATGATGCATTTATTTTATGTACATTAAAAAGAACCACACACACCATGAAACACTTAAATGCTAGTGAGTTGGGCTTGACATCCAACCACTAGTAGGGTTCAACGATGGTGGGCGTAACTTCCATTCGTTGGCCCAAATCCTATGAACCCTTGATATATAGACCAATACCAGATCCAAGAACCATCCGTAGCCTAGAAAATTTGCATGTAATCCTCTTTATAGGGTATAACGCTGACTGGTTTATATTGGGTGAGGATCTGGTAGGACCTGTGCTCCTTTTTCGGGTGTGGGCTTCATTACCACACATGAGAGATTTACACGACTTGGAGTTCATAGCCAAGTTGTCGATCTGTGAGCGTAAAAGTGAAATCCATTAAACCAAGAATAAAATCCAACAAATTTGACAAAAACATGATAATATTTTCTACAACTAATACAACACATATTGAAAACACATCAAATAGTTTAGGACTCGCTTTTAAAACTTAAAATGAGATAATCATTGTTGTATACATTTTTTGCTTAATAATAATACATTTAAACTCTATGTACACAATGGTGGATACACGGGGTGGTCTACAATGGTCCAAAGCCAATGTCAATGACCAACCCCTAACTAGTTCACAACAATACATGTCGAATCCTCAACCACATGAGCGAACCGAACGTCGTTCGGCTAGCATTAGAGGAGACAACTTGACACAGGGGGATCCAATAGAGCAAACCCCAAATAGAGGAGCTTCAATACACTCTTTTAGGAACAAAGTAGAACAAGAAGCCTTCCAACACAAGGGTGTTCTACTTGAGATCCATTACCGAGACCGCAATGCATGCACATCCATGAGGTCAGCTAAAGAGTTTATTGTGTAGGGGACTAGGTTGGTGCCCCTACATACTAAGTCTATTGGAGGATCTATGGCTCCACCTTCTGAGTATAGAAGGACTAGAGACCCACCCATTCAGGTGCAGGAAGATAGGCTCACAACCAAGCATAGAACTAGCCATACTCCCATGTGTGGTCCAACATGTAAAATCACCATTGACATCAAATATGGGAGATATGGTACATCATCGAATGAGAGATGGTGGTCTAGGTAGTTAGAAGATCTAGGTAATGTTCTAGAGCATCTAGGCTACAAGCATTCTGCTCCACTCACTCGAGCCTCGAGTGAGTGTAGTGGTAATGTCATCCACACTACTAGATCACATGGTGAGGCTTCCAAACTCCCTCATGTCATGCACCCACTATCTGCATGTGGTGGTTCACAATATAGGACATAGTAAGAGGCCAATGTCATATTTATAGATAGAGGTAAAGGCACAACATATTAGTCTGATGGGTACAAAACCCATAAAGTTGCTTGTACAGAGCAGGGGTATCAAAGGCCTCCCATAGTCGACCAGATCGATAGGTCACATTGACTGGAATCAGAGCAAAAATACCAACTCCTCCAAGACCAATTGGAGGATGCTCGCCTAGAGAGGCAGCATATCGAAGATGAAAATATTCAAGTACAAAGGCACACGTAGAATAGGAAGATCAGTTAGCTAGGGCTGGACTATATTCTCAAGAAGAGCATCGAGATCACATGCATAGGAAGGCTTTCTCACAAGTCAATATGTACCAAGAGCATAGATATGCTCATACTCATGTTACTTTTGAACAAAGAGAGCGGCTACCACCGCTCAATATTCAAAGGTATAGACAATATGAAGTAGCAGTAGGAGATGGATACAAACATGAATATCTTGAAATCTACTAAGCTGAAGAGGAGGAAGAGCAAATACCTCCATATCACACAAGGAAGATAGTATCTCCTAATAAACCTATGCATCAACTTAGGGAGGAGGACTTTCTGTCTTCAGAGGCCTATAAGGCCTTGGCCAAGAAAATTAAAGCCATTGAGAGACAAGGCATGACTATTCAAAAGTCGACTCTAAGGAAAATCTATAACAAGCCTTTGGATCCTTTAGTGCCTACTATGGCCTACCCTGAGCATTTCTATATGCCCAAGTTAGATAAGTTCAAGGGTGATGAACATGCACAAGAACATGTAACGAGATTTCTAGACGCTTACTTTCAGATAGCAAGCAACGATGCCTTATTGTTGTGCACATTCATCATGACACTTTTAGGGCCTACTTGAGAGTGGTTTAACTAGCTAAATAAGCATAGTATAACAAGATTCAAGCAATTAGTGGATGCCTTTCTTGAACGCTATTCCTTTGGTATCAAGAAATAGGCTAATATTTCCGATTTGGCTATGCTAGCTCAATGCGACGATGAGCCCATAGAACAATATGAAAAGAGGTGGAGAAGATTAATGTCTAAGTTGCCATTTCCCATTCCTACCATAAAATTAAATTGAATGTTCATGAAGAGTTGTGCCAAGCACATCTCGTTACTGCTATAGCTGTAGCAGTACACTATATTCGAAGAGGCTTTGGCGCAAGCCAAGGTGATTGAAAATATCAAGTTTCATGAGGGCAAATTGAAGCTCAAAAATAGGAAATAGGGATAGAAGAAGAGTACCACAAAGCATTAGGACAAGTAGGCCCATGTAAATGTATTAAATATCCAATGGGAGGACAAGGGGCAGCAGAAGTAGAACTACCAGGCCCAGCCTCCGCCTGCATAATATGATAAGCGCAATAACTATAAGGGCAAAAACAAAGATCAATGCCTACCTTGCTAATTCACACCATTGATGAAATCACTGACGATGATTTTTCACCAGTTATGCAAGGCCAAGGAGATCAGATTGCTCAAATTCAAGATGATAGACCCTAATAAACCAAAACCAAAGGGGTTTCAAGATGATTTATTTTGCATATTTCATAGAGTGAAAGGACATGAAATTGAGGTGTGTTGGTATTTCAAACACCTAGTGCAAAATATGATCAACAAGGGTGATCTTATAGTGCCTCACAATCTGTAGGAACCAAAAAAACAAAATATGGGGATTCATAAGAACCCCTTACCAAATCATAAGGCGCCTCAAAAAAACGTTGGTCAAGTTAACCAGGTACGATTCGAACCACCTACCCAAGGGTTTTTGGGCATGGTCAATGTTATTACTAGGAATGGGAGATACGAACAACAAAATCAACCTTGTGCTTCTATCTAGATACAAGCCACACCGAATCAGCGATCGACATAGAATATTCGAGGCTCACCAACAAGACTGGTGGTGACCCTAAGGAGCAGGTTGGTCCAGAACCTATAGATAAATCCTATGAAGTTTTCAATATATGAATTAATTCAGTAGTCCCTTAGGCACAGGGAGACTATTATGGACATTTTAAGGTCCATTGAAGTACATGCCTAGGATGCGCAGGCATTCACAAATTTTGTGGGACATGTACAACAGTGTCAAGGACCGATGATCCAATTTTATGATCATGAGATAAGGACAGTTTCTACAACTATGATTGAACCATAATTGCATATAATCATGTGTGTGAATCATATGTCATTCAAAAGGGTCTTGATTGATATTGGCTCATCGATCAACATAATAAGGACCAAGGCATCGAGTCATTTGAAGCTACCTAAATCACATATTGTGCCAACTACATTTAAATTGAAAGCGTTTAACGATGCACTATGTTTGACTGTCGGCACAATTATCCTACCCATATAGATGGGTTTGAAGACCATTTTAGTAATGTATCATGTGATAGAAGGGGCCATGTAGTACAACATTTTACTTGGTAGGCCTTGGATTCGTGAAATGCATTGTATCCCCTCATACTACATCAATGCATGAAATATATTTATGAGGGACTGGTTCATGTGGTGTCTTCAGATGAGGATCCATTTAAGTTTGTGAAACTAAAATATTTTCCTAGGGGTTTCATACTTCGGTCAATGCGCCTGGTTGTTCGGTCGTCATTGCCAATAAGGAAACTAGGAGGTAAACTAGCAGTGCATGCTCAACCAATGCCATATGTGTCACATAGATCGGAGTATACCACCACCACTTCCTTGAATCCATCAGCATCAGTCATGTGTAGGGATGATAGGAAATTGAAGGTAAATATGGTCAAGAAAGAGAAAGAGTGTGATCTCGAGGCAATCGTCAAAGACGTTCCCATTCCCATGGAAGTTGAGGAACCCCACAACAAAGTCGATGAGGCACCTCAGCCTACCTCACCTACATATTTAGTAGGGTCATCCGCACTGTGGGTGACTATACATCTTGCTAATACCGAATTAGGTGAGTACCTTATGCAAAATGAGAAATTTGGACCAATTTTGAAGACTGCACAAGAGATTAGAAAACCATATGCCTATCATTATCTAGTTGAATCGGTGGTTCCACTAGGAGAACCACCTAACTAGACTAACTTCATATATGTGGGGTTAGATTAGATTCCAACGTGAGATCCCATGGATGAAGATGACAAGGAACATTTTGCGATAAACATCCGCTATTTGTCTAATCTGAAGTATGCCATGCAGATTTTTGAGCTATATCACTAGGATGGGTACGGCCTTGGTCTGTTTGAACAAGGATAGAGAACTCTGCTGGAACCTCACTATTAGTTAGTCATTGATAGATTCAGTCTAGGGTTATAGATACGTAGGTAGGAAAATTTTCTCATAGTATCCCTAGATAATATATACCTCAGCATGGCAGACAATGTGGATTTTAATCCATATCATCTGAATCCCTTCAAATTTTGGAGGAATCACCCTATGATATCTTTCATCGCCATTGAGCCACTTTAAGATCATCGTGAAGGGTTCCTTGAGCATACTACGGTAGAAATGAAACCCAAAGATCAAATGGGACACCAAACCCATGAGGCAGTCGATGACACAAACAGGTGAGGGTGCAACCCCATGACTGCAAGTGATCTCAAGCTAGGATATATTTGTAATGAATATGGAGCAGAGTCCACCTTCGATATGAGTGTGTCAGGCTATGATGCAGACAAGGATCCCTTGAACAATGATGGACCCGAGGACGAAGTCGAAGGAACTTATATCAGGCCTTTGTATATGCATCATTTATTGCTTATGGAATCGGTACAAGATACCGAAGAAATCCTTTCCAAAATTGATCATCCAGGGGAAGGGACCGAGATAGTTTTCTTGGTAGCATCGTACATGAGGTATAATTATCTAATTTTTTTTAATAACGATGACAGTATGCAAGAAGTGAGATTCATGGGGCCTCACTTAGAGGAGCACCCTCCAGGAGTGGGGACAAATGAAGGATTCTATTATGATAGTGATGAAGAAGATGAGCTAGAGAGGGCCTACATTGGTCCTCATTTGCATCACCACCATCAACCCATCGACATCGATGAGGTCTATAGGCAGCTACATGTTGGTCCACGTTTGAGAGCAAGATGGTTAAACCTGGATCAAATCCATCGGTTGGTTAATCCCTGTCTGCTAACCTACATGCAGCTCTGTGAGCCGAATGATCCTATTTTGCATTCAATGCATAGGGAGGATCCATTTATTTGTAGTCCTCATAGGGAAGACCCTTTTGTTCCTATGCCATTAGAGCCAAATTATGGGTATGAGGACTGTGTAGATTTTGTAGAGGTCAGTCTATGTGGTCTTGGAGATCAATTCCATTCCATAAACATGGTCTCCATTGATTTGACCACTCCACTCTGTAATCTAGTAGATCTGTCTAAACTATTGTATCTTAACAAAGATGCTATCGATTGGGATTGCATTGATTCACGCGTTGAGCCTAAGGATTTATTCCCCAACAAATAAATGTTACAACCTTTCTATTTTGCACCAGGATGTGCATATGATGTTTATCATGCTAAAAATACTTCCAACGCAGAACCACTCAACCCGATTGATGACATTCATCTAATTCCTATGCCTCACAAACTGGAGGAGGGATCACATATGTTGATAGAGGAAACCTTTAAGGTGGATATCAATGATGATCCCACCAACGCAAAGAAAGTAAAATTTTGAGAGAGTCTCACTCTAGATGAGCGGGCCACCCTCATCCCTCTGCTGAAATAGAGACCAAATTTGTTTGCTTGGTCATATAAGGATATGCCAGGTCTAGACCCAAAATTGGTTACTCATAACCTTTCGCTAGATTTTATGAAGAAGTCGGTCAAGCAAAATCTTAGGAAAATGCACTCAACAGTGGCCCTAATGGTGAAAGATGAGCTACAGAAGTTGTTGCATGTGGAATTTGTGATTTCCATTGATTATCCAAAATGGGTGTCCAATATGGTACCTTGGGAAAACCAAATGGAAGAATCCGTATTTGCACAAATTTTAGAGACCTAAATAGGGCAATACCCAAAGATTTAATTTTGTTGCCCAATATTGATGCTCTCGTAGATGCAACTGCAGGTCACAAAATGCTCTCCTTAATGGACAGTTTTTTTGGTTACAATCAAATTCAGATTAAACCCTAATACCAGCACAAAATAACATTTATAATGCCATGGGGAATATTTTGCTATAAATTTTGTTGGCAATTTTGGGTACCTTGGGTACATTGCCCTTGCTCAAGTGTTGATTTTGTCATTGATGTCAAAGAGCGAAAGGGTTTTTGTGAAAACCAAGGCAGACTAAATTATAGGTTTTTTTTAAATCCATGGTCAGCAGTTTTGAAATGGGTTTTTCTTAAAACCCAAGTTAGCTCTTCGTTTTGTTGAAAAAGGTGCTCCGATGATGAAGATATTTAATTTTAAATATCTAGTTTAAATTTTATTTATTTATTTAAAATTTAAATTAATATTTTAAAATTAAATTAAAGTCGTTCACCGGCTTGTTTTCAAAGCCGACGTTGCTAGGGTTTTGCAACGGATCAATTAGGGTTTCCTGCTGACAAAGCAAGGTTAAACAACCAAAAAATTCTAGGGTTTCATGTTGACCTAATTAGGGTTGCAGCCGACGTGTTTTAGAATGTTTTGATGGGATATTCTCTTCTATAAAAAGGTGAGACTATTGCAAGGTTGAAGTGGGAGCATGATGTGATATATGAGTATGAAGTTCGGGTGCAGCAGTGTGAGTGGTGTGAAGAGAATATAAGAACGCGGTATGCAGAAGTTGTGTTTCGAGTGTGAAATGACAGTGTGCTGGCTGTAGAAGTGATATTTCTTGTGAAGTTGCAGCAGAGAACGTGGAGAGATATAGAGGAGTGGTTGAAAAAGTGTGAATCATTTTTCACAGCAGCAGTCGAATGCCAACAAGTAGCAGATCGCAAAAAAATAGCAGATCATGATAATTGAGGTGAAAGTTTACATTCTGCAATTTTTATTATTATCTTCAAGTTGTAGCTTGAAAAAGGGGTTGGTGCCTCTTTCCAGTTGGTGCTGGAAAAATTGGATTTGGTGCTCCATTCTATTGTAGTAGATAAAATTTAGAGGTTGGTGCCTCTTACCAGTTGGTGTTGGTGAATGATTATGTAAAGTTGTAGCTTTGCATTTGACTGGATTTGGATGGTAGTCCAAGCAGTATTTTTGAGGAGTAGCCACATCGGTGAACCTCGTTAAAATGCCATGTTATGTGTGATGCTCTTAGTACTTTTATTATTTCTGTTTTAATCTACTATAGTTTATTTAGAAGTCTAAATTGCTTTTAAGTTTTTAAAGAACACACTGATTCACCCCCCCTCTCAGTGTCATTGTGATTATATCAATTGGTATCAGAGCCAGGTTCCCAATTTTGGATAAATTAGTCAAGGTTGATCTTGGATTAGTACACAATGGCTAAGAAGAATAGATCCTCATCCAAAAATGCATCCCGACCAGTTTTAGTTCCTATGGTTGAGAAAATTGAACCAGAAATGCCAGAAGGAATGAACTCTGAAGTTGAAGAAGTTGAGGCTGAAGTTGATTTAGAGGGTGAGCTAGTGTCTGCCCTTACAAAATGGGAATCGGAGAAAAAGAAGAATGAAAAATTGTCAAGGAAACTTAAGGATGCAAACAACATTATTGCCAATTTAAAAATACAGACTGAAGAATACAAGAAAATGTCTGAAGATCTGGAAATACAGGTATCCATGAAGATAGACCACTGCAGCAAATTGGAAGAAGAAAATGTGAGTCTTCGAATACAGATACAAGAGCTGGATCAAAAAATCAACTGCCATGTAAAACGTGAAGAAATCTTGATGAAATTGGACAAAATTTTGAGCGATCAAATATCCACAGGTATCAAATTTGGTCTCGGCTTTTCTGAAGGATAATCATCAATTGGACCAAAAGCAAGCAATGTTGAAAGTGAAAAGAACAAAGACAAGAATCAGGCAAAATAAAGATATAATGCCAGACCTGAAATAGCAGCTGACAATGATGGCTTCACTAAGGTCACACATCAAAAGAATAGAAGATCCAAGGCTCCAGCAACAACCTGGCCAAGACCATATTTCGGGTTTAATCATTATTTCTATGGTTTTTGTTTCAAGTGTAATGTTTATGGGCATAAAATTGTTGTCTGCAAATACAACGTAGGTCCAAGAAGTTTCACTAGTAGAAATGTGTTTGCTCATTTAATGAGTTATGCGATTAGAGTGTTTTAAGTGTCACAACTTTGGTCATATTGCCAGAAATTGTCGTAGTATGTCTGTTTCATATCAACCTCATGAAAGCAGATTTCAACCGTATAGAGCAAAACAAAATAGAATTTATACTTGAAGGATATGTGCAAAATTCTAAAAAGGGGAAGTCACGACTAGAACCCAATACCACAGTTAAAACAGAATGGAAACAAAAATAACAGCTCAGGAAAGAACAGGATTCTTTAATAGTGCAGACAGCTTTTAGAGCTCAGAATAAACATGTTCCTTGGATTCTTGATAGTGGTTGCTCAAGTCATATGACAGGTGACAAACAGAAATTCAAAAATCTACAAAAGTATGAGGGTGGTTCTATAAAATTCGACAACAATGACGGAGCCAAAATAATAGGTAAAGGAACGATCAAAATTAGTGAAGGAAAGATCAAGTCAGAGGAAGTTTTATATGTGGATGGTTTGAAACATAATCTATTGAGTGTGAGTCAAATCTGTGACAAAGGACATGAAGTAGTTTTCAAGAAGCATGGTTGTGAAGTCAAAAAAATAAACAGCAGGAAATTAATAGCAATCGGCTCAAGGACGTCTGGCAATCTGTACACACTCTCAGAGTTTTCAGAAGGTATGTGCTTCATGGGACAAGAAGAAGAGAACTGGTTGTGGCATAAGAGGCTTGGACACATAAGTTTTGATAATCTGGTAAGAATTAGCGCTAAACAAGCAGTGAGAGATATTCCAATCATTAAAAAACTTGCAAATAGTATGTGTGCTTCATGTCAGAAGGGTAAACAGACCATAGTTTTGTTTAAAACAAAAGAACATCACACTGACAGGCTTCGTCAAAACAGGCTTAGTCATAACATGTGGATTCAAAGAATAGGTATGCCTAAAAGAAACAACACTATTACTTGTTATAAGTGCAACAATAAAAGTCACACTGTCAGAAGAGTTGAAATTCCAGGATATAGGAATAGGAACAGTGGCATGATCAGGTCCAAGGATCAGAACAATGACAGGAACAAGAATATGGTCAAAGAGTTCAAGAGAAGACCCGGTAAGGAAGTTATAGACGTTTATGTTGATCAGTACCTAATGGGAGTTTTAATCCCACCCCAGAATTAATCACCTCATTAGGAGGTGGGGGAGGGACTAAGCTAAGAGGCTCATTCTTAGTTCCGAGCCCCAAAGGTGGCCCTTTGCCATTGATGACAAAGGGGGAGAGATATGAGTAAGGGGGAGAGCTTCAAGTGAAGAGGAAAGCTTCAAGTCAGGGGGAGCAAAACTTCAAAGAGATTGATTTCAGTTTTGGCTCTTGAAGATGTGTTTTTAGTAAAGGGTTTCCATCAATGACAAAGGGGGAGATTGTTGGCAATTTTGGGTACCTTGGGTACATTGCCATTGCTCAAGTGTTGATGTTGTCATTGATGTCAAAGAGCTGAAGGGTTTTTGTGAAAACCAAGGCAGACTAAATTATAGGTTTTGTTTAAATCCATGGTCAGTAGTTTTGAAATGGGTTTTTCTTAAAACCCAAGTTAGCTCTTCATTTTGTTGAAAAAGGTGCTCCGATGATGAAGATATTTAATTTTAAATATCCAGTTTAAATTTTATTTATTTATTTAAAATTTAAATTAATATTTTAAAATTAAATTAAAGCTGTTCACCGGCTTGTTTTCAAATCCGACATTGCTAGGGTTTTGTAACGGATCAATTAGGGTTTCCTACTGACAAAGCAAGGTTAAGCAACCGAAAAATTCTAGGGTTTCATGTTGACCTAATTAGGGTTGCAGCCGACGTGTTTGAGAATGTTTTGATGGGATATTCTCTTCTATAAAAATGTGGGACTGTTGCAAGGTTGAAGTGGGAGCGTGATGTGATATATGTGTATGAAGTTCGGGTGCAGCAGTGTGAGTGGTGCGAAGAGAAGATAAGAACACAGTATGCAGAAGTCATGTTTCGAGTGTGAAATGACAGTGTGCTGGCTGTAGAAGTGATATTTCGATGAAGTTGCAGCGAGAGAACGTGGAGAGATATAGAGGAGTTGTTGAAAAAGTGTGAATCATTTTTCACGACGACGATCGAATGCCAACAAGCAGCAGATCGTGAGAAAAATAGCAAATCGTGATAATTGAGGTGAAAGTTTACATTCTGCAATTTTTATTATTATCTTCAAGTTGTAGCTTGAAAAAGGGGTTGGTGCCTCTTTCCAGTTGGTGCTGGAAAAATTGGAGTTGGTGCTCCATTCTATTGTAGCAGATAAAATTTAGAGGTTGGTGCCTCTTACCAATTGGTGCTGGTGAATGATTATGTAAAGTTGTAGCTTTGCATTTGAATGGATTTGGATGGTAGTCCAAGCAATATTTTTGAGGAGTAGCCACATCGGTGAACCTTGTTAAAATGTCGTGTTATGTGTGATGCTCTTAGTACTTTTATTATTTCTGTTTTAATCTGCTGTAGTTTATTTAAAAGTCTAAATTGCTTTTAAGTTTTTAAAGAACACACTGATTCACCCCCCCTCTCAGTGTCATTGTGATTATATCAAATTTATGCCATTCGGCCTCAAAAATGATAGCGCCACATACCAGTGGGCCATGACATATATTTTTCATGACTATATGCACAAAATTCTTGAATATTATATCAATGATTTTCTAGCCAAGTCATTGCTATGAGAAGATCATGCAGAAGTCTTAAGGAAAGTATTTGATTTCTTGATAGAGCACAATGTCAGGCTAAATCCTAATAAGTGCATATTTGGCATAACTTCTAGAAAATTAGTAGGGTTCATCGTCTCCAAGAGAGGCATCGAAGTAGACCCAATGAAGGTCAAGGCCATTTTGGAAATGCGTCCTCCCACCAATATTAAGGAATTAAGGAGCCTTCAGGGAAAGGTAGCCTTGATAAAGTGATTTATCACCCAAATATCGGATAAATGTCAACCCATGAATCAACTGCTACATAAGGGTGTCCCATTTAGCTAGGATGAAGACTGCAAGGCAGCCTTCACTGAGATAAAGTAATACCTGGTGATCCTACCAATGCTAGCTCCACCAAGGCCAGAGGTGCCTTTTATACTATATATATCGGCAACTAACTTTGCACTAGGAACCATGTTGGCCCAAAAGAATGTGCAAGGCAAAGAATAGGCCATATATTACATTAGTCAAACTTTGGTGAGCTATGAGCTCGAGTATGCATACATGGAAAAATTGTGTTTAGCAGTAGTGTTCACTACCAAGAAATTGTAGCACTATATGTTAAGTCATACGATGTATGTTATATCCAAACAAAATCCTTTGCAGTACATGATGAGTAAGACTTATCACAATACACGTACTATAAATTGGATCATGCTTTTGATGGAATTTAATCTGGAATTCATAAGCCATAATTCCATTAAGGGATAGGTCATAGTAGATCAATTAGCTGAGGTGCCACTACCAAATAGTAGGCCTCTAACAATTGAGCTTTCGGATGATGTAGTCTTCATCGTATTTGAAGCTCCCAAACCCAAAGAACTAGAGAACAATGCTGATATGACTTTGTTCTTTGATGGTTTGAAGTGCGAACAAGGGGGTGGTGTCGTAATAGTGTTCTTCATGTCACAAGGAGCTCCAATGCCCTTGTCGTTCAAGTTGGATTTTTCGTGCACCAACAACAATGTTGAATACAAAGCCCTACTTGGGCCTCCACATAGTTTTCACCATGAATATTAAGAGATTGAACATCTTCGGTGATTCCTTGCTCATAGTAAATCAAGTCAAGGGGTTTTTTAGTGTCGGTGTCCCATATTGAAAGCCTATAAAGATCTAGTTGATACATATTTGGCCAAACTGGAATGGTATGACATCGAGGCAATCCCTCGATCGTCAAATAGGTTTGTAGATACCATGGCTTCTTTGGGATCCTTAATCCCTCAGAATCCATCTACTAATTTCACTACCATCCATGTCAAGATGCTCTCTCATCCAGTAGTAGAGCGTGCAGCCTATGATAACAGAGAATCAGTCAACATGATCAGTGTAGAACCACAAGCTGAATGGTTCTGTAGAGTTGAAGACTTTCTTAAGAAGGCACCCTGGGGGTCATTAACCTCTCAGAGTCCCATGGGGAGTGGTACTACCATTCACCATAGGGTTTTTTCCAAGTCTGCATTTGCAAAAGTAAATACGCAGGGGGAGCAAGTCGTCTTGGCAGTCGAAGCTAAGATTTATCAAAATTGGATGTCATAAATTAAAGACTTCCTAAAGCTTAGTATAATCCTAGAGGGATTTCCATGTGCCATGAAGCACACATTTAAATAGAAAGTGGCCAAATATGTCTTAATAGGAGACATCTTGTATCGAAGAAGCTATGATGGAGTTCTCCTTCATTGCTTAGAGCCCCAAGAGGCATCATGGGCAATTTTGCAAGCCCATGATGGTACGTGCGGTGGCAATTTTAGTGGCATGGCCATCATCAAGTGCATCCTTCGAATGGGTTACTATTGGCCCACTATGGAGAAGGAGTGCAATGTGTATGTCAAGAAATGCATTAAATGCCAACATCACGCTAATCTCATGCACTTGCCATCGTAGGCCTTACAGCCCATTCAAGCGGCTTGGCCATTTGCTCAGTGGGGATTGGATCTTATAGGCAAGATCTCTCCTCCATCATCGAGTCGACATACATTCATAATCATGGCTACTGAGTATTTTACAAAGTGGGTGGAAGCAATACCCTTAACAATGACAACCAGAGCTCGTATAGCAGAGTTTATACTGGAGCATATCATAAGTCATTTTGGGATTCCATCCAAAATAATATTGGATAATGGAACATCTTTCAAGAACAAAACTATGAGAGCTTTGACATCTAAATATAGAATCAAACATAGTTTTGTGACTCCATACTATCCGCAAGCCAACGGGCAGGCTGAAGCTTCAAATAAGATAGTGGTAGCCATCTTGAAAAATATGGTATAAGAAAACCACAAATACTGGCACATCCAGCTACCCCTTGCGCTTTGGGCTTATAGGACTAGTATTCGGATGCCCACTAGGGCAACACCGTTCTCACTAGTATATGGCACTGAGGCCATTATGCCCTTGGAATTAGAAATTCCAACATTGCGCATCGCATTGAAAGAGTTCATCGATGATGACACTACGTGACAAGCTCGACTGGATCAACTGACGTTACTTGATGAACGTCGCGTGAATGCCCTGGAGCATCTATGCGTTTATCAAGAGTGACTAAAATGAGCTTACAATGTCAAAGTCCACCAGAGAGACTTTGAAGTTGGGGATCTTGTCTTGAAAGAAAACCAACAGAACTCTAATTTACCGCTAGATATGCGTGACAAATTCATGGCTAATTGGCTAGGACCTTACATCATATCTAAAAATATTGGTCCAGGTACCTATCACCTAACGTCGCTAGGGGGTGTTGAAGAGCTTGAACCTCTCAACATCATCCATATTAAGGCATTTTATGCTTAAAGAGCATAGTAAAAGGCTCTGAGAGTTGTTGGTAACTACTCGATCATCCTAAAAGGCTCCAAACACTTTCATTAGTGGTTTGGTCAAGTCAAAAAGCTCCAAAGGCATCTGTAAGCCCTTTGGTCAACCTCAAAAGCTCTGAGGGTTTGGTCAAAATTGCTCGGTCATCCCAAAAGGCTCCAAGGGTCCCTAAAACCGCTTGGTCATGTCAGTCAAAAGCCTCGAGGATTTGCTTGTAATCGCTTGGTCATCCTAAAAATCTCCAAAGGCATCTATAAGCCCTTTGGTCAAACTCAAAAAGGCACCAAGAGTTTTCTAAAAAAAATTGCTTGGTCAACCCAAAAGCTCCAAAGGCATCTGTAAGCCCTTTGGTCAAATGCAAAAGGCACCAAGAGTTTCTAAAAACTGCTTGGTCAACCCCAAAGGCTCCAAGGATTCTCAAAATCGCTTGGTCATCCCAAAATGCCCCAAAGGTACCCATAATCCCTTTGGTCAATCCTAAAAGCTCCAAGGATTCCTAAAAATTGCTTGGTCAATCTAAAGGCTCCAGAGGCATGTACTCGCCGTTTGGTCAATTATGAGGCTCAAAACCCATAAAAATTATAAAATCAATAAAATCCAAAAAAATTGGTAAAGCATAAAATCCAAAAACATTTGCATTTGCATTTTCATTTTGCATTCACTCATGCATCCACCGCATTACTGCATTGCATATAGGCATTCGTCATCCGTTGCATTCCGTAATAGAAGGCATTTGTGTTTGTCAATATTACAAATGATGCCACGTTTGTGTTTAAATCATGCATCTCTACATTTATCATGATCCATCATTCATGTGAGTAATTGTGTTTTTCAACACAACCTATAATGTTGCTATGGAGATATACTAGGGTTTTTCGGTCACTCAGTCATACCTAGTAGTCTTATCAAGAGTTGGTAGAAAGCTCGCTTTGCTTTTGTAGCTAAGGTTCAGTTAGTATAGCCCTTAGCATATCATAAGCCTATCACTAATCAAAAAATTTAAACAATCCTAACAAGGACTAGGGGAAGATGAAAGCCATGAAGCAGGACCGGGTATCCTAAAGCGAAAAGAGTTATTCTTGCTTATCCCTCTGTATGGACGATATGGGAAATATTGGCAGTTGGAAAAAGGATAGGTTAGTTCCCTATTCAGAATCCCTTGCTTACGATAAAATGAGCAATATACCAAAGAGATATCCCATATCAATCCTCATGATTGAGCCCCTAGATCGATATCATAGCTCGACTCCCTAGAGTGATATCCCATATTGATATCATAAGATCGATATTCTCAATCGATATACCAAAAATAGTTTTTCCAAGTAAATCTCCCCAAAGGAAAGTTTTTGAAGAAGAGTATCAAATGTAAATGCCAAAAAGTAAAGATCGAGTGAAGATCAAAAAATAGGCTTAAATCAAAGTTCAAAGTGAAGATCAAATTAAGATCATAAATCAAAAGTTCGAGTGAAGATCAAATGAAGATCCAAAATCAAGTTTGAGGGAGATCAAATGAAGATCCAAAATCCAGTTCAAAGAGAGATCAAATGAAGATCCAAAGACAGTTCAAAAAGAATATGGAATCGACTCCCTTGCTTCACTACATATGAGCAAGTATCCCAAAAATTGAAGGATAGAAAGGAATGAGCCTGAATCCCTGGAATTGTTAGCACTACTGTACCTTACGCATGATGATATGTCTGACGCATTAGCACCTCGCTTATGAACAAGACCAATGTTTGAATGTGGAAGAGCTAGCTTCAGGTGTCCTACATTGCTTAGTGGCTTAGTCCAACTGAAATCTAAACTTGAGATTGGATAAGACATTTGTGGAACCCCTATCTTAGCAATGGGCTGAAATAATCCTGCCTGACATCGGGGAACGCTCGTGTCTTATCTTAAAATATTCATTTGCACACACAGGGATAATGAACAGTTAGGGTCTATCCTAGCAAAAGCCTTTTATCTCAGAAGTCTAGTGTGGTTAGTATGCAACTTTTGATAAGTTTATTAGGGTGTTTGAGTATCACGAAAAACCTCAAAATCTCTCTAAAAAGCAACAAATGCTACAAAAGCATAAACCAGTAAATGGTAAAAGTCATTGCAAATCATCAAATTTCAAAGTATCCAAGAAGCGATACATCATTGCATAAAGCACAATCAAGATATAGGATAGATACCAGATAAATATCAACAATGATGTTTAGACGACCACTGACTATATCGTGCATATCATTCAAAGTGCGAAAGAAAATAGAATGACATATTATCTCATTCGCATCATGCAGCTTCGTACCATTACATTTCATATATGGGTGATTAATTGATTAAATTCTTATCTTAAGGATTTTCAATTATAGTCATGATTTTTACACATCCTGTGGCATCATCCATTAAATTTTCAAATACACACTGCATTCATTCCTTATGTTTTAAGTGATTAAAGCATACATGTTCATTTACATTAGAATAACATCGTGTAAATAAAGCATTTCCATAAAATAATGCATACAATGAAGCAATATCAAATATGCGTTAAAAGAAACCATAGCATCCATATGCATTTATCATCAAAAGCATATCTACGCATCTAGATCACTGCATATCATCATCATAAAATAAATAGCTATCTAATGCATGACATCACCATCGCATCATATAGTATCAGCATAACATAAGCATTGCATCCATGTGCATCACATAAACATAAGATCAAAAAAATAAATATATACACATGTACACAGAATGAGCTAGAATGATCATATCATATAAATATGTGTCCAAATGAGTACATAGGGAGTATGCAAAAATGCTCGTAGGCTACAATCATGTAGGTCCTCGACCTTACACCAAAAATGATGATATATCAAAATGTAGTCTATGCTATAAAAGCCCTAGCTCTGTCCTGCTCCCCCTATTGTTAGAGCTCTCATCGCCTCCCTCAGTACTATGCTCAGCAGCTTGCTCTCCCTACTGCCCTACTGTGCCCTGTTGGCCGCCCTACTGAGGGCCCTGTGTGCCACCTAGCCCGAAGAGGCCTAGCACTCGTCCAACCACCACCTGTGCAATGGGCACCTCTATGCACCGGGACCTATGGCTGGATGTGGCAGTAGACTACCCTACCTCCCTAGTCCTAGTATGACTGCTGCCACCATGTGTACTAGAGGACCTATGTGTCCTCTCGCTCCGATGGGTATGATGGCTCGAGCTAGCAGTAGACTATACTGTAGTCCTGGTCCTGGTCCGCTGAGACTCAGGAGTGAAAGGATCCTCAAGAACTTGTAACCCATGCATCTCTATGTAACCTACCAACTGGTCCACTCGAGCAACCCGGGATGCATGCATATCATTGGTCCTCATGACCATATCTCGTAATCACTCGACCTCAACCATAGGATCCTGGCCACCTGGTACAACTATTGCTGGTGCTACTAGAGGCCCCATGATAGCTTGAGGAGGTGGCATAGCCCCCCTTGATGCCCTGATCAGATCTCTCTCCACTACTACCACATCCTACTATGCCTGAGCTAGCTCTAGTGTAGTCTGTAGTGTCTAAATCTATGTCTCTATAGCTGTAGCCTATATAGTCAGAGTCTCAATCTATCCCTACACCTTAGTCAAGTACCTATCCCTATTAATCAACTGAGCCTATAGAGTAGTAATCATCGTATCTCGCTCTCGCTATTGAGTCTAGAACCTACCAAGCTGACTCTGCAAGTCAGCCACCTACGCTAGGAGCACCCCCTCTGCACTATCAGGAGGGACCTCACCCTCCTTGGAAGCCTCCTCATCTAGGTCAAACTCAGGAGCCTCCTCAATGGTAGCCTCTACCCCCTAGCCACCCTCTGTCCTCTAGCACACCCTACACCCATCGGGATCCACCTCTGCCTCTGCTGCTCTGGTCTAGCTCTCGGCCCAAAGGCCCTATCCCGTACCACCTAAACAATGACCACCATCCATCATATGTTGGGGTAGTCATAGCCATCTCAACACTAGTCTCCTGGTAATCATCAACCTCATCTCCTAGAGCCGCAGGCTGAATCCATGATAGATCCCACTCTAATGCCAATCGACGGTACACAAATGGGATCTCAGGAATGTCCTGCACCATCCCAAACTATCGTAGGACACACGAGAAAAATTGGTACTCTCGGATCTCAGCCTTACGATCGATCAACCATCTATCTCGGTGAGCCTATCGAAGCCAATCGCCCACCTCCGGCCATGCTAGGCAGTCCATGTATGGCCACCACTGAACATCATTCAGGCCAAGTGCCATGAACTGAGTAATATAATGTTGGACATCACCAGCATGAATCCTGCTATGGGTGCCCTCCTCCTCGTGAGGCTAGCAGGTGGTATAGCACTAGCACTCGGTAGCAATAGTAGTAATATCCAGTGGTAGATCCTTAGGATGCTCTATCCTAATATGTTGTCAGCCCCAGATCTACAATAGTAGACTGTAGCTCATGCCCTTACGACTCCACTTAGTAAACTGGTATAGCTCCCTGTAGAGGTGGCATAATAGCGTGCTACCCCAAGCTAAGTGCAATGGCTACCTAGTAGAACTCTGGATGACTCTCCAGATGCTAGCCAAGAGGTTCTAGGGAATCCTCATGCCCGAGGAGTCTGGAAGCACAATCTGTACCATGAGGATCATGAAGATAGCAACACGGACTAAAAAGATATGCTTACCCTCCTAGTAAGCAATGTGGACTCCTCCATGGTCAATAGCATCCTAAGCCTGCTGGCTCTAGTCTCCAAATATAGCATCAAAAATGGGCTTCTTAGCCCCAGAACTAGAGGATACGATGGCCTCACCATCGATAGGGATCCTAAAGATCTGATATACATCCTCTAAGGTGACAGTCATTTCACCTGTGGGCAGGTGAAATGTATTTGTTCGGGCATTCCAATGCCTGGACAATGCAGTCAAGTAAGCTTGGTTTACCCGAATAGTGGGTAAATCCAAGACATAGCCGAATCCAATGGCTCGGAACCAGTCACGCTCACCATCCGTGAGCCATCCGTGGAGAGTCTTAAGTAGATCTGGCTCTCTCACCCTAGAGGTCAATGTCTGGAATAAAAGCATACTATAAGGAAAAAGCTAACTAAAAACGACAAAAACATCTAAAAAACTGATAAAATGGCAAAAACATGTCATAAGACATTCATCAAAATCAGCAAAAATACTTAGGCGATTCAAAAATGCATTAAATAAGATTAATTGCCTATTAAACTTAGAAAAAATCAAAAAATTTAGGAAAATTTTTCTAAGGTCGCGAACCATGGGTCAACCCTACGGTCCGCACATGGTCAAAATTTGACCATTGGAATTTTGAATGTTGACCACAGCTGTCAGCTGTGGTCCCCAATCAGTCAATTGGACACCGCAACTGGTACCTGCGGTCTCCATTCAAACCTCGGATGGGGCTAATTCCCCGCCCAAAAAAAAAAAAAATTATTAAAAAATTAAAACCCTAATCTAGCTAGCCTAATCTAAGTCTGAGGTTCATTGCCAACAGTTTAATTGGGTTCATTTATCTCATTTCTTAGTGAGGTTAATTTTACTGGTAAAAAATGCATGGTCTAGGTATCGAATTACCTTGCCCTCGCTCCGACCTCGGCTGGATGAAGCTTCCTCCCATGCTGCCATCATGCGATAGGTAGAATGTCGGTATGATTAGGTAGGGTTTCAGAGCAGGTTTAAAGTTGTCACTGTCAGAGCTCTAAAACTATAAAAGAATAATGAGGTAAAAAGTGAAAATTTGAAATTTTATATCTTTTTACTATTCCACGCAGATCGCAGTTAAAACCTGTGGTCCAAGAATTAGGGTTTTGCGACCACAGATCTTAGCCGCGGTTCCCAAAATTTGCAAAATGGGAACCGCACATCATGTCTACGGTTAGCAACTGGAAGAAAAACTAGTAAAATCCCACCATGGGAAGGTCTAAAAAGGTAAATCAATGACTCCCATTGGATCAAAATTTCAATAAAAGCAATCAATGTTGCAAATTTGGTGATGTTCAAGCACCATGATTAAATTCAAAAAAAAAAATTCAAATAATTTGAAATCCAAATGCACCTCGTATTCAGCTATTTACCCTATACACTTGGCGGTTGTAGCGACTTGCGATCCATGCAATCCGACAAGATGAGTAAATAACCATAAGGACATTTGGGGCAAAAATGTTCATCGTTGATCTGATATGCTTCTTCTCAATCCCTAAGAAAGCCTTCATGGCTGGACTGCTCCACGAGAACGAGGCATTTCATGTCATGTCTCCTATGACATCTTTTCAACAAATCATCGACAATTTGATTCAACACAAATCTGATTGGATTTGTACCATTTCGATTCCCTAAGATGGCTATTGCAGCCTGACTGCTCCATGGGATAGGAATGTGCAAATCATTATTAATAGTTGGAATCAAAAGTTGAACTAGGCATAGCCAAGCATTTAATGTGCTCAAATCTAAATTTTTTCAGATCATCCATGGTGGTCAAGCGACATCGTCGCTTCAATCATTGTCATTACCCTCATCGACTCATCGCTTGAGGGGGTAGTCATAATATCAAATCATAATCAAAATCAATAGAAGATCCCGGAGATCGTAGATCCCTTGATCTTGTCAAAATTGTGTTCGTCCTTGCGAATCATTGTAAACAACTATCATAAGCTTACCCCTTTGCTTGGGGAAAATAGCAAATATGATAATTTTTTTGTATCTCGTCTCCTTTCGATTATATAGGCCACTCCTATTGTAGCATCAAACGCTACCCGAATGACTGATGGCGAGTGCAAGCTTTTCAAGTTTAAGCCTCCAAAGAGTTGGAAGCAATGATTCTAGGATGCACATCCTTTTGCTGGACCTAGGGCATCTAATGTTGATCTGACTAATGATCATCATAGAACCTTCGACATCATTTTAGGAGGTCTATTTTTGCTCAGCATTGTTCGATCTCACAATGCATCTCAAAAGGGGCATCTGTAGACACCTAAAACGCGTCATGTCGAAGGCGACTACTCATATGGACATGCTAGAAGACCATATGGAAGGTCTTGGATAGATTCCAAGATAGAGCAATGGTTTTAACCACTCAATTTGGGCTCCTTGGCCTAATCAGTCTGAACCGTAGCCCAAACCTATGGTCTATAGGCTGAACCACGGTTGAGACCTATGGTTTGTAGTCTAGAACGCATAGCTGTGACCTACGGTCTTAACTAAAGTTTAGTTGGCCTTCAATCCAAGCCAAATCGGTTGGAATGACCATTTGATCTAGAAGAGGGTGGTTGAAGGATGGAAGATGCCAGAAGCTTCCATTCAAACTATCCTAACCACCCCTTCTTGATCTTGGCTTCTCCATGAAGCCACCCCTAGCCCTAGGGACATGCTATAAATACCCCCTTCAAATGGGGAAGAGATATACAAAGTTGATTGATCAAAAGAGTAGTGAAGCCCTATCGAATTGCATACTGAACACGTGCATTTGAGAGCTACTTTGCCAATACTCTAAAGATCAATTAGTCATGGATGCCCTAGGTGCCTAGGAGAGTCAAGAAGTGCAAATTTGGGCAAACAGAGGCCCAATCAAATGATTCAACCACCAAATCTATCGAAAGGACATCGAAGGCGACCCTTGAACATCAATTGGACAAGGAGGTCAAGCCCACTGCCCTTGGAATTGAGGGTAAGCCTATCAGAGTGCTAACCGTGGCTCTCAGCCATGGTTTATAGTGCAGACCGCTCATCAGAGCTGCGGTTTGCAACAGAGGTATAACCACCTTCCTATTTCCATTTTTGTCCAGTTAAATAGCTTAGATTGGTTGTTTTCATGATTTTATGGCAGTTTAGCAGATTTTTGACCGTAGAATTAGGTTAATTTAGCTTCTTTATGTTTATGCTTCAATTAGGACATTAATAAGTTCTTTATGCACTTTCATGCCTTATTTCACATATCTGATCCATGCATAGAGTAGTTGTTGTCTTTCTTTACGCTATTGTATAAATCTTGATTCGATTTGCATAGTTTAGAAGCATCTTTTATACTTTCTTGATTGTGCATGTTTAAGGATGTCATTATGCAATTTACCTAAAAGGGCCTCATCATGAGAGGTTGCCTATCTTTTTGACATTCTTGTGTTGTTTCTTGACCGCAGGGAACAGTTTCAAAGGAGAACCAACTATCAAGTTCCTTCCCCATCGTGAAGAAGAGGGCATCTCCACCCTAGAGTAGTTCGTGTCACCCTATAAAGGCACATTGAGCATCACACCTATCTTGAAGAGGATTACAATCACAAGAAACCTTATTGTAATATTGTATCAACGTGATTATCCCTAAGAGGGACGTAATTGTAACACAAATTGGACTTCATGAATAAATAAAGTGTTTATCATACATCTTGTTGTCAATTTTGTCTTTTATGCATGTTGCTTATTCATTTACTATTGCAATAATGGGATTCTTGCCTCGGGTGTGAGCCTTTCTAGTGGTTACAATAGGAACCCCGTTAGTGATAATATTTATGCAATAATTGTATTAAAGAACAAGGTGAATATGAACTAACAATATAAATAAATGTTAAGAATAATAGTAAGATAAATAAACTATACAAGGTTAATGTGGAAATTAAGGAACTAAAAAGGATCTATGAAATAATGTGATTCAAAAATAAAAAGATGTATAAACTAAATGAATCAAGATGAAATGATAGAGGGTGGAAGAGCACAACCAAGTTGACTCTCTTCCTCTCTTGATAAGAACTTGATGATGACTTCCTCAAGATGCCTAAGAAGATGTTGATGATTCCTTTGAGATCCTTTGCTTGGAGACTTGAAATCTTGAAGAAAACCTACAAAGTTTTAGTGCTTGAAAAACTTGATTCATGAGGCTATCCCAAGGGTTCTATTTATAGTTTTTTCATGACCTTGGGAGAGAGGGAAAGTAGATTGAATTAAAAAATGAAATAAAATATTATCCACCAACTTTTGTGGAAAATAACATGCCACTTTGAAAATGGATCATGTGAAGTAACATGTTTCTTTGAAAATGGACCATGCTATTTTGAAAATGGACTTTGAAGTAACATGCCACTTTCAAAATGGAACATTCTAAGTTAACAAAAATACTAAAATAATATGCCACTTTGAAAGTGGGTTAAAGAAGTAACATGCCATTTTGAAAATGAAGCATATTATTTTGAAAATGGATCATGAAGTAACATGCCATTTTTGAAAATAGAACATGCTACTTTGAATATGAACTTTGAAATAACATGCCCCCTTGTAAAATAGAACATGCTATTTTGAAAATGGGTTAATGAGAATAATTAAATAATATGCCACTTTGAAAGTGGGCTAATGAAGTAACATACTATTTTGAAAATGAAACATGTTACTTTGAAAATGGGCTTAACAAAAATAATAAAATAATATGCCACTTTGAAAGTGGGCTAATGGAGTAACATGCTATTTTGAAAATGAAACATGTTACTTTGAAAATGAAATTTGAAATAACATGCTCCCATGGAAATAGAACATGTTATTTGAAAATGGATTAATGAAAATAATTAAATAATATGCCACTTTGAAAGTGGGCTAATGCCATTTTGAAAATGACACATTCTTCTTTGAATTTAAAAATAATGAATAGTGCACAATGAATAGTGAACAATGAACAATGTATAGTGATCCATGAATAGTGTACAGTTAACAGTGAACAGTGTACAGTGAACAATGAACAGTGTACAGTGAACAGTGAACTTAGGGAAATTAAAAAGGAATTAGAGAGAATTAGAAGAAGCTAAGAGTATTAGAAGGATATTTAAAAATATTAAGAATAAATTAGAGGAAATATGTGACTTTAGATGAAGTATTAGATATTTTGGAGGAAATTGAGAAGAATTAGAGGAAATTTGGAGGAAATGATCAAAAGGCTCTTTTCGAGTCCAATCCAATGGCGGTGGTAGATGATTTGGTCGGTGAAAATTCATGTCAAAGATGACCTTAATTTTTGAAGCAATAAATGTTTAAGCTAATGCATGAGGGAGAATTAATGAAAATTGATGTAGGTCAATTTTTAATGTCTACATTTTTCTCCCTTTTTGATGTATTCATTGTACAATGAATGCATCAAAAATAATAATTGTGCACCGGTTTCGATATAGAATGGATAGTGTGAAAAATTATTATAATTTATGTGCATGCATGCCCCCAGCCTAGGGTGCCCCCTCAAGTTTTGGAGGGGAAACCTAGTTGAACCGATGAAAATCGATTAGGTTGGGGTTGTGAAAAGAATGAGGTATGATCAAGAATAAGAAAAGATAAGATGAGTGATTGAGATGATTGATGCCCCCAATTGGGGATTGATGAATAGATCGATAGACATAAGAGAAAACAAATAAATAAAGCAAAAATAAAAATAAGAAGAAGGATAAAGCCACCAAAAGATCAAAGAAAGCAAATAGGGACTTAGACTAAGCCATTTGAATCAGTGCAGACCAAAATGGTTCAATGTGATCAATGAGCATAAGTTAAGTAAAAGGAAAAATACAAATATGGAGTGAAACCCTATGAGGATGTATGCTCGCAAATGGCCGAGGATGGAGCAAAAACCGCTATGGGTGTGATGCTCATGATTAGCCATGAAGCTATCCTGTAAGGTTGTAGTGCTCACTTAATAAAACAAGTAGCATGAAGCATTGACCCACTATGGGTGTATACTCACTAGTGACCAAAATGTGGAGCAAGAACCCACTAGAGGTGTGTGCTCACTAGTGGATGTAGATGGAGCGATACCTGCTAGGATGTGTGTTGGCAATTTTGGGTACCTTGGGTACATTGCCTTTGCTCAAGTGTTGATGTTGTCATTGATGTCAAGAAGCTTTTGAAGGAATTTGATCTGAGGTCAAAAGGATCTAAGTTCAAGGAAGGGTTTTTGTGAAAACCAAGGTAGATAAAATAAAAGGTTTTATTTAAAACCATGGACAACAGATTTGAAATGGGTTTTTCTTAAAACCCAAGTTGGCTCTTCGTTTCGTTGAAAAAGATGCCCCGGTGATGAAGATATTTAATTTTAAATATTTAGCTTAAATTTTATTTATTTAAAATTTAAATTAAAAATAAAAAATTAAATTGAAAGGGCCGACGTGTTTGGAAATGCATCATAGTGCATATAAAATAAGGCAATGGATTTCATTTATGAAGAAGCGAAGGTGTTCGATATTATTCTCTGTGCTTTTCATTTTCGACATTGAGCCCCTGCGCTAGCGAAGGAAGATGTCAAGCATGGAGCGGTCGAAGGTATGATGGGATTGGTTTTCGCACCAAAGATGAATTACCATATGCTTCGGAGAAAAATAATGGAAGTCGCGACAAAGCAAAACTTAGCAAATATAATATAGAGCATGTGCATGGGAATTAAGAGAATGTTAAATTATTGGTGGTTGTGCGATTGTCGAAACCAAGCACTTACAGGGGTTTTCAGAGTGTTACGAAGAGAATAGTGAAGAAGGATCATGGTTTCGAGCATTTAATGGAGGCTTAATGTGTGATTAAGGTTGTACACTCGATACAACAGTGAAGGACAAATAGCACAGCATATCAGGCTTTGAACATTCACGAAAATAAAATATTTGAGCACATGATTTCCAAAGAGAGGGAATAAATATAGCAATCATCATTTTGATTTCATCCAACGGATATACTAGATGGTGCTTGGTCGTGCGATAAGGCCTGCATGAAGATATTTGTCGGTTCGAATCTTGTTGAAGACAGCAGCGGAAATAATTTTTGTTTTGGGTAAAGTTGACAAGAAGGAAGGAGACAAAGACGTGAAAGCACGTTTCAGTTTCATCGCTTGGACCAAAGCAGCTGGTATTATAGAGTGCGCTAGAACCTAAGCAAGAGGTTGTTATGAGTTCAATCCACAGCTGTGATGGTAGCACACTTGAGTGTGTTTTGTTCTTTGGCAGATATAAGGTATTATAATGTTGTAGAAATTTAATAAGGTTTTAGGTTTTAAAATTAAAAGTGTTATATTCCAAATTTGTAGGAGATATAAGGTGTAGGCACTTTGGTTTATTTATTTTTTGATTAATTAAAGGATATTGAGGTATTTGAAAGAGATAATAAAATATGGGTAACAATTATTAATTAAGTTGGAGTGAAAAGGTTATGTAATATTTTGATTTATTTTATTTTATGGTACAAGTGGTTTTAGGAGAGATAAGGAAGTTGTGCAATTAAAGGCTTTGGTGATGATTATTGAAAAGTGGAGTAATGTTGATTATTTTGTGATCTACTAACCCTTGTGAAGATTGGCAAAAGAATTTTGTGATTGTGGCAGATTTCCAAAGGGGTTTCTTCACTTCAAAAAGGTATGGGCACATTCTTCTTATGAGTATGATTGGTGTATGTTTTCCTGAAATAAGATTGGAGTGAAAAGGTATTCAACAAGGTTTCCTTTGGTTGGGTGTAAATCCTATTTTCTGATTTGTTGAAGACTACTTATGCATTGTTATCATTGATGAGAGTTTTGGTGAATGCATAATTCTGGTTTGAGGTTGTGGAAGCATTGTGCACTAGGGTTTATGTTTGTGAGTCTTGCTACTTGCTTTGAGTTGGTGAAACCCTTGGTTGGCTGTTTTGAGGTTGATGGTTGAGTTGCTTCCATAGAGGTTGTTTGATCAAGTTATTGCTTTTACTTGATTCATGATATTGGGCTTACTCCATTGAGTTGATTTGAACAAGTTATTCTTTGCATTTGGTGATATTGTGTGGGTGGCTATTTTGTTCAAATATCTTTGGAGGGAAAAGGATTTCTACTTGTTTCCTTTTCTTGTGATGATTGGTTGAATGCTTCAAGGTTAATGTTGAGTTGAATGATGTTGGTTAAACCTTGTCTTTGAGCATTGTTGTTGAAGCCCTAATTGGTTGAAAAAAGATATTGGTTGTTGGAAAGAACATGAGTATCATTGTTATATGAGATATTGCTTGGTTGGCAATTGTTGGGTTGTGTTTCATGTTCTTGAGAAAAGCATATTACATCTATCTTATTTTTATGAGATTTGAGATTGAGTTGAGATTGAGACTGGAGTTAAGTATAGAACATATTGAGTCTCTAACAATTCTCTTTATGCTTCTATGAGGTTGATGAATCACATTGGGTCTCTAACCATTCTCTTTGTGGGTTCATGCCAAGCAAGTTTTTCTTGATGAACTTGTGAGCAGGTTTTGGATAGGTTCCATTGGGGACTTGTGAGCAGGTTTTGGACAGGTTCCGTTGGGGACTTGTGAGCAGGTTTTTGGATAGGTTCCTTTGGGAACTTGTAAGCAAATTTGGATAGGTTCTAGCAGAGGACTTGTGAAGCTGAGTTTGATAGTTCTATCAGAGAACTTGAGGATAGAGGTGCATTGGTTCTATGAGAAGAACCCGAGGACATTTGTGCTAGACCAAAGGACTGTGTTTAGTGCAAATTCGAGGATCATCTTTGATGTGATAGAGTTGAGGACAAAGGTCTCCAACCAGAGTAGCGAAGACAGATGTCTTCTATGGATAGAGTTCCATTTACTAAGGGCAGCAGAGGTAGAGGTCTTCTAGAGGATCACCAGCCAGAGTAGAGGTAGGGGAAGGTATCTCCTTTGAGCAGAGGCTCATAAATTCAGAGGTAGGGGAAGGTATCTCCTTTGAGCAGAGGCTCATAAATTCATATATTGGGGGAAGGTATCTCCTTTGAGCCGAGGCTCATAAACATTGTAATTGGGAAGGTTTCCCAAAGAACTTTGAGATAACTTTTAGAGAAAAGTTTTGTGGATGAACCACGTTAAAATTGATGTGTCACTTTGTGGATGATCTTGTGCATTGTTTTGATATTGCTTTGGATATGTTGCTTTACTATTTTGAAGTATAAAGGAAAAGTAAAAAGTGGTCTTATACTGTTCACCCCCCCTCTCAGTATAAGCTTGTGTTCTTCAATTGGTATCAAAGCCGGTGCCTTCGAAAAGTTTAAACAGCTTAAAGGAAGATCTTACAAGAACACAAATGGCAAGGAAAGGCAAAAGCAAAATCATTAGACACAAGAAAAATAAATCTCATAGGGTCATGAAAGAAAATGAAGATGATCTCAATGTTGTTGCTTTGGGAATGGAAATAGATTCAAGAGATGAATCAAACAGTGGAGAACAAGCCAGATTAATAAAGTTTTGCACCAGATGTGGGAAGACCGGTCACTTTGCAGTTGATTGCTCACAAGGAAGAGAATTTTTTATTTGTGGTCAGCTCTATCACAATGATCATCATTGCCATGGGTTTAGTAGCAATGAAGATGAAGATGATCCGTTCAAAATTGGTGAAGAAACAGATTCAGAACAAGAGTGTGATGAAGAAGGAAGTGATGTAGAAGCAAATTGGAAACATAAACTGATTTCAGACCTAAGTAAAAAGGTTGAGGATGCAAAAGATATAATCACTAGATTGAAAGTACAAGTAGAAGATTACAAGAAATTTTTTGAAGATCTCGAAATGCAATCATCCAAGAAAATAGAGTATTGCAGCAAGCTAGAAAAAGAAATTGATGGTTTAAGAATGCAGACAGAAGAAATGAGTAATAAAGTCGGTATATACAACAAACATGAAGAGGAATCTAACAAAGTTGTTAGCAATCTAAAGCTAAAAATAGAAGAGTTCAAAAAGAGTGAAGAAACTCTCAGGTCTCAGATCAATGAGAAAGAGACTGTTTGCTGCAAACAAAAAGAAGAGATTGTTTCATTGAAGAAACAACTAGAAGAGGCCAATACAACTCTTAAAATCAAATATGAGCACAAAAATCAAGAAAAGAGGCATTCTCACAAGCACAAGAAGAGCGTCTACCTTGAAAAAGCAAGTAAGTGTTCTAGTAGTGATAGTGAAAGTTCTTCAGGTGATTATAAAAATGAGATATTGTTCATATCAGAAAAGGAGGAAGAACCAAAATGTCTTAGATATGGAAATTGTGGGCACCTTGAGGATAATTGCAAAAATAATGATTTGGTTGCTAGTATGTATGAGGATGCTTCAAAAAATGATAAGGAAGATGCATGTATGGTTTTTGAAAAGGGTAGCACCTCTAGTGATAAGAAATCTAAAAAAGGCCTTGATAATTCAAAGTGCAATCAAATAGAGGATCTTGAATGTGAACTTACTAATGCTCTTAGTGTTTTGAAAAAGGAAAGAAAGAAGAATGCTAGACTCAAGGATAAGTTAGATGAATGTTGCATGGAGAGAGATAAACTTATAGAAAATCTTGACGTCTCTATGGCTAAGGCACAAGAACTCAAGAATGAGTTAGAATCTAAGGTTCTTGAGTATAGTGAATTAGAACAAAAAATGGCTTCGTTGAAAGAGGAAAATAAAGAGTACAAGGATAAGTTGTACAGGTTTCAAGAAAGCTCCAAAAAGGTTAAATATCTTATCAAAGGACAAAAAAAGACAACAGATAAAATAGGTCTTGGTTTTGTTAAGCCACACAAGAAACAAGTTGGAGAGTCTAGTAAGAGACCCCAAAAGGAAGAGAGTTCTAATGAGGAAAATATTTCAGATCATGAGTCCTTGAATGATAGATGCATAGAAACAGAAAATAGAATTCAGAATGAGAAGAAAAAGTTTTTAGGACCCAAGAGGTCAAATAAAGGAAAGTTTCAAGGCAGATGTTTTGCATGTCATAGATTTTGTCACATGGCTGTACATTGCATGGCTCAAGTGAAGAAGGTAAATGACAGTTTCAGAAGTGGTAATTTCTTTCATGGGTATTGCTACTCTTGCAATCATTTTGGGCATAAAGCAATTTTATGCAATGCAAAAATCAGGAATTGGGTTAGTCAGAACAGGTTTGGTCAAAACAGGTTTGGTCAGAACAGGTTTGGTCAAAATAGGTTTGGTCAGAACTGGTTTGGTCAGAACTGGTGGATTCAAAGAACAGGTATGCCTAAAAGAAATAACATTGTTACTTGTTATAAGTGCAACAATGAAGGTCACACAATTAGACAGTGTAGAGCTAAAATTCTAGAATACAGGAACAGGAACAATGGCATGATCAGGTCCAAGGATCAAGGTATGGACAAAGAGTTCAAGAGAAGGCCCAGCAAGGAAGTTATAGATGCTGATGATGATCAGTGCCTAATGGGAGTTTTACTCCCACCCCAGAATTAATCACCTCAACAGGAGGTGAGGGAGGGACTAAGCTAAGAGACTCATTCTTAGTCCCGAGCCCCAAAGGTGGCCCTTTGCCATTGATGACAAAGGGGGAGAGATATGAGTAAGGGGGAGAGCTTCAAGTGAAGAGGAAAGCTTCAAGTCAGGGGGAGCAAAACTTCAAAGGTAGATTCACAGTTGATTTTAGTTTTGGCTCTTAAGATGTGTTTCAGTAAAGGTTTGCCATCAATGACAAAGGGGGAGATTGTTGGCAATTTTGGGTACCTTGGGTACATTGCCTTTGCTCAAGTGTTGATGTTGTCATTGATGTCAAGAAGCTTTTGAAGGAATTTGATCTGAGGTCAAAAGGATCTAAGTTCAAGGAAGGGTTTTTGTGAAAACCAAGGCAGATAAAATAAAAGGTTTTATTTAAAACCATGGACAACAGATTTGAAATGGGTTTTTCTTAAAACCCAAATTGGCTCTTCATTTCATTGAAAAAGGTGCCCCGATGATGAAGATATTTAATTTTAAATATTTAGTTTAAATTTTATTTATTTAAAATTTAAATTAAAATTTTAAAATTAAATTGAAAGGGCCGACGTGGTTGGAAATGCATCATAGTGCATATAAAATAAGGCAATGGATTTCATTTATGAAGAAGCGAAGGTGTTCGATATTATTCTCTGTGCTTTTCATTTTCGACATTGAGCCCCTATGCTAGCGAAGGAAGATGTCAAGCATGAAGCGGTTGAAGGTTTGATGGGATTGTTTTTCACGCCAAAGACGAATTACCATATGCTTCGAAGAAAAATAATGGAAGTCACGACAAAGCAAAACTTAGCAAATATAATATAGAGCATGTGCATGGGAATTAAGAGAATGTTAAATTATTGGTGGTTGTGCGATTGTCGAAACCAAGCACTTACAGGGGTTTTCGGAGTGTTACGAAGAGAACAGTGAAGAAGGATCATGGTTTCGAGCATTTAACGGAGGCTTAATGTGTGATTAAGGTTGTACACTCGATACAACAACGAAGGACAAATAGCACAGCATATCAGGCTTTGAACATTCACGAAAATAAAATATTCGAGCGCACGATTTCCAAAGAGAGGGAATAAATATAGCAATCGTCATTTTGATTTCATCCAACGGATATACTAGATGGTGCTTGGTCGTGCGATAAGGCCTGCATGAAGATATTTTTCGATTCGAATCTTGTTGAAGACAGCGACGGAAATAATTTTTGTTTTGGGTAAAGTTGACAAGAAGGAAGGAGACAAAGACGTGAAAGCACGTTTCAGTTTCATCGCCTGGACCAAAGCAGTTGGTATTCTAGAGTGCGCTAGAACCTAAGCGAGAGGTTGTTATGAGTTCAATCCACAGCTATGATGGTAGCACACTTGAGTGTGTTTTGTTCTTCGACAGATATAAGGTATTATAGTGTTGTAGAAATTTAATAAGGTTTTAGGTTTTAAAATTAAAAGTGTTATATTCCAAATTTGTAGGAGATATAAGGTGTAGGCACTTTGGTTTATTTATTTTTTGATTAATTAAAGGATATTGAGTATTTGAAAGAGATAATAAAATATGGGTAGCAATTATTAATTAAGTTGGAGTGAAAAGGTTATGTAATATTTTGATTTATTTTATTTTATGGTACAAGTGGTTTTAGGAGAGATAAGGAAGTTGTGAAATTAAAGGCTTTGGTGATGATTATTGAAAAGTGGAGTAATGTTGATTATTTTGTGATCTACTAACCCTTGTGAAGATTGGCAAAAGAATTTTGTGATTGTGGCAGATTTCCAAAGGGGTTTCTTCACTTCAAAAAGGTATGGGCACATTCTTCTTATGAGTATGATTGGTGTATGTTTTCCTGAAATAATATTGGAGTGAAAAGGTATTCAAAAAGGTTTCCTTTGGTTGGGTGTAAATCCTATTTTCTAATTTGTTGAAGACTACTTATGCATTGTTATCATTGATGAGAGTTTTGGTGAATGCATAATTCTGGTTTGAGGTTGTGGAAGCATTGTGCACTAGGGTTTATGTTTGTGAGTCTTGCTACTTGCTTTGAGTTGGTGAAACCCTTGGTTGGCTATTTTGAGGTTGATGGTTGAGTTGCTTCCATAGAGGTTGTTTGATCAAGTTATTTCTTTTACTTGATTCATGATATTGGGCTTACTCCATTGAGTTGATTTGAACAAGTTATTCTTTGCATTTGGTGATATTGTGTGGGTGGCTATTTTGTTCAAATATCTTTGGAGGGAAAAGGATTTCTACTTGTTTCCTTTTCTTGTGATGATTGGTTGAATGCTTCAAGGTTAATGTTGAGTTGAATGATGTTGGTTAAACCTTGTCTTTGAGCATTGTTGTTGAAGCCCTAATTGGTTGAGAAAATATATTGGTTGTTGGAAAGAACATGAGTATCATTGTTATATGAGATATTGCTTGGTTGGCAATTGTTGGGTTGTGTTTCATGTTCTTGAGAAAAGCATATTACATCTATCTTATTTTTATGAGATTTGAGATTGAGTTGAGATTGAGACTGGGAGTTAAGTATAGAACATATTGAGTCTCTAACAATTCTCTTTATGCTTCTATGAGGTTGATGAATCACATTGGGTCTCTAACCATTCTCTTTATGGGTTCATGCCAAGCAAGTTTTTCTTGATGAACTTGTGAGCAGGTTTTGGATAGGTTCCATTGGGGACTTGTGAGCAGGTTTTGGACAGGTTTCGTTGGGGACTTGTGAGCAGGTTTTTGGACAGGTTCCTTTGGGAACTTGTAAGCAGATTTGGATAGGTTCTAGCAGAGGACTTATGAAGCTAAGTTTGATAGTTCTATCAGAGAACTTGAGGACAGAGGTGCATTGGTTCTATGAAAATAATCCGAGGACATTTGTGCTAGACCGAAGGACTGTGTTTAGTGCAAATTCGAGGATCAGCTTTGAGGTGATAGAGTTGAGGACAGAGGTATCTAGCCAAATTAGGGAAGACAGGTGTCTTCTGTGGATAGAGTTCCATTTGCTAAGGGCAGCAGAGGTAGAGGTCTTCTAGAGGATCACCAGCCAGAGCAAAGGTAGGGGAAGGTATCTCCTTTGAGCAGAGGCTCATAAATTCAGAGGTAGGGGAAGGTATATCCTTTGAGCAGAGGCTCATAAATTGAGATTGGGGGAAGGTATCTCCTTTGAGCCGAGGCTCATAAATAGTGTAATTGGGAAGGTTTCCCAAAGAACTTTGAGATAACTTTTAGAGAAAAGTTTTGTGGATGAACCACGTTAAAATTGATGTGTCACTTTGTGGATGATCTTGTGCATTGTTTTGATATTGCTTTGGATATGTTGCTTTACTGTTTTGAAGTATAAAGGAAAAGTAAAAAGTGGTCTTATACTGTTCACCCCCCCCTCTCAGTATAAGCTTGTGTTCTTCAATGTGTGCTCACAAATGACCGATTGAAGGTTGTCCCTCGCTAGTGTTCATGAAGCTATCCTGTAATGGGGTGTAGAGCCCGTTGAGCCAAAAGGAGTGTAACCCGATAGGGGTATTATGTATATAGATGATCAAAAATAGTGTAACCCGATATGGGTGTTATTTGTAGATGGTCAAAAGGAGTGTAACCCGATAGGGGTGTTATGTATATAGATGGTCAAAAAGAGTGTAACCCGATATGGGTGTTAACTTTATAGAGATTTTGAATTAAAACAAAGCAAGTAGATAACATGCATACATGTACTAGAGAGAAGGTAGGTAAAAAAAATGGGTATGTGTGCCTTGTTTGAGATTTTAAGAGAGACATGTTCAAGATAGAAAAATATTGTATTAATGAGCTTTAAAATATGAAAAGGATAGGTAAGATATTCAAATAAAATAATAAGAATAGAAGAATAATAAGTGATGACAACTTGACAACCATCAAACTATGAGCGATAGAGAACCATGCGGTCTTAAAAGCTAAAAGGTACCAAGCATAATGATACTAAGGATTGTCCGGTCTTAAGTGCGGTGGAAAGCATGTGGTCTTAAATGAAAAAGAGGGAACCATATTCGGAACCCAAGTTACCTAATAAAGGGTGTGTTTCGATGCAGTTCCAATATTAAAAGGTATTGATAACGATTGTGTAAGCGACTTAACAAGAGAATCTATAATCTGACAAAGGTATCGATGGCGCAGGTAGGATCTTCCCTTTCTTCAAAATGTTCGATAAATTCTTCAGAGAAAAATCTAGTGTTTGACCTTCCTAAAGAGCTTTCGAATAAAATATTAGCTCTTAGTGCTTCTGCCTTACGAAAAACCAATTTTATCCTATCCCTTAAGGCTTGTATAGCCATAAGAGTTAGAGGAATGTCTTCAAAATTTTGGATTTCATCTAGACTCGGTTTACTCGAACCTTTGTAGTGTCCTATTACTATTACCTATTCTGCAAAGGGATTAATTTTTATTCATCTCATGAATTGGGATCTTCATGACTGGGGCAAACCGAAAGTAGTTTCTCTCTATAAAAAGTTAATCTGGTACAATTCTATTGGTCTTGTTGGTGCATTAATTCCTGACTAGAATCTGTACCACTATGATTTGAATTCTCCAGAATTGAAATCAAATCTGATAGCATGTAGGTTTGTCCTCCAGTTTGATAAAATATTCCTCTCATCACTCCAGAGGAGTCGAAAGGTCAATTATGCAAAGCAAGTCACTGATAAATTTAATTGGGGATTTATTCCTAATTTCTTATTTTGTAGGCTTGTTATCGACAAGGAAGTTACATGGTTGGCTCGTGGTCCCAAGCGTGTATCAGATACTCGGGTAGTAAACCACTATTACTGCACCATGCCTGAATTCATTGATCTTTCCTACTTTAATGAGTTTGAATGGCCTAATCATATTAGCTTTAATCAACATTGGGGGTTGCTATCTAATCAATGTACGTGGGAGGATGCAACAAATTCAAGTTATTCTGACTCAGATAATGAGTAGATGTTTTGATGGCGAAGGTTATGGGGGTCCATAACCCATGTACGTGTGTGACGTATATTGCTGGAAAGGAATCTATTTCATGTATTTGATGATAGTTGTCTAGTTTACATAGGGCCTTTATTTTGTATTATCAATACTTATCCCTTATGCTCTTGTTGATCAAGAGCGAGGACACTAAGTTTGTATCTTTTAAGTATTAGGGTTTTGTATCTATACCTAAGGTGAGCGAATAACGCAACATCTTTCCAATGTAATATTTTTTTAGATATTGATGTAAGAATATAATCTATTGACTGAATATGTCATTTAGCTCTGTAATGTGTTATGTATTTTTGGCATTGCTTGTTCTTTGGAGCATATATTCAGTAGTCCCGATGGTGTTCATAGTTATTATTTTACTGGTTTTTGTGGAACTTTTACTTCATATGCTTTAAGATTCAAAATATTGTGGATCCACTCTAGTGTTTTGAAGGTGTTTGCGGGGTATTAAACTACACATGTAAGATGTCACTCGGGATAAAAGAGAAGGGTGAAGGCCAAAAAAGAACATGAAGCATCACCGAGGTTTACCATAGATCTGAGGAAGGAAATGCATCGAACAATAGAGGAGAAGAAGAACCGGTGAGTAGAATTTTATTTATTTATTTATTTATGTATTTTCTTTTGAAAAAGAATGAAATCGTAAATGAAGTATAATAGTGAAGGAAGGCAAAAATTGTATTGGGGTTTTGTAGTTATACGGGTGGGTAGAGGGTTTTATTGTGTAATATGCAATGTACTTATGTATTATTTTCATATGGAATTGGTGGCAATGTGAATGGGATTATGTAATGGGATGATATTTGAAGGTATTGCGACCTAGACACCGACATCGAGCACTTGTTGGGAATTTAAGAAGATTGATGACAATTGAGGATTGGAGGTGGTTGGAAGTGATAGGGTTTGTAGGGGTGGCCCAGGTTAAGATAGTGTATGCTGATACAATGTACCTATCAGCATTATGTGAGATATGGGATCCAGATAGGGGTACCTTTCATTTACCTATAGGGGAAATGACGATTACCCTAGAGGATGTGTATCAAATTTTTTGGTTATCGATAGAAGGATCTATCATTACAATGGCAAGTCGATGAGAAAAAAGGTTAGTAATGGAGGATATATTTGGTAGCAATTGGTCTCATGTTGATCTCAATAGTGGTGGGGTGTTGTACGAGGAGTATTTTGAGGTAGGGGTGTTATCAGTGAGACAGACCCTGGAAATGGTGCTAATATCAAATTGGGTTTTGCCTGATTCATCGGGAGCATGATTTCCATGGAATATGCTAGGGGTTGTAACAGATATGGTGGTGAGGTCAGTGGTATTTGCATGGGCACCCACATTATTAGCACAAACTTATAGGGAGCTTTATGAAGTTAAGAGGACAACTCAAAATGGATTGAGTTGTAGTCTACTAGTGCAGGTGTGGGGGTGGGAGCATATAGCAGTGGAGAGACCACAAGGTCTACCTTATGATGCCCATAGGTTTATGGGGTCAGAAGTACCATATGTATTGAGGTGGTAAATGGCTAGGGAGACAAGGGGGAGTAGACCATATGCAAATGATGGGGATCACTACCGTTATGTCTTTGAGAGTTTGGGATCACATGATGTGTGTTGGTGACCATGGAGAGGGGGGCCAATATGGAGTGATGAGTCAGTACAATTGGCTCATGTGTGATGAGGGAGATGGTTTATTGGGTGAAGGAGTGTGCAAGTTGAGTATTTTTAGTATACTCGAGTATTGCACCAATTTGGGTTGAGGCAAGGGGTACCAGATCCACCTGTAGTGTACCAAAGATGATATGATTATACTACAACTACCCCATTGGTAGTTGTATTAGATAGGGATCCATATGAACCCTTGGTAGTGGCTGATATTGATGATGCAGGCACAACACCAGAGTTTGATAATTGGTGGGCTACACAATAGTGGCAATCAAGGAAAATAATAGAGGAGGATGTTGGTATGAGTGAGGTTGGAGAGGCAGTTGGAGAGATGAACAATACTACTAGTGGAAGAGAAGAGGTGGTACATGATGGAGAGAGAGAGGTGGTGGGTCATCAAGTCAAGGAGACAACTAGGATATTAGGGGCAGTGGCTGAAGAAGAGTTAATGACTAGTGTAGAAAGTGGAGTGAGACCTGATAGTAGAGGAGTTAGTGAATGGAGTGGTGCAGTATTAGGGAATGGGATTCCATGTATTGGAAGGGATGCTACAAGTGTAAGGAAAGACACAACTGCTATGCAAGTAGAGATCTCTCAACTGCAACGTGCAAGGGAAGATTACAGGGCAAATTTTTTAGTATCCTATTTTGATGCATTAGTGAGTCATGGATTGCTTGTTCCCTCACAATCAACTTCTCAATCCCAACACAATCAAGGGGGAACAACAACAATGGGTGCAGAGATACCACTAACTACAGGTGTAGTAGCTACACAATTATCAGGAATTATTTCTCCACCAGTCAATGAGAACCAACAAGGAAGTGAGGGAAATCATCAGAGTGGTCAAGAGAGGGTTGCAAAAGCTCAGCCAGGAGAAGACAGGTGAGGATGACCAATATTTGGTAGTGGCTTAAGAAGCCATCATTTTACATGTTTATAAAGTTGCATGCCTACGGGTAATTGTTATATAACCCATGATCATAATTCATGATGGATAATATGAGTCATGGTTAATGGTATTTATTTTTATTTATTTATTATTTATTATTATTATTTTGTGATACTTTCATGGTCAAAGAATATATAAAGGAAAAGCTTATTTTGTGCCAACATATGTAATAAAATTAAAATGCATAAAATAAAATAAGGTACCCGCTAGCATAGAAAATACCCCATGTATGTCTGTAGATAATAGAGGTAATATTTAGCATCCTAGTGGGAGAAAACAAAAGACATGTCCTAGGGTGGGGATTCGCTAAGCATCAGTGACCTAGTATGGGTGCAATGCATGTGATCTAAACCTAACTAGGTTTCATCACCTGCCTCGTTGCGAAGTCCCCAAAATCTATATGATCAAGCAATCATGCAAGTATGATCAAGCAACAAAGGATAACTATATGACAGGCATAATTAAAAAGGAGAAGTATGTCAGGTAGTCTATGCAATGTATGACAAGCAATCATGCAGTATGAGCAAGTAAACCAATGCAAAGTTGGCACAAACAAAGCTAAAGAAAATGGAAGAAAATAGATGATCAAAGAGAGGTGAGTTTATGAATTTATGAATTTTATGCATAATATCATTTTAAATGCATTATATTCATTGGTTATTTAAGATATTTACCATCCAATGTTGCTAAACGATAGGCCCCTGATCCAAACCTGGTCGTTATGACAAAGGGACCTAACCAATTGGGTTGAAACTTACCCTTTAGATCTATACGAGCATTTGTATTCTTTTGGTTTTCTTTGAGAACAAGGTCCCCAATTTCAAAAGAATGAGTGCAAAATTTCTTAGAGTAAGCTCACTTGAGTCTATTTTGATAGGCTCGAAGATGCTCTAATGCATGGATGCACTTTTCATCTAATAGTTCCAACTAGTTTAAATGATCTAAATGATACTCATCACCAACCGATGCATCTTGTAACAAGATACGCAAGGATGGGACTTCTAGCTCAAAAGGAAAGACTGCTTCAGTACCATAGACCAAGACATAGGGAGTTGCACCTGTAGGAGTTCGCACACTAGTACGATAGGCCCACAAGGTAGGGTAAATTTGGATATGCCAATCTCGACCAGTCTTGCTAACCAACTTCTTAAGGATCTTAACTAAAGATTTGTTGGATGCTTCAGCTTGACCATTACCTTGAGGGTAATATGGGGTTGACCACTTGTGTTGAATCTTGTATTTAGCACAAAGTTTATGGACATCCTTGTTCTTAAAAGGAGTACCATTATCAAAGATAATTACTGAAGGAATCCCATACCTACAAAGGATTTGGTTGAATATGAACTTAGATACTTGAGTTCTAGTTACCGTGGCCAAGGGCATGGCTTCGACCCATTTAGTGAAGTATTATGTTGTTGTGATGATAAAATTGTGACCATCAGATGATGTGGGGTTAATTTTACCAATAATGTCCAACCCCCACATGGAGAATGGCCAAGGAGAAGAAATGGCTTGAAGGTTTTGAGAAGGGGCATGAACAAGATTGTCATGACATTGACATTTGTCACAATGTCGAACATAATCGCATGCATCCTTCTCCATGGAAGGCCAATAATAACCTATCCTAAGAAGCTTTTTGGCAATGGCATTACCACTAAAATGGCCTCCACATGATCCTTCATGAGCTTCACTAAGGGCTATCTTGGCTTCATTAGAGTTAAGGCATCGTAAAAGGATACCTTCAAAAGAACGTCGATACAAAGTATTGCCAATTATAACAAATCGGTATGCTCTTTTGCACAAAATATTACGTTGATTATGATCTAAACCATCAGGAATTGAACCATCCTTAAGGAAATTAAATATGTCATTATACCATGGCTCAGATGAGGAAGATTCGATGGTTAAGACATCTAATGGGACAAGGCTAGAGTTAAGGGTTGCAGGCTCTCAAAGTTGATGAATGATAATTGTTGCTTGATCATCTTCTAACTCCAAAGGGATAAGGGATGCAATAGTAGCCATGGCATCTGCATGATGATTGGAGGATCGAGGGACTGACTCTATGGTTACCTTATCAAAGGTTGATAATAGTTTTGTAACAATATCCTTGTAAGGTTTTAATTTATCATCTTTAGTTTGATAAACTTCATTGATCTGATTAACCACTAGTTGAGAGTCACCAAAAATTGAAAGGACTCTAACCTTTAGGGCTAAGGCTGCTCTAAGACCAAGGATTAAAGCTTCATACTCTATAGTATTATTAGTGCAAGAGAAACGAAGTTTGAAGGAAAGGGGAATGAATTATTTTTGTGGGGTAACTAGAACAATTCCTGCACCAACACCCTTTAAGCATCGGGCTCCATCAAAAAACAAAGTCCAAGATTCTTGTTCTTCTACTTCTATGTTAAGGCATTCATCAGGAAACTCGATAACTAAGGGGTAGACTGACTCTAAAGGAGTAGAGGCTAGTTGATCAGCAATCACCTGACCTTTGATAGCCTTTTGACCTATGAAGGTTAAATCAAATTCACTAAGGGCTAAAACCCACTTAGCAGCTCGACCTGAAAGGTGGGGTTTAGACATTAAGTAATGCAAAGGATCAAACTTTGCAATGACCAATGTCTTATGGCTAAGCATATAGTGTCTTAAATTTTGAGAAGCAAACACTACAACAAGGCAAAGCTTCTCTAAGGGAGTATATCAGGTTTCATAGCTAACCAAGGTTCTACTAATATAGTAGATGGCTCATTCTTTGTTTTGATCATCATGTTGAGCCAACATGGCTCCCAAAGCATGAGTTATGGCTGCTATGTAAAGCATAAAATACTTATCTGGTCTAGGGGGAACTAAGATAGGTGGAGAAGTGAGATACCTTTTGATTTCATCAAAATCTTGCTGACACTCTGCATCCCACTTAAATTCTACATTTTTCTTAAGAAGCTTAAGAAAGGGTTGACACTTATCGGCTAACTGGGCTATGAATCGATGAATAGCTTGAAGTTTTCCTTGTAAGCTATGTAACTCAGTTAGGTTACGAGGAGGAGGCATGTCAGTAATGGCTACTATCTTAGTAGGGTCTACTTCGATGCCTCACCTAGAAATGATGAAACCTAACAACTTGCCAGATGTGACTCCAAACACACACTTGGAGGGCTTAAGATGAACTCTAAATTATCGAAGCCTTTCAAAAATTCATCTTAGATCATGAACATGATTCTCTCGATGTATGGAGCGACCTAGGAGATCATCTACATAATATTGTAGAATATCATGCATCATGTCATGGAAAATATAAGTCATGGCCCTCTGATATGTGGCACCAACATTTTTCAACCCAAAAGGCATGACTTTCCAATAGAAGGTACCCCATGGAGTGATGAAAGTTGTCTTGGCTTGATCCTCAGGGGCAATTAGAATTTGATTGTATCCTGAGAAGCCATCCATGAGAGATAACATCCCACACTTGGCAGTAAAATCAACTATCATATCTATGTTAGGAAGAGGAAAGTCATCCTTGGGATAAGCTAAATTGATGTCCCAAAAGTCAGTACATATTCTTATTGTACCTTCTTTCTTAGCTATAGGAACAATATTGGAGATCCAATCAGAATAGTCGATAGCTTTGATAAAACCAACATCAAGGAGTTTTTGGAGCTCCTCTTTGACTAATAGGGTAACTTTAGGATGCATCTTTCTAAGCTTTTGTTTAACAGGTTTAACATTGGGTTTAACTACTAGGTGGTGCATAACTAAGGAGGGATCGAGCCCTGGCATATCAGCATAAGACCAGGCAAAAATATCTTGAAATTCTTTGAGCAATTCGGTCAATTGCTCTTGCTCACCCATAGACAAGGCTTTTCCTAGCTTAAGGAGTCTAGGACTTTCCTCAGTTCCTATGTTAACATCTATGGTTTCTTCTATAAGAATGTGAGATTCATCCTCATAAGGAAGGGGAGCTGGAATAACACCTAATTGTTCAAGATCTTCAGGAGACATAGGATCCACTTGAGAACTAGAGGATTCAATATGAGCGACACAAGGGACCGACCCATCAAAGAAGAAGTGATTTTGAAGGATATCTTCATGATCCATATCACAAAAAGTATCTCCTTCAACATACTCCCCTTGAGTTGCTATCAATTCAGGGTGAACTATGGTTATCAGATTACAAAAAAAAAATTCAGAGGGAGGTGGAGGTTCCTCATCCTCATCATTCCACTCTAAGCCATGATGATCTATGAACTCAACATAAGTAATGACTTGATCATCATCAGTTGGTAAATGTTGGCTTTTGTGGGGGATGTAACCTATGCCACATCTCCCAGGCCATAATTCAACTTCTAAAGGCTCTTTGATGCCTTGTTGTTGAGGCCCTAAACCCTTACCTTCATATCCCATTCTAGATAATATCTGCTTAGGAAGTGGATAATCATTGGATAAGTAACAATGGGCAAAGGATTTCTCTATTGGGAATGGGTTGCTACCACGGATATTTTCCTCATGAGATATACATGCGTAGACAAAGTTACATATACCTATATGTATTACATCACCTCTTTTATGGGGTAGACCCATAGTCCGAGGTGAAGGTGGTAGCTTGGCTAGATCTAGAAGAGGACTTTCAACTAATTGATTGACTTGATCTTGTGTTGACGTTATGATTGGTGGTTCTTCAATTATTTTGAAGTTTTCAAAATCTTTGGTAATTTGAGAAGAAGAAGAAGAAGAGGGAGAAAAATAAAGGCTCTTGTGTAGAGAAATAGATGGACAAAGATCAAATTTTGATTGGGCTTGCTCAACCATTGAACAATATTGGAATGGATGAGGATCACCTTGGATAGTGATGAGTTGATTTTTAAATTCATATTTTAGACATTGATGAAGAGTAGAAGGAACAACCTTCATTGTGTGAATCCAAGGGCATCCTAGAAGAAGATTGAAGGATGATGGACAAGATACTACATAAAACAATGTATCTAAAATCTTGGGTCCTACCTTAAGGGGAAGGGATATGGTGCCACAAGCCTCTTGGGATTCATCATTGAATGCTTTAATAATGACATCTGATTTAATTAAATCTTCCTCCTTTAGTCCAAATTTTAGAAAGAAATTATAAGTGCATAGATTGAGGGAGGAACCATTATCTACCAAAATCCTCTTGATAAACTTTTCCCCAATATATCCAGTGATGTAAAGTGGGGAATCCTCTTGTAAGTTTGATGAAGGAAGATCATCATCACAAAAGGATATGTGATTTGTCCCAAGAGCACCTACAACATTAACTAGGTTGCTAGGAGAAAGATCTTGTGGGATAGTTTGTTGACTTAGAAGTTTTAACAAGGCTTCCCTATGAGTAGGAGAAGTTTGTAAAAGCTCTAAGAGGGATATCTTAGCTGGGGTACTGGCTAATTGTTGTTGTAAATCGAAGGAGACTGTAGGCTGAGATTTTAGGACCAAAGTGGGTTTATCTACACTTGTGGTCTTCTTTTGAGGGTTCTTCAAGACTAAAGGAGGTCTAGAGGATTGGTTGGATGTAGAACTTATCCCTTGTGGAGATTTTTGAGTCGGTTGAGCTTGTGCTTGTTGCCTTGTAGTGGCTGCTATCATACCAATCATGTTGTGGTAGGGATGTGGCACATTATGGTATGATACTTGATTGGTTGTTTGTTGCTTATGATTGGGTAGGGGGTCTTGGAAAATCCCCATATCTTGATTAGTTGTAGGTACTTGTTGTGTAGGAGGTTGATTGGTAGTTGGAGGATTGTGGTTAGGGGTAGGTTGAGAGTCCTCCATTTCTAGGTGACCCTCATCTATTAGGTCCTGAACCACATGTTGCAACCTCTTACATGAACTAGTCATGTGCCCTTCCACTCTATGATAATCACAATATTGACCAGGCTTATACCAATTAGTTGTGGTGTCAGGTTGTCTTATGGGAGGTAATTCAATCATATTAGCTTCCAAGAGTTGCTTAAGGACTGATGATAGGGGTTGGTTGAGTTTAGTAAAATTCCTTGGTGGGGGTCATTGAGGCTTGCTAAGTACCAACTTTTGCAAGGTATTAGCAACATTAACACTATTGGTAGGTCTATTATCTGTTACCCCATCACCAACTACATGCTTGTTCTTATATTGAGTTTTCATGGTTTTATCTTCTTCTCTCTTTGGTTTAAGTTGACCTCTTCGAATAAGGGCTTGCTCAACCCTTCTAGCCAAATCAATTGCTTGCTCGAAAGAGGTGATAGTTGTTGTTTCCAATTCATATGAGATTTGTTCTTGTAAATTTCCAATAAATATTTCTAACATGTCTCTAGGAGGTAAGGTGTATCTTAATCTTCCAACTAAACTTCTCCAACGAGACAAGAAATTTGAAAAACTTTCATCTTTCCCTTGCTTCAATTGGTATACATCTTTCATAGTGACATTCTTCTCAACATAAGCCCCAAATTGTTGAACAAACAATTCAGTTGTTTCCTCAAAATTCCTCAAAGAGTGATTAGGTAGTTGATAATACCATTCCAATGCCACACCACCAAGGCTCTTAGGGAAAGTTTTTAGCAACAACATGTCATCATATATAATGTCATGGCATGTTGTCCTAAACATTCATAGATGTTCAATGGGGTCCTCTGTTCCCTTATAAATGGGTAAAACCGACATTGGAAAATGCTTAGGATAGGGCCTAGAGGCGATGATAGGGTCTAGGGGCTGATTACACATTTCCTTATAGTTATAGGTGAAACTTGAAGGTTGAAGTGAATCCATTCTTATTGCCAATTGTTTTACCATATTCATCAAATTTTGCATGTCGGGATTGTTGTTGTGTAATACCCCTAGGTTCCCTAGGGGAGGATTATAGGTAGGTTGTTGAAATGGAACTTGATTAATATTGGAGGTATTAACACCATTTTGATATAGGTTATGGAAGGGAATATTTTGTGTAGTATCTTGTTGGAAAAGATAATTTGAATTTGGTGGAATAGAAGAAGAAATGTTATAAGAAGGAGGAATATTATAAGATGGAAATTGAATATTATTTTGAGATGTACTACTAATTGGAGGAGCTTGTGAAATTCCCCCAACATATGGGTTGTGATATGGGATATTTTGTTTAGTAGTTTGTTGTGAGAAATAATTCATATTTTGTGGAATAGAAGAAGAAATATTAGAAGGAATATTACTTGTATTAGAAGAAGGGATAAAATGAGATGGAAATTGAGTTGAGCTTGGTGGTATGCTACTAATTGGAGGAGGTTGTGAAATTCCTCCAATATTAGTGGTTGTGGTTGTAGCATATGTGGGATTGTGGAAAGGATTAATATTATGGGAAGATTGAAACAAAGGATTAGTTCCACTATTTTGATGAGAAGAATTTTGATGATGAGATGGTCCAACTTCTTCAAGTTGGTCTTCTTCATTCATAGCTTTAATCAAGGCATCCTTATGATGTTTCATAAAATTCCAAATATGGTCAAATGATTCAAAAGTAAGGCATCCATTAGGCCCCTCATGAGGATCAAGATCATTACCAGTTTCTACATCCTCTTCAACATCTAGATTGGGATTCTCCCTATCAACTTGTTCATCTTCTTGGAAGATCTGACCAGGCTCTAAAAGCTTTCACTTATTCCTAAGATTGGGAGCCATTACAACTAATAAAAAGGATAAGAGAGAGAAAAAGTATCAAATACAAAGTGTGGGAAAATATTGGAGAGGTATAGTTAACTTGTCTTAAATGTGTGTCAAACAAGATGTATATATATATTTCTTTTTATATTTTCTAATCTAAGAAAACAAATTTGTGTGGTCTTGTTTTAAAGTTTTAGAAAGAAAATAATAGAAAAGGAGGTGTTCACGTCGGGTTCACCAAAATATGTAGAGGGGGAAAACCACCCTACCGTATATGATTCTCAAGGTTGGATCCGTAAAGAGAGAAAGCCTTGAGGTGAACCACGGGGGTATGTTGTTCTCTACACTTGGTGCTAAGGGAAAGGGTTCACCAGGAACAATTTTAGGACTCGCTCCAAGTCCTCAGGATATACAAGAAAAGTTTGATGTATTCAATTTTTAAGAAAAACACCTAAGTTTGGTCTTTCTAGTTCTAAGCTAAGAAATATTAATGGCAATGCTAAAAATAGAGTGCAACAATTGAAAATAGAATGCAAGCATACAAGAGCTAACCTAATATGATTCTTTATTTTGGATGCTCACTAACCTGGTATTTATTATAGAGAATATTTAAAGCCAAATATACAAAATAAAAGCACAAAGATTATCTAGCCTAGATGCAAAAACTATATGCTCTTTCACTTTCAGATGCCTAAGAATTAAATTTAGATTAGATTATAAAACCAACAACATAAATCAAAACACTTAGCTTTAACCGGTGGTTGATCCTAGCTTTTTCTTTTTGTCCAATGATGTAAAAATACCTGTTCCTGCAAGATAATCTAATAAACACTTAAAAATTTAGATTAGTATTTGGGGGCCTGCATAGGCTGCTATATGACCGAGATTGCAGCAGTCAAGCCCCCTTGGTCCTTTTAGCTGACCTTGTAAAAATAAAATAAGTATTGACCTTTTGGGTGGACATACAAAAGTAGGAAATTAAGATGCTAATAGATGATTATAGCTTAGGGATTTTTGATTATCCCAAGTTCACCACGTGAAGGGAGCATAGAGAATAAGAACCCTTTTTAATTTGTGTTGAAAAAAGAAAGTAATGTTATGGTCTTCGTAGGAAGAGTAATTTGTGTTCGGAGAGCATAAGGTATGAATGGATAATATTATATTAAAAAACAAGGTGAATATGAACTAACAATATAAATAAATGTTAAGAATGATAGTAAGATAAATAAACTATACAAGGTTAATGTGGAAATTAAGGAACTAAAAAGGATCTATGAAATAATGTGATTCAAAAATAAAAATATGTATAAACTAAATGAATCAAGATGAAATGATAGAGGGTGGAAGAGCACAACCAAGTTGACTCTCTTCCTCTCTTGATAAGAACTTGATGATGACTTCCTCAAGATGCCTAAGAAGATGTTGATGATTCCTTTGAGATCCTTTGCTTGGAGACTTGAAAGCTTGAAGAAAACCTGTAGAGTTTTAGTGCTTGAGAAAACTTGATTGATGAGGCTATCCCAAGGGCTCTATTTATAGTTTTTCATGACCTTGGGAGAGAGGGAAAGTAGATTGAATTTAAAAATGGAATAAAATATTATCCACCAACTTTGGTGGAAAATAACATGCCACTTTGAAAATGGATCATGTGAAGTAACATGTTTCTTTGAAAATGGACCATGCTATTTTGAAAATGGACTTTGAAGTAACATGCCACTTTGAAAATGGAACATTCTAATGGTTAAAAAAATACTAAAATAATATGCCACTTTGAAAGTGGGTTAAATAAGTAACATGCCATTTTGAAAATGAAGCATATTATTTTGAAAATGGATCATGAAGTAACATGCCATTTTTGAAAATGAAACATGCTACTTTGAAGATGAACTTTGAAATAACATGCCCCCTTGAAAATAGAACATGCTATTTTGAAAATGGGTTAATGAGAATAATTAAATAATATGCCACTTTGAAAGTGGGCTAATGAAGTAACATGCTATTTTGAAAATGAAACATGTTACTTTGAAAATGGACTTAACAAAAATAATAAAATAATATGCCACTTTGAAAGTGGGCTAATGGAGTAACATGCTATTTTGAAAATGAAACATGTTACTTTGAAAATGAACTTTGAAATAACATGCCCCCTTGGAAATAGAACATGTTATTTGAAAATGGATTAATGAAAATAATTAAATAATATGCCACTTTGAAAGTGGGCTAATGCCATTTTGAAAATGACACATTCTTCTTTGAATTTAAAAATAGTGAATAGTGCACAATGAATAGTGAACAATGAACAGTGTACAGTGATCCGTGAATAGTGTACAGTGAACAATGAGCAGTGTACAGTGAATAGTGTATAGTTAACAATGAACAGTGTATAGTGAACAATGAACTTAGGGAAATTAAAAAGGAATTAGAGAGAATTAGAAGAAGCTAAGAGTATTAGAAGGATATTTAAAAATATTAAGAAGAAATTAGAGGAAATATGTGACTTTAGAAGAAGTATTAGAGATTTTGGAGGAAATTGAGAAGAATTAGAGGAAATTTGGAGAAAATGATCAAAAGGCTCTTTTCGAGTCCAATCCAATGGTGGTGGTTTTGAGAAGTTTAGAGATGATTTGGTCGGTGAAAATTCATGTCAAAGATGACCTTAATTTTTGAAGCAATAAATGTTTAAGCTAATGCATGAGGGAGAATTAATGAAAATTGATGTAAGTCAATTTTTAATGTCTACACTTGGCCTTACACTTGTCCCTTTTTGGGTTGACCTCCAAAATTGGTACAGTTGACTTCCACTACCCCCTTTTGTTTATGTTGTACATTCTTCTTTGACTTTTTCAAACTGAAGTTCATTTCAACCAGTGGTGTTAGTGCTTGGAGGGTCTGATTTTTCTACTTTTTCCTCTATTTTTTCTTCCACTACTTCCTTTCCAATTGTTTTCCCTTCAACTACTTCCCTTTGAGCACTTGAATCTTTTTTTGTTTCAGAGACTTTTTTTGTTGGCATAGGTCTTAGTTTAGCTGGAATAATTGAGCTCATTTCCAGTTGTTGACTATATGTTTCAACCTTTTTCCATTTTTGACCTTGTTGCAACCACTTTATTTATTTTTTGATTAGTCTCCAAACTTCTGTGTCAAAGGTTGTAGCAAACCTTAGCATGTTCGTTTCCTGCAAAATTCTATTTTTTTGTATGGTAATAATATCCTTGTTTTTATCATATTGGAATAGCAACATCTCCACGATATTTACTAGAAAGGTGGATTGTCTAGTCATTTTTGTCTCATCATATAACTTACAATTAAATACTTCTATTATATTACTGAGTAACTCTTCTAAACTGGGGACTTCCAAGAATTGGTCTAAGGACAAACCAATATCCTCCATTTTTCCTGTTGCATCTTCTATCAGATTATCCATTTTAGCAACAACATTGATCCACTTTTCTCTGTTTACCCCAAACATGGCCGCTTTCAGGAACTCAATATTGAACTGGATTTTATTATCATCATTTATTATTATTTCTTGGCTCTACAACTCTTCCAAAATTTCTCCCATTAAATCAAGCGTAGGACGAATGACTTCAAAGTCTTCTTATTTTTCTTGTATTAATATCTGTATTTCCTAAGCAATTATTCTAATCACCCTAATTTGTCTAAACATCTCGGTGAACCCTTTGGCATGAGCTCATATTTTATTTGATATTTCCTTCTTCATGGTACTCAAATAATAGGTATGATTCAAAATCATTACCACCAAATGGGGTTGTGCCTTTGGAGTATATTTTTGTGCCAATTATTCTTATTGTTTATTTATCAAAGATTTCATTTTAGATTTTTCCTTCTCACCTATTTCCAATTTATTCCTTAACTCTGCAATTTTCTCGACTAGTTGGTCCATGGTTTGATTTTACATTGCCTTTAAAACTTTGACCATGTCACCTTCTTTTCCTAGTACTGATGATCCTCCTATCTTATCATTGACTATGAATACAATTGTATCTTGTAGAATAGGAAGATTCACCTTTGCTATATCAAACATAGATATTTTTATTCTCGTTTTATCTAAAAAATGTTCTCCCATGGTTCCCATTCCTACTACATGTAATTCATGTTCATTGGCAAGGCTACTGTTGGATGCATCTTCCTGAGTTTTTGCTTAACTGGTTTCTTTGACATATCTAGCAAAAGGTTGTATGTAACCAATTTCGAATCTAGACCTGACATATCCTTGTAGGTCCAAGCAAAGAGATCACGCCTCTCTCTCAGTAGAGGGATGACTTTTGCATTTTCATCAGGAGTTAAAGTCTCCCCAAATTTGACCTTCCTTGGATTGGTGGTATCATCGTTTATATCCACTTCAAAAGGTTTCCTCTACTGATATATGAATTCCCTCCTTGAGCTGATGAGGTGTAGGGATCAAGGGGATTTCATCTACTGGGTTTATAGGTTCTGCATTGGAAGTATCCTCAATATGATAGACATCATGTATACAGCCTAGTGCAAAATAAAATGGTTGCAACATTTCTTCATTTGGAAAGAAATATTTAGGCTCTAGTGGTGAATCAGCATGATCCCAATCAATAGCATCTACATTTAGATACAATGGTTTAGACGTATCGGTTGGGTTACAGAGTGGAGTGGTCAAATAAATGGAGATCATATTGATGGAATGGATTATATCTCCATGACCACATTCATGTGCATATATGCTTGTATATCTTCCATCCTCGAGATGTGATTTAGGGGTTATGGGGATATCTGGATCCGATCTATGCATAGACTCGAACACAAGATCACTAGGCTCAAGGAGCTCTTTAAATTTTAGCAGATCAAGAAAGACCATGTGGTATACTCTATCTCGATTAGGCAGTCTTCCTTTGAGGAGAGGATGAAGATTTATGTCTCTATACATATCCTCCACTATGTAAGATGCATTACGATGATGTAAGGAGGTCCTAGATAGACTCTCTTCATCTCGTCTTCCTCGTAACTATCATAATTTATACCTCCATCGCTAGCCATTAGAATTGGGTGATTAGGAGGATGAGGTCCATGTGGGCCCACTCTTGATAATCGTTGTCACCTATAGAGGATTGCTTGTCCCCGATGACTACCTCCAAAGGTAATAGACAACATAAATTGAGTGGACCTAGATAGGCCAACTCAGTTCTATCCTTGGATTACTCATTGCTTGAGGACCTATCATCATCATCACTCTCATGCATGTAGCTCAGTCCACCAATATCGAAGATGGACTCTGCTCTATCCTCATTAGAAGAGTCTTCAGACATGAGCTCTATTGCTAAACTAGCATTCTAGATCTACAGACCAATGTTATCAATCGCTTGATGGATTTGTTTTCCCAAGTTATATCTTGGCATATTTTCTAGACTAGTAGCCACCAATATGTCATCATGATATATCACGGGTGGTTCTATAGTGACATACAACACTATCCAGTTCTCCCTATGAAAATCCAAGGGATTGGAGTGGTAGGGATTAAAATTGACTTCCCCCCCCATTCTGAGGTCCAGACGGTCTAATGATGCCACCAGGAGCTTATCTTGTCCTCTAATAGAGTAACCTAACCCAAACCTATCAGTAGGCAACTGCTAATGTGGTTCATAAGGTGTCCTGCGTCCTTGCTCGAATATCCTGAGGTCGTAACCATGCCAATGGTGACGTTCAAAATATCGTAAGACATATTTTGGATTAGCAAGATAATGAATGTCTAAAACAAATGGTTCATCATCATATTTGTCCATGGGGGTGTGAGATGCTATCTGGTCTAGCCCTCCATAGATAAAGTTAGTTTGGTTAGGTGGCAGCCCGAGTTGTACCACTATCCCTATGGGAAGGTGATGGGCTCATGGTCGGCCCATGTCCTATGTAGTCTCAATGATCGGTGTGAACATCACATTCTACACAATGTACTCACCTAAGCTAAGATTAACCAAATGGATGGTCACTTGCGGTACAGATGACCCCACTAAAGATGTAGGCAAAGCAGGATGAGGTGCCTCTTCGACTCCTATCTGAGTGATCTCTACCTCCACGGGAGTAGGAATCTCATCTACAATAGATTTGGGCACATGCTTTGTCTCTTTCTTTACTATTTTTTATTTCAGCTTCATGTCCTCCCAATGCATCACGGATGTAGATGGTTTGGTAGAAGCGATAGTTGTGTGCTCCAATATTTGCGATGCGGACTTTGTGAGCTTCGCACACACTAATTTTTATTTGCCTCTTGATTCTTTAATTGGTGATGTCAGTAATACATCCAAGTGCATTTAGGGGAGCATAAAATCCCCTAAAAAGTATACTAGATTCATGTATTAAAAATGTTCTTCATCATAAGGCACTATGTGAACCTATCCCTTGTGTATATATTTGATGCATTGATGCAGTATATAAGGGACACAATGCATTTATCGAATCCAAGGTCTCCCTAATAGGATGTTATATTACATCGTTCCCTCAATCACGTGACACATCATAGAGATGGTATTTAGTCCAACATTTATTGGAAGGACTATGGTACCCACCATCAAGCATAGTGCATCGTTAAATGCTTGCAAGGTAAACATGGAGGGTACAATATGTGATTTTAGAAACTTTAGATAAGTCAATGCCTTGGTCGTTATGATTTTGATTGACTATCCCATGTCAACCAATACCCACTTAAATGGTATGTGGTTTATACATGTGATAATATGGAGTGGTGGGTCTGCTATAACAGAGGAAACCATCTTGGCTTCATGATCATGAAATTGGATGATTGGTTCTTTACACTGCTTCACATATCCCATGAAGTATGTGAATGCTTAAAGATCCTAGAAATAAACTTCAATGCACCTTAGAATGTCCATAAATATCTCCATGTTCTTATGAGACTGTTGAATGAGCTCATAAATCGATAAAGTTGTTGGAGTTATATGTAGGCTTTTAACCAACATACTTCTGATGGTCACCACCAGTCTAGTTTATGGGCTAGGTATATTATGGGTTGGCCTTGGAGGAGGTGTAGCTTGGAATCTAATGGGTATTGGAGGTTGATTAGTTCATTCATACCTCGCATTCCTCATGACAACATTGACCATACCAACGAACCCATGGGTTGGTGGTTCGATGGACACTTGGTTGACCCAGCCAACATTGTTCCTAGGTGCCACATGATTAGGTAGAGGATTCTTATAAATCCTCATATTTTGATTATCAAGCACTTGTAGGTTGTCTACGAGAAGCATACCCCTATCGATCATGTTTTATACCAAATGTTTGAAAGACCAACATACTTCGATGTCATGGCCTTTCACTCTATGGAATATCCAATACTAATCGTCTTTGTACCCCTTAGGTTTGGGCTGACTAGGGTCCATTAGTTTCACTTCAGGTAAGTTTATGGCCTTAGCCTCACATAGCTGATGAAAAATAGAAGCCAAAGACTCTGATAATTGAGTGAATACAGGAGGTAGGAGTCCTTATTTATCTTTACCTCTTTTCTTGTTGTTGTGCTACTCATACTACATAGGATGAGGTTGGGCATTATATTTTTGTTGCCCCTTATCCCCTTTATGGAGGTTCAAAACTACTTGATTGACGTGGGCCAGCTTGGCCTGTTGTCACTCAGTAATTTTCTTGTTCCACTCCTTTTTTTTCTTGAGCTTCAAGTTACTCATGTAACTTGATGTCCTCGATTACCTTGACCTACGCCAAAGCCTCCTTGAATGTCTAATATTGGTGCAACTGCAACAATAATGAAATATGCTTTGTGCAACTATTCATGAAAATTTAGGTCAATTCTAAAGACGAGATGGGGAATGGCAACTTTTCCATCATATTCCTCCATGTCTTTCCATAATCCATCATTGGCTTGTTTTCATGTTGCATTAAAGCCATTAGGTCTGATAGATTCACCTTTTTCTTGATGCCAAAGGAGAAGCATTCAAGAAATGCATCATCTAGTTGATTGAAACTAGTGATGTTGTGCCTCTATAATTTGTTGAACCACTCCCGAGATAGGCTTGAGAGGGTCATGATGAAGGTGTGTAAGATAAAAGCATCATTTCTTTCAATATGAAAGCACATATCTAATAAAATTGTCACATGCTCTTGTGTATATTCCTCTCCTTGAAATATTTCCATCCTAGGCATCTTGAAATACTCAGGGTATGCTGGAATAGGCACTGACAGGAATAGAGGTTCATTATAAAATTTGTTCAAGGTCAACTTTTGATAAGTCATATCTTGCTTCTCTATGGCTTGGACCTTCTCTATTAAGGCCTTGAAGTCTTGTGAAGAAAGGATATCCTCTTCTCGAGATCGCCTCAAGGATGGCTTTGGAGGTAGATTCCTTTTTTGTTGAGGTGGCATACTAGTCTTGTCATCTGTTAGGACCCCCCTAAAATAATATAATTATCATTATCTTAATATATTAACTTACAAGGGGTCACACCCTTACACAAGCATACACTCCTTGGTTGGGTATATTAACCCAATCACTTTTTATTTTTAAGACATCGAAGAATATACATTATTAATATATAAGGAGTTTACCTTCTATTTTCCAACTATGATTCCTAATATTTCTTGTGATTCTATTTAAGTCAGAGTCTTCCACTTGGTATCTTACCATCTGGATCAGAGCCATTTCTCACCCACCACTCCATTGCAACAAACGACCACCTCCCACCACCCATAAGACATAGCGCAATGATCAAAATTAGCTTTGAGAAAGAAATAACATGACCTCTATGTTATAACATTACACTCATGGTGACATGATCTACGTTGACCCACCGGTGCATACAATAGAAATCGAATGTGAGAATCGACCTTAAAATATTTGCCTGCAGTGTTTTCGATGTCTTGTTTAAATTTTCGATGAGCCAAAATTAATAAATTAAAACTTGGGCTAAGGTTGTTTAATTTTTTGGCATCAAAAAAGTCTCTCGCAAAGAACCGGGTAGCGACATCAAGTTTTAAGGTAAGGGAATTATCCCACATTGCTCCTATGAAGGAGCAAGTGGGGTTTTTAACCCCCACTAGGCACATTTGAAAGTGTTGAGCTTCCTAGGCACCATGCTAGCACGTGGCACCCAAGCTGGACCACTGCCAAATGCATCTTGCTTCCCCTTGCTTTTTGTATCGAATTTACCTCTCTGCCTGTCGTCCTTGTCTGCCTGCTCCTCGTGTTTCCTGCCTGCCACCCTTGTGCCTCTATCATGCTCTATCAATCCATCTCACCACCTACTGCCCCTACACCTCTGTTGTGATCTATCAGTTTGCCTCCCCGCCTATCACCCTTATCTACCTTATCCTTGTGTTTCTCACCTACCACCATGTCGATCATCGTGTGCTCTATATCCTGACGCTTCTGCCATTACCCGCCTACCGTGCGCTCTCGACCCTGATGCCTCTACCATGTCATGCTTTGTATTCTATGTCGGTTCAATATTAATCTATAAAAGCTACTGTTAATTAATAGAGAGCACCAAATTTAAAATTTTATAGGGCATTGCCCACCAAATTTTGGTAAAAGGAGGCAACATTTTTTTTTAATTCTTGCTAAACCTTGGAAAACAAAGTTGCCAATTTTAATATTTTGGAAAAATTTGCATAGACAACTTTTGTAAAAGTTGCTAAAACAACTTGTAAAGTTGTTAAACAAATTTTACACTTTCTCACCTTGTAACAAGTTATATTGATTTTTATCTACACCAACCGCAATGGTTGAGGGGTGACAATCATTGGATTCCATTCATGAGAAACACGAAAGGCTTGCTAAAGAAGTTAAACAGGAAAGAGAGGAGAATGCCCATAACACAAGAGAACTCTTCGAGAAAATATTTGCAATGGATGTTAAACTTGATGCTATCAGTCAAAATAATGCAACAACACATTCAAATTTAACCAACAATGGGTCATCAAACCGAGCAATGTTAGGAGGTCCACAAACTTCCATTTTACCATGGATGACCAAATTAGACTTCCCAAAATTTGAATGCGGAGACCCTACAAACTGGATCTACCGAGTAGAGCAATATTTCTCACTAAATCAAATTCCAAAAATGCAAAAGTGCATATCGTCTCCTTCCACTTGGAAAACGACGCCATCCAATGGTACCAATGTTTCGAGAAAACTAATGGCACCCCGATGTGGTAAACCTTTACACAGAACCTATTAGTGCGATTTGGCCCTAGCAAGTTTCAAATCTTTATAAGGGCCCTCACTAAATTATGCCAAACCACTTCGGTAAGTGAATACCAAGCATAATTTGAAAGGCTAGTTAATCGAACATCTGAATTAGACATTGCCTTCTTTCAAGAATGTTTTGTCAATGGATTAAAAGAAGAAATTTGAATTGAGGTGCAAATGTATAACCCTACAAACATGTTAGAGACCATCAGCTTGGTGAAATTAGTGGAAGACAAAATCAAGGCACGAAATCGGTTCACAAAACCAACCTTGGGGAAACCATAAAACACTTATACCAACCCCAAACCAATGCACACCCTTACACAAGCATACACTCCTTGGTTGGGTATATTAACCCAATCACTTTTTATTTTTAAGACATCGAAGAATATACATTATTAATATATAAGGAGTTTACCTTCTATTTTCCAACTATGATTCCTAATATTTCTTGTGATTCTATTTAAGTTAGAGTCTTCCACTTGGTATCTTAACATCTGGATCAGAGCCATTTCTCACCCACCACTCCATTGCAACAAACGACCACCTCCCACCACCCATAAGACATAGCGCAATGATCAAAATTAGCTTTGAGAAAGAAATAACATGACCTCTCTGTTATAACATTACACTCATGGTGACATGATCTGCGTCGACCCACCGGTGCATACAATAGAAATCGAATGTGAGAATCGACCTTAAAATATTTGCCTGCAGTGTTTTCGATGTCTTGTTTAAATTTTTAATGAGCCAAAATTAATAAATTAAAACTTGGGCTAAGGTTGTTTAATTTTTCGGCATCAAAAAAGTCTCTTGCAAAGAACCGGGTAGTGACATCAAGTTTTAAGGTAAGGGAATTATCCCACATTGCTCCTATGAAGGAGCAAGTGGGGTTTTTAACCCCCGCTAGGCACCTTTGAAAGTGTTGAGCTTCCTAGGCACCATGCTAGCACGTGGCACCCAAGCTGGACCACTGCCAAATGCATCTTGCTTCCCCTTGCTTTTTGTATCGAATTTACCTCTCTGCCTGTCGTCCTTGTCTGCCTGCTCCTCGTGTTTCCTGCCTGCCACCCTTGTGCCTCTATCATGCTCTATCAATCCACCTCCCCACCTGCTGCCCCTACACCTCTGTTGTGATCTATCAGTTTGCCTCCCCGCCTATCACCCTTATCTACCTTATCCTTGTGTTTCTCACCTACCACCCTGTCGATCATCGTGTGCTCTATATCCTGACGCTTCTGCCATTACCCGCCTACCGTGCGCTCTCGACCCTGATGCCTCTACCATGTCATGCTCCGTATTCTATGTCGGTTCAATATTAATCTATAAAAGCTACTGTTAATTAATAGAGAGCACCAAATTTAAAATTTTATAGGGCATTGCCCACCAAATTTTGGTAAAAGGAGGCAACATTTTTTTTTTAATTCTTGCTAAACCTTGGAAAACAAAGTTGCCAATTTTAATATTTTGGAAAAATTTGCATAGACAACTTTTGTAAAAGTTGCTAAAACAACTTGTAAAGTTGTTAAACAAATTTTACACTTGCTCACCTTGTACCAAGTTATATTGATTGTTATCTACACCAACCGCAATGGTTGAGGGGTGACAATCACTGGATTCCATTCATGAGAAACACGAAAGGCTTGTTAAAGAAGTTAAACAGGAAAGAGAGGAGAATGCCCATAACACAAGAGAACTCTTCGAGAAAATATTTGCAATGGATGTTAAACTTGATGCTATCAGTCAAAATAATGCAACAACACATTCAAATTCAACCAACAATGGGTCATCAAACCGAGCAATGTTAGGAGGTCCACAAACTTCCATTTTACCACGGATGACCAAATTAGACTTCCCAAAATTTGAATGTTGAGACCCTACAAACTGGATCTACCGAGTAGAGCAATATTTCTCACTAAATCAAATTCCAAAAATGCAAAAAGTGCATATCGTCTCCTTCCACTTGGAAAACGATGCCATCCAATGGTACCAATGGTTCGATAAAACTAATGGCACCCCGATGTGGTAAACCTTTACACATAACCTATTAGTGCGATTTGGCCCTAGCAAGTTTCAAAGCTTTATAAGGGCCCTCACTAAATTATGCCAAACCACTTCGGTAAGTGAATACCAAGCAGAATTTGAAAGGCTAGTTAATCGAACATCTGAATTAGACATTGCCTTCTTTCAAGAATGTTTTGTCAATGGATTAAAAGAAGAAATTTGAATTGAGGTGCAAATGTATAACCCTACAAACATGTTAGAGACCATCAGCTTGGTGAAATTAGTGGAAGACAAAATCAAGGCACGAAATCGGTTCACAAAACCAACCTTGGGGAAACCATCAAACACTTATACCAACCCCAAACCAATGCAAAATGGAAGAACCCAAAACTCCTACACAACCCCCAAAATTAACCCCTCTCTACCAATTAAGCATCTAATTTTTGAGGAAATGAAGGAAAGACAAGCTAAGGGTCTTTGCTACCATTGCGATGAGAAATTTGACAGAAATCATAAATGTGCCTCATGAAAATTATATATTCTAGATGCCATAGATGGGGGGAATTCTACTGAAGAGGAACCTAAACTTGAAGTAGAGGTATTATCCAACATACTTGAAAGTGACGAAGAAAATGCACCAAAGGTTTCCTTCAATGCCCTTGCCAAATTTTTTTCCCCTCAAACAATGGGAGTTAAAGGGTATTTTAAGAAACAAAACCTTACTATGCTCCTAGATTCTAGTAGCACACATAATTTTATTGATCCAAAGGTGGCTAAGCAAGCAAATTGTTTTAAATACCCTTGCAATAACTTCAAAGTGATGATTGGAAACGACAGAAAAATTGCATGCAAAGAAAAATGCAGAAATATAAAGCTAACTATGGGGGTTTATAACATGAAAGGTGACATGTATGTCCTACCCCTAGGTTGTTGCAACATTGTACTAGGTGTACAATGGTTACGAACCTTGGGCGTATTCCAATGGGAATTTGATGAACTATGGATGAAGTTCACAACAAATAACCAAACCTATATTATCAAAGGCCTAAAATTAGGACCTTCCCAAATCGTAAGCTCGCATAGAATGGAGAAAATTATCCGAAAAGGAAACAAAGGAATGGTCACCCAATTATTTTCAATTCAACCTAGTCACAAAGAAGAAGAGACACCAGAGTTACAAAATATTTTAGACCACCATAAGGTGGTATTCAATGAACCAAAAGGGCTACCTCCACAACGAAGTCACGATCACACTATTCCACTACTTCCAAGGCACCAACCTCATAATATTAGACCTTATCATTATCCATACCTCCAAAAGACCAAAATAGAGAAATTAATACAAGATTTTCTTAAGGCATAAGTCATTAGACCTAGCAAAATCCCTTACTCCTCTCCAATTATTTTAGTTAGAAAGAAGGATGGATCATGGCGTTTATGTGTCGATTTTTGAGCACTTAATAAAATGACCATCAACGATAAATTTCCTATTTCGGTCATAGACAAGCTATTAGATGAACTCCATGGGGTAGCTTATTTTTCCAAGTTAGACTTACGGTCGGGCTACCACCAAATACTATTCAATGAAAATGATTTTCCTAGGATGGCCTTTCGCACTCACAAAGGACACTATGAATTCTTGGTGATGTCATTTGGCCTTACCAACGCTCCTTATACCTTTCAAAGTCTAATGAATAAGGTATTTCACCCTTTCCTTCGTAAATTTATATTAGTTTTCTTTGATGACATTTTGATTTATAGCAAAACATGGGAAGAACATTTGGACTATGTTAGACAAGCATTACAAATCTTGAAGGAAAATCAAATTTATACAAAAATATCAAAGTGTTCCTTTGGAAAACAAGAAATTAAATACTTAGGGCATATTGTCTCAAAGGAAAGAGTTATGGTAGATCCTTGCAAATTTGAGGAGGTAAAAAATTGGCCTATTCCAAAAACCTTAAAAGGTATACGTGGGTTTCTTGGACTAACGGGATATTATAAAAAATTTGTCCAAAATTATAGTAAAATAACTACCCCTCTAACAACATTACTTAAGAAAAATGCTTTCAAATGGTCATCTAAAGTGGATGAGGCCTTTATCACCTTGAAAACTGCAATGTGTACCACCCCTGTTCTAGCCATGCCCAAATTTTCTAAACCATTCGTCATTGAAAGTGATGCTTCGGGAATAGGAATGGGAGCCATACTCATGCAGGATGAAAGGCCTCTAGATTTTATAAGCAAAGCATTTTCTCCAAAGAATCTAGCTCGCTCTACGTATGAAAAAGAGATGTTGGCGATTGTCCATGCTATTCAACATTGTAGGCCTTACCTTATTGGCCAACATTTCATTATACACACTGACCATCATAGATTGAAGTATTTTTTGGAATAAAGGACTAATACCCCAAAACAACAAAAGTGGGTTACTAAACTTCTTGGCTATGATTATGAAATTACATATAAAAAGGGAAAGGACAACATGGCAGCCGATGCACTTTCTAGAAAATTTGAAGATATGCCTCAAGTCCATGCTCTTTCCTCCCTTATTCCTAAATGGGTAGATGAGGTGCATGAAGAATGGATAAATGATCCTACTATCCATGCCTTAATTCAAAAACTTCAACATAATCCTAGTAGCAAACCTCCATACACTTGGAAGGACAATATATTAAGATACAAAGGAAGGATGGTCCTTACCCCCAATTCAACTTATTGTGAAAAAAATCTTCATGAGTTACATACCTCACCCACTGCAGGCCACTCTGGTTTCTTAAAAGACTTTAAAAGAGCCACTACCTCCTTCCATTGGGTAGGAATGAAAAATTACATCAAAAATTTTGTAAAAGAATGTGAAGTTTGCCAAAGACAAAATGGGGAGACCCTTGCTATTCTAGGATTACTTCAACCTCTTCCTATACCCACCAAAACATGGGTAGATATTTCTATGGACTTTATTGAAGGATTACCAAAATTAGGAGGAAAAACAACCATTTTCGTAGTCGTTGATCGTTTATCTAAATATTCCCATTTTTTGTCCCGTGGCTCATCCTTATACCGCTAGCACTATAGCCCACCTATTCCTATATAACATCTTTAAATTACATGGTATGCCCTCCAAAATTGTTAGTGACCATGACCCAAATTTCACTAGCACTTTTTGGAAGGAATTGTTCAAATTACAAGGTACTCAACTTCATATGAGCTCCGCTTACCATCCTCAAACTAATGGCCAAACAGAAGTTGTAAATAAATGCTTGGAAATATACCTTCGATGTTTTTTTTCTACTCAACCACTCCATTGGGTAAAGTGGATTTCACTAGCAGAATGGTGGTATAACACTTCATACCATACATCCATCAAAATGACTCCTTATGAAGCATTATATGGCCAAACACCACCATCCCTCACTTCCTATATTCTAGGGACTACAAAAGTCCATGCGGTGGAAATGGAACTCGCTACTCGAGATGACATACTACGGATCCTAAAAGAGAACCTACACATCGCCCAACATCTCATGGGCCGATTTCAGGATATTCTTGGTCTAATCTCTCTTCCACCTATTCCTTATACTACCTATGCTCACGGTATTCAGATGTTGGGCACCAATTTTATTGTGGTGACGCATGGCGAGTATGCAAGTTTACCTACTCAGGGCATAGTTCAGGCAGTGAAGTCTCTCATATCACAATACACTCCTTGATCTCATCACGAGGATGCAAACTAGTTCTAGCCAATCAATCCTCTCTCTAAATGCACTCCTTTTGACCAAGGATGTGTTGTTCATGCATACGCTGCTCATATAAGCATTGTCTCAAGAGCATTTACCCTTGAATGCGTTTATGATCAAGGTATTCTCGTTCTACGTAAATATCCTCCAATTAATCTTGGAGGATATGACATATTTGTTCCAAATCTAGCCTATGTGATATGTCTATATGATTGGTCGTGTGAGGGCTCTGGTGTGTACACTCTGTATGAGTGGCTTTATGGGTGTGTCTCATAATGGACTAATTTGCTATGCTCCTACCCTTATCTGTAAGGATAGGATTTTCATTAGGCTATCTAATATACTCAGTGCCTACATGGGATGCAGGAGCACACATGTTGTGAGAACACTTGGATCCATCTCCAGGTTCTCTGATGGTCTTAACAGTGCTTCTGCTACACACACTCATAGGATGAGAGGGTGCAAGTGTAGGATTGTACCCTAGATGACCTAGGACTCTTTCTAAACTGTCTAATTGACTACTGTGCCACGACTCATGAGTTGGCATGCCTTTATCTCCCACTTTGGATATATCTATGGTGATATTGCATGGTTCATCTTTGTGGGGAGTTTTTTTGGGTATACGCTTGAAAGTACCCCTCTCCAATTACCCCTAAATGGACAGATCTCAAGCCTGTCTATACTCGTATGGTGGAGGTCATGAGCTTCCCTTAGCTATAGGCCGAATGGGTACCAATCTTGATCCCTCGATGACATATTCTTTTGTAGAACAAATGGATGCACGAGGAATGTGGTCATGGTACATGCTACCATATTAGGGACCCCCATGCTGGTAAGCCCCAAGATCTAATCTATGACTAGAGGAATGTCTAGCACTCCATCTAATTGAGGTATTCTCAATAGAATCCCCCTCGTATAGAATTATCTCCTCTAATGCTTATGGAATGACGTTTGGGAGGATTCTATGATTGAGGACGTTCTACATTGTGTTGTACAAAAGGTGGAGCTTAGGCTTCGATATTGAGTCTATGCCTGGATCGACCCCTCCGTGTTTGCAACATTGAATTATATTTTAAGTAAATTATGTTCTACAACAAGTAAAGTAAATAGTGTTGATTATCTTATTTTAAATTTTGCTTGTGAACCCTAAACCATTTTATGTGTTTGCAAATGTGTTGTATCAGTACGAAACTCTCGTGTTTTCAATATATTAATTTTATTCTCATTGTTTAAGGGCTTTGACCTGTATACTCATAGCTCGACAACCTGGCTATGAACTCTAGGTCATGTAATCATCCAAAGTGTGACAATGAAAGTCCACACCCGGGTAGGGAGCACAGGTCCTCCCAGATCCTCACTCATTTTCACCTAGTCAGCATCATACCCTTTGAAGAGGAGTATATGTAAAATTTCTAGGCTATAAAAGGTTCTTGGATTTGGTATTGGTCTAGAACATAAGATACGTGGGAGTTGGGCCAACGGATGGAAATCACCTTCACCTTCATTGAAACCCTACCAGTGGTTGGATGTGACTTCTGACTCACTAAAGTTTACTATGAAACATGGTGTGTGTTATTCCTTTTAATTTACATAAGAGAAATATGCATAATACAACATTCAAATGATTATTCTCTATATGTAATGCAAAAAAAGGAATGTTTCACATTAAGAAAGTATGCATGATTGATTCTACATGATATTTTGACAATGCATACTAGCTATGGAATGGTCGCTAATTGGGCCTCAAGCAAGCAATCAAAATACAAGAGACATCCTAGCACGTTGGAGACTAGGGCGGACTGCACTCAGATATCCGCTATTCCTAGAAGCACCTAGTAAAGACCCAAAAATGGAATACCTAAGGACTCATATGCATATTGCCAATTTTTTGTCTTCCCTAATTAGTCTAAATGTTTTTCATTATAGAATTTGATAGAGAATAAAAAAAAAAATAGAGAATGACAGTGGAACCTACCTCAAGTCCACATCTTATTAAGCTTTATCCCATTTTTTTCTAATTTATTAGATTATGACTGCTTCTCTATGGTGCGGGGACCATTATTGCCCGTGGATATCAACCACGACGATAAATTTTGACCATGGATTTCAACTACAATGAGTATCTAAAATTCATTCCATTGTATTTGAATACAAACTCAAATTACAGGTACATCCATCTTAGGGATAATAATTTTGATACAATATTACAATAGGATATAATGTTTCCATCACAAGGATAGGTATGATATCCAAGTGAATTTCAAGATGACAGGAACTGCTCTAGGGTGGCGATGACCCTCTTCTTCCCGATTAGAGTCATTTGTTGCTTGCATCCCAAAACCCTATTAGTATTGCATGCAATAAACAACAAGAAGCATTAGAAATAAATGAGGTCTCTCTTGATGAGGCTTTTAAAGGGTATTTACATAAGAAAATATCATGATTAGCAATAATCAAGAAAATTCAAGAAAGATAGTAAAGCTATGTTAAGCATTAAAATATTGCCATAGAACATATAAGCTAAAACATATCTAACTATCTATTGGCCTAGTTACGAAATTGAAAGCCTGGAGGCACGAAAAATATTCATTATACCTAACTACAATAATGAAATGAAATTACATTTAACTCATAATTTTTTGGTCAGAAGTCTCTAAAATACTGAATTGAACCTACAACATGATTAATCTAACTTACTTAAACTATTAGCAAAAAAGAAAACAAAAAGATCAGTGATTACCCTCTGACCATGGGTTATTCAAGTGGCAGGCACTGTTCACCATGGCTGATAGCCATGATGGAGCCTGAAGTATGTTTACCCTCCAAATCAAGGGTTAAATCTATGACTCTCCTTGAGGAATTGATGATCAAGGGTCACCTCTATGTCCTCTGATAGGTTTGGCAGTTGAATTGCTCAGATTGTGCATGGATTGTAGGAATTAGCATTTTTTGTCTCTCCTAACCTCCTAGGATCTCCATTGCAATGTGATTTCAATTGGGTGGCAAAAGGGCTCCTATTAATGCATGTAAATGGATATGCAATTTGACAGGGTTTCACTACGTTCAATTGAAATCTTCTCTAGACTTTTCCCCAATTTGGATGGGGATTTTATAGCAATGACCCAGGGCTAGGGGTGGCCTCCTCATGAATCCAAGAAAAATATTGGGTGGTTGAGCTTGTTGGATGGAAGGATCTAGAACCTTCCTTACTCAAACCACTCCAATCCACAATCAATTGGCCACTTCAACCAATTTTGGGTCGGGTGAATGCCAACTGATTCGTAGTCCTGATTGCAGCTGACAGGAGTGGGCAGCTCTACTAACCATCAGTGTCAGTAGCAATTAGAATTGACTAGGCAAAGGTACCCAAATGAGTGGTAAAAACCACTGCTATACCTTGGGATTTGTAAAACAACCATACATTGCAAAACACTAATCCATCATTCCAAAATCATATAATATGTGATAAAATACTATGCAATGTGATTCTTCATCATTACTCTTCAATGGTGTAGTACAATCACTAAAATATACACAATAACCAGCAATTCCACACAATGGTCATATATATGCATTCAATATTTAGACTAATCAGACCAGACTATAACTAGACTTACAAAAATGAAAAGGGGGTCTTATATAACATTTCCCAGGATGTTCCAAGCAGTTCTTGAGGCAATTCATTATTCAAAACTTCCCATGTATAACAAAATACATAATTACACCCTTTTACTAAGTCTAAATACATGATTTATCAAATTCATTCGTAATTACAACTCAAATTGCATTTCATTACACTTTGTACATTTTGGCATCCAGTTTGTATGTTCTACCTCCTCCTTGTACATTTTAATCCTGCTTGTACCTTTTTCCATAATTGTAAAAATTTTCAAAACTAGGCAATTCTCTGTGTCACTTCTTCTTCTAGGATGTGGATTTATTTCCTACATATGCCTTCCCATTTACTTTGGTCGATGTCCTCATCGACTCATATTGTAACATAGAGGTGGAGTATTACCGATGGGGAGGTTTTTTCTAGAGGTGATAATGATTCCTCGACCAAGCTTATCTCAATGACCAAATCAGACAGTCTTCTAGTCACCCAAACTACCCTTATATGAACTATCAATTTCTTGTACAGACCCAAGTTACATACACTGTATGATCCTAGATCGTACAGTGACCAAGATGGTACGATATTGCACTCAAAAAAACTAACAGATGCTATTTTGGAGGTTGTCATACATAGTTTTGTAATCGTTCAAGCCGATTCACCAAAACTACCAAATCGGGTAAGTTCTTGTCAATCACCTGTTTTACCAAATTGGGTAACAACTATTTGTACGATTTGTACGATGTACGATGTATGATATGTATGAACTATAGGTACATCAAGGTGTTAATTGTTATTATCTTCTGCTCCAATCTATCTCTGGGATGTTTTGTAAAGGTTTAACAACCTAAACAAGATAATATCTTTCACCAACAAAGCATTTCAACCGGGCTAAGGAGAGATTCCATACAAGCAATGTCATCTAGGAATCATACAGTTTGCTTCAACATACCTTCACCAAAGTCATTAATCTCCTAAATAATTCCCCATGATTCACCAGTGATCATATTCTCCACAAAGCTGCAACAAAGCTAAACTAACATGTAACAGTAAGGTAGAAACTCAATTACACAATGTTAATCCATAATGTATTATCCGTTCACAACAAGATCATACACTGTCAACCACAAGGTATGTTATTCTTATTAATGGCTGTAAATTAAGTTACAATGTGGAAAACTATCTCAAGATAATTGCAATAACTCAAAATTATGTCTATCTCTCTATTCTAGAAACTAATAACTAGTAAACTAGTAGCCATACCTACAAATTCAAAAATGGGGCCTTATATAACATTGCCCAGGCCGTTCCAAAGTGGTTCTTAAGACAATCTGTTATTCACAATTGCCCATCTACAACTGAATACATTATTTTGGTATTTTCCTAAGTTTACATCTTGGTTTAGCAAATCCATGCGATATTTCATCTCGAAATTACATTTCCTTTGCATCTGAGTGAATTTTGGTGTACCCTGTATGATTTGCTATTGCTTTGTATGGTTTTCCAATCCAATTGTACAATTTTTCCTTCCACTGTATGATTTGCTCCAACTGTACGATTTTACAAAACTTGAGCAAATCATTCCCAAAACTGTCAAAATCTAGCAAATCACTTTTTCTTCTTCTGGGAGGTGGATTTTATGCCTACACATCTTTCTATTTCAACTGGGCCTCATATTATTTGACTAGGGGTTCACTATCTTCTAGTAAAGTGTGAAGAATTACACTTTGGTTCTACAACTTGGCTGTGTAGTTACCCATTTCTACTACTTTTACAACATGTTGGATGGCTATCTCTTCTAAAGTCTTTAGGAGTTCCCTTAATTGTTATTTGTACTCAGTAGAACTCTTCTTAAGCTTCTCTTGTAAATGTTCTTATGTTAGAGCTGCTACTTCTAACTCTTCATTCTTATCTATAATGGTCTTCATACGATGATTAATATTAGCATCCAAAGCATGAATAGTCTCATTAACATTCAATTGCATTTGCTTTTCTAGGATCATATCATTGTATTGCTTGTTGTATTTTGTAAGCTTTCCTATATTCTTATCCTATACTGCTAGTTGCTCATCTTTTACAACCAGCTATATTTTTAGTTGTTCATCCTTTATCTGTATCTGTTCTTCATTTTATTTTAATTGAGCTTCCAACTCCTTGATCCTATCTTCTACCATTTGTGAGACCTATCACTTATCTTATTCTAGTGAACTAATTTTGGCTTTGAAACTAGCTCTATTATTTAGTAGTTCTTATTCCAATTTCTTTAACTTATCTTCCACTACAACCTTACTCTTATGCAATTCTTCCTCTATTACAACCATTTCCTTCTAAGTGGATTATGTCTCTTATTTATGATCTTCCTTGAGATGATATATCTCCTCCAATCCTATGCTCAACCACTCTATCCAATGTGTTAAGAATTTCAACTTCCTCAGAGTGATAGCCAATCCTAAGGTGATCCTCTTATGTTCCAAATCCACTGTATGCAAGGGATAAGTTAGATAATTGGCTCTATAAGTACAACCTTAGATGTTGTCTGTAGTTGATGCTTACTCCATCTGGTAAGTCATATTTTCCTAACATCGTTGTTACCTCTTCCCTGGGTAACTTCCATGGGTTCCGTACATGAATATCAATAATTTTCTTTGCATGATCCTCACTAGTCACCCATTTTGTTATCTTTTTCAATTCGATAAACATTTGTTCCTCGCATAGATATAACTCTCCCACGCATTCAATATAAAACTATAGTTTGGTGCTATCCATGGCATTGCCTATATAAGAGAATAAATGGTCCACATAATATTCTACCCTTTTATATCCTCCTCACTTTCAATATTTGAGAATTGTGGCATTTCCAAGAGATAGCTTTTCTGCATCCTCTGTAGTTCTTCATATATAGGATTTTGTTATTCCTCTTATTCCAATTGGTGACTAGAGCTTCTCCCAAGCTCCATTAGTGCTTTTTCAATGTTTATCTTTTCCTACAGTGGACTTGTCTTGTAGTTCTCACAACCTCCATATCATTTTAAATATCAACAACTTCAGAATGAGATTGTTACTACCCTGTAGGTTCCTAAACTTCTTTTTCTTAGTTAAGTCCACTTGTTGTTATTCTATCATATACTTTTCTTCTTGATTCTTTTGGATATCCATTTTTGTGACTTCTTCAACAATAGTATCTTCATTTTCCTATGATGCATTATATCTTTTTGTGCATCACCCTGTTCAGTTTGATTTATACTTTCTCCCATCATGAATCTTAAGCGTGGCTTCTTTTTCTCTCTTGACTCTTCTTATGAGGCTTCCACTATCACCTTGGATTTCTCTTTTATTTCTTGTGTAGTCTCTACCACTTATTTTACTATTTGCCTCACTTCTATATCATCTAAAATTTTAGAAGAGTCCAAAATTTTTAGATTGGTAGAATAGAAAATTTGTGGGGACTCTACCATCTCCTCTAATTTTTCCTAGTTCCAATTATGTAAATCTAGCTTCTTTGAGTATGATTGTCCTTCCTCTTGTTTATTTTCTTATACAAGCTCAGCTTATTTTTCTTGTATGAGATTTTTTATCATTCTTTCCCATTGTCTACTTGTTCTTACTTGTACTGGATTGGATTGCCTCCCCACAATTTTCTCCCTTTCCTACATTGATGGCTTCTCCTATTATCATTGTTGAAGTGCTTGTTGTTCTAGTTTGAGTTGTAACTTTCTAGGCCTTTTCCTTCGATGGTGTACCTCCTCATTCGAATAAGTATCCTCATGCACTGTAGTGGTATGAGGTGGTTTTTTCCTGAGACTTATCTGGGGTCTCCTTCTGAATTGGCATTGACTTTACCCATAGAATAATGGTTGGTCTACTTGCATCAATATTTCTAGGCTCTATCAAACCCAAAAAAATAATTTCTATTTGTGTAACAACATCCAATAACAATCCAATGGCATGGAAATTCATCCCAAAATTCTTCAGCCTCTTTATCAGCACATCATGCATATTTTTCTCTAGATAGATACCCTAATCACACCAAATTCCTTTAGTGATACATTCCACATATTGAGCCATCCATATTGGCATATCTATGGCTTGTTTTTATGCTAACAGTCGAGCCATAAAAATATTCATGGTGCATGGACAATATTTCCCTATCAACTGGCTCTATTTAATCCCTCGAGTTCCTACACCCAATATCTTTGCTTTAATTGGTAATTTGACATTGGTGAGTGAAGTGATGGTGCAATGTGTCTCAATCATATCAACAACTTTTTAACTACCTTAGTGCCATATTCTAGCAATCTAAATTTTCTTTAGAATGCCTCTGTTGTGAACTCCACCTTCACTAACCACTTACCCACATTAACATAGGCAAGTTTGCTTGCAGGATTGTATGCCTGAATAGTCTGTAATAAATAGTTATAAAAGAAGATCTTCTAGTGCGATGGTACTTGTGCTATCATAACTACACTAACTTTCTCAAATTATCTTCTACATGGATGGTTCTTATTTTCTTCTTTACTCCACCACTTTCTGCATGTATCTCATCCATGATGTATAAATGATATCCTTCTTATATCAACCTGGTTCTCCTCAAATTCACTACTCATATCCTCCTATGGATCTGGGTAGTGGACTTCATTGCACAATTTCCTCCTTGAGGCTTTTTCCTATGCCATTTCCTCCTCTTGAAACCTTGATGGTATCCTTATTTTATAAGCCCTCTAATACCTCTACCCTATCCATGGCATGTATCCTCCTCTCCTCCAAGGACTAAAATTATCACCCTTGGTATTATTTTGGATGTGACTCCCTCTCATGTAGAGGTCCTGGTGACCATTCCACTCTGTTGGATGCAATTATTTTTAACTGGTATCCAAACTCTTCGACCAAAATTATTTTCTTGTCATTCCTCCTATTATATTTTATTTATGGAAAACACCCATCATGCAATCTAAATTCCTCTAAAAATCGTACAGTGCACCCTCCAACTGTTCATGTACGTTTTATGCTCATACAACCACATCTAGATCGTACAATCTCAAACTGCTTCAAACTGCTCCTAAACTGCAAATCATACACCGATTGCACTAAAATGTATAGGGACCATACCAATCCAGACAATGTCCCTATATACATGTTCTTATTTTCCAAATATGTACAATTTTGTACGATTTCATATGATTTTATCAAAAAAACTTAAATTGGCCTTTAAACTACTTGAAATCACATAAATTCTTCCATAAATCATACAATCTATCCTCCAAATCATACAACACATATTATGGAACCCTTGTTTTCCTAAAAATTACATTTTTACTTCCTTTCTACAATTTGTCACCGACCTAGTTGCTGAAATGTCCCGATCTATCTTTCTAGTACAATTTCGAAGCAAATATGCAATTGTTTTTGTACTAGGTAAAATTTATCCCAAAAAAAAATTTCTTGGTTGTATTGTAAGGCTATACAGTCATATCCCCTTTTTCTTATGCCTTCTCTAGTTTATTTTTTCTACTTTTTCTCTAATTAGGGTTTGTAATCTCCTTTTTCTTGCAATTTCTTCACTTCGACTCCAATTTGCAATTTCCTTGAACCCTAGGTGGATATTTTTCTCAATATGGTTCTTGCTTTGATGCCTTCTACTACAAACCCTTGCTTCCCTTCAGTTGAGATTTGAAATTGCTTTTAATGGAGTAAAAACCCTTGCTTTTCTCTTCTTATACGATTTATTTTTTAATGCAAAAAGTCTCCCTGGTGCAAATTTAAAAATGGGTCATGCAATATTGTAGTTTATTGATGGATTTTAATGCCCATGTAGAATATTTCATATATTTGCATGCTTTTCATCTTCGCTCTCCTCAAATTTTTGAATTTTTTCCCTATATGGTTTGCAAAATTACTAAAAATGTCCATTTATTTAATTTTTGTGAAACCCTAACCGTTAAATTTTTTGAAATTGTGCCCCTTTACCCTATTATATGCATTTTTGTCTTCTTTTGCTCGAATCATCGTCAACTCACCACTTTCAGAATGTAATTTCCTCTTTTTCCTACTCTTTTTTGATAACTCATCATTCCACTCATATGGACATTAATTGTGATGGTTGAAAATCATACATCTGCACATAAAATCATAAACTGTATGATCTAAATCATACAATAGGATTCCTTCTACAATTATACCTATACTTTTTCTATTTTTGCATGTACGATCTCCCACTTTTGTTTTTTACCTTTAAAATTGGTTTGTACGATTTGTTACTTAGAGAAATTTTTCCATTTTTTTCTCTCTTGAAGAGGTCTCTGTTTTTTATTTTCAACCAATTTCCTTCTTAATTGCATACCGAGATATTTTCACAACTAAGGGATTTTTGTTTTTGTTTTTCTCTTTTTTTTCATTTCCTAATCCTATTTACACTTTTACCATCATGGGAATCTCATAGTGACATTCACTTGTACGATCCCATATAATTATTCTCTTGGAGCTTCGACCGTGACATTACAAGTGATTGTGTCATCTGGCATCACTTTCACTCTAGTTTGATTCATCTCAACTTGTGATTTTACCGAGTTCCTTAGCCTTACACTACTATGTGTACAATTTGGAATTATACAATTGCAAGCTGGAGTATCTTCTCTAGGTGTCTCTTCTTCTTATCGTACAGGTGATTGATCCATTGGTAGTGGTGTTTTGACTATTACACTATCATTTGAGTGACTTCTTCTCATATCTTCTCGGATCAATTTTGTCTCCAGACTTGGTGATCGAATCCTTTGTTGTCCTTGGTTTCTTTCATCTGCAAAATGCACTCTTCGTCTACCAACAAGGCCTCTACCTCACAAGTGCCTCCCACATCCCATTCCACGTGGCATCAGAATTATATGAACAATTGGTGGTTCCTCCATTCCTTGGAGTAATTCTATACCTCCTTCCACTCTTTGAGGTCCTCATCATATTAGTGGTGGTTGTCCCAATGAATACCACCTAGTAGGATTTGGTAAAATTCCTCTTATCCTTGGTATACCTTGTATATTCCTTGTCTAGTTCAAACATTATAAAGGTGCATCTCTTGGCCATCTAGGATTAGGGTATCAGAACCTTCCTAATCCTCTTCCTCCTCTAGGTGTAACATCACCTTGAATTTTTTAATTCCATGGTCAAATACCTCCTCCCCTTCCTGGTTGAATCTTTAAGGGTCCTTGTCGATTCCTTTATCCTATTGCTTGATTATCAAGAGTTATCTCTACAAAATCTATGTTGGATAGTGGAATTCTAATTCATATTATGCTTGGTGACAATTTTTGTAGTGCTCTAATTCTATGATATGCACATACTAAGCAATGTCTCCATATTCTTTCCTCGAATCATCTTTATATAGATGAAGTTGCCAAGATCTCTCTATATGCATCAAAAAATTATATCTCAGAACTTGAGTCATTCTGATTATCCTCTCTTTATTTCGACCAATCCACTGGTAAGTTCATCAATATCTCCAATATCCTTACTTATCTCCTTTGTCTTCTTATTTTTTGATAGGATATTGGGTAAGATTGTGGATCAAGGTTAGTTTGCAGCTCCTAGGATCATCCTAGTTGTTGATGTGTTGTTGTATACGCTGGGGGATCAGGGTTATCCTGATGATCCTAGGGTCTTCCTAGGAAATAGTTATCATCCCTGCTTTCTATGTTAGGTTCCCTTACCAGCCAAGGCATTCCTTCATCACTATATTCACTTGAGTCTACTCATGCATTGCCTTGTAATTGAGGTGATGTGGTTGCTTCCTCAATGTCTCACTAAAGTATTTATGCATTTTTATTTGTCATTGGCAGATCACTTGGTGGTACTTGTGAACTTGTTCTTGCACAATCATTTCTTATGCCACTTTTTGGAGTTATCCCAACATTATCCTTAGCTTCTCCTTCTAGTTCCTGTAGACTAGCTATTCTTTTCTCATCCAATATTTGTGCTACACACCAAATATAATCATTGGCTATGTTATCCAATAGAAGGACTTTAATATATACATTACCTATGTTTATCTAATTTAATTATCTATCATATTTATTTTATCCTATTCATCTACAATATTATCACTTGGCCTTTAAGGTGGGGATGTGCCCTCCCTAAGTGGCAAAATATTTGATTTGTTCATTGCAATATCGATTGATTTCTTATATAGTTATTTCTACTATGTATATTGTTTTTTATGATATTTATATTGAGCTTATAAGAATCTAACTGTTAATATTAGAGAGAGGTATGTTCTTCTCCAAGTGGTATTATAAAATAGTCAATTCTAGAAATGTCGCAGTGCATACTACTATAGAACCTTTCAAGCGTATCCAAGATTCGAGCGATCGCAAATGTTCTTCTCGTGTAGTGAATATACGATGGTGAGAGTGTTATAAAAAGGGACAATATGGGTAGCGAAGAAGAGTCTTAATCACAACGATATCGGTGAATGTTGGAGGCAATCGATAAACAACAGGAGCATGATAGTATAAAGATCCTCATCTCATTCCAAAAGAAATGAACTCTAATTTTTGTATAACAAGGAGCTCGTGTTTGTATGAGATAGAGAAAATAGTAGCAAGGACATCCAAAATATTCTAAAAATATGGTGGAGTGTCTATGACATCTTGTGCAACATCTCATGGCTAAAACATCTCAAGCATCTTCCTTCCATTGATGATTGCACAGTAAAAACATTACAGGCTCACCAGATAATAAGGCCACTGGTTCTTTTTTTTAGGCGTCTAGGGGTGAAAAAAGAACAAAGCACCTGTGTCCTATGAAGAGAATCTCTAAAACTCCAAAAAACCAATGTAAACATAGAATAAATAGGTTGGAAGTTGCGAGCCAATCACAGCATGCCAAAATTCATGTGTAAACTTTAAACCAAGGTACATAGTGTTTAAATTTCATGCTTATGTCATTTAAAAGTTATTTAAATTGTTTTTTTCCACCTAATTTTCCCACACGAGCTGTGTGGAGGGATAAAAGGAGTTTATAAGTCATGAGGCACATCAAAACTATTGTGACTTCGATCACATAATCTCCATCACCTTGCTCACACAATCCACCTACCAAGTGTCCTTCTATTTGTCTATGTATCGATATCCATGTTCTTCATCCTTCCTAGCTACCTTTTTACTTGTCCTTTGGTCTACTCTCGGTGTCAATGTCAATGTCCAACATCTATTGTGTGTCTAGTGGGTTGGATCTAGTTGTTGTTGTGGTCCTCTATTGTTTTGTGTCTCTATAACTTTGGATTTTGTTACTTTGTGTCACGTGTCTAGATAGTTCATAGTCCTTCGTATCACTTTGGGTCTAGTTGCTTTGTGTCACGTGTCTAGTGCAATTCATAATCCTTCATGTCACTTCAAGGTTGCTTTGTGTCACCATTTTTCCAAGTACTGTGTGTTTCACATGTTTCTTATAGGGTTTCAAGGTCCTCTTCGTGCAAGTCCACAAAATTGCTAAAAAGTTGCATCGTCAAAGTTGCTAAAACTTATCCAAAAGTTGCAAAATGTTGGTGAAAGTCATAAAAAAGTTGTCAAAAGTGTTCAAATATGTCAAAATAGTTTCTACAAAAATTAATTGCAAGGAGACGCATCAAATATACGTCACAATTGGAGTGACATTGAGAAGAGGAATTAAACCAAAAAAATTTCTCCAATACATCAACATTTTGCAAAAAATTAAAAACCAAGGGTTCCTAAGCAAGAGATTCTGGAAAATGCATGAACAAAAAGTGAACCAAAGGATCCAACGATCGACTATCAAGCTCAAATACTCCCAATAATGAGAACTCAGAATCACAATGAAGACCCTATCGAAGCAAAGATACACAAAATTCTTCTTCTCCTTTCAAAATTGTTAGCTATAACTCGGGTCATCCATTGATAAACAAAATAGCATCCAATAACTCTCCAAAATCCTCCCAATAGAACCTCACTCAAGTAGAAAATGGTCGTCCCAAGGTCAGTAATGAAATTTTAGCCCAATTAGTAGAAAGCATTAATAACATGACTACCAGCTTCCACCAAGTATTCAACAAACAATCCCAACCAAATCCTCCTCCCAACCACTGGAGTACTGACATTTAGTATGAAGACTATACACACCAAAAATGTCATAATAGTCATTCTCAAAATCTCAATAGCCACAAAAATAATGAGGATATGGGTGATGAAGAAGTTTTTAAGAAACAATGGGATTCTGATAGACCTTACCAAAATCACATCTAGTGATAGAGAAATAATGAGGATCAATAGAGGAACAATGTTCACCACAAACCAAGAGGTCCTAATGGAGTCAATTCTCCATGCATTGACATGCCTACCTTTGAAGGTCATGATCCACATGGGTGGATATCAAAAATTGAAGGCATATTAGACTTCTACCAGTTTCGATAGTCAGAAAAAGTTCCTTATGCGGCAACCAAATTAGGCACTAAAGCTTATCAATGGTTTACATGGTACAAACATGAGAATGACCACCAAGCTCTATTTTGGGATAATTTTAGGGATGCCTTTCTTCACATATTTGACAAAGGTCCCACAGGTTCCTACACAGTGTGATTGTTGTCACTCAAGCAGACAGGATCAGTAGGGGACTATATTTTAGAATTTACCAGTATGCTTCACTATGCAAAAGACTTACAACCAGAGGTGGTGGTAGTGAATTTTAGAAATGGATTGAAAGTGAATATTAAAGTCGAAGTGGACCTACAAAATCCATCCAAGTTAGATGAGTGTATAAGGATTACCAATTTTGCAAAGACAAAGGTGCAACTAGAAATAGCCACACAATATGATTCATATGGTCAACCTCAACATCACAACTTGTTTCATAGAAATGATCAACCATCAAGTTATTTTTTCTATAAATGTCATAATCACCATCCAAAATATTAGGCATGTGTACCACGATAGAACTTTCAAATTGAATATACTGACAAGGAATATGAATAAATAGAGGAGAACAACTCACCTGATAATTCTCTAGATGATGACCAAAGTGAACACAAGGTGGTTGTATATGGAGAAGACCCTATGAATATTTTAGTACATGCTTTTATGGGGTTGTCCTATCACCATACAATAAAGGTAGAAGGATTCATTCGACAAAGAAAGGTAACAATATTAATTGATTTAGGAAGTAATCATAACTTTATTGATGTAAAACTTGCCAGGACATTAAATTTACACATCTACTATTCTAGTCAAGACAGATTTCAAGTTAGAACTATAAACAGGGAAAATTTTTAATGCCTAGGTAAGACATCTTCAATTTCATTACAAATGGGAAGTTATATTTTGCAAGGTCTTCTTTTTGTCATGGAATTAGGGAATTCAAAAGTTATTTTGGGTTTTGCATGGATGGAACAAATGGAAACCACGGTCGGTTTTAATTACAAGAAACACTTTGTTGAATGGAAATAAAATGGGAATACCATTCACCTCCAAGGAATGCCAACACCTCCATAAAAAATAGTGAGTTCACATAGCATGGAAAAAATATCAAGAAAATGTGGCTATGGATTCATAGGCCAAATTAATTGCATGGAAAAAGTAGTACAAGAGGTGCCAGAAACCAAACCGAAAGATCTACAAAAAGTTGTGGCTAACTATGAGGAGGTTTTTCATGAACCAAAAGGAATACCACCCAAAGGATCCTATGACCATGCCAGACGATGTCTCAAGAAGGTGATCGGCCAGAAGGTGAAATCTCAGTCAAAATTACCAATATTAGATATATAAGGGCATATATATCTCCATCCAAAAGCCATTCTACAAAGTAGAACATGCATCCCGAGGTCTTGTCACATTCACAAATTTCTCATCAAATTGCAGGTTCTGTGATGGGTTGTCACTAAGCACATCATTAATTTTCAATGAATCTATCAATCTAGGGCAGTGTACAAGGCTATCTACGAAAGGAGTGAACAATGCTATAATTTAATGTCAATTGAGAGTAGCAAGTCTTATTGGTGGAATTGATTATGTGGGAGTTTTTAGGTATCTTCTACCTATAAATTGCATAAATTGAACTTTAATCTAATTGTAAGAATGAATACTAATTGTTTATTATAGAAATGAAACCTTAGTTATAGTTGCAAGAATGAAATCTGATTAAATTACAGAATTAAAACCTTAGTGACAGTTGCAGAATTGGAAACCTAATTACAGTTGCAAAATGAAAGTTTATTTACTCTTGCAATAATTAAAACTAAAATTAAGTCCTATAAATATTCTATAATAGAAGGTTGTCAATCTTCTGTGCAAGGGTTGACAACAAAAATAATAATGCAAGAAAATTATAGAAAACTGTAAATTGTTGGAAATGGAAATTGTAGTAAATTGGAAAGTTGTTGGAAAGCAAAAAGACTAATCATATCTACTGCTAATCACATCACAAAAGTATATTAAACATAAAATAAATTATTAGGACTGAAATGTATGTTAACTATTATAAAAGAATGAAATCGACAAGTTTCATAGCTTATTCTACTGCAAAAAAATCAGAACAAAACCTGTATGTTAGTCCTCATCCTAGGTCTGGAAGTGGCCAGCCTCCTTTTCTAGAAGATGGTATGAGTTCCTCTCTCTCTAAATATTACTCACACTCAAACATAATAGAATGAATAGAAAAACTTGTACTTTATTAATTAAGAACATGATTACAAATCTGCTGCTAAAACCTATTATAAAACTGTAATAGTTTTAGTTTTCTCACTTATTCTCTATCTATCTTTTCTCTACTACTATTTCTATTATCATTATTATTATTATTATTATTTTCTCTTCTTATTATCTCAACCTGGACAGGATCTATCTTTTATAGATGCCTAAAATCTAATTACAACATAAAATATACTCTGCAAATCAATTCCTATTATTCTATACTATTCCCTGGGTTTATCCTAGAAGAGGATATTTTCCATAAATTGTGGCTTTATATGGCAAGGACGACAAAGTTATATGGGAGATAATTTCCTTTAACCTCCTCAGCCTTCTTTTCCTTTTTCCACTATCATAAATCAGCCAATAGGTCAAAAAGTGCTTTATGTTCTCAATCTGAAGCTAAGTGGCTCAATCTGAAGATATTCGCTCAATCCGAAGAGACTATATTTCTCTATCCGAAGATCTTCAGAATGACCAACTATGTACTCTTCAATTGGTTTTAGATGCATTTCTCAGGTGGGTTAGTCCTCAGGATCATATTGCAATAACCTTCATTCCTCTTCATGTGTGAATTCCATGCCTTACCATTCATTGGTAGTTGGCTGGAATTTACACAGGAAAACCAGTTTTTGCTGCATAGTAATAGTTATTTGCGCTATTTGCTAAATTCAAAGAAATTAATTCTTGAGAAACATCAAAATAATAATAGTAAAGTGTTGCTATCATCCTAAGCATATCTCTTATGTAACAGGACATGGCAAAGTGACATAAAACTATACAAAAATTGTAAAAATAAGCATATAATATTCCAAACACATCAATCATGCAAATAATTAATACACAACATATTAGATCAACTTAACTAGTATATAAAGTAAATAACAGAGTTTTAGTTAATTTTTAGTTATTCAAAACATGTTATGATGGAGGTATTTCTAGGCCTCATCATTTCCCCCCCAGCTTATATTAATGCATGTCCTCATGCATTTTGTTGGGCTATAGAATCACAGATAACCATATTCAAGTTCCATGATCTATAGAACAACGTTTTTCCTATATAGTATCCTCTATTCTCCTGAAGGTTTTTGAGCCAATCTTCAAATTGCTCATCTGATTGAGGATCCTCTTCAAAATAGTAGGGAACTGAAGTAATGATGGTTGGAGGCCTAAATCTGAGACCTACCTAGTTATGCTAAATAATTTCAATAAGTTGTATCACCCCTTCTACTCTTCTTATAGACCATTCTATATTAATGGGGGAGATAGGCTCCCTTTTCTATAAAGACATGGAAAATTCTACCCATCTATTTTGCAATGTGATAATGTTGGAACAAAATTGTCATTACAGAAATTCTGGAATTTAGTTACATAACCCCTCAAATTTCTCAAATACATCATTTTGATATCGTCCCTGTTCATCATGAGAAATTTTTTTTTGGTGATAATCGGATGATTTGGCTGAATTACTCTGACTAACAATTCAGCTCTTAATTTAATTTCCTTATTTTACCTTTTTTCTTGGTCCCGGTAAAACTTATTTTGTAAGGTAGACATAAAAGATCTCAATTGCACGTCTCCTATGCAAATCTGGGGGTGGAAATCTACATCCTCTAGAATGAAAAAGCTATGCAAAAATAACTCACATAACAAGTTTTTTTTCTTTGTAGGATTGTTGAAGTAAGCTTCTAAAAACTCTTCAACTTTTTCCAGTTTATAGGGGAGACCTGAGCTAATTATCATAACCTACCATCTCAGATATCTCTCCTTCAAAATGAGACTATAAAACCTGGTTGGTATTCTAAATTGAACCAAAAATTCAACAACAAGACATAGGTCAGTTACTTTTTTATTCAATGCACTGATTTTTGTATCCTTTGTCTCCAGCTGTTTTCCTACCAGTTTCAATTTCTCAACCTATGTGGCAAGATTTTCATATTTGATCATCCAGTTAGAAATGTTTGTATTATACTACTCCAAGGATATAGTATTGGGTGGTCTAATTACAGGTTGAAACTTAGGCAACAGTTCCACCTGTACCCATTTTTTTGCCACTTCTATTGGTTGGACATCTGATAGCAATTCTACTTGTATCCCTTTTTTTGCTACTTCCACTGGTTGGACATCTGACAAAAATTCTACTTGTATCCCTACTTCTATAGAAATCTTATTTAGAGGAGCACTTACTTGATTATTTACATTTTGTTGTTCAAAATGCTCCTGTGTTGGTGTTTCTTGCAGACATAATTGTTGTGACTCTCCACAGATATTCTTTTTTGGGCTCCTGATCGATTCTAGAGCATATCCGGATTGAGAAGGTGTTGCTTCGGAATGGAAGGGCACTGCTTCAAAATGAACTCTCAAAGATGCCTCTATCAAGGGGGAAGAATTATTTTCCCTAGATAATCCAAGTAGTAATTGAGCCAAATATTCCTCATTATCTACAGTAATTGACTGTTTTTCAAATTGTAACAGTCTGCTCTTTAGTTTCTCCACTTCCTGCTGCAACTTTGCAATTCTTTTTTCATGTTTTTCAATGATATTTTCCTTCTCCTCAACTCATCTTGTTTGTTTTTTAATCACACTCTTGGCTGCTCTCACATGTTCTGCAATGTCTACCTTCTCTTCTTATGATTCAGAATATGATGTAGATAAATTATCTGCAGTTTGTTGCTCAACCATTATCTCACTTTCTGTTTCAATTGTTCGGTCCTGTTTAGAAGGTTCCATAAGGTTATCTATGATTGCATCCAATTTTGCATCAATTTGAAAGCATGAGATTCCAAAAATAAAAGACACTAATGGCTGCAATGTAAACTAGCTAGCTTGATGCATGAAATAACATGGATATAATCAAATCAAAAGCAGGAGCACAACCCTTTTTATTAATGTGATTCTAACTCGGTTACAATACATCTCCTCCCTTTTTAAGGGCTAGGAGAGTTAGCATGTTTCCATTACAAAAAGTGCATAGTGATCTTCTTCCGCATGCCCACATTTGAAACGGGCAGGCCAGAGTGTTGCCATCGCTTGTGATAATGAATCCTTGCTTGCTGTTGCTTATCCTACGTTCAGAGACACAAGAAAGGCATTAGTAGCACCTGCTGCAAACGTGAAACATTTACTCCTTGAAATTAGTGAAAGATGTATGCTTAAGATTATTGAAAACAATGAATAAAATAAATATAAATGACCTGCACATTTAACAGAATAAACATGTAATGAACGAGTAGACTAAAATGACAGATCGTAGAACGTAGAATGTAATGCATCTAACAGAATAAACACGCAATGAACGAGTATACTAAAATGACAGAACTTAGAACTTATAACATAATGCATCTAACAAAATAAACATGCAATGAACGAGTAGACTAAAATGACAGAACATAGAAATTATAACGTAATGCATCTAACAGAATAAACACGCAATGAACGAGTAGACTAAAATGACAGAACGTAGAACGTAAAACATAATGCATCTAACAGAATAGCATAGAACGTAATGCATCTAAAAAAGTGCAATGGCAGAATAGACTAACATGAAACTAGCAAAAAGGTGCAGGGTGCCCAAGCGGGCCGCCCCCATTGGAACTTGATTTCGATGCCAATCCTACTAAGTGCCCAAAATCTCTCAGGTTGTGGTGTCGTCGAATTGGTGGATTACGGTGGTAAAATGTCTGGTTTAGGTCCGATTCATGCTTCCAAAAACCACCCAACAACCTCTCTTGTGAAAGAGATTAATGGATGTGAAAAGGTGAATCAAAACAGATGCAATCGGGTCTTCAAATGGACAGCACTTCGTTGCTTTTAAAATGCCTCCAGCTTGTCTTTTGGGTGGGAAATTCCACCATTTTATAGACCCACGGGGTCTCTTTGGAAGGGTATGTAGGGATTCCACGTGGTGGCAATGCCTTCCCAAGAGGGAGGAGACTCCTCCCTGACTTGGGCTTACATGACTGCCCTTGTGACAGTCTGCTAACTGCCAATCTGCCCACCTATGCGCGCATGCACAGCAGGCGGCAATAATTGACTGTAAGAGCTGCCACTCATTTTAATGTCCGCTTTCGATGGTTAAAAATCTGCCTTTGATTGGTTTAATGTTTGCTTTTGAATGCTTTGATGTTTTCTTATTTTAATGTTTTGTTTTTTATTATTTTAATGTTTTGTTTTTGCTTATTTTAATGTTTGCTTAGGCATAACTGCGAAGTTCTTGTCGCGATATCGTGACGTCGTGATATCGTGACACCAATAGGGGAACAAGGCACAACGGCTGGAGCTGTCGCGATATCACAACAGTCATGACATCGCGACAGCGCGACGTCGTGACTGTCATGATATCGCGATCGTTGCGATATCACGACAATGCGACGTCACGACTGTCGTGATATCACGACCATTGCGATATCACGACAGCGCGACGTCGCGACCGTCATGATATCGCGATAGGCAACATTTGCCTAAGTGTTTTAAAAGCAATTTTTGCCTAAGTGTCTCAAAAAAATTTTTTTGCCTAAGTGTTTTAAAAGCAATTTGTTTTGCCTACGTGTCTCAAAAAGCCATTTTTTGCCTAAGTGTCTCAAAAAGCAATTTTTGCCTATCATGTAACCAAAGCACTATCATGTAACCAGATTGGTACCTTCCAAAATTGTTGTGTAAGTGGCTAGGGCCACTGTTTGACCTCTAAGGGCTGCCCTGAAGGCTGTGTGCATCAATGCGATCAGTGTTTGTAGTCACATAATCAGATTGGTGCTATTTTTGTGTCTACAGATGCCCCTTTTTGGGAAGCGCTGTGGGTGACGTAGTATTGAGAAAAAATAGATAACCAAAGCACTAATGATTAGGGTTTCTTGGTAACCTAACCAAATTTTGATGCCCCAAGTATGGAAAGGTCATGCATTCTTGAATCCTTGCTTCTGACGAGCTAAGGAATTTGATTTCAAGTGTTAACCTATTTTGGTGAGGTGTGACTTGAGCTTGAACATTGATCAGTCATGAATAGGCAAAGGGCACAACCTTTTGTCCCTAGGGGAACCTTGTGTTCATGCTTTTGGAATGCCAAGTGTTTGATCAATTTGATTGCTGCTTGTTTACTACCCCAAGCAGGAGCGTGATTGTCTTTGTCAATGATTATTTGAATGCATGTCATTGCTTTGATTGGGTGTGTGTTTGTTGATTGATGACTAAGTGTGACTACCCCCTCAAGCGACGAATCGATGAGGGAATGACCTTTGTGAGAAAAGCGATGAGTCGCTTGACCCAAGATGACTTAGGTTAGGGTGCCTTCAGATGTTTGTCCATTGAAAGCTTAAGCAAGTTCTCGACATTTGGACCTATTTTTGGTGGGTAAAAACCCTTTTGGTGATGCCATAATGGGGTGAAATCATCAAAAACCCGTCTTCCCGTGGAGCGGTCCGGCTATGGTAGCCTTCTTGGGGAAGTAGGAGAATGACAATTTGAGCCCCAACATCGATTTTCTATGCCAAGAGGTTAAGTGCAAGAGCACTTGTGTTCGGCAATGCTTATTGCTATGTTTTTGTGTTGCATTTTTGTGATGTTTTTGTTGTTTTGATTTTCTTTCTTTGTGTATATGTCATGATTTTATGCATAATGATTGATGTTGATGGATGCATGTTACTTTATATTGATGTATGCATATGGTATGATAAATGTGATTGTTGTATGTTGATTTATTTTGATGGATGCATATGTTGTGATGAATGCAAATGTTTTTGATTTATATGTGATATGCAGAAGTGAAATGGATGAATAGAATTTGTGATGTTTGGCTATGGCACCATAGACTGTTTAGGACTTTGTGATTTTGTTTTTATGCGATTGCTGTAGTGGATGAATTTGTATGTATACATGTGGTTTTTCTTTTTTTTGTATTTTCTGATGGTATTGTAAGGATGAAAAGTAGCGCAGTTGGTTTAGAAATGTAGCTAAGGTTTTTTGAGACTCAAACAGTTTTAACTCACTAGCCACGACTGTACTTTATATTACAAGACTTTTGAACAAGGTATGAATCGGACTTGTTTTTGACCAAGCTATTTCACATCCCTGTGTGTGCAATTGAGTTCATTTATGTGGTATTTGTCAGGATACCGCCGGTGCCAGATGGGCTTTCAACCAAACCTATACTGAGGATCACCTAATTAGCTCCACTAACTCCTTTGTTGTATTTAGTTAGATTAATCTGCGGTGTTATCCAGGATACCATAAGCTAGCTCATCCTTATGCAAACATTGGTCTATACACACGCAAAGCGAATGTGACAGACATATCGTCATGCGGGTAGGATACCACCATTGCCAGATAGGCTATCAACCAAACCTGTAATGAGGATCACCTAGATGGTTTTTGAATGCTAAGAATTCCAGGGATTCAAGTTCAGGATATTTGTTGGCTGAATGATTTAGAAAGTTGCTCGTCTATATAGTGATGAAAATCACTGTTTACTTCCTATTAATTCATTTTGAGCAAGGATTTTGAATAGTAGTGATAACCACTGTTATTTGATTTTGTATTTTGAGTATTGTGAGTTTGGGTTGGTGAGTGGCCTTGATCCTTGTGGACTTGGGGACGACTACCCATCCTTTGTAGGGATGTGTAGTACGAATCCTTATGATGTTAGGGACCAAGGGGGTGATGGAGATTATGGAGCAAGGGCATTGATATTTTAGGCCTTGGGGATGACTACCCATCCTGGTTAGGGGCGGATAGTACAAATCCTTACAACTTGGAGACCAAAGGTGAATAGATAGTGTTAGGATGATGATTTGTTGGAATTTTGTTTGTGAATGGCGTTGATCCCTTTAGGTCTTGGGGATGACTACCCATCCTTGGCAGGGACGTGTAGTACAAATCCTTACAACTTTGGGAACCAACTATGATTGGAATTTGGTAGTGGTGAAAACCACTATATATGGAGGTGAATGGATAGGAAAGATCTTGTCATTTTGTCAATTCTTAGCATTATGGAACCATTCGCACGAGGGGATGAGCAAGATAACCATTTCACTTATGGTGACCTGGATTACTGCACAGGTTTCATCTTTTATTCACACAACTTGGGAATTTTTATGTTTTTTAATGTATTGGGATGTTACGTAACAAGGAGTATTTCAAATGTAACTCTACCTTCATAAAATCTGTCTGACTCGGTACATTACGTGGCTAAAGAGAAAAATGATGACTGAATCACGAAAAATCTTGATACATTAGAAGACCACTGACTCTAGTGTGGTAAAAAGCAATGTAGGGTGTTTTTGTTGTTTTTGTAAAATGGAACAGTGTGGAACAAGATGGACTAGCAGAGCAATTATAGCCTATGGTGCCTTTGACCCATATGACCACAAATATGCAATGTATGTTTGCAATGTTTTAATGCAGCTATGTATTTTTGTATTTTTGATGGATTGATTTTTGTGAATATGAAGATGAAGTTCGAGAAGAGCTCTCTATTGATGAATTTGAGTATGCCTAGAAATGAGATGCAAATTTTTGTTTTTTTTGATGATTTTTGTTGTTTTTGAATTTTCTTGATTTTTGACCAAGCGATTGTGGAAATCCTTGGAGCATTTTTGGGATTTGACCAAGCAATTTTAGGGATCCTTGGAGCATTTTTGGGATTTGACCAAGCGATTTTATGGATCCTTGGAGCATTTTTGGGATTTGACCAAGCGATTGCGATAATCCTTGGAGCATTTTTGGGATTTGACCAAGTGATTATAGAATCCTTGGAGCATTTTTGGGATATGGCTCTCTTAGATATGAAATGGTCACAAATGACTGATATTCAAGGGTTCTGTTTCCTTGATACCATCAAGAGAAGCTAGCCGGTACATCCCGGGTCCTATTTTGCTATCAATGACATATGGACCTAACCAATTTTCCGCAAATTTGTCCCTTAGGTGGGATGGCAAACTGGAGTTCTATTGGTTTTCCTTCAAAACCAAATCACCAACCCGAAAGTCCCTCAGGTGAACTTTCATGTTGTAAGCTTTCTTAAGTCGCTCTTGATAAATACGTAAATGCTCGAGAGCATTAACGCATCGTTCATCAAGCAACGTAAGCTGGTCTAACCGAGCCTACCGTGCAGCGTCATCATCGATGAACTCTTGCATTGATATGCATAGGGAAGGAATCTCCAACTCTAGAGGCATGACTGCCTCGGAGCCATACACGAGCAAAAACGGAGTGGCCCCAATGGATGTCCGAATGCTAGTGCGATATGCCCATAGGGCAAGTGGGATTTAAATGTGCCAATCCTTATGACTATCTATGATGATCTTTTTAAGGATGGCAACTAGCATTTTTTTTTACGCCTCTGCTTGCCCATTCGCTTGCAGATAATAGGGTGTTGAAAAGCTGTGCTAAATCTTGTACTTTGTGGTCAAAGCATGCACATCTTTGTTCTTGAAATGTGTCCCATTATCCGAGACTATTTTGGATGGAATACCAAAATGACATATGATGTTATGTAAAATGAACTCCACAATGCGGGGTCCTGTCATAGAGGTAAGCGGAACAGCTTCCACCCACTTGGTAAAATACTCTGTGGCCGTTATGATAAACGTGTGACGGCCTGATGATGCAGGGGAGATATTTCCAATTAGATCAAAGCCCCACTGCAAGAATGGCCAAGCATACTGGACTGTCTGCAAGGCCTAAGAAGGTACGTGCATCAAATTGGCATGATGTTGACACTTCACGCACTTCTTGACATAGGTGCAACAATATCGCTCTAAAGATGGCCAATAATAGCCCATGCGAAGAATGTGCTTTGCAATGGCCATACCACTAAAGTGGCCACCACATGTACCATCGTGCACTTGGGTGATTGCCCAAGTGGACTCTTGCTGGTCCAAGAAACGAAGAAGGATTCCTTCATAGCTGCGATGATACAAAATGTCTCCTATCAAGACATACTTAGCCGCTTTCTGCTTGAGTGCTCGTTTTGCGGCATGAGTCAACCCAAGCGAGAGATTACCTAACTTGAGGTAGTCTCTGATGGGTAAATACCAGTCCTGTTGATCAGAAACCTTGACAGTATGAATAGCCAATCCCTCTTGAAGTTCATCCCTAGCGAACGTTGAATGGGATAAAACTCGTACGAATAGCGTTATGTTGCTATTAATGGGAATAGGGGAGAACAAGGACCCCTAGTTGGCACGTTTCAGACGATCTAAAATTTGAGAGAACTTATCCAAGGATGGTTCAATCTGGATCATGTGGATTCTTGGCATCAAGTCTGAGCTTGCACGATTCATCACGGATTGCGATAAGGTTTTGACTTAAATGGTTGTCATATCACCGAAAAGGTCTTGCGGAATTAGTGACCCCAAGGAGGCCATTGTGTCCGCAAAATGATTCTATGATCAAGGGAGTGCCTCGATGTCATACCACTCAAGTTTTTCCAGGAATTTGTCCACAAGGGCTTTATAAGCCTGCAGAACTAGGCATTTGCATTGATATACCCCTTTGACTTGATTGACTATTAACAGTGAATCACCAAAGATGTTCAGTCGTTTGATGTTCATGGCGATTGTTGTCTGAAGACCTAGGAGCAAGGCTTCATACTCTGCATTATTGTTGGTGCACGGGAAGTTTAATTTAAATGACAAGGGCATTGGAGCACCTTGCGATGTGAAGAATACAATTCCAATGCCACCACCTTGCTCACATTTAGAACCATCGAAGAATAGGGTTATGTTGACCTATGACTCAGGCTCATCAGAATCTGGTGATTCTGAGACATGGAAGACCCCATCATTGGGTAGTTCTATGACCAAAGGCTGATCGTCTTCAAAAGGAGCTTCTGCTAGTTTATCGGCTATGACTTGTCCTTTGATAGATTTCTATCCAATAAACTCAATGTCAAATTCTGTCAACAACATGATCCATTTTTCCATGCGACTACTATGATAAGTACGACTCATCATGTATCGCAATGGATTCTCCTTAGACACAACATACATAGTGTTGCTCAGCATGTAGTGGCATAGCTTTTTGGTAGCAAACACCACTGCCAAGCAGATTTTCTCAACGTATGCATAGTTAAGTTCATAACTGACCAGGGTGTGGCTAAGATAATAAGTAGCCTGTTCCTTGTGAAGTTCATTCTTCTGGTCTAACATGGTGCCCAATGCCACCTCAGTAGCTGAGATGTATAAGTAGAACGACACTCCTGGTTTAGGTGGTGCCAATACTGGCGACGAAACCATGTATTATTTGATTTTGTCAAAGGCGGACTGGCACTCGTCATCCCAGTGAAATGTAACCCCCTTGTGCAATAATTTGTTCATGGGTCGGCACTTGTCAGATAATTGCACTATGAAGCGTTTAATCGACGTGACCTTTCCCTACAGACTTTTGAGCTGCTTGATTATAGTTGGGGGAACCATTTCAAGGATTGCCTTGACTTTCTTTGGGTCCACCTCGATTCCTCGCTTTGAGACTATGAAACCCAAGAGTTTTCTAGATGTGACGCCAAACACGCACTTCTAGGGGTTTAGTCTAACTTTATGCTCCATGAGGCGATCGAGGATCTTGCTTAAGTCATCGATATGATTTGAGCACAAAAGAGACTTGGCTAACAAATCATCCATGTAATATTCCAAAGTTTTGTGCATGTAGTCATGGAAGATGTACGTCATGGCACATTGGTAGGGCACCAGCATTTTTAAGGCCAAAATGCATGACCTTATAACAAAATGTCCCCCAAGGTGTTGTAAATGCCATTTTTAGTTGGTCTTCAGGATTGATATGAATATGATTATATCCTAAGAAACCATCCATGAGGGAGAGAATTTTGTGACCTATTGTAGCATCTACCAATGCGTCGATGCTCGGCAAGGGGAAATCATCCTTAGGACTCGCTTTGTTTAGATCTCAAAAATCAGTGCATATGCAAATACTCCCATCGGGTTTCTTGATGGGAACCATGTTGGACAGCCATGGCGGATAATCCATGCAGATGACAAACTGTACATCCAACAGCTTTTGCAATTCATCTTTGACCATCAAGGCCACTGTTGGGTGCATCTTACGTAGTTTTTGCTTTACATGCTTGATTGTCGGATCAAGCATTAAATTATGCGTGACTAGCTGCGGGTCTAGTCCTGGCATATCCTTGTACGACCATGCAAAAACCTCCTTCTTCTCTTTGAGAAGGGCAATGTAGTCGGCTTGCTCTTCGAGGGAAAGACTTACCCCCAGCTTGAGAATCTATGGATTCATTGGATCTATGCCAATATCTACGTCAATCGTCTCCTCGACTGACATGTGGGATCCGTCCTCCAACTGATGTGGAGTCAGGATCAAATGGATATCATTAGCTGATTTTAGATCTACGTTGGGAACCTCGGGTTCCTCTTCAGCCTAAAAAATTTCCTGAGTTGTCCTTGGGGTAAAATGAGGCATTTCACCGAAAGGCCAGTACTCTGATGGTGATAAAGGTGAATCGATGCGATCCCAGTCAATGGCATCTGTGTCTAGATGTAATTACTGTGCTGGATCGATCGAATTGCGGATGGGTGCGGTCAAATCAATGGAGATCATGTGGATGGAATGAATTTGGTCTCCATTACCGTGGGTATGATACCTTGAACATTCTGGATGCTCCCTATACTCTGGATCTGGTTCTAGGGGAATGGGCACGAATGGATCAGCCCTATGTGCGAATAGGAGGACAGGGTCTTCCCTCAACATTGATGTCATGATAGGGTCTCGGGGTGGACGGTGCTCATCATGAATTTGGAGCCATGGATCCAACACTTGGTCCCACCCCACTGGGTCTACCCACCATTCATGCCCTAACCTTATGCCCATCTGTCCCATCAGATCTTCATGAGTTAAAGGGCGATTATGCCATCATGCATGATTGAGATAGTTCATCTCAGTCTCATCTTCTGAATCACTTTCAAAAATCCAAAAATGTTCATTTTCTTTAGCAACTGTTTGTGACGTTGAGGGTTCTCCTTGTTCCAGTAAATTAATCTGGTCCCATTGTGGTTGTTCCACTCTTGGTGGAGGGACCTGATTCTCTTGACACTGTATTGACTCAACTGGAACCTCTAAGGGGAAAAGCTTCAAAAAGATGTTCGGACATCGTTTATGTTCTCTTTGGGGATTAGTGCCTGAACTTTCACCTATCTCTAGCAAAGGAGGGGGATTACTGATGTTGCCAGGGGTGTTTGTTGACCATGGGAGGTAATATCCCAATGTATATTCTGTATTTGGGTTGGCATAAAGATCTGGTGCCAATCCCCCCTTGTTGCCTATTCCTAGGCCTTGCATAGTTTCTACCAAGATGTCTAAGGGCAAGGGGTGGTTGAACCCTACTCCCGACTTATCATATGGCATCTGATATCTTGGTTGGCAAAGGACACGCATCCCTTGCTCATATCTACCTAGCCCGTATCCATGCCAATTGCATTGGCCGAGATATCTTAGAGCAAAGTTTGGGTTTGACAGATAGTTGATATTTTTAGCAAAAGGCTCTTCGTCTTCTTCCTTTTGCTTGCATGGTTCAAGACCATGATCAAGGCCCCCATACACAAAATTTGTCTGGTTTGGTGGGTAACCTAGAGGAACTACTATTCCTATGGGAAGGCGAGGTCTCCCCATGTCCTGTACTGATTCTAATGCGGGCGTTGCCACAACATTCTACACTAGATACTCCCCTAGACCTGTACTGGCCATTTCAACAGTGATTGTTGATGCTTGGGGGGGAGGGAACGGGAGTCCTTCCTGAGTCCATTCCATGTTTGGTGGGTTAGGAGTCTCAACTTCCGTTGTGCTAGGTATTTCCTCTATTGATACTGTTGATATTGTTGGCAACCCCTCTTCTAGGGGCTGAGCCTCTTCCAGGATCTGTTTTCCCTTGTCCTTCTATTTAGCCATGACAGGCGGCATTGGTAGTGAAGGAGAAGATGATGAAGACTCACCTGGCTGGGATTTTGATGATTTGGTCACCAGTGGTGCTTGCGATATTAGACCCTATTTAGATGGATTTAACTAGAAATCCAAATGCGTTGAAGGGAGGGTCGATTGAGGCATTAATTGTACCGCATTACAATACTTGAAGGGTTCTAAGTCCATCGAGACTACATGTATTTCTCCTTCAAATGCATACTTTAGGCACTGGTGAGTTATCGAAGGGACACACTTCATGTCCTTGATCCATGGCCATCCTAGCAGTATGTTGTAAGCCATCTCGCCTTCCAGAACATGGCACAATGTTGGTATTATCTTTTGTCCTACCTGGATAGGCAGAACAACTGTGTCGACTATCGAGCATATTGCATCATTGAAAGCTCGTAGTGTGTATGTGGAGGCTGTGATATGAGAGGCTGGCAGCTTTAGATGTTTTAGTGCTGCAGTGGTAATGATGTTACTGGACGAGCCAGTATCTACCAACACTCTCTTGTATGGGATCCCGTTGACCCACGCGATAATGTGCAGGGGTGGATCTGCCATGTCATTCGATATTGCTTTGACTTCATCCTCTCTGAAGGTAATGATCGGCTTCGTACATCATTTCACATGTCCCACAAAGTTGTTGAAAGAATTTGCTTCGTGAGGCTGTAATTCGATGGCTTTTAAAATTTCCATAAGAGCTTCCCTATGAGGTGTTGATTGTTGAATAATCTCATAAATAGAAAGCCTAGCCGATGTGGTCCACAAACTCTACTTGAGTTTGGTCCATATCATGACCTCAGGTCTAGGCAGAAGCAACTACACAGGGCGTTGTTGAGGCTGCGATGTTGTTGGAACTTCCCTTGTAGCTACCTCGGGGGCAACTCCTGGGTACTTTTTGTTCCTGGTCACTATGCTGATCATTCCCACAAATCCTTACATGGGAAGATTCTATCGCACCTCATTAACCTGGAGAGGTTTTGCTTGTGCCTCGTGGGTAGGCAAAGGGTCCTTGAATACCCCCATTTGTTGATTATTTGGCACTATGGGGTTGTCCACGGCCAATGTTTTATTGTCGATCAAATATTGGATTAATCCTTTGAATTTCCAACATCCATTCAAGTCATGTCCCCTTCACCTATGGAATCTACAATATAATTCCTCTCTGTATCCCTTAGGCTTAGGAGCATTAGGGTCTACAGTTTGGATTTCTGGTAGGGTGACTAAATTTGCCACTGACAAGCGATCAAATAGGGAGTCCCTGGACTCCGCATAAGGGGTGAATTGTCGCCTAGGGCGATGCTGCTGATTCTGCTCCTATTTTTTATTATCTCTTTCATAACTAGGAGGCACTACCTGGTAATTAGCCTTTTGGGGCTGTATTTCTTGCACAGGCTTGGGGACATTTATCGTAACTTGATTAACTACAGCGGGTTGTGATTGCGTAGTCCTGGTCTTAGTGGTTTTATTCCACTCTTTCTTTTTAGGCTTAGCAATTGCGCCCTCACCTATTTTGATCTCTTCTATAACTCTGGATTGTGCCAAAGCTTCTTCTAAGCTGGCATGTTGCTGTAGCAACAATAGCCCAGAGATTGATTTTAAGCAACTCCGTGCAAACATCTGTGTGAGATCAGACATAGAGGGAAGGTAGGGTAGCTTAGAAAGCAAAGCCCTCCATCGATTCCCATATGCTGCCATTGTTTCTTCCTCATATTGCTCGAGGCTAGCCAGATCACTCAGTGATGCCTTCTTCTTTGTGTTGAAGGCAAAGTGTTCAAGAAACGCATCTACTAATTGATCTAGGTTGTTTATGCTATGTTTTGGTAACTGTGTGAACCAATCCGAGGTAGGGCCCGCAAATGTGGTTATGAATGTCCTAAGCAACAATGCGTCATTATCTTGGATGCCTAAGCATTGACTTAGGAATCTTGTGACATGTTCTTGTGCATCCTCTTCACCTTTAAAGACTGCCAATTGAGGCAACTTGAAATGTTTGGGGTAAAGAGGTGTGGGCACTGAGGGATGCACTGGATGACTACGGAGTTGACGTAATGTGGGTTTTTGATGCCCAAAAGCTTTTTTATCCACAGACTCCAAATGCTCTAATAGCACTTTGTATGCATCGAAATATTTTATTTCTTCCTCTTTTGTTTGCTCTCGTTGTGATTTATGGGAGACTGGAGGCCTATGGGGGGGTGGCCGAGTGGCAACCCTCCCGCCTTGATGGGGCATTTCAGCCCATTCTATTTTTGGTTCATACTCCTCATAAACTTCTTGAGGAGTCTCTGGGTGAGGCCTATGACCCTGATTGAGTCCCCGCTGAGGGTACTCATCATTGTTTTGGGGAGTGGCCTCCCTCTTGGGTCTATAAGGTCTCAGAGGCAAAGCTTGACAAGGTCACAGAGACTTGTCCTGCACCAAAGGGTTGTGCCTCTCATATTTTTCTGCTCTTTGGGTGCGAGGGGTTGGCACCCTCTCAGGGATTTTATAGCACAACTCATCCGCTTCACGCTGCATGCGCTCTTTATTAAGGCGATATAAGTACTTTAACTCTTGATGAACTTGCTCAAGTCGTGTGATTCGGGCTTGGTGGGTGGTATGTCTGGCGACTGTCGGGTCAACTTGGTCTACCCTCTTTTGCTCAGGAGGCTTGAATGTTTCTCCTATGTGTTTGCCTCGATCTTGATGATCTAAAATTTCAATGGGTCACTTCCCTCTGTCAAGGTAGGCGACATTTACTTGAGGCTCTGGCCTCGATGGGTGGCCATGATATCTAGCAGGTGCAAAAATTCAAGGTTCCCACACTGTATGTTATTCCCGAGGAATGCGATGGTATTCCTCGTACTCCCTTTCATGGGTGTGAAAGGGGTGGGCGGAGTGAGCTCGCCCTATGTGAAGAGCCCTACGCTCTGGGTTTTGTATTTCTGTTCTAATGGGAGGCAAAGAAGAGGTAGCGTATTCACGTTGTCTCTCCTCATGGACACTATGCCTCTCTAGCGCTTCATCGCACTGTGGCCACTCAGATCTAGCCTCAAGAGGCGGTTGTCTATTTACATTGAGATCTACATGTAAAGCTTCTTCCTGAAAGGGGCTGTGTTGAATGGGCAAACTCCACAGAGGAGGGTCCCAATAATTCCTTCTTGATGTGGCCTGATGTGGACTCTCTTGTAGTCCAGACCGCCAAGGTGGTATGGCTAAGTCCTCAGGGCTAAAGCGAAGGTGACCAGTGCCCTCTCTTTGTGCACCTTCCACAACGTCCGCCCTTGATTGGGCTTGGCTACGGGTGTACACCATTGTGGTGCTTCTCTACTATCTAAGCATATTTTTATCTCATTTATGATGATTTTTCTTTTTTTTTACACTAAGCAGAAATGAACACACACATACACAAACAGTGATTATCTCTTTTAAGGATTAATAGTGTGTCCTAAAATGGTTTAGTGCATTTATGATGATTTTTCTTTTTTTTTACACTAAGCAGAAATGAACACACACATACACAAACAATGATTATCTCTTTTAAGGATTAATAGTGTGTCCTAAACTGGTTTAGTGCATTTTGATGTTTTGTTTTGTTTTTGCAAGTTTTGAAGAATGTTTAAATGCATAATGTTGGCTCATATGACTCCCATAAATGGTCGCCCCTTCAATATACCATTTCCGGACCGATATACCAACCTCTCTATATACCCGCCCTTACAAGAGGGAAATGTAGCACCCTAAAATTGGCGCAATAAAATTATAAAATTTACATTCACCTTAGTAAATAAATTTAAATTCAAATTTAACCTCCCAAACCGCCCGTTAACCGTCGGGAAATCCGTTTCCCCCTTTTTCGCGCCATTTTTAGAGGTTGTTTTGACCGTTTGACGATATCGTCGCCGATCAGACGATATCGTCCCAGATTTGACGATTTCGTCTGGACTAGGACGTCCAGACGATCTTGTCGCAAAACTGAATTTGCATAGTTGGAATCTGTTCCAACGGGTCTCCAATCTGGGCAGAAGTGTGTCTGCGCCGTTGGGACCCTCCCCCGTTGGAGATCTCCCAAATTGGGATGATCTCCAACCTCCTAACTACTCCCCCTAAGCCTATTTAATCTCTAAGATTTTCCCTCCCCAACCCCTGGCTGAAATTTTCTGCAAAGTGATTCCCTCTGCGTCAAAACATCCTAATCTTGCTTTTGCACTAGTCCCATAGCAATTTTGTTGCAGGTACATCACTGATTTTCAGCCGGAGCCAGCATCCATCGTCGCCGATGAACCTGTTCAGATCGGAGGCGATCCCGTCAAATGCGAGACGATTTCGTACTGATGCGAGACGATCTCGACTGCAGTCCACATCGAGGCAATCAGTGCCTGGAGTTTGCTTTTCTCAACCTTTTCTTTGTCATTTTATGCTACAAATTAGATCATTTACTCAGTGTTTATATTATTTTGCATTTGGAGTTCACCCATTTAGCTTAGATTGCACATTAAGTTCATGATTTGTTGTTAAAATACAAAAATTGGCTAGGATTGTTGTTTTAAACTATTGCTCAGTATTCATTTTATTATTTGGTGTAATTTGCCTCTGTTAGCATAGTAGAATTTCTTGTATTTTGCATCTATTTTCTATTTTGCAGGTCTCTAACGAATTCGTCTGACGAATTCGTCAGATCTCAGACGATTCTGTCAGTTTCAGATGATTCTGTCAGATTACAGGCGATTCTGTCAGATTACAGGCGATCCAGACTGCTTCAAACGTCAGAATCTTCTTCAGACATCCGGATCAGGTATTCTTCATTGTCATTCTATAAAATTCTCTATTTTTTGCTTTCAAATCTGTTTGCTGTGTTCATGAAAGTTGCATTTTCATGTAGTTTAATTTAGATTCATTCGGCCAAACCTAGGACATGAATGCTTAAGATTAAAACGAACACATCTAAACACATTCCAAAACCTAGGCATGGAAACTGCCGCCAAATGTTTCCTGGTGAACCCACCATCCGTCGAAAAATCACCAAAATACACCTCCCTTGAGAGGCGGGACCTTCGCAAAGTCCTCTCAGTCCGAGGTACCGCACCATCCTTTTCCCATCCTCCTTCCGGGCGCGGATCCTATAGCTTGAAGGTAGGGATGCGAAAAATTTGGAGCGATACATTTTGGTGAACCCGACGTGAATGCATCATAACCTTTTGAAAACAAAAACAAAAACAAAAAAAAACAAAAAAATTAGAACAACTAAAACTTAGATGCATTTTAAAACATTTAAGGTTTAAAGTCATGTTTAGATGGTAGCTCCTAAAAAGAGGTTAGCAGTTACTATAAACGTAGAAAATCAATTGGCAGCTATAGAAGTTAATTCTGTCCTTAATATCCCTGAAACAAGTAGAAATCAATTCCTGTGGAACGAACTTGATAGGAGACTTAGTCTCATTTCATCTAGGTCCACACAACTTAAGCAAATTAAGAGGCTAGTCTTGGATAGAATCCTGGATCCTCATCAATTAGTTTTTTATCATGAACTTCAGAGAGCCTGCCATAGATGGTTAGCCTATAGGAGAGCTTTAGTATCTTCGAGTTGTTCACCTTCGAGGAATACCTCGAGAACGCAGCTATTGTGCACCAATTCCTAGGCCTTGTAGAAGACCAAGAGGTTGTTCTTACAAATAGGGAAATATGGAATAGAGTTCCTCGTGTTGTGTTATATCGAGAGTATTGCCACGAGCTTTACTTCTATCAACCAACATCTGAGACAGATAATATTACCATAGCCCTTTTCATCAAATTCTTAAAAGAAAACTTTCAATTTGAAGAAGAACATTTCATGACTCCTGAACAACTTGAACCTATTAATGATATTCATAAGTTATTCATAGAAAACTAGCTCATTTACTTTCAGTCTTATTATTTCGTGCATTTATTGTGTTATTTGCTGTCTTTATTATATTGTTTCAAAAAAAAAAAAAATTAAAGAAAAAATTAAAAATAAAAAAAACTTAGCAAAAACTTAAACATTTCAATTTCAAATATTATAGTAGGTATATAGTAAATATATACCTCTTAATTTGTTGCATATATATATATTTTTATATATATATATATATATATATATTTGCTGAAATCAAAACTTAGCACCATGCCTAAACTTAGGAATGGTAAAGAAACTTTAGGGGAAGGAGAAGATTGGTTACAAGATACAACTGAAAATCCAAATGTCCTTCTTGGAGATACAAATCCGGAAGGAGAAACTCTAGGTCAATCAGATGAAGACTTAGGTGAAGATAAGGAACAAGAAGCAAATGTTAAAGAGGATGGATCCTCATCCCCTAGAGTAGCTCCAAATGGAGCTATTGCCTTTGACAATGCAGAGCATTTCAAGAGATTTCTCATGGAAAACATTGATGACCTTAATGTGGCAATTCGCCTTGATAAAGGGCAAATTAGTAAAACTCAAGCGACCATGGAATATATATGCAATATGCAGACTAATCCCTTGTCTTTCATTGATCAAGAAAGTGACAAGGGTGGACCATCCAATACGGATATGGTCACTATAGCCCAAAGCATGTCAAAACAACAAGTTACCCAACCTCCTAAGGAAACTGTTACTCAACCTAAAATCACTCCCGCACAAAAGAAAATTCCCTTCACTACTTTGTTCCGCCAAACTATTGAACAAAATGCTTTAAATAAACAGAAACCTAAAACAAAGCCAAATACAAATTTTCAACAATCCGAAATACAACATCATCCAACTTCAAAATCCCTCCATAATACTTTTCCTACCAATACTTTACACAACAGTAACATGGCATCTAACCTGCATGTTCCTCCATCATATGCCCATAACACTTATGTCAATGCCCTACCAAACCAATATGGGGGGCAAACTAGTAATTTGGAAGCTATGGTGAAACAATTGGCTTCACGTATGGACCAAATAGATCCCTACCGTCCCTCGTATAATTATCGAGAGATTTGTAGTCAACCTTTGGATCCCATAGTTGTAGCTCAACCATATCCTAAACATTTTCCCATGCCTGTTCTGCCTATATATAAAGGAACCGAAGATCCCATAGAGCATCTTCGCATGTTTAGGATAGCATGTCACGACATATCGCATGACGACTTGCTATTACTAAAAATGTTCCCCAAAAGTTTAGGTGGAATGGCATTAGAGTGGTACTACCAATTGCCCACTCACTCTTTGAGAAACTTTGAAGAAACAGTTGAATCATTTGTCCATCAATTTAGTGCCTACATCGAGAGGCATGTAACTATTAAAGACCTATACAATTTAAAACAAGATAAGGATGAATGCTTTGCCGATTTCTTAGCTAGATGGAGGCAATTGACAGGAAAACTGCACTTTGTGCTACCCTATAGGGAAATGTTGGACATTTTCATCAACAATTTACAAGAACAACTTTCTTATGAGCTATCAACAACTACTTTGACTACCTTCGATCAAGCTATAGATTTAGCTCGAAGAGTAGAAGATGCCCTCATTAGGAGAGGCCAACTTAGGAAGAAGGATGACGAGAAAACATCTAGAAATCAATATAAAAACAAACAGGTTGTCGGTGACGGAGTCACTGACAGCAGAAATGTTGCTAATATCAATGCAACGAAGACAACAAAAAAATTCATATTGAAACCTCCTGACAAGCCTCCTCGAGAATTCACTAGATTAAACCAACCTTTGTCAACTATTTTACCTCAACTGCTCGAAAGAGGTTTAATCCAATTGCCAGCCATCCGGGAACCTGACCCAACTATACCCGGATATAGAGCTGATTTGCACTGTGATTTCCATAGAGGACCTGGACATTCTACCAACGCCTGTAAAAGGTTGAAACATAAAATACAAGATTTGATTGACAATAATGAAATGGAAGTGCAAGCCTTCCAACCTAAACAAAACCCTCCTAATAATACTCAAAAGACTGTTCCCCAAAATCAAAATCAAAATGCCAATCAAACTCTAGACATATTTCAACACCCTTTACCAAGACATGGTAAAGAGGTAGCCAATCAAATCGAACATCATAATGTTCCCCCTCCTACCCGATATGTAGGAACCATTAGCGGACAATTACCTATTCGGGATCCTCAAATATTTGACACGACCTTATCCTTGGTTACGACCAGGACCTTACATAATTTTCAAACTTCTGATTCTAGTGATATAGAGTCAGATAGTGAAAGTGAAGTAGACATTACTTCAAACCAATCGAATAGTTCTGAAAACGAATCAGATCCTATTCAACCTGTCACAGATGATATGGTTCCAGAAGAACCATTTCCTAGAAGAGTCACTACTCGACCTTCTTCTAATATATTCCTTTCAAATGAACAAGCCATTAATGCTCAACCGAGACCAGTTCAACGTCTTCACTATAACATTGTAGGTACCATTGGAGTCGTTACTCGACAACAAGCTCAAAACTCTCAGCAAGAATCAAACCAGAATGATGGATCAGCTCCATTCGTTCTGAAAAACCCTAATAAAGGGAATCATGCTCCTAATATCCAATCTAAACCCCCTTACAGCATTAATGAGCAATTGTCTAATACCACGGCCAGAATTTCCCTCTTAGATTTATTAAGATCCTCTCCCACCCATAGGGATGAGTTGATGCTTACATTGAGTCAAATGATGGTGCCTCAAAACATTCAACTCTGAAGCTATGGCCAATACTATCATCACTCGAGAGATTGATTGTATTGACTTCCGGGATAAAGATATCCCACAACACAGTTTACATAAGGACAATCCCTTATACATTATTGCTTTAATTGGAGATGTAGCTGTCAAACGAGTTTTGATTGATAATGGCTCATCTCTAAACATTTGCACCTTTGACTTCTACCAACGATTTGGCTTTAGAAGTGATGAAATGAAGAAAACTGATATGATCATCAAAGCTTTTAATGACGAAACACAAGAAACATGTGGAGTTATTACCCTCCCATTGCAAGTTGGTCCTAGAACCCTAGAAACAACCGTGTTCATTGTACATTGCCCAGCATCGTACAATATACTTTTGGGTCGCCCTTGGATCAACGCCATGCGAGCGGTCCCATCAACTTTACACCAATGTGTTAAATTTGAGTTCAAAAATCAGTTGGTCACTATTCATGGTGACCCTAGACCTTTTGATATGTGTGCTTTGGCAGAACCAGTTGGAGTGCAATTTTGCCCAGCTCTGTCATCCACACATTCTAGTTCTTCTTTTTCATCTAAAACTGTGAAACATAAACCCATAACTTCACCTAGTTCCCCTCCATTAACTTCATCCTCCTATATAGATCAACAACCCTCTAAACAAATTACTTTAGAACCTCAAAAAGATTTCAAATCTACAACCAATTCTTCAACTACTACCCCTACAAATTCAAAACCTCTAGACACATCTATCATCCCTTCCACATCTCAAGACATAGGTAATAAGCCTTCTACATCTTATGCCCTTTCTGATGAACTTTTACCGGATTTATCTACAACCTTAATATCAGAAAAAATGAATGCTTTCATGCAAGATTCAAACCTTTTAAATAAATTACCGCCATCTCCTCGTACTTTGGGCCTCCCACAACCTCTGGGAAGTACTTACCAAGTTGGGAGTTGTGCCTTCATTTATAAAGGATATGACTGGGGAAGAATCCCTCGGAATATCAAAACTCATCATGAGGGATACGCTCGGTGCTATTTTACCAATGATTATATTAAAGCTAAACCCATGATGCTTAAAATGGGATATAAAGGGAAAGGCTTGGGACCTTTCCAAAATGGCATGAAAGAACCTTTCGAGGTAGAACCGTGGCCTGCCTGCTGTGGTGTGGGCCTATTTCCTAGTAAGGGTCAACCCTTTCCTTTTGAGGATGATGATCATCTCATATGCTATCAAGATTATTTGGATAGGCATGTTGATTTGCCTCTTAAAAATCAGTCGTTTTCATGCAACATGCTATCCATAGCATACCCTGAAATGATTGCTGACCCCGATGAAGAATTGGAAGGAGATATCTTCCATGATGTCTCTGTTGAAGAGATGCTACACAACGGATTTTATTTTGATGGTTCTATACCAACTATAGCCCAAATTGAGGCCACTGACCCTCAGAATGAATTATCTAAATTAACCTTACAAGAATTACAAGAATTGGGCGTGTCACCCGCCCCACCTAACTTTGAAAGAGATCTACACATGGAGGTAGAAAATGTCATTAAAATTAACATTGGGACTGAGGACAATCCTCACATAATCAATATTGGAGCAGAACTAAGTCAAGAAAAACAAGAACAATACACCGCATTTCTTAAAGAGTATGAAGATGTCTTCGCTTGGACATACGAAGATATGCCAGGTCTAGACCCTTCCGTAGTCATGCATCATCTAGTGGTCCATCCGGATGCTAAACCGGTTAAACAAAAACTTAGAAAAATGCATCCCAAAGTGGCTCTGCTAGTCAAAGGGGAGTTAGAAAAACTCTTGAATGTTATCTTCATACAAGCTATTGATTATGTTGAATGGATCTCAAATGTAGTTCCAGTCACCAAGAAAGAAGCTACCAAAGTTAGAGTTTGCACCGATTTTAGAGATATCAACGTTGCATGCCCTAAAGATGACTTTCCTCTTCCAAACATGGATCAAATTATTGACTTCACTGCCGGAAGTGGGATGATGTCCTTAATGGATGGATTCTCCGGTTATAATCAGATCAGGATAGCTCTCGAAGATCGGGCTAAAACAGCCTTTATTACCCCCTGGGGTACCTTTTGCTTGGAAAGTGATGCCATTTGGCTTAAAGAACGCCGGTGCAACTTATCAACGAGCTATGACCTACATTTTTCATGATATGATGCATGATATCCTACATGATTATGTAGATGATATCATAGCTCGCTCTCTTATTGAAGATCATCATTTAGATGATTTAAGGAAAGTTTTTAATCGATTACGAGAATATCTCATTCGATTAAATCCAGCAAAATGCATATTCGGAGTTAAGTCCGACAAACTATTAGGGGTTTTAGTTTCTTTACGTGGTATCGAAATTGACCCTCTCAAAATTGTGGCCATCACCGATATGCCCGCACCTACTAATATATCTGAATTACGAAGTTTACAAGGTAAGCTTCAAGCCATCCGTCGCTTCATCGATAAGCTGGCGGATAAAACTAGTCCCTTTCTTAAACTCCTTAAGAAGGATGTCCCCTTTAATTGGGACACAGAATGTAGAGAAGCTTTTGAACTTCTCAAACAATATCTCCTTAATCCGTCGGTGCTTTCACCACCTAAATCCGATCGCCCATTTCTCCTATATATTTCAGCTTCAGATTCTGCCTTAGGAGCTATGTTAGCTCAACTTGATGATGAAAAGCGAGAACGTGCTAATTATTACATTAGCCGAACCTTCATCAGTTATGAAACCCGCTATACCGCGTTGGAAAAACTATGTCTAGCAGTCATTTTTGCTACGCAAAAATTACGACATTATATGCTTAGCCAAAAAACTTATGTCATTGCTAAATATGATCCCTTAAGATATCTCATGAGTCGACCTTATTTATCGGGTCGCACAGCCAAGTGGGTTCTTGCTCTAAGCGAGTTTGATCTCACCTTCATAGGACAAAAGTATGTTAAGGGTCAAATCATAGCAGATCAATTAGTCGCTGCACCCTTAGAGTCTACTCATCCCCTCATCATCGAGTTTCCGGATGAATGCCTCCAATTAGAGGCAGACCATCCTGAACAATGGTCCTTATACTTTGATGGCGCCCGATGCATGAGTGGGGCTGGTGCGGGTATTATTTTAATATCTCCACAAAAACATCTTATTCCTCTGTCCTTCAAACTGACCTTTGCTTGCACCAACAATACTGCTGAGTATGAGGCTCTAATCCTTGGATTACGAGCTGCTCTAGCACTCAAAATTAAAAATCTCTTAGTTTTTGGTGATTCCCAATTGGTTATAAATCAAATTAATGAAGTTTATCAAACCCGAGATGATAAACTGTGCCCATATAAGGCCTATGTTTTACAACTAATGTCTTTATTTGATCAAGTCACCTTGGAAGCTATTCCTCGAACTAGCAACCGTGCAGCTGATGCTATGGCCACAGCTGCATCTCTCCTGCCCTTGGAGTTAGACGACGAATACGCCACTATCATTATTCGTCGACTCCAGGAACCCGCTTCAAATAAGTCATGCTTAGAGCCTTTGGATGTGTTTCTAATCAATGAAACTACTCCTGAACCTTGGTATACAGACATATTTGATTTTCTCCAAAATGGGACTTTCCCTGCTAATTCTAATAGAAACCAGCGTCGGTTATTACGTCGACGAGCAAGTCGATTTGTAATAATTGGCAATACTTTATATAGGAGATCTTTTGAAGGTATCCTATTAAGATGTTTAAACTTAGAAGAGTCTAAATCAGCCTTGAGTGAAGCCCACGATGGATCTTGTGGAGGACACTTTAGTGGTAGTGCCATTGCTAAAAAGCTCCTTCGGATAGGATACTTTTGGCCTACCATGGAAACAGATGCACATGAGTATGTGCGCCATTGCGACAAGTGTCAAAAACATGCTGACCTTGTCCATGCGCCTGCACAAGAGTTGCGAGGCTATTTCATCTCCTTGGCCCTTTTCTAAATGGGGCTTGGATATTATTGGCAAAATCAATCCTGTGTCTTCTGATGGACACAAGTTCATCATAACTGCCACTGAGTATTTCACGAAGTGGGTCGAAGCTATGCCTTTAGCTTCTTGCACTGGCACACAAGTTTCTAAATTTATTTTTAATCAAATCATTTGCAGGTTCGGAATCCCTGCCAACCTCATCTCTGACAATGGAACTCCTTTCAAAAATAAAGATGTTAAAAAATTATGTCAAAAATATAAGATTCAACATCGCTGGTCCACTCCCTATTATCCTCAGGGTAATGGTCAAGCAGAAGCTTCTAACAAAACTTTAATCAAAATTCTCAAAATATTAGTCAATAAAACTTGCCGTGACTGGCATATTCAATTATATCCAGCCTTGTGGGCTTATCGAACTAGTGTTCGAACCCCGACGGGCACTTCACCATTTGTTTTGGTATATGGTGCTGAAGCAGTTTTTCCATTTGAATTGGAAGTTCCTTCTTTGGCTCTGCTACTTCAAGATACCGAAGTAGGAGATGAATATCGTGCTGGCAGACTCAGTCAGCTGGAACTCCTCGATGAAAAATGCATCAATGCTTTGGAGCATCTCCGTGCTTACCAAAACAAGCTTAAAAGATCATATGCTAAGAAAGTTCGTCATCGATCCTTTGAGATTGGCGACCTTGTTTTAAAAGAAAATAAAAAAAATACAAATGCAACCAAAGAACTTAAAGGTAAATTTGAGCCCAATTGGCTTGGACCATACATTATTACTGCAAAATTTGAATCAGGGAGCATATAAATTATCTACCTTAGATGGTAAAGAACTTAAAGAACCCATGAATATTTTGCATCTTAAACGTTACTATGCATAAACTTGGTCATTTCATCCATGTATATATTTGTTCAAAATTACTATCTTGTATTTCTTTCAATTTATTCAAAAACACCAAAAACATTCATAAATCTCCAAAAATCTTCAAAAAATATCTATTGCATTTGTTTAAGGCGGTTGTTAAATTTTTTGCTCAAAAATATAAAAACAACAATATGCTTGACTCTTTCGAAACCAAAACAATATACAGAAGAAAGAGAGAGTCAACATTCTCAAAAACTTTCTCACAAATCATTTATATATATTTTCTTACAATTATTGCAGTTATATGTTTCAACTTATTTTGGATAAATTAGCATTTATTTTGAATCCCTCACTTGCACACTCACAACAATAAATATCTTGATTTTATTTGGCATGATTACTAATCTCTCTTATATCAAAGTTCACAAAATTCAATTAAATAAAGTTTGAGCATAGAGAATTGATCTTGTTATTTACTTAAACCACACACATCTTTCCACAATAAAATGATTATATTTGTAATTTCCATGTTTTGCTACATAGTAGGACTGATTTCTTGAGTGAAAAGTTTCCCCTGCTATCCTATCATGCACATGGTCTAGAATCTTTGAGAATTGGCAAAAGGACAAGCTCACCCCTACCCAGAATAAAAATCCCTTGCTCTACAGCTAATCCGAGCAAGTATCCCTAGCAAAGAAAAAGAGAAGAAAAATTCAAGAAAGAAGAGAAAAGAAAAATGTTATTTCAGCAATGTTCCAAGCATTATCAAGCAAAAGAAATACAAAAAGAAAAATAAGCAAAGTTCAAAAGAAAGCAAGAAAGCAATAAAATCCCTTTCCCTACCCTTTGAAAAGAAAAGAAGGGTTGATGAGCTTGAATCCCTGGAATTCTCAATTATTTGAAAACTGTGAGGTAAGCCCCATAACAGGTGGTTTGTGCCCAACTCGCTTGGCCTTGGGTAACTCCTAGCGTGGCGATATGTCTGTCACATTAGCGACCTTCTTTTGTACAGACCTATGTCTGCTTATGGATTAGCTAGCTCTTGATAATCCGACCTACATAGTAGTCTAATATGGTTATATGCATCTACATCATGGTTAATGCACACTTATTTGGTTTCTTCAAATCACTTGTATCATAGTATCTTGCTCAAAACTGGTAAATGAACAATGCAATTGCACACACATTTGTATTTGAGAGATTTTGTGTATCATTATGATAAATCAAGATCGGAAATGAATGCACATATGCACATGGGATTCCTTATAAATCTAACTTTTGTCTTCAAAATACTTTGAAATATTATTTTTGCAACTTGTTTGGAATAATCAAGTACAATTATTTTTCACAAAGACAACTATAGAATTAGAAAAATAAAAAATTTCTTCCAAATTACACAAATCAAATCATATATATCTGGTTGACTTTCGCGACGATGGTATAGTTTCAAAACCAAAATTGGAATTTTATGCCTAGCGCAAGTCCTCATTTTCATCTTTTCTGTTCATCAAAAATCAACCATGCAATAAAACTATTTTTTTGGATTTTTGCGATGATGGTATAAGTCTATACCTACATATTCTATGCCTAGCGCAAACCATTGTAACAATTTTTATTCCCCATTTCTTCAAAATCATGAAAACCATATGACTTCATTTTACACAAATTATGCTTTTCAAAAGCAAACACATTATCATTATTTCATGTCATTATGTCAACCTTTAACTTTGCAATGATGGTATAATTCCTAAGGAATTATTCACAAATTTTATCACACTTAGGGATTTATGCCTAGCAAAAATCATTTTAAACAATATTTCATGCATAATATTTTTCATGAAAATCTGAAAACAAAACCATCATCATCATCATCATCATTTGCACTATTGCACCAAAGTCTTAAGACAGTCTCTTAAGCACTCTTTTCCTTTTTAACAATATTTCTATAAATGGGATTAGCTTGACGACCGAGTGAGCGGCGACTCCATGAAATGGTCTATAATAGCGACAATGTCCTTTGAAATTATTGTTAGAAGTCTTTTTATTTTTATCACATTGCATCACAAACAACCACTTTGTTACATCAGATTATTTCATTTATAATGTTATAGCATGACATTCAAATTATAATATTTCCAACGACATAATTACATGAATCCTCAATGAATTATTAAATCAATCAATTAAAACATCTAAAAGCATCATAAAAATACATAACACAATATAAGTCATATGATCAAAAATATCTCATCTATATATGTCACAAATATATATGTACATCATATCAGCTAGATTAGTATGCCACAATCCATATCTTGGCATACTCAATCAAATACCCTCTGTGTAGTGTCTCGAGAGCCCCTCGAGCTCTCAGCCTCATCTCCTCCCCCCTGAGGTGGAGGAGGTGGCCCCATCGCAGTACGTGTGGTGCCGTGAGTCCTGGATGCCGATCGTGATGATGTCCTAGATGACCCCATCACGACAAGCTCTACAATGTGTGCTGGTAATGGCACCCTCTACTCCGCTGGCACCGCCTGGTAGTATAGAGCCTGATAGAAAGTGATCTGGGCGATAGCGCGTGCTAAATCTCGAGTGCTCGCTCCTTCGCCCCGAGCTCTGAGCCATGTAGCCTCATCCTGTAGTGTCTGCACCTGAGCCCGCAAGCGGGCAACCTCAGCTCGGAGAGTCACTGTCTCGCTGCTCTCCCCAGTGTCTACACCCTTGCCCTTATCGGGCGATGGTGGTCTCTCTCTCTATGGAGATGGGGGTCTCTCCTCCCTCCTCTCCCGCTGCCGTGGCCTCTCCTGTGCCTGTGGCCTCCTCTGCTCCCTCCCGCCGTGACCCTGGGCCACCTCTATCGCTTCCTGGCACCGCCTCCCTATCCGATGCACAACTACGTGGATCGGACCCTGTGCCCTCGTCATCCGAGGAGGGCGGATGCCTACGTACCAGGCATCGTAGCCATCGGCTACTCCTACGTCGTCCCCATCCACTGGCTGGATGGGGGCATCGTCTGCGTCCTGGCTCCAGAAGCGCTGCATGTCAGGAGCCCCGCTAACCGTGGTGTTATCCCGGACAGTCCGAGAAAACTCGTAATCCCTCAGAGATGGGATCCCCTGCTGCAGACCGAACTGTCTCAAAACTCGGTCATAGCGGTGGAGCTCCACCTCTCCTCTCTCCATCCGTAGCCAGTAGACTCGCCTGATGCGAGCCAGCTCCTGTCCATCCTCGGCCCACCCTGGGTGCCCTCTCCATGGTCTCCGGGTGATGCGGTCCGGGACCAAATCATCCGGTAGTCTCCGGGACATCGACGGGTCGATCCACCGCCGTGACCCTCTCCGGAGCCACCGGGAGAAGACTCGGGGCCTCTCCCTGTCAACCCCTATCAGTGGAAGCCCTACCGGCCTCCGCACTGCAATGTGCTCCCAGCACCAAACTTGTAGGAGCGATGTCATCACCAGACATCGCCCGCCCTTGTACACGACCCCATACAGGATCTTGTACAATCGGCATAGAACAAAGCTGCCCCAACAAAACCTATACCCATGGTCCCGCATATCGTAGATCACATCTGCGAGCATCCATGGTACCCTGCATCCGCTCTGGTGGCACAGCAGAAGTCCACCAACCACTCCAGCTAGTACTCGTGTGAGTCTGGATGCCCCAGGCATCTGGCGTAGTGCCTCGATATTCACTTCGCCCTTCTCCAGGGCGAAGCTCGGGTCACCACACAGTCGTCCCATAGCGTGGCCCTGATTGGCCGTAGGAGTGATCATCCGTCCTTGTATGGGGATTCTCAGAATCCTCCATACGTCCTCTAGTGTGGGAGCCATCTCCCCTATCGATAACCGAAAATAGGAAGAACCCGGATACCATCTCTCTGCTAGGGCTGTTAGAAGCCCCATGTCCGTGGATACTTGTGGCATCTCCGCCACATGCTGTAAGCCGGCCTGTGCCAGCAGATCTCGCTCTGCCTATGTCAGAGCGGCCAAGTCATCTCTCAATCCTCCATATTTCCATTCTCTACTTTTTAGCAATCCTCTCTACGCAACATAAGCAACATAAACAATAAACAATCATTAATCAATAATTCAAGTAATCAATAATGCAAATTAAAAATTCAATTTTGTGCAATTGATGATATCGCCCACTATTGGACGATATCGTCCCAAATTTGAGCATAATCGTCTCCGATTTCGCAGTTCGAAATCGTCTCTAATTTGATGAAATCGTCCCCCTTTCGACGATTTCGCCCTCGGGCGAAATTGCCGAAATTGAGACGATTTCGTCGAAATCGGGACGATTTCGTCCCGACGACGTCGACGGCCCAAAAACGGCCGCGATGCTCAAAATTCATCTAAAATCTACCTAAAAAGCATGTAAAAATCAAATTAAAGCATTCTAAACTAAGTTTAGACTCTTACCCGTAGACCGCACCGGACTTCTGTCGATCTGTGCGTTGTCTCCACCATTTTGCTTCAGAGCTCTAAAAACAGTAAAAATGAATTAGGGTTTTACCCTATTTTTCTTAATTTTATTCAACAATAATTTTTTTTTGCTTTTCCACGTTTTTACCTCAAACGTTCGATTTGGGTAAAAACACGGAGGGGGCACCATAGTAAGTTGTCGTACGATTCGACCAAGAATCGTCGCCTAAAAATGGGAATAATTTTTTGCTTTCTCGTAGATCGAGAAGAACTCATCTTTAACGCATTTTCTTCAAAAAATTCGCTAAAGAGGGGGCAAAATGTAGCACCCTAAAATTGGCGTAGTAAAATTATAAAATTTACATTCACCTTAGTAAATAAATTTAAATTCAAATTTAACCTCCCAAACCGCCCGTTAACCGTCGGGAAATCCGTTTCCCCCTTTTTCGTGCCATTTTTAGAGGTTGTTTTGACCGTTTGACGATATCGTCGCCGATCAGACGATATCGTCCCAGATTTGACGATTTCGTCTGGACTAGGACGTCCAGACGATCTTGTCACAAAACTAAATTTGCATAGTTGGAATCTGTTCCAACGGGTCTCCAATATGGGCAGAAGCGTGTCTGCGCCGTTGGGACCCTCCCCCGTTGGAGATCTCCCAAATTGGGATGATCTCCAACCTCCTAACTACTCCCCCTAAGCCTATTTAATCTCTAAGATTTTCCCTCCCCAACCCCTGGCTGAAATTTTCTGCAAAGTGATTCCCTCTGCGTCAAAACATCCTAATCTTGCTTTTGCACTAGTCCCATAGCAATTTTGTTGTAGGTACATCACTGATTTTCAGCCGAAGCCAGCATCCATCGTCGCCGATGAACTCTGTTCGGATCGGAGGCGATCCCGTCAAATGCGAGACGATTTCGTACTGATGCGAGACGATCTCGACTGCGAGTCCACATCGAGGCAATCGAGTGCACGGAGTTTGCTTTTCTCAACCTTTTCTTTGTCATTTTATGCTGCAAATTAGATCATTTACTCGGTGTTTATATTATTTTGCATTTGGAGTTCACCCATTTAGCTTAGATTGCACATTAAGTTCATGATTTGTTGTTAAAATACAGAAATTGGCTAGGATTCCTGTTTTAAACTATTGCTCGGTATTCATTTTATTATTTGGTGTAATTTGCCTCAGTTAGCACAGTAGAATTTCTTGTATTTTGCATCTATTTTTTGTTTTGCAGGTCTTTGACGAATTCGTAAGAATTCGTCAGATCTCAGATGATTCTGTCAGTTTCAGACGATTCTGTCAGATTGCAGGCGATTCTGTCAGATTACAGGCGATCCAGACTGCTTCAAACGTCAAAATCTTCTTCAGACATCCGGATCAGGTATTCTTCATTGTCATTCTATAAAATTCTCTGTTTTTTGCTTTCAAATATATTTGCTGTGTTCATGAAAGTTGCATTTTCATGTAGTTTAATTTAGATTCATTCGGCCAAACCTAGGACATGAATGCTTAAGATTAAAACGAACTCATCTAAACACATTCCAAAACCTAGGCGTGGAAACTACCGCCAAATGTTTCCTGGTGAACCCACCATCCGTCGAAAAATCACCAAAATACACCTCCCTTGAGAGGCGGGACCTTCGCAAAGTCCTCTCAGTCCGAGGTACCGCACCATCCTTTTCCCATCCTCCTTTCGGGCGCGGATCCTATAGCCTGAAGGTAGGGATGCGAAAAATTTGGAGCGATACAGGAAACTATAGGTACATGAGAGCAGATGGTACGTGGAACATAGGCGGTACGGAAGGGGGGATTGTCCTGTTAATGACACCTACCATAGAAGAATTATCCTCGCATGCATGGGAATCACCCCAGCAACACTCGGTCAGCTTTCATCAGGATTTACGCCTAACAACAGTGACAATCGGGGAAATGGATGCAAAGCTAAGCCAAGGTGGTGATGAACGCACCGTTGGTCTTGCTCAAGGGCTGGGGTTTTACAACCAGCTCCTTGGTTTAATTTACCACGTGATGTGTGTGGGGTTCATTTTATTTAATAAAAATGAAACAAGCATGAACAACTTTCCCTAAGCAAGTAAAAATTGACAAAAAAGTAGAAACAAAAAATAATAATAAAAAAAAAAAAATGCAGGTACAGCTTTGGAATCTTACCTTTTTTTTTTCTTCTCAAATCGGCTCTCTTTTCCGTCGAAATCGGTTGTTTCTGATTCGGCCCGATACCTTTAAGCACAAAAAAAACATAAATCAGTTTTTGAATCTAAAAAAAAATAGGGGACAGAGTCCCACCGTGATCGCCACTGAAAGCATGAGATTCCAAAAATAAAAGAGACACTAATGGCTGCAATGTAAACTAGCTAGCTTGATGCATGAAATAACACGGATATAATCAAATCAAAAGCAGGAGCACAACCCTTTTTATTAATGTGATTCCAACTCGATTACAATACATCTCCTCCCTTTTTAAGGGCTAGGAGAGTTAGCATGTTTCCATTACAAAAAGTGCATAGTGATCTTCTTTCGCATGCCCACATTTGAAACGAGCAGGCCAGAGTGTTGCCGCAACTTACGATAATGAATCCTTGCTTGCTACTGCTTATCCTACGTTCAAAGACACAAGAAAGGCGTTAGTAGCACCTACTACAAACGTGAAACATTTACTCCTTGAAATTAGTGAAAGATGCATGCTTAAGATTATTGAAAATAGTGAATAAAATGTTACAATACATCTCCTCCCTTTTTAAGGGCTAGGAGAGTTAGCATGTTTCCATTACAAAAAGTGCATAGTGATCTTCTTCCGCATGCCCACATTTGAAACAGGCGGGCCAGAGTGTTGTCGCCGCTTGTGATAATGAATCCTTGCTTGCTACTACTTATCCTGCGTTCAGAGACACAAGAAATGTGTTAGTAGCACCTGCTGCAAACGTGAAACATTTACTCCTTGAAATTAGTGAAAGATGTATGCTTAAGATTATTGAAAACAGTGAATAAAATGAATATAAATGACCTGCACATTTAACAGAATAAACACGTAATGAACGAGTAGACTAAAATGATAGATCATAGAACGTAGAACATAATGCATCTAACAGAATAAACACGCAATGAACGAGTAGACTAAAATGACAGAACGTAGAACTTATAACGTAATGCATCTAATAGAATAAACACGTAATGAATGAGTAGACTAAAATGATAGAACATAGAACTTATAACATAATGCATCTAACAGAATAAACACGCAATGAACGAGTAGACTAAAATGACAGAACTTAGAACATAAAACGTAATGCATCTAACAGAATAGCGTAGAACGTAATGCATCTAAAAAAGTGCAATGGCAGAATAGACTAACATGAAACTAGCAAAAAGGTGTAGGGTGCCCAAGCGGGCCGCCCCCATTGGAACTTGATTTCGACGCCAATCCTACTAAGGAAGGGCCCAAAATCTCTCAGGTTGTGGTGTCGTCGAATTGGTGGATTACGATGGTAAAATGTCGGGTTTAGGTCTGATTCATGCTTCCAAAAACCACCCAACAACCTCTCTTGCGAAAGAGATTAATGGATGTGAAAAGGTGAATCAAAACGGATGCAATCGGGTCTTCAAATGGATAGCACTTCGTTGCTTTTAAAATGCCTCTAGCTTGTCTTTTGGGTGGGAAAGTCCACCGTTTTATAGACCCATGAGGTCTCTTTGGAAGGGTACGTAGGGATGCCACGTGGCGGCCATGCCTTCCCAAGAGGGAGGAGACTCCTCCCTGACTTGGGCTTACATGACTGCCCTTATGACAGTCTGCTAACTGCCAATCTGCCCACCTACACGCGCATGCATAGCAGGTGGCAATAATTGACTGTAAGAGCGTCCACTCATTTTAATGTCCACTTTTGATGGTTGAAAATTTGCCTTTGATTGGTTTAATGTTTGCTTTTGAATGCTTTGATGTTTTCTTATTTTAATGTTTTGTTTTTGATTATTTTAATGTTTTGTTTTTTCTTATTTTAATGTTTGCTTAGGCATAACTGCGAAGTTCTTATCGCGATATCGCGACGTCGCAATATCGCGACACCAACAGGGGAACAAGACGCAGCGGTTGGCGCTGTCACGACATCACGACAGTCGCGACATCGCGACTATCACGATATCACGACCGTCATGACATCATGGCAGTGTGACGTCATGACTATCACGATATCATGACCATCATGACATCGTGGCAGCGTGACATCATGACTGTCGCGATATCGTGACCATCGTGACATTGTGGCAGTGCGACGTCGTGACTATCGCGATATCACAACCGTCACGATATCATGATAGTCAGAATTTGCCTAAGTGTTTTAAAAGCAATTTTTGCCTAAGTGTCTCCAAAAAAAATTTTTGCTTAAGTGTTTTAAAAGCAATTTGTTTTGCCTAAGTGTCTCAAAAAGCCATTTTTTGCCTAAGTGTCTCAAAAAGCAATTTTTTCCTGTCATGTAACCAAAGCACTATCATGTAACCAGATTGGTACCTTCCAAAATTGCTGTGTAAGTGGCTAGGGCCACTGTTTGACCTCTGAGGGCTGCCCTGAAGGCTGTGTGCATCAATGCGATCAGTGTTTATAGTCACATAATCGGATTGGTGCTGTTTTGGTGTCTACACAATTTCAAAATTGTCTTGTCCAAACTCTTCCTCAACCAATTGTTCAAGAAATTTAAAAATCTTCCAAGGTGGTATTTACAGTGGCTAGTTGTATTTCTGTGACATCAGGACTGTCTTGGTTGTTTTCCTCTTCAATCGTTTGTTTTTTTGTTTCTTTCAAGTGGAGTCTTGTAGACATCCTAGTTCCTAGTGTATACTTTCTCTTATTACTCTTTTTTCTTGTGTCAATAGAGGCTTTAGAAATTGTATCAGGTTCTGGTGGAATTTACTCTACTTCCACTGTTGTCTCTTCTCCAATTTTTCTAGGAACTTCATTCCCCTGTTCTGTCAGATCAACAATATTCTTAGAAAAATGGATCCTCTTATGTTTTCCTTTTCTATTGCCATTTATAGACCCTCTCTTAGTTTATGAGGTTAAAGGTTATGGGGAAAGGTACTCTGTTGCTTTTACAACAATATCTATAATAACATCTATTTCCTCCTCTGTAGTAGCATCTATTTCTTCTTCTATAGTAGCATTTGTGTCTTCTTCTACAACAACATTCATGTCTTCTTCTACAGTAGCATCTATGTCTTCTTCTTCCTAATCCTATTTTTTGAAGACTGCATCAGTCAGAGCAGAGTAAAACCTATCAAAGATTCTCAGGTTTCCTCTAAAATGATGCTTGCTGACTAATTTGATAAGACCATGGTGGCGAGGGCTTCCTTTTCCCTCATGATAGTTTTTTGCCATGTTTTGCAGCTTCTGGTGTAGATATAAGGGAAGATTTACCCTAACCTTAGGTTGTTGCCTACCATGTCTAAGGTGGTTCAAAATTTTAAAATGATGCCTTGATAAAACTACATACTACCCTTCATAGGTTAAAAACTTGATTACCCATGTGGCTACTTCATCCCAGGGTTTTTACAAGCTGGTCCTCTTTACACCCTTACACATGTTATTTATCAAGTATTATGGTTCTTTATCATCTTCTTCTAGAAATTGACTATGTTTGCTAGTGTATTCTTGCCAGTTCTAGAAATTTGAAGACCCTCTAATGGAAGTTCAGTAATTTGACTAAGAACTTCATAGGTTACCTTAATTCTCATGTCGTTGATGTGCACCCTGTTGTTTCTAAATGTGCGGGCAAATTTGACAGCCAAATCTTCAGAGCTTCCATCGAATTTGTCTAAAAATGGCATAAACCCTCCATCTTCAAAAATTTACAACAATTCTAGAATCTCTCGAAGGATGGTAGTATCTGTTGGTTCCATTTTTATATTTCATCCCTTTTTTTTGTTCTTGTTGTGCTGAAAATACTGCTCACCTATGCTGCTATAGCCATCCACTAGGTCACTGGTTTCTGGTTTCTCCAAAATTATAGGGTTTTCTATTTGTATTTTTAATGTTTTGTTCTTCTTTAGAAATAAATTTTTGTAATCATGTTGCATCAGTGATTACTTCTTTGGAATGAAGAGTGGTATGCTTCCTTGTTTTTGACTTGGACACCTATCCATCAATCATTGGACAGATGTTTTTGTTGTCAAATATCCTTAGCCCATGTATCTATGCACATTTTTCCCACATGCATGGTTATCAACAATGAACGGTGGTGGAACATTATTAGTTATTTTACCCATGATTTCGTACTTCCTCGAGATGAGATAAATCTCACCACAAACCACCTGACATGTGTCAATGATCAAATAGAGTCAAAAATTTTGTTGATCATATTTTTTTTCCCTCCTTGGAAGCCACATGGAAACATAACATTAAGTGCTCATTCCAAAGATTAAATTTCATTTCAAAGATAAAGGTTCACTTCGAAGACAAAATAGGACTTGTCATTCTGAAGACAGTTTTCAATCTGAAGACAAGGATGAACTTGTCATTCCAAAGACAATTTTCAATCTGAAGACAAGGCTAGACTTGTCATTTCGAAGATAATTTTCAATACGAAGACAAGGCTAGACTTGTCATTCTGAAGACAATTTTTAATCCAAAGACAAGGCTGGATTTGTCATTCTGAAGATAAGAAGACAAAGCTTCATTTCGAAGATACAATGTAGTAGTCATTTCGTAGATACAATGCAACAATCATTCCAAAGATACAATGCAACAATCATTCCGAAGATACAATAGAAACCAACATTCTTCTTTTAAAACATGTTTTGCTTATGCCAACTCTTATGAACACTTTTATACTAATGGTTAATTATCATATACTATATATCAAATATTTACAATGAGAAAAGTGCAAGAAACATATACCTGGTTAAAACAAGTTAATGCAAGTTTTTGAAATATGGCTACTTTTGTTGATGCTCTGTTGAGGCTTATTGTAATACTTCAAAAACAAATGTAGTTGGTGAATTTGTACAATGGTGACTCAAAAAGTTTTCAAGGTTATGCATGCCAAAAAACTGGTTTTCATGCATACCAACTCAGTAGTGCCTTAGAAAAAGGTTTTCACTGCTGAGTTATTCATTTTTATCTTTTTTTTTTTTTTTTGATTCTGATTATGCCCATGAAGGAATTCACAACCAGAATTTATTCATCTTTTTATTTTTTGATTTTTTTAATTTATTTTTATTATTTTTTTTTGTTTTCTTGAAATCCATGATTATGCTCAATCTATGGCAATTATGGTGGAAGAGGGAATCTCTTCTACCTGTTGTGCATCCAAGCTATCAAGTTGTTGCAAGAACTCCTTAATCGGAGGTGTATGGTACACTCGAAGACGATGTCCATTAACTACCAAATTTCTCTATGAATCATCAATGAGAGAGAGGTGAGCTGTTGTATTGTCAAATACTTCTTCAATCTACTATGGTCCAAGCCATCTAGTCATTAGTTTTCTAGGGAAGTCCACATAGAGAGAATCAAACAACAAAGCCCAATATCCTTGCTAAAATTTTCTCTGTTGCAGGTGGCCATCATGCCACAACTTCCTCTGCTCCTAAATTACTTCAGTTTGGTGCAGAGCATCCAACCGAAGTTCATCCAATGCATTCATCTATAGAATCTTGTCCACTTGTGCTTGTGACAATTCAATTCCAATTTTCAATGTTGTGCGCAATGTTAGTAGCTCAAATTCAATAGGTAGGAGGGGCATTTTACCAAAAACTAGTTCATAAGGTGTGAATCAAGTAGTGGATTTCCAAGTAGTATTGTAAATCCAAACTACTTCAGGTAATTTATCTAGCCAGTTTCTCCTATGAACAGCTACTGTTTTTGTCAAGATCCATTTCAATTCTCTATTTGTTACCTCAACTTGGCCATTTTCTTGTGGGTGTTAAGGTGATGATTTCCTATGTTTGATTTCATACAACTCTGTAAAATCCTCAATAAATTTAGATGCAAATTGGGGTCCTTGGTCTGTGGTGATAGACTATGGAGCTCCAAATCTCTAAAAATTTTGGTTATACAAGAAATCAATGACCTTCTCTTCACGAGCATGTTTGAAAGCACACACCTCTACCCATTTTGTCAGGTAATCAGTGCATACCAGAATATGCACCTTTCCTTGAGAAGGTGGATCAATAGGTCCCACAAAATCAAGCCCCCACCTCTCAAATGGTTCTAAAACCACTTTTTAGTGGCATTTCATTTGTGTGAGTGGGTTTCTCCATTCTTTGGCATGCATCACAATGCCTGATGTACTTATTCACATCCTTGTGAAGAGATGGCCAATAATATCATGTTCCTAAAATTTTCCTAATTGTTCTTTTTACAAAATAGTGTCCACCGGAGGGTTCATCATGACAAGCCCTAAGGATATCATATACCTCATCCTTTCGGATGCACCTACGTAAAACATGGTCAGGATTACTCTTGAAAAGCATACCTTGAATCCATTCAAAATAAGAGCTCTGTTTGATCAATTGTTTTTTTTGTTTGGAAGTAAAATGTGGGGGAACTTTCCCTGTGACCAAATAGTTGGCTATATCTGCAAACCAAGGTGATTGGACAGATATAGCAAATAATATTTCATCAGGAAAAGTGTCCTCCACTAATTCCCCTTCCTCTGTGTTCTGCAACCTGGAAAATTTTTTTTCTACAACATTATCTTTTATTGGTTTATTGATTATTATGATATCAAATTCCTACAACAACAGTAACCAACAGATAATACTTACACTCACCATAGGCTTACTCAAAAAATATTTAATGGCTATGTGATCTATGTGAATGAATATTTGATAACCTATGATGTAATGCCTAAATTTATTGATGGCATAGATTACTACCAATAATTCTTTCTCAGTTGTGGTATAATTTTTTTCAACTCCTATCAAGTTCTTGCTAATGTAGTAGATAGCATAGTGTTCACCATTGTTGATTTTTCCCAATGCTACTCCAATTGCAGTATTGGAAGCATTAGTTTGTATGTGGAATGGTAATGTCCAGTTAGGTCCTCTTAACATAGATGGAGTTTCTAATTTTTCTTTCAGAGTTTCAAATGGTTCCTAACACTTTGCAGTCCAGGAGAATTCATAATCTTTAGTCAATAGGGCAAACATGGGATGGCCTATTATGCTAAATCTGAGAATAAACCTGTGGTAAAAACTAATGTGTCCTAGGAAGCTTCTAACATCAGTCTGAGTTTTAGGAGGGAGAAGGTTCTCGATAATTTCTACCTTCTTTGGATCAACTTGGATCCCTTGAGGAGATATGTGATGACCAAGAACTATTCCTTCCTCCATCATCATAAAATTTTTGTTTGGATTTAAGGATAACTGGTAGGTTTCACACCGAGTTAAAACTTTATCAAGGTGTTCCAATGTAAAGTCAAAAGTCTATCCATAGACTGTGAAATCATCCATGTATATTTCAACACTTTTGTTAGTCAGATAAAAAAAATGGCTAACACTGCTTGCTAAAATGTTGCTGGGACATTACACAAACCAAAAGTTAAGACCCTATAGGTAAATGTTCCCCATGGACAGGTAAAGGTTTTTTTCTCTTAATATTCAAGTGCAACCTGAATTTGATTATATCCACTAAATCCATCAAGAAAACAAAAATATTCCTTTCCAGCAAGAGTATCTAACACCTGATCTATGAAAGGAAATTGAAAATGATATTTGTATGTCATTTTTTTTAGTTCTCTATAGTATATACATGCTCTCATTTTTTAATTTTTCTTAGGCACTATAACCAATGGAGAGACCCACCGACTATCAAAAATTGGGTAAATGAATCCTACTTCCAGAAGTTTTTCAAAATTTTCTTTCACAATATCCCTCAAGGCAGGATTCAATCTTCTCTAAGGCTATCTTACAGGCTTGACATCTTCAATATAAATTCTAGGAGTACATACATCAGGGTGAATCCCTGACATATCTTTGTAATCCCAAGCAAAAGCATGGATATGCTTCTGCAAAATAGATGTCAATTTTGCTTCCTCTTCCCTAGTAAGCTGGCTATTTATGTTCAAAAATTTGCCTGGCTGGACTTCTATTTGTTTTGTATTTGGAAGGATTGAATTTACTTCTTCACAATTTTTGACTAGGGAATTAAGAGGACAATGATGATATGGGAGGACATAAGAAGTTTCTGTCTCATTGATTTTTGATGGAAGCATATCCTGTATGGAACAATGAGAAGGGAAGATCAAGTGATGGTGCCACCCATGTGGTAGTGAAACAGATGTTTCCTGTGATGGTATAGATGGCCTTTCTTCAGAACTTTGACCTACTTCTCTCACTAGCAATTGATTGATATTGGTTGCTTCCTATTCTAACCCTTTTTCATGTAGAACATTCATTAGGACTGTTTCATTTTCTAAAATTTATGTGTCATGGAGGTCTTATGTGTGTTCCCTTACTACCAAGGTTGCTAGTGTGGAAATAACCTCTTCTGGTTCTTCAGATGAGTCAGGAAACCATAAATGACCTATGAAATTGCTTAAAGGTCTTGCAGGAGGATATAGAGAAATATTTTTTAGGTCAATACCATTTGAAATTGTCATTTTTCTAGATCTGCAGTCTATAAAGGTTGTTGTAGTTGCAAGCCAAGGTCTTCCCAAGATAATGAGATAGCCATGTGCTGAGTTTCTTGGCTGTAAAACCAAAACATTTGTAGGGTATTCCCAAGAAGAAACTTCTATCGGGACATCTTCAATGACACCTTTAGGTTTTGCAACTGACCTATCAGCCATTTCTAAAACTGTGAATGTGGGGCTGAGATGTTTGAGCTGTAATTTTTCCATTGTATCCTTAGTCATGATATTTATTGCAGATCCTAGATCAACTAAGACATTTGATATTGGTACTAAGCTTATAATAACTATGATAACTAGACTTCCTAGTTCACAATACTTTTGAGGTACTAGTTTTCCTGATAAGAGATCAGTTATCTTTCCTTCAACATGAACAATTTTAGGAAATGCTTTCTTTTTTCTTCCTGCTTCTCTGTTGCACAAATTTTGGACAATTCTTTTAATCATATGTATATCCTTAATGGCTTGCAATAAGGGCAGTGATATTGTTAATTTTTTGAGTTCTTTCAGTAACTCTAATTCAAATTTTTTTGCTGTAGTGTTAAGTCTTTCAGGGTATGGAATTATCCTTGATGAAGGTAATTGTTCTGCCTGTGGTTCTATTTTTTCTTCTTATTTTTTTGTTGTTGGTTTGACTTTGCTTGGTTCAATAGGTTCTTGAATTTCATCTTCTTTCACTTCAATTATAACAGGTTCAGGTAAAAATTTTCCTGAACGTAGTTGTATGTTGCTACAATCCATAATTTGCACATTGAGGTTGTTTCAACTGTTGCATTTGTTTATTTGGTTTTCCTTGAAAATTTTGATTTGGTGTAGGCAGCAAATTCTAAGTTTGACCTTGATTTCCTTGCTGCCTTGGATAGGAATGCTATTGTTGACCCCATTGCTATTGATTTTGCATCCAAGATGGATTACTTTGATTCTGAGTCTATGGTGGGTTATTTTGATTCCATGATGGGTTATTCTAGTTTTTATTCCAGGATGGATTATTCCAACCTATTTGTGGCCATTCTTGAGAATTTTTCCATTGAAAATAATTCCAAGGACGTTGGGGTGCTTCTGACTATCCCCAAGACATGTTTCCATGGTTTTTTTCCTAATTTGTAGGAAACTGATGGGTATTTTGATACTGTTGAAAGTTTCCCCCTTATCTTGGTCCCATATAATTGAGTTCTTCTATTTGAGTTTCTAGGACAATTTTTAGTTGTGGTAGTAGATGACATTTGTCAGTCAAATGTCCTTTTGAGAAAATACTACAAATGGTTGAAATGGATGTTTTGTTTAGAGGACATTCTTGGAAGGCATGTTTATTCCTGCATCTTGGGAAATAAATTGCTAAATATTCTATGGTTTTTTCTTTATCAAAAATTTCTACCAGAGCTGTGTTTAATTGTACCAGGATACCAGTCTTAAAATTTGCAAGTTCCTCTATTAGGTCCTTCACATCAGTGTCATTTGTACTCTTTTTCTTTCTTTTCTGCCTAGTGTGAGAGTAATTTCTACAAATATCCACAATATCATCCATATTATGAGTACTTACATCCCCATTTACCATCAAATCTAATACCTCTCTGGATTCATCTTGTAATCCTCTTAGAAAAATAGTTTTGCACAATTCTGGTTCTCCTAGTCCACACCTTTGAATAAACACAAATCTATCAAGGTAGTCTTCTAATATTTCATCATCTTCTTGTTTAATTTTGAATAACTCATATTTCATGTTCCTTACTCGATAATACTCTTAATACTTGTCTAAAAATATAGTCTCCATTTGATCCCAGGTTTGGATGGAATCTGGTTGTAAACTCATAAACCAACGTAATGTTGAGTCCTTGAGTGTTGAAGGAAAAACCTTGAGTTTTTTATTATCATTTATATAGTCATACGTTTGACACACTACTTTGAACTCAAACAAAAACTAATCAGGATCTTCATATGCAACACCCTGAAAGGTTGGAAGCACAAAAGGTGAGATTATTTTTATGGGAGAGTTCTATGTGGGATTCAGAAGAATAGTATATTTAAATGTTCTAGGACGTTGGAGCACATCTTGATCATCTTTATCATTATGGACATGACCATGCTGGTCATCCCCATCTGGATTACCTCTTTCTACAATAATTTCCTGTTCTTCAAAAATAGTTAAACCTATCCAAATTTATTTCTCAAGAGGTCCAAAACCTTCTGTTGATAATGAGTCTGGTAAGTTTTCTTGCTTAAGAGATTTTGATGATGATGAAGCTGGTGGTTTTTATTTTAGTTTTTTCTAGCATTTCAAACATAGGTGATTCACCCCTTAGGCATGAAGATCTTCTTAATGGAATAAGCCAGGTATCTCTTTGGATAATTTTGCCTTATTCATCCCTAGGCCTACTCATTCATGCCCACTCATTAATGACATAAATTATAAGTCAATAATTATTACTTAACCAGTTGTTATATTCAGATTTTACCCTAAATTTTCACAACTCAGTCTAATTAACAACTATTGAACTGTTGACACCTTCTAACAACACTCTCCTCGGAAACGGTGCCAAAATTATGGGTTGTATTTAAGCACATCATTAATTCTCAATGAATTTGTCAATCCAAGGCAGTGTACAAGGCTATCTGCGAAAGGAGTGAACAGGGCTATAATTTAAGGTCAATTAAGAGTAGCAAGTCTTATTGGTGGAACTAATTATGTGGGGGTTTTTAGGTCTCTTCTACATCTAAATTGCATAAATTGAACTTTTATATAATTGCAATAATTAAGACTAATTTCTAATTATAGAAATGAAACCTTAGTTACAGTTGCAAGAATGAAATATGATTAAATTGCAAAATTAAAACCCTAGTTACAGTTGCAAAATTGGAAACCTAATTACAGTTGCAAAATGAAAGTCTATTTACTATTACAATAATGAAAACTAAAATTAAGTCTTGTCAATATTTTGTAATAGAAGGTTGTCAATATTTTGTGCAAGGGTTGACAACAAAAATAATAATGTAGGAAAATTGTAGAAAACCGTAAATTGTTGGAAATGGAAATTGCAGTAAATTGGAAAGTTGTTGGAAAACAAAAAGAATAATTAGATATACTACTAATCACATCACAAAATTATCTTGAATAGAAAATAAATTATTAGGACTAACATGGATGTTAACTACTACAAAAGAATTAAATTGATAAGTTTCACAACTTATTCTACTACAACAAAATCAGAACAAAACCTGTCTGTTAGTCCTCCTCCTAGGTTTGGAAGTGACTAGCCTCCTTTTCCAGAAGAAGGTATGATTTCCTCTCTATCTAAATATTAATCACACTCAAACATAACATAATTAATATAAAAACTTGTACTTTATTGATTTAGAATATGATTACAAATCTGTTGCTAAAACCTGTTACAAAACTGTAACAGTTTCAGTTTTCTCACTTATTCTCTATCTATATTTTCTCTACTACTATTTCTACTATCATTATTATTCTTATTTTTTTCTCTTCTTCTTCTTAGCTCAACCTATACGGGAGCTATATTTTATAGATGCCTAAAATCTAATTACAATAGAAAATATACTCTGCAAATCAATTCCTCTTATTCAGTAGTATTCCCTGGGTTTATCCTAGAAAAGGATATTTTTCATAAATTGTGGCTTTGTATGGCAAGGACGACAAAGTTATATGGGAGATATTTTCCTTTAACATCCTCAGCCTTCTTTCCCTTTTTCCACCATCAAAAATTAGTCAATAGGTCAAAAAGTTCTTTTTGTTCTCAATTCGAAGCTAAGTGGCTCAATCTGAAGATATTCGCTCAATCCGAAGATATTCACTCAATCCAAAGAGACTGTATTTCTTAATCCAAAGATCTCCGAAATGACCAACTATGTACTCTTTAATTGATTTTAGCTACATTTCTCAGGTGGATTAGTCCTCAATATCAGATTGCAATAGCCTTCATTCCTCTTCATATGTGAATTCCATGCCTTGCCATTCATTGGTAGTTGGCTGGAATTTACATAGGAAAACCAGTTTCTACTGCACAGTAACAATTCTTTGCACTATTTGCTAAATTCAAAGAAATTAATGCTTTAGAAACATCAAAATAAGAATAGTAAAGTGTTTTATCATACTAAGCATATCCCTTATGTAACAGGTCATGGCAAAGTGACATAAAACTATACAAAAACTATAAAAATTAGCATATAACATTCCAAACACATCAATCATGCAAATAATTAATACACAGCCTATTAGATCAACTTAACTAGTATATAAAGTAAATCATAGAGTTTTAGGTAAGTTTTAGTTGTTCAAAACATGCTATTATGGAGGCATTTCTAGGCCTCATCAGTCTGCCAGAAGAAGACGCTACATGGGAACTAGAAAGTATTTTCTAAACATTTCCAGATTTGAGGACAAAGCTTTCCAAGGGGAGTCATGCTACGCACCAAACATAGTCGTTGACTATGTTTTACAAGAGAAATATTTTAATATATACATTACCTATGTTGATCTAATTTAATTATATATCATCTTTTATTTATCATATTAATTTGCGGTATTCGCACTTGGCCTTTAAGGTGGGGACGTGCCCTCCCTGAGTGGCGAAACATTTCATTTATTCATTGCAATATTGATTTATTTCTTATATAGTTATTTTTGTTGCATATATTGGTTTTTTTTATATTCATATTGATATTATAAGAATCCGAATGTTAATATTAGAGAGAGAGAGGTATGTTCTTCTCCACTTTGTATCATCCCATCCAATTCCTATATTATTTTCTCCCTTAGCCTTGCATTATGACCTCACAAAATCTGATATTCCTCCTATAGTTGTTGGGTCTATAGTTGCATTCTCTATTGTAATAGTCCTATCTAAGCTAATGGAGTAAGTCCAACCATTTCTTCATCAATGGTTTCATTCCTATTCTCTTCTGTAACTTCCATTTCAAAACTTCCACTCTCATATCATACTGTTAATTATATCCTTCTTCATATTTCTACTTGTTGGGTAGTTCTCTACATTCCAATCGAGGATACATCATGTTTAAAATTAATTGGGGTGCTTCTTCTTGCCTTCCCCTATTTCTAAATAATAGTACTATCTCCTAATATCCTCTTTTATTTGGAGGAATCCACTCTTCATCTTCCTCTATTACTCATTTAATCCCATCTACAAATCTGACATGCACCCACAATATTCTTCTTTCTTTAGGTTGAGGTACCAATTCTTGTTTTTATATGATTACTCATGTCTTCTCCTCTTATGTAAATAAGCATGTGAATCCCATATCAGGCTCTTCATGTGATGGACCTTGCTCATTCAGATTCTCCATTGAGCTCCTGCTCATCTTCTTTGTTCAATCTCTTCCAAAGAAATGAATAAGCATTGTACTTTATAGGGCTTCAAATTTGAGCCATTTATAGTGTTGGGTACCTCAATCCTATTCAAGTTTTGCAACTTGATTTCTCCATTATTCCTTACTTCTACCACTTTTTAGGTACCAAGTCATAAAGTTTTCAACTTACCAGGCTTGATTTCTCATTTTCCATTAAAATTTAGAACTAAATCACCTGGATTGAGTTCTAACTTCCTCACATGTTTGTCATGCCACAATTTTCTTATTTTATGGGCTACCTCAATTGCCCATTGTGCCATAATATTATTTAATCCAATTTAATCAATACTTTCAATCACTCTTCCAAACTTTCTTGATCATCCAAACGATGCTCCATTACGACTCTCAGACTTGGTATTAATAATTTGACTGACACCATTGCCTCTTATCCATACATCAAATGGAAAGGTCTATGCTCTATTATTGGTTTAAAATTTGTTCTATATACCCACAAAATAGATGGTAACCTTTCTTCCCAATATTCTTCTTCTATTCCATAGGTTTTATACAAAGTAGATACCAGGAATTTTTTTGTTGCTTTTGCCTACCCATTTGCTCTAGGATAATACAAACTAGAAAATGAATGCAAAATTATGAATTCAGTTGTTAGTGTATTAATGATCTCATTTACAAAGTTTCCTCCATGGTCACTTTTTATCTGTAGCAGAATTTCAAATATTGTAATTACCTGATCATACAAGAATTGTGTAGTACTTTTAGGTAAGTTATCACGTAATGCTCTCGCTTCGACCCACTTTTTCAAGTACTTTGTTGCTAGCACAATGTACCTACACTTCCTTATTTGAGAGATTTTTAATGGTCTGATAAAGTCAAATCTCTATATTTCAAATAGTTATTGGGGTTGTGATGGATGTAATGGCATAAATTCTCTTTACTAGCTTCCCTATCCTTTGATAAGTAGCACATGCTTTTACATAATGTTTTGCATTGTTAGATAGTGTGGGCCACCATAATCCTTCTAGTAATATTTTCCTAGTAGTTACATCTGGTCCCATGTACCCTCCTGCTAAGACTTCATAATATTATTTCAATGCCACTTTAACTTCTTCCTCCATCATGCATCTTTATAAGATACCATCACTTCCCATATTATACAACAATCCCGCTATCAAGTGGAAAGGTGTTGACTTCATAATTACTTTCTTTTTCTCGGTTGCCATCATCCCTTGTGGTAACTCTCTTGTGGATAGATATCGACCAATGAAATTGTACCATGATGGAACAACATTGATGGTGAATAATTATACATCAAGGAATTCATTTGGAATCTGTATTCTTGTAGGTTCTCCTAATATATATGAGATAACTAGTCTGTAATTACATGCTTCTTACCAGGTCTCACTACTACTCGAAATATGAACTCCTGTAGGGTGATGAGACACATGCTAACCCATCCTTGTATCACTAGTTTGTTTATCAAGTACAATAGATCTTGGTGATCTACATAAAAAGCAAATATATTCACCAGTAGATAATGCCTAAACTTCTATACTGCATATACCATTCCCAAGGCTTCTCTTTATATTTTACTGTAGTCTTGACAATAGGTGACTAGCACATAAAATAGGTTGATCCAACATAAAATGTTCTTCTTTTGCTAAAGCACATCTGAATGTAAAATTTGAAGCATCAATGTGGACATGGAATTCCTTGTCCCAATTTGGGAACACCAAAATCGAGCTATTGACAAGATTGACCTTCAACTCTTCAAAGGTTCCTTGGTGCTCTTCTGTATAGCTGAAAGGAATATTTTTCTTTGTCAAAAAATCTAATGGATAAGACACATGTGCATAATTTATGATAAATCTTCTATAATACCCCATAAATCCAAGGAAGGTTTTAAGTCTCATGTCATATGGTTCTTCCATGTGCAATATCACACGAATCTTATCAGGATCTATTTTTAATCTCTCATTGCACACTATGTGCCCTAATAAATTTCCATATGGTACTATCAAGTAACACTTTCTAGGGTTTAATGATATTTGTATGTTTTTGGGCCTACTCATACATTAATTTAGGGTAGGAATATGCTCCTTGATATTCCTATAAATTGACCAATTGTCCAAAAGTACTTTGAAGTTCCCTATTTCCAACTGATCAAATATATATAGTAAAATGCGCTAAAATGTAGCTGGGGCATTACAGATCCTAAATAACATTTGATTATATGCATAGATGTATTTCACCATAATAAATGTGCTCTTCATATTATCTTCCTCGACTATTTTATTTGATTGTAACCCTAAAATCCATCCAAAAATGAATAGATCTCATGTCCTGCAACTTCCTCTAGAAAGGAATATATGAAGGGAATAGGGAAGGGATCCTTAATGGTTACTACGTTTAGACTCCTAAAGTCCACACATATTATAATTTTGTCCACTTCCTTCTTCAAGGTGACCACTATAGGTGATACCCATTAACTGGTTGTAAACTTAAAAATTATTCTTACCTCCAACATCTTCGCTATCTCTGCATTCACTAATGTGACATTAATTGGATTCATCCTATACAAATTTCTCCTTATTGGTTGTACTCCAGGCATTAGTGTAATATTATGGACACATAACTCAGGTGGTACTCCCTTTAAGTCCTTGTATGTCCATTTAAAAACATCCTTATATTCCAAGAATATCTTAAAAGTTTTTGCTTTCAATATAGGGTTCTAATCATCACCACAATGAATCATCCCAGGTTCATACTTCATCCCTAGATTTATGTCCACTATTCGAGGTCCTTCATATTTAATATTTTTTGGCTCACTCATTGCTTTCTCCACATTATTCAGGTGTGTCGATCTTGCATCAATTTTTGCATATCCTACTATATATTTCACAAAATATTTTTGGAAATGTCCATTTCTCTTCCACCCCCTTTTTAGGTTCCTAGATGAATTTACTTTCATCTTGTTTTTCATTTATCTTCTTTGAGTCAATACAAAGGCAGTTGGGCTAAAAAAATTTGTACTCATCCATTTGCCAATGAATAAATCCGATATCAGATCTAGATTCATCTTCAATACATTCATAAAGGTACAAAATTCCTTCTTCATCAGGTTCATATACTTCATCTCTTGAAGAGTTTTCTAATTTATAGATCGTGGCTACATCCTCAATGAACCTTTGATTAGTCATATTAATCATATACTTATGTTATCCCTTTTTAAAAGTGATCTAATTCTTTCCCCAATTGTGATTAACTTTGGCTACTCGTAACCATCCTCTTCCTAATAGAGCATCATATGCAGGCTTCTGGATAGTAATCATAATGAAATCCAAGATGAACTTTTGGTCAGCTATCACCACCTGTTGTGCTATCAAGACTCCCTTTGTCTCGATACCATACTGGTCAACACCATATAGTCAAAATATTGGTATTGATAGATATAGAGCACCAAGTTCTAGAAAATCCCTTTCAGGTAGCACATTGATGGTGGATCCTTCATCCACAATAACTTGCATCAATTTGTTCCCTAAAATATCCATATGAACTAATATGGGTTTCTTTCCCACAATAATCATTAATATGGTAGGGTTCATAAATTGGTATTTTTATTTCTTCTCTTGAATCGATTGACTCTACACTTCCATCATCTTGTGAGGTTGTATCTCCCCCACCATCACTTTTTGTAATGATGGGATAGCTTCCAATAGGTTAGCTATTTTGATCTCTACTATGGTGTTTAAAACTTGTGCTACCAGATTCTATACAATTGCCTTCTCTTCTGATGATTTTTTAGTTCCTTCTCTACTACTAACTTTACTTGCTTAGAATTTTGTGCTCCATATTGTAGTACTTTCTTTGCTACTTGCCACCATTGCTTTTATTTTTCTGGCTCAGGATACTTATCATTTTTAGCCTAATTCCTTATCACAACTAAAACTTCCTAGGTTTTCTCTTTAACTTGAGGAACCTCAATATATAAATAGTTTACATATTATGGGTTACTTGAACTCACATGCTTGGGACAATTTTCTTCCTTATGGTTACTTGGACCACACCACCTACACATGTGTGTAGTGTTTTCTTGCTGCATTTCTTGTCTTTGAGGCAAAGGATAATTTTTTGTAAAATTTCCCCACTCTTGGTAATTGCAACATTGTATGATCGGCCTTCCTTTTGAATTATACTACAAATAGCTCTATCTTCCTTACCTATTACCCCTATTTTTCCTTCCACCTCACTAACTATTTCTATAACCGCAACTTATTGCTTGTTGCCTTATTCCTAGGGTCTTTGGTATCTCTTCCTGCTCCTAGATTATCAAGACCTGTGGACACAATATTGCATTATACGGATATAGCATCACCTCATGTCCCATCATGTTACATATATGATAGTAATTATTCCATGGACACTTTATATTTGAATGACCCTCGATTTTATATTTTGTTCACCAAATGTCATTCCTATCAGGCTTTCTTCTTTGATCTTTCATGACCTTATCAAATTCTTGATGGAATGATGCTACTGTCCTTTGTATAGTGTCATCTTCTCCACTATCTAAATCATTGGACTTAGGATTCATATATACGTCTGCTTTGAGTCACTTTCAAAATTCTTTGCATGCTTCAAAACTTTATCATACGTTTATGATGGTAGTACCTTCATATTTTTCTTATATTTTGGTAGCAATCCATCTACGAACCATCGCTTTACCAATACATCTACCAAGGGCATTTGCATATTATCTACTAACTACTTTAATATTTAGTTGTATGATTTTACATATTCATCAAGGTTTTTCTTAGTCATACAAATTTTAGTGACAATGTCTCTGTCATCCTTCAAGGGACGAAATTATTCAATGACTTTCTTCTTCACTTGATTCCATGTCTAAAAATATAATGCATTTTTCCTTTTCATATACCAATTCTCTTAAGGTGGTAGGAAATAAATTCAACCATTCATCTGGTTGGTCTACGCCATTTGCCCTCCAAATTATTATATAGGTTCTGATATATCTTGTGGGGTCTTCCTTACTCTCACTTGTAAAGTATGGACATCTCTTCTTGGTTGCCTTATTAGCCATCTTTGCATAATCATCCGCGTCACTTGAGGTGTCCTGTGGAATCTCTATCAAATTCCTCCTTGGGTGTGTTTTACTATATTCATCATCAAAATTTTCTTCTTGAGGTATCTTGTTCTATCCCACAAGTCATTGACCAAACTCACATGCATATTCACTCCATGAATTCCTTCACTTATGTGAGGGATATGGTATTAGTCTTTCTTCTTGAGACCTCGCGCTCTATTGCCCTGGTGCCTGAATTCCATACTTTACTCTCCCTTGCAACCCTTATGTCACTTTCTTAGGTTTCACCATCCACTCTCCTTCCTCATGCACTGATTCTATGTCAACTTTCTCTTCTATGTTAGGTGGTTCTAGTACCTCCTCTTCTGTCCCTATCAATAGTACCTTAAAATATCCTTCTTCAGATGTCCAAACTTTATCTATTTCTAGTTCATGTGTACTATGGTATGAACTACTTGTATCCTCTTTTTGAGAAATTCATGTGATCCTTCTTACTAGAATGTTATCTTGTACTTATCGTATCCTACATATTTGCACATTGTGTTTGTCATTCACCTCTAGTTTTGTAATATTCTTACTTTTTCAATTTGACCTGTTTTAACAAAAATGCAAAGTTTGATAAGGCAATGATGTCAAATATAGCACAAGGGTGCAGTATTCCTAGTGGGGAGGTGGTTATCAGAGGCTTAGAATGATCAAATTACTATTCTTAATCAAAGAACCAAATCATACAATCGTACAGTCTCCAGAACCATTAATATGCGATCACAAAAAAACTTGTACAGATCCAAATCGTACCATTGTATGATCCCAAATAATACAGTGTCAATGCTTGTATGATTTTACACTCATCCAATCCTTCATATTTGGTTTTGCAAGATGTCGTACACAATTTTATAACTAAATTATTCAATTAGCCAATATTGCCAAATTGGGTATGTTTCTTTCAATCGCTTGAATTGTCAAATTGGGTAAGTTTATTTTTTATAATTTGTAGTACGTTTGGTGTATGATTTGTATGAACTAAAAATTCAGCAAGGTGCCAAATTAAATACTCTTTTGTACCAATATCTCTCATACAAGTTTTGGAAAATTTTAGAATGACAATCACTTCATTCTTCCCAACATGCAAGTTCTATCCTCAGGGTTTGAGAGAGTTTATTCCAATGGCAATATTAAAAAATTGTACAATAGCCTTCAAGAAATCTTTATTGATACAATCTTCCTCATAGATCATTCTCAAGGATCACACCACTAGAGATTCAATTCCCTTCTTCATATCAGTGAATTAAAATTATCCACATACATAGAGAAGTAACATGCAACAACCAAACACTGCAAAATACTAATCCATCATTCAAAAATCATAAAATATGTGAGAAAATACTATGCAATGTGATTCTTCATAAATACTCTTCAATGGTGCAGTACAATCACTAAAAGATACACAATAACTAGTATTTTCACACAATGGTCACATATATGCATTCAATACTCAAACTAATCAGACAAGACTATAACCAGACTTACAAAATTGAAAAGGGGGTCTTATATAATATTTCCCAAGCCATTCCAAGTAGTTCCTGAGGCAATTTTTTATTCACAAATTCCTATGAATAATGGAATACATAATTACACCCTTTTACTAAGTCTAAATATATGATTTATCAAATTCATTCACAATTACAAATAAAATTGCATTTTCTTTGCATTTCATTTTATTTCATTGCACTTTGTACATTTTTCCATCCAGTATGTACATTTTTCCTCCTCCTTGTACATTTTACTCCTACATGTACGTTTTGCCAAAACTATCAAAATTTTCAAAACTGGGCAAATCCTCTATGTCACTTCTTCTTATTCTTCTAGGATGTGGATTTGCTGCCTACATAGTACACCCATCCTCACTAGTTTGAGGGAGGTCACACTATTTGTTTTGGGGGTGAATTTTTCCTTATTATAAGGCATGAAAGGACAATCCTTGACTTTGTGGTTAGAATACTGGCATCTAAAACAAGTGTTAAGTAGATTGATATATAAAACTTGCTAGGAGAAGACAATATCACCAATTTGTATCTCAATCAATTCCTTAAGGTTCTTAAATATATCCAATTTGATATGTAAAGAAACAAGCATTAGATTGTTTATTATTCAGCAGGCATTAAATAGAATTTACATCAGCCGGGAATAGTCACCGGCGGAACAGATCTGTTACGCAGTTGTAACAGTGATCCCAACAAAACAATAGAGACAAATAGTAAGTACGCTAACATCCCCCTTTATTACATTATTTGGGTAATGTAATAACTAATAGCTATACTTAGACTACTAACATCCCCTTACATTATTTTGCAATACAAAGTGAGTCGCGAAACAATTCAAATTTGACACGTCCAAGTGCCTTAGTGAAAATGTCTGCAACTTGAGCATCGGTGGGAATGTGCTGAAGCTAAATTCGGTGCTTTGGAACTTCCTCTCGAATGAAATGACATTGTGTGTCAATGTGCTTTGTTTTTTCATGATGGACTGGATTCTTGACGAGGTTCAGAACACCTTGATTGTCGCAGAACAAGTGTATTGGAGATTTTGATGGATGGCCCATACTTGTCAGAATGCGACGTAACCATATCACTTCGCACACAACTTCACGTGCGGCACGATATTCTGCCTCTGTTGATGAAATAGCAACCACCGTTGCTTCTTGCTGTGCCAAGAGACAGGACCGGATCCCGGATGAAAAATATATCCGAAGTTGACTTGCGATCATCAAATGATCCAGAGATAGTCGGAGTCCGTGTATCCTTGCAAGAAGAATTTGTTGTTCCTCTTGTATTCTAGGCCATATTCCATAGTACCACGGACATAGTGAAGAACACGTTTTGTTGCTTTCCAATGAGTAGTCTTAGGCTCCTGCATGAACCTCGAAAGATAGTTGACAGCAGAAACGAGATCTGGCCTAGTATTGGTCAGATATATGAGACTCCCAATCAGTTGTCGATAGAGAGTACCATCTACCTGAGGTGAGTCATCATATCGCGATAACTGAAGTCCATTCTCCATAAGAGTTGCCATTGGCTTGCAGTCAGTCATGCGATATTTATCCAAAGAATGTCTTGGCATACTTTTTCTGAGACACTTTGATGGTGTGCTCCTTCTGGCTGAATTCCAGACCAAGACAGTAATGGAGAAGTCTGAGATCTGTCATCTCAAAAGATTTGCATAAGTTTCTTTTGACAGTAGAGATCATAGTTTCTGAACTCCCCGTAATGAGCGAGATCATCCACATAGAGTACAAGCAACACTATCTCCGAACCCTGTTTCTTGAAATAGAGGTTTGCATCCGACGGACATCTCTTAAATCCATGCTGCATTAGGTGATTGTCCATTTTTATATACCAAGCTCGAGGATCTTGTTTCAGACCATACAAGGATTTGACCAATTTGCAAACTTGCTGTTGTTGGCCTTCCACTTCAAATCCTTCGAGCTGAGTCATATAGACTTCTTATTGGAGATCACCATTAAGAAAGGCACTTTTGACATCCATCTGGTGAACTTTCCACCCATATTGTGCTGCCATAGCACACATAACCCGAATTGTGGTCATCCGAGCAGTAGGTGCAAAAGTTTCTTCATAGTCGATGCCTTCCTTTTGAGCATAGCCCTTTGCAACAAGTCGGGCCTTATGCTTATCAATTGTTCCATCTGCCTTGTACTTGACTTTGTATACCCATTTGCAGCCAATAGGTTTCTTTCCATGCAGCAGATCAACAAGCTTCCAAGTTTTATTCTTCATCAAAGACTCATACTCTGTATCCATAGCGGCCTTCCATTGAGGCTCACTGAGAGCATCTTGCACTGATGCAGGTTCAAGACTATCTATGGTAGACATGAATGCCCTGTCATCATCAATATCCATATCCTCAACTTCTCTACTTGGAGTCACAGAAAGTTCCTCAAAATATTGACAAAGATCATCAACCTCACCAGTTTCTCTGGCTTCTCTTTCCTTTTGAGCCATACTGCGTGTACGAGGTCTATCCAAATTCAAATTGGGAGGAGTGGATAAATTTGCATCTTTGATTGTATTTGTACACCATTTAGGATTCTGCTTTGGTGGTGGTGAAGAAGATGTAGAAGGACCTCCTGTCTATGTTGACGAAGGAATCTCCTCTTCCTTAGTTTCCACAATATCCTGGTGTACTGTAGATGTGCTCTGTGATGTGAAAGCTTCATCAAAGACAACATCTCTGCTGATATGAATTTTCTTGGTCAAAGGATCTATCAACCGATATCCTTTAGAGTGCTCAGAATATCCAAGAAAAATACATCTCAGTGTTTTCTCATCTAGCTTCTTCCTTTTCTCTTTCGATATGTGCATGAAAGCTTGACACCCGAAAATACGTAGATGAGATATGGAGGGTTTTCGACCACTCCATGCTTCCTGTGGAGTCATTCCTTTTAGGGCCTTTGTGGGTGTCCTATTCAACAGATACACTGCAGTGGTGATAGCTTCTGCCCAATATTGTTGCCCAAGAGTAGCTCCTGTGAGCATACAACGAACCATTTCCATGATAGAACGGTTCCTTCTCTCAACAACTCCATTTTGCTGAGGAGTATAGGCAGTTGTTAACTGTCTCTTGATCCCATGCTTATCTAGGAATGCAAAAAATTCATTAGAGGTAAACTCTCCCCCTCGATCTGAGCGGAGGGTTTTAATAGAAGCTCCTGACTCCTTCTCAACGGATTTCTTGAACTTCTGGAAGAATGCGAAAGCTTCAGATTTCAGTTTGAGAAAGAAAACCCACATCTTTCATGAGTAGTCATCTACGAATAACCGAAAGTACCTCTTCCCTCCAACACTGTTGGGTGTGAAAGGACCGCATAGATCGGTGTGAATTAGCTCCGGAGGTTTTCGTGCTCTTGTAGAGCTCTTCTCAAATGGTACTCTATGTCGCTTTCCGCCAAGCGATCGGAGCACACCGGCAATGTGGCGTAAAGGGATGGAAGAACCTTTACCATCTCATACTTGCTGAGCTCAAGTAAGTAGCCGTAACTAAGATGCCCATATCTCTTGTGCCATAGGGAAGTTGCCTCCTTGGTAGAGATAGTCATGGCAACATGTGGAGTAGAGATAGCATCTAGTGCAAATAAGCCGTGCTTATAAGAAGCTGTTGCAATTTTCTTACCCTTCCTGGTAATTGTACAACACTTCTTTCCATTCTCAACACGAAAGTTGACAACCATATTTCTGTCCAGGATTTGTGTCACTAACAACAAATTGTTGGCCAATCCCGAAACATAGAGGACTTTGTCAATCTGACACTTGCCATCAGGAAGAGTGACTAAAACTGTACCCTCTCCCTGAACCCTGTAGGTTTTATCATCAAAAATGGTGACAGGTTTGCCCTCTTTGGCCTCAAATGATTCAAACCACGATCTGTCGCCAGTCATATGTTTGCTAGCTCCAGAATCGACATACCAAATAGGATCCCTCTGAGTGGAATCTGTGGTAGTCATGAGCACCTTGTGTGCCCATTCAGAATCTGAGTCAGATTCTTCAACAACAACATTCACCTGGGGTTGCTTGTTCTTATTTTGTGGTTTGTTTTGGCCCTTCTGCTTGTTCTTATGCCAACACCTGTTGGTGTCATGGTTGTCTTTCTCACAGATCTTGCACCACCTCTTATTATGTTGAGGTTTTTTGCCTTTTCCTTTCATATCCTATTGAGAATTTCCTCCTTTCTGAAAGTTGCCTCCTTTTTTTCCATTACCTTTCTTCCTAGAACCCTGCCTATTGGTGTATAGGGCTGTATTGGAAGAATCATCTTTGTGAAGTTGGCGTGCCTCCTGTTGTTGAAGTAGATTGACCAACTCGATGTAGGTAATTTCTCATTGAGACACCTGGATGGAGGTTATCAACATATCAAATGAAGAAGGTAAAGCTCTCATCACAAGTGAAATGAGAAGCTTTTCGTCCACAATATCTCCGAGAGAACTCAATTTCTCTTTCAACTCAGACACTGCACAGAAAGAGTTCAACTGTTTCACCCTGCCTCAAACTCAGGTTATGAAGTTGTTGTTGAAGATGAAGAATGGTGGATTCATTCTTCCCCTAATAGATGGTTCTAAGGGCATCCCATGTCTCTTTACCACGTGCTTTGTCAGCTATATGAGGTTGCACTTCATCTGAAACAACAAACAAAATGAGCACCTTTGCTCTACTGTCTTTCTTGTCAAAAGCAATCTGATCTGCTAAAGGACCTGTGGATCCTGCTGTTGGTGAAGGCCTTGTTGCTACTCTAGTAACAATATCCCACAAATCTTCCATTTGGAGAATAGCCTTCATCTTATGTTTCCATGGTGTATAATTTGGACCTTTCAATAACTGATGCGGATCAGTCATCAACTTTGCAACAGCGGCCATAGTGAAGGTTCCTTATATCACCAAATTGGTCCCCCTTTCGATATACCTTTTGCTAGGCCAATATACCATACAAAATATCCGCCCTTACGTGAGGGAAACTATAGGTATTTAGAAAGATCAACAAAAATCACCCGCCCTTACGTGAGGGAGACTATAGGTGAATTTTAGAGATCATATGATACGTGGAACATAAGCGGTACTGAAAGGGAATCGCCTTGTTGATGGCACCTACCATAGAAGATTCTTCTCATGCGTGGGGCGTAACTTCCCATAAACACTATGAAGAATACTTCATCAGGATTTATGCCTAAACACAAGTGCGATAAAGGGTAGTGGATGGAGTAAAAAAATGCAAAAATGGCGTACTTATTCCTCCTCGACGATTTATAGAGAACAAGCTCAGACGTCGTTATAGCAGCTATATTAGGCGACGGATACAGTAGCCAAATCACGACAACTTTACCTGTAAGTGTTGGCCAGAGGTATCGCAAATACCGAACGCTGCAGTGCAATAAAATTGCACAGATGGGTTTTATATTCCGGGGACTTAGGGAGTGTTTTGATTTTAATTTTTAATGTTATAGTGCAAAAATGAAATATGCAACATACAACAAAAAAAATGCCCACAAGAATAACCCACAAGGTGTCGGTCACAGCCGAAAATGCACCTTTTACAATGACAAATTGCTATTTTTTGAAAAATTACTCAATATCCCCCCTTTGATTTTTGAAAAAATATCCCCCCTTAAAAAACGTTCTTTAACAAAGCATTTTAATAATTATTGTAAATTTAAAATTAAAATAAATAATTTTAATTTATATAGTTTTTAAACTTATAAAAAATAAATTAAAATTAAAATTTTAATTTATAAAGTTAAAAAACTATATTAAAAAATTAAAATTAAAAAATTTTAATTAAAAAAAATAATAATTAAAAAAAATTACTTTGCAAAAAAAATTATACCTTAGGGGGGAGTCGGCGGGATTTGAACCCCCGACTTGCAGGCTCCCCGAGCCTTAACCGCACGGCTCACGACCACGTGAGCCAGCGGGCTGATCCGGAAGGATCAGTGGACCTTCTCCCTTATCAACCCGAATGCTCCTCCTCCTCGGCCTCTGCGGCTGCCGGCACTCTGCTTCCCAGTGCTCCTGTCTGCGACTCGTGGCTACTGCCTCTGCAACAAATCGGCGTCTCGAAGCCACTTCCCCGGTCGCGGCTTCCTCCGTAGACGACGCAGACGCAAACGAAAAAAAAAACCGGAGCTCTGATTTTTTTTTTTTTTTACGAAAAATAAAACTTTGCCTCCTTTGTTTTCTTTTTTTTTTCCGAGTCTGCCTGTCCCGCTCTCTGCCCTCTACTCGTGCTGACTCTGCGCGCAACGCTCAACGCGGGGAGCAGGGTGAGGGAGTGCGCGATCGTGCGGACGGGCCGGGGGGGGGTTTATACTCCCCCTGCCGCGGCGAGCAGGAAATTTAAATTTCCCCCCGCAGCATCAGCCAAGGGCTGGGGCCTCCCCTCCTGTCGCACGGCCTGCGCGACAGACTGTCGCACGGGCCTGCGGTGAAAGCTCCTCTATCGCGCGGGGGAGCGCGGACCCTCCTGGTCGCGCGTCTGCGACAAACGTCGTGCGGGGGGGGAGCGCGGGCCCTCCTGTGACGCGTGTCTGCGACAGTCGCACGCGCGGGGAGTGGTCCCTCCCTCCTGCACGCACGTTCCAGCTGGCCTCGCACAACAGGGTCCGGGCCCTCCTGCAACGCAGCGCACCGGCTGCATCTGCTTCGACGAGCAGTGGGGGGTCTGGTCACTGCGGGTCGAGCAGCCTGCTTTCTCCTTCTGTCGCGTTTGCGTGACAAAAAAAATAACTGCACAACCGCCCAGTTTCTCCAACCTCGGCTTCTCGTCACGCCTCCCTGCTCATCGCTGGCTCTGATACCATGTAAAGAAACAAGCATTAGATTGTTTATTATTCAGCAGGCATTAAATAGAATTTACATCAGCCGGGAATAGTCACCGACGGAACAGATCTGTTATGCAGTTGTAACAGTGATCCCAACAAAACAATAGAGACAAATAGTAAGTATGCTAACATGATACACATGGTTTTAAGGATGAGCATGATTTTTTTGTCTAATTCCACTAGGATTACCTAACCCAAAGAATTTTGGATGCAGTCCAAGAAGGGCTAGAGGGAAAGGGGGAGACCTGGGAACTCAAATTATACCAATACCTTGGTGGTCCTTTTCTTTGAGACCACAAATTCTTAATTATATGGAGAAAACAAAAGAAGGGAGCTCTAAATAGCCTATGCTTGTAAACCACTTTTACATGTTCAACATCAATAAAAAAAACAAAAAAAAATACCTTGGTGAGGTTCTAGATCATCTCCAATTTGACAACATGGGGAGTCCAAGTAAAGTTCACCCAAAGTTATAGGGTGGTTTCATTGGGGATACATCCCACAAAATAACCTACCAAAGTGAAATACTCTAACCATTTGCATGCATTATCAAATTTCAACAAAGGTAAAATGACATTGAATGAGGTATTACCTTGCATATCATTTTCATGATGAATTTCTTGGATGTCTTAAGTGGAGCCATCATTGAGAACATTCCCACTTGCAATATTAGCATTAACCCTAGGCTGCCTAGGTTGGGGACCATGTTATACTAAAAATAAATAAAAAAGAATTAAAATGCAGTTAGATCTCAAAGTCAAACATCAAAGAACAATCATTCCACCTTATTGAAACTTTTGCATGTAATAGCGACAACAATATGTACGAACTCTAACAAAACTAATACTATTTTTTACCTCTAATTATATTCATAATTTTATAGACATAAAAACACTAATAAAGTGTTTAATTAATACATTAGAAACTTTAAATAAATTTAAAATAAAGAGTTTCTCGGAAATTGAAAACTAAATTATTGTTATGTTATTGTCTATTTTAGATATAATAAATTAAAAAGTTAAATAAATCTAAACACATTCTATAAATAGAGTCTTCATATGCTATACTCGTGTCTAACCTAAAAATAAAAACTTTTAAGTAATGCTAAATGTTTTAAAAAAATCCATTTGTTTCATATAATGGAATTAAAAAAATACACAGTTCTTAAAAATATATTAAATTTATCTTCGATATTAATTTATTAAAATTTATAATAAATTATATATAAATTATAAATTATATGTATATATAATATAATGTGTAGTTAAGTACTAATTCATTCAATTTAAAATTTTGAAAGTAAAATCACTTTAATTTTAATGAATTTAAATTGTGTTTTAAAAATTAAAAAAATAATCTTTAAAAAAATTATATAAATATAATGTTTCAAAATATTTTATATTAAAAACTTAATTTATTTTTATAGGAGATATGAAAATTTAGTATTAATAGATTTAAAAAATGAATGCAATGTAAAAATTTAGAGTAAGTTGAAATTTAATAACACATTAACAAATATTAGTAAAAGTATTGTATAATTCCAATATATAAAGTCAAACTATATGGTGTAATTCAAATATTGTCTTTTTGATATGATGTAATTAAAATAGATATTGATAAAAACTATTTGTAAGAGTGAGTACGAGTCAAGAGCAAACCTTGCATTTTTTATTTTATGAAGTAAGCAAGTGTTACAGGTGTGAGTAGGAAGCAAAGTGAAAGCAAGGAGTAAGCCCCACTTCTTATTCTACATTGTAAGAAAATAAAAAGCTAAAGGATTCATTTAGTAAAATTTTAGATTAAATGGAAAGAAAATCATTTTTGAAAGTCCTTACTAGAGGTAAGGATACCCTAGTTAGTGTTAAGTGGAAGAGACAATCTATGGAAAATCTAGGTAGAAAATACTACACTAGAAATAATTAAGGATGAGATGGTTTAGCATGTTATAAATATTCTTAAAAGTAGAGGGTTAATATGTAAGTTCCATGGATACTAATAAGGTTTTTTGAAGATTCAAAATCAAATCAAGTGGGGTTGAATTTAGATTACTCCATGATTTTTCTTCCAAGAGGATTTTTCCAAATTATCTTCTCTAATTTAGAAAAATAAAGGAAATGCATTATATTTAAGGCCATGAAGCGATAGCTTTTTGTGGAGATAGAGACTATTAAAATTGTTTGGTGTTGATTACGCTTTTTGGATTTCCTTATCAGTTCATGCATAAGGAGATTTTGAAGAATATCGATAATACATAAGCGAAATTCATTTAGGAGGGACCAACTACTAAGAAGAAAAGACATGTTGTTCCATGGATATTTCAAAACCTTTACCATAATCCATTAGGATTAAAAATGAATCAAGAGAAATGGAACAATAAGTGGACTATGAAATCATTGTATTTTGATGTCACAAATGTTATGAGATCGGACACATAGGAAGATATTGTGAAGTGAAACTCATGGAAAGAGATAGAATATTTTGGGCATAAAATAAACTTCAATATGAAACAAGAAGATCATAACATAGTAGAAACTGGGTCAAATAAATAATTTTTAACTCATAATAAAATGTCCATAAAAAACCCTCTGCATCATCAAATAAAGGCCATTATAGTCACTCAAATAAATCATTAGAATACAAATGACACAAGGGGTGAGGAATTACAATGCATTTGTTCAAATTTAGGAGTTAAAGGTCCAAAGTAATATAGGAAGGAAATTTTTAGAGTAAACGAGGTGGAGGGAAAGGTTAATCTAGGCAAATCATCTTCATTTTTCTCAAGTAGCATAAAATCCTCTACTTGCAATAAAAATAAGAGTATTATAGTGTATCCATTGCACTTTAGGTTTTTAAGAGAAACATAATAAATAAATGCATATGGAGGATATCCATGGAAATTTAGGGTTTCTAAGGTAGCATAAGAAAGTAATTACTATGGAGGATCATCCTTGTATTTTAGGGTTCCTAGGATAACACAATGAACACAGTGTTTATGAGGCTATTTCTTTCATTTATAATTCTTTAGCATAGCATAAATATTTAGAAGAGAAGTCTCATTGTGAACAATATAGAAAAATAGAAGAAATGATAAATATGAAAGTGTTGGTGGGAATAGAAAAAATAGAGGAAGGCTATCAAATCATGATGAAAAAGAGAAAAAGAAACTCAAAGGTATATCAATTTGGGAAGAAAAATAAAAATATGATAGGTATTAAAAATAAGTGAGGTTGAGCCCACTAATAAAAGCAATAAATTATGATAAAAATAGTATCATGGAACATTAGGGGTATGAATAAGACCATTAAATAAAGAGATATTAAGGAATTAATAGATTCTTCTACTCCTGAGTTTACTTTAATACAAGAAATTAAATTAAGTAGTAAGGAATATAGGGATGATTTAAAAATATTTGGAACATGGGGCATTGTGTGGTAGTTTTTTCTATTGGAGATTTGATGGGAGAAAGGTAAGTGCTAACAAAAGATTATTAACAAAATATTGAACCTTAATCAAATTAACCTTAGCATAGAAATGCTCTAGGTTTATATAGGTTACAAAACTTTAGAAAAGATATTAAATTAATATCTAACCTAAATATCGCTAACCTACGCGCTTAGATGAATAAGCGCTAACAACTAACTAACCTAGGATATTTAGGAATTTACCTAGGTTAACCATTAGATATTTTAAACAATAAATATCTACATGGTAAATAGTCAAAGTAGATGTAATAATCTAACTAATGTAGTATAATGCAATATACTACCTCATTTTACCCTAACATCCCCCCTTTATTACATTACTTTGATATACAAAGTTTACTCCGAAACAGCTTGAAATTTGACACGTCCAAGTGCCTTTGTAAAAATGTCTCGTAACTGCTCGTCGGTGGGAATGTGTTGGAGCTGAATTCTGTGTTTAGGAACTTCATCACGAATGAAATGACAATCAGTATCAATATGTTTAGTTCGTTCATGATGTACTGGATTCTTAACCAAGTTCAAAACACCAGAGTTGTCGCAAAACATGTGAATAGGAAGATTCTTTGGTAGGCCCATGGTAGCCAAAATGCGACTTAACCATATCGCTTCACACACGACTCCACGTGCAACGCGATATTCTACCTCGCTTGAAGATAAAGCAACAACCTCGTTGCTTTTTACTATGCCATGAGACAGACCGGATCCAAGATGAAAAACATAGCCTGAAGTTGATTTTCTCGTCATCTATGGAGCCAAGGATAGTCGTAGTCGGTAGTAACTCCGTAAGAAGAATGAGTTATTCTTCTTATACTCTAGACCATAATCTGCACTACCCTGAATGTAGTGTAAGACTCTTTTAACTGCTTTCCAATGGGACACCTTTGGTTCTTGCATGAACCGAGAAAGATAGTTTACAGCAAAAGTAATATCTGGTCTAGTATTAGTCAGATAGATGAGGCTTCCAATCATTTGTCTGTAAAGTGTTCCATCTACTTGTGGTGAGTCTTCATATCGTGATAACTCGTAACCCCGATTCCATCGGTGTTGCTTTGGGTTTACAATCAGTCATACGATATTTTTCTACTAAAGTCAGCATACTTTTTCTGGGTCACCCTTAGATGATTCTTTTTCTGTTCTATTTCAAGGCCAAGACAATAGTGGAGAAGTCCTAGGTCTGTCATATCAAATGACTTTTTCAAGTCATCCTTCACGGCTTTAATTAAATTCTCTGAATTGCCAGTGATGATCAGATCATCTACATATAACACAAGAATCACTATCTCAGAACCTGTGTTCTTGATATAGAGATTTGCGTCTGATGGACTTCTCTTAAATCCGTGTTGCAATAGGTGACTATCCATCTTTATGTACCATGCTCTTGGGGCTTGTTTTAGCCCGTATAATGATTTTACCAATTTGCAAACATGTTGCTCATGGCCTTCCTCCGCAAATCCAGGAGGTTGAGTCATGAATACTTCCTCTTTTAAGTCACCATTAAGAAAGGCACTTTTTACATCCATCTGATGTAACTTCCATCCGAATTGTGCTGCCATAGCACAAAGTACTCGAATGGTGGTCATCCTTGCTGTAGGAGCAAAGGTTTCCTCATAGTCCAGCTCCTTCCTTTTGAGCATAGCCCTTTGCCACAAGTCGGGCCTTATGCTTATCTATAGTGCCATCTCGCCTTATATTTTATTTTGTAGACCCATTTGCAACCTATGGGTTTCTTACCTTTAGGCAAATTCACTAGCTTCCATGTTTTATTTTTAATGAGGGAGTTATATTCTCGCATCCATAGCTGTCTTCCACCGAGGCAGTACTAAGTGCTTCATCAACTCGTAGAAGGTTCATTCTCATCACATGCTGATAAGTAAACCCTCTCCTCATCTATCTCCATCTCATCTTCCCTTGGTAACTCTCTATCTACGTAAAGGTCTTGAAAATCTGCACAAAGATCATCAACTGAAGTGGATGCTTTACCCTTGTCTTTCTGTGACATGCTTCTTGTCTTTGGACGATTGAGAGTAAGATCTGGAGGGGAAGTGAGTTTAGAGTCCTTCAATGTGCTTGTATACCATTTGGGTGGTTTCTTCTGTTGTGAAGAAGAAGAAGAAGGAGGAGGAGGAGGAGGTTGTTGTTCCTCCTCATCATCTAGGTATACTGATGTAGTGTTGGATGTGAAAGCTTCATCAAACACTACATCTCTACTTATATATATCTTCTTGGTATATGGGTCTATCAAACGATAGCCTTTTGAAATTTCATCATAACCAAGAAATATACAAGGTAGAGATTTCTCATCTAATTTCTTTCTTTTCTCCTTAGGTATATGCATAAATGCCTTACACCCAAATACCCTTAGATGAGTTATGGAGGGTTTCCTACCACTCCATGATTCCTGAGGAGTCATACCTTTAAGTGCCCTTGTGGGAGCCCTATTCAGAAGATATACCACAGTTTGAACAGCTTCAGCCCAGTAAGTTTGCTCAAGGTTGGCCCCCTTAAGCATACATCGAACCATTTCCATTATGGACCGATTTCTTCTCTCAGAAACCCCATTGGATTGAGGAGTGTAGGCTGTTGTTAACCGTCTTTTTATCCCATGTGTCTCGTAAGAATGAGGAAAATTCTTTTGATGTGTATTCCCCCCTCGATCTGAACGGAGGGTCTTAATAAAGCATCCCGATTCCTTCTCAACAAGAGTTTTAAACTCGCTGAAAATAGGAAAATGCTTCAGACTTCAACTGCAAGAAGAAGACCCACATTTTGCGTGAATGATCGTCAACAAACAATTGAAAATACCGTTTTCCTCCACAACTTGTAGACATAGGACCACACAAATCTGTGTGTACTAACTCCAAAGGTTCTTTAGCTCGAAAAGAGCTAGGTTCAAAAGGTACTCTATGTTGCTTGCCTGACAAGCAATCAGAGCACACTGGCAAAATAGATGAAAGGGGAGGAAGTCCTTTCACCATTTGATATTTACTCAGCTCTAGTAAATATCCTGAACTCAAATGCCCAAATCTCTTATGCCAAAGAGAAGTGGCCTCCTTTGTGGTCACTGCAAGTGCAGTATGAGTGGAGGTAAGTGCATCTAAGACAAACAAACCATGTTTGTATGAGCCTGTTGCTATCGGTTTTCCCTTTTTGGTGATGAAGCAACGTTTCTTGTCTTTGTCCACAGTAAAATTGACATTCATGTTATTGTCCAGGATTTGTGGAATCGACAAGAGATTATTTTTTAATCCTGGAACATAAAGAACTTTTTCAATATTACATTCTCCATCCGGAAGGGAGATTGAAACACTGCCTTTGCCCTGAACTCTATAGGTCTGATCATCAACAATGGTGACCGGTCTACCTTCTCGAGCTTCAAAAGTAGCAAACCATGATTTATCGCCAGTCATATGTTTACTAGCGCTCGAATCTATGTACCACAAAGAATCCTTGTGGGAGGAATCTATATGGGTCATGAGCACCTTGTGTGCTCGTTCATAATCGAAACTAGAATCTTCACTCGCTATGTGACCTTGTTGCCGATTGTTCTGGTTCTTAGATTTGCCTTTGCCCTTCTTATTTCTTTGTTCATTGGGCGGTTTGTTCTTAAACCAACATCGTTTGGTTTCATGAGTGTCTGTGTCACAAATTTTACAATGCTATTTCTTCTTCGGAACCTCTTTGGATTTACCCTTGTCTTGTCTAGAAGAAGAACCCTTCTGTTGATTCCACTTTTTCTTACCACCTTGTCGTTGTGAAAAAAGGGCATTGTTTGATGCCTCATCTCTCCGGAGTTGGGTAGCCTCTTCAGTTTGAAGCATATTTACCAACTCGACAAAAGTTACTGTCCTACCAGAAACTTGTAAGGAGGTGATCAACATTCTGTAGGAGTCAAGAAGAGCTCTCAAAATGATTGAGTTTAAGACTTGGTCTTCCAACTTTTCTCCTAAGGATTGCAGCTTTGTTTTTAATTCTGCGACTCTACAGAGGAATAGCTCTACTGTTTCTCCTGATTTCATATGTAATGTATGAAGTTGTGTTTGAAGGTTAAGAATCGTTGATTGATTCTTGCCCTCAAAAATGGTACTTAAGGCATCCCAAGCTGCCTTACCAGCTTGTAGCTTCACTGATATGAGGTTGGATATCATCAGTAATAGCAAGCAAGATCATTAAGGAAAGTTTCTTATCCTTTTTATCAAAGTCTATTTGATCTTGTCCAGAAGATTGAGGTCTAGTGACAGTTCCATCTACTATTGACCACAAGTCCTCTACAGTTAAGATAGCCTTCATCTTAGTCTTCCATGCTGAGTAATTTGAACCTTTGAGCAGTTGGCTCTCAGTGAGATACTTGTGTATCATGGCCATTGTTTAGGTTTCAAATTTGTGGAGAGGACTAATATGATGCTATCTTGCACTATACCCTAAGAAAAGGTATAGAGAAGTGGTTTCAATTTGCTTTCTATAAGATATTTAATGGCACTTGCCTTAACACTCTTTGCAAGAGATGAAAAGTTTGAGGAATATTGAGCCAAACAAAATAGAGCAAATGAAACAAGGGAGTGTTTTGTCAAACTTTTGATATTTGCTCTCTAAGATATTTAATGGCACCTGCTTTTAACACCTTTGAAAAAAAGATGAAAAAATTTGAGGTTTATTTAAGCCAAACAAAAGAGAGTCTTATCAAGGTGATTGAAATTTTTGACCTTTTGATGGGGAGAAATTACTTGTTTGAACCTATGCAAAGTTTAGCATGGTGTTTGAGTGAAGTTTGGGTGTTTGTGAAAAGCTCCTTGTAATGTTTTATTTGTGACTTTGTAATTGCAAAAAAAATGTTTTTAGTGCAATAATAAAAAAAAAACATAAGAGCACCCAAATTTTTATCACTCTAGGTGTCGGATTCCACCGAAAATGCACCTAGTACAAGCAATTTTGAAGAGAAGGTGTCGAGTAAAATCGAGAATGCACCTTTCTTGAAACTGAAATAGCCCCCCCTTTATCTTTACAATTTTGAAAACTATAGAATTCTAAAAAAAATTCTATCCCCCCTTAATGTTTACAAAATGTAGAATTTAGAGCATATCTTTCAAGACAAGTCGACACACGACAAGCATTTGAAAGACCTTCCATAACCAGCTGACACACAACTTGGTTTTCTATCTCCCGTAATTATTCAATACTCAAAAATAGGAGGTGCATCAGGATTAAAGGGTTCTCTAATCCTCATGGGACCATAACTACGATCCAAACCCTTCCAAGGATCAGTGTAAGTATTGAAACGGGGTAAGCTCCTTCTATGCTCTCTAAGCATACGACGAAAATGAGATCTTGTCGTCTGACGTCTAAGTTCGTTCCTCTTTCGAATAACTCTTAGACGACGAAGGGCTTTTGTGATCCAAAGCTTTTTCTTCATGAGACAAAAAATTTGTTCTCCCAAAACAATTGATTAGAAAATTTTGGAGAATTTAAAAATTTATTAGAAGTCTCAAAGCTGCAAAAGAAATTTGTTTCAAGGATTGTCTCTTGTCTCCCTCAGTTTGATTAGGAGAAAACAATACAAAAAAAAACTTTTGCCTCTCTTTTTTTTTTTTTTGTAATATTTTATTTCAATGCATCATTTTAACTTTAACTTAATAGAATTTAATTAATAAACAAATTTTTGATAAACAAATCACTTAATTTTGAAAAAAAATGATTTAAATAACAAAAAAAATAATTTATTAATTAAAAAAACTAAGAGAAAATTTAAAAAAATGCAAAAAAAAATAAAAATTGTTTACCTGTCCGCGGCTGGGGATCGATCCTGCGACCCCGCGGCAGGATACTAGCCGACTGGCGCTCCTGCCAGTTGGTCTACACTGCCCGACGACAAGGGAAGGTGAATGCCTTCCCTTTCGTCCGTCGCGCGACAGTTAAGGACAAAAAAAAATTAAAAAAAATCCGAGGCGCGACAGTAAAAAAGGGATTCGAACGCGGATCGTCCGCGTTGGGGAGCGTCCGAGGCTGGCAGCAATTGCCAGTCCTCCTCCCTTGGCTGATCCGTCAGCCAGGTGTTTTGGAAGGCTTCTCAAGCCTTCGTCGTTTGTTATTTTTTTTAAAATCTCGTGGGAAATGTCCCACATGCGCACTGCGGGCGCATTTTAGTGGTTTAAAAACCAAAAACCTCCCTTAGGCTCTTGATTGCCTACGGGAAATCGGCAGGCTCCACAGAACCCTTTTTGCCACGTGCCGCACGCAGGAGTTGCTGAGCCAGATCGAACCGCCTGCCAGCAGATCGGACCGCCACGTCAGCAGGTTGCCTCGGGCCACGTGTCACCTCGGGCCACGTGCCGCCACGTCAATAGGTTGCCTCGGGCCACGTGCAGCCATGTCAAAATATCACCTCGGGCCACGTCACCTCGGGAACCGAGCTGATTTACTCCTACGGGCCGCCTCGAGAAGCGTGCCGATCAGCCTACGGGCCGCCTCAAAAAGCGTGCCGAAACCAGACTGCGGGCCACCTCCTCGGGTAGCGTGCCTCGAAGTGCTGCGGGCTAAATCCGAGGAATGGCTCTGATGCCAATGATGGGAGAAAGGTAAGTGCTAACAAAATATTATTAACAAAATATTGAACCTTAATCAAATTAACCTTAGCATAGAAATGCTCTAGGTTTATATAGGTTACAAAACTTTAGAAAAGATATTAAATTAATATCTAACCTAAATATCGCTAACCTACGCGCTTAGATGAATAAGCGCCAACAACTAACTAACCTAGGATATTTAGGAATTTACCTAGGTTAACCATTAGATATTTTAAACAATAAATATCTACATGGTAAATAGTCAAAGTAGATGTAATAATCTAACTAATGTAGTATAATGCAATATACTACCTCATTTTACCCTAACAAGATTCAAATGGTATCGCAATTATATGAGATAAATGCAAATAGGATGGATGATTGTTAGAAGCAAAAGTTAATTGGATTGTTGGACTATTTTCAAAAAAAAGGAAAACATCAAATTTTGGATTTTAAATGTATATGCTACAACTATAGTTACTCCTCATGAAAGATGTTAGAAGGACCTTAGCATATTTTTATTAAACACAATGATGATTCATAATTATGATCTATGGATTCTTGGGGGTGACTTCAACATAGTTTTATCTCCTTTGGAAACAAAGGGTGGTACTCTTGGATGGCCTAAATCAATATAAGGTTTTTCTTCATTTCTTAATTCAAATGGTCTTTGGGATGTTATTCCTTCAATATTTCAATATACATGGGATAATAGACATGTTGAGAAAAATCATATAACAAAAATATGGGATATATTTTTACTATCCAACACATGATTGGAAATAGAGTATACAATATTTTTATATTTTTTATTATACACAGGATCAAATCATAAACCCATTCTTTTGAATTGTGATCTACCTAATTATGTTCATCCAAATCCATTTCATTCTAGTTTATATGGCTTCAAGTCCTTGATTTCTTCCAGATGGTTATATTATGATGGATGAAGCAAATTTTGAAGGATCATGTATCCAAAAGTTTGTTCAAAATATTAAATATCTAAAGGAGCAAATGAAAATTTGGAATGCCAAATATTTTGGTTATATTTTTTAAATAAAATAAGGAAATTAAATCCAAGCTCAAATATTTAAAAGAGATAGTATAAATCAATGGAATGGACCAAGATTCTTATGTGTAAGAAAAATATTTAGTTTCTGATTACCGTAATACATCAAAAAATGAGGATTATTATTGGTCCCTAAAATCTAGGGAGAAATGGCCCAAGGAAGGAGACATAAATACCAATTATTTTCATGCTACAACAAAAATATTTTTTCTTCTCATCACACCAAAAATATTTTAAATCCAAATGTAAGAAAGATTGAGAAAGAAGCAACTAATTATTTTAAACACATTATATTAGCTATTAGGTAAGATAAAAATGCACAAGGTAAGATTTTACAAATATGTTATCAATAATAACATAGGGATAAATGAAATCTTTATGAAGAAAATATATATGAAATAGCTACATGAAGCAGTTTTCTCTTTCCATCCTGACAAGGTACCTAGCCTTCATGAATTTCTTGCAATTTTATTTCAAATTTTTTAGGATTTATTGAAGAATGATATGTTGGATGTGACTGAAGAGGCCTAGAAAAGAAAGGATACAATAAGTGAGATCAATGACACTTTTATTACATTGGTTTCCAATGAATATTAGAAAATATTTTAATAATTTTTATTCAATAAGCATTTGTAACATGGTTTGTTAGATTATTTTAAAAATTATGGCAAATAGGTTGAAGAACATTGTACATTGTCCTATCTTAGTAGAACAAGGTGGTTTTGTTCATGATAAAAAATTCTTGATGGTGTAATCATTACATAATATGCCCTACAATATCTTTGTTTCAAGAAAAAAATAGGTATTCTTATAAAATTAGATATGAACAAAGCATATGATAGGATTTGCTAAAGTTTTCTACATGATATTCTTAAACATTTTGGCTTTGATCAAGTTTTGTGTGAAGAGAAAATGTTGTTATAGCACTATAGAATGTTGATATTCTATATATTAGTGGTGCATCGTATTTTTTTCACTTTTATTGATGATCACAATGAAAAATTATGGATAATATTTTTGAAGAAAAAAACTGACATCCTCAAACATTTAAAATTTTTTATTGTTAATATAGAAAGGTATATAGGCAAGAAACTCAAGATATTGTATGGTTAAAATGGAGGATAATATTATTGTATTGAATTTTAAGAGTTTTGTAGACATAAAAGTATCTCTAGACAAAAGACTACACCTTATTCTCCTCAATAAAGTGGAATAGTAGAGAGAATGAATAGAACACTACTAGAGAAGATGAAGAGCATGTTGTCAAATGCAAATCTTAATAAAGGGTTTTGGACTGAAGTAATATCAACTACCAACTATTTGGTTAATTTAACACCATGCACTACTGTGAATGACAAGACACCAAAAGGGGCCTATATTGGAAAAAAACCATCAATCTCTCACATGATATTTTTTTTGGTTGTAAGGCCTTTATGCACATTCCTACTTAAAAGACAAAAAAAAAATGGATGAAAAATCCAAAATATGCACTCTTGTTGGTTATGGTTAATTTATTGGAACAAAAGGATATAAATTGTAGATTCTAGATGAACACATAAGTGTTTTTAGTAGATATGTGATTTTCAAAGAAACTAAGACAACTAAATATATTCAACAGTTGAATCACAACAATAGTTGAAAAATAAGGCTAGTGTGCATGAATACATTATGACAGGTCAGTCTTCAAGTGAAGCACATGCTTAGCCCTATCAACCTCAAGAAACAATACCCTTTGATATTCTAAACAATATTTTTAGCCTGCAAAGATCTAGTGAACATCTACCTAATTATGTATCTAAAGAGTTGCATTAAGAGGATCAACAAATTATAAAACCTAATTCTCCACCTTATAGAGAAGAGGTCCAAGAATCAATGGAGAATCCTAGATCATAAAGAGAGAGACATCTTCCCAACAAGATTCAAGATTATTTTTGTATATTTATAGCTACTTGTGATGATCCTATCACATTTAAATATTCCATTAATAGTTTAGAGAAAGATCATTAGAATAATTCCATGAAGGAAGAAATAGATTCAATGAAGAAGAACCATATGTGGAATTTAGTTTAGAAACTTGATGGAAGAAATATAGTAGGCAGAAAATGGGTTTTCAGAAAGAAGTTAAAGCCTGATGGCTCTATTGAAAGATACAAGGTCAGGTTGGTTGCAAAAGGGTTCTCTCAAATCCTAGGTATAGATTTTCATAAAACTTATGCTTCCACTATGAAGTTATCTTCTATTAGACTTATGCTTGCATATGTTGTTGCTTTTGATTTAGAGGTTGAACAAATGGTTGTAAATACAATATTCTTGCATGGATATTTGAAGGAGAAAATACACATGTAGTAGCCTAAAGGTTTTAAAGAAAGATGTTCAAGTGTTGTATGTAAGTTAAATAAATTCCTTTATGAATTGAAGAAGTGTCTTAGAGAATGGTATCAAAATTTTGATAATTACATGTTAAAGAATGGATTTTATTATAACCCGATACATCCATGTGTGTATTACAAAATAGAAAGTAAAATATTTGTAATTTTGGTTTTGTATGTGGATGAAATCCTCTTGATTGGAATGGAGGAGAGGAGCAGCGGAGGAAGTTTGAAAGTTTCGGGTGGGAACAGCAGAGAAGGCACGGAGGGTTTGGGAAGGAACCTCGAGAAGGAATCAGGAGAGGATCCAGAGGAAGGGAGGCCTTCGGCGATAGGTGGGGCTGCCCAAAGAGGGCTCGACCCTCCTCAAAAAGATCCGGACAAAGGGACCCAGAAGGGCGATGCGGGTCCCAGAGGAGGCCGGTCCTTTGCGAAAATTGTTAAGGGGAGAAAGAGTGATTTCCTTTCACTCCCGCCCCTCATTCCGGTGAATAATAGGATAATGGCTCCTACTGCTTCGATGGGTTCTTTTTTATCCATGGAAGAGTTTTCTTTAGTGGGTAAGTTTCTGGGTGGAAGGCCGGATATAGAGACTATACGATCCTGGGCTCTATCCAAATGGAGAACGGTGGGGAGTATGGAGGTTGTTGCCCTGTCCAGGGGGTTTTTCATCATAAGATTTAATAACAAGGAGGATGCGAACCGCGTTCTAACTGGAGGACCCTGGTTTTTAGGGAAACACAGTCTATTCCTCAGGAAGTGGGGGGAGGATTTCGACCCTGAAAAATAGAATATCAATACTGCCCCTATTTGGGTTCGACTTCCTAACCTACCAGCTCAGTTTTTCAATGAGTATTGGCTGCAAGGCATCGCCAGAGCGATTGGAGAACTGGTTTCCATAGATCATGCAACCTTGGCTAGGACAAGGATGACACATGCAAGAATATGCATCAACGCTAATTTAGACTCTGAGCTACCAAATATTGTGGAGCTAGGGTATGACAACTACCTAAGAAAATAGGCGATGGAATATGAAAATAGGCCAGCTTTTTGCCCTGAGTGCAAAACCCAAGGCCATTTGCAAAATCAGTGCCCTAATCTAGCAGCTAGCAGAGAAAACCAAAGGACGGAAGGCAAACGAGCAAATGAGAAAGGGTTTCCTAGGAACCTCCCTCTAAAAGGAGGCCCTATGGGCAAAGGAGGGTTTAGGCCATCTAAAAATAACCACATTTATCAGGAGAAGACAAAATAGGGGGTAGGGCAAGGTCAGAGCAAAGACAAGCAACATCTCACCGACGAACAGGAAAATCAGGTAAGCCCTAAAATTCCAAGCTCAAATAAGTTCAAAATTTTAGATGGTCTAATGGTAGAAGGGGAGAGTGAGGAATTAGAGGAAGGAAACCTGCAAGGTGAAATCCCCGAAACCCTAGAATCCCCATCAAGGGCGGGTCCTACAAACCCCATAACCAAGAACCCCTCAAGCCCCCGGGGAGGGGTAAGGCAAAATCCCAGAGAATATAGAAAATGGGTGGAGGAGATAGAGTCTTCAAAAATAGACCTTCCCAACATCATAGCCAGAAGCCCGTCAAACCATCTAGAAGGTTCAATACAAAAATTAGGAGAATACAGGAAACATATGGAGGAGTTAGAATCAAGGATTGAGGTGGTAGAAATGAATGATTTTGAGGAATGCGTTAGTCCGGTTCTACAATAGATAGTTCATCCACCTTTTAGCCCCAAGCAGACCAGGAGTACTACTAAGTCACCTATTGACTATGGCAGTGAGAGAAAGAAGGGGAGGATGTCAAATGCAGAGCACAACAGAATGAGGACTGACAATGAGATTGCCAGTGGCAAACAGAAAACACTGATACAACAAGTTATCCCAGGGCATGAAGATAACAAATCAGGAAAACCTCCTCAAGGGAGGGGGAAGGGGAAAAACTCTAAACAATCTAAATGAAGGTTCTCTCATGGAATGTGAGAGGCCTCAATGGCCGACCCACTCAGAGGGTGGTTAGCTCGTTAAGAAGGCAATACAATCCAACAATTTTGATGTTGCAAGAAACAAAATTAGACGAAGCCCAGTCAAAAACAATAGCAAAAAATATGTGGAGTCAAGGGGACATGGTGTACAAACTGGCTAGAGGAACTTCAGGGGGGCTCATGGTTCTTTGGGATCCTCGGGTGGTGGAAGGCAACATTATCCAAGATGATGACAGGGTGCTGAGTGTTTTTTTCCATGATATTGACAACAATAGATCGTGGATCTTCTCAAATGTCTATGCTCCCAATTCTGTTCAAGGGAGAGCTTCTTTGTGGGAGTACCTGGGTAAACTGGGTGATGCTTTCCATGACATCCCGTGGGTGGTGGCAGGCGACTTCAACACGCCATTATACCCCTCAAAAAAAAAGGGTGGAACAGGGCTCCCAACCAGAAGTATGGAAGACTTCAATGACTTCGTAAACTCAAACCAACTGATGGATGTGAGGCTAAGAGGAGCCAAGTATACTTGGAGCAACAGGCGAATAGGAAGCCAACTTATCCAGGAAAGACTTGACAGGTTTTTCTTATCAAAGGAGGCAATTGCTGGGTTTGGAGACTCTACTCTGCAAACTCTTCCCAAAATTTCCTCTGATCACAATCCCATCCTTTTGGAGGTTCCAAAGTCAAACTCCTTCAAAAAACCTTTTCGATTCCAGTCAATGTGGATCATGCACCCGGAGTTAAAAGAAAATATTTCCAGATGGTGGCAACAACCCTTTCAGGGAAGTTCAGGTTTCAAACTTGCTCAAAAGCTGAAATTAGTAAAGGATAATCTTAGAACTTGGAATAAGGAGGTTTTTGGGAACCTGTTTGAGAACAAGAATCAAGTGGGAGAAAGGTTGCAGGTCATTGACAACTCGATACAAAATGGTATCGGTGATGAAGCTACTAGGAAGGAGGAGCAAGCCAAGCTTTCAGAATATCACAATATTTTGGCTTGTGAAGAGATATACTGGAGACAAAAATCCAGGGCGTTATGGCTAAAGGATGGTGACTTGAACTCAAAGTTCTTTCATGTCACAACCTTGAGGAACAGAAGTAATAACAAGATCAGAGAGTTGACCAAAGTTGATGGATCCAAAACCCAGGATTTGATTGAGATCAGAGAGGAAGCAATTGCTTATTTCAGCTCCCTTCTCGGGGATGAATCCCAGTGTATAGAGGAAGCCAAGGACACTCTCCTCCAGTTCATTCCTAGCTTGGTTGATGAGGCCATTAATGGTAAGCTTCTTGCTCCCTTCACTGATGAAGAAATCAGAAATGCTTTGTTTAGTATGGAACCTGAGAAGGCCCCTGGCCCTGATGGGTTCCCTCCTCGGTTCTTCCAAGTTTTCTGGGATATTGTGGGAGAGGATGTCATTTCTGCTATCAAAGAGTTTCAGGCTTCAAAACATATCCCGAGAGGGTTCAAGTCCACCTTTTTAGCCCTGATTCCTAAGGGCCCAACACCGGAGACAATGGCAGATTTCAGACCGGTTAGTTTATGTAACGTATCCTACAAGATCTTAACAAAAGCCATTGCTAATAGGATGAAAGAAATATTGCCCCTCATTATTGACCCTGGTCAAGGAAGCTCAGTTCAGGGGAGATCAATTGTGGATGGTGTGATCACAGTCCATGAAGCTCTGCACTCTGCTAGGCAAACCAACAAGGAGGTCTTTGCCCTAAAGCTTGATATGAATAAAGCTTTTGACCGCATTAATCAGGATTTTTTGATGGTTGTTCTTCTGAAGTTTGGCTTTCATCCTCAATGGGTCAGGCTGATAAAAGAGTGCATATCCGAACCTTGGTTCTCAGTTTTGGTCAATGGCATGATAGCTGGGTATTTCCAGAGCCATAGGGGGCTCAGACAAGGAGATCCGATTAGCCCAATGTTGTTCATTATAGTAGCAGAGGCATTAGGTAGAACTATTAAAGCAGCATGCACTACTGGATTAATTTTGGGGATTAAAGCCACCTCTCTCACCAACCCAGTTACTCACCAACAATTTGTTGATGACACTCTGATGTTGACCCAGTCGTCAGTGGTTGAAGCCAGAAGGATTAAGCACATTCTCCAACTCTACGAGGATGCGACGGGACAGAAGGTGAACTTCAACAAGAGTAAGCTTTACTTCCTCAACACCCCAATTCAGAGACAAGCCAGAATAGCAGAGATTTTGGGATGTTCGATAGCGACTCTTCCTACCTCTTATTTAGGCCTTCCCCTTTTCTATGGTTCTCCGAGAGAATCTATGTGGGATAGAGTGGTAGAAAGAATCCAAAAGAAACTGGCTAGCTGGAAAGGACATTTTTTATCTCAGGCCAGGAAACTTACTCTCACTAAGGCATCCTTACAGAGCATTCCGGTTTATTTTCTATCTGTGTTTAAGGCCCCAACCAGAGTATACCAAAAAATTGAATAGCTCCAAAAGAATTTTCTCTAGTCTGGGTCAGAGGAAAAATAGAGGATCCACCTTGTGGGCTGGGGCAAGGTGTGCAGGCCGAAAGAAAATGGGGGGCTAGGACTGAGAAGAGTTGCTCACCTAAACACAACCTTGCTAGCCAAACAAGCTTGGCGTCTCATTAACAATGAGGAGAATGAGTGGACTGCCATAATTAAAAGAAAATATCTTCAAGATACCGAATTCCTAAATGACACGGTGCACAGTAGAGGTTCGACATTCTGGAATGCAATCTTAACAAGCAGAGAGGTCATAAAGAAAGGCCTAAGATGGGTTCTAGGTAACGGGTAGAAGATCAGGTTTTGGGATGACAGGTGGGCCAAGGATGAAGCTTTATCTCAGGTTCCTCACCTAGCGAGGATCAAAAGAATCACAGAGGATCTCATAGGAAGGAAAGTAGCTGATTTCATGAGACAGGACAGAGGAAGGCTTATTTGGAAATAGATAAGGATTCAAGGATTTGAAGCTGAATCAAAAGAAATCCAAAGCATCCTGCATCAACAATTCATTTCTATGAGACTTGAGCAGGATCATGTAATATGGGCAGCTACCGAAAATGGGCAGTTCTCAGTCAAATCTGCATACATGCTAATGTTAGATACTGAGGACCCCACACTCCAGACACAGCTGGTGTGGGTCAAAAATCTTATTCCTAAAGTTGCAATGTTCTCGTGGCTGGTGATCCAAGGCAGGATTCTTACTATTGACAACTTGATAAGGAAAGGTGTGATAGTTGCTAACCACTATTTTTTGTGCAGGGCCAACTGGGAGTCCACCCTCCATATTTTCCTTGAATGCCCGGTCTCTCTGAGTATCCTCAATGGGTTATTTCAAGCCTTTAGCATTTGTTGGGTCAGACCAGCCACCATCATTGACCTCTTCCACCAATGGCCAAATCCCTTTGTTAGCCTTAGGCTGAGGTTTTTTTGGAAGATTTGTCTCCATCATTTTCTTTGGCAGGTTTGGCTAGAAAGAAACCATAGAGCTTTCCATGAGTCGAGCCATGATGTCACCTCCATCACCAATAAGATTCTTACCTTCGCCCATGAAAACGTCAGCCTTATTCCTCATGAAGCTCGAAATCCTTCCCCCTGGGAGAGGCTGATCGCTCAATCCTTAAATATTACTCTGGGCGAGAAACCTGTGTCTACCAAGGTCAATTCCAGATTAGATGTCAAGTGGAAACCGCCCCCGGTTGGTTGGTTCAAGCTCAACTTCGATGGGGCCTCTAAAGGTAACCCTGGCAAAGCAGGGGCTGGAGGAGCAGTGAGAGACCATCAAGGCAAGCTGGTGATGGCCTTTTCTGAGTAGCTGGGAACAAGGACTAACAATGAGGCGAAAGCAAGAGCGTTATGGAGGGGTCTTCAGTTGGCTCAGGAGATTGAAGGTAAACTAATTATCGAAGGAGATTCGATGCATGTCATAAACCTTCTCAACAATGGGAAAAATCCTTCGTGGCGGATTAAGACTGTCATCGAAGAGGCTAGGATCCTCTACCAAGCCAGGAATGATCGGAAGGCCCAACACGTGTTTAGGGAAGCAAATAAAATAGCTGATATCTTGGCCAATATAGGGGTGGAAGTCGATGGGCTGGTCACTTGGGAACATGGGGTCCCAAGTGATGTGGACAAATTTATTCAAAATGATCACCAATGATGATGAAACTATGGGGTTCAGAAAAAGGGAGAGGAGTTTCATTTTTGTTTTGTCAGTATTGCTTCGGTCCTTCTTGTGATGGCTTTAGTTTTCTTTGCAATGGGGGAAGGATCCAGGTGGCATGGTGGCCTCATGTTATGGGGTTAGGGGCAAAGGCAGCTGCCAAGGACCGATGTCATGATTTCGTGACATGTCGTAGTTTAAGGAAAAGCAAAATACAACAAGAAAGAAAAAGTGTCACGATATCGCGACATGTTGAGCAAGAAAGAAAAAGTGTCACGATATCATGACATGTTGAGCAAGAAGGAAAAAGGGTCATGATTTCGTGACATGTTGAGCAAGAAAGAAAAAGTGTCACGATTTCGTGACATGTAGAGCAAGAAAGGAAAAGTGTCGCGATATCGCGACATGTTGAGCAAGAAAGAAAAAGTGTCGCGATATCGCGACATGTTGAGCAAGAAGGAAAAAGTGTCACGTTTTGGTGACATGTTGAGCAAGACAGAAAAAGTGTCGCGATATCGTGACATGTCACAGTTTCATGACCAAAAGAGAAGAGAAAGAGCAAGAAGGAAAAAGTGTCGCGATATCGCGACATGTCGCATTTTCATGACCAAAAGAGAAGAGAAAGAGTAAGAAGGAAAAATGTCACGATATCGCGACATGTTGAGCAAGAAGGAAAAAGTGTCACGTTTTGGCGACATGTTGAGCAAGACGGAAAAAGTGTCGCGATATCGCGACATGTCGCAGTTTCATGACCAAAAGAGAAGAGAAAGAGCAAGAGGGAAAAAGTGTCGCGATATCGCGACATGTCGCATTTTCACGACCAAAAGAGAAGAGAAAGAGTAAGAAGGAAAAATGTCGCGATATCGCGACATGTCGCATTTTCATGACCAAAAGAGAAGAGAAAGAGTAGGAAGGAAAAAGTGTCACGATATCGCGACATGTCGCATTTTCGTGACCAAAAGAGAAGAGAAAGAGTAAGGAGGTGAAAGTGTCACGATATCGCGACATGTTGGATTTTCACGGGCAAAAGCCAAGAAAAGGAGCAAGGAGGCGATTGTGTCGCGATATCGTGACATGTTGCCTTTTCGTGTCCAAATGCAACAAAAGAGGACAAAGAGGCAGAAGTGTCGCGATGTCGCGACATGTCGCATTTTCGACATGTCACAGTTTTGCGACGATCCAGAGCAAATGAAGGAAAAGACTCAAGGACGACGCAATTTCGTGACTTGTCGATTCTTCGCAGCTGGAAGCGGCAAGAGAACAAAATGGGAAATGAATGTCACGATTTCGTGACATGTCTCAGTTTCATGATAGGCAGTGGCAAAGGAGCAGAATGAAGGCAGATTGTTGCGATTTCACGATAGGTCTCATTGTCGCGACATGTCACATTTTCATGACTATCCAGAGCAAATGAAGGAAAAGACTTAAGGACGTCACGATTTCGTGACATGTCGCACTTTCACGGATGGAAGCGGCAAGAGTGCAAAATGGGAGATGAATGTCATGATTTCGTGACATGTCTCATTGTCGCGACATGTCGCATTTTTGCGACATGCAACGGCAAAGGAGCGGAACGAAGGCAGAATGTCACGATTTCGTGACATGTCTCTTTTTCGTGACAGGTCGCATTTTCACGACTATCCAAAGTAAAATATGGAAACGACTTAAGGACGTCGCGATTTCGCGACATGTCGCATTTTCACGGCTGGAAGCAGAAAGAGTGCAAAATGGGAGACGAATGTCGCGATTTCGCGACATGGCTCATTTTCGTGACATGTCGCATTTACGCGACTTATAGCGGCAAAGGAGCAGAACGAAGGCAGAATGTCACGATTTTGTGACATGTCACCATTTCACGACTCTCCAGAGCAAATGAAGGAGAAGACTTAAGGACGTCGCGATTTCGCGACAGGTCGCATTTTCGCGGCTGGGGCAGCAAGAAAGCAATGCGGTGGGCCGCTGCCTGTGTTCTAAGGTGTTTGTAAATATGGGTAAGGGGTTGTGCTCTTTCTTGGTAGGGTGGCCTCAGAAGGGTACTCGTAGCGAAGGACAGACTATCCCTATTGAGGTTTTGATCCGTAATAGCATAGTGCTGATTTTTGTAAAAGGTTTTGGGTCAACCTGGAAAACCCGAATGTAATGAAATTGTACCTTAATTACCAAAAAAAAATCCTCTTGATTGGAAATTATAAATAGTTGATGTCAAAAACTAAGGGGATTTCAATGAACTAGGACTTGGGTCAGGCACACCATTGCTTGGGTATTGATATTGTCAGAGATAACAAGAGTATATAATTGTGGTTTTCCCAAAAGGATTACATTAACTAGATTTTGAATGAATTTGGAACGCAGGATAGTAAGCCTACCAAAACTCCTATGCAGCCTAGAGTTAAATTGTTTGCAAAAATGTGTCTAGCTACAACTAAATAAAAGGAAAAATGAAGAAAATTACATATGTAAATATTGGGGGTTCATTTATGTTTGCAATGGTATGTACCAGACCTGATATTGCTCATGTTTTTAATATGGTCAATCAATATATGTCCAATCCTGGAAAGGAACATTGAATTGTTGTAAAAAAATATTGTTATTTATAGGGTACTAAAGATCATGTTTTGTATTATTAACCCAAGAAGAATAAAGAGTTTTGTTTATAGGGATATATAGACATAGATTAGGTAGGTGAATTGGACAATCGTAAGTCAACAAGAGGATATGTCTTCACTTTGTATGGTTGTGCAATGAGCTGAAAGAGTAAAAATCAAATTGTTGTAGCTTTGTCAAGTGTTGAAGCAAAATATATTGTTGCCACTAATGCTACAAAAAAATTTGTTTGGTTTATGAGGTTGTGCAAAGGTTTGCATTTGCACAAAGAATATGTTATAATAAAATGTGATAGCCAAAGTGCAATAACACTTGCATATTTTTTATCATTCTATGAAAAGACAAAACACATTTCAATGAGATATCATTTTGTGCATGATATGGTGGAGAGTGGAATGATCAGCCTGATCAAATACAAAATATAAAAAAATGCAACACATACACTTACTAAGGTTGTCACATCTCAAAAGCACCAATTTTGTAACAATGAGATTGGGATAAAATATTGCAGATAAATCTTGCATCAAGTGGGAGTTTTTTACAATGTGTAGGTGCTGCACAATTTTTCTGTTTAATGATGGAATCTTGAAAAGTTCATGGATGCCCTCTTTTTCAAAGACTTTATGTTTTTTGATAAAATTAAATATGTTGGAACATATCAACATAAACCTCTAGTCAGACCTAGAATATTATAAAATATTATTTAGGCAAATTTTTTTAAAAAGTCTCACATTTTTTATTATAAAAAGATTTTGCATGTAACATTGCACATGAAATTTCTTTAAATAAATGAATGTTGTTCTATTGTTTATGTTTTTATTTTTTTTTATTCTTTTTTAACATATGCTCTGCTTTTATTTTCAAAATTAAGATGTTGAGTTTGGCAACAATGAGCTTCTTGTATCTGTCTATGTATTTGGTAGGCGTAGGTGGGAAACAACTTCTCTAACCAATAACTGTTTAGCTTTTCCTTTTTTGTTTTTACAAAAAATTTAATTCAATGACTTAACATGAGATCGCTTTCAAGATCCATCGGGCAAAGATCCACCTCACGTTCTAAATTCCATTATTATCAAGGGCCACAAAGAAACTACTTACTCCACCTCATCCTTGCATGCATCAGATCACAAAATCTTTCAAATTAAGAAAATATTAACACAAAAGATATACATCACAAAGAATTCAGTGACTGGGCCAAGCGTGTGATTCATTAGTAAAGTACCTTTTGAATTTTTCAATGGTGTTGCGTGCAATTATTACCTGTTGAAAATAGGATCTACATAAAGTAATCTAAAAATAACAACATAATAACAATGAATGAACAATAATAGTTTTTTAATATTGATACATTTTATAGGAGTACAAAATAGTTAGATGCAGTTTTAATACCAAAACTAAACTAATTGCATGTCATTGAGCACCTAACTATTGCTTATCAAATCCTTAAACATTACAAATAATTAAATTCTCCAACAAACTCCCCCTTAATGCTTAAGGGTAATTTCTCCAACAAACTTTCTCCATGCTTTCAAACTGTAACATCCATTCTATTTTTTTGGTCATGATGTGTCCTCAAACATTCCAAGTGTATCACACAAGGAAATGATGTGTTTGACTGACACCCAAAAATAATTTTTAATAAATTTATTTTCAACAAATTCATTCTACAAAAACAAGTGAGAAAATGGTGTCTTTGCTGGTTGACACCCCAAAATGAATTTCAACAAATTCATTCACCAAATTAAAAACAACATCAACATGCAGTTTCTAACAAATAGACTCACTTATAATGAATATGAGACTTTGAATATACTATCACTATAAAAAGAGAGCATTACCAAAATCACAACCATTTTTAACCACATGAACATGAAAGCATGCTTTCACTCCCCCTTTTTCCTTTGGGTATACTCCTGATGTTGCTCTTTCTCTTCCATATTTTTTCTCTTCATCAAATTTATCTTCATTCTCTATATCTGATCAAATTTTGATCACACTTGGTTTCCTTCTGAAGAAACCATACAACATACCTTTTAATTTATCCCAAGCATTCATATCAATCCATCCACAATTCATTTTTAATGTACATTTTTTCTTTCTTTTTGTAAACAAAACATATGTGAATGGTTATGTCTTCCACAAAATTGACAAGAATAGAGATTCCAACATTTCTCTATTCTATGACCATATTTACCACAATGGTCACATCTATTTTCTTGCACCAAACTATTACCTGTTACAAATTTTGTGCTTGTGCTTGAATCATGTGGATTCACCTATCTTGTGTACCCAAGACCTTCATATTTGGGTCGTACTATGGGTACAAATGGTTCTTTCATACCTTGGTCATGTTTTCCCAAGACTTTTTCTTTGTAGCCCATTTTATGCAGCAATTTTGAACTAATTCCCTTATTGTGCTTCTCAAAATAGCCAAAACCATCATCACATTGCTCAACACAAATTTGAGCATCACTAAGTCTATCATCATTGGAGTCTATGTCCTCATCAATTACAATGGCATACGCTCTCTCTAAACAATCATGAACTATGGTCAAGTCACTTTCATTTGGAAAGGAAGCACAACCTGCATCTTGTTGTTCCTGGTCACAAAGATCATTAGTATCACAACATTCATCCATCATCATGGGTTTCAAATCATGAGTGTTACAACATTTGTCCACCATTATGGGCTTCAAATCACCAGTATCACAAACAAAATCTTTCATCAATGGTCTTTTTTCTTGTGCTTTGATTTTAGAAACATTAAGAGTAATTAGTCCTTTATATATGACTTACCATTAATCAATAGATATAGTGATAAAATTTTCTTTACCATCATTAGCATCATGAAAGATTACTTGAATGCATTGTTGAAGTACCAAATATTCTCCTTTTTGGACTTCTTTAATAATGGAACGGACATATTTCTATACTTTGTTTGACACATCTTTTTCATTTTTTGTAGTTTCTTAAACAGATACTTTAAAAAAAATTGTGTTTCTTGTCTTTTGTTATTTGTTCTTGTTCTTTCTTTTCCCCTTTGATTTAATTTTTCCTTTGAAGTAGAAAACCTTTTACTTTCAAAAAATTAAAACAATTAAAAAAAAATAAAAAATTAAAAACTTTATTTATTTATTTATTTTTTAAAATCAACCTTAAAACTAAAAAAACCTTTAATCTTCAAAATAAAAAAAAAAAAAAATCAAAAAACTTTACAATCTCTTTTATAAAATAAACAACCTTATTCTTTCACAACTTTAAATAATTGGAAAGACCTTATACCTAAGCGTAATTCAAATTTGAATAAAAAAACAAACCTTATACCTCAATATTAATCAAAAAAATCAAACAGTAATGGTTTACCTCGAGGGTTTTAAATTGTGGTGCAGGCTTTCCGGTATCTGTATTCGTAGGAGTAATCTTTCGAAGCCTCGGATAATAGGAGCGGATTTGGCTGATAGGTTTTCGTCGTGCGCAGTGGTGACTTCAAATTTACGGAAGATGAGATATCGAGGCTATATCTAGTTTGTTGGAGAGCTATTCGGATTTGAAAGAACACGTTCAGATTTTGAGACCAAGAGAATGGTCCAAGAGAACTGGAACAGAGGCACCGATGGCACCGGATGTGAAGCTACGGAGGGTCACAGGTTCTGCGCCAATAACTGCAGTTTTTTTTCGGAAGTTCTACCACTAGAAAATCTTTGTTCGTGCTACAGAGATCTCATCTTAAAGGAATCACATGCCTCTTCTGCCATGGCCACTGTTGAAGAATCATTTGCTGCAGGTTCTATGGTGACCATTCACCTCTTGTTAGGTCAGGCGTAGCAGAGATGAACCGCTCTGGTACACAGGCACCTCCAAGGCACGGGCCATCACTGTTAACGCACACTGTCTTGTACACAGGTGCCTCCAGGGCACGTGTCTCCTCTGTTTGTCGGGGTTTGGGCGTCAATGTTTGTGGAGTGCGCTCAGGCCAATAATCCGTTTCATTTTATGAGAATGTCAGGGTCATCGTCACCATCTACTGCTCCCGCTCCCGCTCCCGCTGCACTTCCTCATACTCAGCAAACTCAAAGAATGCTAGCTCTGATACCATTTCTTGAAAATAAGATCTACATAAAGCAATCTAAAAAAACAACACAATAATAATAGGAATGAACAATAATTATTTTTGTATACATAAAATGTTCAAACTCAATGTTAAGGAGAAGAATCATATTAATTATAATCATATCATATTAATGATATTGATCATTTGATAATTCTTCATTCAAGAATATTGATACATATTTTATAGGAGTACAAAATAATTAAATACAGTTTCGACGACAACGAAATCAACTTATTATATAGTTGAACACCTACTATTGCTTATCAAATTCTTAAACATTACAAATAATTAATATTAATGAGGCGTCACGACGTGTCTTCGTGGGTTTTACGACGTCTCTTCGTGGGTTTTTGAGAAGTGCAGAAAATTCAATCCCTGGTCCCTGATGCGTGGGAATTCGACAAAAAGTCACTACTGAATGTCATGCTATCGGAAGAGGGGCCGGTGTCGGGTGATATGAGCCACGTGAAGTCGCCTCTGCTCTTGCAGGTGGCCTCGAGGTCCGCCTCCATGCTATGCAGTACGGAAATTATGGCCGGGGACGGGTGATCAATGGCTTCGAGGATAAGCAACGCTTGAGATATGGAGGGTCTGCAGATCACTCTGGGGTGGGCACACTGCAGCCCCAACAGCAAAACCCTCTCCATGCTTTGTTTTGAGAATCCGTCGTCGCATTCGCGTATTCTCTTGTCGACAATCTCGTCGCGGCGCCCCTTGAGAGCCATGTCCACCACCCAGTCGGAGACGAGAACGTGCTCTAGCGAAACGGTCCTGGTATCGAAGGCCCTGCGCCCCGTCACGAACTCCAGTACGATGATGCCGAAGCCGAAGACGTCGCTCTTGTCGTTGAGGTGGCCGTAGAGTGCGTACTCGGGCGCCACGTAGCCGAGCGTGCCCACTGTCCGGGTGGTGTAGTGCGTCTTGTCCTCTTTCTTGAACTTGGCAATGCCGAAGTCCGCAACCAACGGGCTCAGATCCGCGTCCAGCAGCACGTTTGCGGCTTTCACGTCTCTGTGTATGATGGCCGGCTTCGTGTCCTCGTGCAAGTACACCAGCCCTCGGGCAATCCCCACTGCGATCTTGTAGCGCTGCGCCCACGTCAGGCAAGGGCGGGTGGGGCTGAACAGGTATTCCGCCAGGCTGCCATTCTCCATGAAATCGTACACGAGAAGCTGCTCGTGCACCTGGCCCCTCACTTCCACGCAGTAACCCCGCAGCGGGAGCAAGTTCCTGTGCTTGGTGCTGCTTATCACCTGCAACGTTGAAGTCATGACAGCCAGTTAAAATAAAGAAATAAACATGAATACAACCAAACTATTTTTGTAGATTATTTCTTGTCAATATGATAAACTGATTGCACACCTTCTTAAAAGATTAAGAGTAATGAAAATGCAAAGGACATGTAAAGATTACAAGCGGCGTTGTAAGCTTCCTTCCACCAGGTAAGACAGTTTCCATAACATTTACAGAGATGCCAACTACGTGGGCCATTAAAGATGAAGGTTTTGGAACCTTAAAAGGGGGTTTAAAGGCTTGAAAACAGCGAAAATCTGAAAAGGAGTAGGTTGTAAACCGTAAACAAAATGGTTAAGTTGGTCGTGATCAGTCCTACAAATACCGTGGTAAAGAGGTTTTAAAGAAAATGCCAAAGGCTAAACATAAATCAACATCAAAGTAAAATTACTGACCTGCACCTCGTGGCTGAAGTCCTCGTCGGCTGCCTTTGTGGAATCCTTGAACCTCTTCACAGCAACCTGCGACCCGTCCGGGAGAGAGCCTCTGTACACCAAGCCGAATCCACGCTCCCCGACCAAATTCTCGTCGGCAAAATTCCGGGTGGCAGGTTTGATCTCGGGGAAGCTAAAGAACGTCAGTCCTGTGCTCTCGCTCAACACTTGATATCTCCGCACGAGCTTCATCCGCTGCGTCTTCCTCACCCTTCGCAGGTACCAGAGGACGCCGACCGACAAAAGAATTATCACACCCGCCGAAGGAACAGAAGCCTTGAGAGCCGTCTTGGTAGTCCCGTTTAGACCCTTCCGGCCCCCAACGTGGAGCCGGTTAGCGGCAATGGTGCCTAAATTCCGGACGCTGAGAAGGCAGGATGCAGCATCCAGGCCGAGGCCGTCGTAGCAGTTGATGCCGCCGCCGACGTACATCATGATAAACATGGAGCAGCTGGGTTTCGCCGCGGCGGGGGGCGCGTTCAGCACGTTGAGCGCGTCGGCCATGGCGTAGATGCAGTTGCTGCACTGGAGCCCACTGGGGTTCGATGCGTTGCACTCTTGTCGGAGTTTGGAGGGGTCGACCGCCCTTTCCAAGGTCTTAATGTCCGTTATGTTGTTGCAGGTTCCGGAGTCGGTGATGAAATTGTCGAGGCCAACGCGACAGGTCGCCGAGAGCTTGGAGTCGATTCCGCGACCTACGAGCTGCTGGTTGAATTCCTCGACGCATAGGGCGGCTGTGCTGTTGTCCAGCAGGAAAAGGGTCCGAGTGGTGTGCACCCAGGCGAAGTGGAGGATCTTGATGAGGTCCAGAATGCCTTCGCAGCAGTGGGACCTGTCCGGCATAAAGCAGGGCTGATACATAAACGAATTCGCGTCCAGCTCCTGCGTTATGTTCATTGGGCATTGTACTTGGCCTGCTAGAGCTGATGGCAGAGCAAACAGAAATAAAACCAATAAGGCCTGCATCCCTTTCCCAGCCATGCCATGATTATTGGTGATATCTGCGTTTTCACTCCATTATAAGGAAAGGAGTAGAGACCGCTGACCGAAATCAAAGAACGAGTCAGAAAAGATATTCTCTAACACATCTGTCATTCTAGAATTGTGTAGCTTGACGATTCTTATTGAAATGTTGCCGCCACAGGTAGTGGGTAGTGATCGAAATGTAGCAGCTGCTTTCCTGTGGCCACGGTCTGTGACAAGAACGTGTTTCCGATCTTAGACCTACTACACCGACAAGAACGTGTTTCGGATCTTATACCATTAATTAGAGACAAGGGGTCTACGTCATTGAAAATTCGCCTGTGCCTTGGACGCGCTGTGCCAAGCACACCCATCGGATCTCTTGCCGTCATCAAAACCTGTTTGGCAGTTTGTGGAAGTGATGATGAACTCCTTGAATTTGAACGACGGCATTCACCAAATGCCTGCGAAAGAGGGAGGATAAGGCTTGAAAATTTGATTTAATAATGAACATACAATAACTAGAATACTCACAGTATAACTCAATCAAATTTTACGCTATACCAAAAGTAAAACCAGAATCTTAAAAGCGTATAAGCATATCACAGCAGGTTACAGTTTTTTTAAGTGTTATTCATGGTGTTAGGATTTTATTATTATAATGTTTTTATTGATAAATAGTTTTTATTTATTTATTTATTTTATTATTATTTTTTAATTTACATGTTGAATGTAGCCACCACGAATTCGGGGTAAGTTGTTCGATTTTCACGGTATCCGCTACAGTCATTCGTGCAGTCCCTCCTTATAACCACCATCGCACAATCATTTTAAATATTTTACGTCTTAAGTGTTTAATTCGGTGAAACTCAAGGTCTGAACCTTGGACTTCCACCCCTTTACGGGGTTTGGTTGAACCAATTGGTCTACACCTCGGACCTAGTTTTTATTTTTTTAAAACTAAATATTGTCTCATCTTAAAATCCTCATCTTATGTGCAAGTTTTGTATAATTTTATATGATTTAAGTTTTGGTTCTTATATACATCGTAAAAAATTACTAGTTTCAACACAATAATAAATATTATATATTAAACCATTTTTTTTTTAATAAATTTAACTATGTTTTATTATTACTGAGTTCAAATGCAATTTTTTATTGTTGTAATCCTTACCCCATATATACATGGTGACTACCCTTCAATACTTTTAATAAATTATACCTTTTGGAATAGTTCATGACCTTCGTGATTGTGTTGGACTTAAATTAAATAGAATTTATGTCGTTGATCATCGTGTTGGACTTAAATTATATATGCTTCCTTTCTTGACCGGGTGGGCTTGCAATTTTAGGGTTGATTTTTGCTATAATGATAAAATTTATGCAATAAAATACAATTAAAATTATGTTAAGCTAAAACGCATAAGCAGGTGAGTCTTTTGAATACACTTGACACTTTTCAACAAGTAATATAGGCTTATAAATTTTTTGTGAAGCTTAGTATTTATTCTATCTATAACATATTGTCACAATATAGAGGAAGAAGATTGAAATGCAAAGGAAATGGCCAGAAAATGAAATATTTCCTCATGCTAGATCTATTTCCATTTGAAAGTGATAGAACTAGCTAGGTGTGGGTAAAAAATACTATTTGTTATTGCTAGCAAAATTTAGTCACCTAAAGTTGTAGCGCAGGGGATAAAGGCTAGTTTCCAACATCATCATGGCATGTTGGAGTTCCAAGAAAGTAGCCTTATCTACCCACCTATGGATGAAATCTAGCTAGCATCCATAGATGCAAAGGAAGCGAATGATGCATTCCACCATGTAATCTATTATACATGGACGAGCACTTCTCCAAATTCTAAATGTGCTGAATGTGAGAAATTGTAGGTTGGTGACTAAGCACAAAAGTGTTATAGTAAAACTAAATACTACACATGGGATTTCCACCTCTCATCTATTCAATGCAAAAGTGTATGGGCGAGTAATCTAAGAGGATCGCCTCAAGGAATGAGTCTACTGGTAGAGAAAAATGGTTGGAAAAAGTAAAAATTGGTTGTATAGATATCAATGTCATGTTCAATATTTTAATAATATGGTCAGAACCAATGCATAAATTGGAACACATGTGCAAAAGTTTATTGATCAAAGAGTGGCTCATATTGGTATTATAAAGTCATAATTTACTCTATATGCAAAACCACATTACCCATTTTCCTATGGCTCAATGGATTAGGTGTCCATCACATTTTTTTATGGTGACCTCATTCATGTTGAAAATATTATATATTAGTCATGTGGTAGAAGGGAGTGACTCGACTAACCAACTCCATAACTAGGCACTCCCCACAATAATATCGAACTTTCGAGGAAGCCCTAGCCCAAGCAAAGGTCATTGAGGATATCAAAATCCAAGAAGGAGATATAAAGCTTCGAAAGAATGAATGGCCCAACAAGAACACTAAGGGAAACCAAACCCAACAAAAGGTATATCATATGAACCAAATCATTTTGAGTGCCCCTAGGTCATCAAATTAAACCCCACCAGAATAGCCTAACTATCAGGATCAACCTCGACCCACTCAATATCATCCTCAACCAACTCATCAGCCATTACAAAATTAACCTCCAAATCAACCACATTGTCCACCTCATAAATGCATGCCATTACCAAAGCCCTTGGTGATAATCTTTCATTAGTTGTGTGAGGCATAAGCAATATCCCTCCTTGAGATTCGCCCACTAGATTCAAACCAACCAAAATTAAAATCTTACGAGGAGAAGCACTACTACATCTATCATAGATAGAAAGCTCATGATATCCAATCATGTTACTAATTTAAAAACTTAGTGCAAGACATGATCAAATGACAAGAAATTCAAATTGATAACCTTCTTGCCTCTTCCAACCAAAACATTAGCATCTACCAAGACCCATTACCTCAACATGGGGCAACCATAGTACCTACCATTACAACTAAACAACCCAAGTAGGTCAATCAAGTACACGTCACCCCACACAACCAAGGTTTTGTTGGAATGATAAACATTGTGACAAGGAATCAAAGATATCCAAATCAACCCACACAATCAGTGGATCCATCTAATATCCCTTCAATATCATAGGTACCTTTGCAAACAAATCCAATCATGCCTTCTCTACCTCGCTCGGTCCTTACATTGAGAAATATACTTAAGGTCTCAAAATGGCATAAAAAAAACTTTCCATTTATGAACTAATACAACAATCGACTCCACATCGTGAAACTCTAATAGAGATTCTAAAATCTATTGAATTTTAACCACAATATTCTAACACTTTCACCAGCTTTGTGGGACACATTCAAAATTACAAGGATCCTGTAATAACATTTGTAAATATCCTCTTGAGAGGACTCTCTATAACCCTAAAAATACAAAAATATATAAAGTTTACTTTTATTGCTTTAGGCATTGTGTTCATTTGTGTGGTGCAAATTTCCATCCTTTAGGTGGGATCACAAAATCTAGCATACCTTGGGAATGTAGACCCTCTTGTTCCCTTTGACTTGAATGTGCATTCTTGGGCAAACATTGTGAGCAAGGAGCGGTCCAAGAAAGTTATTTCATGGTTTTTCAATCTCAAGCTAGAGAAGGGTAAGCTTTGTGGTCGCTCGATATTTTGAATATATTCTTGTAAAGGGGGGCATGCAACCTAGTTGGAAAATTTTTGGATCCCTGACCATATATGGATTCTATTTAGTGTTGAGCTTTGATGAAATGGAAATTGCAAGAGCATTTGGAAATTGTTTCCCTCTCGAAGAGTTTTTTCCTAGCCAGGATTAGATGTGAAGAGAATATCAGAAGGATTTTGTGAGGAGGCCCTTGGTTTTATGGCATATGAGGCATCTTCTTGACCATTTTAGTATTGACATGAAGACATTCTACTCAGTATTTCTAGAGGAATTGGGGAGTTGATCATAATAGACTTTGCTACTAGGAACCAATCAATAATGATCTATGTGAGAATGTACGTAAATATGAATTTGAAAGCTGAGCTTCCAAACTCAATTAAGTTGTTATTTGATATTGGGTCTTGGATTCAAGTAATAAAGTATGAAACAACACCTTTATTTTACTTATCTTGTAAGTTTTAGGATCGTTCCTCTGGGTCTTACCCCAACAAGAAAGTTTGGCAATAGAAGGAGGCTATGGATCCATCCTCTTCAAGTGTGGTTAATCCTAAACAAACAAAAAATGGTACGAAGTCTATTGAAAAATATTGCTCTAAGATAGAAGTAATCCTAGGCTAAAGTCCCCTTGAACCCCATAAATATTCTCAGGATGAGCTTGCAACCCCTCTAGAAGTACAACATTTACTGGAATCTAAGGTTTAGATACAGCTAGGAGATTAGAATACTTTAATTTTGATATTGTAAAAAAATCTAGTTTCTAACTAGGTGACTATAGTTTCTTTGACATAAGATGTGGTGTTGACACTTGAGGCCCAAGTAAACATCTTCTCTGCTAGTACCTCTTCTATTTCTCCTCTTAAGAATTCAAATTTTGACTTGTTAGAAGCTCTTAAAGAGCTATCAGCAAATTAGGTATTTTCTCAAGTGAGGGTAAGTGGTGAGGTTGTCTTGATAGCTAGTCCTATAGAAAAGAAGGGCTTGAAGACTATATCCCTAGAGGATCTATTCAAATCTTCTAGAAATGTTTCAAAAAGAAACTCTTGTATCCCAACATGGGGCCAAAGACAAAAAAATAGAAAAAAGGTAATATTTATGTGGGGGTGGACCATCCAATCAAAAAAATAAAAAAAATGGAATGAAGGAGGAAATTGTAAATGGTGTTTAGACCATCCTAAGGTTAGGATCTAAAGAAAATATTCAAGAGAACTTAGATGAGATCCCTCTTAGAGACTACCTAAAAAATTTCTTTAGAGGGGGGAAGAAGCCCCATCCCAAACTTTGCAAATAAAAATTATTTCATGAATTATAAGAGGTCTTAATGGCCTCTTGAAGCAAAGAGTTTATCTCTTCCATCTGCTAGTTCTTGTTCCTATTATCAACTATAGTGGAAAAAGGTTTGTTCTTGGGAAACCTTTTAATCTATATTTTTATTTCTTTTTTCCAGGGTCCTCATTTGGAATAGACTGGGATGACTGAAAAGAATGATGTTTAGAGGGTTTTTGTTGTAACTCTATTACCCATGTTGGCTTTGTTAGTTTTTATCTATTATGTAGTTGTCTTATTTCTTGTTTCTCTTGAGTTTTTCATCCAATATTCCTTTTTAAGGTTGAACTTGGATGGTTCTCAGATTGACTTTATTCTATGATTATTTATCTTTCTTTGTGGTTATGATGTAAAAGGTTTGGGGATCCTTTCAAAACCCCTTATTCCAACTTATAAAAAAAAAAGAATGATAATTTGGAGAAAATGAAGAATATCTTTGATATAAAATCAAGCATAATATAATCTAAAATAAATGTAACAATTTGATATTTTAGTGGAAATTTCCCTTAATAGAAGCCACAAATTACTTTTAAAAATAGTGAAAATAGTTAATAAACTTATATAAAATTATGAAAACTCAATACAACAGAGACTAAGGTTCAAATATTATCAAACAACACACGCAAAATTGTTGGTTTATTAAAAACTTATGATAATATGATCATGATATAATACACATTGGAATAACTTTGGATTTGTTTAAGTACCATGATAATGTGATCAAGATGTAATATGGGTGGGTGCAAAAATAAATAATAATAAAAACAACCTTTAAGAATTATCAAATGACATGAACTTAAGTAGTTAAAAATTGTATTTCTAAGGTAAAGACCCAAATAAAAAATTTACTAGACAATATAAATTTATAAAATACTAATGTGTGGTTTGTTAAAATATTATGTTGATGTAGTCATGATGTAAAATGAGTGGCATCAATTTCAAATCTATATAGTTAATTTTAAAAATAATAGAAATAATAAATGCTCCATTCAAGAAAGATAAAAATTATTTCTTATGATCATTTTTTCTTATTTTAAGTATTTTCTTGTTGGAGAAAATCTAATATCTAAAAATTATATGTTGGTTTCTAATAATGCTAATATTTCGTTTTGAGATCTTGACATCCATCATTTATAGATATTTTGTTGTGTGATTGATTTTGTGATATAATTTTTTATTTTAATATTTATAATAAAAATGTTATACTTTTGTCAAATGGATTTAGAACAACAATGAAAAGTAAGGAATTTCACACCATAATCCAAAAAATTCCAATCATATAAGTGAATCTAAACATTTTATCTAGTTAAGTAAATAAGAGCAATAAGAAGTTTCAAATTATAATCTAAGGTCTTAATCTTGTGGTTAAACCTTACCATTAATCCTAATGGATTTGGGGCTAAGTAACAAGGAATTTCACATCATAAATCAATGCTTGAATCCTAAAGTTGGGTGCACTATAGAGGACACTTAAAGGTGGAAGTTAAACTTATAACGATATATTACAAATATAATCCTACTTTTATGCTATTTATGAACTTTACTCACATGTTAACCTTAACATTTTAAATCAAATGAGTTTGGAGCAAGAGATATTTATGCTCTCTATGATCAATTCCTAAATGTTAACCTTTATATTTTAGGTCCAATGGATTAGGGATAAACATCCTTCAAGTTCAATGGGTTTGAAACAAGTGATCAAAAGAATTGTAAATAGAATTTATAATCTCAAAGTTGAACCCTAACATTTAGTCATATGCATTTGAGACAAGCGAATAAAGACAAAATGTTCACATCATAAGTTAAGACTATATTTTTATAGATAAACCTTATTATTTATCTCTTGTTATTTATGCAAAACATCAATTGTAATAATATGAGTTTATTCCAATCTCAAATCCATCTATAACATGAGTATAATTCTCTAAATTGTGATGAACACTCTTATGATAAGATAGCTTTTAAGTTCAAATCGATTATGTGATAATCCTTTTCACAATAAGATAACCCATGATAATATAATTTTTAATAATATCATATTATTATAATTGGTTGAAATGATCTAATAAAAATGAATCCCATATCAAACTTTTCTTTGTAACGAACATTCTTGTAATGTCTGCTTTTGTAGCACAAGTGGAGAAGGTGAGCTTGGCCTTGCTGAATGGGAAGTTCATGGTTTGAACCTCTGTGATGCAAAGGGAGACACAAAAAAATGTCCTGCAAATTCCCTCTAAATAATGGTATACCCGGATGGGATGGCATTGCTAACCACCTAAGAGTGTTTCTTGAGGTTTCTTTCTAACCTAAAATTTTTGTCCTCGAGGGCGATGTGGATTCGTAAGTGCTTATCTGGCCAAACACTTACCAACTAGACACCTAGGTTCAAACCTGGCACTTACCAAGAAGACACCTAGGTTCAAACCTCGAGGGCAATCTATTTACAAAGGTAGCAGTCTAATATAAATCCTCTAAGTATGCATCAGACTGATGATGATAGTACAAATATTGAGCAATCGATGGTCCCCTTCACATTGGATCAAAAATAACAAGGTAGAATATGTTTTGTGGGAGCAACCCATGTGGTTTGAACCCTACGCTTGTTATTTACTAAAAATAGTGTGGTTGTGACCAACTCTCATATGTAATAAAAATAAAAAAAATCTTGTAATAAAACAAACCATAATTCTATGCTTTGTAATACCACATTATTTTAATTCATTAGAATAATAAAGGCATTGAAAAAAGTGTCAAGGCATTGAAGAGTAGTGGACAAAAAGTGTTCATCTTAAAAAATGTTTAAAAAAGAATCATTAGGAAAATGTCCATGAACCATTTGAGAAGAAGAAGCAGGTAAAGCAAGACCATGAAAAGATCCGTGGGCCACTTTGGAAACCATTAAATACCCAAAAGCCTCAGCTACTAAAATAAAAAGAGAAGGACCAAGGGGACAGCCCTGTCGAATGGATCTAAACAATCCAAAGACTTCAGATTGACAATTGTTCAAGGTAATTAGAACATAAGCATCTTGAAAGAGCATGTTCACAGACTGAATGAAGTAGGGCCCAAAACCTAAGGATTGGAGCATGAAAAGAATAAAATACCACTCAAATTTGTTATAAGCCTTATCAAAATCAATTTTAAAAAATAACATATCCTATTGTGAAGAGCGGGCCCAATCCATTCCTTCCCAAAATGTAATCACATTATCTAAAATATATCTACCTTGCACAAACCCTATTTGTTCAGGTTTGATAATCAAAGGGAGAATTGGGTGAAGCTTGAGAGCAAGGGACTTAGCAATGATTTTATAGCTTCCATTCAGCAAAGTAATGGGTCGCCAATTAGTGATGATTTCAGGATTACTAGATTTAGGAATTAGCTTGATATTACCTCTGTTTAAGATAAGACCTAAAGATCCAATGTGCAATGCTTCTTGATAAACCTTAAGAAGATCGGGACCCACAAAATTCCAAAATTCTTTATAAAATTTACATGGGAATCCATCTAATCCAGGTGCTTTCTCATTATCCATGGTAGATAAGGATTGCTTCAAATCTTCAAGAGACAAAGAATTTTCACAAACATCTCATTTAGAAGATGAGACCTTTTGAGGAATGATAGCCTTACATTCATCTAAAGCTTGTTGGCGAGCTACAAAGAAAGGTTAAGAAGAAAAGACGTGTTGATGGAAGGGATCAGAGTTCCAAGAAACAACATTACACCACCATTTAGAAGCAATAAAAGTAACAACACCACCTTTCCCAGAAGGATTACTGGTAACATGAAACCCACCATGTGGCCATAAAAAATTGCAGGTATAGTGAAAAGGAAAGTAAAAAATCTTGACCTCTTGCAGACAAACAAAATCAATCATACCAAACATGGAAGCGGCTCGAGAAAACTCATCATGGACAATATTTTTTTGGACTGGGTTCATCAACCCTCTAATATTCCATGAATAAAAAATCATTATCTATCGAGGTGCATGTCAACCTCAACGACCTTGCTATCACCAAGGTGGCCCAAAGATTCATAAGAGTTTGAAAACCGTCCATTGTTCAATTGAATTTCGAAAGGCAGACTTCTCATTTCATCCGGTTGGCACCTTTTATCAAACAAAAAGTCCATCCCACCGTGCAGGGCTGCAAAGCGATGAAATTTAGAAACTTGAGAAATTTCAACAACAGAATCTTCAGTAAAGGAAGAGGAAGGAGGAACATGAGTGGGGGAATCTTGAGAAACAACAGTGGCAAAATAAGATATAGGAGAAGCAGAAATATTTTGAGGGGCAGGGGGAGCTTGGCGTGCATGCATGGTAGGGACAGGTGGTGGAGACAGTTGCACTAGAGGTGCACTATGGGCTACCTCAGGATTGGCAACTAGGGGTTTGGATTGACAATTTTTTCTGGAATGCACCACCACCCAGTCATCTTGTCCTCCGTTCATAGAAGGTGGTGGAGCAGTAGAAGGAGGAGCCTCATGCGATTTAAATTTACCAGCCATAAGCGGGCAATATTTAATCTTATGAGTCACAAATTGACAATGATAATAAGTGTTAGGTAAATTGATATACACCACCTATTTTCCGAGGGTGTGTTCCCCGCACTTGATATTAATAAACTCATGCATGTCTTTTTTCATATCAACTTTGACACACACTTGTCGAGAGGCACGAGGACTGAAAAACCGCTCTAGGTCAAGACACACAAAATTCCCTAAAGAAGCAACTAAATATTGTAGGAAAGGCCATAAGGGAAGAGGCAAACCCGTGAACTCCACCAACACTAGAACTTCTAGAGAGAATTCATCATTAACCATAAAATAATGACGATAGGGTTGCAAAATGAGTAGAGAACTGCGAACAGTCAAGGGGCATTTTTGCAAAGCCTTTTCAGCATGAGTGGGATCAACAAAATGAAATAAGAAAAAACCCTTTGTCAAATTTTGGATATTTTTAGCTTTAATACCATAACGTTTCCAGACATGCTAGACCCAATTTCTAACCAAGGTATCATTCGGAATACGACCAAGAAAATATCCAACTAAATGAGTTTGTTCATACCAATAACATGCATTTTGAAAATCTTCAACATGAAGAAGAATCTCAGGGACAGGGCCATTACCTCGTGGAAGACTTTTGGAACAAACTTGCGAGGATGTTTCTCGGATGCCATTAGTTGCTCCAGCAGATCCATCATCAACTGAAGTTGTTTGAGGAGCGGCAACCATTAAAAAGGTGGTTGAACACCGCTTAAGGTGGTGTTAGAGGGACTTAATTGCAAGAGACTATGACAAAAACACCTGTACAAAAGCCAACAAAGGTGGCAGTAGGACAATAGTATGATGCAGACAAACCCTAATTATCCAAAGCTAAAATTAAACATCTACAACTCCAATAATCCCCGATGAAATAATGTAATTAAGGTGATATATATTCTCCTTATAAAACAATCCATGCTAATATAATTTCTTACAACCATATTCGTTTAGAGTTCATTAAAATTATATAATAATTATAAAAAATAATTCAAATCTATAATAAAAACAAATCCAATGAGATTCTCAACACAATATAACAACATACCAGAATATAACAACAAATCTATAATAATATAAAATAATTTTTTTGTTGAACATTTAAGCTAATTATAAAATAATTTTTCGATTGAACAATTAAGCTGCACCGAATTGTAAATTTTTTTTGAAGAATATATGCACAGTTTACTTAAAAATTCAAACAAAAGCATAAAAAATGAAGATGCTGAGTATGGAAACAATGATCTTCCTATGTCGGTCGATGTATTTGGTAGGCGTAGGTGGGAAAAAACTTTTCTAACCATAATCACAATGTGTTCAACTTTTCCTTGGTACCTGATGTGTGGAAATCCGACGAAAAGTCGCTACTGAATGTCATGCTATCGAAAGAGGTGCCAATTTTGGTGTCGGGTGATATGAGCCACATGAAATTGCCTCTGCTCTTGCAGGTGGCCTCGAGGTCCGCCTCCAGGATATGTAGTACAAAAATTATAGCCAAGGAGGGGTGATCGATGGCTTCGAGGATGAGAAATGCCTAAGATATGGAGGGCCTGCAGTGAAAGACTCTGGTACAAAGAATTCTTGTGCCAAGGGTCTGGAGCACTATGGGATGTGCCAAAGGTGTCTGGAGCACTATGGGATGCACCAAAGGGTCTGGCGCAAAATGAGGTTGTACCAAATATCGAGTGCAGGGGGAGAGTGCTCCTGAGATGGGGTGCACTTGGGGAGTGCACCCAAGATGGGGTGTAGGCTAGGAGTGTGCTTGATATTGGGTGTACTTGGTAGTTGTGCCTTGTCTTGGGCGCAACGAAGGAGTGCGCCCAGTATTGGGCGCAACGAAGGAGTGCACCCGGTCTTGGGCGCACTTGGCAGTTGCACTCGAGATGGGCACAAATGGGGAGTGTGTCTGGCCTTGGGTGCATTTGGCTGTTGTGCCTAGTATTGCGCATAACAAAGGGTTGCGCATTGGCTTGGGTGCAACCAGGGAGGATTACACTTGGGTTTGGGCACATGACGAGAGTGCACCTCACTTGAGGTGAACAGGGAAATAATTACATCGAACTGGTGCAAACAGAATCTGAGGAAGAATGAGATAAAACTTGTAAAATAAAAGATAAACTTTATTGATTCAAACAGACTACAAGATGCAATTTTATAATGCAAGATTTTATAGACACATCTGCAAGCAAGATTACAGGATAACCACAGGAGAATTTTCTTGGAGACTGCTGCTTCGACTCCTCTGCTCTGCTCAGCAACTTTCCTCGAATTTCTTCTGCCCTTCCTCACTTCCTTGATATATTTTTGAAAGACCTCTCTATCTTTTATAGCCAGGAAGAAGGGAGGATAAGGCTTATCCTCTGAAATACTTATCCTCTGACATGCGTTGCATTAGGGTTTCTACCCACTCACCGAACTACAGCTACCGACATTAACTGTGCACACTTGTAGAATACTACGATCGAATTTGTGATTATTCGATCTGTCACGACATCAAATCTGGTTTAACTTTCTACCACCCTCCTTTAAACTAGATTTCACAAAGACTTTGATGCCCAACATTTCCCAAAGCCTGTTGAAGTCTTCCTCCTTCAAATATTTTGTAAAAATATCAGCTACTTGATCTTTTAACCTCAAAAATAGTAACATAATTTCGTCATCTTTCACCAACTCTCTAATGAAGTGGTAGCAGATATCGATATGCTTCGTCCTGCCATGGAACACTGGATCCTTCGATAGTGCTATGTCGAAATTGTTGTCACAAAAAATGGTTGTCACCCCTTCTGGTGGATGATTCAGTTCACCCAATATTCTTCGTAGCCATACTTCCTAGAATGCGGCTGATGTGGCAGCAACATACTCTGCCTCTGTAGTGGACAACGCAACTATCAATTTCTTCTTAGATGACTATGAAACTACTCCCGATCCAAGATGGAAAGCATAGCCGGAAGTGCTCTTTCGATGATTAGTGCTGCCAACCCAATCGCTATCTATGTAGCCAACCAGTTCCAGCTAGTATTTTTTGGCATAGAAAATTCCATGGTTTCGCATCCCATTGACATAGCACAAAATCCTTTTGCCTACTTTCCAGTGTGTGTCCTTCAAAGTCTCCATAAATCTTCTGATCAGGCTCACTCCAAACATCAAATCAGGTCTAGTTGCATTCAAATACATAAGACTACCAACTAACCTCTTAAACAAGGTTGGATCAACATTTCTATTGGAATCCATCTTGCTCAGCTTCAAACCTATGGCAATAGGTGTGATTACAGGTTTGTTGTCCTCCATATTAAACTGCTTCAGGATATCCTTCACATACTTGCCATGAGAAATGAAGATGCCATCTGTATATTGGACAACTTCAATACCTAGAAAGTATTTCATCAACCCTAAGTCTGTCATCTTGAACTCCTTCTTCATGGCTGTTCTGAACTGGTCAAACAACACGTTGTTATTTCCAGTGTAAATCAGAGTGTCTACATACAAGCAAACAATTATCATCTCATCTTTTGGATTTTGCTTTAGGTACATGGTGTGCTCATATGGGCATTTCATGAACCCATTCTCTTGAAAGTAAGCATCAATCTGACTATACCAAGCCTTGGGTGCTTGCTTCAATTTGTACAGGGCCTTCTTCAACTTTAGGACATTATCTTCTTGTCCTTCCAACTCATAGCCTGGTGGCTGGTCTATGTAGACCTCTTCTTCCAACACTCCGTTTAGGAATACAAACTTGACATTCATATGGTACATATTCCAGCCTTTCTGGGCTTCCAATGCCAAGATCATTCTAACTATGTCAAGTCGAGCTACAGGTACATACACCTCATGATAGTCAATGCCTAATTCTATTTGTAGCCTTTTGCCACTAATCTGGCCTTGTGCCGATCAACTTCACCTTGGGCATTAAACTTAGTTTTGTATACCCACTTGACCCCAATGGTATTCGTCCCTGCTGGGAGATAACTCAACTGCCATGTCTTTTTTTTTCTCTATGGCCTCAATTTCCTCATCCATTGCCTTCACCCATTTTTGATTCTGAATTGCTTCTTCAAATAAAATTGGATCACACTCAGAAAATAAAGAAAAATCAGAATCTTCTTCTTGAAGTCGGGTTACCTCATAGATGTCTTGCAAGCTCCTCGTCTTTGTGGGTGTCCTCAAGTTGGAGATTTTGCTTGCAATTTGAGGCGTTTGTGATGATGAGGTGGTGCTACTACTAGCTCTAGAGTTGCTACTTGAAGTTGTAGGTTGATGCACTCGTTCTTCTTCTATGTCCTCAGACTCAATGACTATTGGTTCTAGCTAACTAGTCTTTGATTTCCAGTTCCAGGATTCATCCTTCAGAAACTTCACATATCGACTGATAATCATTTTCTTCGTCACAGGATTATACAGCCTATATGCCTTCGACTCTTCACTATACCCAGTGAAGATGCATTTCTCAGCTTTGTCATCCAGCTTCTTCCTCTTCTCATCTAGGACATATGCATATGCTATGCACCCGAAAACTCTAAAATGAGAAAATCTTGACTTCTGGTTGCTCCATGCCTCCTGAGGAATTTTGTCCTTCACACTCTTTGTGGGACACCGATTTAGCAAATGGACTGCATAACTTACATCTTCTGCCCAGAACTCATGAGGCAAGTTCTTTACCTTCAGCATACTTTGTGTCATCTCCATAATGGTTTTGTTCTTCCTCTCAACTACACAATTTTTCTGTGATGTGTATCTAGCAGTAAGCTACCTACGAATTCTAGTTTGCTTGCAAAAGTTTTGGAATTCATTGAAGATATACTCACCTCCTCCATCTGTCCTGAGAGTCTTCACTTGGTAGCCGCTCTATTTTTCAACCAGAGCCTTGAACTCCTTGAATTTTCCAAATGCCTTTGACTTTTTTTTGATGGGATATACCCATGTCCTTCGACTGAAGTCATCAATGAAAGTCAAAAAATATTTGTTATCGAAAAATGTGCTGGTCTGCATTGGACCACAAATTTTGGAAAGCACCAGCTCCAATGGCTGTGAAGCTCTCCAAGACTGTCCTATAGGGAATGCATCCCTGTGCTACTTGTTGACTAAGGAACCCTCACAGACTTTATTTTGTTGCTCAAGAAGGGGTAAACCCTTCACCATCTGCTTCTTGTGCAGCAAGTTCAGGCCCCTGAAGCTCAGCTAACCATATCTAAGATGCCACAACCAGGTAGCATGCTTCTCAACTGCACCAAAAGACATCAGAGATTCATTCTGAATCTACAATGGAAACATATTATTTTTATTCATGGACATAGTTGCAATATGCCCATGCTCCTTTTCTTTTATGGTGCAAAGTCCATCCTTGAATTGAACAGTGTACCCCTTCTGCACAAGTTATCCAACACTCAGTAAATTGTGCTTCAAACCAGGCACATAATAGACATTGGTGATCTACTTCCTTTTACCTTGCCTGGTACGAATGAGGATTTTTCCTTTCCCTATAACAGGAACTTTGCTGTTGTTCCCCATTTTCACCTCAAGCTGGACTAGTTCATCTAGTTGTGAGAACATCTCTTTGTTCCCCGTCATGTGGTTGCTGCAACCACTGTCGAGATACCATATATTCTTTTGGCTCTCCTCCTCAATACTGCAAGTTAACAACACATTTCCACCAACATCTCTACACTCTCCATTATCAGGCTCATTTGTGTAGTGCATTTGCTGTTGGTTATCTTTGGCCATCTTCTTTCTGCACTCAGAAATATAGTGGCCGAATTTCTTGCAGTAATAACATTGGATCTTTGATTTATCCTTTCTCTAACAAGATCCTACTTACTAGTTTTTTTTGTTGCCTCTTCCTCCTTGTTGATGGAAGTTGCAACCGGTCTCTCCATCATGGGAGTTTGACCTTCCTCCTTGCTTTTTATTTTTCCCACGCTTGCCTCTGCCTCTTCCTCCTTTAGAACCTGAAGCTCCTTGGTGGGAGTTTTCTCTACTACTGTCTCGAACTGATACCTAAACTTTGAATGCTTTTTCCAGTGAGGACTGAGTTGAGCGACTCAACCTCTGCTCATGTGTTTGAAGAGAACCCATGAGCTCATCCATAGAGAGGGTTGTCAAATCCCTCGATTCTTCGATTGCTATCACCACTAAGTCGAACCTTACTGGTAGGCTCCTCAACATCTTCTCCATAATCCTTTGATTCACCATGTTCTCCCCATTCAACCGCATCTGGTTGATGACATCCATTATTTTGGTGAGGAAGTCACTTATAGACTTCGACTCGCTCATTTGCAAGTTCTCAAACTCCCTCATTAGCATCTGCAACTGCACCAACTTCACCTTGTTGGTGCCCTGGTAGGAGTTGGCCAAGATTTCCCAAGCCTCCTTCGATTTGGTTGTTGTTGTGATTTGCGGGAAGATTATCTCCTCAACCGCCTACATTATGTAAAATAATGCTTTCTGGTCCTTCTTTCGGTTCTCCTTTAGAAAATCTGAATCTGCCTGGGAGAGTGCATTTAATGCTGCTACGTCTACTGGATCTGCATAGCCATTTTGGACCAGGTCCCATAGCTCCTGCGACTTGAACAGGATCCTCATCTGGATGCTCTAGTAATCATAATTTTTATCGTTGAATCGTGGGATCTGCAACTGCAACGAGTTACTACTATAAGCCATTGCTTCTTATCGTCCACGGGTAGGCTCTAGCTATGATACCAATTTGAAATACTTCGACACAAAGAATTCTTGTGCCAAGTGTCTGGCGCACTATGGGATGCACCAAAGGGGTCTAGCGCACTATGGGATGTGTCAAAGGGTCTGGCACAAAAGGAGGCCACGCCAAAGATTAAGTGTAGGGGGAGAGTGTGCACGAGATGAGGCGTAGGCTGGGCACACTTGGCAGTTGCACCTTGTCTTGGGTGCAACGGAGGAGTGCGTTTGGTCTTGGGCACATTTGGCAATTGCACCCGAGATGGGGCGCAAAGGGGGAGTGCGCCCAGCCTTAGGCGCACTTGGCTGTTGTGCCTGGTCTTGGGCGCAATGAAGGATTGCGCCTTGGCTTGGGTGCAACCAGAGAGGAGTGCACCTAGGTTTGGGCGCACGACGAGAGTGTGCCTCACTTGGGGTGAATAGGGAAACAATTACACCGAACTAGCGCAAACAGAATCTAAGGAAGAATGAGATAAAACTTGCAAAACAAAAAACAAACTTTATTGATTCAAACAGACTACAAGATGCAGTTTTACAATGCAAGATTTTATAGAGACATCTGCAAGCAAGATTGTAGGATAACCACATGAGGAGTTTCCTGGAGAATGCTGATTCGACTTCTCTGCTCTTCCTCACTTCCTCGATATATTTTTGAAAGACCACTCCGCCTTTTATATCCAGGCGAAAGGGAGGATAAGGCTTATCCTCTGACATGCTTATCCTCTAACATGCACTGTGTTAGGGTTTCTGTCCACTCGTCGAACTATAGCTATCGGCATTAACTGCGCACACTTGTAGAATACGGTGATCAGATTTACGGTTATCCGATCTATCAGGGCGTCAAATCTGGTTTAGTTTTCTAACATGCAGACCACTCTAGGGTGGGCACATTGCAGCTCCAACAGTAAAACCCTCTCCATGCTTTGTTTTTAGCACCCATCGTCGCAATCGCATATTCTCTTGTCGACAAGCTTCAGCAGCAAAACCCTCTCCATGCTTTGTTTTTAGCACCCCTCGTCGCAATCGCGTATTCTCTTGTCGACAATTTCGGCGCGGCGACCCTTGAGAACCATGTCCACCCAGTCGGAGACAAGAACGTGCTCCAGCAAAGTTGTCTTGGTATCTAAGGCCCTGCGCCCCGTCACGAGATCCAGTACGATGATGCCGAAGCTGAAGCCGAAGACGTCGCTCTTGTCATTGAGGTGGCCGTAGAGGGCGTATTCAGGCGCCACGTAACCGAGTGTGCCCATTGTCCGGGTGGTGTAGTGCGTCTTATCATCCATATTAAACTTGGCCATGCCGAAGTCCGCAACCAGCGGGTTCAGATCTGCATCCAACAACACGTTTGCGGCTTTCACGTCTCTGTGTATGATGGTCGGCTTCGTGTCCTCGTGCAAGTACGCCAGCCCTCGGGTAATCCCCACTGCGATCTTGTAGCGCTGCGCCCACGTCAGACAAGGGCGGGTGGGGCTGAACAGGTATTCCGCCAAGTTGCCGTTCTCCATGAAATCGTACACGAGAAGCTGCACTTGGCCACTCACTTCCACGCAGTATCCCCGCCGCGGGAGCAAGTTCCTGTGCTTGGTGCTTCTTATCACCTACAACGTTGAAGTCATGACAGCCCGTTAAAATAAAGAAATAAACATCAATACAACCAAACTTTTTTTGTAGATTATTTCTTGTCAATATGCTAAACTGATTGCACACCTTCTTAAAAGATTAAGAGTAATGAAATGTAAAGGGCACGTAAAGATTACAAGCGGAGTTGTTAGCTTCCTTCCACAACGTTAATTCCGAGTTGAGACGAATCAATTAATTACTATTGCAATTCAATTAAAACTTCGTTCTCGCCCGCAAGGACAGACAAGGTGATCAAAATTACCAAAGGCTAAACATAAAACAATATCAAAGTAAAATATACTCATGGATTACTAACCTGCACCTCATGGCTGAAGTCCTCGTCGGCTGTCTTTGTGGAATCCTTGAACATCTTCACAGCAATCTGCGACCCGTCGGGAGAGAGCCTCTGTACACCAAGCCGAATCCACCCTCCCCGATCAAATTCTCCTCGGCAAAATTCCAGGTGGCATGTTTGATCTTGGGGAAGCTAAAGAACGTCAGTCCTGTGCTCTCGCTCAACACTATATATCTCCGCATGAGCTTCCTCCGCTGCGTCTTCCTCACCCTTCGAAGGTAACAGAGGACGCCGACCGACAAAAGAATTATCACACCCGCCGAAGGAACAGAAGCCTCGAGAGCCGTCTTGGTAGTACCGTTTAGACCCTTTCGGCCCCCGACGTGGAGCAGGTTAGCCGCAAAAGGAGCCTAAATTTTGGAGGCCGAGAAGGCAGTATGCGGCTTCCGGGTCGAGGCCGTCGCAGCAGATGATGCCGCCTATGTACATCAAGATAAACGCGGGGCAGTTGGGTTTTGCCGCGGCGGGGTGCACGTTCAGCACGTTGAGCACGTTGAGCACGTCGGCCATGGCGACGATGCAGTTCCTGCACTGGAACCCACTGGGGTTCGATGCGTTGCACTCTTGTCGGAGTTTGGAGGGGTCGACCTCCCTTTCGAAGGCCTTGATGTCCGATATGTTGTTGCATATTCTGGAGTCGATGATGAAATTGTCGAGGCCCACGCGACAGGTCGCCAAGAGCTTGGAGTCGGTCCCGCGACCTACGAGCTGCTAGTTGAATTCGTCGACGCACAGGACGGCCGTGCGGTTGTCCGGCAGGAGAAAGGTCCGGGTGGTATGCACCCAGGCGAAGTGGAGGATCTTGATGAGGTCCAGAATTTCTTCGCAGCAGTGGGATATGTCCGGCATAAGGCACTGCTGATACATATACGGATTCGCGTCCAGCTCCTGAGTTATGTTCATCGGACATTGTATTTGGCCTGCTAGAGCTGATGGCAGAGCAAACAGAAATAAAACCAATAAGGCCTGCATCCCTTTCCCATCCATGGGATGATTATTGGTAATATCTGCACTTTCACTGCGTTATAAGGAATGGGTGAGGAACGAGTCCGGAAAGATATCCTCTAACACATCTGTCATTAGAGCAGCTGCTTTCCTGTCATTGAAGAAGAAGTAGAATCTGATCGCGGAACCTTGTCATTGCGAATACAAATACCTACACTACCCTACAAAAGCAAGCCCCTAGTATATCCCATGGACCGCAACAGGGACGCCGTTCCACGACTCACGTGTGACTTTCAAACTAAAGTGCACCCCACCTTTTCTCCGCATGCGGGATCCCAACTTGTGGTTCCTCCAAACACAAAGGGCCAATTGCTAACAAATCTATCGTGATGCCATCCTCACCCGTCTCTTTTCTTGTTTGTTATTATATAGAACTCTCCATTGAATCATTGGTTAGATATTCTTTATCTAGAAGGATTGATATTCGCCATTATATATATATAATTTATGAATGGGAATATTATAATATTATGGTGTTAACATTGTTCACGAGTTAAAAATAAAACGAGTGGATAATAACAAGTTAAAAACAAAATGAGATTGATAAGGAGTAAAGCATTTATAATTGAATATATATATATATATATATATATATATATATATATATATATATAGAATGAATAGAAGCTAATAGTAATGAAAAAGACTATAGTTATATCTTGCTATAATATTAACACTCATCTATAGGAGAGTTTGTTATATTAAGAAATTATAAGCGTGTTTTTCTGAAATGTAGCTTGATGATTCTTATTGAAATGTAGCTACCACATGTAGATGGGTATGAGATATTCATGCGGCGGAACAACAAATATTAAAATAATTTTACGACGAAAAACGATTCTGGGGGTTAAAGATTGAAGTTGGGCCAAAAACAATTTTCAAAAATTCTTAAAATGATTTTGGGCGACAATGCAATTTCGGAAGAACTAAGGGTGACAATGCATTTTCAGAAGAACGAGGGGTGAAAATCCCTTTTCGGATAAAATTAGGGAAAAAAAAAAAATTGGGAGTCTTCTATGCCAAAAATGAACGCGATCAATTTCGGGTCGATTTTATCCTTTTTAGAGCAGCTTGCTCGAAAATGCTTTTTCGGAGCAGTTTGGGTGAAAATGCCCTTTCACGTCTATTTGTGCGAAGGAGAGGCAGACGCAAGCAAGCGGAGGAGAAATGATGAAGGGGAAAACAAATCAAAATTTATCTCTATTCCATTACACACAAAGTGCATATAAAATATAGAAAAACACGAGATAATATATATATATATATATATATATATATATATATATATATATATATATATATTATAACAACTGAAAAAACTAACTGTTATCGTAGTTTTACAGTTCTTGATACAAATAAACTTTTTCCATATGCTTCTCAAAAGCTTTACAGAAACATCTACAAACCCTATTGTAGGTTAAGGTCACACATGGAGATTCTAAATGCTATGGTTTCAACTCCTTATCTTTAGTCTGCTACCGCTTCGCTTTCGCTCTTCTCCTCTACTATACACTTCACTAAAAGATAGCACCGCCTTATATAGTCAGGAAAGGGAGGGATAGGGCTTATATTCTGACAGGGGATAAGGCTTATTGTTGAACATTCTAGGGTTTTTTCATATCTGCAACTATCAGTATTAATTGTGCATACTCGAATTTGCAGCGATTGGATTTTTAGCGATAAGATATGTTAGATATATTTTTGGCATGTTAAATCAAGTTTAATTTCTAACATCCTCCTTTAAACGATATTTCACAAAGACTTTGACGTCGAGCATTTCCTTCAGCCTATTGAAGTCCTCCTCCTTCAAAGGTTGTGTAAAAATACCTGCTACCTGGTCTTTGGACCTGCAAAATAATAACTCAATTTCATTAAATTTTATTAGCTCTTTGATGAAATGGTAGCGGATATCGATATGCTTCGTCCTACCATAAAAAACTTGATCCTTCGACAGCGCTATGGCAAAATTATTGTCATAGTAAATTGTTGTTACCCCTTCTTAGTGATGATTTAGCTCACCTAAGATTCTTCACAGCCATATTGTTTGGCATGCGTCTAAAGTGGCAGCAACAAACTCTGCCTAAGTAGTGGACAATGCAACTATTGGTTGCTTCTTTGAAGATAAAGAAATTGCTCCCAATCCAAGATGGAATGCATAATTGAAAGTGCTTTTCCGATCATCTATATTTCTAGCCCAATCATTATCAGTGTAGCCAACCAGTTCAAGTTGGTCAGCTCTGGCATAAAGGATTCCATGGTCTCTGGTCCCATTGACATACCGTAGTATTTTTTTCCCTACTTTCAAGTGAGTGTTTTTTGGTTCTTCCATAAATCGACTGATAAAACTCACCACAAACATCAGGTTTGGTCTAGTTGTTGTCAAGTAAATCAAAATTCCAACAAGTCATTTGTAGAATTGTGGATCAATATTACTGTTGCAATCATTTTTGCTCAGTTTCAGGCCTATTGCAACTAGTGTGATGGCAGGTTTGTTTTCCTCCATCTTAAACCTCTTCAAAACATATTTTGCATACTTACCCTGAGAAATGAATATGCCATCCATATATTGGTCAATTTAAATGCCTAGAAAATATTTCATTAGGCCTAAGTCCATCATCTCGAACTCCTTCATTGTATTTTTGAACTGCTCAAACAACATATTGTTGTTGCTAGTATAAATCAAATCATCTACATACAAGCAAACAATGATCATCTCCCCCTTTGCACTTATCTTCATGTACAGAGTGTGCTCATATGGGCATTTGATAAACCCATTCTCCTGAAAATAAGCATAAATGCGGCTATACCAAGCTCTAGGAGCTTGCTTCAACCCATATAGGGCCCTTTTTAGTTTCAAGACCTTGCCTTCTTACCCTTCCAATTTATAGCTGGGTGACTGGTCTATGTAGACCTCCTCTTCCAACACTCCATTGAGGAAGGTAAACTTGACATCCATCTAGTAAACATTCTAGCCTTTCTAGGTTGCTAATGCCAAGATCATTTTAACTGTGTCAAGTCTCGCTATAGGTGCATATACTTCATGATAGTAAATCCCTGACTTCTGCTTGTAGCCTTTTGCCACAATTCTAGCCTTATGTATGTCTACTTCACTTTGGGCATTAAATTTGGGTTTATATACCCACTTGAATCCAATGATCTTCTTCCCTACTGGAAGATCCATCAACTGCCAGGTTTGATTCTTCTCTATGGCTTCTATCTCATCATCCATATCTTGCACCCATTTTCGAATTTATATTGCTTCTTCGAATGAAATTGGATCCCACTCAAAAAATAAAGCAAAATCAGAATGTTCTTCATCAATTTCATTCCTGGTTACCTCATAAATATCTTGCAAGCTTTTTGTATCCACTGCTATCTTCAGGTTGGAGATTCTTCTTGCAAGTGGAGGTGACCTTGATGATGAGACAACGCTACTACTGGCACTGGTACTACTGATTGAATCTACAGGTGGATGCACTCTGTCTTCGAATGCACTATGTCTTCTTTCAAGTCCTCAAAATCAATAATTGCTAGTTCTAGCTACCCAATATTTAATTTCCAGTTCCAAGCTTCATATTCTAGGAACTTCACATCTTGGCTAATGATCAACTTCTTCATCATAATATTGTACAACCTGTAAGCCTTCAACTCTTCACCATAACCAAGGAAGATGCATTTATCTACCTTATCATCCAACTTCTTTATCTTCTCATCTGGAACATGTGCATATGCTATGCACCCGAAAACTCTTAAGTGAGCAATATTGTGCTTTTGATTGCTCCAGGCTTCTTGAGGAATCTTGTCCTTCACACTCTTTGTGGGACATCTATTCAACAGATAAACTGCATAACATACAACTTCTACCAAGAACTCATGTGACAACTCTTTTACCTTTAGCATACTCTATGCTATCTCTATTATGGTTCTGTTCTTCCTCTCTGCAACACCATTCTGTTGTCGTGTGTATCTGGCAGTGAACTGCCTACAAATTCCATTTTTTTTGCAAAAATTATGGAATTCATTGGAGATGTACTCACCTCCTCCATATATTCTAAGAGTCTTCACATAATAGTTGTTTTGTTTTTCAACCAGAGCCTTGAACTCCTTAAATTTACTGAAAGCTTCTAACTTTTGCTTGATGGGATATACCCATGTATCCTGACTGAAGTCATCAATGAAAGTCAAGAAAAAATTGTTACTAAAAAATATGTTGGTTTGCATTGGGTCACAAATATCTGAATGCACCAGCTCTAATGGCTGTGAATATCTCCATGACTATCCTGAAGGGAAGCATCCCTGTGCTGCTTACCGACTAAGAAACCTTCACAAAATTGATTCAATTGCTCTATAAGGGGTAAACCCTACACCATTTGTTTCTTGTGTAGCAAGTTCATGCCATTGAAACTCGGATGACCGAATTTGAGATGCCATAGCCATGTAGCATCTTTCACAACTATACTAAATGACAAAAGTAATTCATTTTGAATCTGCAAAAGAAAAATTTTGTTCTTTGTCATGGATACATTTTCTATTATCCCATGCTCCTTGTCACTGATTATACAAGCTCCATTTTTAAATTGAACAGTGTGCCTTTTCTACACAAGTTTTCAAACACTTAGAAAATTATGTTTCAACCCAGGCACATAATACACATCAGGGATTTGCTTCCTTTCACCTTGCCTAGTGCGGATTAGGATTTTACCTTTTTCCATAATAGGTACCTTACTATTCTTCCCCATATTCACTTTAGATTGGATAGGTTCATCCAACTATGAGAACATCTCTCTATTCCCAAACATGTGGTTGCTACAACCACTATTGAGATACCAGGTATTCTTTTGGCTCTTCTCTTTAGCACTGCAAGTTAACAACATATTCCCACAAGCATCTCTACACTTTGAATTTTTAGATTCATTTGTGTAGTGGGCTTGCTGCTTATTATCCTTTGCCATATTCTTTCTATACTCATAGCTATAATGACCAAATTTCTTATAGTAATAATATTGGATCTTTGATTTATCATACCTATGATTAGATCCTCCTTGCTGATTTCTTCCATTGCATCTTCCTCTTGCTTGATGGAATTTGTAGCTGGTCTCTAGGTCATTAGAGTTTCATCTTCCTCCTCGCTTGTTACCTATTCCACGCTTGCCTATACTATTTTATCCTCTTCCTCCTTGAGAACTGGAGGCACCTTGGAGGGATTCATCTCTGCTAATATCTCAGGATGAGACTTGCATCTTGAACGCTTTCTCCAATGAGGACTAAGATGATCGACTTAACATCTGCTCACGTATTTGCAGAGAACCCATGAGCTCATCGACGAAGAGGGTTTTCAAATCCCTCGATTCTTCGATTGCAATCACCACTGAATCAAACCTTGTTGGTAGGCTCCTCAGTATCTTCCCCATAATTCTTTAGTTCTCCACATTCTATCCATTCAAACTCATCTATTTGATGACACCCATCGTCTGGGTAAATAAGTCGCTCATGTACTTTGATTCACTCATCTGGATATTCTCTAACTCCATTCTCAACATATGCAACCACACCAATTTCACTTTGTCGGTGCCCTAGAAGCATCTGGAAAGAATTTCAATGTGGTTGCTACTATAATTCGTCGAAATATTGTCTCCTCGATTACCTACATTATATAAAATAATGGATTTTACTCCTTTTTGTGATTCTCCTTTAAAAATATGACTTCACCTGGGAGTGAGCGCTCACGGTTGCTGCATCTACTGGTTCTGCATAACCATTCTAGACTAGATCCCATAGCTCCTAAGACACAAATAGGATCTTCATATGGATGCTCTAGTAATTATAGTTCTTACCATTGAAACATGGGATCTACAACTACATCGGATTGCCACTAGAAGCCATTGCTTCTTATCTTCCACGAGTATGGCGTTAGCTCTGATACCAATTTAAAATATTCACACAGTGGAACAACAAAAATTATAATAAATTCATGACGAAAAACAATTTTAGGATGTTAGATATTGAAGTCAATTCAAAAACAATTTTCAAAAATTCTTAACATGACAATATGAAAAAAAAAAGAATATAAGAGTACCAAAACTTAGTCAAACATATAGGGCTATACGGGCTCGAACCGTAGACCTTCTCGGTAAAACAGATCAAAGTTCTTATTATCAAAATTATTTGATCTGTTCTAAGAACCCAACATGCATTTTTATTGCATTGGGCTCTGTCATTAACTGATGGATTGATCAGTTAGTCTGCCATTCTCCTCTTTCTAGGAAGATAATAAGATGGCTCCGTGTGCTCCAAGTGCCTTTTTTTTTCAGAAGCAATCCCAAAGTGATTCAAAAGGTTCCCTTGACGTAGGTCTGCCTTGCTCAGACATAGATCGACTCAAATTCAAATAGAGTCTCCATCGCTTCAAAAGTTAAATAATATGAGACTTCATACACCTCAAAGTTCATAGAGCGAAAAGAATTGATTTTGAGGTCCCCATATTATACTCATTATGTCTGGCATTGAATAGCCCTGAGATTGACCATATCAACTAGATCTAGAATTCGAATCAGATCGAATTTAATCTTTGTCATGCTATTGTTCTCTCAATTCATAGAGTAAGACTATTTAACATAAGATCTATTTTCTGGATCGGACGAATCGATAAACTCTCTTGAAAATCATTGGCGCACGTGTAAACGAGGTGCTCTACCTTGCTGAGCTATAGCCCTTGACAATCTTGATGATATATTATACTAATCAAATGGATCACTTTCTGTCAAGGTATATTTTTCATGATCTAATATTATCTGATATTATTTAGTTAGGGGCATATTGTCTATATGTGGAATTCCATTTAAAATCGTTTATAAGCCCAACTCTATCTATGATGATAAATGACCCACTTAACTCAGTGGTTAGAGTGTCGCTTTCATACGGCGAGAGTCATTGGTTCAAATCCAATAGTAGGTAAAACTTATAAGATGCCATTGACTCTTCGATGGCATCTTATAAGTTTTTCTACATTTTTTTATTTTGATTTAAATTTTTATTCATTGAAATAATGAATCCATTTACAGATCATTACCGAAGTTGAACTTTCAAATATATTACTAAGTAAATCAAAGTGATAACTATTAGTCATTATTGACTCATCAACTCGATACACAAACACTTTTTTTGTTTGATAATATTAGCAAACAATTCGAATCAATCCTTTTTTTTTCTATTTTTTTTTTTTATGAAAATTGATCCTTTTGATGATGCTGAGATTGCCAAACTTGTAGAAATAGCAGAAAGGAATGCAGGGCATATTTCTCAAATCATTGGCCCAGTACTGGATGTATCTTTTCATCTGGTGTAAACTCAAATGAACTCCTTGAAGTTGAATTATGGCATTTACCAAAAAAATGGGTAAACTCAAATGAACTCCTTGAAGTTGAACGACAACATTCACCAACTACCTGCGAAAGAGGGGATAACCCTATAAGGGTTTGAAAACTAGATTTAATAATGAACTTACAATATTAAAGTAAGCAACGAAAATAAATCAATAAAAATTTAAAATCAAAATCTAGATGGATATGTGTTCATTAAAAAAAATCTGAATCTTAAAAGCATATTAAACATATCTACCGTCATTATTTTTATTTATTTATTTATTTTTATTGTGGATAGTGTTAGTATTATATTAATTTTTTTGTTTTTTATTTATTTATTTTTTGGTTGTGGATGGTGTTAATATTATATTAATTTTTTCGTTTTTTATTTTTATTGTGAAAGATGTTAACATTATATTATTATAATATTTTTATTAATGATATAACAAAATCTAACTTTTACTTTTAAAAACAAGAGTCACCTTATCTTAAAATATTAAGATATTTATTGTTTATATATATATTGTAAAATTAAGGGAAGAGGGTTTTGAAAGGGTTCCAAAACCTTTTACAACCGAAAGAAGACAACAAACAAAAACAGTGCACTTCAACACTTAAATATAAGAGTAGAGAAACTGTACTACAACACTAACCAAACCGACACCACAAACCACAGGATCCAAAGGGTCGGGAGATTCGAGAAGGCTGAGGTAGTTCTACAACACAACATCTAACTCCGAAATAATACCACCAGACATTTGAGCCGCATCCCAATGGTCCCGATCAAATAACCACTTCCCAAGGTAAGCAGATGAACCAAGGAATAAACATATTCTTGATTCCCGATCTTAAATAATTCTCGCTCCTCATTTTCGAAATAATTCTTTGCTTTTGATATTCGAAATAATTCCTCCTATTTTTTTTTTTTTGAAATTAAAAATACCTTCATTAATGACCTTAATTAATTAATTAAATGAGATATTAAAAATATCTTCATTAATGAAAAAGAGAGATTTAAAAATACCTTCATTAATGAATTAAATGAGGTATTTAAAATATCTTCATTAATGACCCATAATTAATAAATTGATTGGGTATTTAAAATACCTTCGTTAATAAATTAAACGGGGTATTTAAAAATACTTTCATTAATGACCATTAATTAATAAATTGATAATGATGTATTTAAAAATACTTTCATTAATGACCATTAATTAATAAATTGATTGAGTATTTAAAAATACCTTTGCAAATGAATAAACTTAATATTTAAGTAAAAAAGACAAATCACATTACTAAAAAATTCAACTGTCTCAGCTCTTTAAAAACTACACCAAATTAGTCCGTGGGTCTAGGTGGATTGGTAAGTTGGGGCGCTTACCGAGAGGAGACCTAGGTTCCAATCCCACGGGCTTGCCCATGCACAGACAGTAGCCCAGATCTGATTCCTCTGAGTGGTGCGCCAGATTGATGACGACGGTGCAACCCCTGTGCGTCCGGCGGTCCCCATCTCACGCCGGGTTACCATGTACCGAGACGGTGGAAGTCCTGGGAGCCTTCGTAGATAGTTTGAACCCTACCAGCTGTGCTGGTAGTTACTAAAAATCGTGATTGTAACCATTGCTTCTATATACCAAAAAAAAAAAAAAAAAAAAAAACTACACCAAATGTTTATTATTTATACATATTTAATCTTTATTGTTTATACATAATTTTACTATTACAATCTCTATCCCACGTATACAGTGACTACCCTTCGATACTTGTAATAAATATACCGTTTCCAATACTTCATAGCCTTGGACTTAAATGCCATACTTCAATACCTTCATGCTTGTGTTGGATTTAAATTAAATAACATACTTCATAACCTTCCATTTTTTAAATTCAAAAAGGGCCGCCTCGCGTGTATAGCTGCTTATTATTATTATTGTGTATAGCCTTTTAAACGTAGAGCCAGCGAATTCACGTACACAAACCTGCCGACCCCTTTTTAAATAGAGGGCATCCAGACAACCCCCGCCCACAACACAATAGGAGATCAGAAAGAGAGAAGGTTCCGGATGGCCGCCTCCGTACTAGCTAAAAGAATTCCTCTTCTTCGAAAAGCCTTTCGGCGTGGAACCTGCTCTCCTTCACCACGAGTGAATAAAAGGCACATTCCACACCCCTTACTGGAAACAAAAAAAAAAAAAAAAAAAACACATTCCATACCCCTTCTTAAAAACCAAAAATAATTTTTAATATTAGTGGATTAGCAAGTGTTTGTTGGTCAAACATTTATTAAGAAGAGATTTGGGTTTAAACTTTGAAATGCTAATTTGCAAAGGTAATAGTCTCTTCTAAGTGTTCTTGTAAATGTTCATAAGAACCATGATAAGGTTCAATAACAACCATGATAAGGTTGGTTGGACTCCCTATCAATAACAACCAAATAAAATAAGCTTGTTAAAATAACCCCTTAACTTGAACCTTACACTTACAATTACAAAAAAATATTATAAACTTTTCCATATATTTAAAAAAATAAAAATAATTTTTTTTAAAAATGTTTCGTCCTACTTTAAAATGTCCAAGAGGGGAGCCAGCTTTTATATATATCAAGTTTAACAATTTTAGCTTGACAGGGGAGCCAGCTTTTAAGGAACGTCCAATAAAACAAAAACAAGATGATTAAAACATAAACGATCATAAGGTTATGAGGTATTGAAGGTTATATATATATATATATATTTATTTATTTATGAAAAATTAATTTTATTAATAAAATAATATTTAATCATATAAAAAAGAGTGGGATTAGCACACCTAGTAAACCAACACACTAACCATTACGGTTAAGAATACACAAGAGTGCCAGAAACAGTCCACAACAATTCATATAACAATAGCTAAAATAATGTCAAATATGCCAGGGCACATTTATACATTTTAGGGTTGTTACATTTATTTAATTTTAGAGTTAATTTTATATTATAAAAATAATATATATATTTTAATATTCTGTGACAAAATTTATATAATAAAATACAATTAAAATTATAGGTTTATTTGTCAAACTAAAATTTATAAACATGAAAATCTTTTAAATATATATATTTTTTTGTATATAATTAAAATTATAAGTTTGTTTGTCAAGCTAAAAAGTATAGGTCAATATTTTAAATACTTACAATAAAATACAATTAAAATCATAGGTTTATATGTCAAGCTTTTATATATATATATATATATATATATATATATATATATATATATATATATATATATATATATATGATACCATGTGCATGTGATAAATTTATACAATTAGAATCATAGGCTTGTTTGTCAAGATTTATAAGTAATCAATCTTTTAAATATTTACAATAAAATACAATTAAAATCATAGGTTTATGTGCCAAGCTAAAATTTATAGGTAGGTAATTTTTTAAATATTATATATAAAATTAAAATTATAAGTTCGTTTCTCAAGCTAAAATTTATAAGCAGGTCAATGTTTAAAATTATATATATATACCCTACCTTACCCTAGGGTTGATTTCCTATTATGAGAATATTATTTATATATATATATATATTTTTTTTTTTTTGATGCCATGTGTACTTTGTAGAATACGGGAACAAACTTTGAATGAATGTAATAATCTATGTAAAAGCAATTTTTTTTTTTAAATTTAAAGTGACTTTATTTTACTTTAAAAGAAAAATGAAGGGTACACTACTCACAACAAAAAGGGTGGTATGATAGCACATCTCAAACAACTTATGTTGTGGGTTTAGCTCTGAGTTTTAAAATCTATAAGTTGGAAAAAAAAAATAATAAAGAGCAAGAACCTAGCCCTAGAACAAACTAAGTTCAGGAAGCTACAAACTATAAATAGAAATTAGTAAAGAGTGGGAATCCAACCCAAGAACAAACTAAGTTAAAGGAACTACAAGCCAAAAAAAAAGAGCAATAACTTAGCCCAAGAATAAATTGAGTTCAAGGAACTACAAACTAAAAATATTAAATTGTAAATGAGAGTGAGAACTCGCTATAAATTCATGTTCATCTTTTGTTTCCTTAGTCCTAGGGTATTGGACTTCCTATTACTGGAGATGCATGGTTGTGAGCCTATTTTTGACCCCTTGGAAAAATTCAAATCCTTTGGGAGAGAGAGGAGAGCAAGGTTTGAGCCACAGTGGATGGGGTATTTTCCCAATGATCCAACAAAGACTACAAATGTTGGAATTTGAGAGCCAAATTATTGGGCTAAGCTTGAATCTACATTAATACATTTGAACATATCATAGCCTTCATATGCAAATAATTCTATAGATGCATTTACATTATAAAAAATAGGATTATTTATATTTTTCCGTATATTAAAAAAATTATCTACTCTTAAAATATACCAAATCTAATCAATGGTTGCATAAGCTAGTCATATCACCTAGAAGAATCATGTTCCAAGAAAATGACCTAGGCCTAAAAGGTTTGAACAAGTCATGAACCCATGTCCATGATGCTTGGGCTTTGGGACATAACTAGATAGGTGCTTAATAGATTCTTGACAATGATAGAAATGATATCTAGGGTTAGTCACCCCCAAGTAGCCTAAACATTCCCTAATGGGCAGACCCTAGTATAGAAGATACTAGGAAAAACGAGTTACCTTTGGTTCCAAAACTACATATTATACTATGGGAAAATTATGCTTCCAAACCATGCTATAATACTAAATTACCCACATCGCATCAAGCATTAGTAGCATGGGTAGGTGAGGTGATAGCCAAGAGCATCCAAGGGACTTTAACTAGAGGTTGGTCTTGGTAAGTAAAAATGGGAGACCACCAAACTGATAGTTATTTGATGGAAAACCCATCATTCAACATGTTACCATTCTATAGAAGTTAGGTTATGATGGCCTCCTAATACTTCCATAAGCTTTTAGTCACAAAAGTACCTTGAACATGCATTGACACTTTCATAACAAAAATTTAATGCAAGCCAAGTCCTTTCCAAGCTTTCTAGCCATAGGGTATTCTAGAGGTAATGTAATTGCAAAGCAAGATTTTATAAGCCTCATTACATTATTGGGCTTTGATGAATAATTTGGCATAGAGTAAAATCCCTTGTCATTAGGTATCCAAAAGACCCATCCCTCTAGAGTCCTTCGAGAGAAAACAAAATTCCCAAGCAACTCTATGGAAACCTTTATTCTTTGAAGAGAGCCACAAGAAGTCTTTAATAAATTTCTCAATTTTTTAGTATGAGGCTTTTGAGGGGGCTTGGAATGACGAGCAATATATGTGAGTGACTACCAAGATATTGGAGTAAACTTGGAATTTCCTAGCTAATGAAAGAAACTTGGTAAGCCACTTCTGCAAATTTATTTCAACTTTATCAATGATATATTTCCAAAGTGTAGAGGAGGAGGATTGGAAAGGAAAAATAATTTCTAGGAATTTTAAAATTGTTTGCATTGGATCCACTTCCAACCATACTTATTGAGACACAAGGGTTTTAATAGAATGCATTTTCTATAGCACTAAATATTCAGCCATTTTATATTGGATATTGATGCCAAGTAGAATGTGTCCAAACATTATAGGGCACACTTGATGGTGTCTTCCTCCTTGAGAAGAATGAGAAAAGAATCATCTGCAAAGTTACCATTTACTAATTGTTGATAAGTGTTTGGGAGGGATATCAATTTCACTAGACCATTGGTTACTGCATTTTCTAGAAGGTAACCAAAGCCTTCCACTGCAAAAACATATAAATCTAAGGTGAGTGGGCATCCTTGGAAAATTGATCAATGTAGGCTAAAAGAAGTGGACTATTTGCCATTGATAGTGAGGCAACCAGAGGCATCTATAAAAAGCTCTTTAATCGTACATAAAAAATTGGGTCCAAACCCTAATGCATGCAACATCAATAAAATGAATGGCCATTCAATCCTATCATAGGTCTTTGTAAAATCATTTTTTATAAACATGGCCTTTTTTTGATACTATTTTACCAACTCCATACCTTCCCATACAACAATAATATTGTTTAGGATATATCTGCCTTTAAGAAAACTAGTTTACTCTAGATGTATGATTAGAGAAAGAAGATTCCTCAGTCTGAGAGCAAGAGCTTTGGCTATAATCTTATAGAAGAAATTTAATAGAGTTATTGGTCTCCAATTGTAGATATCCTCTAGATCACTAGATTTGGGGATGATTTTGATGTTTTCCTCTTAATAAATTTTTCCAAGGAGTTGGTTATAAGGGCTTCAAGATAAACCTAGTGTAAGTCATATCCCATAGTATTCCATAGAACTTTATACAATTCATAGGGGAATCCATCACAACCTAGGGCTTTGTCATTGGCCATGGAAAAGGCAACATATTTGATCTCAATCATGGAGAGAAAACTATCACATAAGGCCTACTAGGAGACAAATATTTGACAAGGGACCACTCTAACACATTGCTACAAAGGGTAGTCTTGTGTAGGAGAGGTTTCCTATACCTTGAAGACTTTTTGATAGTGCCTAAAAAGGGACTATAGTATATATGGGAACTATATGTGCACTTGTTGTCCCTCTCTAATGATTTTTTATTTTTTAGACTATGTCTCTTCCTCCAAGGGGTTAAAAGAAATCCTTAGAGAGTTGATCCCCAATATTAAGCCAATGGATTCTAGCCTTGTGTTGAGCTCCTTGAGAAAAATGTGTATATGTTATCTCCTTATGTTGTCTAGGATTTTCCACATGGAGTTGCAAAGTGGGTGAGAGAGGTTGAGCTTAAAAATTAGCAATGGTTTGGTGGAGCTCCATGGTGGTGGCTATATAGGGGCAATGAGGAAAAAGAGCCAATGATGCCCATACGCATGAAGGAAGAAAAAAGTAAGATTAGTCACACTATTCCACCATGAAATCCACCCATTCTAAGTGTGATTATGTGGCTCTAGGTTTCAAATATGTTGGATGTGGGCAAACATGGGCTTATGACCTAGAAATGACATGTTCAGATGAAATTAGCTATACAGGGTTGATTCTGTCATCTAACCATTCAATACTAAATCAGATCAAGAAGTGGTCCAATAGGACAACCCCAACTATTGGCTCCATCAAGAGATAATAGAATTTGGTAAAATTAAATATGGTTTGGTCGAAAAACATCACTCTATGAAGTTATTGGAGGATCCTGTTAGGTCTAGCATGCATATTAGACCAAATGTACTAGGGAGTTTTGGATCAATGGTGACTAGCATTAGGATAAAAAATCTTAATTAATTATGCATATAAAACCAAGTTACCCTTTTTTCAGTTGTTCATTGCATAGAGTAGCCATTTGCTTATCTATCACATTTTTAATCATATTAAAATAATTTTATATAACCCACGTTGTGGGTGGTAAGGAATTTGCAACCCAATGCCATAATTGGGTTTCATTAGAAGCATACATATTAATCACTCCAAATGAGTGGTTATTAATATTGAAAACTATCCATAATGCTCTATAGAAGGGGTCACATCCATGAGCAATCAAGTGGTGCTTCCACCTTGATGAGATGAATGCTATAACACCACTTCGGATTGGTTCATGATTGGTGTGGAGGAAGTGGCTCATTGGTCATATGGCATGACAAATAGTGGAGATAAAAAAACCTATAACTTTAAATTCCCATAAGAAAAGAATGTTGAGATGTGGGAATTTTTGATGAACTTCTTACACAACATACTTACACTTAGAGTTTTTTAGACCCCAAACATTTCATGAAAAAAATCTATTGGGAGGGTTTTCTAATGGTATGACCTCATCATATGGGAACTTCAAATAACCAAAACTATTCTAATAACTAAATATATCTAAATCAATCTTGTAGCTCCCAATTTGAACATTGGATAAATGCAATTATTTTTCAAGATCTTCCACCTCTTGATGTGTACTATATGAGCATCTGGTGCTCATTTGAGTGGAATGAGGGGGGATACCATCTGGATGATAGGATATGAAGAGATAACATTTTTTGCCCTTGGATTTTGAATTTTTTGTGGTTTAGAAACTTCTTTACCTATAGTATCCATCGTCGATGTTGGACCAAAACCCTTTTTTCCTTTGACTTATTAGAGGGATTTGAAGATATTGTAATTTTCATATTGGTTATGGCTTTCAGATGTTAGGCCATGGAAGAATTAGAGAAAGTATTTTTTTGACCTCCAACAGTGGTCCAACTATCCTCACTAGTTTGAGGGGTATCAAACTAGTTGGTTTGGAGGTCAATTTTTCCTTATTATAAGGCATGAAAGGACAATCCTTGAATTTATGATTAGAATATTGGCATCTAAAACAAGTGTTAAGTATATTGATATATAAAAATTACTAGGAGAAGACAACATCACTAATTTGTATCTCAATCGATTCCTTAATGTCCTTAAAGATATCCAATTTGGCACACATGCTTTTAAGGATGAACATGATTTTTTTTGTCTAATTCCACTAGGATAACCCAAAGAAATTGCAATGTAGTCCAATAAGGGCTAGAGGGAAAGGGGAAGACCTAGGAACTTAAATTATACCAAGACCTTGGTGGTCCTTTCCTTTGAGACCACAAATTATTAAGTCCAAGGAGAAAATAAAAGTAGGGAGCTTTGAAGAAACCATGGCCTATGCTTGTAAACCACTTTTACATGTTACTTGGTAAGGTTCTAGATCATATCTAGTTTGACACCATGGGGAGTCCAATTAGAGTTTACCCAAAGTTGTAGGATGGATTCATTGGGGATAAATCCCAAAAAATAACCTACCAAAGTGAATTACTCTAACCATTTGCATGCATTATCAAATTTTAGCAAAGGTAAAATGATATTGAGTGAGGGATTACCTTATATATCACTTTGAAGATGAATTTCTTTGGTGTCTTGAGTGGAGCCATCATTGAAAATATTTTCACTTGCAATATTAGCATTAACCCTAGTATGCCTAGGTTAGGAACCATGTTATACTGAAAATAAATTAAAAATAATTAAAATGTAGTTAGATCTCAGAGCTGAACATCAAAGAACAACCATTCTACATTAGAGAAGCTTTTGCATGTAATAGTTCAAAGAACAACCATTCTACCTTAGAGAAGCTTTTGCATTTAATATCGACAACAATATGTGCAAACCCTAACAAAACTAAAACTTTTTTTTACCTCTTATTATATTCACAATTTTCTATACATACAAAAAATAATAAAGTGTTTAATTAATACATTAGAAAGTTTAAAGAAATTTAAAATTAAAATTTCCTCGTTAATGGAAATTGAAAACTAAATTATTGCTATGTTATTATCTATTTTAGATATAATAAATTAAAAAGTTAAATAAATATAAACACGTTCTATAAATAGAGTCTTCATATGCTATACTAGTGGCTAACCTAAAAACTATAAACATTTAAGTAATGATATACTAGTGGCGTCCTATTACTTTATTAAATATTTCTTATAAAATTATTGCTAAAGTGTTGGCTTTGCGGCTTACTACTGTCTTGCAAGACTTTATTAGCCCTACTCATACTATCTTTATTAAGGGCATATTTATACTTGAAAATCTCATAACTTGTTGGGAGGCTATGAGCTGGGTCAAGAGTTTTGGGCAGAATGTTGGGTTATTGCTACTTGATTTTGAAAAAGCCTATGATAGAATTGAATGGGATTTTATTTTGATGGCTCTTGAAGCTTTTGGCTTTCCTCCAAAATTTTGTAAGATTGTCAGGGTCCTTTTATTCGATGTTGTCACTTATATAGATGTTAATGGCTCCTTTTCTGATCCTATTTATCTTCAGAGGTCTATTCGTCAAGGTTGCCCTTTAGCGCCAACTCTTTTTGTTATTTCCAGTGATGCCCTTTACTATTTGCTCAAACATTCTTTATATTATCCTAAGGTGCAAGGTATTACTCTTTCGAATGGTGATGACCTTATTAATGTGCAATTTGTTGATGATACTAACATTTTTGTTTTCTTAGATGAGGAAAATATGAATAATTTGTTTCATGTTCTATCCATTTTTCAAAGTGCTTCTGGTGCTAATATTTCCTTTCCCAAATCAATTTTGCTTGGCTGGGATTGGAATCCTCCTTCTTGGTTTTCTAGATTTCCTATTCAATGGGGAGGACCTACGAAGTAGGTTTGTTATCTTGGTATTCCCTTTGCAGTGGATCCTTGCCTCAAAGATATGTGGGACTGGGTTAAAAACAAAATAATTGGCAAATTATGCAAATGGAATAGATTTCCATTGTCTTTTGCTGGTCGGTTTCAGGTCTGCCAAAAAATTTATCCTCATATTCCACTTATTTTGCTTCTACTTGGCTTTTTTCTGCCTATCAGGTGGATGTGATTCAGAAATATATCCGCAGATTTTTATGGTCAGATGGTCAAGGTGGGACTAAAAGGCACTTAGTTAATTGGAGGTGGTGTACTTTTGAAAAGTTGAAAGGTGGTTTAGGACTGAAAAATCTTAAATTTCAAGGTATTGCATTATCCATTAATTGGATTGTAAAAATTTTATATGGTAGCGAACCTTGGAAGGATCTGGTCAGGTATAATATTTCCAATGTTGTCCCTCATAAAGCTAAATTCTGGAAAAACCTACACATTACGAATATTCTCTTTGGAAAGTTTCATGTTGTACCTGTTGGCTCAACATTTTTTCGTAGTATTTGGAGGGCTTGCAAAATGGTTCATGATAAAATTGTTATTGAGAATTTTGTTGGCCACAACGTTGATTTTTTTTTAAATTTGGTTCTATTTGGTGGAATCTTTGGTACAATAATAAGCCTCTTTCTCTTTTCAGAGGCTATTTTGCTAAAAAATGGGCAGCCAAAGGTATTAATGCTTTTAATGATATATTGGTCAACGGTAATATCATACCTTGGGAATGTCTTAGTTTCATGTATAATATTCCACAATCTCAATGGAGGACATATTATTTACTGAGGTTTTCTTTTTTTCAGCATGGACGACATGTTTTTATTGATGATCTCCAGTAGTTTTATGATTCTTGTAAGTGGTCCGATGGTACCAGAATCAAGTGCACCAAGGATAAGTTGTTGTATATTCTATTACAAGATGCTTATGGTATTTTTTGTCATGTCAACAGTATTTGGCAACTGGCTCTCACTATTAATCAGATTCAAAGCATTTTCCAGCACTAATTCAGTCCATTAGAGGCTAAAAAGGCTTGTTTCAGATGGATGCTTTTGTTACATAGGCTGCCAATCAGTAGAGAGCCTCATAATTATTCTATACGTTCTCTATGTTGGGTTCCAGATACATTTGATAATATATTTTTTTATTGTTTATATGATCGTGAAATTTGGAGTTTGTTTTTTTCTACTATTACTGGTTGGAACATCAGTAATGTGCCTATTAGACAACATATCTTATTTGGCTTCATTCCTCAGATGCATCACCGTTTTAATATGTTTTGGTTAATGTTATCTACTAAGATTTTATGGCATATTTGGTATGCTGGAAATAATGAGTTATTTTGGCAAGTTATGAGAATCCTTACTGAGTCTCTGAGGAGACTCACAAGGCTAAAAATTTTGCTATAGGTTTCTCGTGTGATGATAACTTTCAAGTCCAAATTAATATCAAAGAATTATCTTTTCTTTCCTGATCTTCAAAAGCTTCATTTTCATATTGACGAGTATTCTCAAGCGCTTTTGATTCAACATTATCTTCAGATGTTTGTTTCAGATTACAATGCCAAAAATGATCGCAACTAATAGTTTCTTTTATGCATATCTGAGGTTCCTTCCTGATGCTACCTTGGGTTTTGGGATGATAAAGATATTTTGTAATGGATTTTTTCTGGGTAGTTGTTCGTAGTTCTAGTTTTTATAATCTTTGTTTTTTAATTGATGTATATATTCTGTAGTCTTTAGCCTTCGGGCGGATGCTTTGTACATTTTAATTTTGATATTAATGAAGTAAACGATCTTTCATTTAAAAAAAAAACATTTAAGTAACGCGAAATGTTTCAAAAAAATCTATTTGTTTCATATAATGGAATTATAAAATTACACAGTATTTAGAAATTTATAAAATTTATCTTTAGTATTAATTTATTAAAATTTATAATATATTATATGTATATATAATATGTACTTAAGTATAAATTCATTCAATTTAATTTTTTGAAAGTAAAATCACTTTAATTTTAATGAATTTAAATTGTGTTTTAAAAAGTAAAAAAATAATCTTTAAAAACAATTATATAAATATAATGTTTCAAAATATTTTATATTAAAAACATAATTTATTTTTATAGGAGATACAAAAAATTATTATTAAGAGATTTAAAAAATGAATGCAATGTAAAAATTTGAAGTTTAAATTTAATAACACATTAACAAATATTAGTAAAAGTATTGTATAATTCCAATATATAAAGTCAAACTATATGGTCTAATTTAAATATTATTTTTTTGAGATGATGTAATTAAAATAGATATTGATAAAAACTATTTGTAAGAGTGAATACGAGTCAAGATCAAGCCTTGCATTTTTCTATTTTATAAATTAAGTGTTACAGGTGTGAGAAGGAAGCAAAGTGCAAGCAAGGAGTAAGCCCCACTTCTTATTCTACATTGTAAGAATATAAAAAACTAAAATATTCATCTAATGAAATTTAGATTAAATGGAAATAAAATCATTTTTGAAAGTCCTTACTAGAGGTAAATATACCCTAGTTAGAAGTATAAATGCCTTAGTTAGTGACAAGTGGAAGAGGTAATATATGGAAAATCTAGGTAGCAGATACTACACTAGAAATAATTAAAGATAAGATAGTTGAGCATGATATAAATATTCTTGAAAGTAGAGAGTTAATATGCAAGTTCCATGGATACTGATAAGGTTTTTTGAAGATTAAAAATCAAATCAAGTGGGAATTGAATTTAGATTACTCCATGACTTTTCTTCCAAGAGGTTTTTTCCTTATTATATTCTCTAATTTAGAAATAAAGGAGATGCATTATATTTAAGGCCATGAAGAAATAATTTTTTGTGGATATAGAGACTATTAAAAGGCTTTTGGTGTTGATTAGGATTTTTGGATATCCTTATCAACTCATGCATAAGGAGGTTTTGAAGAATATCGACAGTACTTTAGCGGAATTCATTTAGGAGGGACCAACTACTAAGAAGAAAATGCATGTTGTTCCATGAATATTTAAAAACCTTTACCATAGTCCATTAGGATTAAAAATGAATCAAGAGAATATGATCAACAAGTGGATTATGAAATCAATGTATTTTGTTGTCACAAATGTTATGATATCGAACACATAGGAAGATATTGTGAAGTGAAAATTATGGAAAGAGAGAATATTTTGGGCATAAAATAAACTTCAATATGAAAAATAATATCATATCATAGTAGAATTTGGGTCAAATAAATATTTTTTAACTCATAATAAAGTTTCCATATAAAACACTCTACATCATCAAATGGAAAAGGCCATTATAGTCACTCAAATAAATCATTAGAATAAAAATGACACAAGGGATGAGGAATTACAATGCACAAGTTCAAATTTAGGAGTTAAAAATCCAAAGTAAGATAGGAAGGTAATTTTTAAACTAAACGAGGTGGAGGGAAAGGTTAGTCTAGGCAAATCATTTTTATTTTTCTCAAGTAGCATAAAATCCTCTACTTGCAATAAATATAAAAGTAGTATAATGAAACCATTGCACTTTAGTTTTTTAAGATAAATATAATAAATAAATGCATATGGAGGATATCTATGGAAATTTAGGGTTTCTAAGGTAGCATACTGATGCAGGAGCATCCGGTAACAGTGTCGGCAATCTTGCATCCTTCTAAATTTTCTTTAAGTTTCTGTATTTTGATGTATTTTGGTTCCTTTCCGGAGGAGGGAAGATGTTGCAAAGCAGAAGGGGAAGTTGGTAGAAGAGCTAAGGCAAAAGTTGGGGAGGTCGCAAAATCGCGACATGTCACGATTTCGTGACATGTCGCAAAATCACGACCTTCGAAGCGGTGGCAAAGGCAGGGACCAGTTCTGTCGCGATATCGTGACGTCGCGATATCACGACATTTTTTTGCAGTTGGAACGTAGGGAGGATTCCATCGTGATATCGCGACGTCGCGATATCGCGACGTCGCGATGTCGCGACGGTTGTTGAGAAGCAAAGGCAAGGGGTGATCTCCGTCGCGATATCACGACTTTATTTTAGAGGCGGTGGTGAGGAGCTTTAGACGTCGCGATATCGCGACGTCACGATATCGCAGATGGTCTACAGAACATGGCGGAGGAGTTGAGTCCTGTCGCGATATCGCGGAAAATCAGAAACTGCCACGTGGCGTATTTCCAAGGCAGTACCAAGGGTTAAGACAAACCCAAGATCATGGCAAAGGACCTCAGAAAGGTGAAGACGAAGGTGGAGGGGTCGACCGCGACCAAGTAAAGTTAAGGTCGAAGAAAATAGCGGACGGCCAGACAAGGCCGAAAACTGACACGTGGACTGCCACGTGTATCCTCGAAGTTGTAAAGGGCACGTGCCTTGAAGATTGCGCATTAAGGAGAGGGCAAGCCAAATTTAAACACGTGGTTAGCTACGTGAATCTGGTTAAAGATGGAGGCCACGTATCATGGAATGAAATTTTACAGCCGCATGCATTAAAGAAAGAGAACCACCTTTTAGAGGGATTTTGTTTTTCGACAAAACGACAGTTCTTCAGAGCATGGACAGTATGGGTGAGCAGAGGCTCGGAAGGACAGTCTGACCGGAGCGGCGGTGCAGGTCAATGAGGCCATTAATGAGGGCTTCTTGGTAGGTCGGGCAGTGACCCATTTATGACCGAGAAATTTGAAGCTTCGAAGGGGGGGAAATTTGAATTCGAATTTTTGTTAGGTGAAGGCATTGATTGCCGGGAGGGCCGGGGCCTCGATAAAAACCCGAAATTTCAAACTATGAAGGAAGGTGGACCGGAGAACAGAGGAGGTAGTACAGTGGAAGAACAGAGCCGAAGTCGGCCATTGTAAAGCCTGCGGGCTGTTTCATTCAAGCCTGTAAAATATATTTTTTTAAAATTTTAATGAAAAGGCAAGTTTGTTGAAGTGTGGGTTCCCGGTTCTCCGTCACATACGAAAGTAATTACTATAGAGGATCATTCTTGTCTTTTAGGGTTCCCAGGGTAACACAAAGAACAAAGTTTTTATGAGGCTATTTCTTTCATTTTTAATTCTTTAGCATAGCATAAATCTTTAGAAGATAAGTCTCATTGTGAACAATATAGAAAAATAGAAGATAATGATAAATATGAAAGTGTTGATGGGAATGGAAAAAATAGAGGAAGGCTATCAAATCATGATGAACAAAGAGAAAAAGAAACTCAAAGGTATATCAATTTGGGAAGAAAAATAAAAATATGTTAGGTGTTAACAATAAGTGGTGTTGATCCTACTAATAAAAGTAATAAATGATGATAAAAATTGTATCATGGAACATTAGGGGTATGAATAAGACCCCTAAACAAAGAGATATTAAGGAATTAATAGATTGTTCTACCCTTGAGTTTATTTTAATACCAGAAATAAAATTAATTAGTAAGGAATGTAAGGATGATTTAAAAATATTTGGAACATGGGGTATTGTGTGGTATTTTTTTCTATCAGAGCTTCGGGTGGTATTGCAATTATATGAGATAAATGAAAATGGGATGGATGATTGTTAGAAGCAAAAGTTAATTGGATTGTTGGACTATTTTAAAAAAAGGAAAACATCAAAGTTAGCATTATAAATGTATATGCTACAACTATAGTTACTCCTCATGACAGATGTTAGAAGGATCTTTGCATATTTTTATTAAACACAATGATGATTCATAATTATTATCTATGGATTCTTGGGGGTGACTTCAACATAGTTTTATCTCATTTGGAAGAAAAGGGTGGTGCTCTTGGATGGTATAAATCAATGTAAGGTTTTGATTAATTTGTTAATTCAAATGGTATTTGGGATGTTATTCCTTCAAGGTTTCAATATACAAGGGATAATAGACACATTGAGAAAACTCATATAACAAAAATATGGGAAATATTTTTATTATCCAACACATGGAAGGAAATAGAGTATACTGTATCTTTATATATTTTATTATGAGTAGGATAAGATCATAAACCAATTCTTTTGACTTATAATTTACCTAATGATGTTCATCCAAATCTATTTCATTCCAGTTTATATGGTTTCTAGTCCTTGATTTCTTCTAGATGGTTATATTATGATGGGATGAAGAAAATTTTGAAGGATCATGTATGCACAAGTTTTTTCAAAATATTTTTATATCTAGAGGAACAAATGAATATTTGGTATGACAAATATTTTGGTTATATTTTTAAAGAAAAATATAAAATAAATCCAAGATCAAAGATTGAAAAGAGATAGTAGAAATCAATGGAATGGACCAATATTCTTATGTGTAAGAAAAATATTTAATTTCTGATTACCATAATACATTGAAAAAAGAGGAGCCATATTGGTCCCTAAATCTAGGGAGAAATGGCCCAAGGAAGGAGATATAAATATCAAAAATTTGCATGCTACAAAAAAAATATTTTTTCTTTTCATCATACCAAAAATATTTTAAATCCAAATGTAAGAAATATTTAGAAAGAAGCAACTAATTATTTTAAAAATATTATATTAGATATTAGGTAAGAAAAATGCACAAGGTAAGATTTTACAAAATATTCTATCATTAATCACATAGGGACAATATGAAAGTTTTATGAAGAAATATATATGGGATAGCTACATGAAGCAATTTTCTCTTTCCATCTTGACAAGGTACCTGGCCTTGATGGATTTCTGGCAATTTTATTTCAAAATTTTTAGGATTTATTGAAGAGTGATATGTTGGATGTGACTATAGAGGCCTAGAAAAGGAAGGCTACAGTAAGTGAGATCACTAACACTTTTATTACATTGGTTTCTAATGAAGATGAGATATTATTTTAATAATTTTCATCCAATAAGCATTTGTAACATGGTTTGTAAGATCATTTTAAAAATTATGGCAAATAGGTTGAAGAACATTGTACATTGTCCTATATTAGAGGCACAAGGTGGTTTTGTTTATGGTAAACAATTCTTGATATGAACAAAGCATATGATAGGGTTTGCTGAAGATTTCTACGTGATATTATTGAAAATTTTAGCTTTGATTAAGTTTGGTGTGAAGACAAAATATTGTAATAGCTATATAGAATGTTGATATTCCATCTATTAGTGGTGCATCGTATTTTTTTACTTTGATTGATGATCACAATGGAAAATTATGGACTGTATTTTTGAAGAAAAAGAGTGACATCCTCAATCATTTTAAATTTTTTGTTGTTAACATAGAAAGGTAGATACACAAGAAACTCAAGATATTGTATAGTGATAATGGAGGAGAATATTATTGTATTGAATTTGAAGAGTTTTGTAGATAGAAAAATATATCCGGACAAAAGACTACACATTATTATCCTCAAAAAAATGGAATAGCAGAGAGAATGAATAGAACACTGGTAGAGAAGATGAAGAGCATGTTGTCAAATGAAAAGCTTACTAAAGGGTTTTGGATTGAATTAATCTCAACTACCAACTATTTGGTTAATTTAACACTGTGCACTACTTTGAATGACAAGACACCAATAGAGGCCTATATTGGAAAAAAACATCAATCTCTAACATAAGATGTTTTGGTTGTAAGGCCTTTATGCACATTCCTACTTAAAAGAGAAAAAAATTGGATATAAAATTCAAAAAATGCATTCTTGTTGGTTATGGAGAAGTTGGAACAAAAAATATAAATTATGGATTTTGGATGAACACATAAGTGTTATTAGTAGAGATGTGATTTTCAAATAAACTAAGACAACTAAAAATATTCAAAAAAAAGAATTGCAAAAATAGATGAAAGAGAAGGCTAGTGTGCATGAATGCATTGTGACAAATCAGTCTTCAAGTGAAGCACATGCTTAGACCTATTAGCCTCAAGAAACAATATTCTTTGACATTCTAGACAATGTTTTTAGCCTATAAATACCTAGTAAAGATCTTCCTACTTATGTATCTAAAGAGGTGCATCAAAAGGATAAAAAAATTAGACAACCTAATTCTCCACCTTATAGAGAAGATGTCCAAGAATCAATGGAGCATCCTAGAACTTAAAGAGAGATACATCTTCCCAACAAGCTTCAATATTATTTTTGTAGATTTATGGCTACTTGTGATGATCCTCTCGCAATGAAGATGCCATGAATAGTCTAGAGAAGAAAAAGCATTGGAAGAAGTCCATGAAGGAAGAAATAAATTTGATGAAGAAGAAGCATGTGTGGGATTTAGTTTAGCAACTCTATGGAAGAAAGATAGTAGGAAAAAAATGGGTGTTCAGAAATAAGTTAAGGCTTGATGGCTCTATGGAAAGATACAAGGCAAGGGTGGTTGCAAAAGGGTTCTCTCAAATCCTAGGTATAAATTTTTATAAAACTTTTGCTCCCACTAAGAATTTATCTTCCATTTGACTTCTGCTTGCATATGTTGTTGATTTTTATTTAGAGGTTGAACAAATGGATGTAAAGACAACATTCCTGCATGGATATTTGAAGGAGAAAATACACATGTAGTAGCCTAAATGTTTTGATGCAAGAGGTGCAAGTGTTGTCTGCAAGTTAAAGAAATCCCTCTATGAATTGAAGTAGTCTCTCAGAGAATGGTAACAAAAGTTTGATAATTATGTGTTGTAGAATTGTTTTTCTTATAACACTAAAGATCCATGTGTGTATTACAAAAAAAAATTAAAATATTTGTAATTTTGATTTTGTATGTGGATGACATCCTCTTGATTGGAAATTATAAATAGTTGATATCAAAAACTAAGTTGTCAATGAACTTTGATATGAAGGACTTGGGTCAGGCACACCATTGATTGGATATTGATATTGTTAGATATCACAAGAGCAAGTAACTATAGATTTCCCAAAAGGATTACATTAACTAGATTTTGAAGAAAATTGGAATGCAAGATAGTAAACCTGCAAAAACTCCTATGCAGCCTAGAGTTAAATTGTTTGCAAAAATGTGTCTAGCTATAACTAAAGAAAATGAAATATGAAGAGAATTACATTTGTAGAGGTTGTGGGTTCATTTATGTATGCAATGGTAAGTACCAAGCCTCATATTGCTCATGTTGTAATGTCCCCTCTTTAGCCATCTAGCTTTATTTATTGGGATTAGCCTACTCACGGGTTCTAGTAGACAAAGTTTGATGTGTGGGAGCCCATTGGAGGTTGTGGAGTCTTCTTCAGGTCATCGAGAGCCTTCAGTTGCCATTTTTTTGGAGTCTTTTGATGCATTGGAGAGTATAATTACTATTTATAGTAAGTTAGTTTTTAGGGTTTATATCAGAATGAACAGTATGGTGTGATTCATCTCCGAAATGGGTGTCCATTTCTATCTTCAATTGCCAGGTTGTTCAATCGAGGTCCAATATTTTAATGTGCAATGGTTTAATTATATAAAGTTAAATTAATTATTTAATTTTTTATATAGTTATAACCTTATGTTATAAAAAGGGGACATAAGGGGTTAAGATGTCACTTAGGAAAAATAACTTATTTTATAAAATTGACTTATGAGGACCTCAATATGGGACGTCACATTTTAAAAGTGATATTTTGATTATTTTATAATGTTTTAAAATGTTATTGAGAAACCCTAAAAGGGTTCAAACCTTTTGGAGGAGAAAAAAAGGCATTTTAGGAGTTCATTTATTATGCTTGGATTATTATTTCTTCTGGCAATTTTGATATAAGACTTGCAGGTGAACTTGCAGGGTTTCCAGAGCTTATTGGGGGTGAAAACCTCCAGTAAGAACATCATATTCGGGTGCGAAATATCACCCATGGATGATCATTGATATTTCCATCTAAGGGAATGCATTGGAGCTTCATTATGGATATTTATTGCAAAGATTTAGAGTAATATTCAAGGGTTTTCAGAGTATTTCATTACTGGGTCGAATTGTTGATCATCTTCAATAGGCGATACCATTTTGGCTTGTTTATGGGTGATTTGGAGTAAATACTGGAGCTAGGGTTTATACCAAAGTTGGCTCTATCATTTTGCAAGCCTATAAATTGGTCTTTGGTGGTTTTGAAGTGTTTTTAGGAATATTTTATAGGGTTTCATCTGGTAGACGATACACCTGTACCTGGCCGTACAATATCTAGCTTGGCATGAGGACCTGAGGCTTGGGCGATTGGGATTTAGAGCTTATTCTTACTTCTACTTGGATGTCTAGGGTCTAAGGACATCTTGTATTAATTTGAACTTCAAAGGAGCAACAATTTGTGGAGTTGTAATTGAAAATCAATCTTCTTGGTTGCTGATCAATGTATTAAGTTGCAAATTCCAATTTTTCATAACTCTCTAGTACTTCTATTTTTGATGAATTGCTTTAATGGGTTTGTAGTTTAAAATTATTATTATGTATTTTCAAATTTTCGTGCATTTTTGTTAAGTAGAATATAAGCTATGCATGATGCAATATTGCTGCACTGTATTTTTGAGCATTCAAAAACTAGAAAACACCAAAAAATCAAATATTTCAAAAAACTAAAAATACAGATCTAGGTAGAACATTACATGGTATCAAATCCAGGTTCAACACTACCATCGTGTGGTTAAGTTGAACATTTCATGAGTGAAAGAGACAAAAGAGTAGTAGAAAGGGAAAGAAAAAAAACAAAGTAAGCTTACATAGGGGGATATAGAGATAAAAAATAGTGGCCCAAAGAGGATTCATATACAGAATAAAGTACTTGGACAATAGCTTTAGTAGCAAAACCTCACCTTCAACATCCACCAGAGATAGAATCTAATATCAAAATGGGGAAAAGAAGTGCCAATGAGCAGATTTTCCAAGATATCTTGAATTTATTAGCAAGAGGTCAAGGTGATATGCAAAATGAATAGTGGACAATGTAAAATGATTTGCAACAATCACAGAGGGAGATAGCTAGAATTTTGAGGGAGGTGTCCATTTCATTACAGATTATCAACATGAACAGTAACAATGGGGATGTTAGCACTTCCAATTGTCCAAATTTTACCAAGAGTAGCAATAATACTCCTAGGCCTACACAACTTACTTTCATTCCTAGAGAGGAGCCACCTATTTAGGAGGAGACACAAGATCCATAAAAAAATAATATAGTTGAAATGTGGGTTGAATATCGAGCACTTCCAAGTGATCTCAAGGATGTTTGGTCATTGGAAAATTTCATGAATCAGAAGAGGACTTATATGAATATGGGAGGACATCGACATAAGCAGATGAGACAACCAACATGACAAGACCTTCAACATGTAGTGAGCAAGATAACCATTTATCATTTCTATGGTAGTGGAAAAAGCACAACTAGAGCTTGGGTGGAAAATTTGGATAACTACTTGGCTTTTAGACCTATGCCTAAGGATGAGGCAATTAAATTTTCCATACTTCACCTAGATGGCATTGCTCATGATTGGTGGTTTCATGGTATCATCACTTTGGAACATGGGCTTATTACTTCCTATGATGAGTTCACAAGTAAACTCATTGATCATTTTGATAATAAGGACCCGAAGTTATATTTTATATAGTTTGCATAGTTGAGGTAGACAGGTTTCGTAGACTCATATAGTTTAGAATTTCAGAGGCTTTCAGTCATGGTGCATGATATTTTAGAGAGGAGACTTACAATTTTATTCAATGAAGGATTAATACAGCCACTCCATGGATGGATCAAGCTCTTCGAACCACCCTCACTTTAGGATTCTATGAAAAAATCTCAAAATATGGAGTTTTCTGCTCTAAAAAGCAAATCAAATTTTAAACCAATCCAGGGTAACAAAAACAAAGATAAAAAGAATGTTCAAATTATTTATCCGCAATAGAAATCAGAGTCAAATAATTTAGGGGATTATGAGCTCAATGATCTAAGGTAGAAGAAATTGTGTTTTCAATGCAGGGAACCTTGGGATTTATCTCATAAGTATCCACTCAAAGCTCAAATAAAGCAAATAGAGTAGAAAGAATACTTTGAAGTTGAGGATACAAGGTCTAAAAAATTAGAGCAACAATATGATTAAGAGAAAATTAAAGAAGAAAAAGCAGGAGATCCTGAACAAGATTCTAAACATGGTGATATAGTAGCCCAACTCTATAGTTCCCATAAGGGAGGTTCATTCAAAGTTTAGGGGATCATTTATGGACACGAGTAGTGACTCTCATGGAAACTAGAGCTACACATAACTTCATAGATGAGGGGTTGGTCACTAAGCAGGGAATCAAAACTAAGTTTGATGGATTTCAAGTGATGATTGCATATGGTTCTTCCATTCATTATACTTGTAGGATTCCTAAATTACACATCAATTTGGGAGAGTATGAGCTTAATGATGAATTTTATATGGTAAATATAGGTTAAACACATGTGGTTCTTGGTATGCAGTGGATGCATACTCTAGGTGAATTCATAATGAATTTATGTAATATGGAGATGAAATTTGAGGCAGTTGGAAAGAGGATTATTTTGAGAGGTATGTCTAATGGAGGGGCTATAGTTGTTTACCTTAGGAGAATGGAAATATTGTTTTGACGTGATGAAGTGGAATGGGTAGTAGAATGTCTCATCATACCTACAGTTATGAAGCAGTAGAAGGTTGATTATCATTAAGATATTTAGAAACTTATGACTAAGCATTCCAGAGTATTTAGTGATATACCTCTTGGGATACCTCTAGAGTGAAGTATTGAGCATATTATATATTTAGAGGATGGTTCCAAGACCATCATCTCAACTCCCTACAAACACCACAAACGACACAAGGATGAAATTGAGAAGGCGATTCAGGAGTTATTAGATATGGGTCACATGCATCCTAGTAAGAGTCATTTTACCTATGTAGTGGTATTGGTGAAGAAAAAATATGGAATATGGAGGATGTGTGTTGAATACTAGAATTTGAATAAGAAAACTATAAAAAATGGGTACCCTATTCCTTACATTGATGAACTCATTGATGAGTTGCATGGCGCCTATTATTTCTCCAAAATTAACTTGAGGTCTGGGTACCATCAGATCAAGATGAGAGAGTAGGACATTGAGAAGACTATATTCAGATGCCATTTTGGTCATTCTAAGTTTTTGGTTATGCCCTTCGGGTTAACCAATGCCCCTGCCACTTTACAGTCTTGCATGAATAGGACATTTAGCAAACAACTCAGGATATTCATCATGATATTTTTTTATGACAATATGGTATACACCTGGTCATGGGAGGAGCACCTACAACATCTAGAGGAGGTATTGAGTATATTGAAGTAGAAGTCCTTTTATGGTAAGGAGTCCAAGTGTAATTTTGGGATGAAAAAATTACTTTACTTGGGATACATCATTAGCGTAAAGGGAGTGCACGTTGATCCAGAGAAAATTAAGGATATTATGGAATGGCCTACTCCTACAAACCTCATGCAGCTTAAAGGGTTATAGAAGAGGTTTGTTAATAATTCTTGCACCAAGGGTCTGGCGCACTATGGGATGCGCCAAAGGGGTCTGGCGCACTATGGGATGCGCCAAAGGTCTAGCACAAAAGGAGGTTGTGCCAAATATCGGGCATAGGGGGAGAGTGCACCCGAGATGGGGCACACTTGGGGAGTGCACCCGAGATGGGGTGTAGGCTAGGAGTGTGCTTGATCTTGGGTGCACTTGGCAATTGCTTCGTGTCTTGGGTGCAACGAAGGAGTGCGCTCGGTCTTGGGCGCACTTGGCATTTTCACCTGAGATGGGGCGCAAATGGGGAGTGTGTCCAACCTTGGGTGCATTTGGTTGTTGCACCCAGTTTGGGGCATAACAAAGGGTTGCACCTTGGCTTGGGTGCAACCGGGGAGGATTACACCTGGGTTTGGGCACACGATGAGAGTGCACCTCACTTGAGGTGAACAGGGAAACAATTACACCAAACTGGTGCAAAAAAAATCTGAGGAAGAATGAGATAAAACTTACAAAATAAAAGACAGACTTTATTGATTCAAACAGACTGCAAGATGTAGTTTTACAATGCAAGATTTTACAGAGAAATCTGCAAGCAAGATTGCAGGATAACCACAGGAGGATTTTCTTGGAGACTGCTGCTTTGACTCCTCTGTTCTGCTCAACAACTTTCCTCGAATTTCTTCTGCTCTTCGTCACTTCCTCGATATATTTTTGAAAGACCTCTCCGCATTTTATATCCAAGAAGAAGGGATGATAAGGCTTATATTCTGACATGCGCCGCATTAGGGTTTCTACCCACTCATCAAACTGTAGCTATCAGAATTAATTGTGCACACTTGTAGAATACGACGATCGAATTTGTGGTTATCTGATCTGTCAGGGCATCAAATCTGGTTTAACTTTCTAAAACCCTCCTTTAAACTAGATTTCAAAAAGACTTTGATGCCCAAAATTTCTTGGAGCCTATTGAAGTCTTCCTCATTCAAATATTTTGTTAAAATATCAACTTCCTATTCTTTTAACCTCCAAAATAGTAACATAATTTCGTCAGCTTTCACCAGCTCTCTGATGAAGTGGTAGCGGATATCGATATGCTTCGTCCTACCATGGAACACTGGATCCTTCGATAGTGCTATGGCAAAATTGTTGTCATAGAAAATGGTTGTCACCCCTTCCGGTGGATGATTCAGCTCACCCAATATTCTTCATAGCCATACTGCCTGGCATGCGGCTGATGTGGCGGCAACATACTCTGCCTCTATAGTGGACAACACAACTATTGATTGCTTCTTGGATGACCATGAAATTGCTCCTGATCCAATATGGAAAGCATAGCTAGAAGTTCTCTTTCGATGATTAGTGCTGCCAACCCAATCGCTATCTGTGTAGCCAACCTGTTCCAGCTGGTCTTTTCTGGCATAGAAAATTCCATGGTTACGCATCCCATTGACATAGCGCAAAAACCTTTTGCCTACTTTCCAGTGTGTGTCCTTCGAAGTCTCCATAAATATGCTGATTAGGCTCACTCCAAACATCATATCGGGTCTAGTTGCATTCAAATACATAAGACTTCCAACTAACCTCTTAAACAAGGTTGGATCAACATTTCTGTTGGAATCCATCTTGCTCAGCTTCAAACCTATGGCAATAGGTGTGATGGCAGGTTTGTTGTCCTCCATATTAAACCGCTTTAGGACATCCTTCACATACTTGCCCTAAGAAATGAAGATGCCATTTGTAGATTGGACAACTTCAATACCTAGAAAGTATTTCATCAGCCCTAATTCCGTCATCTTGAACTCCTTCTTCATGGCTGTTCTGAACTAATCAAACAACACGTTATTGTTTCTAGTGTAAATCAGATCGTCTACATACAAGCAAACAATTATCATCTCATCTTCTGGGTTTTGCTTTAGATACAAGGTGTGCTCATATGGGCATTTCATGAACCCACTCTCTTGAAAGTAAGCATCAATACGACTGTACCAAGCACTGGGTGCTTGCTTCAACCCATACAGGGCCTTCTTCAAATTTAGGACATTACCTTATTGTCCTTCCAACTCATAGCTTCGGTGGTTGGTCTATGTAGACCTCTTCTTCCAACACTCCATTTAGGTATGTGGACTTGACATCCATCTGGTACATATTCCAGAATTTTTGGGCTTCCAATACCAAGATCATTCTAACTATGTCAAGTTGAGCTACAGGTACATACACCTCATGATAGTCAATGCCTGACTTCTATTTGTAGCCTTTTGCCACCAATCTGGCCTTATGCTAATCAACTTCACCTTGGGCATTAAACTTAGTTTTGTATACCCACTTGACCCCAATGGTCTTCTTCCCTGTTGGGAGATAACTCAACTGCCATGTCTTTTTTTTTCTCTATGGCCTCAATTTCCTCATCCATCGCCTTCACCTATTTTTGATTCTGAATTGCTTCTTCAAATAAAATTGGATCACACTCAAAAAATAAAGCAAAATTAAAATCTTCATCTTCTTGAAGTCGAGTTACCTCATAGATGTCTTGCAAGCTCCTCGTCTTTGTGGGTGTCCTCAAGTTGGAGATTCTGCTTGCAATTTGAGGCATTTGTGATGATGAGGTGGTGTTGTTGCTAGCTCTAGAGTTGCTACTTGAAACTACAAGTTGATGCACTCGTTCTTCTTCTACGTCCTCAGACTCAATGACTACTGGTTCTAGCTGACCAGTATTTGATTTCCAGTTCCAGGATTCATCCTTTAGGAACTTCACATCTCCACTGATAATCATTTTCTTCGTCAAAATATTATACAGCCTATATGCCTTTGACTCTTCACTATACCCAATGAAGATGCATTTCTTAGCTTTGTCGTCCAGCTTCTTCCTCTTCTCATCTAGGACATGTGCATATGCTATGCACCCAAAAAATCTAAAATGAGCAATGCTTGACTTCTGGTTGCTCCATGCCTCCTGAGGAATTTTTTCCTTCACACTCTTTGTGGAACACCGATTTAGTAGATAGACTGCAAAACTTACAACTTCTGCCTAGAACTCATGAGGCAAGTTCTTTACCTTTAGTATACTTCATGTCATCTTCATAATGGTTTTGTTCTTCCTCTCAACTACACCATTTTTTTGTGATGTGTATCTAGCAGTAAGCTACCTACGAATTCCAGTTTACTTGCAAAATTTTTGGAATTCATTGGAGATATACTCACCTCCTCCATCTGTCCTGAGAGTCTTCACTTGGTAGTCGCTCTGTTTTTCAACTAGAGCCTTGAACTCCTTGAATTTTCCAAATGCCTTTGACTTTTGTTTGATGGGATATACCCATGTCCTTCGACTAAAGTCGTCAATGAAAGTCAAAAAATATTTGTTATTAGCAAATGTGCTAGTCTGCATTGGACCGCAAATGTCGAAAATGCACCAGCTCCAATGGTTGTGAAGCTCTCCAAGACTGTCCTATAGGGAATGCATCCCTGTGCTACTTGCCGACTAAACAACCCTCACAAAATTTATTTGGTTGCTCAATAAGGGGTAAACCCTTCACCATCTACTTCTTGTGCAGCAAGTTCAAGCCATTGAAACTCAGGTGACCAAATTTGAGATGCCACAACCAGGTAGCATCCTTCTCAACTGCACTAAATGACATCAGAGATTCATTCTGAATCTGCAGTGGAAACATCTTATTTTTATTCATGGACACAGTTGCAATATGCCCATGCTCCTTGTCTTTGATGGTGCAAAGTCCATCCTTGAATTGAACAGTGTACCCCTTCTGCACAAGCTATCCAACGCTCAACAAATTGTGCTTCAAACCAGGCACATAATAGACATCGATGATCTGCTTCCTTTTACCTTGCCTGGTACGAATGAGGATTTTTCCTTTCTCCATCATAGGAACTTTGCTATTGTTCCCCATTTTCACCTCAGACTGGACTGTTTCATCCAGTTGTGAGAACATCTCTTTGTTCCCCGTCATGTGGTTGCTGCAACCACTATCGAGATACCATATATTCTTTTGGCTCTCCTCCTCAATACTACAAGTTAACAACACATTTCCACCAACATCTCTACACTCTCCATTATCAGGCTCATCTGTGTAGTGCACTTGTTGTTGGTTATCTTTGGCCATCTTCTTTCTACACTCAAAAATATAGTGGCCAAATTTCTTGCAATAATAACATTGGATCTTTGATTTATCCTTTCTCTAATAAGATCCTCCTTGCTAGTTTTTGTTGTTGCCTCTTCCTCCTTTCTAATGGAAGTTGCAACCGGTATCTCCATCATTGGAGTTTGACCTTCCTCCTTGCTTGTTGTATTTCCCATGCTTGCCTTTGCCTCTTCCTCCTTTAGAACCTGAGGCTCCTTGGTGGGAGTTTTCTCTACTACTGTCTCGAACTGAGACATGCGCTTTGAATGCTTATTCCAGTGAGGACTGAGTTGAGCGACTCAGCCTCTGCTCATGTGTTTGAAGAGAACCCATGAGCTCATCCATAGAGAGGGTTGTCAAATCCCTCGATTCTTCAATTGCTATCACCACTGAGTCAAACCTTACTGGTAGGCTCCTCAGCATCTTCTCCATAATCCTTTGATTCACCATGTTCTCCCCATTCAACTGCATCTGGTTGATGACATCCATTGTTCGGGTGAGGAAGTCACTTATGGACTCCGACTCGCTCATTTGCAAGTTCTCGAACTCCCTCATCAGCATTTGCAACCGCACCAACTTCACCTTTTTGTGCCCTGGTAGGAGCTGGCCAAGATTTCCCAAGCCTCCTTCGATTTGGTTGTTGTTGTGATTCGTGGGAAGATTATCTCCTCAACCGCCTGCATTATGTAAAATAATGCTTTCTAGTCCTTCTTTCGGTTCTCCTTTAGCAAATCTGAATCTGCCTGGGAGAATGTGCATAACGCTGCTGTGTCTACTGGATTTGCGTAGCCATTATGGACCAGGTCCCATAGCTCCTGTGACTCAAATAGGATCCTCATCTGGATTCTCTAGTAATCATAATTTTTATCGTTGAATCGTGGGATCTGCAACTGCAATGAGTTACTACTAGAAGCCATTGCTTCTTATCGTCCATGGGCAGGCTCTAGCTCTGATACCAATTTGAAAGACTGGTGCAAAGAATTCTTCTGCCAAGGGTCTGGCGCACTATGGGATGCATCAAAGGGGTCTGGCGCACTATAGGATGTGTCAAAGGGTCTGGTGCAAAAGGAGGCTACGCTAAAGATCGAGCGTAGGGGGAGAGTGCACCCGAGATGGGGCACAGGTTGGGAGTAAGCCCGGTCTTGGGCGCACTTGGCAGTTGCGCCTTGTCTTGGGTGCAACGAAGGAGTGTGTCTTGTCTTGGGCGTACTTGGCAGTTGCATCTGAGATGGGGCGCAAAGGGGGAGTGCGCCCAGCCTTGGGCGCACTTGGCTGTTGTGCCCGATCTTGGGCGCAATGAAGGATTGCACCTTGGCTTGGGTGCAACCGTGGAGGAGTGCACCCACGTTTGGGCACACGACGAGAGTGCCCCTCACTTGGGGCAAATAGGGAAACAATTACACCGAAATAGCACAAACAAAATCTGAGGAAGAATGAGATAAAACTTGCAAAATAAAAAATAAACTTTATTGATTCAAATAGATTGCAAGATGCAGTTTTACAATGCAAGATTTTATAGAGACATCTGCAAGCAAGATTGTAGGATAACCACATGAGGAGTTTCCTGGAGAATGCTGCTTCGACTCCTCTGTTCTGCTCAACAACTTTCCTCAGATATTTTTTGCTCTTCCTCACTTCCTCGATATATTTTTGAAAGACCACTCCGCCTTTTATATCCAGGCGGAAGGGAGGATAAGGCTTATCCTCTGACATGCTTATCCTCTAACATGCACTGCGTTAGGGTTTCTGCCCACTCACCGAACTATAGCTATCGGCATTAACTGCGCACACTTGCAAAATACGGTGATCGGATTTGCGGTTATCCGATCTATCAGGGTGTCAAATCTGGTTTAGTTTTCTAACATGTAGACCACTCTAGGGTGGGCACACTGCAACCCCAGTAGCAAAACCCTCTCCATGCTTTGTTTTTAGCACCCCTCGTCGCAATCGCATATTCTCTTATCGACAATTTCGGCGCGGCGACCCTTGAGAGCCATGTCCACCCAGTCGGAGACAAGAACGTGCTCCAGCAAAGTGGTCTTGGTATCCAAGGCCCTGCGCCCCGTCACGAGATCCAGTACGATGATGCCGAAGCTGAAGCCGAAGACGTCGCTCTTGTCATTGAGGTGGCTGTAGAGGGCCGTAGAGGGCATATTCGGGCGCCACGTAACCGAGTGTGCCCACTGTCCGGGTGGTGTAGTGCGTCTTATCATCCATCTTAAACTTGGCCATGCCGAAGTCCGCAACCAGCGGGTTCAAATCTGCGTCCAACAGCACGTTTTCGGCTTTCACGTCTCTGTGTATGATGGTCGGCTTCGTGTCCTCGTGCAAGTACGCCAGCCCTCGGGTAATCCCCACTGCGATCTTGTAGCGCTGTGCCCACGTCAGACAAGGGCGGGTGGGGCTGAACAGGTATTCCGCCAAGTTGTCGTTCTCCATGAAATCGTACACGAGAAGCTGCTCGTGCACTTGGCCGCTCACTTCCACGCAGTATCCCCGCAGCGGGAGCAAGTTCCTGTGCTTGGTGCTTCTTATCACCTTCAACGTTGAAGTCATGACAGCCCGTTAAAATAAAGAAATAAACATGAATACAACCAAACTATTTTTGTAGATTATTTCTTTTCAATATGCTAAACTGATTGCACACCTTCTTAAAAGATTAAGAGTAATGAAAATGTAAAGGGCACGTAAAGATTATAAGCGGAGTTGTTAGCTTCCTTCCACAACGTTAATTCCGAGTTGAGACGAATCAGTTAATTACTACTGCAATTCAATTAAAACTTCGTTCTCGCCCGCAAGGACAGACAAGGTGATCAAAATTACCAAAGGCTAAACATAAAACAATATCAAAGTAAAATATACTCATGGATTACTAACCTGCACCTCGTGGGTGAAGTCCTCGTCGGCTGTCTTTGTGGAATCCTTGAACATCTTCATAGCAATCTGCGACCCGTCGGGAGAGAGCCTCTGTACACCAAGCCGAATCCACCCTCCCCGATCAAATTCTCCTCGGCAAAATTCCGGGTGGCATGTTTGATCTCGGGGAAGCTAAAGAACGTCAGTCCTGTGCTCTTGCTCAACACTATATATCTCCGCATGAGCTTCCTCCGCTGCGTCTTCCTCACCCTTCAAAGGTACCAGAGGACGCCAGAAGAATTATCACACCCGCCGAAGGAACAGAAGCCTCGAGAGCTGTCTTGGCAGCCCCGTTTAGACCCTTCTGACCCTCGACGTGGAGCAGGTTAGCCAAAAAAAAGAATAAATTTTGGAGGCCAAGAAGGCAGTATGCGGCTTTCGGGCCGAGGCCGTCGCAGCAGATGATGCCATCGCCGACGTACATCAAGATAAACACGGGGTAGTTGGGTTTCGCCGCGGCGGGGTGCGCGTTCAACACGTTGAGCGCGTCGGCCATGGCGACGATGCAGTTCCTGCACTGGAACCCACAGGGGTTCGATGCGTTGCACTCTTGTCGGAGTTTGGAGGGGTCGACCTCCCTTTTGAAGGCCTTGATGTTCGTTATGTTGTTGCACGTTCCAGAGTCGGTGATGAAATTGTTGAGGCCCACGCGATAGGTCGCTAAGAGCTTGGAGTCGGTCCCGCGACCTACGAGCTGCTGGTTGAATTCGTCGATGCACAGGGCGGCCGTGCGGTTGTCCGCAGGAGAAAGGTCCGGGTGGTATGCAACCAGGCGAAGTGGAGGATCTTGATGAGGTCCAAAACTTCTTCGCAGCAGTGGGATATGTCCGGCATAAGGCACTGTCGATACATATACGGATTCCCGTCCAGCTCCTGCGTTATGTTCATTGGTCATTGTATTTGGCCTGCTAGAGCTGATGGCAGAGCAAACAGAAATAAAACCAATAAGGCCTGCATCCCTTTCCGATCCATGGCATGATTATTGGTAATATCTGCGCTTTCACTGCGTTATAAGGAATGGGTGAGGAACGAGTCCGGAAAGATATGCTCTAACACATCTATCATTAGAGCAGCTGCTTTCCTGTCATTGAAGAAGAAGTAGAATCTGATCGTGAAACCTTGTCATTACGAATACAAATACCTACACTACCCTACAAAAGCAAGCCCCTAGTATATCCCATGGACCGCAACAGGGACGTCGTTCCATGACTCACGTGTGACTTTCAAACTAAAGTGCACCCCACCTTTTCTCCGCATGCGGGATCCCAACTTGTGGTTCCTCCAAACACAAAGGGCCAATTGCTAACAAATCTATCGTGATGCCATCCTCACCCGTCTCTTTTCTTGTTTGTTTCTTATATAGAACTCTCCATTGAATCATTGGATAGATATTCTTTATCTAGAAGGATTGATATTCGTCGTTATATATATAACATTTATGAATGAGAATATTATAATATTACGGTCTTAACATTGTTCACGAGTTAAAAATAAAACGAGTAGATAATAACAAGTTAAAAATAAAACGAGGTGGATAATAACAAGTTAAAAAAAAAATGAGGTGGATAAAAGGAGTAAAGCATTTATAATTGAATATATATGAATAGAAGCTAATAGTAATGAAAAAGACAATAGTTATATCTTGCTATAATATCAGCACTCATCTATAGGAGAGCTTGTAATATGAAGAAATTATAAGCGTGTCTTTCTGAAATGTAGCTTGATGATTCTTATTGAAATGTAGCTACCACATATAGGTGGGTATGAAAGATTCATGCAGCAAAACAACAAATATTAAAATAATTTTACGACGAAAAACGATTCCAGGGGGTTAAAGATTGAAGTTGGGCCAAAAACAATTTTCAAAATTTCTTAAAATGACTTTGGGCGACAATGCAATTTCGGAAGAACTAAGGGTGACAATGCATTTTCAGAAGAACGAGGGGTGAAAATCCCTTCGGATAAAATTAGGGAAAAAAAAATTTGGGAGTCTTCTATGCCAAAAACGAATGCAATCAATTTCGGGCCGATTTTATCTTTTTTGGAGCAGCTTGCTCGAAAATGCTTTTTCGGAGCAGTTTGGGTGAAAATGCCCTTTCACGTCTATTTGTGCGAAGGTGAGGCGGACTCAAGCAAGCGATGGAGAAATGATGAAGGGCAAAACAAATCAAACTTTATCCCTACTCTATTACACATGCAGTGCACATAAAATATATAAAAACATAGATAATATATATATATATATATATATATATATATATATATATATATATATATATATATATATATATATATATATATATATATATATATATATATATATATATATATATTATAACAATTGAAAAAAACTAACTGTTGCCGTAGTTTTACAGTTCTTGATACAAATAAACTTTTACCGGATGCTTCCTTTTCTCAGAAGCTTTAAAAAAATGTATGCAAACCTTATTGCAGGTTAAGATCACACATGGAGATTCTAAATGCTACGATTTCAACTCTTTATCTTTAGTCTGCTACCACTTCGCTTTCGCTTTTCTCCTCTACTCTACACTGCACTAAAATATAGCACCGCCTTATATAGTCGGGTGAGGGAGGGATAGGGCTTATCTTTTGACAGGGGATAAGGCTTATCGTCAAACATTCTAGGGTTTTTTCATATCTGCAACTATTAGTATTAATTGTGCACACTCGAATTTGCAGCGATTGGATTTTTAGTGATAAGATCTGTCAAAGATATTTTTGGCGTGTTAAATCAAGTTTAATTTCTAACATCCTCCTTTAAACGAGATTTCATAAAGACTTCGACATCGAGCATTTCATTCAGCCTATTGAAGTCCTCCTTCAAAGGTTTTGTAAAAATATCTGCTACCTGGTCTTTGGACCTGCAAAACAATAACTCAATTTTGTTAAATTTTATTAGCTCTCTGATGAAATGGTAGCGGATATCGATATGCTTCGTCCTGCCATGAAAAACTGGATCCTTCGACAGCGCTATGGCAAAATTATTGTCATAGTAAATCATTGTTACCCCTCCTTAGTGATGATTTAGCTCACCTAAGATTCTTCATAGCCATATTGCTTGGCATGCGGCTAAAGTGGCGGCGACAAAATCTGCCTAAGCAGTGGACAATGCAACTATTGGTTGCTTCTTTGAAGATAAAGAAACTACTCCCAATCCAAGATGGAATGCATAACCGGAAGTGCTCTTTTGATCATCTATATTTCTAGCCCAGTCATTATCATTGTAGCCAACTAGTTCAAGTTGGTCAGCTCTGGCATAAAGGATTCCATGGTCTCTGGTCCCATTGACATACCGTAGTATTCTTTTCCCTGCTTGCAAGTGAGTGTTTTTTGGTGCTTCCATAAATCGACTGATCAAACTCACTGCAAACATAGGGTTTGGTCTAGTTGTTGTCAAGTAAATTAAACTTCCAACAAGTCATTTGTATAATGTTGGATCAATATTAATGTCGCAATCATTTTTGCTCAGTTTTAGGCCTATTGCAACTAGTGTGATGACAGGTTTGTTTTCCTCCATCTTAAACCTCTTCAAAACATTTTTTGCATACTTACCCTGAGAAATGAATATGCCATCCGCATATTGGTCAATTTCAATGCCTATAAAATACTTCATTAGATCTAATTCCATCATTTCGAACTCCTTCTTCATGGTATTTTTAAACTGCTCAAACAACATAAACAACATATTGTTGTTGCTAGTATAAATTAGATCATCTACATACAAGCAAACGATGATCATATCCCCCTTTTCACTTGTCTTCATGTACAAAGTGTGCTCATATGGGCATTTGATAAACCCATTCTCCTAAAAATAAGCATCAATGTGGCTATACCAAGATCTGGGAGCTTGCTTCAACCCATATAGGGCCCTCTTTAGTTTCAAGACCTTGCCTTCTTACCCTTCCAATTTATAGCTGGGTGGCTGGTCTATGTAGACCTCCTCTTCCAACACTCCATTGAGGAAGGTAAACTTGACATCCATCTGGTAAACATTCTAGCCTTTCTAGGCTGCTAATGCCAGGATCATTTTAACTGTGTCAAGTCTCGCTACAGGTGCATATACTTCATGATAGTAAATCCCTGACTTCTTCTTGTAGCCTTTTGCCACCAGTCTAGCCTTATGTATGTCTACTTCACTTTGGGCATTAAATTTGGTTTTATATACCCACTTGAATCCAATGATCTTCTTCCCTACTGAAAGATCCATCAACTGCCAGGTTTGATTCTTCTCTATGGCTTCTATCTCATCATCCATAGCTTGCACCCATTTTTGACTTTGTATTGCTTCTTCAAATGAAATTGGATCCCATTCAGAAAATAAAGCAAAATTAGAATGTTCTTCATCAATTTCATTCCTGTTTACCTCATAAATATCTTGCAAGCTTCTTATATCCACTGGTATCTTCAAGTTGGAGATTCTTCTTACAAGTGGAGGTGACCTTGATGATGAGACAACGCTACTACTGGCAGTGGTACTACTGCTTGAAGCTATAGGTAGATGCACACTATCTTCGGATGCACTATGTCTTCTTTCAAGTCCTCAAAATCAATAATTGCTAGTTCTAGCTAACCAATCTTTAATTTCCAGTTCCAAGCTTCATCTTCCAAGAACTTCACATCTCGGTTGATGATCGACTTCTTCATCATAGGATTGTACAACCTGTAAGACTTCAAATCTTCACTATAACCAAGGAAGATGCATTTCTCTACCTTATCATCCAACTTCTTTGTCTTCTCATCTAGAACATGTGCATATGCTATGCACCCGAATACTCTTAAGTGAGCAATATTGTGCTTCTGATTGCTCCAAGATTCTTGAGAAATCTTGTCCTTCACACTCTTTGTGTGACATCTATTCAACAGATCAATTGCATAACACACAACTTCTACCTAGAACTCATGTGGCAACTCTTTTACCTTCAACATACTTCGTGCCATCTCCATTATGGTTCTATTCTTCCTCTCTGCAACACCATTCTGCTGTGGTGTGTATCTGCCTATGAATTCCATTTGTTTTACAAAAATTATGGAATTCATTGGAGATGTACTCAGCTCCTCCATCTATTCTAAGAGTCTTCACGTAATAGCCGTTTTGTTTTTCAACCAAAGCCTTGAAATCCTTAAATTTATTGAAAGCTTCTAACTTTTTCTTGATGGGATATACCCGTGTCTCTTGACTAAAGTCATCAATGAAAGTCAAGAAAAAATTGTTACTGACAAATGTGTTGGTTTGCATTGCATCGTAAATATCTGAATGCACCAGCTCTAATGGCTATGAATATCTCCATGACTATCTTGAAGGGAACGCATCCCTGTGCTGCTTACCGACTAAGAAACCTTCACAAACTTGATTCAATTGCTCTATAAGAGGTAAACCCTTCACCATTTGTTTATTGTGTAGCAATTTCATGCCATTGAAACTCGGATGACCGAATTTGAGATGCCATAGCCATGTAGCATATTTCACAACTATACTAAATGACAGAAGCAATTCATTTTGAATATACAAAATAAAAATCGTGTTCTTTGTCATGGATACATTTGCTATTACCCCATGCTCCTTGTCACTGATTATACAAGCTCCATTTTTAAATTGAATAGTGTGCCCTTTCTACACAAGTTGTCAAACACTTAGACAATTATGTTTCAACCCAAGCACATAATACACATCAGGTATTTGCTTCCTTTCACCTTGCGTAGTGTGTATTAGGATTTTACCTTTTCCCATGATAGGTACCTTACTGTTGTTCCCCATATTCACTTCAGATTGGATAGATTCATCCAACTATGAGAACATCTCTCTATTCCCATACATGTGGTTGCTACAACCACTATTGAGATACCAGGTATTCTTTTGGCTCTCTTCCTTAGTACTGCAAGTTAACAACATATTTCCACAAGCATCTCTACACTTTGCATTTTTAGATTCATTTGTGTAGTGGGCTTGTTGCTTATTATCCTTGGCCATATTCTTTCTACACTCATAGCTATAATGACCAAATTTCTTACAGTAATAAGATTGGATCTTTGATTTATCATACCTATGATTAGATCCTCCTTGCTGATTTCTTTCGTTGCATCTTCCTCTTGCTTGATGGAATTTGTAGCTGGTCTCTAGTTCCTCCTCGCTTGTTACCTCTTCCATGCTTGCCTATACTATTTTATCCTCTTCCTCCTTGAGAACTGGAGGCACCTTGGTGGGATTCATCTCTGCTACTATCTCGAAATGAGACTTGCATCTTGAACACTTGCTCCAATGAGGACTGAGATGACTGACTCAACATCTGCTCATGTATTTGCAGAGAACCCATGAGCTCATCCACAGAGAGGGTTGTCAAATCCCTCGATTCTTTGATTGCAATCACCACTGAGTCGAACCTTGTTGGTAGGCTACTCAGTATCTTCCCCATAATTCTTTGGTTCTCCACATTCTCTCCATTCAACCTCATCTATTTGATGACAACCATTTTCTGGGTAAAGAAGTCGCTCATGGACTTTGATTCACTCATCTAGATATTCTCTAACTCCCTTATCAACATATGCAACCACACCAATTTCACTTTGTCGGTGCCCTGGAAGCAGCTGGAAAGAATTTCCCATATCACATTTAATGTGGTTGCTACTGTAATTCGTTGAAAGATTGTCTCCTCGATTACCTACATTATATAAAATAATGGCTTTTAGTCCTTTTTGTGATTCTCCTTTAAAAAATATAACTCCACTTGGGAGAGAGCGCTCACGGTTGCTGCATCTACTAGTTCTGCATAACCATTCTAGACCAGATCCCATAGCTCCTGATACCCAAATAGGATCTTCATCCGGATGCTCCAGTAATTATAGTTCTTACCATTAAAAAATGGGATCTACAACTACAATGGGTTGCCACTAGAAGCCATTGCTTCTTATCTTCCACGAGTCTGGTGTTAGCTCTGATACCAATTTAAAATATTCATGCAGTGGAACAACAAAAATTATAATAAATTCATGACGAAAAACAATTTTGGGATGTTAGATATTGAAGTCAAGTCAAAAACAATTTTCAAAAATTCTTCAAATGATTTCGAGTGACAATGTAGTTTCAGAAGAACTAAGTGCGAAAATGCATTTTCAGAAGAACGAGGGGCGAAAATCCATTTTCGGATAAACTTAGGGCCAAAAAGATTTTCGGGAGCCTTCTATGCTGAAAACGAATGCAATCAATTTTGGGCCGATTTTATCATTTTTGGAGCAGCTTGCCCGAAAATGCTTTTTCAGAGTAGTTTGGACGAAAATGCCCTTTCGGGACTATTTATGTGAGGGAGATGGAATCAAGCAAGCATAGGAGAAATGATGAAGGGAAAAGCAAATCAAACTTTATCTCTGTTCCATTACACACGTAGTGCACATAAAATATATAAAAGCACAGATAATATATATATTATAACAATTGAAACAAACCAACTCCTGTCGTAGTTTTATAGTGCTTGACACAAACAAACTTTTATTGGATGTTTCATTTTCTCAGAAGATTTATAGAAATGTCTACAAACCCTATTGTAGGTTAAGCTCACATATTGATATTTTGAATGTTGTGAATTCAACTTCTTATCTTCAGTCTGCTACCACTTTGCTTCCGCTCTTCTCCTCTGCTCTACACTACACTAAAAGACAACACCGTCTTATATAGTCGGGTGAGAGAGGGATAGGGCTTATATTCTGAAAGGGGATAAAGCTTATCGCTGAATATTCTAGGGGTTCTTCCTATTTGCAACTGTCGGTATTAATTGTGCACACTAAAATTTGTGGTGATTAAATTTTTGATGCTAAGATTTGTCAAAAATATTTCTAACATGTAAAATCAATTTTAATTTCTAACAAATTAGTGAATTTATAACAAAGTAGTGAAGGAAAAGAACAACTGATTTCCTGTAGCCACCTTATGCCACAAAAATGTTTTTTCGATCTTATACCAAACGTGCCATTAATTATTTCCATTTCAAAAGCAGCCAAGGCTACGCGAGTTCTTAAGAAGGGGTAAAAAAAACCGTGTAAACTCAAATGAACTTCTTGAAGTTGAAGGATGTCATTCACCAAAAAAAATGGGTAAACTCAAATGAACTCCTTGAAGTTGAACGACGACATTCACCAACTACCTGCGAAAGAGGGAATAACCCTATAAGGGTTTGAAAACTAGATTTAATAATGAACTTACAATATTAAAGTAAGCAACAAAAATAAATCAATAGAAATTTAAAATCAGAATCTAGATGGATATGTGTTCATTAAAAAAAATCAGAATCTTAAAAGCATATTAAGCATATCTACAGTCATTATTTTTATTTATTTATTTGTGGATAGTGTTAGTATTATATTATTTTTTTTGTTTTTTATTTATTTATTTTTTTGGTTGTGGATGGTGTTAATATTATATTAATTTTTTTGTTTTTTATTTTTATTATGAAAGATGTTAACATTATATTATTATAATATTTTTATTAATGATATAACTTTTACTTCTAAAAACAAGAGTCACCTTATCTTAAAATATTTATTGTTTATATATATATATATATATATATATATATATATATATATATATATATATATTTTAACTTTTACTTCTAAAAACAAGAGTCACCTTATCTTAAAATATTTATTGTTTATATATATATATATATATTTTTTTTTTTTCTTTTGTAAAATTAAAGGAAGAGGGTTTTGAAAGGGTTTCAAAACCTTTTACAACCGAAATAAGACAACAAACAAAAACAGTGCACTTCAGCACTTAAATAGAAGAGTAGAGAAACTGTACTACAACACTAACCAAAACAAAATAGTAACTACATAAACCGACACCACAAACCACAGGATCCAAAGGGTCGGGAGATTCGAGAAGGCCGAAGTAGTTCTACAACACAACATCTAACTCCGAAATAATCCCACCGGACATTTGAGCCGCATCCCAACGGTCCCGATCAGATAACAACTTCCCAAGGTAAGCAGATGAACCAAGGCATAAACATATTCTTGATTCCTGCTCCTTATTTTCGAAATAATTCTTGCTCCTCATATTCGAAATAATTCCCATTTCTCATATTCGAAATAATTCCCGCTAATTTTTTTTTCAAATTAATTGAGTATTTAAAAATACCTTCATTAATGACCTTAATTAATGAATTAAATGGGGTATTAAAAATATCTTCATTAATGAAAAATAAATATTTAAAAATACCTTCATTAATGAATTAAATGGGGTATTTAAAATACCTTCATTAATAACCCATAATTAATAAATTGATTGGGTATTTAAAATACCTTCGTTAATGAATTAAACGGGGTATTTAAAAATACTTTCATTAATGACCATTGATTAATAAATTGATTGCTTATTTAAAAATACCTTCGTACATGAATAAACTTGATATTTAAAATACAAGAATACAAGTAGGAAAAAGACAAACCACATTACTAAGAAATTCAACTGTCCCACCTCTTTAAAAACTGCACCAAATCTTTATTATTTATACATATTTAATCTTTATTGATTATACATATTTTTACTCTTACAATCTCTAACCCACGTATACACTGACTACCCTTCAATACTTGTAATAAATATACCGTTTCCAATACTTCATATTCTTGGACTTAAATGCCATACTTCAATACCTTCATGGTCGTGTTGGATTTAAATTAAATAACATACTTCATAACCTTCCATTTTTTAAATTCAAAAAGGGCCGCCTCGCGTGTATAGCTGCTTATTATTATTATTATGTATAGCCTTTTAAAGGTAGAGCCAGCAAATTCCCGTACACAAACTTGCCGACCCTTTTTTAAAATAGAGGGCATCCGTACAACCCCGCCCACAACACAATAAGAGATCAGAAAGAGAGAAGATTCCCGATGTCCGCCTCCGTTCTTCTTCGAAAAGGCTTTCGGCGTGGAATCTGCTCTTCTTCACCACGAGTGAATAAAAGGCACATTCCACACCCCTTACTGGAAACCAAAAAAGCACATTCTATACCCCTTCCTAAAAACCAAAAATAACTTTTAATATTAGTGGATTAGTAAGTGTTTGTTGGTCAAGCATTTATTAAGAAGAGATTTGGGTTTAAACTTTGAAATGCCAATTTGCAAAGGTAATATTCTCTTCTAAGTGTTTTCTAAATGTTCATAAGAACCATGATAAGGTTGATTGGACTCCCTGTCAATAACAACCATGATAAGGTTGGTTGGACTCCCTATCAATAACAACCAAATAAAATAAGCTTGTTAAAATAGCCCTTTAACCTGAATCTTACCCTTAACAATTAAAAAAAATATTATAAACTTCTCCATATATTTAAAAAAATAAAAATAAAATCTTTTAAAAATGTTTCATCCTACTTTAAAATGTCGAAGAGGGACCCAGCTTTTATATATATATATGAAAAATTAATTTATTAATAAAATAATATTTAATCATATAAAAAAGGTGGGATTAGCACATCTAAGAAACCAACACACTAACCACTGCGGTTAGGAGTACAAGAGTGTCAGAAATAATCCACAACAATTCACATAACAATAGCTAAAATAATGTCAAATATGCCAGGACACATTTATACATTTTAGGGTTTGTTACATTTATTTAATTTTAGAGTTGATTTTATATTATAAAAATAATATATATATTTTAATATTCTGTGACAAAATTTACATAATAAAATACAATTAAAATTATAGGTTTATTTGTCAAACTAAAATTTATAAACATGAAAATCTTTTATATATATATATATATATATATATATATATATATATATATATATTTATTGTATATAATTAAAATTTGTTTGTCAAGCTAAAAATTATAGGTTAATATTTTAAATATTTAAAATAAAATACAATTAAAATCATAGGTTTATTTTTCAAGCTAGTATATATATATATATATATATATATATATATATATATATATATATATATATATATATATTACCATGTGCATGTGATAAATTTATAAGATTTATAAGTAGTCAATATTTTAAATATTTAAAATAAAATACAATTAAAATCATAGGTTTATGTGCCAATCTAAAATTTATAGGTAGGTCAATTTTTTAAATATTATATATAAAATTAAAATTATAAGTTCGTTTCTCAAGCTAAAATTTATAAGCAGGTCAATGTTTTAAATTATATATATATATATATATATATATATATAAACACATTTACACATACCCTGCCTTAGGGTTGATTTTCTATTATGAGAATAATATATATATATATTTGATACCATGTGTACACGATATAATTTACCTAATAAAATACAATTAAAATCATACACATACACACACTCATGTATAATTGATTCCCTATTACAAGAACAATATATAATTTTTTTTTTGATAAAATGTAACAAAATTTATACAATACAATTAAAATCATAAAAACTTATAAATAAGTGTCAAATTTCTCACACTCCTACAATAATGATACTTACAATGAATAGTACAGCTAAAAAGACTCTGTAGAATACGAGAACAAACTTTGAATGAATGTAATAATCTATGTAGAAGCAAATTATTTTTTTTAAATTTAAAGTGACTTTATTTTACTTTAAAAGAAAAATGAAGGGTACACTACTCACAACAAAAAGGGTGGTATGATAGCACATCTCAAACAACTTATGTTGTGCATTTAGCTCAGAGTTTTAAAATCTATAAGTTGGAAACAAAAAATAATAAAGAGCAAGAACCTAGCCCTAGAACAAACTAAGTTCAGGCAACTACAAACTATAAATAGAAATTAGTAAAGAGTGGGAATCCAACCCAAGAAGAAACTAAGATAAAGGAACTACAAGCCAAAAAAAAGAGCAATAACTTAGCCCAAGAATAAATTGAGTTCAAGGAACTACAAACTAAAAATATTAAATACTAAATACTAAATGAGAGTGAGAACTCGCTATAAATTCATGTTCATATTTTGTTTCCTTAGTCCTAGGGTATTGGACTTCCTATTACTGGAGATGTATGGTTGTGAGCCTATTTTTTACCCCTTGGAAAAGTTCAAATCCTTTGGGAGAGATGGGAAAGCAAGGTTTGAGCCACAGTGGATGGGGTATTTTCCCAGTGATCCAAAAAAGACTACAAATGTTGGAATTTGAGAGCCAACTTATTGGGCTGAGCTTGAATCTACATTAATACATTTGAACATATCATAGCCTTAGCATATGCAAATAATTCTATAGATGCATTTATATTATAAAAAATAGGATTATTTATATTTTTCCGTATATTAAATAAAGTATCTACTATTAAAAAATACCAAATCTAATCAATGGTTGCATAAGCTAGTCCTATCACCTAGAAGAATCATGTTCCAAGAAAATGACCTAGGCCTAAAAGGTTTGAACAAGTCATGAACCCATGTCCATGATCCTTAGGCTTTGGGACATAACTAGATAGGTGATTAATAGATTTTTGACTATGATAGAAATGATATCTAGGGTTAGTCACCCCCAAGTAGCCTAAACATTCCCTAATGGACAGACCCTGGTATAGAAGATACTAGGAAAAATGAGTTACCTTTGGTTCCAAAACTACATATTATACTATGGGAAACTTATGCTTCCAAACCATGCTATAATATTAAATTACCCACATCACATTAAGCATTAGTAGCATGGGTAGGTGGGGTGATAGCCAAGAGCATCCAAGGGACTTTAACTAGAGGTTGGTCTTGGTAAGTAAAAATGGGAGACCACCAAACTGATAGTTAGTTGATGGAAAACCCATCATTCAACATGTTACCATTCTATAGAAGTTAGGTTATGATGGCCTCCTAATACTTCCATAAGCTTTTAGTCACGAAAGTACCTTGAACATGCATTGGCACTTTCATAACCAAAATTTAATGCAAGCCAAGTCCTTTCCAAGCTTCTAGCCATAGGGTATTCTAGAGGTAATGTAATTGCAAAGCGAGATTTTCTAGGCCTCATTACATTATTAGGCTTTGATGAATAATTTGACATAGACGAAATCCCTTGTCATTGGGTATCCAAAAGAGCCATTCCTCTCGAGTCCTTCGAGAGAAAACAAAATTCCCAAGCAACTCTATGGAAACCTTTATTCTTTGAAGAGAGCCACAAGAAGTCTTTAATAAGTTTCTCATTTTTTTAGTATGAGGCTTTTGAGGGGGCTTGGAATGACGAGCAATATATGTGAGTGACTACCATGATATTGGAGTAAACTTGGAATTTCCTAGCTAATGAAAGAGACTTGGTAAGCCACTTCTGCAACTTTGTTTCAACTTTATCAATGATATATTTCCAAAGTGTAGAGGAGGATTGGAAAGGAAAAATAATTTCTAGGAATTTGAAAATTGTTTGCATTGGATCCACTTCCAACCATACTTATTGAGACACAAGGGTTTTAATAGAATGTATTTTCTATAGCACTAAATAATTAGCCATTTTATATTGGATATTGATGCCAAGTAGAATGTGTCCAAACATTATAGGGCACACTTGATGGTGTCTTCCTCCTTGAGAAGAATGAGAAAAAAATCATCTACAAAGTTACCATTTACTAATTGTTGATAGGTTTTTGGGAGGGATATCAATTTCACTAGACCCTTGGTTACTGCATTTTCTAGAAGGTAACCAAAGCCTTCCACTGCCAAAATATATAAAGTTGAGGTGAGTGGGCATCCTTGGAAAATTGATCAATGTAGGCTAAAATAAGTGGACTATTTGCCATTGATAGTGAGGCAACCAGAGGCATCTATAAAAAGCTCTTTAATCGTACATAAAAAAATGGGTCTAAACCCTAATGCGTGCAACATCAATAAAATTAATGGCCATTCAATCCTATCATAGGTATTTGTAAAATAATTTTTTATAAACATGGCCTTTTTTTGATACTATTTTACCAACTCCATACCTTCCCATACAAAAATAATATTGTTTAGGATATATCTGCCTTTAATAAAACTAGTTTACTCTAGATGTATGATTAGAGAAAGCAGATTCCTCATTCTGAGAGCAAGAGATTTGGCTATAATCTTATAGAATAAATTCAATAGAGTTATTGGTCTCCAATTGTAGATATCCTCTAGATCACTAGATTTGGGGATGAATTTGATGTTTTCCTCTTAATAAATTTCTCCAAGGAGTTGGTTATAAGGGCTTCAAGATAAACCTAGTGCAAGTCATATCCCATAGTATTCCATAGGACTTTGTAGAATTCATAGGGGAATCCATCACAACCTAGGGCTTTGTCATTGGCCATGGAAAAGGCAACATATTTGAGCTCAATCATGGAGAGAAAACTACATAAGGCCTACTAGGAGGTAAATATTTGACAAGGGACCACTCTAACACATTGCTACAAAGAGTAGTCTTGTGTAGGAGAGGGTTCCTATACCTTGAAGACTTTTTGATAGTGCCTAAAAAGGGACTATAGGATATATGGGAACTATATGAGCACTTGTTGTCCCTCTCTAATGATTTTTTATTTTTTAGACTATGTCTCTTCCTCCAAGGGGTTAAAAGAAATCCTTAGAGAGCTGATCCCCAATCTTAAGCCAATGGATTCTAGCCTTGCGTTGAGATCCTTGGGAAAAATGTGTATATGTTATCTCCTTATGTTGTCTAGGATTTTCCACATGGAGTTGCAAAGTGGGTGAGAGAGGTTGAGCTTAAAAATTAGCAATGGTTTGGTCGAGCTCCATGGTGGTGGCTACATAGGGGTAATGATGAAAAAGAGCCAATGATGCCCATACGCATGAAGGAAGAAAAAAGTAAGATTATTCACACTATTCCACCATGAAATCCATTCATTCTAAGTGTTATTATGTGGCTCTAGGTTTCAAATATGTTGGATGTGGCCAAGCATGGGCTTATGACCTAGAAATGACATGTTTAAATGAAATTAGCTATACAGGGTTTTTATTCTGTCATCTAACCATTCAATACTAAATCAGATCAAGAAGTGGTCCAATAGGACAACCCCAACTATTGGCTCCATCAGGAGATAATAGAATTTGGTAAAATTAAGTATAGGTTGGTCGAAAAACATCACTCTATCAAGTTATTGGAGGATCCTGTTAGGTCTAGCATGCATATTAGACCACATGTACTAGGGAGTTTTGGATCAATGGTGACTAGCATTAGGATAAAAAATCTTAATTAATTATGCATATAAAACCAAGTTACCCTTTTTTTAGTTGTTCATTGCATAGAGTAGCCATTTTCTTATCTATCACATTTTTAATCATATTAAAATAATTGTATATAACCCACATTGTGGGTGGTAAGGAATTTGCAACCCAATGCCATAATTGGGTTTCATTAGAAGCATACATATTAATCACTTCAAATGAGTGGTTATTAATATTGAAAACTATCCATAACGCTCTATAGAAGGGGTCACATCCATGAGCAATCAACTGGGGCTTCCACCTTGATGAGATGAATGTGATAACACCACTTCGGATTGGTTCATGATTGGTGTGGAGGAAGTGGCTCATTGGTCATATGGCATGACAAATAGTGGAGATAAAAAAACCTATAACTTTAAATTCCCATAAGCAAATAATGTTGAGATGTGGTAATTTTTGATGAACTTCTTACACAACATACTTACACTTAGAGTTTTTTAGACCCCAAACATTTCATGAAAAAATCTATTGGGAGGGTTTTCTAATGGCATGACATCATCATCAAGGGACTTCAAATAACCAAAACTATTCTAATTACTAAATGTCTCTAAATCAATCTTGTAGCTCCCAATTTGAACATTGGATAAATGTAATTATTTTTCTAGATCTTCCACCTCTTGATGCATACTATATGAGCATCTGGTGCTCATTTGAGTGGAATGAGGGGGGATACCATCTGGATGATAGGATATGAAGAGATAACATTTGTTGCCCTTGGATTTTGAATTTTTTGTGGTTTAGAAACTTCTTTACCTATAGTATCCATCGTCGATGTTGGACCAAAACCTTTTTTTCCTTTGATTTATTAGAGGGATTTGAAGATATTGTGGTTTTCATATTGGTTATGGCCTTCATATGTTAGGCCATGGAAGAATTAGAGAAAGTATTTTTTTGACCTCCAATAGTGGTCCAACTATCCTCACTAGTTTGAGGGGGATCACACTAGTTGGTTTGGAGGTCAATTTTTCCTTATAATAAGGCATGAAAGGACAATCCTTGAATTTATGATTAGAATATTGACATCTAAAACAAGTGTTAAGTTATTGATATATAAAACTTACTAGGAGAAGACAACATCACTAATTTGTATCTCAATCGATTCCTTAAGGTCCTTAAAGATATCCAATTTGGCACACTTGCTTTTAAGGATGAACATGATTTTTTTTTCAAATTCCACTAGTATAACCCAAATAAATTGCAATGTAGTCCAATAAGGGCTAGAGGGAAAGGGGAAGACCTAGGAACTTAAATTATACCAATACCTTGGTGGTCCTTTCCTTTGAGACCACAAATTATTAAGTCCAAGGAGAAAATAAAAGTAGGGAGCTTTGAAGAAACCATGGCCTATGCTTGTAAACCACTTTTACATGTTCAACATCCACAAAATAAAACAAAAACAAAACCTTGGTAAGGTTCTAGATCATCTCTAGTTTGACACCATAGGGAGTCCAATTAGAGTTTACCCAAAGTTGCAGGGTGGCTTCATTGGGGATACATCCCAAAAAATAATCTACCAAAGTGAAATACTCTAACCATTTGCATGCATTATCAAATTTTAGCAAAGGTAAAATGACATTGAGTGAGGGATTACCTTATATATCACTTTTAAGATGAATTTCTTGGGTGTCTTGAGTGGAGCCATCATTGAAAATATTTTCACTTGCAATATTAGCATTAACCCTAGTCTGCCTAGGTTAGGAACCATGTTATACTAAAAATAAATGAAAAATAATTAAAATGTAGTTAGATCTCAAAGCTGAACATAAAAGAACAACCATTCTACCTTAGAGAAGATTTTGCATGTAATATCGACAACAATATGTGCAAACCCTAACAAAACTAAAACTTTTTTTTACCTCTTATTATATTCACAATTTTCTATACATATAAAAAATAATAAAGTGTTTAATTAATACATTAGAAAGTTTAAAGAAATTTAAAATTAAAATTTCCTCGTTAATGGAAATTGAAAACTAAATTATTGCTATGTTATTGTATATTTTAGATATAATAAATTAAAAAGTTAAATAAATATAAACACGTTCTATAAATAGAGTCTTCATATGCTATACTAGTGGCTAACCTAAAAACTATAAACATTTAAGTAATGATATACTAGTGGCGTCCTATTACTTTATTAAATGTTTCTTATAAAATTATTGCTAAAGTGCTGGCTTTGCGGCTTACTACTGTCTTGCAAGACTTTATTAGCCCTACTCATACTGGCTTTATTAAGGGCAAATTTATACTTGAAAATCTCATAACTTGCTGGGAGGCTATGAGTTGGGTCAGGAGTTCTGGGAAGAATGTTGGGTTATTACTACTTGATTTTGAAAAAGTCTATGACAGAATTGAATGAGATTTTATTTTGATGGCTCTTGAAGCTTTTGGCTTTCCTCCAAACTTTTGTAAGATGGTCAGGGTCCATTTATTCGATGTTGTCACTTATATATATGTTAATGGCTCCTTTTCTGAACCTATTTATCTTCAGAGGTCTATTTGTCAAGGTTTTCCTTTAGCGCAAACTCTCTTTGTTATTGCCAGTGATGCCCTTTACTATATGCTCATATATTCTTTATATCATCCTAAGATGCAAGGTATTACTCTTTCGAATGGTGATGACCTTAATAATGTGCAATTTGTTGATGATACTAACATTTTTGTTTTCTTAGATGAGGAAAATATGAATAATTTGTTTCATGTTCTATCAATTTTTCAAAGTGCTTCTGGTGCTAAGATTTCTTTTCCCAAATCAATTTTGCTCAGCTGGGATTGGAATCCTCCTTCTTGGTTTTCTAGATTTCCTATTCAATGGGGAGGACCTATAAAGTAGGTTCGTTATCTTGGTATTCCCTTTGCAGTGGATCCTTACCTCAAAGATATGTGGGACTGGGTTAAAAATAAAATAATTTGCAAATTATGCAAATGGAACAAATTTCCATTATCTTTTGCTGGTTGGTTTCAGGTATGCCAAAATTTTTTTTCCTCATATTCCACTTATTTTGCTTCTACTTGGTTTTTTTTCACCTATCAGGTGGATGCGATTAAGAAATATATCCACAAATTTTTATGGTCAGATGGTCAAGGTGGGACTAAAAGGCACTTAGTTAATTGGAGGTGGTGTACTTCTGAAAAGTTGAAAGGTGGTTTAGGACTAAAAAATCTTAAATTTTAAGGCATTGCATTATCCATTAAGTGGATTGTGAAATGTTTATATGGCAGCGAACCTTGGAAGGTTCTTTTCAGGTATAATATTTCCAATGTTGTCCCTCATAAAGCTAAATTCTGGAAAAACTTGCACATTACGAATATTCTCTTTGGAAAGTTTCATGTTGTACCTGCTGGTTCAACAATTTTTCGTAGTATTTAAAGGGCTTGCAAAATGGTTCATGATAAAATTGTTATTGAGAATTTTTCTGGGCACAATGTTGATTTTTATTTTAAATTTGGTTCTATTTGGTGGAATCTTTGGTACAATAATAAGCCTCTTGCTCTTATCAGAGGCTGTTCTGCTAAAAAATGGGCAGCCAAAGGTATTAATACTTTTAATGATATATTGGTCAATGGTAATATCATGCCTTGGGAATGTCTTAGTTTCGTGTATGATCTTCCACAATCTCAGTGGAGGACATATTATTTACTGAGGCTTTCTTTTTATTAGCATGGACGACATGTTTTTATTGATGATCTCTAGCAGTTTTATGATTCTTGTAAGTCCGATGGTACTAGAATCAAGTGCACCAAGGCTAAGCTGTTGTATATTCTCTTACAGGATGCTTATGGTATTTTTTGTTATGTCAACAATATTTGGCAACTGGCTCTCACTGTTAATCAGATTCAAAGCATTTTCTAGCACTAATTCAGTCCATTAGAGCTAAAAAGACTTGTTTCAGATGGATGCTTTTGTTACATAGGCTGCCAATCAGTAGAGAGCCTCATAATTATTCTATATGTTCTCTATTTTGGGTTCCAGATACATTTGATCATATATTTTTTGATTGTTTATATGCTCATGAAATTTGGAGTTTGTTTTTTTCTATAATGACTGGTTGGAACATCAGTAATGTGCCTATTAGACAACATATCTTATTTGGCTTCATTACTCAAATGCATAACTGTCTTAATATGTTTTGGTTAATGTTATCTACTGAGATTTTATGGCATATTTGGTCTGCTAGAAATGATGAGTTATTTTGGCAAGTTATGAGAATCCTTACTGAGTCTCTACGGAGACTCACAAGGCTAAAAATTTTGCTACAGGTTGCTCGTGTGATGATAACTTTCAAGTCCAAATTAATATCAAATAATTCTCTTTTCTTTCCTCATATTCAAAAGCTTCATTTTCGTATTGACGACTATTCTCAGACGCTTTTGATTCAGCATTATCTTCAGATGTTTGTTTCAGATTACAATGCCAAAAATGATCACAACTAATAGTTTCTTTTATGCAGATTTGAGGTTCCTTCCTATTGCTACCTTGGGTTTTGGGATGATAAAGATATTTTGTAATGGGTTTTTCTGGGTAGTTGTTCGTAGTTATAGTTTTTATAATCTTTGTTTTTTTTTAATTGATGTATATATTTGTAGACACCAAAACAACACCAATCCGATTACGTGACTGCAAACACTGATCGCATTGACATACACTGCCTTGATCCGCCATGAAAGCATGCATTTAAAGAGACCCATGACCTTTCCGCCTTCGGCCCCTTTTCATTTGTTTTATGGTGCGATCGTGATATCGCGACCATTCCGCATTTGCGCCAGGGTTTTGTTTGTTTGTCGCGATATCGTGACGTCGCGATATCGCGACAACCTTCCGCCTTGCGCCATAGTTTTGTTTGTTTGTCGTGATATCGCGACGTCGTGATATCGCGACAACCTTTCGCCTTGCGCCAGGGTTTTGTTTGTTTGTCGCGATATCGCGACGTCGCGATATCACGACAACGCCATAAGGTTGTCGTGATATCATGACGTCACGATATCACGACGTCGCGATATCGCGACAACCTTCCGCCTTGCGCCATGGTTTTGTTTGTTTGTCGCGATATCGCGACGTCATGATATCACGACAACCTTCCATCTTGCACCATAGTTTTGTTTGTTTGTCGTGATATCACGGTCATGATATCATGACAACCTTTCGCCTTTGTGCCCTGGCTTCTTCTTGGTGTCGCGATATCGCGACGTCGGATATCGCGACAAACTCCTACCTTTGCACTTGGATTGACATTAAACAATTAAAGGTGGACATTAAACAAATAAAAGTGGACATTAAACAATTAAAAGTGGACATTAAACAAATGAAAGTGGACATTAAACAATTGAAAAGGGACATTAAACAATTGGTAGTGGAAGTCAGTCAATTACGGCTCCCTGCCTCGCATGCGCGCGAGTGGACGACCAACGAACTGTCACGCAGACAAGCATGGGCAGGCCAGACAGGAAGAATTTCCCCCATCACGCACTAGCATGAACACCAACTGGCATCCCTGCATGCCCATAACAACTCTACCCTGGGAATTCTATAAATTGCAGAGTTCTCTCACCAAAAAAAAAAAAGAAAGGAAGAAACATTTGGAGCAGTGACGCCCTACCTGTTTATCGCCGCGCTTCTGCCTTCGATTCACTTTTACCGCATCCGTGATCTCTTCTGCAAGGGAGGTCATTGGGTGTTTATGGAGAACGTGAATCCGGATCCATGGATCCATCAATTTGCCGACAAAGCTTACCGTTCTATTTTTATTTCTTTTGCATAATGACTTTGGGATTTTGATTGCAAGCATATCAACATGCAGGTTTTATTTCATTTCATTGAATGCTTTATTTTAACATAGGTGCTACTAACTCTGTTTTTTGTTTCTTTGAACGTAGGAGAAGCGGCAAGGATCGAGGACTCTTCAACACAAGTGGCGGCAACATTTTGGCCCGCCCATTTTACATGTGGGCATGCGGAAGGAGGATTACTCTAGATATTGTGACTAAAACTTTGTTGACGCTCCTAGCCCCTAAAAAGGGAGGAGAGGTTTGTAACCGAATGTCGAAGAGAGTATGAATAAAAAGGGTGTGCTTGTTTCACACTTTTTTTTGTTTTATTACATTTATTTCATGCATCCTTACTTTTGTTTGCATTGCATCTTAGTATTGTTTTTCTTTCGAAATCTCGTGTTTTCAATGGCGATCATGGTGGGACCTCTGTCCTCTATTTTTTTTTAGGTTAAATTTTTGATCTGAAATTGCTTGTTTTGATTACAGGTACCTATTTTTGATTTGTTGGTTGTTGGTTTGTTACCGGGAGATGATTGTTTGGAGATTGTTTGTTTCACCCGGACGAATGTTGATTTTGGGAGAATAAAATTGGGAAAAGAGGTAGGGGTGAAATTTGGGGAAAAAGAGATTTGGAAAAAAGAGGTAAGGTTTCTATTTGTCATTTTTTTCTTGATATTTTTCTTTTTGTATGTTTGCCTTCTTAGGGAAAGTGGTTGCTCCCTGTTTCAATTTTTGCAAATTAAAATGAACCCCACACATCACGTGGTTATTTAAACCAAGGAGCTGGTCGTAAAACCCTAGCCCTTGAGCAAGACCAATAGTGGATTTCATCACCACGTTGGCTTGGATATTTGCATCCATTTACCCCGATCGCGACTGTTGCTCGACGTAAATCCTGACGAAAGTTGACCGAGTGTCGTTGGGGTGATTCCCAACGCATGAGGATAAGTCTTCTATGGTAGGTGTCATAAACAGAGCGATTCCCCTTCCGTACCGCCTATGCACCACGTATCATCTGCTCTCACGTACCTATAGTCTCCCTCTCGTAAGGGCGGGTATATAGAGAGGTTGGTATATCGGCTTGGCAATGGTATATCGAAGGGGCGACCATTTATGGGAGTCATAAGAGCCTTCATCTTGCATTTAAACGTGTCACAAAACTTACAAAAACAAAAACAAAAACAAAACACACAAAACCAGATTTAGGGCACACTTTTAATCTTTAAAAGAGATAATCATCACTTGCATGTGTGTGATCATTTCTGCTTTGTGTAACAAAAAAAAATCAGAAAAATCATAAACAAAAGATAAAAATCTACGCATTTTGTCACTCGCTCCAAAAGCTCCAAGGATTCCCGCAATCGCTTGGTCACTCCAAAATGCCCCAAAGGTGTCCATGAACCCTTTGGTCAACCCAAAAGCACCCCAAAGGTGCCCATAAGTGATGCAAGAGCATCCAACAAAATATGGAAAATCTTATATTTTTCCCTAAATTTTAGTGCATCTTGTCGGGGCCATAACTTCTCAACCGTAGCTCCGATTGACATGAAATTTTACAGGGAGTTAGTTGGGATAATTTTAAACAAATATAATTCCGGAATTCTATTTGTCCAAAAAAGTTTTCGAGGCCAAATTCCATCATCTAGTGCCCCGAAATTAGGTTTTAAATTTGATAACCTAATTTTTTACGCTTTTTGAGCTGTTCGGAGGTCAATATCTCCTAATGTATTTAGAGTTAGGACTTGAAACTTCATTTTTGGCTTGTCTATTGTAAGAAGGATGCGCACCCCAATTTTGGGCCCCATCTGACTCATTTCAATTTTAGGGTTTTTTTTTTTAGAAAGCATCTACGCACTTTGTATAGAGGCAACACAATGGTGTTCACCCGTAGCCAAGCCCACTCATGGGCGGACGCTATGGAGAATGACCAAGGGGGCACAAGTCATCTCTGCTACAGCTCCAAGGACTTGGTTATTCCACCTTGGCGGCCAGATACACACAACAACCCACTTTGTGCCTTGACGGAACGAGGCTATAGGGGCACACCCACACAACATAGCCCCTTTCGGGAAGATTCCATACATGTGGCACTTACTATAGATGGGAGAGATCCCATAAATACCCAACACATACCCTTCCAAGAAGGGTACATCCGTAGGAAGCCTCCCTTAGAAGCTCGCTATGAGTGGTCACCGTGCAATGAGGCGCCTGAACGGTAGGGGGTCCATCAGGAGGGCCCACATGATTACACTATCCCCCCTTTACCCCCTATTGTTGTCAGAACTACAAGAACCAATCCAGAGCACAAGGCTCATCAGGCAGGGCAAGCCAACTCTGCCCGTCCCCTTTTCACCTATGAACGGGAGCACGAGGAAGACCCTTACCTTCCTCAAGAACAATATACAACATGAGAACAATGCGTTTCCGCACCCGCTAGGTGTCAGGGCCACCCACTAAGGCCAGAGCCTCAAGTAAATGCCGCCAATCTCGATAGAGGGAAGCGCCACATAGAAGTCCCGGATCCTCAAAATCAAGATAGATACATCGGAGAGGCGACTAGGCCTCCTAGAATCAAAACGACAGAGCAAATTGACTTATCATTTGCTAGACATGCCACCCGCCAAGCACAGATCAAGCAGCTTGAGCAGGATCAACAGCAGCTAGAACAATTATATCACCTTAATAAAGAGCGCATTCGATGCCAAACAAATGAGCTGCTCCACACCACTGTGCCTAAAAGGGTTCAGACCCCCCAAACATAGAGGGTAGAAAGGTACGAGAGGCACAACCCCATAGTGCATGATAGGTCTCCAAGACCTCGCCAAGAGGTGCCTCTAAGACACCCTAGACATGAGCGGGAGGCCACGCCTAGGAATGACGATGGGTACCCTCCGTGGGCACCCACCCCTGTTCATCGAGCTCGCCCAGTAACTCCTCGAGAAGCTTATGAGGAGTATGAACAAGAAGAATGGGCCAAAACGCCCTATCAAGGCAGAGGAGGTGCTATCCGGCCACCCCTCTATAGGCCCCCAGTTACCCGTAACACACAACAGGAACAAGTTATGGAAGAGGAGATTAAGTCCTCCGCTGCATACAAAGCGCTCTTGGAGCATTTAGAGTCGGTAGAAACTAAAACTTCAGGGCACCAAAAGCCCACCCTACGCTTACTACGCAGTCATCCAGTACATCCGTCGGTGCCGGCACCTCCTTACCCCGAACACTTTAAGCTGCCCTAGTTGGCACTCTTTAGAGGGGAGGAGGACGCCCAAGAACACGTTACTAGATTCTTGAGTCAATGCTTCGGCATTCAGGATAATGATGCTTTGCTATTAAGAACATTTATAACCACGTTCGTAGGCCCTGCCTCGGATTGGTTTACCCAACTGCCAAAGCATAGCATCCATAATTTAGATCAATTTGTGGACGCGTTCCTTGAACGTTTCGCTTTCAACACCAAGAAGAAGGCATCACTAAGTGACCTAGCCAGCCTCAGGCAATACGAGGAAGAAACTATGGTTGCCTATGGGAACCGATGGAGGGCTTTGCTTTCAAAGCTACCTTACCTCCCTCCTATGTCTGACCTCACGCAAATGTTCTCAAAAAGCTATTTGAGATCGATCTCTATGCTATTGCAGCTGCAGCAATATGCCACTTTAGAAGAAGCCCTGGCACAAGCCAGAAGAATCGAAGAGATCAAAATTTAGGAGGGCAAAATTGCCAAACCAAAAAAGAAAGAATGGACAAAGAATAACAACAAGATAGGGACAATGCAACAGAAACCCGCCGTGGTCAATCAAGTTGCGATTAACACACCAATGCCTACCCAAGCAGCACAACCTCAAAAGGCTAATTATCAAGCGGTCCCTCACAACAATTATGACCAAGAAAACAATTGGCAAAAGCAAAATCAGCTGCGTCGTCCTCGACGACAATTCACACCCTATATGGAGTCTCGAGATTCCCTATTTGACCGCTTGTCTACGGCAAATTTGGTCAACCTTCCAGAGGTCCAACCTATAGACCCCAACGCGCCAAAATCAAAAGGCTATAGAGAAGAATTGTACTGTCGATTTCATCGACGAAAAGGACACGACCTTAACGTTTGTTGGACGTTCAAAGGCCTGGTGCAAGATTTGATCGATAACAAGACCTTAGTGGTAGACAATCCCGTAGCACCGGGTAACCAGTAGATGGGAGTCTTTAAGGACCCCTTACCAGCCCATGATACACAAACAAAGCATATCCAAGTTAACGAAGTCACACAAGATTACCCTATACAAGGATATGTCGGCATGATCAGCATAGTGACTCGAAATAAGAGATATCCGAGCACAGCTACTCCTGCAACAGCTATAGGAGAGGCATCGACAACGTTACCACCTCAACAGCACCCTCCTCCGCCTAGACCAGTGGTCACGATTCGAAGCAAGCTTACCCAAAGCTTGCGGACCACGTCAGCTAGGATTTCCATCTATGAGCTTATACAACAATCGCCACCTCATCGCGAAGCTCTAATGGATATATTAAAAACCATCGAGATGCAGCCCCACGAGGCAAACGCTTTTAACAATTTCATGGGGCACGTCCGAAGGTGCTCTGAACCAGTTATCACCTTCAGAGATGATGAGATCAAATCAGTAACTGGTGATATGGCAGATCCACCCCTACACGTCATCGCGCGGGTTAACGGGATTCCGTACAAGAGAGTGTTGGTAGACACTGGTTCGTCCAGTAATATCATCATGACAGCGGTGCTAAAACACTTGAAGTTGCCTGCATCTCACATAACAGCCTCCACATATACATTGCGAGCATTCAATGATGCAATATGCTCAACCGTTGGCACAATTGTCCTACCCATTCAAGTGGGACAAAAGACAATTCCTACATTGTGCCATATCTTGGAGGGTGAGATGGCTTATAACATCTTGTTAGGCCGCCCATGGATTAGGGACATGAAGTGTGTCCCTTCGATAGCGCACCAGTGTCTCAAGTACACCTTTGAAGGAGAAGTGCATGTGGTTCCCGCAGACCTGGAACCTTTCAAGTATTGCAACTCGGTGCAATTAATACCGCAATCAACCTTGCCATCAACACATGTGGATTTCCAATTGAATCCATCCAAGCAGGGTTCGACTTCACAGGCATCTCCATTGTCAAGGCCCTTGGATCTTCAACCCAGTCCATCTTCATCGGTTAGTCCTTCATCAACAGCGCCATCTATGATGACCACGACGAAGGACAAAGGAAAGCAACCTATGAAGGAAATACCATCGTCAGTCTCAACCATCTCTACTGAAGAGATGCCTAGCAAGACAGAAGTTGAGACGCCTAGCCCACCAGACATAGAGTGGACTCAGGAAGGACTTGCTTTCCCTCCCCCTCAATCGCCAACAATTACTGTTGAAATAGCCAACACGGGCTTAGGGGAGTATTTAGTACAAAACATCGTTGCAACGCCTACACTTGAGTCCCTGCAGGATATGGGGAGACCTCGCCTTCCCATTGGCAGTATTGTTCCTCTCGGCTACCCGCCTAACCAGACAAATTTTGTGTACGGGGGCCTTGATCATGGTACTGAACCTTCCAAGAAAGAAGAAGAAGACGAAGACCCTTTTACGAAAGATGTCAATTACCTATCAAACCCGGATTTCGCTTTACGCTATCTTAGCCAATGCAATTGGCATGGATACGGGTTAGGTAGGTATGAACAAGGAATGCGTGTCCTCTGCCAACCTAGATACCAAATGCCATATGACAAGTCAGGAGTGGGGTTCAACCACCCCCTACCCCTAGACATCTTGGTCGAGGACATGCAAGGCTTAGGGATAGGCAACAAGGCTGGGATAGCAGTAGACCCATACACCAACCCTAACACACAATATACATTAGGAGATTATCTCCCTTTAGTCATAAACCTTGTCAGCATTAACAGCCCTCCCCCTTTGGAGGCTCCTATCGGGCCCATGCCATTACAAGAAACTCAGGTCTCCCTACAAATCATGGAACAACCCCATTGGAATCATATCAATCTGATCGAGCAAAACGAGTCTAACATATCGTCGGCCGCTATAGGAATCAACGAAAGTTTGTTGATTTTTGATAGTGACTATGAAGATGAAATTGAGATGGTGACCCATCTTAATCAAATGCGACCGCAACAACATCCTTTGGACATTAATGACCTATTCGAACAAATGAACATAGTGCCAGGGCATGAGTGGAATCTCAACCCCGCGCAATGGGACCAAATGTTGAATCCACCACATGAGGCGTATAGGGATCAACTTCCGCCTAGGGATCCTGTTGAGTTATCAGCACCAATGGCAGACCCTATCCTTTTATCCGCTCATAGAGCTGATCCACGTGAGCCCATACCACCAGAGCCAGATCCTGCACATAGAGATCATCCAGGATGTCAAAAACATCACACCTATGGTAATGGAGATCAAATTCATCTCATCAACATGATCTCCATTGACTTAACCGCCCCCATCCGCAATACAGCCGATCCAGCACAGTCATTGCATCTAGACATGGATGCCATCGACTGGGATCGCATTAACACAATACCATCCCCATCAGAGTACTGGCCCTTCGGTGAGATGCGTCATTTTACCCCAGGGTCAACTCAGGATATTTTTCATGCTGAAGAAGAACCCGAGGTTCCCAATGCAGATCTCAATTCAGTAGATGATATCCACTTAATCCCAATTCCACATCAGTTGGAAGACGGATCGCACATGTCAGTTGAAGAAACAACTGACGTAGACATCGGCTCAGATCCAATGAATCCATAGATTCTCAAGCCGGGGGTAAGCCTATCCCCCGGAGAGCAAGCCGACTATATTACACTTCTCAAAGAGAAGAAAGAAGTTTTTGCATGGTCATACAAAGACATGTCGGGGCTAGATCCATAGCTAGTCACGCATAACCTGACGCTTGATCCGACAGTCAAGCCAGTGAAGCAAAAACTACGTAAGATGCACCTGACAGTGGCCTTAATGGTCAAAGATGAATTACAGAAGCTGTTGGATGCACAGTTTGTCATCTGCGTGGATTATCCGCCATGGTTGTCCAACATGGTGCCCATCAAGAAGCCTGACGGGAGGATTCGCATATGCACTGATTTTCGAGATTTAAACAAAGCGAGTCCTAAGGATGATTTTCCCTTGCCAAGCATCGACGCATTGGTAGACGCAACAACGGGTCATGAAATACTCTCCCTAATGGATGGATTTTCAGGATACAACCAAATACGCATCAATCCCGAAGACCAATTCAAAATGGCGTTCACAACGCCTTGGGGGACATTTTGTTATAAGGTCATGCCTTTTGGCCTTAAAAATGCTGGCGCCACCTACCAACGTGCCATGACGTACATCTTCCATGATTACATGCACAAAACTTTAGAAGATTACATGGATGATTTGTTGGCCAAATCCCTCTTGCGCCCAGATCATCTCACTGACTTGGGCAAAATCCTCGATCGCCTCATAGAACACAAGGTCCGACTGAACCCCAAGAAGTGCGTCTTCGGCGTCACATCTGGAAAACTCTTGGGTTTCATAGTCTCGAAGCGAGGAATCGAGGTGGACCCAAACAAAGTCAAGGCAATCCTTGAGATGCCCCCCCAACTACCATCAGGCAGCTCAGAAGCCTACAGGGAAAGGTCGCGTCAATTAAGCGCTTCATAGTGCATCTATCTGACAAGTGCCGACCCATGAACAAATTATTGCACAAGGGGGTAGCATTCCATTGGGATGACGAGTGCCAGTCAGCCTTCGATGACATAAAACAATACTTGGCTTCACCGCCGTATTGGCACCACCCAGACCAGGAGTACCATTCTATTTATATATCTCAGCTACTGAGATAGCACTGGGCGCCATGCTAGCCCAGAAGAATGAACTTCACAAAGAACAGGCTACATACTATCTTAGCCGCACCCTGGTCAGTTACGAACTTAACTACGCATACATCGAAAAGCTCTGCTTGGCAGTGGTGTTTGCTACCAAAAAGCTATGCCATTACATGCTCGGTAACACGACGTATGTTGTGTCTAAGGAGAATCCATTGCGATACATGATGAGTCGTACTTATCATAGTAGCCGCACGACGAAATGGATCATGTTGTTGATGGAGTTTGACATAGAGTTCATCGGACAAAAATCCATTAAAGGTCAAGTCATCGCCGATCAACTAGCAGAGGCTCCTCTTGAAGACGATCAGCCTCTAACAATAGAACTACCCGATGATGGGGTCTTCCATGTCTCAGAATCGCCAGATTCTGATGCACCTGAGTCACAGGCCGACATAACCCTATTCTTCGATGGTTCTAAATGTGAGCAAGGAGGTGGCACAGGAATTGTATTCTTCACACCACAAGGGGCTCCAATCCCCTTGTCATTTAAACTTGACTTCCCATGCACCAATAATAATGTTGAATATGAAGCCTTGCTCATAGGTCTTCGAGACAACAATCACCATGAACATTAAATGCTTGAACATCTTTGGTGATTCGCTGCTAATAGTCAACCAAGTGAAAGGGATATTTCAATGTAAATGCCCAGTCTTGCAGGCCTACAAAGCCCTTGTGGACAAACTCCTGGCAAAACTTGAATGGTACGACATCGAGGCACTCCCTCGATCATCAAATCATTTTGCGGACACTATGGCCTCCTTAGGGTCACTTATTCCGCAGGACCTCTCAGGTGACATGACAACTATCCAAGTCAAAACACTATCGCAATCCGCGATGGAGCGTGCAAGCCCTGATTCAACGCCAGAAGTCCACTCAATTCAGATTGAACCATCTTCGGATGAGTTCATTCGATTCCTCGATCATCTAAAACATGCCGACTGGGGGTCCTTATTCTCCCCTACTCCCATTAGTAGCAACACGACGCTATTCTTGCAGATGCTTTCCCACTCAGCTTTCGCTAGAGAGGAACTTCAAGAGGGATTGGTTGTTCGTACCGTCGAGGTTTCAGATCAGCAGGATTGGTATTCACCTATCCGAGACTACCTAAAGTTAGGTACCCTTCCATCTGGATTGACGCATGCCGCAAGACGAGCATTCAAACAGAGAGCGGCAAAACATGTCTTATTAGGGGACATTTTGTACCGTCGCAACTACGAAGGGATCCTCCTCCGTTGTTTGGACCAGCAAGAGTCCACTTGGGCGATCGCCCAAGCACACGATGGTACCTGTGGTGGCCACTTCAGCGGTATGGCCATTGCAAAACGCATTCTTCGCATGGGCTATTATTGGCCATCTTTAGAGCGAGATTGTTGTGCTTATGTCAAGAAGTGCGTAAAGTGTCAATATCATGCTAATCTCACACACGTACCTTCTCAAGCCTTGCAGCCGATCCAATCGGTTTGGCCCTTTTCACAGTGGGGCTTTGATCTAATCGGAAAAATCTCCCCTGCATCGTCTGGCCGCCACACGTTTATCATTACGGCCATCGAATATTTTACTAAATGGGTGGAAGCAATTCCGCTTACCTCTACGACCGGAGCCCGCATCGCGGAGTTCATTTTACATAACATCATATGTCATTTTGGTATTCCATCTAAGATCCTTTCGGATAATGGGACACCCTTCAAGAACAAAGACGTGCATGCTTTGACCACAAAGTACAAGATTCAGCATAGTTTTTCAACACCCTATTATCCGCAAGCAAATGGACAAGCAGAGGCGTCAAACAAAACACTAGTTGCCATCCTCAAAAAGACAGTCACAAACAATCATAAGGATTGGCACATACAGATTCCACTTGCCCTATGGGCTTATCGCACTAGTATTCGGGCACCCACTGGGGCAACTCCGTTTTCACTAGTATATGGCTCTGAGGCAGTCATGCCTCTCGAGTTGGAAATTCCTTCCCTACGCATATCAATGCAAGAGTTCATCGATGATGACACCATGCGGCAGGCCCGGTTAGACCAGCTTACGTTGCTTGATGAACGACGCGTTAATGCTCTCGAGCATTTGCGTATCTACCAAGAGCGACTTAAGAGGGCATACAACATGAAAGTTCACCTGAGAGACTTTCAGGTTGGTGACCTAGTCCTAAAAGAGAATCAACAGAACCCCAACTTGCCTTCACATCTTCGGGACAAGTTCACGGCAAACTGGTTAGGTCCATATGTGATTGAAAGTAAAATAGGACCTGGAACATACCGACTGGCTTCCCTCGATGGAATCAAAGAACTAGAACCCTTGAACATCAGTCATTTGAGGCCATTCCACGTATAAGAGAGTCATAACTCAACCCAAAAAGCCCCAAGGATTATCACAATCGCTTGGTCAAACCAAAAAGCCCCAAGGATTATCACAATCACTTGGTCAAACCAAAAAGCCCCAAGGATTACAATCACAATCTTTGGTCAAAAATCTTGGTCACCCCAAAAAGCTCCAAGGATTATCGCAATCACTTGGTCAAACCCAAAATGCCCCAAAGGATTGCCTACAAATCCTTTTGGTCACACCAAAAAGCTCCAAGGATTATCGCAATCTCTTGGTCAACCTCAAAAGCTCCAAGGATTATCACAATCGCTTGGTCAAGAAAATCCAAAAAAAAAAAAAAATCATCAAAAACAAACAAAATCTACATCTCAATTTCATACATACTTCCAAAATCAAAAAAAAAAAAAATAGTTGCATTAGGCATCACATCCATGTTTGTTGATCACACAAGGCAAAAGCACCATAGACTGGTCATTACTTGGCAAAACCACCACCTTTTCACATTTTCCACTTTGAACAAAAGTACACCAAAATAAACGCCAATCACCATTTCACCATATCATAAATCAGTTGTCATCTAAACATATCTAGAGTTTTCATCATTCAGCTGTCTTTAGGTTTCTAGCCAAAACTGTACAAAAGTCAAACTGATGTTACAATGGTAGAGTTTTACTTGAAATACACCTTGTTACGTAGCATCCCATCACAAATTCAAAAACACATAAAAACAATTCCTAAGTTGTGTCAATGAAGGATGAAACCTGTAAAGCAATTCAGGATACCAAACAACGAAAATATTATCTCGCTCATCCCCCTGTGCGAATGACCCCAGGAATGCTGAGAGTTGGCAAAAGGACAAGAATCTTCCCTACCCAATTCCCAAGAATCCCAAGTTCTCAAAACGTTGCAAAACATCAAAAAGTTGCACAAAGTCAATACTCCAAACATTGACGTCAAATCCCACAAGCAATAGTGATTCTCATCACTCCCAAATTCAAATCCCTTGCTCAAAAAGAAAAAAACAAAAATAAACAATGATTTTCATCACTATAAACGAGCAAGTATCCCAATACAAATGAAGAAAAGAAGGGAGTCGAACTTGAATCCCTGGAACTCTCAACATTCAAAAGGTCATGAGGTGAACCTCAATACCGGTTTGGTGGATAACCTATCGGTCACTGGTGGCAAACCTCCCGCATGACGATATATCTGTCACATTTACTTGTGTGCAGATCAATGTTTGCATGTGGATGAGCTAGCTTATGGTCTCCTAGATCGCAAAACAGATTAATCCGACAAAATACAACAAAGGAGTTAGTGGAACTAATTAGGTGATCCTCAGTACAGGTTTGGTTGAAAGCCTATCTGGCACTGGCGGTATCCTGACAAATACCACATAAACAAACTCAATTGCACACACAAGGATGCGAAATAACTTGGTCAAAAACAAGCACGATTCATACCTTGGTCAGACATCTTGTAAGATAACGGTCCAGTCTTGGCTAGTTAGTTAAAACAATTGAATCTCAGAAAAACCTAGCTACATTCTACGCCAACCATTGCATATAATCCATTCCTATATAGCCAAAATAAAAAATAAAAAACAACATATATACACAAAAAGCATTTACCACAACAATCACCAAGTACATAAAGCCATAAGTCATGTATAGTCTATGGTGCCAATGTAAGGTTATCAACAAATCATTTCATCCATTCCATTACTTATCATATAAATCAACAACATGCGCATTTATCATACCATATGCATTCGTCACCATAAACATGCATCCATCAACATCAATCCTTGTGCATAACATAAAATCATGACATATACACAAAGCAAGAAAATCCAAACAACAAAAACATCACAAAAATGCAACACAAACAAAAGAATAAACATTGCTGACAAGAGTGCTCTTGCACTTAAAATCTTGGCATAGCAAAACCGATGTCGGGGTTTACATTGTCACTATCCTACTCCCTAAGAAGGCTATCATAGCGCGCTCAATTTTATTCCCAAATGGCGTCAAAAAACAAAAACAACAAAAAAATGCAACACAAAAACACAGCAATAAACATTGCTAAACAAGAGTGCTCTTGCACTTAACCTCTTGGCATAGAAAATCGATGTCGGGGCACAAATGGTCGCTATTCTACTCCCTAAGAAGGCTACCATAGCCGGACCGCTCCACGGGACGACGGATTGTTGACACTTTCACCCCATTATGGCATCACCAAAAGGGTTTTTACCCACCAAAAATAGGTCCAAAAGTCGGAAAACTGCTTGCACATTCAACGGACAAACATCTGAAGACACCCTCACCTAAGTCACCTTGGGTCAAGCGACTCGTCGCTTTTCTCATGGCGGTCATTCCCTCATCGATTCGTCGCTTGAGGGGGTAGTCACACTTAGTCACCAATCAACAAACACACACCCAATCAAGGCAATGGCATGCATTCAAAGAATCATTGACAAAGACAATCACGCTCCTGCTTGGGGCAGTAAACAAGCAACAATCACAAATCGATCAAATGCTTGGCATTCCCGAAGCATGAACTCAAGGTTCCCCCGTGGATAAAAGGTTGCGCCCTTTGCCTATTCATGACTGATCAATGTCTAAGTTCAAGTCACACCTCACCAAAATAGGTTAATACTTGAAATCAAATTCCTTAGCTCGTCAGAAGCAAGGATTCAAGAATGCATCCCCTTTCCATGCTTGGGGCATCACAAGTTGGTTAGGTTACTAAGAAACCCTAATCACTAGTGCTTTGGTTATCTATTTTTGCTCAGCACTGCATCACCCGCAGCGCTTCCCAAAAAGGGGCATCTGTAGACACCAAAACAACACCAATCCGATTACGTGACTGCAAACACTGATCGCATTGACACACACTGCCTTGATCCGCCATGAAAGCATGCATTTAAAGAGACCCATGACCTTTCCGCCTTCGGCCCCTTTTTTTTGTTTTATGCAGATATCGATCTATCCGCCTTCTTGCGCCAGGTTTTGTTTGTTTTGTATCGTGACGTCGTGATATCGTGACAACCTTTCGCCTTTGCGCCATAGTTTTGTTTGTTGTCAGTTGACGTCGCGATATCGTGACAACCTTCTTGGCATGTTTTTTGTTGTCTGATATCGTGACAATTCCCCTTCCCGTTTTTTGTCGGATATCGCGACTCTGTCGCGATATCGCGACAACCTTCGCCTTGCGCCATGGTTTTGTTTGTTGTCGCGATATCGCGACGTCGCGATATCGCGACAACTTTCGCCTTGTGCCAGGTTTTGTTTGTTTTCTTCGGTGTTGTGGATATCGTGACTTCCTTGCGCCATGTTTTGTTTGTTGTCGTGATATCGGTGACGTCGCGATATCGTGACAACTTCTCGCTTTGCGCCCGGCTTCTTCTTGGTGTCGCGATATCGCGATGTTGCGATATCGCGACAAACTCCTACCTTTGCGCCTGGCTTGACATTAAACAATTAAAGTGGACATTAAACAATTAAAGGTGGACTTTAAACAATTAAAGGTGGACTTTAAACAATGAAAGTGGACATTAAACAAATAAAGGTGGACATTAAACAATTGGTAGTGGAAGTCAGTCAATTACGGCTCCCTGCCTCGCATGCGCGCGAGTGGACGACCAGCGAACTGTCACGCAGACAAGCATGGGCAGGCCAGATAGGAAGAATTTCCCCCATCATGCACTAGCATGAACACCAACTGGCATCCCTGCATGCCCATAACAACTGCACCCTGGGAATTCTATAAATTGCAGAGTTCTCTCACCAAAAGAAGAGGAAAGAAGGAAGAAACGTTTGGAGCAGCGAAGCCCTGCTCGTTTATCGCCAGACACTCTGCCTTCGATTCACTTTTACCGCATCCGTGATCTCTTCTGCAAGGGAGGTCATTGGGTGTTTATGGAGAACGTGAATCCGGATCCATGGATCCATCAATTTGCCGACAAAGCTTACCATTCTATTTTTATTTCTTTTGCATAATGACTTTGGGATTTTGATTGCAAGCATATCAACATGCAGGTTTTATTTCATTTCACTCTCACGAATGCTTCATTTTAACACAGGTGCTACTAACTCTTTCTTTGTTGTTTCTTTGAACGTAGGAGAAGCGGCAAGGATCGAGGACTCTTCAACACAAGCGACGACAACACTTTGGCCCGCCCGTTTTACATGTGGGCACGCGGAAGAAGGATCACCGGTCACTATTGTGACTAAAACTTTGTTGACGCTCCTAGCCCCTGAAAAGGGAGGAGACGGATTGTAACCGAATCCTGAATCATATTAATAAAAAGGGTTGTGCTCCTACTTTCCCCTTTTATGTTTGGTGTTGATTCGATTACATTCGTTGTATTTCATGCATCTAGTTAGCTTTGTTTGTATTGCATCTTAGTATTGTTTTTCTTTCGAAATCTCATGTTTTCAATATTCTATAGTCTTTAGCCTTCGGGCGAATGATTTGTACATTTTCATTTTGATATTAATGAAGTAAACGATCTTTCATTTCAAAAAAAACATTTAAGTAATGCGAAATGTTTCAAAAAAATCTATTTGTTTCATATAATGGAATTATAAAATTACACAGTTTTTAGAAATATATAAAATTTATCTTTAGTATTAATTTATTAAAATTTATAATAAATTATATGTATATATAATATGTACTTAAGTATAAATTCATTCAATTTAAATTTTTGAAAGTAAAATCACTTTAATTTTAATGAATTTAAATTGTGTTTTAAAAAGTTAAAAAATAATATTTAAAAAAAATTATATAAATATAATGTTTCAAAATATTTTATATTAAAAACATAATTTATTTTTATAGGAGATACAAAAAATTATTATTAAGAGATTTAAAAAATGAATGCAATGTAAAAATTTGAAGTTTAAATTTAATAACACATTAACAAATATTAGTAAAAGTATTGTATAATTCCAATATATAAAGTCAAACTATATGGTCTAATTTAAATATTATTTTTTTGAGATGATGTAATTAAAATAGATATTGATAAAAACTATTTGTAAGAATGAATACAATTCAAGAGCAAGCCTTGCATTTTTCTATTTTATAAAGTAAGTGTTACAGGTGTGAGAAGGAAGCGAAGTGCAAGCAAGGAGTAAGCCCCACTTCTTATTCTACATTGTAAGAATATAAAAAACTAAAAGATTCATCTAATGAAAATTTAGATTAAATGGAAATAAAATCATTTTTGAAAGTCCTTACTAGAGGTAAATATACCCTAGTTAGAAGTATAAATGCCTTAGTTAGTGACAAGCGAAAGAGGTAATCTATGGAAAATCTAGGTAGCAGATACTACACTAGAAATAATTAAAGATAAGATAGTTGAGCATGATATAAATATTCTTAAAAGTAGAGAGTTAATATGCAAGTTCCATGGATACTGATAAGGTTTTTTGAAGATTCAAAATCAAATCAAGTGGGATTGAATTTAGATTACTCCATGAATTTTCTTCCAAGAGGATTTTTCCTTATTATCTTCTCTAATTTAGAAATAAAGGAGATGCATTATATTTAAGGCCATGAAGAAATAAATTTTTGTGGAGATAGAGACTATTAAAAGGCTTTTGGTGTTGATTAGGCTTTTTGTATTTCCTTATCAACTCATGCATAAGGAGGTTTTGAAGAATATCAACAATACTTTAGCGGAATTCATTTAGGAGGGACCAACTACTAAGAAGAAAATGCATGTTGTTCCATGAATATTTAAAAACCTTTACCATAGTCCATTAGGATTAAAAATGAATCAAGAGAATAGGATCAACAAGTGGATTATGAAATCAATGTATTTTGTTGTCACAAATGTTATGATATCAGACACATAGGAAGATATTGTGAAGTGAAAATTATGGAAAGTGAGAATATTTTGGGCATAAAATAAACTTTAATATGAAAAATAATATCATATCATAGTAGAATTTGGGTCAAATAAATATTTTTTAACTCATAATAAAGTGTCCATATAAAATACTCTACATCATCTAATGGAAAAGGCCATTATAGTCACTCAAATAAATCATTAGAATAAAAATGACACAAGGGATGAGGAATTACAATGCACAAGTTCAAATTTAGGAGTTAAAGATCCAAAGTAAGATAGGAAGGTAATTTTTAAAGTAAATGAGGTGGAGGGAACGGTTAATCTAGGCAAATCATTTTTATTTTTCTCAAGTAGCATAAAATCCTCTATTTGCAATAAATATAAAATTAGTATAATGAATCCATTGCACTTTAGTTTTTTAAGAGAAATATAATAAATAAATGCATATGGAGGATATCTATGGAAATTTAGGGTTTCTAAGGTAGCATACAAAAGTAATTACTATGGAGGATCATTCTTGTCTTTTAGGGTTCCTAGTGTAACACAAAGAACAAAGTGTTTATGAGGCTATTTATTTCATTTTTAATTCTTTAGCATAGCATAAATATTTAGAAGATAAGTCTCATTGTGAACAATATAGAAAAATAGAAGATAATGATAAATATGAAAGTGTTGATGGGAATGGAAAAAATAGAGGAAGGCTATCAAATCATGATGAACAAAGAGAAAAAGAAACTCAAAGGTTTATCAATTTGGGAAGCAAAATAAAAATATGATAGGTGTTAACAATAAGTGGTGTTGATTCCACTAATAAAAGTAATAAATGATGATAAAAATTGTATCATGGAACATTAGGGGTATAAATAAGACCCCTAAACAAAGAGATATTATGGAATTAATAGATTGTTCTACCCTTGAGTTTATTTTAATACAAGAAATAAAATTAATTAGTAAGGAATGTAAGGATGATTTAAAAATATTTGGAACATGGGGTATTGTGTGGTATTTTTTTCTATCAGAGCTTCAGGTGGTATTGTAATTATATGAGATAAATGAAAATGGGATGGATGATTGTTAGAAGCAAAAGTTAATTGGATTGTTGGTCTATTTAAAAAAAAGGAAAACATCAAAGTTAGAATTATAAATGTATATGCTACAACTATAGTTACTCCTCATGACAGATGTTAGAAGGATCTTTGCATATTTTTATTAAACACAATGATGATTCATAATTATTATCTATGGATTCTTGGGGGTGACTTCAACATAGTTCTATCTCATTTGGAAGAAAAGGGTGGTAATCTTGGATGGTTTAAATCAATGTAAGGTTTTTCTTAATTTGTTAATTCAAATGGTCTTTGGGATGTTATTCCTTCAAGGTTTCAATATACATGGGATAATAGACACATTAAGAAAACTCATATAACAAAAATATGGGATATATTTTTATTATCCAACACATTGATGGAAATAGAGTATACTGTATCTTTATATATTTTATTATGAGTAGGATAATATCATAAACCAATTATTTTGACGTATAATTTACCCAATGATGTTCATCCAAATCTATTTCGTTCCAGTTTATATGGCTTCAAGTCCTTGATTTCTTCTAGATGGTTATATTATGATGGGATGAAGAAAATTTTGAAGGATCATGTATGCACAAGTTTATTCAAAAGATTTTTATATCTAGAGGAATAAATGAAGATTTGGAATGCCAAATATTTTGGTTATATTTTTAAAGAAAAATATAAAATAAATCCAAGATCAAAGAATGAAAAGAGATAGTAGAAATCAATGAAATGGACAAATATTCTTATGTGTAAGAAACATATTTAATTTCTAATTACCTTAATACATTGAAAAAATAGGAGCCATATTGGTCCCTAAATCTAGGGAGAAATGGCCCAAGGAATGAGATATAAATATCAAAAATTTGCATGCTACAACAAAAATATTTTTTCTTTTCATCATACCAAAAATATTTTAAATCCAAATGTAAGAAATATTTAGAAAGAAGCAACTAATTATTTTAAAAATATTATATTAGATATTAGGTAAGATAAAAAGGCACAAGGTAAGATTTTACAAAATATTCTATCATTAATCACATAGGGACAAAGTGAAATTTTTATGAAGAAATATATATGGGATAGCTACATGAAGCAATTTTCTCTTTCCATCTTGACAAGGTACCTGGCCTTGATGGATTTCTGGCAATTTTATTTCAAAATTTTTAGGATTTATTGAAGAGTGATATGTTGGATGTGACTATAGAGGCCTAGAAAAGGAAGGCTATAGTAAGTGAGATCACTAACACTTTTATTACATTGGTTTCTAATGAAGATGAGATATTATTTTAATAATTTTCATCCAATAAGCATTTGTAACATGGTTTGTACGACCATTTCAAAAATTATGGTAAATAGGTTGAAGAACATTGTACATTGTCATATATTAGAAGCACAAGGTGGTTTTGTTCATGGTAAACAATTCTTGATGGTGTAATCATTGCATAAGATTCCCTATAATATCTTCATTTCATGAAAAAATCAAGTATTCTTATAAAATTAGATATGAACAAAGCATATGATAGGGTTTGCTGAAGTTTTCTACATGATATTCTTGAAAATTTTAGCTTTGATTAAGTTTGGTGTGAAGATAAAATGTTGTAATAGCTACATAGAATGTTGATATTCCATCTATTAGTGGTGCATCGTATTTTTTTACTTTTATTGATGATCACAATGGAAAATTATGGATTGTATTTTTTAAGAAAAAGAGTGACATCCTCAATCATTTTAAATTTTTTATTGTTAACATAGAAAGGTAGATACACAAGAAACTCAAAATATTGTATAGTGATAATGGAGGAGAATATTATTGTATTGAATTTGAAGAGTTTTGTAGATAGAAAAATATATCTGGACAAAAGACTACACATTATTCTCCTAAAAAAAATGTAATAGCAGAGAGAATGAATAGAACACTGGTAGAGAAGATGAAGAGAATGTTGTGAAATGAAAAGCTCAGTAAAGGGTTTTGGACTGAAGTAATCTCAACTACCAACTATTTGGTTAATTTAACACTGTGCACTACTTTGAATGACAAGACACCAATAGAGGCCTATATTGGAAAAAACCATCAATCTCTAACATAATATGTTTTTGTTGTAAGGCCTTTATGCACATTCCTACTTAAAAGAGAAAAAAATTGGATATAAAATTCAAAAAATGCATTCTTGTTGGTTATGGAGAAGTTGGAACAAAAAATATAAATTGTGGATTTTGGATGAACACATAAGTGTTATTAGTAGAGATGTGATTTTCAAATAAACTAAGACAACTAAAAATATTCAACAAAAAGAATTGCAAAAATAGATGAAAGAGAAGGCTAGTGTGCATGAATGCATTGTGACAAATCAGTCTTCAAGTGAAGCACATGCTTAGACCTATTAGCCTCAAGAAACAATATCCTTTGACATTCTAGACAATGTTTTTAGCCTGTAAAGGCCTAGTAATGATCTTCCTACTTATGTATCTAAAGAGGTGCATCAAAAGGATCAACAAATTAGACAACCTAATTCTTCACCTTATTGAGAAGAGGTCCAAGAATCAATGGATCATCCTAGAACTTAAAGAGAGATACATCTTCCCAACAAGATTCAAGATTATTTTTGTATATTTATGGCTACTTGTGATGATCCTCTCACAATGAAGATGCCATGAATAGTCTAGAGAAAAATCATTGGAAGAAGTCCATGAAGGAAGAAATAAATTCGATGAAGAAGAAGCATGTGTGGGATTTAGTTTAGCAACTTTATGGAAGAAAGATAGTAGGAAAAAAATGGGTGTTCAGAAAGAAGTTAAGGCCTGATGGCTCTATGGAAAGATACAAGGCAAGGTTGGTTGCAAAAGGGTTCTCTCAAATCCTAGGTATAGATTTTTATAAAACTTTTACTCCCACTAAGAAGTTATCTTCCATTTGACTTCTGCTTGCATATGTTGTTGATTTTGATTTAGAGGTTGAACAAATGGATGTAAAGACAACATTCCTCCATGGATATTTGAAGGAGAAAATACACATGTAGTAGCCTAAAGGTTTTGATGCAAGAGGTGCAAGTGTTGTCTGCAAGTTAAAGAAATCCCTCTATGAATTGAAGTAGTCTCTTAGAGATTGTATCAAAAGTTTGATAATCACGTGTTGTAGAATGGTTTTTATTATAACACTAAATATCCAATGTGTGTATTACAAAAAAAAATTAAAAGATTTGTAATTTTGATTTTGAAAGTGGATGACATACTCTTGATTGGAAATTATAAATAGTTGATATCAAAAACTAAGTTGTCAATGAACTTTGATATGAAGGACTTGGGTCAGGCACACCATTGCTTGGATATTGAAATTGTTAGAGATCACAAGAGCATAAAACTATAGATTTCCAAAAAGGATTACATTAACTATATTTTGAAGAAAATTGGAATGCAAGATAGTAAACCTGCAAAAAATCCTATGCAGCCTAGAGTTAAATTGTTTGCAAAAATGTGTCTAGCTATAACTAAAGAAAATGAAATATGAAGATAGTTACATTTGTAGAGGTTGTGGGTTCATTTATGTATGCAATGGTAAGTACCAGGCCTCATATTGCTCATGTTGTAATGTCCCCTCTTTAGCCATCTAGCTTTATTTATTGGGATTAGCCTACTCACGGGTTCTTGTAGGCTAAGTTTGATGTGTGGGAGCCCATTGGAGGTTGTGGAGTCTTCTTCAGGTCATCGAGAGCCTTCAGTTGTCATTTTTATGGAGTATTTTGGAGCATTGGAGAGCATAATTACTATTTATAGTAAGTTAGTTTTTAGGGTTTCTATAAGAACGAACAGTATGGTGTGATTCATCTCCGAAATGGGTGTCCATTTCTATCTTCAATTGCTAGGTTGTTCAATTGAGGTCCAATATTTTAATGTGCAATGGTTTAATTATATAAATTTAAATTAATTTTTTAATTTTTTATATAGTTATAACCTTATGTTATAAAAAGGGGACATAAGGGGTTAAGATGTCACTTAGGAAAAATAACTTATTTTATAAAATTGACTTATGAGGACCTCAATATGGGACGTCACATTTTAAAAGTGATATTTGATTATTTTATAATGTTTTAAAATGTTATTAAGCAACCCTAAAAGGGGTCAAACCTCTTGGAGGAGAAAAAAAGGCATTGGAGGAGTTCATTTATTATGCTTGGATTATTATTTCTTGTGGCAATTTTGAGATAAGACTTGCAGGTGAACTTGCAGGGTTTCCAAAGCATATTGGGGGTGAAAACCTCCAGCAAGAACATCATATTCGGTTGTGAAATATCACCCCTAGATGATCATTGATATTTCCATCTAAGGGAATGCATTGGAGCTTCATTATGGATATTTATTGCAGAGATTTAGAGTAATATTCAAGGGTTTTCAAAGTATTTCATTATTGGGTCCAATTGTTGATCATCTTCAATAGGCCATACCATTTTGGCTTGTTTATGGGTGATTCAGAGTGAAGACTAGAGCTAGGGTTTATACCAAAATTTGCGCTATCATTTTTCAAGCCTATAAATTGGTCTTTGGTGGTTTTGAAGTGTTTTCAGGAAGATTTTATAGAGTTTCATCTAGTAGACCGTACACCTATACCTGGTCATACAATATCTGGCTTGGCATGAGGACCTAAGGCTTGGGTGATTGGGATTTAGAGCTTATTCTTACTTATCCTTGTATTTCTAGGGTCTAAGGACATCTTGTATTAATTTGCACTTCAAAGGAGCAACAATTTGTGGAGTTGTAACTGAAAATCAGTCTTCTTGGTTGCTGATCAATGTATTAAGTTGCAAATTCCAAATTTTCATAACTCTCTAGTACTTCTATTTTTTATGAATTCCTTTAATGGGTTTGTATTTTAAAATTATTATTATGTATTTTCAAAATTTCGTGCATTTTTGTTAAGTAGAATAGAAGCTATGCATGATGCAATATTGCTGCACTGTATTTTTGAGCATTCAAAAACTATAAAACACCAAAAAATCAGATATTTCAAAAAACTAAAAATACAGATCTGGATAGAACATTACATGGTATCAGATCTAGGTTCAAAACTACCATCGTGTGGTTAAGTTGAACATTTCATGAGTAAAAGAGACAAAATAGCAGTAGAAAGGGAAGGAAAAAAAACAAAGTAAGCTTACATAGGGGGATATAGATATAAAAAATAGTGGCCCAAAGAGGATTCATATACAGAATAAAGTACTTGGATAATAGATTTAGTAGCAAAACCTCACCTTCAACATCCACCAGAGATAGAATCTAATATCAAAATGGGGAAAATAAGTGCCAATGAGCAGAGTTTCCAGGATATCTTGAATTTATTAGCAAGAGGTCAGGGTGATATGCAAAATGAACAGTGGACAATGTAAAATGATTTACAACAATCACAGAGGGAAATAGCTAGAATTTTGAGGGAGGTGTCCATTTCATTACAGAGTATCAACATGGACAATAACAATCGGGATGTTAGCACTTCCAACTGTCCAAATTTTACCAGGTGTAGCAATAATACTCCTAGGCCTACACAACTTACTTTTATTCCTAGAGAGGAGCCACCTATTTAGGAGGAGACACCGGCTCCATCAAAAAATAATATAATTGAAATGTGGGTTGAATATCGAGCACTTCCAAATGATCTCAAGGATGTTTGGTCATTGGAAAATTTCATGAATCAGAAGAGGACTTATATGAATATGGGAGGACATCGACATGAGCAGATGAGACAACCAACACGACGAGACCTTCAACATGCAGTGAGCAAGATAACCATTTCTCATTTCTATGGTAGTGGAAAAATCACAACTAGAGCTTGGGTGGAAAATTTGGATAACTACTTGGCTCTTATACCTATGCCGAAGGATTAGGCAATTAAATTTTCCATACTTCACCTAGATGGCATTGCTCATGATTGGTGGTTTCATGGTATCATCAATTTGGGACATGGGCTTGTTACTTCCTATGATGAGTTCACAAATAAACTCATTGATCATTTTGATAAGAAGGACCCAAAGTTATATTTTAGATAGTTGGCATAGTTGAGGCAGACAAGTTTCGTAGACTCATACATTTTAGAATTTCAGAGGCATTCAGTCATGGTGCATGATATTTCAGAGAGGAGACTTACAATTTTACTCAATGAAGGATTAATAGAGCCACTCCGTGGATGGATCAAGGTCTTCGAACCACCCTCACTTTAGGAGTCTATGAAAAAATCTTGAAATATGGAGTTTGTCGCTCTAAAAATCAAAAAAAAATTTAAACCAATCCAGGGCAACAAAGATAAAGATAAAAATAATGTTCAAATTATTTATCCGCAACAGAAATCAGAGTCAAATAAGTTAGGGGATTATGAGCTCAATGATCTAAGGAAGAAGAAATTGTGTTTTCAATGTAGGGAACCTTGGGATTTATCTCATAAGTATCCACTCAAGGCTCAAATGAAGCAAATAGAGCAAAAAGAATACTTTGAAGTTGAGGATACAAGGTCTAAAAAATTAGAGCAACAATATTATTAAGAGAAAATTAAAGAAGAAAAAGCAAAAGGAGAGCCTGAACAAGATTCTAAACATGGTGATACATTAGCCCAACTCTACAGTTCCCGTAAGGGAGGTTCATTCAAATTTTAGGGGATCATTAATGGATATGAGTAGTGACTCTCATGGACACTGGAGCTACACATAACTTCATAGATGAGGGGTTGGTCACTAAGCAGGGAATCAAAACTAAGTTTGATGGATTTTAGGTGATGGTTGCATATGGTTCTTCCATTCATTATATTTATAGGATTCCTAAATTATGCATCAAGTTGGGAGAGTATGAGCTTAATGATTAATTTTATGTGGTAAATATAGGTAAAACACATGTGGTTATTGGTATGCAATGGATGCATACTCTAGGTGAATTCACAATGAAGTTATGTAATATGGAGATGAAATTTGAGGCAGTTGGAAAGAGAGGTATGTCTAATGGAGGGGCTAGAGTTTTTTACCTTAGGATAATGGAAATATTTTTTTGACATGATGAAGTGGAATGGGTAGTAGAATGTCTCATCATACCTACAGTTATGAAGCAACAGAAGGTTGATTATCATTAAGAGGTTTAAAAACTTATGACTAAGCATTCCAGAGTATTTAGTGATATGCCTCCTGGGAGACCTCTAGAGTGAAGTATTGAGCATATTATATATTTATAGGATGGTTCCAAGACCATCATCTCCACTCCCTACAAACACCACAAATGACACAAGGATGAAATTGAGAAGGCGATTCAGGAGTTAGTAGATATGGGTCACATACATCCTAGTAAGAGTCCTTTTACCTATGTAGTGGTATTGGTGAAGAAAAAATATGGAACATGGAGGATGTGTGTTGATTACTATAATTTGAATAAGAAAACTATAAAAAATAGGTACCCTATTCCTTGCATTGATGAACTCATTGATGATTTGCATGGCACCTATTATTTCTCCAAAATTAACTTGAGGTCTGGGTACCATCAAATCAAGATGACAGAGTAGGACATTGAGAAGACTATATTAAAATGCCATTTTGGTCATTCTGAGTTTTTGGTTATGCCCTTCGGGTTAACCAATGCCCCTGCCACTTTCCAATCCTGCATGAATAGGAAATTTAGCAAACAACTCAGGATATTCATCCTGATATTTTTTTATGACATTCTGGTATACACCTCGTCATGGGAGGAGCACCTACAACATCTAGAAGAGGTATTGAGTATATTGAAGCATAAGTCCTTTTATGCTAAGGAGTCCAAGTGTGATTTTGGAATGACAAAATTACTTTACTTGGGATACATCATTAGCATAAAGGGAGTGCACGTTGATCCAGAGAAAATTAAGGATATTATGGAATGGCCTACTCCTACAAACCTCATGCAACTTAAAGGGTTCTACAGGAGGTTTGTTAAGGGGTTATCTCAAACCCCTGCCCTACTTGTAAATTTGACAAAGAAAGGGTTTTTTCTTGGTCCAATACTGCTCAAAGGTGTTTTGATCACTTCAAATAGGTTGTGTTCTTGTCTAGTGCTTGCTATACCTGATTTCTCTCAACCATTTGAATTATAGTGTGATGCTTCTAGTGAGGGAATATGAGCAGTATTGATGCAAAATAAGCATCTTATAGTATTTGAGAGTAGGAAGCTTAAGGGTGTAGAGTGCAATGACTCAATATATGATAAGGATATGTTGGCCATCATGAATGCTTTGGCCAAATTTAGGCAGTATTTGATTGGGGGTAAGTTCACGATGAAGACTTATCATAATAACCTCTGATATTTCCTCAATCAAAGACCTCAATGAGAGGCAATAGAAGTGGGTGAGTAAGTTGCAAGCTTATTATTTTGACATTATTTATGTCAAGGGGAAGAAGAATGTTGTAACTGATGTATTATTCAGAAGACCATATCTATGTCTTATGACAGGTGTTTCTGCATATTGGAGGGATGAGATTATATCCAAGTATGCTAAGGATTCGTGGGCTTCCAATTTTATTGATGGTACTTCACAGGATGATAGGTATTTGATAGTGCATGGGCTGATTTTATATGAGAACTGCATCCTCTTGCTTCCAAATTTTAAATTCAAGAAGGAAGTCCTCCGGTGTTTTCATGATGATCCCACAGCTGGTCATTCAAGATTTTCCAAAACTTACAGAAGCACCAAAGAACGTTTTACTTGGAATGGTCTTAAGAATAAGGTCCTTCAATATATCTGAGAGTGCACCATATGTTAGCAGAACACGGATGAACACACCTACCCAGCTGGATTATTGCAATCATTTCCAATTCCTAACTAGAAATGAGAAGGAATCTTAATGAACTTCATTACTGGATTGCCTATGACTCAAGGTAAAGACTACATATATTTGGTGATGGATAGGCTCACTAAATTTCCTCACTTTTTTGCTATTTCATCAACTTCTACAACATCTTAGGTGGTATATTTGTTTTTCAAGGATGTGTTCAGGTTTCATGGGATGCCCAAGACCATCATCAATGATAGGGACAATAGGTTCATGAGTATGTTTTGGCAAGATCTCTTCAAACTAGGAGGAACCGAGCTTACTTCCATCACCAATTACCACCCATAGACATATGGAAAGATAAATATAGTCAATAAATGAGTGGAAGGGTATATTTAGAATTATATTTCAAGGCAAAAAAAGGCATGGATTATATGGCTGGATCTAAGTGAGTTCTGCTACAACACTATGCATCACATATCTATTGGGATGACTCTTGTCATGGCATTGTATGGGTATGAAGTTCCCAGCTTCATTAATTTGTTGCTTGGTGATAGCAGAGTTCCTAAAGCCAAGGATTTATTGTAAGATAGTCAGGATATCATGAGAGCTTTGAAGCATAACATTTAGCAGGCTTAGAATCTATAGAAGATGTATGCTGATAATCATAGGGTGGAGTGCAGTTTTAATGCTGGTGACTTGGTTTACCTCATATTGTAGACTTACAAATAGTTCACTCTCAAGAAAAGTGGAAAGGAGAAACTTAAGACATAATTTTATGGACCCTTTAGGGTAGTTAGGAGAGTTGGAGAGGTGGATTATGAGTTGGAGTTACCTACTGACAGTAGAGTTCACAATGTCTTCCACATATCTCACCTTAAAATGCATTTTCCCATAATGTAGTACCTTCTTCAGAGTTACCACCATTCGATGAGGAGGGAAAACTTATTCTTATTTCAGAAGCCATCATTGATTCCAAGGAGAAGACTCTTAGGAAGAGGGTGATCAAATAATATTTGATTAAGTGGAAGAATATACCAGTGGAGGATGCTACTTGGGAGAATGAGCAGATATTACAACATCCAAAGTTGAAATTGCTTGGGAACAAGCAATTTTGGGGAGGGCAGACTGTAATGTCCCCTCTCTAGTTAGCTAGATTTATTTGTGGGATTAGTCTACTCACGGGTTCTTGTAGGCTAAGTTTGATGTGTGGGAGCCCATTGGAGGTTGTGGAGTCTTCTTCAAGTCATAGAGAGCCATTAGTTACCATTTTTCCAGAGTCTTTTGGAGCATTGGAGAGCATACTTACTATTTATAGTAAGTTAGTTTTTAGGGTTTCTGTCATAACATGTGGTATGGTATGATTCGTCTCCAAAATGGGTGCCCATTTCTATTTTCAATTGCCAGGTTGTTCGTTCGAGGTCCAAGATTTTAATGTGCAACAGTTTAATTATATAAATTTAAATTAATTATTTAATTTTATATAGTTATAACCTTATGTTATAAAAAGGGGACATAAGGGGTTAAGATGTCACTTAGGAAAAATAACATATTTTATAAAAGTGACTTATGAGGACTTGAATATGGGACGTCACATTTTAAAATTGATATTTTGATTATTTTATAATATTTTAAAATGTTATTGAGCAACCCTAAAAGGGTTCAAACCTCTTGGAGGAGAATAAAAGGCTTTTTAAGGAGCTCATTTATTATGCTTGGATTATTATTTCTTCTGGCAATTTGGAGAGAAAACTTGCAAGTGAACTTGCAGGGTTTCCAAATCTTATTGGGGGTGAAAACCTCCAGTAAGAACATCATCTTCGGGTGTGAAAGATCACCCCTGGCTAATCATTGGTATTTCCATCTCAGGGAATGCATTGGAGCTTCATTATGGAGATTTATCGTATATATTCAGAGTAATATTCAAGGGTTTTCAGAGTATTTCATTGCTGGATCAAATTGCTTATCATCTTTAATAGGCCATACCAGTTTTGCTTATTTTTGAGCAATTTAGAGTGAAGACTAGAGTTGGGGTTTGTACCAAATTTGGTGCCATAATTTTGCAAGCCTAGCAATTGGTCTTTGGTGGTTTCAAATTATTTCTAGGTAGATTTCATGGGGTTTCATCTAGCAAGTTGTACACTTGTACCTGGCCATATAATCTCCAGCTTGGCATGAGGACCTCAAGCTTTGGCGATTGGTATTTAGAGCTTATTCTTCCTTCTCCTTGGGTGCCTAGGGTCTAAGGACATCTTGTATTCATTTGCACTTTGAAAGAGCAATAATTTATGGAGTTGTAATTGAAAATCAGTCTTCCTAGTTGTTTATCAATGTATTAAGTTGCAAATTCTAGATTTTCATAACTCTCTGGTACTTTCATTTTTGGTATTTTAAAATCATTATTATCTATTTCCAAAGTTTCGTGCATTTCTGTTAAGTATAATAGAAGTTATGCATGACGCAATATTGCTGCACTATATTTTCTGAGCATTCAAAAACTAGAAAACACAAAAAAATCAAATATTAAAAAAAACAAAAAAAAACAAATTAGGGTAGAATATTACACATGTTGTTAATATGGTCAATCAATATATGTCCAATCCTAGAGAGGAACATTGAATTGTTGTAAAAAGAAAATTATTTACAGGGTACTAAAGATCATGTTTTGTATTATTAGCCCAAGAAGAATGAAGAGTTTTGTTTATAGGGACATGTAGAGGTAGATTAGGCAGGTGACTTGGAAAATCATAAACAAAAGGATATGTCTTCACTTTGTATGGTGGTGCAATGAGCCGGAGGAGTAAAAAGGAAATTGTTGTAACTTTTTCAAGTGTTGAAGCATAATATATTGTTGCCATTAATGCTACAAAAAAATTGTTTGGTTGATGAGGTTGTGTAAATGTCGACATTTGCACCAAGAATATGTTGTAATAAGCCAAAGTGCAATAACACTTGCATATTATTTATCATTCTATGAAAGGACAAACCAAATTGCAATGAGATATCATTTTGTGCATGATATGGTAGGGAGTAGAATGATCAACCTGATCAAATTTACAACCTAGGAAAATGCAGCATATGCACTTATTAAGGTTGTCACAACTCAAAAGCACCAATTTTGTAACAATGTGATTAAGATAAAAGATTGCAAACATATCTTACATCAAGTGAAAGTTTGTTACAATGTATAGGTGTTGCACAATTTTTTGTTTAATAAAAAAATCTTTTAAAAAGTTAACAAATGTATATTTTTTTTTTTTTAGACTTTATGTTTTTTTTTATCAAATTAAAGATATTAATACATATCAACATAAATTACTAGTCACGCCTAAAAGATTCTAAAAGAATATTTGAACACGCAAACTTTAAAAAAACCTCCCATTTTTTATTATAAAAAGATTTTTCAGGTTCCTATTCCTAAATGAATACTTTTCTAAAAATACCTGATCCTCTTTTTATCTACTTTTTATGTTTTTTTACTGTATTTTTTTCTCTGTTTTACATATGCTCTGCTTTTCTTTTGAAGATGAAGATTCTGAGTTTGTCAACAATGCGCTTTGTGTCTGTCGATGTATTTGGTAGGCGTAGGTGGGAAATAACTTCTCTAACCAATAATTGTTCAATTTTTCCTTTTCCGTTTTCACAGAAATTTCCGTTCAAATGACATAACATTAGATCGCATTCAAGATCCACCGGGCGGAGTTTCACCTCACGTTCCAAATTCCATGATTATGAGGGGCTACGAAGCAACAGCATCGGATCACAAAACCTTTTGAATTAAGAAAAGAATAACACAAAAGATATATATCACAAAGTCTCTGAATTGAACCGCTGGGCCAGACGCGGATCCGTTAGTGCAGTGCCTTTTGACGTTTTCAATGGCATCGCGTGCATCGATTACCATCGTGAATCAGATACGTACAGAAAATGGGGCGTCATGGGCGTCTCTTCGTGGGTTTTTGAGAAGTGCAGAAAATTCAATCCCTGGTCTCTATGCGTGGGAATTCGACAAAAAGTCGCTACTGAATGCCATGCTATCGGAAGAGGGCCGATGCCGGTGTCGGGTGATACGAGCCATGTGAAGTAGCCTCTGCTCTTGCAGGTGGCCTCAAGGTCCGCCTCCATGCTGTGCAGTACGAAAATTATAGCCGGGGAGGGGTGATCGATGGCTTCGAGGATGACCAACGCCTGAGATATGGAGAGCCTGCAGACCACTCTGGGGTGGGCACACTGTAGCCCCAGCAGCAAAACCCTCTCCATGCTTTGTTTTGAGCACCCATCGTCGCAGTCGCGTATTCTCTTGTCGACAATCTCGGCAAGGCGCCCCTTGAGAGCCATGTCCACCACCCAGTCGGAGACGAGAACGTGCTCCAGCGAAGCAGTCCTGGTATCGAAGGCCCTGCGCCCCGTCACGAGCGCCAGTACGATGATGCCGAAGCCGAAGACGTCGCTCTTGTTGTTGAGGTGGCCGTAGCGGGCGTGCTCGGGCGCCACGTAGCCGAGCGTGCCCACTGTCTGGGTGGTGTAGTGCGTCTTGTCCTCCGTCTTGAACTTGGCCATGCCGAAGTCCGCAACCAGTGGGCTCAGATCCGCGTCCAGCAGCACGTTTGCGGCTTTCACATCTCTGTGTATGATGGCTGGCTTCGTAACCTCGTGCAAGTACACCAGCCCTCGGGCAATCCCCACTGCAATCTTGTAGCGCTGCGCCCACGTCAGGCAAGGGCGGGTGGGGCTGAATAGGTATTCCGCCAGGCTACCGTTCTCCATGAAATCGTACACGAGAAGTTGCTCGTGCAATTGGCCGCTCACTTCCACGCAGTATCCCCGCAGCGGGAGCAAGTTCCTGTGCTTGGTGCTGCTTATCACCTGCAACGTTGAAGTCATGACAGCCCGTTAAAATAAAGAAATAAATATGAATACAACCAAACTATTTTTTGTAGATTATTTCTTGTCAATATGCTAAACTGATTGCACACCTTCTTAAAAGATTAAGAGTAATGAAAATTCAAAGGGCATGTAGAGATCACAAGCGGCGTTGTTAGCTTCCTTCCACCAGTTATCAATTTCCATAACATTTACAGAGATGCCACCTACGTGGGCCACTAAAGATGAAGGTTTTGGAACCTTAAAAGGAGGTTTAAAGGCTTGAAAGCAGCGAAAATGTGAAAAGGAGTAGGTTGTAAACCGTAAACAAAATGGTTAAGTTGATCGTGAGCAGTCCTACAAATACCGTGGTAATGAGGTTTGAAAGAAAATGTCGTCGAACATCTCCTACCTCAGCAGATTACAACGCAGTGCAATCGCCTTTAACTTCAGAGGTCTGGACAAGGTGATTTCCACCTCGGAGGTACTGCAAGCAATCTTGTATCGATTTAAGGGATTTCTCACACTGTTGACTTGTCGTTTAGACGTGATTGAAATGTGAAATTTCCCCCTACGACAGCTATGGAGCAATTCAATTAAAGTTATTGCAATTCAATTAAAACTTCGTTCTCGCCCGCAAGAACAGACAAGGTGATCAAAATTACCAAAGGCTAAACATAAAACAACATACAAATAAAATAAACTCATGGATCACTGACCTACACCTCGTGGCTGAAGTCCTCGTCGGCTGTCTTTGTGGAATCCTTGAACCTCTTCACAACAATCTGCGACCCGTTCGGGACAGTGCCTCTGTACACCAAGCCAAACTCGCCCTCCCCGATCAAATTCTTGTTGGCAAAATTCCGAGTGGCATGTTTGATCTCGGGGAAGCTAAAGAACGTCAGCCCTGTTAGAAATATTAACCCAGATTTCACGCCTCAGTCTGACTGCGCTCCGAACTTGGGCGAAGTCGGATTGCGCTCGCGCAGTCGGGGATCCCGACAAAAGTTTGACATGACATCGCACCTACCCTCTGACAGATGTGACGTCTGATAGATCCGATCGTCACAGAAGTTAATGTCAGTTTGGTGATTTAATGTCAGTTCGACGATTGGTCAAAAACCCTAGTTGAGGGTCTGTCATAACCTGTTAGAGGACAAACCCTATCTTCCTCTCCCCGCGGCTATATAAGGCAGTTCAGGTTTTTCAGACATGTGAGGGGAAGTGTGGAAAGAGAGCAGAGAAATAGAGGAGAGCGAAAGGAAATTTGGAGAAACAACAGAGTAGGAGACGAGATCGTTTCAGTGAGCAGTGTGGCTCATCTGTTTAATGTTCGAGCAACAGACTCGACATTTGTTTTCCGTTTTAGTTTATCCTGCAGCTTTAGTCTGTAGATGTTAGTTTTCCTCAATTGAGGAATTTTGTAACCCTTATCTTATATGAATAAAACTTGTTGTTTTAAGGCATCTGTAGGGTTTGTGGTCATCTCTATCTGCATATAATATTTCGTTGTCTGTACAATCACCTCAGAGCGTTTTTTTTTAATTTGATCGTGGCAGCCGCGCAAGCCTCTGGACAAGAAAAGTTTGCAAGGCAAAAATTTGACTAAGTCTGGAGTTGTCTTCCCAACTGCGCAGCGAAGTCGGACTTCGCTGCCTTTGACCAACGAAGTCGAGCGTTGACCAGTCACTCCCCAAAAAATTTGGCTAAGTTTGGAGTTGTCCTCCCGACTTCACACTTTGCACTTCACACTTCGCACTTCGCACTTTGCATTACGCACTTTGCACTTTGCACTTTGCACCTCGATCCTTGTGCAACCTGACTTCACAATAGTCGAAAGCGCACCTTGACTTCGGTTGTGCAGTCCGACTTCAGGTCCTCCCTCCTTCGCACTTCGCACTGCACTCTCTCGACTTTGACAATAAATTTTTTTAATAAAATTCTACAAATTGGTATCAGAGCCAATGATCCCTTAACACAGAGACCGAAGTAGAATGACTTCCAATAGCAACAACTTGCAGTTGCAGATCCCGCGCTTCAACGAGAAGAATTACGATTACTAGAGCATCTAGATTGAGATCCTGTTTGGATCTTAGGAGTTATAGGAGTTAGTCGAGAACGACTACCCAGAATCGGCAGATGTAGCAGCACTGGCCGCCCTCTCTCAAGCAGACAAGGACCTATTGAAAGAGAACACGAAGAAGGACTAGAAGGCCCTCTTCTACATCATGCAAGCGGTTGAGGAGTCGATCTTCCCGTGGATCACATCAGCCACCAAGGCGAAGCAGGCCTGGGAGATTCTGGCCAGCTCGTACCAGGGCACTAATAAGGTAAAGTTGGTGAAGCTGCAGATGCTCAGGAGGGAGTTTGAAAATCTACAGATGAGTGAGTTCGAGTCCATGAGTGATTTCTTCATTTGGACGATAGAAATTATCAACCAGATGTGGTTGAATAGAGAAATTATGCAGAGCCAGAGAATCGTGGAGAAAATTCTCAGAAGTCTGCCTACCAAGTTTGACTCGGTTGTGATAGTAATCGAAGAGTCGAGGGATATGACAACCCTATCGACCGACGAGCTCATGGGTTCATTGTAGACACATGAACAAAGGCTGAGCCATTCGTCTCAGACCTCTCTAGAGCAAGCATTCAGGGCTCAGGTCTCATTTCGAGACAACGACAGACAAGATTCCCACCATGGCACCTCTAGTTCTCATGAAGCAAGAGGCAGGGACAGGTGTGGGAAAGGCAACAAGCAAGGAGGACGGTAAAACCCTAGTGGAAGAGAGACCAATTGTAATTTCCATCATCAAGGTGGAAGAGACAGTTCAAAAAATTAGCATGCTGGATCTGGTCAGAAGAAGGACATGTCAAAGGTCCAGTGCTATTTTTGCAAGAATTTCAACCATTACATCTCACAGTGTAGAAAACGAATGGCCAAGGAGAACTAGCAACAGACCCATTACATGGATGTAACTGGAAATGCGATAGGAGGAAATGTGTTGTTGACCTGCAACATTGAGGAGGAGTGCCAGAAGAATGTCTGGTATTTAGACAGTGGGTGCAGTAACCATGTGACGGGGAACAAGGAGATATTCTCCCAACTGGATGAAATAGTCTAGTCTGAGGTAAATATGGGGAACAACAATAAGGTTCCCATAATGGAGAAAGGAAAGATTCTCATCCGCACCAGACACGATGAATGGAAGCAAATATGTGACGTCTACTATGTGCCTGGCTTGAAGCATAACCTGCTGAGCGTTGGACAACTCATGCAGAAGGGACATACAGTCCAGTTCAAATATAGAGCTTGCACCATCAGAGACAAGTCGCATGGGTAGATTGCTATAGTGCCCATGAAAAAGAACAAAATATTTCCGCTATAGATTTAGAATGAATCGTTGATGTCTCTGAGTGCACTTGTAAAATATGCTACCTAGTTGTGGCATCTCAGATTTGGTCACCTGAACTTCAATGGCCTGAATCATCTACACAAGAAGTATATGGTGAAGCGTTTACCCCTGATAGAGCAGCAAAATCAAGTTTGTGAGGGCTACTTAGTCGGTAAACAACATAGGGATTTGTTCCCTTTTGGTCAGTCTTGGAGAGCATCACAACCATTGGAGCTGGTGCACTCAGACATTTGTGGTCCGATGTAGACCAGTACGTTTTTCGACAAAAAATACTTCTTAACATTCATAGATGATTTCAGTCAAAAAACTTGGACCTATGCCATCAAGCTGAAGTCGAAGCATTTGCTAGATTCAAAGAGTTCAAGGCTTTGGTGGAGAAACAGAGCGAATATCAAATCAAGACTCTCAGGATAGATGGCGGAGGTGAATACATCTCCAACGAATTCCATAACTACTACAAGTAGCACAAAATTTGAAGGCAGTTCACTGCCAGATACACGCCACAATAGAACGACGTAGCTAAGAGGAAGAACCGAACCATCATGGATATGACACAAAGCATGATGAAGGTGAAGGGATTGCCGCACGAATTTTGGGTAGAGGCTATAATATGTGCAGTCTACCTATTGAACAAATGTCCCACCAAAAGCGTGAAGGACAAAATCCCTCAGGAGGCCTGGAGCGGTGTGAAGCCAAGTGTGGCTCACTTGCATGTGTTCGGATGCATTGCATATGCACATGTTCCAAAGGAGAAGCGGTAGAAGTTGGATGATAGAGCTGAGAAGTGCATTTTCATAGGGTACAGTGAGCAGTCGAAGGCATATAGGCTGTACAACCCTATGACAAAGAAGCTCATCATCAGTCGTGATGTGAGATTTCTTGAAGATGAAGCCCGAAACTAGAAGTCAAAGACTGGCCAGTTAGAGCCAGCAGTGGTAGAGTCTGTTGACTTGGAAGAAGGAACTGTGCAACCACCTACAACCTCCAAAAGCAGCAGGGGTTCTAGTAGTAGCTCATCCACTCCATATCGATCGCCTCCATGTGCAAGTAGAATCCAAAACCTGGTGACGCCAATGAAGACAAGGAGCTTGTAAGAAATCTACGAGGCAACTCAAACCCATGTAGATGAAAAGTACTTTGACTTTGCATTATTTACTGAAGTTGATCTAGTAGAGTTCGAAGACGCAAGTCAAAATCAAAAGTGGGTGCAGGCGATGGACGAGGAGATTGAAGCCATTGAAAAGAATGATACATGGCAACTAAAAGATCTTCCAGAATGGAATAAGACCATTGGGGTCAAGTGGGTGTATAAGACAAAGTTTAATGCCCAAGGAGACATTGACAAGCATAAGGCCAAACTGGTGGCGAAGGGTTACAAGCAGAAGTCAAGCATCGATTACCATGAGGTTTATGCGCCTGTAGCTCGACTTGACATAGTCAGGATGATCCTGGCATTGGAAGCCCAATAGGGTTGGAAGATGTACCAGATGGATGTCAAGTCAACCTTCCTCAACGGAGTGTTGGAGGAAGAGGTCTACATAGACCAGCCACCAAGTTATGAAATTGAAGGCCAGGAGGGCAAATTCCTAAAGCTGAAGAAGGCCCTGTATGGTTTGAAGCAGGCACCTCGGGCTTGGTACAGTCAGAATGATAGTTATTTTCAAGAAAATGGGTTTGTCAAATGCCCATATGAGCACACCCTGTACATGAAGACAAATGAAGCGGGTGAGCTCATTATCATTTGCCTATATGTGGACGATTTGATTTATACTAGCAACAACAATGTCCTGTTCGACCAGTTCAGAATAGCCATGAAGAAGGAGTTCGAGATGATGGACTTAGGGCTGATGAAGTATTTTCTTGGCATTGAAGTTGACCAATCAGCAGATGGCATATTCATTTCTCAGGGCAAGTATGTGAAGGATGTCCTGAAGCGATTCAATATGGAGGATAGCAAACCTGCCATCACACTTGTAGCCACAGGTTTGAAGCTGAGCAAGCTGGATTCAGGGAGGAATGTAAACCCAACCCTGTTCAAGAGGCTAGTTGGCAGTCTGATGTATTTGACTGCAATTTGACCAGATTTGATGTTTAGAGTCAGTCTTATCAATCATTTTATGAAGACTCCGAAGGACATGCACTAGCAAGCAGGCAAGAGGATCTTGCACTATGTCAACAAGATGTAGAATAATGGCGTATTTTATGCCAGATAGGACCAGTTGGAACTGGTGGGCTTCATAGACAGTGATTAGGCTGGCAACACCGATGATCGAAAGAGCACCTTTGGGTATGCTTTCCATCTCGGATCAGGAGCAGTCTCATGGGCGTCTAAGAAACAACCCATCATTGCGTTGTCCACAGCTGAAGCAGAATATGTCATTGCCACATCAGCCGCATGCCAGGCAGTTTGGCTATGAAGAGTTTTGAGTGAACTGAATTATCCTTCGGAAGGCACGACAACCATTTTTTGTGATAACAATTCGGCCATTGCACTGTCAAAGGATCTCGTGTTCCATGGCCGAAAAAAGCACATCGATATTCATTATCACTTCATCAGAGAGTTGGTGAAGTATGGAGAAATTCAACTACAATTTTGTACATCCAAGGAGCAGTTGGCAGATATTTTCATGAAGCCTTTGAAGGAGGAAGACTTCACCAGATTGTGAGAGTAGATTGGAGTCAAAGCGCTCGTGAAATCAGGTTTAAAGGAGGGTGTTAGAAATATTAACCCAGATTTCACGCCTCAACCGAACTACACTCCGAACTTGGGCAAAGTCAGACTGCACTTGCGCAGTCGAGGATCTTGACAAAATTTTGACATGACATTGCACCTACCCTCCGACAGATGTGACTTTTTACAGATCTGATCATCGCAAAAGTTAATGCCAGTTCAGTGTTTTAATGCCAGTTCGACGATTGGTCAGAAACCCTAGTTGAGGGTCTGTCAGAACCTGTTAGAGGACAAACCCTATCTTCCTCTGCCCGCGACTATATAAGGCAGTTTGGGTTTTTCAGACATGTGAGCGTAAGTGCGAAAAGAGAGCAGAGAAAGAGAGGAGAGCGAGAGGAAATTTGGAGAAACAACAGAGTAGGAGACAAGATCGTTTCAGTGAGTAGTGTGGCTCATCTGTTTAATGTCTGAGCAGCAGACTTGAAATTTGTTTTTCGTCTCAATTTATCCTGTAGCTTTAGTCTGCAGATGTTAGTTTTCCTCAGTTGAGGACTTTTGTAATCCTCGTCTTATATGAATAAAACTTGTTGTTGTTTTAAGGCATCTGTAGGGTTTGCGGTCATCTCTATCTGCATATAATATTTTGTTGTCTATACAATCGCCTTAGAGCGTTTTTTTTATTTGATCGTGGCAACCGCGCAAGCCTCCGGACAGGAAAAGTTTGCAAGGCCAAAATTTGGCTAAGTTTGGAGCTGTCTTCCCAACTGCGCACCGATGTCGGAATTCGCTGCCTTTGACCAACGAAGTTAGGCGTTGACCAACCGCTCCCCAGAAATTTGGCTAAGTCTGGAGCTGTTCTCCCGACTTTGCACTTCGCACTTTGCACTTCGCACCTCGGTCCTTGCGCAACCTGACATCGCAATAATCGGAAGCACACCCCAACTTCGGCTGCGCAGTCCGACTTCGGGCCCTCCCTTCGCACTTCGCACTTCGCACTTCGCTCTCCCGACTTCGGCAATCAAAAATTTTAATTAAATTCTTCAAGCCCTGTGCTCTCGCTCAACACTTGATATCTCCGCACGAGCTTCATCCGCTGCGTCTCCCTCACCCTTCGCAGGTACCAGAGGACGCCGACCGACAAAAGAATTATCACACCCGCCGAAGGAACAGAATCCTTGAGAGCCGTCTTGGTAGTCCCGTTTAGACCCTTCCGGCCCCCGACGTGGAGCCGGTTAGCGGCAATGATGCCTAAATTCTGCACGCTGAGAAGGCAGGATGCAGCATCCGGGCCAAGGCCGTCGTAGCAGTTGATGCCGCCGCCGCCGATGCACTCCCCGCCGCAGCTGGGTTTCGCCGCGGCGGGGAGTGCGTTCAGCACGTTGAGCGCGTCGGCCATAGCGTAGATGCAGTTCCTGCACTGGAACCCACTGGGGTTCGATGCGTTGCACTCTTGTCGGAGTTTGGAGGGGTCGACCGCCCTTTCGAAGGTCTTGAATTCCGTTATGTTGTTGCAGGTTCCGGAGTCGGTGATGAAATTGTCGAGGCCCACGCGACAGGTCGCCAAGAGCTTGGAGTCGATTCCGCGACCTACGAGCTGCTGGTTGAATTCCTCGACGCACAGGGCGGCCGTGCTGTTGTCCAGCAGGAAAAAGGTCCGGGTGGTGTGCACCCAGGCGAAGTGGAGGATCTTGATGAGGTCCAGAATGCCTTTGCAGCAGTGGGACTTGTCCGGCATAAAGCACTGCTGATACATATACGGATTCGCGTCCAGCTCCTGCGTTATGTTCATTGGACATTGTACTTGGCCTGCTATAGCCGATGGCAGAGCAAACAAAAATAAAACCAATAACGCTTGCATGGCATGATTATAGGTGATATCTGCGCTTTCAGTACATTCTAAGGAAAGGAATAGAGACAGCTGACCGAAATCAAAGAACTAGTCAGAAAAGATATGCTCTAACACATCCGTCATTCTAGAATTGTGTAGCTTGACGATTCTTATTGAAATGTAGCCGCCACGAGTAGGTGGGTCATGATGGATATGTAGCAGCTGCTTTCCCGTGGCCACGCTCTGTGACAAGAACGTGTTTCCGATCTTATACGTAATACACCGAAGGTTATCCCGAACTTGCCATTAATTATTTCCATTTCTGGTTTTGGCGTTCAAAGGTTTTGACATTAATTAGAGACAAGGGACCCACGTCATTGAAAATTCGCCTGTGCCTTGGACGCGCTGTGCCAAGCACAGCCATCGGATCTCTTGCCGTCATCAAAACCTGTTTGGCAATTTGTGAAAGTGATGACGAACTCCTTGAAGTTGAACGACGGCATTCACCAACATTTCACAAACTCCTTGAAGTTGAACGACGGCATTCACCAACTGCCTGCGAAAGAAGGAGGATAAGGGTTGAAAATTAGATTTAATAATGAACTTACAATATTAAAGTAGTTAACGAGAATATTCACAGTATAACTCAATCAAATTCTACGCTCTAGCAAAAGTAAAACCAGAATCTTAAAAGCGTATGAGCATATCACAGCAGGTTACACTTTTTTTTAGTGTTGCCGATGGTGTTAGATTATATTATTATAATATTTTTATTTGTAATATAACGTAGTTTTTTTTTAAATTAAATATTGTTTAGTTTTAAAATCTTTATTTTATATTTTGGTGGGATAGTGTAATGGTTAAAGTTTTGATTTATGTATGGTATTTCAAATTTTATTTAATTTTATGGTTCAAGCTTTAATTCTTACATACATCTAAAAAAATACTGATTTTAACATAATATTTTAACATAATAATAAATATTATATATTTAAAAAAAATCCTTGATAAATTTTATTATTACATTTTATAAGTTAAAATTCAACATGTAACTACCAATACTTTTAATAAATATACCTTTTAGAATAGTTCATAACCTTGATGATCGTGTTGGACTTAAATTAAATGGTATTTATTTCGTTGATCATCGTGTTGGATTTAAATTATATATCCGTGGTGGACTTACAAGTTATAATTAAAAATATATATAAATATATTTACATACATTTTATTTTAAAATTATTATATATAAATATTTTAGGGTTGATTTACTGTTATGAAAATAATATATATTTTTTGATACCATGTATATGTAATAAAATTTATACAATAAAATATAATTAAAATTATGTCAAGCTAAAATTTATAAGCAAGTTAATCTTTTGAATAAGCTTGAAACTTGTTAACAAGTAATATAGGCTTAGAAATCCTTTCGTGAAGCTTAGTCTTCATTATGTCTATAACATATTACCACAACATAGAGGAAGAAGATTGAAATGCAAAGGAAATGCTCAGAAAATGAAACATTTCTCCATGTTGGATCTATTTCCATTGAAAGTGATAGAACTAGCTAGGTGTGGGCAAAAAGGACTATTTTTTGTTGCTAGCAAAGTTTAGCCACCTGAAGTTGTAGTGCAGGGGATAAAGGCTATGCTCCAACACCATCATGGCATGATGCAGTTCCAAGTAAGTAGCCTTATCTACCCACCTATGGAATAAAGCTTGCTGGCATCCATAGATGCAAAGGAATTGAGTGGTGCATTCCACCATGTAATATAACTATTACACATGGACGAGCACTTCTCCAAATACTAAATGTGCTGAATGTGAGAAATTGTAGGTTGGTGACTAAGTACGAAAGTGTTAAAGTAAAACTAACTACTACACATGGACTTTCCACCTCTGATCCATTCAATGCAAAAGTGTATGAGATAGTAATCTAAGAGGATCACCTCAAGGAATGAGTCTAATGGTAGAGAAAAATGGTTGGAAAAGTAAAAATTGGTTGCATAGATATCAATGTCATGTCCAATATTTTCATAATATGGTCAGAACCAATGCGTAAATTGGACCACATGTGAAAATTTTTATTAATCAAGGAGTGGCCCATATTGGTGTTATAAAGGTATAATTTACTCTATATGTAAAACCACATTGCCCATTTTCGTATGGCCCAATGGATTAGGTGTCCATCACATTTTTTTATGGTGACCTCATTCATGTTGAAATTATCATAGATTAGTCAAGTGGTAGAAGGGAGTGACTCAACTAACCAAATTCATAATTGGGCACTCTCCACAACAATATCAAACTTTCGAGGAAACCCTAGCCCAATCAAATGCCATCAGGGATATCAAAATCTAAGAAGGAGATATCAAGCTCCGAAAGAAGGAATGCCCCAACAAGAACACTAAGGGAAACCAAACCCAACAAAAGGCATATTGTATGAACCAAATAATTTTGAGTGCCCCTAGGTCATTGAATCAAACCCCACCACAATAGCCTAACCATTAGGCTCAGCCTCCACCCACTCAATATCATCCTCAACCAACTCATCAACCATTAAAAAATCAACCTCTAACTCAACCACATAGTCCACCTCATCAATGCATGTCATTACCAAAGCCATTGGTGATAATATTTCATTGGTTGTGTGAAGTGCAAGCAATATCCCTCCTTGAGATTAACCCACTAGATTCAAACTAACCAAAATTAAAATATTATAGGGAGGAGCACTACTACATCTATCATAGATAGAAAGGTCATGATATCCAATCATGCTACTCATTCAGAAACTTAGTGCAAGACATGATCAAATGATAAGAAATTCAAATTGATAATCCTCTTGCCTCTTCCAACCAAATATTGACATCTACCAAGACCCATTACCTCAACATGGAGAAACCATAGTACCTTCCATTACAACTAAAAATCCCAAGTAGGTCAATCAAGTACACATCACCCCACACAACCAAGGTTTTGTTGGAATGATAAGGAATCAAAGATATCCAAATCGACCCACACAATCAGTGGATCCATGTAATGTCCCTTCAATATCAAAGGTACCTTTGCAATCAAATCCAATCATGCCTTCTCTACCTCGCTCGGTCCTTACATTGAGAAATATACTTTAAGTATTAAAATGACATCAACAAAACTCTGTTTATGAACTAATACAACAATCGACTCCACATCGTGAAGCTCTAATGGAGATTCTAAAATCTATTGAATTACAACCACAAGATTCCAAAATTTTCATGAACTTTGTGGGACACATTCAAAATTACAAGGAGCCTGTAATAACATTTCATGATCATGAAATCAAGATGATGTCTATTAAAATACCTAATCCACCACTAACCATCATGGCTAGTGCGGATGGGATTACTTATACACATTTCTTGATTTATATAGGCTCTTCCATCAATATCATCACCACCTTTGCCTTCAAAATTTGAATATTCCACCATCACACATCGCACTATCCACCTTCACCTTGCATACCTTTAATTATGCCTTATGTTCCACTATGGGATAGTAGTCCTCCCTATTTATGTTGGACTAAAATTAATTCACACACTATGTCATGTCTTAGAAGGTGCCATGCAATATAATTTATTGCTTGGTCAACCTTGGATTTGAGATATAAAGTGTGTGCCTTCCATACTGCATCGAAGCATCAAATACATGCATAAAGTTCAAGTTCATTGCAACCCTACAAATTTAGAGCCATTCAAATTTTACCATATGGTTTCACATCCACATGAGTCCACCTTACCATCCACTCATTTGGACATTCAACCAAATCCCCCCATCAAGAACTCAAATACTCCACCAAAAACCTCCATTCCTTCATCACCACAACCACCATCATAGTCACAATCATCATATTCCATGGGAATCCCTCTTGGTCCATTAGATCCTCCCATGAGAAACACATCAAAAGCACCAATTCCATCCCATTAATTCAAATCCTCAACACCTACTATGTCTACATCTCAATCATCGATTCCACCTCCCACACCTTCCATCTCAACCATCTTCACAACATCCACCCACACTTCTCCCATTCCTGATGAACCACCCTCCACCATACATATCCCCTCATAGTCTACACCTTCATATTCATCTACACCTCCATCACAAGTCATAGTCCATATGACTAATATGAGCCTCGATGAGTATCTAGTGCAAAATGTTACATTCATACATCTCATTGATTCAATCAAAGACTTTGTTCAACCTTGCAATACACCGCTACATGTGGGTACCATCGTCTCCCTTGGGTATTTTTCAAATCAAACAAATTTTATCTATGGAGGTATTGATGCCTCTGCTGACACACTACTTGTATCGAAAGATGAAGAGATATTTGTTGTGAACATTGACCATCTATCAAATCCATCATTTACCTTACGATATTTATATCACTTCCATTGGTATAGAAATGACCTAGGTCACTACAAGCAAGGTCCCTGCATCCCTCTTGAGCCATGTTATCAATTACCAATAGATAAGTTAGGGTTAGGATACTCCATACATATGCCTTATGAACTTCTTGTAGATACCCTTTAGTGCCTTAACCTAGGCCTTTAGGAGGACATATATGACAACGAGTATATTGATCCTTGGCTAGCTCGAAGGATGACTCCTCCTCCATTATCCCTATCATGAATGTCGATGAATTTTATATTTACCTCTTCCCTAGACAACTTTCCATTTGTATATAAATTCTTCCACTAGAGGATCTAATCATATCCATTCCACCTCGATCACACCCTATCATCCCAATTCTACCTCAACCACCTCCTCTGCATTTTTATCCCCATATCATTAATCACATCTTACCACCCGATAATAAATGTCATCCACCATCCATCAACATGATATCCATCAATCTAAAAACTCCACTCTTATATCTAGAAAACCCTTCACAATATTTACCCCTCGATCCTAAGGCCATTGATTTTGACCATGTTGCTCTTCCAACCTCACCTTCTGAGTTCCTTTACTTTGAGAATATGCTACAATCATATCATTTTTCATCACAACAACCCCTAGCTATTCTCAAATTTGAGATAGAATTGGACAATACATATAACTCATGTAATCCAATTGATGATATTCACCTTATTCCCACTCCTCATCAATTGGAGGAAGGATCTCACATGTCAATAGAAGAGACCATTGATATTGACATCAACACTGATACTGAACATCCTCAAATTCTTAAATTATGTAAAAGTCTTTCAGATATAGAACATGTTACATTCATCACTCTTCTAACATAGTATAAGCAAGTTTTTACTTGGTCATACAAAGACATGTTGGATCTTGACCTAAAATTAGTGGTCCACAATTTAATGCTCAATCTAGTAGTCAAACCTATTAAGAAAAAAAATTGAAAACTGCATTCAATTATAACTCTAATGATAAAATATGAATTGTAAAAATTGTTGGATGCAGGCTTCATCCAACCCTTTGATTATCCTGAATGGGTTTCCAATATGGTATTTATTGGAAAATTGAATGAGGGGGTTCGCATATGCATAGATTTTAGAGATCTTAACAAGATGAGCCCTAAGGATGAGTTTCCACTCCCTAGAATTGATATGCTTATAGATGCAACCATGAGTCATGAAATGCTTTCCCTTATGGATGGTTTCTCAAGCTATAATCAAAATTCGAGTCAATGCTGACAATCAGCCCAAAATAGCTTTTACTACACCATGGGGGAATTTTTGCTACAAATTCATACCTTTTGATCTAAAAATATTGGTGCTACTTATCAGTAGGTAATGACATACATTTTTCATGACTACATGCATAAGATTATCGAATATTATGTCAACAATCTATTGGTAAAATTATTATTGTGTCATGACCATATCAATGTTCTACGTAAGGTCATTTATCACCTCTTGGAACATAACATTTGATTGAATTCCAAAAAGTGCATTATTGGTGTAACATATAGAAAAATTTTAGGCTTCAAAATTTCTAAATGAGGCATCAAAGTTGATCCAAACAAGGTTGAGAAAATATTAAACATACCTCCCCCCACCAATCTTAAGCATATTCATATCTTACAAGGGAAGATATAGGCCATCCAACATTTCATCACACAACTATTAGATAAATATCAACCACTTAATCATCTTTTACAAAAGGGGATCACCTTACATTGGAATTAGGATTGTCAAAAAGTCTTTGAGGATATAAAACAATGCTTTGTTTCTACACCAGTATTATCTCCTCCTCAACTTGATATGTCTTTTCTATTGTATATCTTAGCCACTGACTTTGTCTTAGGTTCTATGTTTTCCTAAAATAATAAGTCTAATAAGGAGCAGGCCATATACTACATTAGTCACACCGTGGTTAGTTACGAAGTCAAGTATCCTTATGTTGAGAACCTCTACTTAGTAGTGGTATTTACCACTAAAAAACTTTATCATTACATGAATAACCAAACAACTTATGTTATCCACAATGAAAACCCCTTGTGGTATATGATGAGTCACACATCATAATAGTCGCACTACAAAGTGGATAATATTTTTGATAGAATTCGATATTGAATTCATTAGATAAAAATCCATCAAGGATCAGGTTAGCATTGACCAATTAGTAGAAGCTCCTCTTCTTGAAAATAAGCCTCAAACAACCTGATGATGCAGTCCTTTCATTATATGATGTTGAAGAGCCAAATGAACCTAAAAATAAAGCTAATCTCACATTGTTCTTCGATGGTTCTAAGTGTTAACAAGGGGGTGGTGCTAGAATCATGTTTTTCACACCATAAGGGACTCCTACCCCCCTTTATTAAAGCTTGATTTCTTGTGTATTAATAATAATGCAGAATACGAGAACCTCCTTTTGGATCTCCAAACAACTCTTGCCATGGGTATTAAGCGACTTAGCATATTTGATGATTTTGAGCTCATCATAAATCGAGTTAAAGAAATTTATCAGAGTAAGTACCCACTCTTAAAGAAATACAAGATCCTTATGGACAAATTGCTTACCAAACTTGAATGGTATGACATCGAGGTCATCCCTCGTTTACCCAACCATTTTAGAGATACAATGGCTTCCTTAGGATCCCTAATTATATAGAATACTTTTGATAATGTCACAACTATCTATGCTAAAACTCTCAATCAATTTGAAATTTTGTGAGAGATTTCTATAGGAGAGCAAGATGTCCACCTAGTCCAAGTTAAACCTTATCAACATTGGTTCTCTCAAATATGGGACTTCTTGAAACTTGGTTATCCTCCTTCTAAGTTGTCACATGCCACCAAATACACATTTAAGAAAAAAGTAACTTGATATATTTTGTTAGGATACATACTATACCATTGAAGCTATGATGGTATTTTACTTCATTTCTTAGAGCCTCAAGATTCTACTTGGATCATTGTTCAAGCTCACGATGGTACTTATAGTAGCCATTTCAAATGCATGGCTATTACAAAGCACATTCTTGTAATGGTCTATTACTGGCCTACAATGGAATGAGATTATTATGCTTATGTCAAAAGGTGCATCAAGTGTCAAAATCATGCTAATATATCGCACATATCTTCATAAGCTTTGCAACCCATTCATTCGTTGTGGCCTTTTTTGCAATTGAGATTTGATTTAATTGGTAAAATTTTACCCCCTTCTTTAGGGAACCACACATTCATCATCATGATAACCACATACTTCACCAAATGGGTTGAGTCTATTCCTATTACCACTATGATAGGATCACACATCATGGAGTTCCTACTTCATAACATCATCTATCGATTTTATATTCCATCTAATATCATTTTGGATAATGGAAAACCTTTTAAAAATAAGGATGTTCAAGCTTTGTGTACCAAGTATCATATCCAAAACAACTTTTAAGATCCTTATTATCCATAGAGAAATGGATAGGTTGAGGCCTCAAACAACATGATTATCACCATCCTTAAGAAAATAACTAATAATAATCATAAGTATTAGCATCTGCAATTGCCTTTGCCATTGTGGGCTTATCGAACAAGCATTCAAACACCTAATAGGGCAAACCCATTTTAATTAGTCTATGGCACTGAGGCCATCATGCCCTTAGAGTTCAAAATTCCCTTGTGCATCTCATTACAATAATTCATTGATGATGACACTACATGATATACTTGTCTTGATCAACTCACTCTTCTTGATGAATAAGACATTAATGCTCTTGAAAATCTTCGTGTTTATCAAGATCACATTAAAAAATCCTACAGTACAAAGATACATCTTAGAGAATTTCAAATGGGTGATCTAGTGTTAAAGGAGAACCATCAAAATTCTATCTTGCCTAGCTATTTGCATGACAAATTTACAATAAATTGTATAGGCCCATTCATCATCACACATGAGGTAGTACCGATAACTTATCGATTAGCCACACTTGAGGGTGTTGAGGAACCTGAAACCCTTAACATTCTCCACATGTGGATATATATCAAAAAACTAATCAAAAACAACAAAAACATAAAAACATAAAAACTAGCACATAGTTACATTTTGCCATCCACCATATTTTCATTCCACACCACTGATGCATTGCATGTTACCATGTATTACATTTCACATTTGATCTTCGCTTATTCATACATCTCATATCATCTAGTCACATGTTTTACCGCATTGTATTAGGCATGTTGTTCGCTATACTTGCATTCATATTTTCCTTCATTGAGCACTACATGTAGCATCACATTTGTACAAAGGTCAATCGTCTTGATGTAATCTCTTTTATCTTGTGTAGAGACCCCATTTCATTATTTATTTTCTATTCACATTTTCCCTTTTCTCCATGTTGTTTATCGAACTATTGCTCACTCCTAAGTAGTTTTTGGAGGGTGTCTAATATGGTTTTTCGATCACTCAACCATTCCCAGTTTTTATTTTAATTTTATTGCACACCATCTTGATATCTGGTGGTAGGGTCTCACTTTGGTCGTACTTTGTTTATCTCAAAATACCAACACATTCTCACAATCTTAATTATGATTTTGAACAAGGAAATATGACACTACAAAGTAAGTATTACCTCTTAAGCAAGCACTTTTCCTTTCTCCTCCTATCATGCACATGGTCTAAAAATTTGATAATTGACAAAAGGACAAGGTCCTCCTCGAAAAATAGAAGGAAAAAATAAAATGCCTTTTCTCTTCTAAAAATGAGCAACCCCCCCCCAAAAAAAAGAGCTTGAATCCCTAGAATTCTTAGTTTTTGATAACCATGGGGTGATCTCCATTGGGCATATAGACACCTAAATGGTAGTGGAATAGCCTTACACATGGTGATATGTCCGTCACATTAATGCTCTTCTTTTGTACATACCAATTTCAACTTGTGGTTGAGCTGATGTCTTGCATGCAAAGTAGTTAAGTCCAACCACAAAATTGGTATAATGAACTTCATTATGCACAAACAGGGATATTGAATATCTTGGTCTTCCTAGTAGATTTTTATATTTTAGATTTAAAAATTTTGATTGGTCAACTAGGGTGTTTGAGTCTACTAAAAACCTTGTTGTTCCCTTATAACTTCTCAATGCTCATCATTTGTCACCTTGCATGCATCTTCATTCTATTCTATCCTTTCTTGGCTTCCATTTGAGTGTATGCACTTGATAAAATTATTCAAATATTGATTTGTGACTCTCATACATTCTTTAGTGCTTAAAATTAGTTTGTTCATTCAGTTTTGATTCATTTTGTTATGTTCCATTATACAAACATATATTCATAATTTGCATCATTAATTTATCATGTGTATCACATACATACCTATTTCTATGCATATATAATAAATCTATCATCTCACATCATTCATTCATCTAACATATATGCACCATCATATCTATAAATCTCGATATACATATATACTCATCTATAATTACACTCATTCATCCATTTCATCCACACACATGCACAATAAAATCATAAAAAATACAATCCAATCATCCCATATAGAAAATACAAATGATCATAGGCTACAATATAGTGGGTCCTCAGACCTCAAATCCAAAAAGAAGCTAATAAGAAGGGTCTCTCCTCATGTTGGCCCTGCACCTTTACTCTCTCTGTTCCCCTTAGCCTCATCTCTATGAACCTGCCTCACTCCACTAGCCCCTAACATCTGAGAAGTTCCCAATGGTGCAAATCACGGAATAGGCAATGCCACTATCGAATCCCTTGAAGATTCGCTTTGTTAAATCTTCTAGGTTTGATATTATGAAAGCCATGATGATAGCACCCCACCCAACCTATCCACATCATACTCCTTCTCTATCTAATAATAAGAATGGTATATGGTGGCCCTATCCTGCAATCATGCAACCTATGCCTATAACCTGGTCATATTCTCTATGACCTATCCGCATGTAGATGGTTAAACCCATTAAACTATCAAAACTAAGACCTAAGTCCGTAAAGCATAATATTATATCACAGTATTGACCCTCTCCCCCTAGATACTCTAAATATAATCTTGTAAGGTGTATCTATCCTCCTCCCAACACTGCCAGTGTTGCCTATCAACTATCCAATGGATTTTATTTATGTCATGTGCTATGCCTCACTCTATTTTTTGACCTTCCAAAATGTGCACCTGCTCCTAAAAAATTTTAATTTGCTCTTGTGGGTCATCCTCCCCATCATCACCACCATTTCCCCTCATGGGTGCATCCACATCCTCTACAAATCCTTATGAACCCCCCGCATCCCTCTCCACTTTGCGATGCACTCATCACTGTAGTGGCTTCTCTACTATGTTGGCCTTCTCCTATTTTATGGTTGGGACTCCCTAAAACTATAAAGTGATCCATCAATCATCATACTCTAGTGTGGTCCTTGGATCCTCGATGTCTATCCCAATCAGTGCCTCATCAGACTCCTCACTTAGTGGCTTTGGTCACGACCATGCCAACTAGGTCTTGTTGCCCCTTTGACTATAGATAAGTATAGCCTTGGATACCCCATCTATGATCCAAAAATATTAGGTTACTCATGAGTACTGGAAATACTCATACTCTCTTTTATGTTTCCCGATCAAACATCTATTGTGTTGTACTCACCTCAAGTGTACAACATCCTCAACTAAACCATAAATAAGGGAAAACATTTCATGACCCACGACTACATCTATAAGTGTATCAATTTTGGAGAGTGGAAACTCATCCTTAGGGATCACCTTGTTAATATCTCTAAAATCTATGTATATGCAAACCTCGCATTCGATTTTCTAATAGGTACCATGTTGGAAACCTATTCAAGATAATTGATGGATTGGATGAAGTAAAAATGTAAAATTAAAACTACAATCTACCCATCATCGATCCCACATGTTCAATTTCCTAATACTATCATGTTTTTACCCATCCCACCCACTCATTTTATTTTTAATTTTTAATTTTAAATAAAGTAAAAAATTAAGGTTTATGCCCTTACATTTCTTGCACCCCTCCATCAATCTTAGATGTGTCCATAGGGTCCATGGTGTTGGTTTCCTCATCCACCAACAACACTTTATTGCACAAAATCACTCTCCTCCTCCTTGTATTTCTTCTCTCTCATATCGCATGGTGAATATGACCCTTTATTTGCAAAATATACCTTTTATAATTTTTGGTAGGTGCAACCGTCTGAGACGGTTGTGCAACATGACATGACCTTCCAAGATAGTCCCATTTAAAAAAAAAAAAATTAAGGAACTGTCTTAGTTTGAGATGGTCTCAAAATTTCATATTTTCTCACCAACTTGCTGGTCATACCACATTTTATCAAGCTTTTCTTTGCTATAATAATTTTACCTTACCTCTACCGTCTCATTGCTTGAGGGGGTAGACAACACATGCAATTTTTTATCTCAATTCAAGTAAATAATCAAACACTTGAAAGTGGAAATTGTGTTCATCCAAGAATCATGGTCAAAAGCTATCACACACCCCCTTGTTGGGGAAAAAGAAAAAATTTCAATCAAACATATACTTGGTACACCTGAAGCCTAAATTATGTAGACTAACAACGTCTACCTATGGGTGAAAGGTTTACCAAGCTCAAATCAAATCCATCAATTTTTTGGAAGCAATTATTCAACAACCTATGTTATTTCTATGATTGGGGCATCCCACATTGATTTTTATTTTAGACCATATTGTGCTACCCCTATTCAAGGTCATTCTTCATTAATCAACATCATTCATCATTGATTTAACCATTTTATATCATCTATTTTTGCTCCGCATTGTGCTTACACACAAAGCATTCAAAAAATGGGTATCGATAGACATGTAAAATGTGTTATCTTGAGGAGACTCAAAAAAGACTCATTTCTAACCTGCACAATCCACTTTGGATAGCCCTATGGCTAATTCCATGAGTTTTTATAATAGTAGGCAACTTTCTCTATGAGAGGCATAACCGTATCGATCTGGTCTCATGTTCACCACCATATTGACTCGAAATGATCGCATGAAACCAAAAATAAAAAAATAATAGGTAGTTAAACTGCATGTTAGTGCCATACCTGACTTCACACTAGCACCAATTAACCTGTAGGTGGTAGTTTACCTACCACCTATAGTCAAATGATAGCAGTAAGTCAGGTTGCCCCTGATTTCCACCTTTCCCTCACTTACCTCTTTCTAAGAGGCCTATAAAATGACACTCCCTCTCTGCAATAAATAATATACTCTTTTCATTGTCTAAACCCTTCTTGCTATACCACTGGTCTTTGATGCCCCTACAATCACCCTTTGACATGCAAATCAACCTTCTAGAAATTCCCTATGCAACCTCAAATTTGTCCTAAATCTAACCATGATAATATGTAGAACTGAGATAGCGACTATCTTGCCTCAAGACGGTATGGATATGAAACTATCTTGACCTGAGATGGTCCCAATCGAATAGAGAGGTGATAGATTTATTTTACATTTTTAGGTTAGATATTTTTTTGCATGTGCATTTTAGAATTAGATCCTTTGTATTTAATGCAATTTACTACTTTTTATCTTATTTCTTATTTTTAGATCTAATACAAGTCTAACTATGGTGGATCTTGCAAATGCTATTAATTCGCTTGTTTCCATTTGTGCGCAAGTGACACAATTACAAAATATTCAAAGGTTCTAGATCTCATATTACATGGTTATTGTAGAAAAACCCACTCTCCACGTGATGTGTTGGCATGGGAAGATCAATATTACAACTATTTATTGAGAAAAGAGAAATTGTACCCCTATTGTAATACTTTGTATCATTTGTAAAGATACTCTTGAGAGGACTCTCCATAACCTTGAAAATACAAAAATATATAAAGTTTACTTTTATTGAATTAAGAAATTGTGTTCATTCATGTGGTGTAAATGTTTGTCCTTCAGGTGGGATTGCAAAATCTAGCATGACTTGGAAATGTAGACCCTCTTGTCCCCTTCGACCTGGGTGTGCATTCTTGGGCAAACATTGCGAGAAAGGACCGATCCAAGAAATCCATCTCATGCCTTTTCAACCTCAATCCAGAGAAGGGTAAGCTTTGTGTTCCCTTGATATTTTGAATATATCATTGGAAAGAGGATCATGCAACCTAGATGGAAAATTTTTGGGTCCCCGACTTGATATGGATTCCATTCGACATTGTGATTTGATGAAATGGAAATTGTAAGGGTATTTGGAAATTGTTGCCTTCTGTAAGAGTTTTTTCCTAGTCAAGCTTAGCTGTGAAGAGGATATTGAAAGGATTTTGTGGGGAGACCCTTTGTTGTATGATAGATGAGGCCTCTTCTTATGCAAATGAGACCTCTATTTTAATCCTAGAACCCAAAGTTTCAATATGGTACTGCTTTGGGTTAAGCTCTCAAGGCTTTCATTTTATTATTGGCATGAAGACATTATGCTTGGTATTACCAGAGGAATTGGAGATTTGATCACAATAGAATCTACTACCAAGAACTAATCAAGAATGATCTATGTGAGAATGTGTGTAAATATGAATTATGAAGCCAAGCTTCCAAACTCTATTGAGTTGGTGTTTGATCTTGGGTCTTGCATTCAAGTAATCGAGTATGAAAATAAACCTCCATTATGGTCATATTGTAAGTCTTTGGATCATTCTTCTAGGTCCTACCCCAACATGAAATTTTGGTAATATAAGGATGCTAGGGATCCATCCTCTTCAAATGTGGTTCATCCTGAACCAAAATAATTTGGTACGAAGCCTATTAAAAAATATTGCTATGAAGTAGAAGTAATCCTAGGCCAAAGTCCCCTCAAACCCCATAAAAATTCTTAGTATGAGCTTACAAGCTCTTTAGAAGTAGAACATTTATTTGAATTTGAGGTTCAAATATAGCTAGGAGACTAGAATACTTTAATTTCAAAAGTGCAAAAACATCCAACTCCCAGCTAGGCTGCTACAGTTTCTTTGATAGAAGATGTGTTGTCAAAAATTGAGGCCTAGGAAAATTTTTACTCTACTATTACCTCTTTTGTTTCTCTTAAGAATTTAAATTTTGACTCGTTAGAAACTCTTAAAGAGCTATGAACAAATCAAATATTTTATCAAGTTAGGATAAGTGGTGAGGTTGTCTTGACAGCTAGTCCTATAGAAAAGAAGGGCTTGAAGACTATATCCCCAGAGTGTCTATTCAAATCTTCAGGTAATGTTTCCAAAAAGGAACTCTTGTCTCCCAACATGGGATCAAAGACAAGAAAATAGAAAAATGGTAATCTTGATGTGGGGTGGATCGTAAGGTGTGAAGACCATCCAATTAGGAAAATAGGAAAAATAAAATAAAGCAGGAAATTGCAAATGGTGTTTATACCACCTTGAGGTTAGGCTCTAGAGAAAAGATTCAAGAAAATCTAGATGAGATCCCTCTTAGAGACTACCTAAAAATTTTCTTTGGAGGGGGGAAGAAGCCCCATTCCAAACTTCACAAATAAAAATTATTTCATGAATTATAAGAGGTATTAATGACCTCTCAAAACAAAGAGTTTGTCTCTTCCATCTGCTAGTTTTGTTCCTGTTATCAAGTACAGTAGAAAAATATTTGTTCTTGGAAAACCTTTTAATATATATTTTTATTTTATTTTTTCGAGGTCCTCATTTAGAATAGACTGGGATGACTTGAAAGAATGATATTTAGCGGGTTTGCATTGCAACCTTGTTGCTCTTGTTGGATTTTTTAATTGTTATTTGTTATATAGTAGTCTTCTCTTTTGTTTCTCTTGAGTTCTTCATCCAATATCTCTTTCTAAGGTTGAATTTGTATGGTTCTCAGATTGGATTTGTTTTCTTCTTATTTATCTTTCTTTGTGGTTGTGATATAAAAGGTTTGGAGACCCTTTCAAAACCCCTTCTTCCAAATTATCAAAAAAATAATGATAATTTGAAGAAAATGAATAATATATTTGATATAAAAACAAGCATAATATAATCTAAAATAAATGTAACATTTTGATATTTTAGTAGAATTTCCCTTAATAGAAGCCACAAATTACTATAAAAAATAGTAACAATAGTTAATAAACTTATATAAAATTATGAAAACTCAATACAATAGAGAATAAGGTTTAAATCTTGTCAAACGACATATGTGGTCATGATGTAAAACACATGGGAATAACTTTGGATTTGTTTAAGTACCATGATAATGCAATCAATATGTAATATGAGTGGATGCATTTCAATCCTATATAACATATTTAAAAGTAAATAACAATAAAAACCTTTAAGAATTATCAAACGATATGAATTTAAGTAGTTAAAAATTGTATTTCTAAGTTAAAGACCCAAATTTAAATTTACTAAAAAATATATATACTTATTTATCAAAATACTAAAGTGTGGTTTGTTCAACTATTATGTTGATGTAGTCATGATGTAAAATGAGTGGCATCAATTTCAAATCCATATAGTTAATTTAAAAAATAATACAAAGAATAAATGCTCCATTCAAGAAAGACAAAAATTATTTCTTATGATATTTTTGCTTATTTTAAATATTTTATTGTTGAAGAAAATCTAATCAATTATATGTTGGTTTCTAATAATGCTAATATTTTATTTTGAGATCTTGACATCGATCATTTGTAGATATTTTGTATATGTGATTGATTTTATGATATAAGTTTTTATTTTAACATTTATGATAAAAATGTTATAATTTTGTTGAATGGATTTAGAACAATAATGAAGAGTAAGAAATTTCACACCATAATCCAAAAAATTCTAATCATATACGTGAATCCAAATATTTTATCTAGTTAAACAATTAAGAGCAATAAGAAGTTTCAGATTGTAATCTAAAGTCTTAATCTTGTGGTTAAACCTTACCATTAACCCTAATGGATTTGGGGCTTAGTAACAAGGAATTGTTTTTGATGTAAAAAAGTATTAGATTAAAAAATAAATATAATAAATTTTTACAAACAAAAAAGAGGTAGATAAACATGCCACGTGGCTAACACCATCAACCAAAAAACCATTCCAATCAAAACAAAGTAAGAACCCAAGCAAACAATTTATAGCTAAGTAAAACTGTCTTACAAAACTGATGGTCAACAAAACTAACTGATTATATAATGATAAGGATCCATTATATGGGTTTAGCCACCGTTGATACTGATTCCCACCCAACAGTAGCATAAAGAGACTTTAGCTCTAAGTCCCTCTCCTAGCTAGAAGTGTTAGGAACATCCTCCTAACTATAAACAAATAGATCTTAGCCAAAAGCAATCATAGAAGCTCCTAAATTATCCTATGCATCAAGTTGAGGATTTGGGGGGTGAGAGGAATAGTCAAGAAGCCATGACCATCTCTGTAGGGACCTTTAACTAGGATAGGAGTGTAGTTTGGGAGCAAGTGACACTATTATCTAGACCTAGAATGCCTTTGAGGAGTATCATGCTTAAGATGAGCCTGATTGACTATGCATAATGCATTCCCCCACTGATAAATAAGCTCTTGAATGTGAGTGAGATCCATGGCCACGTTATTGGCTTTAACTATAATCTAAAAATACACAGATGAAATAATATTATACTTATCAAAAGTAGAGATGTGCAAAGAGGAAGAACACTTACCAAAGATACAATATTTTCTAGCTCAACATATGATGAACATAGTCGCCATATGAAACAAGTGCCACACTTCAAATAAAATAGTTGGCAAGGGTGGGGGGTCTCCCAAAATGATATTCTTCCACTCAAACGTGCTGAAGGAATAAGGTCTAAAAAAAGGAAAAAAACCACTCTTGAAGAGAATGAGCACGAGCACAACTCTAAAAAATATGGATGAAGTCTTTAGATTGAAGATAAAAAGGGTAAGAAGTGTTATGGCTACTTAAATGCTAGAGACACTCCCCAATAGGAAGCCCTTGGTGAAAAAAACTCTAGGAAAAATAGAAAATTTTGGGCTCGAAGAAAGGAGCCCAAGCATTCTAGAACCTACACATTCAAACATGTTGAGGGGATGAGACTTTCCACTATTGATTGATATTATCAATCATGGGAAGGTAAGGAGATATCCATCCATACCCTAATCAATCCTTATAGTTTTGAAGTAGAGTGTTTGGATACCACTTTTAGTCCTTCCACCAAGGTCATTGAAAAAGCATAGAAATCTTGTGTAACATGGATTTAGGGAGAGTAGCCTTGATAGCCTCAAAAGTATCCCTATTAGAGTGGCTACATCAAAATTTTGCTTTGAAGTCATTCCAAGGGAGCCAATTCTTGGTAGGATGAGGAAAGAAATCAGTGATACATCACACATATTTGAAAAATAATGTAAGTGCATGAACTTAGGGAACTTGCACAAGTGGGTAACCCTGGTAGGTGATAACAAGTGACCACCAAACATTCATCTGGTTTATGGAGAGGTGATGCTAGAATCTCTATCCATTCCATCTAATCCAAAGCTTAACAATCTACCAATATTTCCAAATGCTCCTAATAATGAAGGATTCTGACACTTTGATAGAAACAAGGGGCAACAAGGATGGAAGGGAACCCCATGCACCTACAACTCTTATGGCCAAAAGGGGAACCTTCACTATGAGGGATCTGAAGACCCACTTAACACAGAGGGTTATGATGGCCCATTATCAAATGAGAATATTATAGGTCTTATTATCTATGAGGTCTCTAATGTCCCACTTAACATAGAGGGTGAAACCTTTATGTTGGATATTGTGAATACCAAGCCCACCATGGATTCTAGGAAGACAACAATATTTCCAAGCAACACAGTAGAATACTAAACTATTATTGGAAGAGGACCATAAAAAATCTCGTAGAAGCTTATCAAGCTTCTTATAGTAGTTTTTGAATGAAACCCAATAAGAAGAATAATAAACATGGGTGGCCACAAGTACTTTAGTGCAAATTTAGAATTTAAAAACAAGTAAGAGCAACTTGGTGGACCAATAGGTAAGTTTTTGTTCCACCCTGTTAATAACATACTTCCATATATCTAGCAACAAACTGTTAAAGGCAAAAGGAATGCGTAAAAAACAAAATATTTTTTCCTCTTGGATGATATTCCATTGATATTGACTAAGCTAGTGGGGCATCAGGTTGAGATATTGCATATAACATTGAGTTTTTCTCCATTGAATAGAGGATCCAAAAGCTAGAAAGAAAGTGTCCATGCAGGCCAGTGCCTGATGAATGACACCTTCTTCCTCAATAAGAGAGAAAAATTCAATTGTAAAATTATCATTGATCAACTGAGTCTAACCTTTGGGGAGAGAAATTCTTTGAATAGACCCCTGAGTAGCATGATGAGCTAGTAAATAGCCAAAACCTTTAGCAGTGAGGAAATAAAGAGATGGCACCAAAGGATAAACTTGTCTAATGTATTTGAAGAGCCCAATGGTTGAGGACTTGTGTCTGTTAATGGATAAAATAGTTGAAGCATCAAAAAACAAAATTTCCATAGAACTAATGAAACAGGGTCCAAAACCAAGAGCTTTAAGCATGGCTAGAATGAATGACCAGTCGATCATGTCATAGACTTTCTCATAGTCAATTTTTATGAAGAAAGATAATTGGTTGAAATTGTGATCTCACTCCATGCCTTCCTGGACAACAATAATATTTTCAAGGATGAACCTTCCCTAAATGAAGCTAGTTTGCTTTAGGTGCATGATAATAGGAAGGAGATGACGGATGTGTAAAGCCAAAGCTTTGGCAATGATATTATAGGAAACATTAAGAAGAGTAATAGAACCAATTGATGATGATTTTATGATCACCAACCTTGGGAATAAATTAAATAATCTCTTGGTTAATACTAGGGCTTAGAGAACCCTTAGAGAAGGCCTCTTGATAGACTTTGAGAATATCAAACCTAATAGTATCCCAAAGGGACTTGTAGAATTCATAGTGGAAACCATCAAGACTAGGGAAATTATCATTGGCCATCTAAAAAAGATCTTCCTCTAGATCCTTCAAAGAGAGGGCCTTTTCATAGGTAGCTCTTTGAGACTCATAAAGTTGCTCTAGGACAATAGAAAGGTAGGATTTAAGATCTTGGTCACATTGTGAGGAGTGGGCTTGAGCTGCAAACATAGTCTGGTAGTGTAGAGAGAATACTAGGAAGTTTAGAAACACACTCTCCATTAATGTTAAGGACTATAATGTAAAAAAAATGATTTCAAGGATGAAAGTAATGAAAGGACTCCTTGGACACCCTATCTCCAAATTTGAGCCAGTGTAACCTCACCTTGATTTGAATCCCATTTGGCATCATAGCGCTCCACCATTAGAATTTGATGTTTAACCATAACAAGGTTCCACTAAAACTCCTCATTGAAAGAATTGGACTAAAGTTGAGTTGAGGCCACTTCCAACTTTTGCGTAAGAGTAGTGTTGGAGCGATAATAAAACTTAGCAATATTACACCCAAACGAGCATAATAAATTGGTAGTGCATTGGATAGCATCATTCCACCAATAAATCCATCCTAATGATCCTTTCGGTTTAGGGACTTGGTTCTAAATTTTGATAACATATGTCCTCAATGTGGGGTGGTGCAGAATAGAGGTATTAAAGTAAAATTATGATCAAGAAAGAGGAGTGGGGTAAAAAGAAACCAAAATGGAAAAGGAAATGCTAGAATGGTAAGACAAGTAGTTATCAAGGTGGATAGAGATAAAGGGAGAAGAATATGAGGGCCTCTCAAACAAGAAAATATTAGAATTTGAGAGCATGGCTCTATCCAATCTTTGCAGAAAATGACCCTCATCTTGTTGGTTGTTGGACCATGTGAACTAAGCACTAGCAAGGAATGAAAAGGGTAAAAAACAACTATTGGGGTTAGAAAGCCCCAATTTTTTTTTCATGAAAAAATATGCTTCTCTTTCCCTTGTGGTCCACCTCAAGGAAAGAAGACCCACCTTGTCATGTAGGATTTCAATCATATTGAAGTATTCATAGAGCAACCAAATAGCAATGGGATAGAGAGCGTCATCCACTGCCAAAGTGTACAATGATCATTGGTATCGCTAGGTACATAAATGTTGAGCACACCAAGAAGATGGTCATTAATCTCCATCACAACCCATATGATATAACTAGAAGGATCACAACCCCAAGAGATCAGTTTAGAATTATAAGGTTATGAAAGGTAAAATACTACTCCTCCTTTACCTATGTCATGCATAATATGAAAGGTGTGGTCTTGAGTCTAGAGAAAGGAGCAAGTACTAGATAAAATAAAGTTAGTGACTTTGACTTCTTGAAGGTAAAGAAAATAAAAAATGCTAAATTTGGTCTTGAACTCATCCAAAACTTGATGCAGTATGTACTTGCACACAGGATCTATCAAACCCCTAATATTCCAAGACATGCACTTCATGACACATGATCAAGGAGCATATTTCCTTTGATGACCCTAAATTCCTCGAATCTACCAAATATTCAAAGGTGTTTGTGAGAAACCTATTATGGTTTTCATGAAAAAAATGTCTATCATCACTTATCCAAAGCGATGCTTGATGTCTCCCTAAATGGACTGTGAGAGCGATGAGGATTTTGTGAGGGAACTTTAGAAGGCATATTAGGTGGAGAGATAGGGCATTCACTTGAGGAGATGAATTCTAGCATAGTTGATGGCTTAGATGACTGGAATGCTTGAAGAGTTAGAAAAATATTTTTGAAATTCCCACTAGAGGTATCTATAGGAAGATAAATAGAAGTTCCTTCTATAGAGGTTGCATGAGAGCTCTCTAATTGAGTGCTTAGTTGAGGTTCCTTTTTACTAGCTCCCACAGAATGTTGCGGTCGATTTCCTTTACCATTCTTCTTTGTGATATATGTCCATTACTCATCTCCATTAGTAGAGGGGCATATTTAACTATATTTGAAGGCGTTGATGTATCTATTGGAGCTTGATTTTTGAATTGACCATCCATAAGAGGGTAGTATTTTATATTGTGAGCTACAGATTAACATTGATAAAAAATATTGGAGAGATTGATATAGACCACCAGTTGTTGGAAATGGGTCTCACCAAATTTAATATCAATAGAATCCTTAAGGTCTTTTGAGAGATCAATCTCAATGTAAATGTGTTTGTATGGTTGCATAACATAGAATTTCTATGGCTCCATGTACACAAAATTGTCAATGGTTGAGATAAGATATGACAAGAGTGACCAAAGGGGTAAAGGAAGACGTTAGAATTCCACCCAAACTAGGACACGAAGGAAAACATCAGTAGAACTATAAAATTATGGTGCCAGGGTTGAAGAATTAAAAGGGTATTTCTAACATACCAAGGACCTTTGCTCATAACTACAATGACATGTTACGGATCAAAAAACTAAAAATGAAAAAAAACCTTTGGTAAGGTTTTGAATATGGTCAACTTTTATGCCATATGGATGCTAGATTTTTTGAATCCATTGAATGATTAACGAGTCACTAGGAATCCTCCCTAAAAATTATCCAACCAGGGTGTGACTCTCAAGCCAGTCATAGGTTTTATTAAAATCCTACATGGTAGGACTATGTTGAGCATAGAGAAACTACCTTCAATATAAACTTCCTGGGTTATTTTATTGGTTCCATGGCTCTCCACAACTACAAATTCACTAACTAGTGAAATGGTAGCCTGAGAGGTAACCATTAAAATGGAAGGAATCTCCCCCTCGAGGTGGATTAGTTACACAAATGGCACAGTGTGTAGATCCTGTAAGGGAACTAGCGGTATGGTGACTGATGAAAGAGTAAACATGCAGTAGAAACATGCGATTAAAAAAACCTAGTAGAGCCTCCAAAAGAAACCCTAGCCTCTAATTTTTATCCTACTCATCGATAACAATGAATTTCACATCATAAACCAATGTTTGAATCCTAAAACTAGGTGCAATATAGAGGATACTTAAAGGTGGAAGTTAAAATTATAACAATATATTACAAATATAATCCTACTTTTATGTTATGAACTTTACTCATATGTTAACCTTAACATTTTAAGTCCAATGAGTTTGGAACTAAAGACCTTTATTCTCTCTATGATAAATTCCTAAATGTTAACCTTAATGTTTTAGGTCCAATGGATTAGGAACAAACATCGTTCAAGTTCAATGGATTTGAAATAAGTGATCAAAAGTATTGTAAATAGAATTTCTAATCTCATGGGTGAACCCTAACATTTAACCATATGCATCCAAGACAAGCAAAGGAAATTCAAATGTTCACATCATAAGTCAAGACTATAATTTCATAGATGAACCTTACTATTTATCCCTTGTTATTTATGCAAGGCATCAATTGTAAATATATGAGTTTATTCCAATCTCAAATCCATCTATAACATGAGTATAATTCTCTAAATTGTTATGAACACTAATGATAACAAGATAGCTTCTGAATCCATATCCATTATGTAATTATCATTTTCACACTAAAATAACCCATGATAATATAATTTTTAATAATACATATTATTATAATTGATTGAAATGACATTATAAAAATAAAACTCAACTCAAATTTTATCTTTGTGATGAACATTCTTATAATAAAAGAAATCATAATTCTATGCTTTGTAATACCACATTATTTTAATTCATTAAAATAATGTATTTAATTATTTAATTATTTTAATTCAATGAAATAAGGTGAATCCTAATTCAATTACATTCATTGTAGGATATAGATTCTCCTTATAAAAGGATCCATACTAATATAATTTATTACAACCATATTCTTTTAGAGTTCAATGAAATTATATATTAATTATAAAAATCATTTCAAATCCTATTAGATTCTCAACACAATATAACAATATAGTAGAATATAACAGCAAATCTATAATTATTATAAAATAATTTTTTGGTTGAACAAGTAAACGTAAACAAAGAATGAAGAACATATGCACAGTTTGTTAGAAATATTAATCCTGATTTCATGCCTCTGCCCAACTTCGCTCCAAACTTGGACGAAGCCGGACTACGCTTGTGAAGTTGGGCATCCCGACAAAATTTTTGACTTGATGTCGCACATGCCTCCTGACAGATATGACGTCTGATAGATCCAATTTTTGTAAATCTAATGCCCACATTTTTCAAGCATGCATAATTAATGCTAGTCTGGTGATTGGTCAGAAACCCTAGTTCAGGGTCTGTCAAAACCTGTCAGAGGATAACCTCTATCTTCCTCTACCTGCAGCTATATAAGGTAGTTCGAGTCTTTAGACAAAAGGGTAGAGTGGGAAATTTTGGAGAAACAAGCAAGAGAAAAGAAGTCATTCGTAGAGCAGTAGACGAGAGCAGTTCAGTGAGTAGAGTAGCTCATATGTTTAATGTCCGAGCAGTAGACTCGAAATTTGTTTTGCCTCTCAGTTTATCCTGCAACTTTAGTCTGCAAAAGTTTGTATATCCTCGTTCAAGGATGCTTGTAACCCTTTATTTGAATAAATAGATTTGCCATAGTTTTTGGCAAGGTTTCGCTCTATCAATATCTGCATTTATTGTGACTTGTTTCTCTGTTTCTAAATGTCGTTTTATTGCAATCATTTCTTATGATTCATTGATTGCTAACCCTTCCTAGCAGGGCTCGTTGTTCCTATTGTGAAACTTTTTCAATCGCTTCCTCAAACAAATTAATTTAAAATCCTAAAAAGGGTTTATCCTTGAAGTTTCGAACGTCACCTCAAGAAGATTTTCTCTCCTGCCATGACAGTACTTCACGAGCCAAAATCAAGGGGTCACCGCATTTTGTGCAAGTATTTGAATAGCATATTTTGTAAGGCAAAATTTGCCTAAGTGTGGAGCTATCTGCTCGATTGTGCAACATATTTTGACGACGTAATCAATTTTGAGCACAATTGGATAAGACAACTTAAATAAGGGCAACACATTTTTGGCTAAGTCTTAGCCAACCGCCCGACTACGTAGCATAGTCAGACTTCACTGCCTTTGACCAGCGCAGTTGGGTGTTGACCACCTCCTCCGCCTGACTTCGCATTTTTCTCGTGTGTAGCCCGACTACGCATATTTTTCCATGCGTAGCCCGATTGCGTAGAAGTTCAAGAACACAACCCAACTTTGGGAGCATAGCCTGACTTTGGGACCCTTCGCTCTACATTTCTCGATGAGGGTCAAACTAAAAAAAAAAATTATCTATAAATTGGTATCAGAGCCACTAATCCCTTGACACAGAGATCGAAGCAGAATGGCTTCCAGTAGTAACAACTTGTAGTTGTAGATCCCATGCTTCAATAGGAAGAATTACGATTACTGGAGCATCAAGATGAAGATCCTGTTTAGATCTCAAGAGCTATGGGAGTTAGTCAATAACAGCTACCCAGAACTGGCAGATGCAACAGCACTGACTACCCTCTCTCAAGTAGACAAGGACCTGTTGAAGGAGAACACGAAGAAGGACTAGAAGTCCCTCTTCTACATCATGTAAGCGATCAAGGAGTCCATCTTCCCGTGGATCACATCAGCCACCAAGGCAAAGTAGGCCTGGGAGATTCTGGCTAGCTCGTACTAGGGCATCAACAAGGTAAAGTTGGTGAAGCTATAGATGCTCAGGAGAGTTTGAAAATTTGTAGATGAGTGAGTCTAAGTCCATGAGTGATTTATTCACCCGAACGATGGATATTATCAACCAAATGCGATTTAACAAAGAAATCATGTAGAGCCAAATAATCATGGAGAATATTCTCAGAAGTCTACCTGCCAAGTTTGACTCAGTTGTGATAGCAATCAAAGAGTTGAGGGATCTTACAACCCTCTAGACAGATGAGCTCATGGGTTCATTGCAGACACATGAACAAAGGCTGAGCCGTTCGTCTCAGACCTCTCTAGAGCAAGCATTCAAGGCTCAGATCTCATTCTAAGACAATGAAAAATAATATTCCCACCATGGCGCCTCTAGTTCTCATGGAGGAAGAGGAAGAGGTAGGCATGGGAAAGGCAACAAGCAAGGAGGACGGTCAAATCCTAGCGAGGGAGAGACCAACTGTAATTTTCATTAGTAAGGTGGAAGAGGCAGTTCAAAAAATTAGCAAGCTAGATCTGGTCAGAATGACATGTCAAAGGTCCAATGCTATTACTGCAAGAAGTTCGGTCATTACATCTCATAGTGTAGAAAATAGATGGTCAAGGAGAACCAACAGAAGGCCCATTACATGAATGAAATCAAAAATGCGATAGGAGAAAACGTGCTACTAACTTGCAACATTGAGGAGTGCTAGAAGAATGTCTGGTATTTAGACAGTAGGTGCAACAACCACATGATGGGGAACAAGGAAATGTTCTCAAAATTGGATGATACAGTCTAGTCTGAGGTGAATATGGGGAACAAAAACAAGGTTCCTGTAATGGGGAAAGGAAATATCCTCATTTGTACCAGGCATGGTGAATGAAAGTAGATCTGTGACGTCTACTATGTGCCTGGCCTAAAGCATAACCTGCTGAGTGTTGGACATCTTATGTAGAAGGGACATATGATCCAGTTCAAATATGGAGCTTACACTATCAAAGACAAGTCGCATGGGCAGATTGTAACTATGTGCATGAAAAAGGATAAAATGTTTTTGCTATAGATTCAGAATGAATCATTGATGTCTCTGAGTGTAGTTGTGAAAGATACTATCTAGTTGTGGCATCTCAGATTTAGTCACCTGAGCTTAAGTGGCATAAATCAACTGCACAAGAAGCATATGGTGAAGGTTTTACCCCTGATAGAGCATCAAAATCAAGTTTGTGAGGGCTGCTTAGTCAACAAACAGCATAGGGGTTCATTTCCTTTCGAACAGTATTGGAGAGCATCACAACTACTGGAGCTAGTGCACTCAGACATTTATGGTTTGATGTAGACCAACATGTTTGTCGGTAATAAATACTTCTTGATATTCATAGATGACTTTAGCCGAAAGACTTGGATTTATGCCATCAATCCAAAGTTAGAAGCATTTGCCAGATTCAAGGAGTTCAAGGCTCTGGTGTAGAAATAGAGTGAATATCAGATCAATACTCTCAAGACAAATGACAGAGGTGAATACATCTCCAACAAATTCCATAACTACTACAAGTAGCACAAAATTCAAAGGCAGGTCATTGCCAGATACACACCACAACAGAACGACATAGCTGAGAGGAAGAATCGGACCGTCATGGATATGGCACGCAGCATGATGAAGACGAAGGGATTGCCACACAAGTTCTAGGCAGAGGCTGTAACATGTGTAGTCTACCTATTGAACATATGTCCCACCAAAAGTGTGAAGGACAAAATCCCTCAGGAGGCCTGGAGCGGTGTAAAGCCAAGTGTGGCTCACTTGCATGTTTTCAGGTGCATTGCATATGCATATGTTCTAGAAGAGAAGTGACAAAAGTTGGATTATAGAGCTGAGAAGTGCATTTTCATAGGGTACAGTGAGCAAGAAAAGGCATATAGGCTGTACAACCCTGTGACGAAGAAGCTCATCATCAGTCTTGATGTGAAGTTTCTTGAAGATGAAGCCTAGAACTGGAAATCAAAGTCTGGCCAGCCTGAGCCAGTAGTAGTGGAGTCTTTTGACTTGGAGGAGGGCAGTGTGCAACCACTTGCAACCTCAAGTAGCATCAGTGGTGCCAGTAACAACATAGCCTCACCATCTATGACACCTCCACTTGCAAGCATAACCCCAAATTTTAGGACTTCGGAAAAGTTGAAAAGCTTGCAATAAATCTACGAGGCAACCCAAACCCATGAAGATGAAGAGTACTCTGACTTTTCATTATTTACTAAAGTTTATCCAGTAGAGTTTGAAGATGCAAGTCAAAATTAGAAGTGGGTGCAGGTGATGGACGAGGATATTGAAGCCATTGAAAAAAATGATACATGGCAACTGACAGATCTTCCAGCAGGGAAGAATACCATTGGGGTCAAGTGGGTGTATAATACAAAGTTCAACACCCAAGGAGAAGTTGAAAAGCATAAGGCCAGATTGGTGACAAAGGGCTACAAGTAAAAGTCAGGCATCGATTACCATAAGGCATATGCACCTGTAGCCCAACTTGACATAGTCAGTATGATCCTAGCATTGATAGCCCAATAGGGTTGGAAGATGTACCCGATGGACGTCAAGTCAGCCTTCCTCAACAAAGTGTTGGAGGAAGAGGTCTACATAGACCAGCCACTAGGTTACAAAATTGAAGGCCAAGAGGGCAAAGTCCTGAAGCTGAAGAAGGTCCTATACAATTTGAAGCAAGCACCCCGGGCTTGGTACAACCAGATTGACAGTTATTTTTAGGAAAATGGGTTTGTAAAATGCCCATATGAGCACACCTTGTACATGAAGACAAATGATGTAGGTGAGCTCATAATCATCTGTCTATATGTGGATGATTTGATTTATACTGGCAACAACACAACACTGTTTGCCCAATTCAGAATAACCATGAAGAAGGAGTTCGAGATGATGGACATAGGGTTGATGAAGTATTTTCTTAGCATTGAAGTTGACCAATCGATTGATGGCATCTTCATTTCTCAGGGTAAGTATATGAAGGATGTCCTGAAGCGATTTAATATGGAGGATAGCAAACTTGCCATCACACTTGTTGCCACAGGTTTGAAGATGAGCAAGCTGAATTCAAGGAGGAATGTAGATCCAACTTTGTTCAAGAGGCTAGTTGGCAGTCTGATGTATTTGACTGTAACTCAGTAAGATCTGATGTTTGGAGTTAGTATTATTAGCCATTTTATAGATACTTTAAAGGAAATGCACTAGCAAGCAGACAAGAGGATCTTGCACTATGTCAATGGTACGCGAAACCATGGGCTATTTTATGCTAGACATGACCAATTGGAACTAGTGGGCTTCACATACAGTGACTAGGATGGCAACATTGACGATCGAAAGATCACCTCTGGGTATGATTTCCATATCGGATTAGGGGCAGTATCATGGGCATCTAAGAAACAACCCATCGTTGTGTTGTCCACAACGGAAGCATAATATGTCACCGCCACATCAACCGCATGCCAGGCAGTTTGGCTATGAAGAGTTCTGAGTGAACTGAACTATCCTTCGGAAGGCATGATAATAATTTTTTGTGACAACAATTTGACCATTGCACTATCAAAGGATCCCATGTTCCATGGCCAAAAGAAGAACATCGATATTCGTTATCACTTCATCAGAGAGTTGGTGAAGTCCGAAGAAATTCAACTATTGTTTTGTAGATCCAATGAGTAGTTGGTAGATATTTTCATGAAGCCTTTGAAGGAGGAAGACTTCAGCAGATTGTTAGAGCAGCTTGGAGTCAAAGCGCTCATTAAATCAGGCTTAAATGAGGGTGTTAGAAATATTAATCCTGATTTCACACCTCCGACCAACTTCGCTCCGAACTTGGGTGAAGTCGGACTGTGCTCACGAAGTTGGGCATCCTAGAAAAAATTTTGACTTGACGTTGCACATGCCTCCTGACAAATGTGACGTCTGACAGATATGATCACCATAAATTTGATGCCCACATTTTGTGAAGCATGTGCAGTTAATGTCAGTTCGACGATTGGTCAGAAGCCCTAGTTCAGGGTCTGTAAAAACCTGTCAGAGGATAACCTCTATCTTCCTCTGCCCGTGACTATATAAGGTAGTTCGGGTCTTCAGACAAAAAGGTAGAGGATTTCCTCACAAAGTCTCTGAAATCAGCCGCTGGGTCCGTTAGTGCAGTGCCTTTTGACGTTTTCAATGGCGTCGCTTGCATCGATTACAGAAAATGGGGCGTCATGAGCGTCTCTTTGTGGGTTTTTGAGAAATGCGTGGAAATTCGACGAAAACTCGCTACTGAAGAGGGGCCGATGGCGGTGTCGGGTGACATGAGCCACGTGAAATCGCCTCTGCTCTTGCAGGTGGCCTCGAGGTCCGCCTCCATCCTATGCAGCACGGAAATAGCCGGGGACGGGTGATCAATGGCTTCGAGGATGAGCAACGCCTGAGATATTGAGGGTCTGCAGACCACTCTGGGGTGGGCACACTGCAGCCCCAACAGCAAAACCCTCCCCATGCTTTGTTTTGAGCACCCGTCGTCGCAGTCGCGTATTCTCTTGTCGACAATTTCGGCGCGGCGCCCCTCTAAAGCCATGTTCACCACCCAGTCGGAGACGAGAACATGCTCCAGCGAAGCGGTCCTGGTATCGAAGGCCCTGCGCCAGTACGATGATGCCGAAGCCGAAGACGTCGCTCTTGTCGGTGAGGTGGCCGTAGAGGGCGTACTTGGGCGCCACGTAGCCGAGCGTGCCCGCTGTTCGGGTGGTGTAGTGCGTCTTGTCCTCCGTCTTGAACTTGGCCGAAGTCCGCAACCAGCGGGCTCAGATCCGCGCCCAGCAGCACGTTGGCTTTCACGTCTCTGTGTATGATGGCCGGCTTCGTGTCCTCGTGCAAGTACGCCAGCCCTCGGGCAATCCCCACTGCGATCTTGTAGCGCTGCGCCCACGTCAGGCAAGGGCGGGTGGGGCTGAACAGGTATTCCGCTAGGCTTCCACGCAGTATCCCCGCAGCGGGAGCAAGTTCCTGTGCTTGGTGCTGCTTATCACCTGCAACGTTGAAGTCATGACAGCCCGCTAAAATAAAGAAATAAACATCAATACAACCAAACTATTTTTGTAGATTATTTCTTGTCAATATGATAAACTGATTGCACACCTTCTTAAAAGATTAAGAGTAATGAAAATGCAAAGGGCATGTAAAGATTACAAGCGGCGTTGTTAGCTTCCTTCCACCAGGTAAGACAGTTTCCATAACGTTTACAGAGATGCCTTCTACGCGGGCCACTAAAGATGAAGGTTTTGGAGACTTAAAAGAAGGTTTAAAGGCTTGAAAACAGCGAAAATTTGAACAAAATGGTTAAGTTGGTCGTGATCAGTCCTCCAAATATCGTGGTAATGAGGTTGTAAAGAAAATTCCTTCGAACATCTCCAACCTCGGCAGATTACAAGGCAGTGCAAGCGCCTTTAACTTCTGAAGTCCGGACTATTCCCTAATTTAACAAGGCAGCAGCAGAAATTTCCGCAAGTGACGTGTGCTTTTATAATGTAAGATTTCCACCTGGAAGGCACCGCAAGCAATCTTGCATCAGCTTTGTATCGATTTAAGGAATTTCTCACACTGTTGACTTGTCGTGTTGACTTGTCGTTTAGACGTGATTGAAATTTGAAGCAGAAAGCTCAAGCGAAGAGTGCTCCAAATTCATCATGCATGCCCAAATACTTAAAAGTCAGTAGGATGGGGGTAACATAGCCTATGACTATATTCCACAATGTTAATTCCGACGAATCAAACAATTACTATTGCAATTCAATTAAAACTTCGTTCTCGCCCGCAAGGACAGACAAGGTGATCAAAATTACCAAAGGCTAAACATAAAACAACATCAAAGTAAAATATGCTCATGGATTACTGACCTGCACCTCGTGGCCGAAATCCTCGTCGGCTGCCTTTGTGGAATCCTTGAACCTCTTCACAGCAATCTGCTACCCGTCCGGGAAAGTGCCTCTGTACACCAAGCCAAATCCGCCCTCCCCGATCAAATTCTCGTCGGCAAAATTTTGGGTGGCATGTTTGATCTCGGGGAAGCTAAAGAACGTCAGTCCTGTGCTCTCGCTCAACACTATATATCTCCGCATAAGCTTCCTCCGCTGCGTCTTCCTCGCCCTTCGCAGGTACCAGAGGACACCGACCGAAAAAATAATTATCATACCCGCCGAAGGAACAGAAGCCTCGAGAGCCGTCTTGGTAATCCGGTTTAGACCCTTACGGCCCCCGACGTCGAGCCGGCTAGCCGCAATGGTGCCTAAATTCTGGAGGCTGAGAAGGCAGTATGCGGCTTCCGGGCCGAGGCCGTCGCAGCAGTTGATGCCGCCGCCGGCGTACATCAATATAAACGCGGGGCAGTTGGGTTTCGCCGCGGAGGTGTGTTGGTGGAGGAGGAGGGAGAAGGCGAGGCAGAGGAGGAGGGGGAACCGGCAGGGGCCGGGGAGCTACCGGTCGCGGCCGACTCAACATTCACGGCCAACTTCATCCCCCCTAGGCAGTGACCGGATGTTCCGCAGATGAAATACATGTTCCCCGTGCTGTTGAGCGTGACGGTGGTGCTGCCTCCCGTGTAAGTCTTGGTCGGATTAGAAGTCTGGCACGCATCGTACGCAGACTTGCTCACTTCCAATACATCGTGGGTGCTCCCATATGTGAATACTACAAGATGAATAACACACAACAACAACAAGAACATCAATAACACTGTCTGTGAATGATTACATACAATCAATGCCCAAAACAATTAGCGATAGTAGTGATATTTACCTAATTTGTCGTCCACTGGGGTTCGATGCGTTGCACTCTTATCGACCGCCCTTTCGAAGGGGTCGACCGCCCTTTCGAAGGCCTTGATGTCCGTTATGTTGCTGCAGGTTCCGGAGGAGGTGATGAAATTGTCAGGAAAGATATTCTAACACATCTGCCATTCTAGAATTGTGTGGCTTGACGATTCTTATTGAAATGCAGCCGCCACAGGTAGGTGAGTAGGGACGGAAAAGAGCAGCTGCTTTCCTGTAGAACGTTTTTCCGATCTTATACACCGAAGGTTATCCCAAACATGCCATTAATTCTTTCCATTTCAAAAGCAGCCAAGGCCACGCCAGTTTTTAAAGAGGGGTTAAAAAAACGTGTAAACTCAAATGAACTCCTTGAAGTTGAAGGACGTCATTCACCCAACAAAAAAAAAAAGAAGGGTAAAATCAAATGAACTCCTTGAAGTTAAACGACGGCATTCGCCAACTACCTGCGAAAGAGGGAGGATAACCCTATTAGGGTTTCAAAATTAGAACTTACAATATTAAAGTAGTTAACGATAATATTCAGAGTATAAACCAATCAAATTTTAAAATATAGCAAAAGTAAATTCAGAATCTTAAAAGCGTATTAAGCATAACACGAAAGGTTACACTCATACTTATTATTTATTTATTTATTTATTTATTATGGATGGTGTTAGCGTTATATTAATTTTTTTTATTTTTTATTGTGAAAAATATATATATATTTTTTATTGAATAAATATTTCTTATATATATATATATCCGTTCTGGGGTTGAATCGGGTCACATCAATGCAAGTGGCATCCTTGCCGGTAGACCACATATTATTATAATATTTTGATTAATAATAAAACTTAAATTTTACTTTTAAAAAACAAAAATTACCTTAAAATTAAAATCCTTATAAAATAACCCAGGTGTTGTAGATGAGTTGGAGAGGAGAGGGCAATCCTCAAAGGTCCCAGGTTCAAATCTCCACCCTACCAAAAAGCTGAATTGAGTATCCAAAATCCAATTGATAATGTTGATGTGGGCTGGGACGGGTGTGACTCTCGGATGACTTTGACGGTGTAGAACCCCTGTTTGTGGTCTCTTAGACCAAGGCGGCCCCATAAAAGATTTTCCGTTTAATAAAAAAAAAAAAAAAAACTAATCCCACAAATACACGGTGTATTGTAATAAATATACCGTTTCCAATACTCCATAGCCTTAACCTTCACGATCGTCTTGGACTTAAATGCCATACTTCATTACCTTCATGATCGTCTTGGATTTAAATTACTTCATAACATTCCATTTTTTAAATTCAAAAAGGGTCGCCTCGTGTATATAGTTTATTTATTTATTGTTTGTTTGTCAAGCTAAAAGATATTGTAGGATCCATATTTAAAAGTTTGTTTATCCAATATTCGTAACTTCAACTTTACTATGTAATTAAACAAAAAATTAGATAAGATATCAACTCAGGGTTTTGATGGTGAACGAAATTGCAAACAAGAGATTTTAGAGGAATACTGCGTCCTCCTTATGGAGTTTTTGTGTAGGATTTGGCTTTAGATACTTGCTACGTATTTTTCTTCCACCGCCTCGGGCGGTGGCTCTGCCCTTTACCTCATGGCGACCGCTCACTTGGCAAGCTCAGTTGATCCTGCCGTTGTCGGAGCTCAATCTGAAAATGTACCAAGAGGTAATGCTGCTCTTCTTCAAGTTGTTATCCCTGCTCATGAATTTCAATCTGCTTGTCAATGGTTTGAATGTCATCACTTGGTGGGGTATTTTCTAGATAGAACCCCCAATGATACTTTGCTTCGTAATTGGGTCAACCATGTTTGGGGTCCTTATGGTGTCAAGGTTTCAAATGTTCAGAATATTACCAAAGGGTATATTTTGTTTCGCTTTGATGACCCTATGCATGCACAAAAGATGCTGGCTAAAAGACCTTGGATGGTTAGAAAATCCTTACTTATTTTGCAACCCTATACATGGGATTTCACTATTGCTAAGGTCTCTTCCTTGGAGGTTCCTCTCTAGGTCGAGTTCCCTGGTCTTTCCATTCCCTTTTGGAAGTTTTTAGATAAACTGGTTGCTCCCTTGGAAAATTTTATCTATTTTGAGCCTCCTCGTTTCTTCTCAGCCTGACCCACTAGGAGGGTATGCGTCAAGTTTGACCTTTCCAAGGATTTACCTGAAGAAATTGAGATTAATGCTGGATATTATACCCACAAACAAAAGGTGGCCTATATTAATCTCCCGAATACCTACTTTCGTTGTCAGTAATCTGCCCATAAGATAAAATATTGCCCACTTATGGCAGGTAAATTCTAGAAAAATCCTCCTTCAGCTCCTAATAATTCTTCTGTTCAAGCACTTTGGTGCCTCGAAATCTAGTGCTCAGGCAGCTAGGGTTACTGGGGGGCAAGAGGAATGGCAGGTGGTTAATCGATGAAATCGCTCCTAGAGTGCATTATAGTCTTAAGCTCCTGAGAGTGCTTCACAGCCCTTTTTGTCACACTACCCCTATTGTCATAGTTTTTGTGCCTCAGGATGTTTCTATTTGACAAGCTCCTATTGCTCCTCTAGAAGTGCAATCCATTTGGGTTCCTCCGAATTTTTCTCAAGTTGTGACGACCATGCCGAGTTCTACTACCTCTCCGAAGGAATATGTCTTTGATGCCTTTTGGAAACCTTCATCAGAAGGTTAGTCTAGTTATAAATTTCGTCGTTCCCGTAGCCCTTAGAGAAATAATCTGCATTATGATAAGCGCTGCCAAACAGATGAGGCTTCTCGTGTTTACCAGGATCGTCAGGATCAGTATGCTTCTAACTCCTTTGGGTCTCTTGTTCAGCTGGGAGCCTTTGAGGATGTTCTGGAACTTTTGCATACTGACAGGTCTTAATGATTTTCTTCTCATGGAATGTAAGAGGACTGATAGATCCAATCCATAAATATATGATCCGCAGTGAGATGACTTATGTCACTCATAAGTTTGGCAATATTGATGTGATGTGTTTACAAGAAGTGAAAGTTTCTAATTTTAATCTACAGTGTATCTGTAATTTTTTGTGGCCTTGTGGTGTTTCCATGTAACGAATCATTCCAGTGGGACAGATGGACCTATCACTTTTATTTCCCCAAAGTGGCACTCGAATATTGTGACATGGGGAGTGGATCCGTCCAATCAAGCAGTCTGGAATTTATTGGAATTACATGATAATTATTTGGAGTTATTAATGTTTATGCTTTGAATAATGCTCCAGAAAGGTGTGCCTTATAGTGGTGGTTGGCTTTGTCTCTACCTCTTGCCACATGGGTGATGTGTGGGTATTTTAATATGGTGGAAAAGCCTTATAATAAAGTTAGTTTATATCCTAACCGCTGGTGTGTTGGGGAGCGGGAAGATTTTTATTTTATGAAAAATAAGTTGAGTCTTAGTGACCCCAATATCTGTTTTTCTCCTGCTAACTTTTCTGAATTTCAATGGTTTACATGGTCAAATTTTCAAGCAGGCAAAGCTAGGGTGTTAAAACACCTTGATCGAGCCATGATCTCTTCTAGTGAGACTTTTAAAATTGCTAGGGTTTCACCTTCTCAACCTCCTATTTTGGTTATCCCAGGTACTATTTTTTTTTATCATGCTCCTATTATTTTTTCTGTGGAAGCCATTCTTCATCAGCCCTGACAATTTCAAACCTAGTTTTATCTTAATGTTTCCTTCCTTCATCACCCAACTATGAAGGCTCATATTTGTAGAATTTGGAATTTGCTTTCGAGACCCTCTGGTGACTTTGGTTGGGTTTCTTGGTGGAATGCTGCTATTTTTAGAACCACCTCTTTGCTTTGCACTTTGGGAGTGGAAGTAGCCAAGAGGAGGAAGAAATCTAATTTGGTTTTGAAGTCAAAATTAGTAAAAGTTTTTGTGCAGCTTGAGGCTAATCCTTTTTGTTCTAATCTTCAAGATTTCATGGCTGCCCTTTGACATGAGCTTAAAAAAGTTGATATGTATGAAGCCAAAGGAGCCCAATTAAAGGCCAAAATGCATTGGTTAAATGTGGGTGACAAATTCTCTAAAGAATTTTTCAAGCACCTTCGCCTACCTGCTCATACTACCCAATTCACTCCTCTGCAAGTTGATGGTCAAAGGTTCACATCTCTTGATGATATTTTTGGAGCTTTTGTTAATCATTATCAAAGAGTGTTTGCTTCTCAGGTCCTTACCCATGATAGAGTGCAAGCTCTAGAATCCTGTTGTCAAGTCGTACCTACTAAGCTTACTCAAACTCAATGGGATTTTTGTGATGCACCTTTAACCCTGGAGGATCTCAAACAGACTCTGTCTCAGATGGCAAATGACAAAGCACCTGGATTAGATGGTTTCCATTGTGAATTTTATAAAGAATGTTGGGACTTGGTGGGTTCTGATTTGCTACAAGTGTATAAAGAGGCTATACTTACTGGGTCATTGGGGAATCTCATCAACAAAGGTAATGCTAAGTTTATTCCAAAAGGGGGAGACCCTAAAATTATTTCTAATTGGCAAGAAATCACCTTGCTCAATGTCAGTTATAAGATAATTGCCAAGGCTTTAGCTCTTAAACTTAGACCTATTCTTCCTGAAATAATGAGGCCTGAGCAGACTAGTTTTGTTCAGAATAGATATATTATGGATAATGTTATTGCTATTTGGGAAGGGATGGAATGGGCTAGATCCTCTGGTCAGGATATTCTTTTCCTTAAGATTGATTTTGAGAAGGCTTATGATATAATAGAATGGTTCTTTATTAATTCTATGCTAAAGGATCTGGGTTTTGGCCCTTATTTTATCATGACTGTACTTATGCTATTCTAAGATACCTCTGTTGTGTTAACTCTGAACAAGAGATAATCTCAGAATATTCAATTAGCTCATTTTGTCAGACAAGGTTGTCCATTGGTACCTTCTTTGTTTATTCTTGTTGTTGAGGCCTTTGGTTATCTTCTAGCTCATAGATCTTCTCAAGGATTGATCAAGAGAATTTATCTCCCTTCCTCACCCAAGCAGTTGATTAATGGTCATTTTGTATATGATTCTTTCTTGACTATTGTATAAGATGATATCTCTGTTACTCATGCTTTAGATTGTCTTCATACATTCTACTTAGCTTCTGGCTCTAATATTCAATGGAGAAAAACTTCTTGCTATAGACAGTCTAGAAAAGAGATGCCTACCTGATTAGCTGATAAGCCTTGGAAGTGGATTCAGCCTGGGGAACCCTTTAAATTTTTGGCTATTCCTTTTGTTTTTTTGGGTTCTCCTACCTGTTTGTGGGATTATGTTGTTCAAAATGTTAAGAAGAAGCTTATGTACTGGTGTACCAAAAAATTATCCTTAGCTGGCAAGTTTCAGATTTGTTCCAAGGTATTGGCCTCTACTCATGTGTATTACTCTTCTTTTTGGGTCCCTTCCAAGACTTGTTATGACAAATTAGAGAAGTTTCCTTGAGATTTTCTACGGTCCAATGTTGTTGGTAAGAAGGGATTTCATAGGGTGTCTTGGGATATTTGTTGTCTTCCTAAAAACTTTGGAGGAATGGGATTGTTTGACTGTCAGCAACAAGGCTTTTCCCTCTATGCTAAATGGATTGTGAGAGCTTTAAAGGGGTAGGAAGCCTGAAAACTTTTAATTCATCACGGCCTCTCCACGGGGCTTCCTTTTGGTAAGAAGGTATGGAAAGGGCTTGATTTGCAAACCATTATTACAACCCCTGTTCCAATAAATATTTCTTGGTCCTTTCTTATGCAAAACATTTTGAAGGCCTGGGAGGCCATTAAACCTTGGATTTTTTAGAAAGGTCACAAGGGGAAGTTGGGGGCTTCAATACCTTTGTTTAATGTCTGTTGGTCTTCGACCATCACTTTGGAGGGGACTCCCCTTGCTCAAGTCCAGTGGATACATGCTCAAAAATTTTATAAACGAGGTATTGCTCGATTATCTGATTTCATGGATTTTCATTCAAGGTCTTGGATACCTTGGGAAATTTTTAGGAATTTTTTTGGTTTATCTTCTGT